>CM070507.1:15003187-16259454 GCA_036346375.1 Guadua angustifolia
AAATCCGACCAACACATAGAAACAACATTCAGAGAAGAAAAAGGCCATATTGTACTCACAACACGACATGATCCTTCATGAAACCAGCAGTACAAACAAAACTCTATTCCCCAGTCTCCTCTCCCTCTCCTTCTCTTATTCTTAGCACAAATCCTCATAATCTGATATATGAAAGTCTTTGTTGACATAACAAAGATTTTTTAAAAAAAATCTACCCCACAACCCCCCCCCCCTCCTTACAATGCTAACAATGGAACTCTGTGCCACTCCTCTCTCTCCCCCATCCATCTAAAATCAGAAAAATTGCGGGGAAGTGCTAACAAAGGATTAACAAGTGGCCATAGAAAATACAACGCAAAACAACACAAAATCCTTGCCAGATCACCCCAATGTCGAGTTCGATTGGGCACCAGCGCTCTCACTATCTGCCTCCCCTCTCTCTCACACACCCATAGAGAACAATAACCCTAACGAGTTTACCGATTTCCCTACCTTCACCGCTCATCCGGCTAACCAAGTGGAGAAGACACGCATGTCCGGAGTTCTCTACCCCCTGCTACCCCCCCCCCAAGTTCTCCACCCTGTGCGATCTCTCTCCCTCTCCACCTCAAATCAAATGCATAAAAATAAAAAAAACTTCAGATCGTGGGATTTGGAGGAAGAAGCTGTCTCTTACCTCTGTGAACGACGACCGGCCAGAGCGGTTGAACGGCAGCGGATCAATGGCGATGGAACTCCCGACGAGGGAAGAAGCTGTCTCTTACCTCTGTGAACGGCGACCGGCCAGAGCGGTTGAACGGCGTCGGATGAATGGCGGCAGAACTCCCAATCTCACCGACGGAACTCCGATTCCTATCTCATTTTACCAGCTCGTCTCGTCGTCTCTCTAATGCCTCTTCCGGACTCCTCGAGAATAACCATGGCGCGGAGACCGAGAAGCCAACAAAATTCGAAACAGTACTCACCTAAAACGTTTTCACGTCCGCGCTCGGGAGCCCAGCCCATCAAAACTCACCAATCGCAAAGCAAATCCAACAGTCAGCATTTTGGATGATTTTTTCATACAAAACATCCGGATGATGTTTATCAAAACCCATATTTTTTTCCATTGCGTGCAACATCTGAAAATTTGGCTGATTTTTTTGAGAAAAACATTTAAGTGATTTCTAGACACCCATACTTTTTATATATTATTCAGGATTGATTTTAGACTAATACTACTAAAATTAATGTAAAATTATCTAACGCTACCATATATGAAAACAACTACTTTTAAACTGTTTAAAGCTATAAGGGAAAAAAAAACTAAGCCACCACACTAGTGCACGAGGACGAGGGTCACTCTACTGGGCGTGCCACATAAGCAGTTAAGCACCCATACGTTGACGCCGAAAGCAATTCGCGAGGACCGTGACACCACTCCGGCGACAGCGTGCGCACCCCGGTTCCGCCCATGACTCCCATGTCCGGCGCCCGTCTCCCGCCGTGAGCTGGCCACGCCACCCCACCCCCGCGAGCCACTCGACCGCAGTTGCCGCTCGTGCCATGCGCGTCCCGCAACGCGCGGGCGATCGGACACCCCCCACGCGCGGACCGCGGAGGTGGCAGACGGAGCGGTCGCCACTGCACACGCCGCCGGAAGGTCGCTTGGGTCTCACGATAACACGAACACCATCGATCACGTGTTTTCCTGGCAAACTTGGCCTCACCGTTTTAATCGTTTTCCAGTAGAGAACAGCCGACACGCGTCATCACTGTTTATTTCCTTGCAGTCGTAATTTAGTTCTATTCATAATCACGTCAGGTTGCTCCCTACGCTCATCAGTGCATGTTTAGACTATCTCCAGCGATATCCCTTCAGTCTCTAAATCCCTTCGCAGACAGGTCCCAAGTACTCCAACGAATACCTTTCACGGTTCCCTTCGGAAGGGATTTTGAGAGAGAATCTTTTCAAAATGAGATTCTCTCTCCAATCTCTATACAAAACCCTTCAAAAGAATGTTACTGGAGATAATAGAAATAAAGAGAATAAATATGAGGAAAGAAATAAGAAAAGAGAAGGGAAATTACTGGAGATAGTCTTACACCTGACGAGACACCAGTTCCAGGCTAGCCTACCCGATGGGAGAGGTCGCGTACTCTGTCACGTCCACGCTTGCTTGCACGAGACGCATCTGACGCGATGCGATCGCTCTGGCCTATTAACAACCAAAACCCAGAATAGATGGGAGCCGAAAGCTTAGCCAACATGGTCATGTTAAGCTCTGTCAAAGCCATGTGGGGGCTTTGAGTGAGACGCGGGAACGTAGATCACAGATCTGCCTTTTTTTTCCCCCACTGCATCACAATTCACTACTCACATTTTCGCGATTACATTAACAACTAATTAATAACGTGCATTCATGTACTTCATCTTTACCTTGGAGCATCCTATGCGGCTGTAGTAACTAACAAGCACACGAGTCACTAAGCAGGACTCTGCTTAGCCATCACCATACATCATTGCAAAGCAAAACCGCTAAAAGAAACTTGACTGATCATCTGGCTAAAATGTACCACTCGATATCGCAGGCTTGCAGCTGTGACGCGCATCGCTCGCAACATTTCACGTCAAGAGGAAGGATCAAAGCATCAGCCACATGCAAAAGTGAAAACAGCAGAGAAATACCTCGTGAAGCAAACCAGACGCTAACCCTTTAGTTTGCTTCGACTCTAATTTTAAGATATGTACACAGGTGATCTGCACCTCATTTCTCTCATATTGGCTTATCCTTTTGTACAAGTTTTAGGACATTTCTTGCTTCCAAGAAATGTGAGGCTACTCAGATCTTACCCTCTCCTGCTTAACAACGTTGCAGGGGACATCTGTTTTTCTTTCATGGGGGTTACATGAGGGCCGGCCAAACTAATGGGACGGCACAAGGGCAGCGACCACCTCGCGGAGAACATGAGTTGTGTCGCTGTAGCACACCTGCATGAGGGGGACGCTTCTGCTCTTCACCGCATTGCCCAACTGCCATTTGTGCAAGGGCATCTTAAATCAGATTGACATCAAACATATCCACAAATCATGTGGGCTAATTGTCCTATTCGTTGTCAGATAAGTCTATTATATACCAGAAGGAACACCAAACATTGATTTTGTAAACTTGACCAAAGACTAATCTGAATGGAAGTTGCACTGCGAAGAGGACTAGGTGCACCTGAACTCTATTGGCTAAAGCCCAGTCATGAACCATGACAACTTCCGCCAAAACAAAAGGAAAGAAAGAAAAAAGACGATAACGCCTTGCTTAAGGTGGGACAAGTATTTATATGTATTAAACACCTAGAAGATCCTAATGGTCCATATAGGCTGCTCCAAGATGAACTGATCCACTTACAGTATTATTACCTTAAAACATGTTGAGTTGGATATCTATCGAAACTGTAAATAATCTGTAACTGGCAGGATGGAATTGAAAATTAAGTTTACTTGACATAGTGAGACATTTGTAAAATTCGATAATCAAGGGCATTCATGAACTCTGATAACTTGTATATTTATGATTCATCATGTGAAATTGCAATGAAATACGACATGCTTTGAGCCAAAGTTTGCTAAGAAGGGGAAGAGAGCAATCATCACCTCATCCACGAAGTAGAAGAACCTGTTAGCTAGGCCGGTGAGCACCTTCTTGCGCTCGTCACTCTCACAGGAGGAGATCACACGGCTGAGATCAATGTACAAGAAGGTGGCCTTCAGCCGGATGTCCCTCCCGACTAGGTCCCATGAGTCTTCATCATCGATCACCAAATCTTCCTCCATTGAGAAGAGTTCAATAGCGCAGTTCTTGATCCGGCAAACACATCCCTTCAATTCAATCCCATGATCCATCGCTTTGTGCTACTTCCTTCTTATCCCAATTTCTGTATGGAGAAGATCAAAACCTATCATACATATTTATATAATGAGGACACATCAAGGAGAGAAAAGTGAAGGAAACTGATTCTTGGACGATGTTTACAAGCAACAGATGTCATCAAGTGCATGAGAAAAAGAAGACATGTAGCAAGGGGCAAACTGGTCAATGAGGAGATATAAGATTGGTCAGGGGGGTGACCCTCTTGAAACACAAAAAAAGGACACGTTTGGGTAACGGGTGCGTTGCCTGGGTTTGGAGATCAAGAAGGTGGCAGCAGAAGAAGCCATAAGAAACTGCTCACAGGGAAAATTTGTGAGGTGGTCATATACTAGACACTTGCAACCATAAGATTTTTTTTCCTTTCGAAACAAGCAACCATAAGAATTCAGAGGACGGCAGGAAAGGTTTGAATCATAGAAGTGGGGGTAAGAGATTATCTCACAACCCCCATAAACTATACAAACAAATAAAAATCAATATCCATGGCTTCATTATTTAGAGAATTAACATTTGAATATGTAAAGAATGTACAAAAATTTAAGGCATGTTTCACGATATTTAGACTTGGGTCTGTTTCAAAGGTATTAGAATGGCCTATGAGATAAGTGTTTCTAGTAAAGCTCAATATACGAGACTTCTACGAGAAGCTATCCAAGAACAACCCAACAGTAGTTCTAGGCAGCTATGCAAAGGCATCTTATGCACACAGATACATGTGATTTCTATTGCTATTCCTAAAGGGTGATATGTGAAATCTTCCAACTTTCTCAGTTTAAAACTATTTTTAAAGTACTAGTAGTTCTGAAAGCCCAAGAAGTAAAATACCAAACATTACCTTAGTAATGGTTGCCTTTACTTTGACCTCAAAATTAGCTAAAAGCCATCACTAAACGATCAATTCAAGCTGCCTTGTTTTTCTCTCCTATCCACTCACCATCCATACCTTTCAAGCATGAATGAACTGATGGTCAAGAAAATTCTGTAATCATTTATGTTCATTGAGCAGCTGATTGGTGGGCCCTACATTCTATTCTAATTTCCCTTTTTTTTTCCTTCAGTCGCCGCTTCAGTTTCGAGAATAGTAAGAGGATGGAAACCGACAAAGACAGCAGTTGATTGCAACAACTTCCGAAATAAAAGGACTAGCTGGAGAGGAACGAAAGCTGACGGCCCAAATGTAGCTTTCTTCTCTCTTTTCCCCTTTGCCTCCATACATGGACTAACACCTAAAATTGCACTGCAAAATCTCTATACAGAAAGAGAGAAAGCTTATGAGATTGTTGTGTAAGATCATTGAATGAGAGCTTTGACCCATGAACACAACTCCATAATGGATTTACAGGAAGATGGCTGTATCTGGGGGTTGCAGAGAAGTAATGGCATCGTGGAGGGAGAAGGCGTGATTGGGTTAGGAATGGAATAAAAAAAAGGACAAACAAAGAAAACAGGACAGATATTTCCTCCATCAACTTGCAAGACAAAAAGAAACCCATGGAACAAAGAGGAATTTAAGAGCATCGTGTCCGCGATATTTGTTTGTAACTCCTTTGGGGCCTTATCTAATTCCTCATCAAGAACACTTTGATTCAATCATGGAACTCGTGAGCATAAATAAAATAGGGAATTATTCGTATTTCAAGCTGCGGTGGGCTTTTTTTTTCAGAGAGAAAACAGATGCAGATGAAGAAGAATAATGCCTAAAGAAAAGAAAGGCCAGCATTGTGGCGTTATGGAAATAAACATGCATTGCGCATCAAACGAAATTAAACAATCAAAACAAGACTATGAAAACTAAGTGTCAAATAGAACCCAAAAAAAAAAAGTTCAAGACAACCATCTTACGTTTTACGATGATCAAAACAAAAATGTATACGATCCAAATCAACTGCTCCCGAATTAAGAATTAAAAGAAGAGAAAAGGAGGGACAAAAAATGGAGCAATCTCGACAAAAAATGGAGCAATCTCGGATTACCCCCCACATTACTAATCCAAATCCACCCCAAATCCGATCTTCTCCGTAAAATTGCTCACCTCTTCTTTCCCCTCCCCAAATATAAACCGAGGCGATAATTTCTAGACATGACCTCTTCAAAAGAGGGGAAGAAATTTTAACCGAGGTGGAGATAAGATGAGGAAAGCTCACTCTTGTTCTTCACAGAGATGCTTCCCCAAAAGAAAAAAAATTTGCCACCCCCCTTTTTATGTTTATGACTTGATCGATGTAATCGAGGTTAAGAACCCAAGGAAACAGTGTTCTTGTTCTGTTCCTCCCTGCGGTTCTGCCTCTGCCCTAATGATTTTCTTGAAGCAGCTTAATTGCCGTAATTGCTATTACTGTTAATTATGAAGAACTGAGCGCAGAAAAATAAAGCAACAGAGGAACAGGGGCTCGTGTTTGTACCTTGCCTCCTTCACCTGCGCGCTGCCGCTGCGTGGCTGCGTCTCTGAGACTCTGAAAGAAAAAAAAAAGTATTCTTTTTTACTACTTGCCTAGAGACAGAAAGAGATAATACTACCTCCACTTCTTCTACCTGCGCGTACCTATGTTTGGGTGGTGCTTATATACACGCTGCCTCGGGGTAAAGACCGAACAGCTCATCCGAGGCCAGCGCCTTGATCGTGCACTCTGTGCCACTGCATGTGGGCCCGCTGGTATTAGCCCAGCTCCGATTTGGAATCGTCTTGGACGAGGATTTTAAGCCATTCACGATTGACTTTTATTTCACCCAACTCAATCCGTCCACAAGCTTCTGTACATGTCGACGGATGAAATTAGAAGCCATGGATGGGTTGGTTGTTCGTTCGCCGACTCGTGTCTACTGTCAAATCTATCGTATAGTACTAAGTTCCTTGTGCCATTGTTTGCTCAACGCCACAGATGCTCCATCAGCAATCAAAACACGTGTTACTTGCACGCGCTCTCACGATCTCACCAAAATTTATGCTTTTCTCAAGAAAAACATCGATATCATATGAGGAACATATGGTTCCAATTTCCGCTTCAGTCTTAGAGCATCTTCAACAGTGCCTAAAATCCATTCCTAAATCTGATTTTGGGTTTGATTGTAAAAAAAAGTACTCCAATAGTTCCTCTTTCTAGCTCCTTAAATTTTAGCACGCCCAAAAACAGCACCCCGACTCCTCATTTTTGTGCGCTCTGTCCGCACTCCCAATCAATATTATTTCGCGCCTAGGATGGCCCACCGGACCAATTCAAAGGTGTTTTTAGGAGAAAATATAGGAACTGTTGGAGAACAAGGTATTTTGTAGACCTAAAATTTTTTAGGAATATCCCAATCTAAGAATATTGAGAGTCTAAATATTAGTAACTGTTAGAGATGCTCTTAGCGAAGATAAGAGCAACTAATTATAACGCACCATGTTAAACACTGGCACTTACCTAGAAGGCTAGAAGTACTCCTAATTGTTGAAGCGAACTTGCCTTTTCTTTTCCTTTTTTTTCCGATGATTCTCGTCATTGGTTAAGCACCCAAGAATCGCTCACAACCGTACGCTACACGGTAAACTAGGAAATTTTCCGCGGCGTAACACGCGCAAACACGTTGCGCGTGTCGTTTTTTCGAAAAAAAAATATTTTTTTTCGACGGCGTTTAATTTTCTAAATCGTCGAAATAATGAGCGAAACGGAAGAAAATAAAGAAATAGAGTTGTAGAAATATCTCTTTCGACGAATTATTTAAAAAATATTGGAGAACGAGCTGGAAAACCGCGGCGGGGAAAAAGTCTAGAGGGAAAAGGGAGAAAAATTATTAGAGATATCAACCTTCTTTTTGTCGAGTTTAATACTCTACGCGTTCGCCGAGTAATAATACATGTTTTTAAAAATATTAAAAACTCGTGGCGTAACACGCCGCGCGTGTCGTTTTCCGTAGGAAAATTTTATTTTTTTCTCGGTGGCGTTTTATTTTTTAAATCGTCGAAATGGGGGAAAAATAGAGAGATAGAGTTGTAGAAATATCTCTTTCGACGAATTATTTGGAAAATATTGAAGGCCGAGCTGGAAAACCACGACAGGGAAAAAGTCTAGAGGGAAAAGGGTGAAAAATTATTAGAGATGACAACATTTTTTGTCGAGCTTAATACTCTACGCGTTCGCGGAGTAATAATACATGTTTTAAAAAATATTAGAGATCGAGGCGTTCGCGGAGCAATAATACATGTTTTAAAAAATATCAGAGATCGAGATGGGAAATCGAGCTGGGAAAAAAGTCTAGAGATAGAGCTGCACAAATATTTCTGGCGACAAAAACTTTTTTTTGGAAAACGGAGAAAGGACATGTTTTAAAAAAATATTAGAGACTCGCGGCGTAACACGCCGCGCGTGTCATTTTTTCGTATGGATTTATTTTTTCGGCGGCGTTTTAATTTTTTAAATCGTTGAAATAATGAGCGAAACGACGAAAAAAGTAGAGGGATAGAGCTGTAGAAATATCTCTTTCGACGAATTATTTGAAAAATATTGGAGACCGAGCTAGAAAACCGAGGTGGGGAAAAAGTCTAGAGGAAAAAGGGCGAAAAATTATTAGAGATGACAACCTTCTTTTGTCGAGCTTAACACTCTACGCGTTCACGGAGTAATAATACATGTTTTAAAAAATCTCAAAGACCGACGCGTCCGTGAAGTAATAATACATGCTTTAAAAAATATTAGAGATCGAGATGGGAAATCGAGGTGGGAAAAAAGTCTAGAGATAGAGCTGCACATATATTTCTAGTGACAAAAACATTTTTTCCGGAGAAAAACGGAGAAAGGACTTAGACGTAAAGAGTAAGGACCTGAATGTTACGGTTTTGAACATGTCCGCTATCCTTAAAAATTAGAAAAAGGGTTTGTTCGCGATTTGAATTTAACAGGAGGTTCTTTTCGTAAAATGACGCACGAGGGATCCGAACGCGAATTTAGAGGAAAAAATCTTCCTCACACAAAAAATCGCAAAGGACCTATTCGTAATTTACAAAAGGACCAAATCACAAAAAGATTTTTGGGCGGCTCGGCTCCAATCGCTCGGCGTGGCGGAAGTTTTTGCCAGGTTTAATAGATGGAGTGATTTATTTGTCAAAAACGTGGCCGTGTTGTTCTTGCTTGTGTTTCCTGAACAGTCTTTGCATCCAAAGATGGCGCAGCCATAAATAGGAAAATAACACGGACCGAAAGTAACATGAGCAAAGAAAAGGTTTGGTAATTGGCTAGGATTAGCAGCTTATAATCCCCTGTGGTTTTTCGATTTTGTTTTCATTACCATATTATTTATTTTTCTGAGTCCGCTTTCGCACAAACTAGGAGACAGATGTCTCTACTGATCTGTGCAGTGCCGCTGTATGGCTGACATGTGGAGTAGATCACATGGCCAGGAAGCCACACCGGGGTGACTTCGACGGCGGCCTGTCTCAGAAGAAGCCAAGAAGACCCTTAAAATGACGAGACCAAACTCGTCTTGCTCGCAAGGCTGCATTCGTTTTTGGTCAGCTTTTCCCAGATCATGGCTTCATCCATGTCTGAAAGGATTCGATTTAGTTGGGACTTGGAATATTTGTCTCATCTGAGATGAATCGGAGCTCGGAACGTTGCCCTGTCAAAGGAGGACATGAAGGGCGCAAATTTGCCAAACAAAATATGTTTTTAGTCTAGGACGACTGATCAGAATCGACGTCAGTTCCAGCACACCGATCGGCGATCGGGCATTCCCTTGACCAGTAGTAAGTCTGTGATGGCCCAAAACTTGACAGGCCTAGCGTATTCGACGCGATAGTCGTAAGCACAACATCTACTAACGTGCATTGCAGAAAATTACTGGCTGCTCTCTGATACTGAGCAAAACGCAGTGACAATATGCCCTAACAAAATCAGTGCTAAAACAAAAGGGAAAAACTAAGGGACTGCATACCGTCGGATGTCAAAAAAAATAATAATAAGAATAGCGATCCACCAATCGAAAGACTAGCTGCATTGTACCTATGTCCACACAAGCCTTATCCATGTCAGTATGTCACCTCCAAGGCTCCAACACACATACAGTCTTTCTGTCTCTGGATTGCAGTAGCACTGGCAAGCAGCCACAGCAGCGAAGGAAACAATAAGCTGTGGGCGGTGGCGAGCTCGCCTTGTGTGGCAGCAAATAGTGGATTACCACAGGTTCGCTGTTGCGCACCTACAGATAAAGAGTAGCAGTAGGTTCATGCATCGGTAAAGCAGTAGGCGGCCCCAAGCTCGCCCGCGATGCAGTGAGTGATGAGCGACGGAAGGCTCACTTAGTGTCCATGGGCAACTGAGGTTGCAGGCTTGCCCGAGCATCGCAATGATCGGTGGTGGACCATACAACATCAATGGGTGGTAGAAAGCGGATTCCTGCACAGGAAGGTAAACGACTACATTTGGAATGAAGGCATAATTGTCTGCTCTGGTGGTGGAGGAAGAGTCAAGACCTCATCAGCGCATACCCCGGCGAATTGCTTTTCCAGGCTCTCCTCAGCCCCTTGGCTCTGGAAGGCTGGATTCTGCGGTGGTGCTAGTCGGGCAAGAGCCAAATAAGAGGGTGCGTTGATGGCAAACGGTGTTGGGACGGCTCCACAGCTGCACATTAGTGCCGTTGTAGCTAGGTGAGCTCAAATTTTGCTGAAACTCATTGAAATTTTTCATGAAACTTATTGAAACCTATTAAAACTTGACAAAATTTCTTGAGATTTTTTTGTCGAATCTTGTTGAGACTTGATAGAACTTCTTGAAACTCCTCGATTGAATTCATTAAAACTTGAGTTCTAAAATCTGGAACTTGTTAAAATTTTGGCTTTGAATATGCAAAAAAGACTCTTTCTACTGATGTCGTTGTCACTGGAAGGATTAATGTTAGCTCGATAGACTAATGAAAAAGTTCTATTTTTCCCTGTTTCAACCATCTTTTGAGGCAGCTTTGCAATATCACCACATCCATGAAATTCTACACTTCTCCTTATGTTGAGAATAAATGTTCGAAGTTGATTTCTTAACATATGGTCAGCCAAGGTGAAGTCATCAACATATATCTCAGCAAGATTAACAAGCTTATCTACATCAAACTTGGAAAAATGGTTTTTTGGATCAAGACAAGACATGCATAGCAGTAACTCTGAAGAAACTTCACTTAACCGATGATTCATCTCTGATGTAATAGCATCAATAGCAGCCATGAAAATCTCAACATGGTAATAATGAAAGTGAGTCACTGTATGCTTTTTACATGCAGATTTACCTCTAACTAGTATGAGTTCTTCTATATTTGGCACATGAATCTCATATGCTTCACAAAAGGTTTTGGTTTGTAGGAGCAATTGCTCCCCATATCTTGCAAGCACACTTTCACATCTGCAAGTAAACTCATGGCTTCAACAATATCTTAATCTCTCCTTTGCAAAGCAAGTGATAACTCATTTGTAATACTCAATAAGTCTATCAACAAATGCAAGATGAATACAAACTCAAAGGTTTCCATCTTCTGTATCAAACCTAATACTCCACCATTACTTGATGGATGACAAGCATCTTCAGACACAATCTCTAGTACGCCTAATACCGCCTCCCACATCTGGAAAATACGAAGCTAGGTTTTAAGATGTAAGCCCCATATAGTGTGTGAAGGTCTAGTTATACTCATGTCTTAAAGAAACCATGTTTCAATGACAGCTTTACCATTCTTCAACTTATTCAATAGGACATCTTGATGCTTTGCAAGCAATGCATCTCTTCTCTTGCAAGATGCACTCACTGTGATAACTATCAAAGGAATATAGTTAAAAAATCAGCAATAACTCTACTGCAACTTGTAACAGTCACAACCACTAACTGCAACTAATGGGCAAAGCAATGGACATAAAAAGCATATGGATTTTCATCTCGAATTATCTTTTGAAACCCATTAAATTCTCCCCTTGGAAGCTCCATCATAACCTTGCCCACATAGCCTACAAATTGGTAATTGATGGTTTCCAATCAAATCAAACAAAGCTTCCTTCAATGCAGTAGATGTACAATTCGTGACATGCTTAATACCAATGAACCTCTCAATAACCATTTCTTGCTTATTCACAAATCTACATAATATAAATTATAATAAGTTAAAACAACATCACATAATTACATGAATAAAATAGTACAATAAATAAGCCTAAAATGAACTACTGACCTCGAAATCACAGCCATTTGCTCCTTTATTGATACATCTCGTGACTCATCAATAAGCACCGAGAAATTTTTATCTTCAAGCTCGCCTATAATCACAGTAGTGATCTATTGCGTGCAAGCTTTTGCAAGATCTCTTTGAATCTTTGGAGAAGTCATGACACAATTGGAGAGAGCAATCCTAAATGCCTTCTTCCCTCTTTATTATCTTTGTACCACTCAATCAATCCCTTAAAATTTCCCTTATTGATGGAAGAGGAAGATTCATCATGTCCTCAAAAAGCTTCACCTTACGATAGAAGATATCTTGCACAATATAAATAAGTCGTCGAACGAATCTTATATGCAATTTTTGACTCTCGGCTAGGATCAGAAAGTCTTTGTCTCACACTTGCCTTTTGATTTATAAAATCTTCGCAGTCCCCCTTTGCCCTATTATGAGAGCTATTAGGTCCACCAACATGTTTATTAAATATTTTCAAAGTCTTTCTCCAATTGGAACACCCCGTTATTGTGAAAACATCACTACCAATTTTTTCAGCCCTTCCTAGTTTCTTAAAAAGAAAACAATAAGAACAAAATGTTGCATCCTTTTTCACACTATATTCTAGCCAATTAAACTTATCGAACCAACATTGTTAAAATACCCTTGAACATTCATACTGCATTTTGCGGGGAAAATCATGCCCTTTTGATTGGGTTGGACCTCTCAATAAAGGGGCATTTAACTATTTGCCATTTTTATGGGGTCAGTGGCAACAGATTTGCTACGTCAATGACTCATATTATCAGAAATGTCAAATTCATATCATCAGAAGATTAAGTGGCATCATGTAATAGTGGCAAATAGTTAAATATTTCCCTCAATAAATAAGCACTTATAGCTTGGTCTCTAATTTCATTGTCATACTCATTAATTGGTATGTGTTTCGTTGGATCCAAGAAAATTTCATCGGGATTAAAATCCACTCAAGATTTCTTTGTTTGATTGTTGCTCTCATTTGTGTGAGGAGCACTACTTGTATTTGTATTACTTGAAAAATATTTATATAGTGTTCGTTTGTCCATCTTTTACAAATCTATAAACCGATAAATAGTAGTGATCAATACTATACATAAATTCATAAATAGTAATTCATACCAAAAAAAAAACAAAAGAATTCACGAAACTTTACTCGCGTCGGTGTGTCTTGCGGTGGCACTGTAGCACTGCCCACTTGCGAGCCCGAGCACAAATACTCCAATTCCCCTGCCCCCTGCCCCTTCGGTAATCGACTGGCTGGCCTCCTCTCCTCGCTACTCCTCGCTGAGCGCCTGACTCGACTGCTAGTCTGCTCCAGCTTCGGTGCTCCGCCCGCTGCCCTCGGCCCCTCGACAGTCATCACCAGCTGGTCCCTCCTCGCCTCGGCCAGCCGCTGCCCTCACCAGCCTCGCCAGTCGCCAGCCAGCCGGTCGCCCTTCCTTGCCTCGACGGTTCGACTGCTTCATCGGCAGCCGCCCTCCTCAGCTCAGTCCGGTCGACTGCTCCGCGACTCCGCCAACCGTCGCGCAAGACGCTCAGGCGCTCGGCAGTCCTCAATCGGCCGCCGCATGAGGCTCACCCGTCACCCCTCGGGGCTCGGTCTCCTCTGCCGGGCGTCGCCCACACCTCACCGACCGCCGCCCTCACCTCACCGGCTCGCCGTTCAAGCGTCCTTGGCCGGTCTCCACCAACAACCTTTGATTCAATCATGAGTTTGGTTTCCAAATTTGGGAATTGGGATGGGTATTGCCGTTTTGGAGATTAGGGATTGGGGATTCATTTTGGGGCAGTGGCTGCTGTGTTGTTGGTGGTGGCTAATAGGCTGGGCTGGCGTGGATCGTGTGGCGCATGGTAGACTGGTGCTGGCCCAGATTTGTGGCTTGGCCCATGGAGGGAAGTCTTCTTCTACCTGATTCTGACTACCTCCGTTTCCTTGTGCTTCTCTTTTTCAAGTTTCAGATTTCTAAGAGTGTATTTGGTAGGGCTCTAGCTCCATCAGATCCCCAGATCGGTAGAAATTTGGAAATGTGAAGACATTAAGGGCTGTTTGGTAGAAATTCTGATTCAGCCACTCGAAATCAAACTTGTAGACTAAAATAAAGTGAATTAAGTTTATATTTTTGATCTAAAATGTAAATAAGATGAACTATCTAAACACTCTTAATATACTCACAGCTTCAGCTTCACGAATCTGGTGAAGCTAGAATTTTCAGCTTCACCAGATTCACGAATCTAGAGAAGTTGAATCCCTACCAAACACACCTTAACCCTGTTTGGGATAGCTCCAACTCCTAACTCTAATTCAGATCTGAAACTTATAGGTTAAAATAAAGTAAATTAAGTTTATATTTTTAGTCTAAAATATAAACAAGATAATTTACCTAAACACTCTTAATGTATCCACAGCTCCAGCTCCATAAATTTCTGGAGTTAGAAATACCCTGCTCCACCAACTCCACAGATTTTGGTGGAGCTGGAGCTGTCCCAAACACCCCCTAAGTGTGTATTTGGTAGAGCTCCAGCTCCACCAGATCTGTGGATCTAGTGGAGCTGGGTATTCCTAACTTCACCAGATCTATGGAGTTGGAGCTGTGAGTATATTAAGAGTGTTTAGATGGATCATCTTGTTTATATTTTAGACCAAAAATATAAACTTAATTTACTTTATTTTAGCCTACAAATTTCAGATCTCAGATGAAACTAGGATCTAAAGCTCTACCAAACAGGCCTTAAAAATATTTAGATGGATCATCTTGTTTACATTTTAGACCAAAAATATAAACATAATTCACTTTATTTTAACCTACAAGTTTCAGATCTCTGGTGAAACTGGGATCTGGAGCTCTACTAAATAGGCCCTAACTGACAATTCCTGCTCCATTTTCTTGCTGGTTTGAAGCTTGGCACCCCAAGGTGGGCAGGAGTGCTAGGGGTAACCATGGTACTGTCGGACGCCCTAGTCCCCCTGCTCAGTCCGCCTTGACAATGGTATAGTTATAGGTTTTAGTAAGCTTCATGCGTTTCTAGAAGATTTCAGAAGATTTCAACATAGTTTAAAGCCAAACGTTCCAACCAATTTTAGCTTTTTAGAAATCAAGTTTCAACGAAGTGAAAGAGTTTAAAAAAGTTTTAACATGTTTCAATAAGTTTCAACCGGTTTCATAAAAAGTAAAAGAAATGCAAAATCCCGATACGCTCACTTGCGCCTGCACGTCTGCTAGCCGTGGCGGTTCCACGACCGCCGGGACACCGCAGCCGTTGTCCTAACTCAGCCTTCACTCACCATGGAAGAAGGTCAAGGACACCACTCGCCTTGCCGTGCGCCATCGAGCTTGGCCGCAGCTGCTCTAGTTCGCCGCGCTCCCCCTTGGCCGCCGCGGCCGCTCACCTTCTGGTGTCGCTGCGAGCACCCTGCAGCCGTTACACACGCTCTTCCGCGCTCCCCGACATATGGCCTCGAGCGTAGTTTTTCTATGGCGTCGCTTAGTTTTCCCATGTACACATAAAAAAAGGCCTCGAGCGCAGGTAGTTTCATACAATCGGACGTAGCGTAGTGTCATGAACTCACACCGGAGGTACCGAACGATTCGACATCTAGACTTCGTAGAGACAATTCCTGCAAAATGAACACCCAAAAGACGGTCCAGATACCCGACAACACAGTTCGTACGACCTCCTTTCTCAAGGGCCAAGGCAGACCTTGTCCATGCATCCAGAACTGACACAGCATTTTAAGCATGCCAGTATAGCGAGATGTTGACCAGCAATGCGACTCTCAACGTTCAAAGTAGCGCTCAAGTTGCTACCAGTTCTCCAGCAATGTGACTACGTGACTCTGCACCATCACATTGCTACATTAGCCACGCCAACTGATATCCCGGTGCACTTCTCAACCAACTTGATCGGTGCTCTGCGCAAAATGCTCCACTGTCAACAAAATTGACATGAGAACTCGGCCACCAAAAGACAGACAGTGGCTCCCATATTGTTGCGGTTGTTGTATATAATACGGGTAAATATTTAAATATTTGCAATTTATAACAGTACACATCAGAGCTCTTAACAGGTAGGTGCAATGATACACACCTAAAACGCTGAATTAGTATTCACAATCGGGAACGATTACACTTCCTGAGGGAAGAGAAGCATACTTTCATCAACGACGGACTCAATTTGCCCCCACTGGTTGCTTCCCAGGATTTTCCGCGTTAGCTAGCTCTTGAACTTTGGTCATGTTGCTTAGTTCACTGTCAGCGGCACTAGTAGTGGAAACCACATCTGCAGGAGCAATTGAGGTCAACCGATCTGAGTTTGAGCCGGAGCATTGCCCTACGGATTGATTCGCCGTGTTGAGTGCATGGCAATGTGGGCAGTAGTAAGTTATGTGAGGAAAATCTTCTTTCCTGGCCAACCCTGCAAGTTTACATATTATGTAATCTATCCTATTCTGACAATGCAACATGTGAGAAAAAGCTGCAAGAGCATTTGTACTCTTTTTTTACCGGAGCTTTAGTGATTATTATACTCACCATTATGCACATGGCAATTGCCACAGATCAAAGCATATGACTGGGATGGGTCCTCCCCCACAAGCAAGGCAGCAATCTTCGCAATCCAACCACCGTTATTGGTTCCTGAGGCCTGATAATGTCCAACGACTTTTGAAGGCTGCATAGCTTCCAGGCCAGCACCCACAGCCTCATTGGATGCTCCCTTCCCAGTATGAGCAACTGCAGCGCTGCCAGTGTTGCTGCCTTCGGCATTTGTTTGCTTCCTGTTTCTCAGCCCACTGGAAGGAACTACCTCAACATTACTGCTTCTAGCCTGTGCTGAATCAAATTCTGCTTCATCCCCGACATATACTTTAAGGCCAGTTTCTGCCCCCAGCTTAGATGCCAAAACTGAAGCTGCTGCTGCCTTTGCTGCAGGATCGAGGTCATATTTCTGCACATATTCAAGTTTGTAGACACTTCAGCGTTTTTTACATTTGTTGTGACAAGGAAAAGAATAAAACTGAAATCTCAGTGCTTCAGACATTTACAAACTTATTAATTAACTGCTTACTTGAATAAGTTGTTGGGTAAGATAATAATTTGTTCTCTCCTTTAACTCATCGATCTTAGCTTTCCTCTCAGCCCTCAACCATTCAAGTAACTTCTGATCCTTGAGCTCCACTGAATACAGAGACGCAAAAGGTTATTAGAGCACCAACAAAGCTTATTGTTAATGGGCTCCAAACCAAGAAGTTTCAATGTTTAGACTTAAAGTTCCTAAAAAAAAGACTTTAACACATAAAATCTAACTTCCATGACATGATGTTTCAGAGCAAAAGGCATGACAGTTCATTCCTCATAGGACTTTTTATAATAATAATATAAAATCTACCAAAAGAACTGCTAGCAGCAAACAAGTATTTCACTCACAAGCCACAAACTCTCAGCCAGTGCTCCAGATATATTTCACATTAATCACTGTATTACGGATTTTGGTCATGAGATAGCCAATTTGAGTAAAATCACTACAATGAGCATAACTAAAGGCATCCTATAGCAGTAATAAGATACCAATCATTCAGCATGATTTGCGAGTGCCCTTAAATGCAACCAATACAAGAACATATAAGTTCTCAAATCATTAAAGAGCAAACAAAGATAATACATCTGAAAAAGTATCACTTAGTAACTAGATATCAATATTCAGTATTATCAGTGAATGTACTCTTAATAGCAACTACACGCAAGAACACGAAGCCCTCATAAGTATTAATTATTATGCAGCTCAGTAGGACAGAATAAACATGATAAATTCTGGGGAGAGTTCTGAGATATTTACGCATCCTTGTGAAGCTTACGAGTATTGAATATATCAACGAGGATAAAGCAGGCAAAACAAACATAGGCAGCACTCTAATAGCCCTCATCTGCCATTCTAGATCCTCAGATTTTATCGTGATGATTGTGTAAACTACAGCTCCCACCTGAGAAAAGCATCAATTATGCAACCATCAGAACCTGTCCGCTGTGTTCAATTTGGAGAAAATAAACCATTGCTGTTAAAAAAATGATAATAATAAAATCAACACCTTACAGAAGGAATGACTCAAATGCGCGCATATTAGGTACACAGGAGGAGGCAGCAGGAATAAATTGAAACCGCATACTGTCCGTTGAGCACACAAGGCTGATTTTAATTGTGTTGGCCACAAGGATCCACAATCCTTAAACTGCATGGTGACTCGCTTGTAGAAGGACTTATAGGACAAATAAAAGCAACTAGTTCGTTTCAACCCCCAGCAACTTCAAATGAAATTGGATAGCTGGCAACTGGCACTGCAATTAGATGGGGCTCCTCCAACTCTAAAAGGTTAGGTTACTACCAGCTTGCCTCTACGGAAGAGGTGTACTTTGTACTGTCTGGGGGTCATATAGATCGGAACCCGGAGCGAGTTGAACGAAAGCCTTACCCACAGCTACAACTACTGGCACTTCAAAGGGCTTGCTTTGAGGCGTCTCTTAGAAATTAACGTATTTAAATGACCAAGGATTCAAAAAGGGAAATGTGAGAAATATTGGACCACCTCCGGTACCGGTTACCAGCAATTACTGGTTTTAAACCGGCCAAATTTCATTAAAAAAAAACTAAAATTTTGAATTTGGCCGGTTTTCCACCAGTTACCATCCATAATTATTGCTCATCAATTGAAATTCAAATTTTAAATTTAGAGCTTTTTTGGACAGATATTTTTTTTACCAGTCTTGGCCAGTGCGGCCGGTTACCACCGTTTTTTTACCCTTGCGTATGACCATACACAAATATGCAATTCACCGAAATATAAACATGTTTATTAGAAATTTTCATTCGTGTGCTGTGCTATAATTTAAATTTTTGGTGCTTCAAATTCAAATGATCCTTTAATATGTTCTGTGCACTTCATAATTCACAGCAGTTCCTGAATAGCATATTGATTGTGAATATTGAGCAAGAACATCGTGCCCTTAGGTTTGGTCCAACTTCCTTACCAGTAGCAAATTGAAGAGCTGCAGCTAGGAGGGTGTATTTTGTAATTGTTTCTACGGTTTGAGCCTGCAAATAACAGGAGCTATTATGAAGACTCTGGAATCCAAATATCTACAAAGGGATTGGCGGATTGCACACACTCTGTAGTTTGTATCACCCAACAACAGCCTCCACATTGCTGATCCAAACTCAAAATCAATTGCAAACGCAAGAACATTATGAACTAATTACCACTCAGCATCTACATAAACTCCTGGTGAACATACCGGCACTACTTTCAATGTAGAGGTGAGGTATACTCTATACAGATGAGGAAACTCTATCCACTAGTAGCCCTCACCGTTATTCAAAATTCATCCGGTTATTTTCGCTGTCACTGTTTTGAATGATACAGTTAACTAGCAACTACTGACCTATATGCAAATGAATTTATTCAGATTAATGTACTGATGGTGTAATATACTCTTCCCAACAACCATGATGTATCAGCATTGGCTCTCATCATGTACTTTTCTAGCAGAATCAAAAAGCTCTATAGACCCCTTGGAGAGAAAAAAACTCTCTAGAATAACTATGTTTTTATATGTTCAAAACTCCCGAACAGGGCATGCGCTACACACATGCTGCATTGATCACACAATATGAAGCAAATAAGACTGAGGGCCCGGTTGGAGCGCAGGTTTTTTTACAAAAATTTCATAGGAAACAATTCAATTCCCATAGGAATCGGGAAAATCTCCTAATAACTTATTTACTGCACAAAATCATTAGGAAGATAAATTAGCATCTGTATAATAAGTTTTAACTCCATCTGGTGAGGTCAGCTCCTGTTGGTCCTCCTATTTCCTAATTTACTACCATGCTGCCTATATATTCCAGGTGTAGGTTTATACATATCCAACATACTGCAACTCATGATTTCTGAGTGATCCTATGTTCCCAACTGTTCTAGTCACAGGGACTAAATCCAATCAACTGAGATCAGTGCAAAAGCATGAAACGCAAATGCAAAAGCACAAACAAACACGCAGTGCCAATAAGTCGCAGCGCAAAACAATCATATCCCAAATACGCATCAACAGATTAGATGTATGCAAGGCAAAGAGGAAGCAAACTGCGAGACCTCGCCTAGGACGGAGAGGACGATGAGGTTGCGGACGCTGCGGCGGGAGAACTGCGTCCGGCGGCGCATGCGCGCGTGCACGGCGGCCTCCTCCTTCGAAAGGTACTGCAGCCGCTTCTCGTAGTCCTCGCCTCGCCCGCCGAACAGAGCCCACCATATCCTCCCCAGTATCCCTGCCCCCTTCCTCTTCTCCTTCCCCTTCGCCTCCGCGGAAGCCTCCGACGCCGCCGCAGGGGCTACTTCCTCCGCCGACCCTGCCGGAGAAGCCATTGCGCAGGTCGGATCTGGCCTCCACGGGATCCGATAGAAGGAAGCGATTGGATTCTGTGCCGCGCCTCCAAGTCCAAGCTGGGCGTTTGGCTCTCGAAATCAACACCGTTTTGAAGATGCTGGATTAAAGTGAAGGAATAAATAGAGACGGTACAGTGTATGGATGAGAAATGGTTAGAGAACACCACAGATGTACACAGCATGTACACGCAGGACATTTGGAATAAGTATTGTCTGATAGATCGAGGCCTAGTTTGGAATGCAATTGAACATTTTTAAGAAAGAAAGCATTCATTCCCACTGTATATGATTTTTCGTACGAAATTACCTTAAACAATCATTCATTCTCAACCGGATCGAACTTTATAAATAGGTTGGAGACTTTTTCTCCAATTGAAACAATATGCAGAATGTGATGCAATACTTAGATTAGTCATTTTTTGTTTTGCGAGGACTTAGATTGGCAATTTAACTTTACACAAGAGACAGCTTTCATATGGAATTTGATACTGTAACTTGCACGCTATATCTGCATAGATAAGAGAAGGTAAGCTAGGTATCATCTCGTACTACAGCGGGGGGCATGCCACATACGATGATGTCGGGTACATCAAGCATTTGTCATCAGGAAAGAACATTTCTCCGTACTACAGCGGTTATTGCCTTTCTAATTTCCTCTCCGTTGGGGAAAAGAACATTTCTCCGTAAAGCAAGCGATGCAGCTTTCCGTCCCAATACTCTGCCCCATGGGGCATCGGACGGGTGGGTCCTACTTTCCATTGAAACGATTGGGAGACGATAAGTTCAGAGGAAGCTTGTCGAAGACGGGTGAGCCAGCGAGTCATTTCGACGTGCCAATGTTATTGAGGTACGACATGGCGCGCTGTCAACTGCCCACAACCATGGGCCGTATGGCAAGGATCCGGAGCCGATGGTACTGTTTAGTAGAGTTTTAGATCTTAGTTTTATTTGATATTTAAAATTTATAGGTTAAAATAAAGTGAATTAAGTTTATATTTTTGTTAAAAATGTAAACAAGATTATCCATTTAAACACTTTTAATGTACTCGTAACTCTAGCTTTCTACCAAACACACCCATAGTCTGGGTTATATTACGCTAAAATGATTTTATTCGTGTGTCAAGTACTAACATATTTTATTTCTATCCATTAATTGAAAAAAGTCCATTACTTTAATATGCGATAATAGAGACGACGTTTGACTGTACATTTATTCATGTCATCTAAAGATAAAACTAAAAATAACTTCTACAATATGTGGTGTCTTAATGTTGTCTCTTATGTAGCAAAGAATATAAACAATTAACATCACACTATTGTATATATCCTTGCAAGTGTATTTATTTTAATTGAGTTACAGCCTAGCTTGTAAGTAGTCCTGACATTTTATGCCAACAGTTATAAGATGGAGTTGTCAAAAATTCTAAATGAAAAAGAGAGATGAGTCGGACAAGGGCGATGAGAATATGTTTCGTTTTTTCAGAAGAATAATACATTTCGGTTGTCTTGTGCTCAGAAGTCAGAATTGTTAGGCGGCCTAGCTTACATGGGTTGGCGCACAGCCGAAGATAGCGAACAGAACGAGGAAACGGGCCGATTTTGTCCAATTAGAATGGGCTGAAAAGTTGCACCAGTACCTGTTCGGGAATATGATTAGATCCAACATTGACATCTTATATGGGTCTTTGAGGCCTGTCTACGTCTACCTCATGTATATCTTTTTTCTAAATTCTAGTTTTTTATGTATATTTTTTTTAAAATAGTTTCTTTCTCCACCACAGAAGGTGCAACAGGAGACACCCGATGAGCACGGAACCAAGCGGGTTCGACGAACAAGCTGTGTGCGTGACTTGCTGCTGCGACACCCAGGCGTGGAGGGCATCCTATCGAGCTCACCGGACGTAGAATCACGTCTTCCCATGCTCGCTCGCGCTGTCGCAGTACCAACTCATTTTCGCGTTCCCCGGACGTGGCAAGGGAACGACACTTGTTGCCTAGTGCACCTTCCACGGTGGGGCATGTGGTCATTTTTGTAAGAGTAAATTTCAAAAAAAACTACAGATTTTTTGTACAAACTATCAGAAAACTACAGATTTTAGCTTTTATTTCATAAAACTACAGATTTTAGAAGAACTTATTTCATAAATCTACAAGTTTCTTGTACAAATTATTAGAAAACTACAGTTTTTAACTCTATTTCACAAAATTACTGATTTTAGGAGAACTTGTATCACAAACTACATGTTTTATAATTAATCATTTCTTGTAACGGGTCTGACAGTTTAGGCCCACATAACAACATCACGCGTGAGTGAAATAGAAAATAAGGGCATCTGAGACTGCCATGTGGGCCCACGCTGTCAGACTCGTTACAAGAAAAGGCCAATTCTAAAATATGTAGTTCTGTTAAACAAGTTCTTCTAAAACCTGTTACAAGTTCTCCTAAAATCTGTAGTTTTTTAAAATAGAAGCTAACATCTATAGTTTTATGATAGTTTGTGCAAGAAATCTGTAGTTTTGTGAAACAAGTTCTTCTAAAACTTGTAGTTTTGTGAAATATAAGCTAAATATATAGTTTTCGGATAGATTGTAAAAAATACCTGTTGTTTTGTGAAATTTACTTTTTTTATATATAAATTTTAAAAAATACGTAGAGGACTAGATTTGTAACTTATATATATATATATATATATATATAGCTAGACATGCACAGTATTCTGCTAGCTGCCACCCTCCCAACAAAAAAAACAAAAGGAAGAAAATGCAAGTGAGCAAAGTAAACTATTCCATCTGAAAAGTGAAAACTGTGTGTGCTATTCCTCTAGGTATCGAATTTCACCGCGTTAGTTATTCAATTTCTTGTTCATCAGAAGTTACGACTTACGATTATCTATTAGGGGTGCAAATGGAGTGGATACAGATGAATTTCGTTCATCCCGTATCTTATTCCAAATTTTTTTGTCAGGTACAGAGTCAGATACGGACAATGCTAGATTGGAATACAAATGTGGATTACCACGGTCATAAATACAGAGTGAATACAGATAATTCCAAATACGGTTAGTCTCGGTCATGAATATTCAGTCGGATAATACGTGAAAACAAAAACCATATATGTCGCACATATTAAAATCAATCAACCATATTATATGTCCAAAATACAATTACATTAGTACGTTAGCAAGTAGATTTAAGTACATCACTCGATAACAAAGACTAGTTAAGCAAGCATATGACTGGTGCTAGTTAAGTCACTAGTATATGGCAAGTAGCATTGTAGCAAATCGCAACCCTCACACCTTAAACCATCCAAAATTCATTCTTCCATACTTGCTAAAATAGTGAGATCCATTTCAGAGAAGAATAAAACAACACAATTGATCTTCACTTACTACTTGAGAAGAAAGTGCAGAATTGTCATCTGAGAAGTGTCAGGTAGTAGTTATCCCAAATGTGCTTCCTGAATGAAAAAACAGAAGTATTATGATAAAGGGCACATAAGTCAATAAAATACATAAATCAGAGTTTGAGAATTTCTCATTATCCTTAACAATGGGAAATTGTGACAAACAAAAGGCTTACACATGCCACCAACCAAAAGTATATCAATTCTCTTGAGTAGAGAAAATGATGAAAACATAGAGATTTACTACCATGATAATAGAGTTGAACTATAAAATGCAGCAAGAAAGTTTTGCACACAAGTAGCTTACATATACAACATAACTGCCAAGAACCACATGAATCATGATGCTTCAGAAATTTGAACTATATAATTCAGGACAAGTTGAGCCTTGCAAAATCTATAGTTTATCATTAGGGGTGGGCAAATTTTAACCGAAACCGAAAAACCGAACCGAATTAACCGAAAAAAAAATCAGTTTTTTGGGTTTTCAGTTCGGTTTGTATTTTGTCTCTGTTCGGTTTTCGGTACTCGGTTCGGTTTTTTTAATATTGAAAACCGAACTACCGACAAACCGAACAAACCACATGCGGTTGTGCTTGGCTGGCTCGGAGCGGCTCCATTCAATCCCCATTTTTTCCTCGCGCACCGTCTCCTCCAGTCCCTCCTCTCCTTCCCTCTCCCCGCACCCCTCGCCGCCTCCCTCCCTCTCACGGCTCCCGGCCCTCCCTCGGTCCTTCCCTCGTCTCGTCTCTCTCCCTTGGCGTCATTAATGCGCGGTTGGCCTTGCTACGCGTATCGAGTCCAATACGGGCAAGATAGGAGATTGAGAAGGATACGATCAGGCTTTACATGGTAAGGAGAGATTGAGGCCGATACGGGTGATTGAGGAAACTGAGGAGGACACGTTCGGACCGAGTGCTATATAAGAGGTCCAGAGGCGAGAGGAAAGGAGGCCCAGAGCCAACCCACAAATTTACACATTACTTTTTACCTTCTGCATTAGGTTTAGATTAGAACAATCCCTCTTCAAGTCTTGTACTCAAGTCTTGTACAGTCTTTCGTCGAATAATACGAGTTGCACATCACCGGTTATTGTTCTTCGTTGACTCCTATCCAGTCCGATTTGCTCGCTTTTGTTGCGATCGCCTTCTCGTAGTTTATCCGCTTTTACCCTTCCAACTAGCCTTCATCGGCTAGTTGCTACCCTTACGCTCCATCGGCTTGTAGCCGATCGATCTAGGCCGACCAAAGACTTTGGTATCGGCCTTAACGATTCATGTTCCCTTGTCGATTGTTCAGTCAAATCGACCGCACGCGCGCAAAAATCGAACCCGGTGTTCGTCCGGTGTGTTGCGATCAAAAACCCTACATCACGTTTTTGGTGTCAACACATTTTTGGCACGCCCGGTGGGACCAAAGAACCAATCTACAGGATGAACGCAAACAAGTCCATCGCTCCGATAACGCCAACACGGAGGCAATCATCGCCGCCACAATGGAGGACTTGACTCGAGCGGCGACAAGAGATCGAAGAAAGAAAAGTCGCTACGAGGAGATGATGCTCACCGCTACCAAAAACCCGACGAGGGTTATCCAAAAACAACTCTCCGACGCCAACCCTATCGGCGATACCAACAAACCAGCCGATCAGGTAAGTCGATACATGCCGGCTCAGGCCGAGTTATCTTCTTTGATTAAGCAGTCGGTGCATCATGCGCTGATCAACCAATCATCGGCCTTGGTCACAACTTTGGGGCCGATGATAGAAAACAACGTTAAGACAATCGCTCAAGAGTTGGCCACGTCAGGAAATCTGTTAGAACCATTGCAACAACTTTCGACGTATCCTGCCTACACAGGGGCGCCAACTAACGTGGCAGTTAAGTCGGCATCAGCAATTCCTGCAATGCCGACTCAACCCACGGTGCTGAGACAATCTGATGGATTCACTCAGTACTATGCATATACCGACGCTGCAAAACCCAGCACGTCGGCTACGCTATTGCCTTTGGTATCGCTTGGTGTCTATACCCAATCGGCTACACAGCCGAACGAGCACATGTACAGGCCGATTCCGACCGCGAATCAGGCGACTCACAGAGTGGTTGCCTACACGAAACCCTTTGCACCCGTGCCAGAGCCACCTGCACCCAGAGCCGATAGACGTGATCAAGCGCCACAACAATACCAGGAGGTGATACCCAATCGGTGACCCGAGTTTGCACTCGGGGGGCAGGATGCCGTTTATGGCCAAAGGCCTAATCGGCAACCCGAGTTGGCACTCGGGGGGCAGGATGTCAACTGGGTCGACCAAATCTCGACTGTATCGAGAGACCAGTTTGGCCTGCGACCAAGGGGTAGGACGGTCGGCTACCGAAAGCCGTACCTAGATTACATTGATCACATGGCCTATCCATGCAATTACCGAGTCCCAGACTTTGCCAAATTCTCAGGGGACGATTCCGTTACTACTTTAGAACACATCGGACGATTTATTACCTAATGCGGTGAAGCTGCCCAGTCCGATGGGTTAAGGATTAGATTGTTTTCATTATCATTGTCTGGAACTGCTTTCACGTGGTTCATAAATCTTCCTCCAAATTCGGTCCACTTCTGGAACGATTTAGAGAGTCGATTTCATGAATACTTCTTCACCGAAGCAGAGCTCGAATCGCCGATTTGAGCTCAGTCCGACAGAGGTATGGAGAATCGGCAATTGAGTACATTAAGAGATTCAGAAAGGTTAGGAATCGGTGTTTTGGTGTAACTTTGCTCGATAATCAATTGGCCGATTTGGCTTTTCATGGGTTAATTTCCCCATTAAAGGAAAGATTTGGCGGACAAGAATTCACTGATTTGAGTCACCTCCTACACCGAGTATCGGCTCAAGAAAGTCGTTTATCTATCAATGACGGCTTCAGGGAGGAATTCGAGAATAACAAAAATGAGATACAATCGGCTATAGAGGGTGGTCGATTACAATTTGCAGAAGAGCCGACGATTGAGTTGGATCCTAGCCTGTTTTTTGTTAACATGGTTCACTGTTATGCAAAAGGGAAAGAGCTGATACAAGATACTGAATCTAGTCGACAAGTACAGTTGTCAACATCGGTTGAAACCAGTCAACAAACCGATATGAAGACGGACGGCGGTAAGGAGATGATACAAATCACAGTCGGTTCAATTCGGATTGAGACCGACCGTGAAGGCAAGCACTCCAAGATAATTAAACCAAAAGAAGAGCTTAAAGTCGACAAAAGGTACAAAGCTGAGAGATCCGTACCACTGAGGAAGTCGATTTGACATGTAATTTTGGAGCATGTTTAAACATACCCCAAAATTGGAGGGCATAAAAATGTGTTGACACCAAAAATGTGATATAGGGTTTTTGATCGCAACACACCGGACGAACACTGGGTTCAGTTTTGCGCGAGCATACCAGTCGATTTGACTTGAACAATCGACAAGGGGAACATGAATCGTTAAGGCCAGTACCAAAGTGCTGGTTGGCCTAGATCGATCAGCTACAAGCCGATGGAGGGTAGCAACTAGCCGATGAAGGCTAGTTGGAAGGGTAAAAGGCAGATAAACTCTGAGAAGGCGATGCGCAGCAAAACAGAGCAAATCAGACCTGGATAGGAGTCAACGAAGAACAATAACCGGCGATGCGCAACTCGTATTATTCGACAAAAGATTGTACAAGACTTGAGTACAAGACTTAAAGAGGGATTGTTCTAATCTAAACCTAATGCAGAAGGTAAAAAGTAATGTGTAAATTTGTGGGTTGGCTCTGGGCCTCCTTTCCTCTCGCCTCTGGACCTCTTATATAGCACTCGGTCCGAACATGTCCTCCTCAGTTTCCTCAATCACCCGTATCGGCCTCAATCTCTCCTTACCATGTAAAGCCCGATCGTATCCTTCTCAATCTCCTATCTTGCCCGTATTGGACTCGATTTCCATGGGATCGAGGCCTTCCAATCCAAAACCATATCGGCTTGCTATAACCGACATATTCCTTACCAAAACCAATTTCTACAACATCAGACCTGCCAAATTTGGGTGCAAACAATTTCAAAGGGAGATTATGTTTTTAGTTTCATTGAAAGAAAACTTCTGTTCTAATGCCGAAAAATCAACAGGACCATTTATAAAGGAATTTGAGAGATTAAAGAACATGCAAATATAGTAGGATTGGCCTAATCTCCCTTTGAAAGTATTCCAAAGCACTGTAGCCTTTTGGCCATGGTCATTTACGATGTTCTCAGTTTCCTCATTAAGGGGGGCTATTAAATTGTTTCTTTTATTTATGGTGGCAACAACATGGTAATATTTTGTATTCTCATCATGTTGTTTTACCCATCTCTTTATGCCTCTTTGTTTCCAGTAAGCATTCTGATCTCCAATAATTTTAGAAGGTTTTTTGAAACTATATCTCTCTGGTTAAATTCCAGCCTTAAAAGAGGTTTATGTTCTTCTATGGCATAAAGCAATTGAATCACTACATTGCTTTGTTTGACATGATTATCAAATTTCTTAATTTTTTCGCTCCAGTTTTTAAGACATTTCCTCAAGTATTTAAACTTTAAACCAATGGATTTCACTGCATTCTATTCAACTGAAATTACTAATCTGGTAGCTTCTTGCCAAACTTGACTAACTACTTGCATGAAATCAAGGTGATGCAGCTAGTAATTTTTTTGAAGAAAAAAACTGACCTATATAAAATCCAATGCTTTGGCTCACCAGGAAGAATGATATTTTTTATATGTTATGTGGTTCAAATGATAAAAACAGAACAAGTCAAACTAGTGTGTTATAGTTAGTAGAGAAAAAAATTGATGCAACAACAGCAGTTTAAGTTGAACAATCTTCTCCCTGCAGTGATGTGCTAATTGCCAATTTCCTTCCATTTAGGTAGAACAATGTGTCACATCCATACCTCTTGGTGTTGCCAAGTTGGGGACGGCCGGACGGGTTGGGGACGGTGGGGACGTGACCGAGCTCAAAGCAGGCTAACCAGAGCGGGGACATGCCAGAGGAGGTGGACCAGCGTGGGGACACGGCTGGGCCTAGAGAAGGTAGGAGATCTTTGTGGGGGCGGTCGAGGGTGTCCAACACGTAGGCATCCGACACGCTACACCAGCAATACCACGGGGTGCGGCAACGGCCGTGGTGCAAGTGAGTGGTGGAGATTCGAGACCCGTGAAAGGCTACGCGGGTCTGGCTCAGCACGTTTGAGACATGTCGGGACTTGAATATGCAAATCCGGACTCTCTGTGTATACTGCACTAGTCTAGAATCACGCTAGTGCATACAGACTCAACATTAGTAAATATCACAATCATACACAACGAAAATAAGATAAAAGACATCATATATTAAATATTACTAGTTGAATGACCTTATGGTCGACTTATATGATTATGCCTCACAAGACTGAACAACAAATTAAACCGTAGCAGAATAAAGACGTAGATAAACCCCTCAGTATACCACATGCCACTAACAAGGCTCACACCCTATACATTCGTCTCTTTCTGGTACCTCTTCGTCAACACTGATGTAGACTCCTCAACTAACAAGCACTCAGTAATTTATGCACAGAATGCAATTCTAATTATAACTATATGCAATCCTTATTCCAAAGAAAATGGCTATCATGGTTATTTTACAACAAGCAGTATTTTTGAACAAATACAATAAGTAGATTGAAAAGACAGTAAAACAAATAATAATAAGTAATAATTTCAGTATTTCTTAGGTCAACCAAGTTTTTAGTCCTAAGTCAAGATTCAACCTCCCATAGAAACCTGCCATCCAATCCAAGTTTTATTTTGCAAACGTCTAACCCTTATCGGTAATTCTTGAGCTATGCTTAATACCGCGAGCACGGTTATTTGAATAGATTGTACACTCTGCAGAGATTATGCACTTTACCCACACGACATGATTATCCCTTAGTGCCAAGCTATTAGCACACTTCCTTTGGTGTGCTGGCAAAAAAATCATGACAAAGCCTTTACAATGCTCTGCCTTAACCCGATACTACCTGCAAATATTTCAACACTGGTGGGAATGGTTACCACATCCAGGGCCCCTCTCTTGTGCCATGTGAGTTGACCATAACTCGGGACTCACATCACCTTTGATAGTATCAAAAAGCTAAGACATTGCAAATTAATCAGTTAGGCTATCCCATATCAGACATGTGGTTGCATGATTGATTCAGGTCAAAAGCTTGCAAGGTTAAGTTCTTAAGATAATTGAGGCAAGACTTCCACATACCCTCTGTCATACGGCCTACCTTAGCATGCTGCCCCTTGCCTCTTGCCTGAATCTAAATTATAACCACCCTAGTTGATTACCAAGCACCACGTGCCATCAACAATTGAACATCGTTGCATGACATCCATCGCCACAACAACTCAATCTCATCGTATGACCACACATGATACACAAGTTTATAACATTGTTCTATATTTCATTAGTCAAGATTAAACACTAATGATTCAAGTACATGTGATGATGTGGAATGGCTAAGCATACTAATACGTTCTAACCATCCCATGTTGATTTTAATATTAATCAACTATAGTAAACCAATCCAGACTAACAAAAGATTATAGTATATAATTGATAAGGTAGGGTATAGATCAAAAGGTATATTAACTAAGTTCCAATTTAATTAAAAACCTTTGGTATACGTGAAATAATATGTAATAAGTAAAACAACATAGCAATTTTATAAACATAGGTTTAACATGATCAAAGTACAACTTGCTTTATAAAAGCCCTTATTCTTACTTTGGACCTTGGTCTTAAGTTGATGGATCTTCCTCGGATGCGTCACACAATTCAATGTCTACGCGCGCGCATTGAAAGAGAAAAGCAAATAAATACCAAAACAGAGATCAAACAAATCCCAAAAATCAAATAAAATTCACCAATAGATAGATCTCAATTTTACAAATTTTTAGAAATTTGAATCACCTCAATCGGAGCTCGTATGAGGGAGAACGGGCTCTCAAAAGATTCAAAATCATAAAAATTAGAAAATTAGAAAAAATCAGAACTATCCAAAATATTTTTATATTAAAAATTTGCATTTATTGCATCACACTGATGTCAGCCCTGATCTAATCCAATCACAGATTGACATGTCTCCCTAGCCTATGGACCGAGTCCACAGATCAGATCACGGTCCAAGGCCTGCCCCTCGGTGGACTAGGTCCATACGTCTCTTCGTCTGACAGCGGGGCCCACTGGTGTTGCGCATCTGTTGTAGACGTCAGTGCCACACAGCTGCCACCTCTGTGACATGGTCATGGTTTTCACTGACATGGCGCCCACGTAAGACGGTGGTGCGCTCAGCCCAAAGGTCATCGGCGACGAATGGGGAGGACACCTAGAACTCACCACGACGTTGCCTTTCTCGTGACGCGGTCAGATGTCTCAGTCGTGCACTGATTTGGTGACGACGCATGCTTCTTCTCCGGTGGCGGTAGAGTTTCTCGGTGTTGTGGCTCTCCGACGAGATCTCGACCTTCTTGATGCGCGCACGAGGTGCGCTCGAGCACAGCGAACCTGATGATGCACTTGACGGCCAACAAGGACCCTCACCGGTGGCGAATTGGTTGACTCTTGTTGCGGCGATGCTTGGCAAAGAATCGCAAAATCCCATGAAATGGCGGCGTGATTCTCTCGGTAGACTTAGGGTTTTGGTCCTCTAGAACTTTGCGTAACTAGAACTCACGTTATATAGTGGCGGAGGTCCATGTCATAGTTGATCCAAAGTTGAAGTCCATGGTCGATACGGCGGCAGTGCAACAGAGTTCAGATCCAAAACGGCATTAGAAATGATGAACGAGCGCTCAACACGTGGCCAAATCAGATGGTCTATGGCGCTTGGCTACGTGGGTGGTTCTCAGCAGAATGATCAAAATTCGGCGGTTGCCACACGCATGGCTAGGGTTTCTCGAAACGCCTTCGTGGGCTGGCTTGGGCCACACAGTGCATGGGCCACGTGTGCATAGTGCTGGGCTTCGGCCCAGCATTGTTAATACCATTTTTCCTGAATTTTTCTTTTAAAATAATTACAGGAAATAATTTGATTTATTTTAGGCAATAAAAATATTAGAAAAATCCAGTAAAATTACTTTAATAAATTTTGAACTCAAATAAAATATTTTTAGCCAAAATTTTTATTAACTTTATCTACATATAGCTAGTTTTCTCAAAAGGCCAATATACTTAATTTAAAAATAAATTCAATAAATCCTAGAAAAAATCCAATAAATCTAGAAAAATCATAAGATGCACAAATAGCAATAAAACAATAATAAAGGTAAATTTTGAGATGTTACATGACGGCCAAGGCCGCGGCGTGCGCTTACGACAAGGCCACGTTGCGGTTCCACAGCAGCCGCGCCATGCTCAACTTCCCCGATGGTGGCCGGCTCAGCGACTCCGAGCGATGCGAGGGCGAGGCAGGGCCACTTTTGGAGGGACACAAAGGCAAGGCAGCCGGCTGGCGGCCTCGCTATGAGGGATTCAAGGCCGGTGGCGACAAGGGATTCAAGCATTCGACTGAATTGGGGAAGGGGTACTAGGGACTGGATGAGTTGGCAATCAGGTCTCGGGTATTTTGGATAGGGACTTAGAGTTTCCCTAATCAGATATTTACCTGATAATAACCGGATATATCCGAATAAAATTACGGTTATATTCGAATCCGACGGATACTTTTGTTCTGGATCCGTTTCTGTATCCGAAAAAACTATCCGAATCCGTATCCAATATCCGAAAAAAACTGGATATCCGAAATTACGCTCCAAATAGTATCTGAATTTATACGGACAAACAGTCGGGAATTATCCACTCTGTTTGCACCCCTGTTATCTATTAATTAATTTGTGTTCTACAAGCCAAAGGTCTGCGTGCAGCGGACATCATGCTAGAATATAAGAGCATATGCGAGCTGCTTAGCAACTAAAACTTGTTTGTTCTTGCCACGTAGAAGATATAAGATGCTTATTTTGTTGCATCGATGCTTAAGTATAGTAGATGCTGGTCTTTAGTGGGTGCTATATCAAATTAATAGATAATGCAGCATCTAAACACATGTGAGAAAAGATGGTTGCATTAGATTAAACGAATTTTAATGGACGTGACTATATTCTCCTTTGGACACACTTGCGCACAAGCGTCTAGCTAGCATTGTACTTGCCATAGAATAGGCTGAACAACAGCACCAATGTGGGGCTCCACGTGTAGGAATGTTGGATGGACAACGAGAATAAAAGCTCCGACCTTTTCCGATCGAACTGACAGGCCACCGGGGTTATCGTCACCGGCCGGACGCATGCATTGCCATGCCGACAAGGCAAACGGGCAAAGGCGGAGAGGACCTCGAGCTAGCAGCCATGGCCCGTGTGTTTCATGCTCGGCGAGCATTGCAGATCCATGCATCTGATGGGTGCCACAAACTGGCAACTCGATCGTGTCGTGGAGGGGACGGTGTGCGACTTTGCAACCCCTTGGGGAAGCAGCGCCGGCCCCTGAGCTATGTGCTCCACGGAAACGGGAGGAAGCTAGGAACCAAAGGCACCGCCTTACAATGTGCGTCGCACACCTGCACCGCAGCTAGCTCGTCCCTCATGCGCCAAGCATCGGTAACACCCTCATGCGCGCGCGCGTGCCCAGACGCTCGGCCATGTTCCATCAACCTCTTTGTGCGGCCAAGCAATAAGGTGCAAGGATGGCCACCGGTTAGTACTGTAGTAATCATGTTTTCAACCGACTGTATGAGAGAGAGATAAGTTAATTATCTCAAGCAACTTCATTTAACGAGCTAATTCGGAGTCTGAACTCTGAACCTCTGCAATCGACAAATATGCACCCAAATATATACCAAAATGATTGAAGCACAATCTGACTGCACTACTGCATAAAAGCTCGTCACAAACAGCTCGTAAACCTTATCACAAACAATTTTATAAATTGTTTGTAACAAAGTGTCAGTGATGAGAAGAGCACATTACAGACGATTTTCTAATTATCTACAAAAATTGTCATCACAAATAGTTCTAAATAAGAGCCGTTTGTGATATAAGCCTCAATCACTGATGGTTCTACTTTAGAACTGTCTGTGATAAAATAAACATCACAGACGATTTTCAAAAACCGTCAATGATGAGAGGTCTAATGTGAGTTCTTTTGTAGTAGTGCTGGCTATATATATATAACAATTAACCAAAAATTTTAGTTTACGAACTGTCTATACATCATTCATCTAATATCTTCAAAAAATCTAGTTGAATTTTGGACCATCGGGTGCAGATCCATGTGTGTGTGTGTGTGTGTGTGTATATATATATGTCGCATTGGAGTATCTTAGAATTATTATTGGAGCGACATATACTCCAATGCGACATATATATATATATATATATATACACGAAGCCTTTTTCGTACTCCCGGGAGTACATACTCCCACCTCTCATATACCACTTAAATGAATATTTTATACTCATATATATATATATATATATATATATATACACACACACACACACGAAGTTTTTTTAGAGAGTACATACTCCCACCTCTCATATACCACTTAAATGAATATTTTATACTCTTTTATTACTTTTGGTACACTCCAATAATAATTCTAAGATACTCCAATGCGACATGACTAAAAAATTTCATCGAAACCTTTTTTTTGCTACATACCCTTTTCTATATGTAAAAAGGAATATATAAACAAATTATGCTATAAAAGGTGGACTTTAATGAAATTTTTCGTGGAACCCAATTTGGAGTATCTTATAGTCAATATTAGAGTATACTCAAAAGGATAAAGAGGTATAACAACATCATTTAAACGGTATATTGAAGGTGGGAGTACGTACACCCCGGAGTATGGAACCATTTTCCTATATATATATATAGAGAGAGAGAGAGAACTAAAGCTTCTCCCCATGTCTCATCTGTATCCTCACAAATCCAACAAATCCATGGCCACCTCCCTCATTCCTGCTCACGCCATCGCCCACGCGGCACCTTGTTGGCGCCGATGAGGCCACCAAAGCTCCACCTTAGACTATTCATCTTCCCTCTCCCCATGCCACCCCTTTCCATTGGTGCTGCAGTCCCCTCTAGTGCCTCCCTCACACAATCGACACCTTCAGCGTTGTTCCCCACGCCATGGCCATCACGTTCGGCGATGGTGGTGACGTCTTTGGCGTATCTCCTTAATATAAGAAAAAGAAAGGGGCATGCGGTGAAGCGTGTGTTCATTAGAGGAGATTACAACGGTGGTGGACATGAGCCAACAACCTAGCTAGTAAAGAAGAAGAAGCTATCGGGCAGAGGTGCAGAGCACAAATCCCAAGTAGATCCAAAGGTAAAAAATTAGGCTTATTTTCGCAAAAAAAGATCATGCGACCAATGTTTAGCATTTTTGAATTTTTTGTGATTTCAACAAATTTCTCAGCATTGGTGTGCTTTGAGGTTTATGCACTGCCATCTTCAACAAAACTATAGCCAAATAATCCCTTCTCCCTCCTCTCCATCTATAGATTGAAATCTTCTGAGTTGTCTCCAATGCGAAGGTGGTAGTCGTATTTTGTCACTGATGCGATGCCAAAAACTAGGAGAGAACTCAGGCATGTCTCCATCTCTTAAAGGAAGTATGTCCTTAATCTATTAGCAGAGATAGGTACGCTTAGGTGTCACTCTATTGCTTCTCCTATTTACAAAAATAACAAACTATATGTTGGGTCTGGTGATCCAGTTGACAAGGTGGCTTATCAAAAACTAGTTGTACATCTCATCCATTTGTGTCATATAAGACCTGATATTTTATATGCAGTGAATGTAGTAAGTCGATATATGCATGATTCTAGAATAGGACACATAGACATTGGTTTTCAGGTTTTAAGATTTTGAAGAGTGGCCCTGGGAAGGGGCTTTGGCTGAGGAATAATGAACACTTTAATGTGGAAGAATATTGTGATGCTAATTGGGCAAGCAATATAGATAATAGGAGGTCTACATCAGGATATTGCATCTTTGTGGACGGTAAACTTGTGTCATGGAGGAGTAAGAAGCAGGAACTTGTGGCTTGTTCTATCGCAAAAGAAGAATGTAGAGCAACGACGTTAATCTTGAATGAGATGATTGGGATGAAGGGTCTATTCTCTGAACTTCGGGTGTTGAGTAGCCCCTTGGTATTGCATTGTGATAACAAATCTGCAATCAACATCACTAACAATCTGGTACAGCATGATCGTACCATCTATTGTCTGAACTTCGGATGTTGAGGAATAGCCCCTTGGTATTGCATTGTGATAACAAATCTGCAATTAACATCACAAACAATCCGGTACAGGATGATCGTACCAAGCACGTTGAAATCAATAAGTTGTTTTATCAAAGAGAAGCTAGATTAAAAAAAATACTAAAGCTGGAGTATGTCAAGTCTAGTGAACAATTGATTACTTTATTAAACGGTTAATTAGGTCCTAGAAAGGATACTACAATATGTAGCAAGATATACATAATTGGTATTTTTAGCCCGCATTAAGGGGGAGTGTTGGATAGAGCTCGGGTTGAATTCGGTTAAATTAGAGATAAATTAGGAAGTTAGAAATAGAGTTTGATTTTTTTACAGTTGTGATCCACATTATAAATAAATGGTGTACCATCAAATACGAAACACACAATTTCAATGTAAACATTGCAATATTCATTTTAGGAAAAAATCTTTACTAGTAGCATGTACTGTATGGTTTTTCATTTCAACAGGAGTACAATAACAGTCCTTGACTTGCAGGCCAAGTAATAGAAGCAACCAGCTGTTTTCTGTTTTTTTTAAATAGAGGGTTGAAATGAAAGAGCAGGAAACACGTACAGCCACATGGAGGCCCTTCACCGAAAGCAGACAGCACGTACACGAACATGCAGTAAAAAAGATAAGAAGTTCTGCAATGACGGCAGAGCTAGCTGCGGTGTCAGTGAAAGTCTAGAGAAGCGGAAAGGCACATCCACGAAAGCGCTAGACAAATCTCTCTATGAGCTTGGTCATTTTTAGTGCTAAGTTTTGTTTTGCGGTTTTCAAAGGTGTCATGTCATCTAAAGAGGTGTGGACTGATGAATGAAACAAGAACTCCCAATGCACACATTTATTTTCACAGTTTCATAGACAATCAATAGCATTTACTGCTTGGATGGTATTGTGATATAGTGCTCCATGAGATTATGTAGCCACTTGTATTTGTTTCTAAATCAAGTACTAGAATACTAGAACTATGAGATTGATGAACAATCTACCATACATGGCCACCATCCTCCAGTTGCCGGTTGGGGCGGCGAATCCGAGTACCCCAAGCTTGGCTACGGTGGCGCTGCCGGCAGCGTTGGTGAAGAAGGCGACGTGGTAGAGGCGCCGATGCCCTTCTTGTCACGGCGAGGCATCATTGTTGTCTTGCTGCGCAGAGAGATTGCCGCCCTCTTGAGCTCGGTTCGCCGCCGCCGCTTGAGCTCTGCCACCGCTCGCCACCCCCATCTCGGCCACTTGCCCCCGCCTTGACCTTGCCCTCTGCCTGGCCGCCTTGCTTGCCGCTTGACCAGCCTCATCCGCCGCCTTGCCTCTGCCTCAGCCGCCGCTGCCGCCCGCTTGACCCAGCCTCATCCGCCGCCGCCCTGCTTGACCTCTGCCTCTGCCGCCGCTTGACCAGCCTCATCTGCTGCCGCTTGCCCCGCCCTCATTGCAAGCATGCCATCAACCAGCCTCATCGCCGCCGCTTGAAATCGTCTGCCTGCTGGGATGGAAAGGGCCAGGGACGAGAAAAGGAGGCGCGAATTGTATGGGGAATGGCGGGAGATTGGAGCCGAGCGCGGGGAGATGGAGCCAGCACGCGGGGAGAAGGAGAGACCGACGCAGTAGATCCCCAAACGAGTGAAAATGAAACGATTTTGCCCTCAGTGCAAGTTTCAGATCGTTTCATTCGTGTTGGAAACAATAACCAACGGGTTTTATCTCCATGAAACTCCTTTTCTCTCTCCTCTTAATTAGCTTACCAAGTTATCAGCTTTGCTGATATGTCACAGTATTTAATGAGAATGAAACCCATCTTGAGCAAAATTTCAACAACAATCTTTACTATCTTTAGTGGTCCCACGACTGTTTGTCAGTGTGGGAGCACTATCAATTTTATGTCACATGGCACTAATATAACTCGTCAGTGGAGCACTCTACACATGTGGATGCCATAATCAGCTTGAGTGTCATGGCAGTTGTCGGTGTACTTTGCATCGGGGTACCCTCTCCGCCGCGGAACAATGGGCCTAAGGAGCGGCCTGGCCCAGCATGACGGCCTGGCGGGTAGGTGGGCGATCACGCTCTGCCCGCCGGGCGAGGAGCCCGCATGGCCCCCTGGCGAGCAGGTGGGCGATGACGCCCTGCTCGCCGGGCGAGCGGCCTGCATGGTGCCTGGCGGGCAAGTGGGTGATCACGCCTACCACGGGCGAGGAGCAGCGTGGCCCCATGGCGGCAGTGGCGGTGACGCCCTGCTCGGGCGAAGCGGCAGCGTGGTGCCTGGCGGGCGGTGGGCGATCACGCCACGCGCTCACTGGCATCGGCTTAAGCGGCGACAAGCGGGCAAGGTCTGGGCCCCTTGTCAGGCCACGGAGGCAACCAAAGGAATAAGGAGAAGGCTTTGCCTTGAAGTCTCCTTCCCCTGACATGATGAGTCAGGGCCATTAATTGTGGAGAATTCTGCTATCGACACGACGACAACCAATCCCTCTTACGCCTCTCACCAAACCCGTCGCAGGAGTGTCATATCCCGGGCGGACCGGGCGGAGCCACGCAGCGGCATTAAATGGGGCTTGAAGGACAAGGCTACAGCGACGGGCGTAATAAATGAGTTATGGGCCAGTGAGATAAGGCTCGAATGATAGGTGTAATAAATAAGTCGTAGATCAGTATAGCGTCACCTTCTCACCTGCCTGGGCCGGCTCGTCTATATAAGGGTACCTCGGTGCATGGAGAAGGGGGGATGAGAGACATAGAGGAGAGCTATTGTAATCGCCTCTACACTTCCTCAACAAAGACATAGCAGGACGTAGAGCTATTTCCCGCGCTAGGGGCCTGAACCTGGGTACATCACCGTGTCAATCGATCTGTTGATCTCTAGGATCCATCGTAGAGAACCATTAGGGTTTTCAGCCACGAAGACGCTCTCTACCGAACCATACCTTCCATCTTGGAAGTAGTCAATTCTATTCGTTGACGGGGTCCTGTCAGGTGGAATACGCCGACAGCAGTGTTGCTTTGGTCCGTCCGATTGGGCTTTGGATGGCGAAGATCGAACTATGTGAGAAAATCCGAGGCTCTGGTGAGTGGTGAAACCAGGAATAGCATGTTTCTCCCATTGCTTTGACTGGAGCTGTAAATTTTGCATCAAATGGATACAAAACCGTACTGATATATAGTAGGTGCATCGCTTTCCTGGACGAATCTAGCTAGCGTGTGGATTTCAGCCAACTGAATATTCCAAATCAAGATGATTTGATTGACTAGCGCATTGGAGGTTGTGGATTTCACCACTGATGGACATCTATAAAATATTCCTCATCCTAGTTGATAGCCGTATTTTCTTTTGTCATATACATCAAACAAATATTAAAATTAACTAGACTACCTCTAATTATTACCTCTAAACGCTATATTTAAGAAATGCATATAAACAATATCAAGTACTCCCTCCGGTCACAAATACATGTTGTTTTAGAAATCGACACGATATCTAAAACACAACTTTGACCACTAATTTCTAATTTAACATATTTATGAAACTCAATAAAATCTATATACATAAAATCAACTAGTGATATTTAAGGCACTTCATTCGTTTTAAAGGCAAGAAAATCCCACAATAATCCTAAATTCTAGGAATTTTCAGATTAATAAGAAGAAAAAGAGAAGGATCTCCGCCACTTATTTTAGTGGGGCCAGATTATAACGGTGCAGATTGATCATATATGACAAATACAATTGTTCAATCATTGGAAGTAGAGTTGTATATCATATACAAATAGAGTTATATAACAAATACAATCGTATTTTAATCGTTGGAAGTAGAGTTGTACATCAAAGACAATTGTATCATAATATCTAGACGCGCAGTTACGTTGGTAAGTATGCTAGTTATAATATTATGAAAGTACTTTTTGAGATAAATCTACATGTATGATTTTCGTGTATCCAATTTAAATATTAAACCAAGATATGATAGTCAAAGTTTTTAAAGTTTGATTGCTGCTATATCCAAAACACATGTATTTGTGATCCGAGAGAGTAAATCTAGATATTTATTAGAAGTATAAAGGGAACATCACACTACATTTTGTATTGTAATAGAAACTATATCCTATATTTATAGACATAACTATTTAAAAAATACGTCCTATAAAGTTAGACGGAGAGGTTACTGTAACATACCAAAGTCAAGCCACAAAATCCCAGGGGCTCCCCTTTCAATTAATCCACAAAGGCGCTTTTTTCATCATACTCTAGCAGCTCGAGTAAGAATAATGTCAACTTCATTTGGGTAACGATGACACAATTAAGCGCTGTTAAAGGCACCGGGGAATTTCTTCTGCCGACAAATCATTCACCACTTGTTGTCGGCCAATGGGTATTTTCAGGATCTAGCAAGATCACATGTCACTGTAGTGCCGTCGTATGATATGAAAATATTACAGCCATCGGTTCTTGAATTAACCTCAAACGCTCCAAAGGAGCCAGGTCTTCAATCGCATGCAATTTTTCACCATCGATCATGCATGGACCGATGCAAAACTGGATAAACAGATGCGTAGCTTGAGACATCCACGAGCCTGTTTTTCAATGGAAGCAGGAGATGGCCCGGTACTAGTGCAGCAGTCAAGCACGCATGCCCGTCAGATTTGCTTCATTGGTTGATAAGAGCCATTCAAGGGAGAAACAGAAAACTGTTATTGCAGCGCGATAATTAAAGGCGCTGAACCGTCACTGTTCGCGTCCTATGATCCGAATAAGAGTTTCACATGCGCGCTATCGAATCAGGTTTGAGGCAGCTCAAACAAACAGCAGGTGTTGCCAGGACACAGGATAAGGCCTATTTAATCCCCTACCTCCCCATTGGAAAGTACACTGCTGTCTGCTCGCCACTAGGCATGGTAGTAGTACACTAGTACCAGTACTTTCCAAGTTAGGTGCCGTAAAGACAATTGTAATTCCCCCCAAAATCCTTTTCACCGTGGGCTAGCGGCTAGCCGAGCCTGGTTAACGTTAGAGGGGGTAGAGTTTCGTTAGTTCTGGAAAGGAAATGGTCCCTGCGTGCTGCCAGCTACCTCATGGCCACTGGTCAGGCTCGTCGGTTGGTGCCTGCCATGGCCTCATGGGGGCACTTTAACAAACATCAATTCCCCTGCAATGTTTTTGACTTGTCTCTTGAAACTCCACAACATTTAGTACAGTACAGTAATTTTGCGAGAAAAACGCAGACATTATGGTACAGCAGCTGATGTACCCTCAATTTGCAAACGAGGAGAAAGTTTTGAGTTTTGAGACAAACCCAATCGTCAAGACTCGAGAGCATTAGCGACTGTTCGGGCATTCCTCCTCCTGTCTCCCGCTTTAGCCAACACGAGAGTACAGAGAGAGAAATCAGAGCAATGGCCTCCGGGAACGCCTGAACCTCTCGTGCCGGTTGACACGAACTGATCGATGGCGCGGTCCGATCGATTCTGTCTGGCCGCCCGCGCCACTCCAACACGCCGATCGGGGGGACAAGTGCTTGTGCGGGCGGGCGGCCCACCATCGTCAAAACATCGTCGTTTTCCGGCCTCCCAGCCTAACCAAACGATCGATCACAGGGCAGGAATATTGGCGACGTCGTTGAGTATTTGTACCGGGAAACGTGTGAAAAGTCTACCTACTTTACTTTGTAGTAAGATTTCAAAGTTTTTTAAAGGAACATTAAGAAGTTACACAAACCCATGGTTGGTTACGAAGAACCTAATCAACTAAGAGGTCACAAAATAATTCATCTAAAGTAAGAGATGTATGAAATGATTAGAGACTAGTTTATTCTTTAGCGCTAGATTCTTGTATAAAGCAATGATTCAAGGGTCAAGGTTTGAGATATTGTCAGAGAACAATAATCGCTTGTACTCTTTTGGTGTTGTGCTTAAAAAATTTGCATTTGGCTTCGTCAAATATTTTCTCCTGTTGTGATTGTTTTATCACTATTACTTTAGTTCTCTATATTTAATTTCTTTGTTCTTAAGATCATACATGTTTGAGCCATATATTAGAAAACTGTATTATATTTCAAGAACGGCTGCGAATAATAAGGACTGTTAGAGTGTAGCAGACATAACAGTCCGCCTTTAGCATCAGTGACTTTGCAACAACGGCCGACTGGCCGGGGAAAAGAATAGGTTTCAGCAAAGCAGCCGGGAGTGAAACGGGGGAGAGAGATTGCACAGAAACCTACAAAACACGTACACTACCAGAACAACTGCACGATTTTATTTATCACTGTATTGTCGCAGAAGCGGTTGGAACTTGGAAAACCGAAACCTAATCCTAGTAGGGCCAGCCGCCAGCGCCCAGCGTACCCATGTAAGAAGTCTGAATCCGTTGGTTATAAACTGGAAGCAATGTACTGGTACCGGCGAGGGGTAGATATAGATGACTCTTTTAACTTAAACGGTTTCTGTAGCTACGGATCATTAAGTCATCGGATAGTTTGGATCCTGCAACATGGATAAAAGTACTTGCTACAGTATCATAACAATGCTTTCGCACATTAAAAGTTTTATACAATATTTTTGTTGCTTGATCTGTACCATCCAAATTAGATCAAACGATCCTTTGAAGACCGCTCCCCAAAAGAACTGCACCGGACCTTTGTCCACTGGTGAGTAATTAGAGGAGCAAAAGATGACTGGACGGATCCACTGACCGAACCGCTGGACTGCCCAGTGATGTGCCGGAGACCGGAGTAACGATCGTATCAGGTAACTTAGGATTTTTACTTTCAGATCACCCAACTGATGGTGTCATGGTGATGGATAATACTGGACTATTCTATCATAGTAGAAGCTTTTGCATGCTGTCTAAGATTTTTATTTTCAGATCGCCCAACTGATGGTGATGCATAATACTGGAGTGTTCTGTCATAGTAGAAGCTTTTGCATGCTGTGTCTAGTACTTTCTTGAATTCCTAAAGATTTAGTAGTAGAGTATCTAGCTACTCCTAAAGATTTTTCTTGAATTCATTTTCTGTACTGCCATAATGTTAGAATGCCGAGGTGCAAGTTGTCTTTTGGCAGGCAAGCTAGAGCACGTAAAGTGTACAGGGCATGGCCGCACGTACGTGCAGCCTTTTAGCGTGGAACATGGCCTGTTCGCAAATGAGACGCTTCCAGCTCATTCTGGCTTGGTAAAGCTGCTGCTAGCCCCTAAAATATACAACGATATATGCCCGACGCGTGATCCCCACTGTGCGTGTGAATTTGTGGAATTCTTGTATATCGAAAGTTCGAAACGAAGATCGATAGGCAGGATACAAAAATCTAGACCACTCGGTAGTATTTAATCCTGAGATTATTTCTAGTGGAAGTTTCATTCTTATTAAATGACATGACACATCATTATATTTAGTGACATGACAAGGTAATTATGAAGAAAGAGATAGAGAGAGTTTCATAAGAGGTAATCTAGATGAAACCTGAGATACATGATTACCTAGACAAAAGTTGATGTGGCACTTTTAAAAACTGAGAAATTAAACTATACATTAGAATAGCCTCACAGTGTATAGTTTACCATGGGAAACTTTGTCTACTCGATCTACTGGACTGGAGGCCTGGGACATACTACTACCAAGTACCAACTAAATTGTGTTTGTTCCCGAGATGGGTAGCCTCCGATCACTGTTTCAAAATGGTTTCTTTGATCCAGCGTCTGCTACTCTTTGGCCACGGCCTAGCATGATCGCAAGTTGCATCGATCATCAGATACAAACACCTTAGTCCGCCATATATCATTCTTGACGCTTGAAACACAAGGCTGAATAAATTGAAGTCGTTATGTGCTGTCGTTGGGCTTGCAGCATAATGGTCAACATAGATTCACATTGTCACTGCTGTAACCGATGGTCAATATAAGCATCAAAGATAGTTTAATCAGTGCTAGCTAGTAGTATTAGTTTTGATTGGACAAGCACATTCCAGATTGAGATCGTGTTTGAGATGGTTCCAGCTTCGGCTTCTCCCTCCTAGAAGCTGGAAGGTGTTCAAAACAACTAGCTTGTTCGCAGCTAGAAGCCAGCAGTCCGTTTACACTAGAAGAAGCTGAAAATCGAAAGCTGATCTGAGGTAGCTTCCTATCCTATAGCTTCGATGGGTTAAGATTCTGACTTTGTCACTAGTATCGAAGAAAATTACCCCCTTCTACTAAGTATAAAATCTCAAACCACACCCCTAGCTATCACCCTCATTCCTAACATGCATCCCTTACATCTAAAAGCTATACTAAAAGATAGACTGCCAAACACTAAATCTTTTCAGCCTAATTATTCAGCTGTGCAGCCCATATAGCCCAACCAAAAACTATTTTTTTTAAAAAAAAAACTACAAACTGATGCTATTGAATTGATAAATTATGGGCTGCTCTGCAGTCTTGTTTCTCTCATGCAGGGGTGGAGTCAGGATTTCAGATTAGGGAACCACGTGAATCAACAAAAATTATCATAGCACCTATAAAAAAATATCATAGCAATATCGATGCATTCAAATTTAAATATAGCATAACCACATATCCACATAAGTAAAATATGACATATTTTTTAGAATAAGAAACTTACATCTCTATTAACTTAAATTTAGTTCTACGAGTACCTAGAAGATCATAAAAGTCAATAAGTTCATCTGAACTAATTTTCGCTGCTAGTTCTTTTTCAATGTAAACTATCATGCAATGTCGAAAAAAGGCATCTCCTATTTTATTTCGAATGCGGGTTTTGACAAGTTTTATAGCTGAAAATGCTCGCTCTGTGATTGTTATTGACACCAGAAGAGTTATGAACAATCGTAACAGCCTATCAACCATTGAATATATAATATGAAGCTTTACTTGTTTTATATAATCCATTTGTTAAATTAGCAAGAGATATCAAGCATTGTATACATCAAGTTGAGAAAAATGTAAGCTTTACCTGTTTTATATAGTCCACTTGTCAAGTCAGTAAGAGTAGCCAATCATTGCAGCTCCGGATGGTTGCATGCATCAAGTTGAAACTGTGGTAATTGACTCTCTAATTGAACTCGTTGAACTTATTTACTGTTTAGTGTTTACTAATGTTGAACCTTTATTTATTGTTTAGTGTTACTAATACTAGCTAATTACTATTTATTAAATTTTATTTTCGTTAGGGGGCCAGACTCCCCTGCTCTCATGTGCGCACTTGCGCAATTGTGCGGTACTTGTGCCTTTTGTAAGGTTGGGGAGATGCCAAATCCCAAATCTCAGACCAACCCTTGTCGGCGGTCTGCTTGCCCCACCCTGCCACACTGCCTAAAACTGAACAGCAGGAAGCAAGTGCTCATGGCCTACATTGTCCCTACTCCCTGCTGCAAAGCAAAGTACGTTCAAACCTAATCCAATGTCTTGTTTCTTTGCCCCTAGGCCCTAGCTAGCTTTCTCTCCAGGTGAGATAAAAAGAGAGAAGAGATAACTTAACCTGAAGTAAAACTGTAAGAAAACTGAATGCTAATAATGGTGTGGCAGCCACGTGTCAGTCATAATGTCATATTAACAGATACAGCTATGTGTCAGGTATGACTTTATTACCGGGTACTCTATCATTTGATTTTTATATAAGGTATTTTGATTAGACATATAGATTAAAGAAGCTTTAAAATTAAGAACATAAAAAAAGTAAAGTATCTTTTCATTAAAGACTTTGAAATTATGAGATAGACTAGTTTATGTGATAAATCATGCATAATAATCGGGAAAGAAAAGAAAATAAATAGGAAAAAAGAGAGAAAATAGCATTAAAAGATCCATACACATCTTATAATTTTCAATAAGAATGCAAACCAAATGGACCTTACAGAAATCAGCTCCGACTACGGTGAAACATAGAACGAGGCTGGACGGTCAGCAAGGCACATGGAGATACATCGGTAGTCAGTGCTAACAGTTCATGTCGTGCACAAGCACAACTAACATGATTTCGACTTTCTACATCGTCATGCATGCACCGATGCCCCAACCTTCCACTTCTCTGAATGCCTCTCTTGCACTTTTCCCATTGATTATCGAGTAGTCAATCCTCCTCTGGCCCAGTCAAAGACAAAGCCCCCATAACTTGTTCCGCCCCACGCGACGGCCCCAAGTGTCGCTAGCTCGCTCGTACGCCGTCTCAAGAATCACTCGATCTCGAGCCCTCGCACGGAAGGAAATCAAACGGCGAGCTTCGCCGTAAAGCCGGCCGCGCCCGCCCCATGCAAAAGCGAGCGTGCGATACACTGTACATGTCCAGCTCTTCGCCCATCGAGCAACAACTAGCTACCACCGCGTGCGCTGCTCTATATATAAGCCTCGCATCTCGAGAACTTTCCTAGACGCGCGTTTTTGTTATAGCCAGCGGTGGCAAGCTAGTGTGTGCAATACCACGGCCAGTCCATCACAGACAGAAACCTTACGTACGTGTCTGTCTGTCTGTCTTTCCGACCATGCCGGCCTTCGTCGAGAGCGCCATCGACCCGCCTCTGGCGGACAGCTACCTCGCGCTGCTTGGCAGGGGTGAGCTCGACGACGACGGCATTGCACCGTCCACGGAGAGCTTAGCCGTGGTGGAGCGTGACCTGCCCATGATAGACTTTGAGTGTCTGACGAGCGGAGGCGGCGCGAGGGAGAGGAGGGCGTGTGCGGACGCCATGGCGGGGGCGGCCTCGGAGTGGGGCTTCTTCCAGGTGACCAACCACGGCGTGAACCGGGAGCTCCTGGAGGAGGTGAGGAGGGAGCAGGCGAGGCTGTTCCACCTGCCATTCGACACCAAGGAGAAGGCCGGGCTGCTCAACGGCTCGTATCGTTGGGGCACCCCAACGGCGACGTCGCTCCGGCAGCTCTCGTGGTCGGAGGCGTTCCACGTTCCGCTGGCCAGCATCTCCGGGAAAGACTGCCACTACGGAGAGCTCGGCACACTGAGGTACGTATGCCTGCACTCTATGCATGGCCGGTTCGGCTTGCTTCAACTTATTTAGCGTTCTGATGATCTGTCAGTCACTTAGCCAAGGCCCACCGCTTATGCTTTAGATGATACAGTTGTGATGAGGTTTCTCCACGAAACAATCTCTAGCTAGCTACTTGAGAATTTATTAGTCTTCTCGTTTATATGCAACTACGTAAGGCTAGCTTAGCTTCTTAATTACAGAATCGAAGTAGTGCTTAGTCGTGACACATGTATGTATGTGTCGTTCGTAGTTGCACACGTCCTTTATTTATCGCTTTATCTTGGGATCTTTAACTCGCCACGTGACTATATCGCTTTTCTAGCCTTAGCACAAACGTCGAAAGATCACCTTCTTTGCTTTCTTACCGCTCTCCCAAAACTCACAAGAAGGCTAAATTTGCAAAATAAGTTACACACGGACTAGAAAAGTGATATTTATAAAAAATAAGATTGTACGTAATTTAATCGTTCTCCTGTGCAAGAACATACGAAGACTGTTTGAGATGTACGCGCGCGATCAATATATTCGTTTTCCTTCCAATAACAACATTACAACACTAGAAGCTTCAGGCGCACCGCAAACTTTCCTGTCGAGTGTCGACTTTATATTCCGCTCTATACGAGTCAATGAGTGATGATATTATGTGTGCGGTAGCTTATGAGCCCACGAATCATGGGAGCATTTTAGTACACTAACCGAATTTAACGCCTTCGTGTCCATCAAACCAGCCTACCAACGCCATCTCCCGCGCCATGATATACCGATTATTAAATTATGTGTTGCATAGCATACATGCCGCCGCGCAGTATCCTTCCATACACACTGAAAACCGGAAAGGGTTTTGATAACTTTTACCCATGCGTTTTCTCCATAAAAATCATCCAAATTCCTTAGCGTTAGATCGATTCCTTCAACCCGATTTGGATGTTTTTTTGGACAAAAACATCCAAGTGATATGTATATACTCCCTACATCCGAGTGACGTGTATACACCCTCTACATTTGGTTTGATCTAAGGGCTAAAAATCTAGATGATTTTTAATAACAAAACATCAGGGAGAACTCTGGACACACCCCGAAAGGAAATATCTCGAGCATACGCATATGAATGATCCATATGTAACCAGCATGCATGCATCAAACTAGTACTAGTACTGTTTATTACTTTGGTCGTTAGGCAAGAACTTACTGCTAGTATAGGAACAGCAGAACCAATAAACAGAGTAGTACGCAGTAATGAGCAAAAGTTTGATGTGACGCGCAGGGGAGTGATGCAGGAGGTGGCGGACGCAATGTCGCGGCTGGCGAACACGGTGGCGGCGGCCCTGGCGGAGAGCCTGGGGAACGGGGTCGCCGCGGCCGGCGGCGGCGGTAGGGCATTCCAGGCGGGGTGCGACGAGACGACGTGCTTCCTGCGGCTGAACAGGTACCCGGCGTGCCCGTTCGCGGCGGACACGTTCGGGCTGGTGCCCCACACGGACAGCGACTTCCTCACCATCCTGTGCCAGGACCAGGTCGGGGGCTTACAGCTGATGAAGGACTCGCGCTGGGTCGCCGTGAAGCCCCACCCGGACGCCCTCATTGTCAACGTCGGCGATCTGTTTCAGGTAACATTGCGCCGCTCTGCTCTTACCCACCCTCGGCTCGCCACCAATGCCGCGCATCTTTAATTACGTGCTCAACTTTTTTTTTTGAAAAAAGAACTACGTACTCAAGTTTTGACCAAACAGAGATGCGCCGCCGGAACACATCATGCCGGATATGAGGTGTGTGGATACATTTATCAAGATTTTTCTTCTCCTGCTTATTTCGGCTCGATCTGTGCGTGTTCGTTTTAGGCGTGGAGCAACAACAGGTACAAGAGCGTGCAGCACAGAGTGGTGGCCAACGCCAAGGCGGAGCGGTTCTCCGTCGCCTACTTCCTGTGCCCGTCCTACGACTCGCTAGTCGGCACGTGCGGCGAGCCGTCGCCGTACAGGGAATTCACCTTCGGGGAGTATAGGAGGAAGGTGCAGGAGGACGTCAAGAGGACCGGGAAAAAGATTGGGCTCCCCAACTTCCTCAAACATTCTCCCATCTGACGGCCTGAAACGAGTGTATCGCGAGCCCTGTTCTTAATTATGGTCGATGTGAACCCCCATCTCACTCACTGTACAATCGTGTGTGCGCGCTGCTCGGAATCGGATGGGGCTCGCCCTCTTTTTCCCTTTTTGGCTTAGGTGATAGGTACTATACAGGAGCATAAATGATCGAGGAGGGCGTGCATGTACTTATCAAGTTATCATAAACGGTTCGGGTGGAATCACGTGGGTACTGCAAATTAAACAGTTTCTGTACTGTTCGATAAAAAAACGATGGTCAGAACTGCAAATAATACTATAGCAAAATCAACGGAACTATTGTTTTTTTTACTGTAATGTTGTCTAGATCGGACAGCTCAGACCAATGGGACTGCTTATCATATACATGAGTAACATGACGTTTGGAGGGCTCATTTTGTGTACCCCACTGCCCCTGTTCGCTTTCCGTCTGTCTACTCATTTTCCTCCTCTTGGCTGTGTCCAGCGTACTGTAGCTCACGGGGAACACTCGTGGATGGATGAGGGCCTAACATGTTGTGCCAGCCTCTGCCTCGTTACAAACGATATTTTTCTTAGGGGAACGCTATAGAGTTACGAAGTCATAGCATCTATCTGTTCCATCCTCTCGTCCGTGACTTCATCTCTCGCACCACTCATCTGGATCTTTTGGCCCAGAAACAGTACGCCCTCTGTCTCATTCCCCGTTCCTCTTCTTCACTCTGATTCTACAGCCTTGTGTGGTAGACACGGGGGCATGGATTTGGATCCGGTGGCATCGGGGGCCGTCACGTACTCGCGTTCGACGCATCTATCGGATTTGACGTGCATGAAACGGGGGACGCGCGCTTCACTGGTGCCGCCAAGGTGCGACAGATTCCGTCGCGTCCCGGCCTCAGGATTTTGAGATGCATGCGTGGCGAAACAGGACAGGCGGAATGAGAACACAAGTAATCAAGTATATCTTCGCTAAGTAGTATTGGAAGGCTAATGATTTTGTGCTCGATTCCGATGCAACTCTTTTCCATTGAAGCAGAGCATGCGAATGGGAAAGTTGAGTTCGTTATGTACGCGGAAAAGTTAGAATCGGATCTCACCACGCATGTAATCGCTGCCTTTTGTCTGAGAATATTCTGTTGATTCTTCGATTGATGGAGTCCAGCTGATTTCTGTTGGGTGAATAATCAGAAAAGGGACTGGTATGTAGCATCTTTTTTTTTTAAAACGATCAGCATAAGTTCTACGATGTATTAAGGGTGTGTTTAGTAGGGGTATTCCTAACTCCACCAGATTCGTGGAGCTGGAGCTATGAATACATTAAGAGTGTTTAGATTGATCATCTTGTTTACATTTTAGACCAAACATATAAACTTAATTCACTTTATTTTAGCCTAGAAGTTTCAGATCGAAACAAACTCTAAGTAGAGGAGAAACATGAAAAAATAACAACACGTACGTGCCACATCAGTTATAGCAACCCTTTACTAGGGAGCTAGATAATGGAAACAATATAGGCTGCAGAAGTTGCAAGCTAGAAATAAGGGTGGAACGGGTCGTCCAGTACGTAGCGTCTTAGGAGCGGCACGAACGCAACGGTGGTATATATCGATGCAACACTTTCCTCGATGGTGCATGGCATCATCGTGTGTTATAGTTTCTATACTGCTAAAAGGACAGAACAGAATCGAAAAGGACGCAACAAATTCGAGCGGAAACTTCGACATGGTGTATTACGCCATTTCCATGAACTGCACGACGTGTAACCATACAACCCACCGGCTGCATTCAGCATGTAACTAGCATTAAGCAAGGTCGAACGCTCGAACCAATCTCATATAGAGCCGTCGGAATCTTCAATTCTCGGGTAGTCGGGCTCTTCTTGTGTTGCTTATGCATGCGTATATCCTTTTCCGCATTTCCCTACTTTTCCCATTTTGTTATTCGGCGCCGGTGGCATCTCGCGTAACGTTCGTTGCAGCGAAGACGCGCAGGCGCAGGACACGAATCGGTCGTTGCAGCTGTAGCGGTGGACCAGCCAAAGTCCAAGCGACCACGCGAGCCCGTGTCCGTCTGTCCGCCGAACATGAGGATGTGCTTGGGCGATCTTGCTGTGATGGGGGTTCATGCACCAACCTTCTCGAAGAAGAGTCAAAGAGCAGCGGGAATTGGGGCCTCGTGCATGCACGCATGCACCAACCTCAGCTTTTTGTGAGGAACGAACGAAACCCGATTGCTTTTGCCACCACGGCTCTAGCCTAGGTGGCTCGGTCCATATCGTGAAAACTGAAAAGCATACAGAGATGAGCTGTGCAAAAGTTGGGAGTCTCAAGAGGGTCGCGTCGGGGTCGCGACACTGTCAAGGGTGTGGTTTCGAGCATGCCATTGCTTGTGATGTGCGAGCTACGCTACTCGTGTCGTGTCGTCGTGTACAGGAGATAGACATGCATCCAAGCACACCAACGACCGAGTTTATTAGTACTCTAGATAAACACACCTCACAAACCAAAGCAAATCGAGCGAGGCACACGACACGGACACGAGAATGACATTAACCAAAAGACACGAGACGGCGGCCACAGCGTGCGACGGCGACGACGCAGCCGCAAATGGGGGCGGCTGCCCTGATCGATCAGATAGGCGATGCCTGGATGCACGACGCGCGTACGTAGGGAGCTGATCGATCGACTGCATGGCTAGCAGATCTTCTTGCAGAAGCACTTGAGCTCCACACCGTGGAACCTGCATTCGCCCCACCGGAAACCCTCCGTGTTGCAGACGTGCTCGCAGTTTCTCGTCCTCATGCACGCCCCCACGAACCTGTGGCTCTGCGACACGCAGTGCCTCGCCTCGGCCATCCTCGTCGTCCCCATCTCTGCAATCCATCAGATGCAAATTACGTGCGTAAGATACGCACGCGTATGATTCGTTATGCATATGAGCATCTGAATATCTGGTGCTACCTAATTCTCACGACGACTATTTTTTTAAAAGATTCGCATGAGCTATGCCTTTCATTCAAAAGAGAGACAAAAATTTTTACAGCAATGGAGAACAATAGTGGAAAACAACCACCACGTTTCTACACTAGAGTCCAGGTGTAGAGGCTAAGGCACGAAACGATTTTTTAGCTCTATAAATACGCCACTTCTACCGGTCTCCCTAATCAACTACAACTATTAATTGACGAGCACAGCATACATGCATGCACCTGAGGAGAGGAGGAGCAGGACGAAGAGGACGGACGCAACCATGCGACGAGAGGTCGACGCCATTTGCGCTGCTTGCTTAAAATGTCCGAGCTTATGATATCGGATCTTGTTGCAAGGATGCTGCTGTTCGAATTTGAGCCTAAGGTGATCCGATGGGCACGGGGGTGCCGGGGACGGTAGGGGTTTATATAGGGGGTTCAGAAGCCCGATTCGAAATTCAAATTCACCAATCTTTCTGTCTGAAAGCTGAAATAGCAATGCACGGGAGAGAGGGGCGGATTCCAGTGGTTAAAATTATCTAATGCAGCCAGGACGGTGCGAGGTTTGGAGCGTTGCTCTTCGTGCTCCAACAATCTCATCGGCACGCGGGTAAAATTCCCTGCACGCTGGTGCAGAAAGTATAGTAGTATTGACATTGTGCACCCGTTTAGAGGCGGCGCATGAGTGCGTGCGTGGATGTCTTTGGAAAGTAGCGCTGGGTCGGTGTAGAGAGCGGGCAGAAGGGGTCATGCATGGCGATGCTGGCCAGGCTATGGATTCTGGAGTAGTGTGACTAGCTAGGGAAGAGCACGGGTAGCTACACTGCTTACTAGGACTAACTTTTTGCTTCGTTATGGGAGCTAAGCTACCGACCTGACAGTGGGATGGACGGTACACGTGATCAGCACTGTGGGTGCGATCGAGCAGCAGCTAATCAAGTTGTGCCGCTTGCATGCCAACTGGTCGGTGGCTGATCCAGTCGCTGACGGCCAACAAGTAAGGCTGGAAGCACTGTATTTTTATAGTTTCTAGGTAATATCATGGTTCTAAAAATACCATGATATTTTATACCATAAAGTGTTTGGTTACCATGTCAAAAACTCTGTACTAAAAACTATGGTTTGGTAGATACCATGGTATTTTTGGAGTATTTGAAACTCCACTCCAACCCAAAGTTTTCATGGTTTTAACTAGCTTCTTGCCTATTGCCACTCAAATACCATGGTTTGTGATGTTACATCCAAACAGTTGACAGTTCCAAGGAATATCATGGTTTTAAAGGGATTTGGTAAAACTATGGTATTCAGGACAAAACAATTGCAAACCATAGTATATCAAAACCATAGTTTTGAAAAACTATGCTTCCAAATAGGGCCTAAAAGTGCATGTGCGCATGCGTTGGCCTCAATAGATGCACCCCACCCCAATTGGCATCCCGACAATCCTGTGCAATTGCAGTCAACGATGGAGTTGGTCGCCGCGCTCGCCACGCCGGTGACCTAGCTTGCCGTATCATCGTCTCTGTCAGTCCATCCCCAGTCCACTCGTCCGGAATTTTTTTTTAATAATGCATTTTTTAAAAGGAATTGCGATATTAATACGCGAAACAGAAAAATGCAAAAATAATACCCCGTCGCCAAACGGTACGACGAAGACCCTATTTTCGCCAAATCGTATGGCGATAACTCCTTAATCAGCGTGATTAAGGAATTGTTGCCAAACGGTTTAGCAACAACTCCTTAATTGCTCTATTTTCGCCAAACGGTTTGGCAGTAACTCCTAAATTGCCCTATTTTCGCTAAACAGTTTGGCAATAACTCCTTAATCGCCCTATTTTTACCAAACCGTATGGCGACAACTCCTTAATATGTGATTAAGGAGTTGTCGTCCGAAAATAGGGTCTTCGTCGTACCTTTTGGCGATTACTCCTATTTCGCCGTACCGTTTGGCGACGGGGTATTATTTTTTCAATTTTTTGTTTCGCGTATTAATTAATATCGCAATTCCTTTTAAAAAATACATTATTAAAAAAAATCCACTCGTCCGCCACTGACCGCTCAGCTCCACTGACAGATGCATCAAACGGTCCTAAATCCGATTCCGATTCCTCCACGTGGACTGATGTTGGGTCCACTCTTCATCCACTGGTGGCTCGGCCCCACCGTTAGGATGCACCAACGGCCAGTATCGAATCAGAACCCTCCCCACGGTCTAATCCCCACCGTCCGCGCTTTCACAAATCGTCGCCGCCATCCGTCCATCTCGCGCGCCCCTCGCCTCATCGTCTGCCCAAACATGCCACGTAGATACAGGTGGCCGCCGCCGCTGCCAACACCAAGATGGTGCGCGTGATCTGTGCACAGCGTAAGGTAGCAGGCCCCGTCCAGGACGGCTTCGGCGGGAGGAAACATGGGTTGTTTTCTGCGGCTATGTGGTGTGGATGTGTGTAGAATACTTAAAATAAAAAAGCTCGAGACTCGTGAACTACTCGAGTTCGACTCGCGAGAGGTTCGGTTCGAGCTCGACTCGAGCTTCAAACGAGCCAAATTTGAGTTTGAGCTCGAACTCGCAAGCTTAACCGAGCCGAGTTTGTATAGTTCGCGAGCCTACTCGAACCTAGATCGAGCTAATTCCTCGAGTCAAGCTTTCTCGAGCTTGTTACCGAGTTTCCTCGAGCCGAGTTTACTTGAACTTGTTACCGAGTCTACTGAGCTTACCAGAATAACCAAGCTTATTCGAACTTACCGAACTTACTCGAGCTTATCAATTTTACCGAGCTTTGTCGAGCCGAGCTCGAGCCTACTCGAGTTTGGACCGAACTGAACTCGAGTCTGAGTCGAGGCTCGAACCCCAACTCGAGCTCGGCTCGAGCTCGGTTCGAGCCTTACCGAGCTCGAGCCTGGAGGGTCAGGCTCGCTCGAGCTCGGCTCGTTTACAGCCCTAGATGTGTGGGTTGGTCGAGGAGGAAGAACACCGACGAAGTGTTTGGTTTGAAGGATTTACTGATTCAAAGATGGGTTGGTTTATTATTGGATTATCTCTCAAATTTAGTGGGATAACTTAATCTTGTACTATCTTTGTTTGAAGGATTTACTGATTCAAAGATGGGTTGGTTTATTATTGGATTATCTCTCAAATTTAGTGGGATAACTTTAACTTAATCTTTTATTTTGTACTATCTTTGTTTGTATAGGGTAATAAGAAGAAGTATATAGTAAAAGTAGGTATACGGTGAAAGTACGAAGGTAGGTAAAACAGGGATGCTGGATCGAACTTGAATGGTTCAGGTCTAGTAGAATCCTACCTCATTCACTTAAACATGTTTTACACATAACCTCTTAGAAAACTTATAAAATTCCACATCTTAAGTGAATAAGGTAGGATTCTACTTAGATCTGAACCATTCAAGCTGTTTGCTTACTTTCACGTAACTTAACGAGAGGTGCTACCATGCTTTTTGTGACAGTTGCACAAATATTAAAGTATGAATAAAGAGTAGATGGTGATTACTTACCTCTTCGTTTGTTTTAAGATTTGTACAACTTGTATTGAGAGGGAAAGCATTGAAGCACCGCTCTAACTTAACTCATGTGTGATGTTCAAGGATTGAAAAGGTAGTTCTAGTTCTCGGACGCGGGGGCACAATCAGCTCAGATTTGGTTGAATATTGTTCTTTTCGTATCTTAAACCATATTTTATTGGATTAGGAGTCGGATACGAATAGTGCCGGATACAAATATAGTGCAGATAATATCGGTCACTTCGAAGCAAATACGCATTGGAATCGATACGGTACCAAATATTTTTTTATCGGATTTTCTCAAAAACAGATACTACATATAGCACAAATATAGCAATGATTAAGCAATCTTATGAGTTCAATATGTAACAGGATTATCACAATTTAACAAGTTATTTTATCAGGTAGTCCAATAAAGTTGCAAAAGTATCAAATAATCCTTTATATTTTGTAAAAGAATACCATGTGCTCGTGTAGGCAAGTAGACGCTTATTCTTACATGTCGAGCTCTGTTGGTAGTGGCACCGGACGGCGAGATGGCGGATGGGACGACGGCAGGATGGTGGAGCCATGGAGGGATAGCCTAGCTTGTTTCATTTGGTTGGGCCCAACTAAAGATGCTAAAACATAGGTTGTAAATATCCGAATCCGAATATTCGAATGAGTTATCCGAAATTTTCAAGAACATAATTGGAATATTCTAATTTGATGGATAGTGATATGTCGAATCAGAAACTAACTATCTGAAACCCATACCGAATCTGACAACTATCCGACACAACTATCCAAATTCAATCTGACCGGTCGAAATCTATCCGATCCGATCGCACCCCTACTGAAACGGAGGATGAAGATGGGGAATGAGGTGGCGAAGGTTTGGGAGTAGACCTGTAAATTGGGCCGGGCTCAAACAGGCTAGCCCAAGCACGGCACGAAATTGATGGCCCAAAGCACGACACGGCCCAAAGCATTATGGGCGAGTGCCAAGATGGCTCAAAATACGTCTTGGGCCGGGCCTTGAATTGCAAAAGACATGGGCCATTTAAGACGCCGAACGACGCCCAACTAATTGGATATCTTCAATTATACACTCCGCTACTAATTATCGCCACAACGGTGGCGCCACACTAGATAGTGATTAATTATTGGCTAAAAGTAGTTGGCTAATTAGCTTATGACCAAATAGTGATGGGACAAAGAAAGAGAGGGGCAAGTGCGACTGCTTCAATCGATCTGGAGTAGACCTGGGCCGTGCTTGGGCCGGCATGGCCCGTTGATGGCCCGATGGACTTTAGTGCCTGGTGTAAGTTCAACCTTCATTAGTTATGGTTTTGGTGTTAATGACAAATCTAATCTTGTATTAATGACAAATCTTATATCGAGACTAACTTGTTTATTTAGAATATCTTTGATTAGTCTCATCGCATTGAAAAATGGAAAACCCGAGGTATGTATGTGTATTCATTCTAATATTAGTTGCATACTTTGGAGTCAAGTTAAAATATGAATGTCCCCATTACATTTACCACAAAATGTGCATTATGTTTCTCAATCCATATATTACATGGATGCACATATTTAGGGGGAGTTTGTAGTTTAACTTGAAAGTCTCTTTGTATTGATCGATTCGTTATTGACACATATAAGGATCAAGACAAAGAAACTAAATCCTTGAGTATATGTTTGAATTGCCTAGTTATAAGTATACTCATGGTAATATAGGATATACTCCAATACGATCAAATTGGATATGTGCATATTATGTCCAAGTCAATTATATCTATACACATATACATGTGGGGTGTATTCTATAGTTGATGATTTAGAGTAATGATCATTTCCATATAGTTTACATATAATGGATCATTACTTTTCATCAACATGAGTATATGAAAACTTGTGTAGTTAATATATACTCATATCAATTTAAATGATAATTTAAATTGAGTTCATTTGTCTTGTTAATCATTAAAGAACACTTCATCATGTGTTGATGGTGCTCCTTGATTAATTAAGGATAAATGGATAGTTCTTAAGTATAATTAAGCATGTGTTGCATTATTATACTTAAGACACATTTACAATCATTTCAATTGATTTAGGTTGTGCTCAAATTGATCTAAAGGTAACCATTATGTGTTAATGGAGTGCAAGAGATAATTGAGACAACCATGCATCTTGGACTAACTATTTGTATGAGTTGTGATTGAGTTAGGTCCAAAGATGGATGAGATGATGAGAACGGGACAAGGATGGCATCATGAGTTGATGGGCGTCAAGAATGGATCCCGAAGATAAAGAGGAGTCGAGTAATGATCCCGGGGGAGAAATCAAGTGTAGATCATAAAGACCCCAAAGGGGATTGCTTGCGTGCGGCGGCAAAGGTATAATTAGATAGGCTAAGGACTTTGTAGTCTTTGAGTCTAAGGTTTTATCGCCGTGCTATTAAGAGGGGTCGTTCCCTTTGCTTGAGCTTCATCATGTGTTGGTGATCTCATCCCGCGTTCACTCAAGTTCAAATCTTATTTGATTTGGTTTTTGCATATGGGTTAACCATTTGGCATGTGTTGCGAATGGGTTAAACTTATGCTTGGTTGCATTTGGTTTTCGCATAATGCTTTGATTTGCATGTGTTGCAAGAAGTGATAAGCTAGTGCGTTGGTTTTTGCGTGAAGTTCACTTTTGCATGTGTTGCATTAGTTGAAGTTTCATGCTTTGTTTTCGCAAAACAATCTTTCTTAAAACCGTGTGGTTGCTTGGAGCTAAGTTTTGCATGTGTTGCAAAAGGAGAGAGCTCAAGCATGATTTGATGTTTGTGTGTTTGTATGGAGCTAGAGGCTTGCATGTGTTGCGAGTAAAGAGCTCATACGTGTGATTTGGTTTTGGTGTGAAGTTGGTTTTGGTGTTGCATGGAACTAGAGAATTGCATGTGTTGCAATTAGAAGAGTTCATGCATCTTGATTTGATGTTGCTTGGAGCTAGACTTTTGCATGTGTTGCAAAGAGTAGTGCTCAAGCATGAAATGTGTTTATTATGTTATTTACAAATTAGCAGCGAATAAACCGAGGTTTATGAGTCCTAATCCCGAGAGCATGTGAGTGGGGCTTGCAACGGGTGTTGGCAAGTTGACCGGGTCTTGTGTTGACCTTCACATGGCTAGGGGGATTAATCTCATAAACTCGGGTTTGATTTGCTTAATACGTTTTGCAAATAGATCTTGAGTTGGTTGTGAAATGTGTTTTCGCAATTTGGTTTGAATTCTTTGAGCATGAGCTAAGTTGGTGCAAATGTGTTTTGCACGTGTGTATGATCATGTGTTGATCATCTTTGTGGCTCAAAGAATGGGTTTCGGTTTTTGGAGAAATGGATTTCGGAGTCGAATTGGTTTTTCTCCTGGTGGGCGGCACTACCGCATGTTTGGGGCGGTAGTACCGCAAGGGCGGTACTACCGACCTTTGGTTGGCGGTAGCACTTTTCGAAAGGCGTGTTTTCGGCGGTTTGTGGCCAGGCGCTACGCTTCGGTGGGAGCGGTAGTACCGCAAATGCGGTACTACCGGCCCTTAGAGGGCGGTAGTACTGGAAATATGTCCGTTAGCCGACCGTTGGAGACTCTGAGCGATACTAGGCCCTTAGAGGGCGGTAGTACCTAAAGGCTGATTTACCATTTTGCCCCCAAACGGCTAGTTTTCTTGTGGGGGCTATATATACCCCCTTGGGGGCTTAAAGGAGTTGTTGGTGTTGTTGTTTGTATGTGGGAGTTGTGTGCATGTGTTGCTCTTCTCCATTTGCCTCTTGAGCTTAAGAGTGAGACTAATTGCATTTGTTGCAATTAGGAAGTGGTTTGGGTACCTCTTGTGCATGTGTTGCACTTGAGGGAGGCCTTGTGCATGTGTTGCACTTGGTGATCACCGAGGAGCGCATTTGTTGTGCCCGTGAGGTTCAAGCAAGGAGCGGCTTATTACTCTTGGAGGTTGCCGACTCCTAGACAGCGTAAGGCGTCGCGCTGTGAGCTCTCAAGGTTGTGAGAAGCCCGCCAAGTTTGTGAAGGTTCGGGTTGAGTCTCACGCTACGAGCGTGAAAACCACGCCTAGTGGAAAGAGGCGGGTGCTCGAGCGGGAGCCGGTCCAAGTGTGGGCTAGCCTCAACGTGTACTAGGGAGACCGCAAGTCTCCTAACACCACGGAAAAATATCGGTTGTCTCTTTTACTTTCAAGTATTTACATTTATTGTGTATTGTTCAATTGCTTGATTGTAATTAGAATTGCTTAGTGTTAATTGATTGATCAATTTAGCAATTTTAGTTTAGAGACATAATTTAGTTAGTGCACTAGTGAGCCTAGTTGATTTAGGCTTTAATTGTCAAAACCTATTTATCGCTCGCATATATATTTGATTAGGTTTTGACATAGGGGTTGATTAGAGCGAATTGTTTAGTGAGCGATCGAATTTTGTAAACGCCTATTCACCCCCTCTAGACGCATCTCGACCCTACACCGGCCGGGCCAGAAAACCATTCGGGCCAGCCCGACCCGCCCGATGATGCGGTGAGATGCCGTCTTTGGGCCGTCTGAAGCGGCCCGAAGGCACGATGGGTTTAGGCGTGACGGCACGCCCAATTTCTGTGTCTATTTGGGAGGTGTGAGATTGGCTGGATCATGGAGAAAGTGGTGAATGGTCGATAAGTGGCTTACTAACAAAGAAGAAAAAAAAAGAACCGGCATATTGCCCAAGGACTAAGACTTTGTATCACCAAAATATAATCGAAATATTCCAATCCGATGGATAATGATCTACCAAATCCGAAACCAACTATCCAAAACCGATACCAAATTTGAAACTATCCGACATGACTATCGGAATTCAATCTGAATAAATCCAATCAGATAATCTGTCTGATCTGATTGTACCCCTATTGAGACGGAGGATGAAGCTGAGGGATGGGGTGGCAAAGTTTTGGGAGGTGAGAGATTGGGTGGATCATGGAGAAAGTGGTGAATGGTTGATCGGTTGCTTACTAACGAATGAGAAGAAAAGAGAGAACCGGCGTATCGTCCAACGACTGAGACTTTTTATCACTGATTTAATTAGATGCATACATGCACTACATGTTGCGTTTGTACAATATTGAACAAATCAATGTACGTAGTAACCAGAGATTGGATCAGAAATGCTCGAGCCTGGAGATATAAGGAGAACACATGTAACTACTTTTATAAAAAGTGCGTACACACTTTTTCCCCAGTTGTCCATATGCATACATCGTACTTACATACACGGATAACGGGATAAGTAAACGGTAATAAAAGCAGACTCGGAAGAAACAACAAGCAAATGCGTCAAACTCTGAAAATACAGAGGCATACAGATCATATGACTAGCAGATTCCAGAACCCTAAGAGCAGCTGACGCAGAAACGGACCATTTAGGCAGCCGAACAGCAGTACACTGGAGGTAAGGCCCTCTGATATATCTACACTTCAATGCCTCCGACCGTCCAGCGGGAGGCGGTCTAGCCCCTGCTGCGGAAGGAGGAAGACGAGCCGAGCTTCGCGGCGCTGGCCCTCAACACGTACTGGTGGTAGGCAGCGGCGATGGCAGCGCCGATGAGTGGCCCCACCCAGAAGATCCACTGCAATTTCATGACCGCAGAAGTGACGAACGAAATCTCAAAATGTCAACTGATCTCAAGTAATTTTTAATTTTCTCCTGGTTGTTCTGGCTAGAAGCTATTGGTGTTTGTGGAGGAGTTCTTAGGATTCGTCGCCTCTTCGCAATTTTTTTTTATACAAATCTAGCACCGTATGAAAGCAATTACAAAATAGCCTTCTTTATCCTAGCTCAGCAGCATCTGTCACGGTATATGAGCACGACAAGTGACACGTGTCACGTACCAGCATTTTTGTGGTCGAGGAGAAAACTATTTTTATAATTGTGCTTATACAAAGGTAAATTTATATATAAAAATAAGTACTAAAGAGCTAGAAAAGCAAACGCTTCTAACAAGCACTAGTTATATACACACTAGAGTTTTTCAAGTGGGCCGGTGGTAGGTGGGAAGAGATTAGGCTGCGTGTATTGTTGTAAATTGTTTTTAAGTGGCTGCAAATGTCATACATATGCTGAAGGAGTGACTTAAAAACTTCATAATTAATCAATTGGGGGCGACATCAGCCGAGTTTAATTAAGTGAGCCTTATCCTGAGCCTTTCGTTAATCAATTGGGGGCGACATCTATCTGTTCTACCTGCTACTTCTGAGCTTATGAGTTCTGGCTGAGAAAGTTCTGTTTAGTTCTTTAAGCTTTAGTTTGTAAATTGTTAGGATCCGCTGCGCTCCTGCCATCTCATGGCCCGCAGTGATCCGGCTCCCCCCGAGACCAACACCTGGTCTCGGCCAGTCTCCCATCCATTGGCCCAACCAGAGCCACAACCAAGGTCTGGCCCAACTCAACCCAAAGACTAGCGATGGGTGAGGATGCCCCACCTTATATGTTGTGCTCCCCACAATCAATTACCGATGTGGGATTAAACCCAACAATCTTCCCCATCACACATCGGGCCCAACAATCTCACCGTGACATCAAGCCCATGTCACCCGAGACTTGTTTTCAAGGCTCCCCACAACCGTCGACCACAGAGCGTTAGGGTTTCAAACCTTGGGCTCGATACCACTTGTTAGGATCATTGCGCTCACCTGCCATCTCATGGGCATGATGATCCGGCTCCCCAGACCAACACACGGTCTCGGCTCAGTCTTCCACATCCATTGGCACAACGAGCCACAACCAAGGTCTGGCCCAACTCAACCCAAAGACTAGCTCGATGGGTGAGGATGCCCCACCTTATATGTTGTGCTCCCCACAATCAATTACCGATGTGGGATTAAACCCAACAATCTCCCGTCACACATCGGGCCCAACAATCTCCCGTGACATCAAGCCCATGTCACCCGAGACTTGTTTTCAAGGCTCCCCCCACAACCGCGCGACCCTAGAGGCGTTAGGGTTTGGACCATGGCTCGATACCACTTGTTAGAACCCCGCGCTCCTGCCATCTCATGGCCCGCAGTGATCCGGCTCCCGAGACCAACACACGGTCTCGGCCAGTCTTCCACATCCATTGGCCCAACAGGGGCCACAACCAAGTCTGGCCCAACTCAACCCAAAAGACTAGCGATGGGTGAGGATGCCCCACCTTACATGTTGTGCTCCCCACAATCAATTCGATGTGGGATTAAACCCAACAATCTTCCCCATCACACATGGACCCAACAATCTCCCGTGACATCAAGCCCATGTCACCCGAGACTTGTTTTCAAGGCTCCCCACTGGCCGTCACGACCACAGAGCGTTAGGGTTTCAAACCTTGGGCTCGATACCACTTGTTAGGATCCATTGCGCTCCTGCCATCTCATGGCCCGCAGTGATCCGGCTCCCCCCGAGACCAACACAACATTGTTGGGTTTAGTCCCACATCGGATATTGGTGATGAGGGAGCACAGCTTAAAAGGTGGAGGCATCTCTCACCCATCAGGCTAGTCTTTTGGGTTGAGTTGGGCCAGGACCTTGGTTGTGGCTCGTTGGGTCAATGGATGGAGACTGGCCGAGACCAGTGTTGGTCTTGGGAGCCGGATCATCATGGGCCATGAGATGGCAGGAGCGCAGTGGGCCCTAACTAGTGGTATCAGAGCCCAAAGTTTGAAACTCTAACGCTCTGTGGTCGCAGACGGCTATGGGGAGCCTTGAAAACAAGTCTCGGGGTGACATGGGCTTGATGTCACGGGGGAGATTGTTGGGCCCGATGTGTGATGGGGGAGATTGTTGGGTTTAGTCCCACATCGGATATTGGTGATGAGGGAGCACAGCTTAAAAGGTGGAGGCATCTCTCACCCATCAGGCTAGTCTTTTGGGTTGAGTTGGGCCAAGACCTTGATTGTTGTGGCTCCTAATGGGCTTGGCCATGGACCTGGGTGGAGGGGCGCCGGCTCGTGGTGTTGGCGAGCTGGGCCGAACCGTTGTGTACTCTAACAAGTGGTATCAGAGCCCAAGGTTTGAAACCCGGAACGTCTCCAGGGTCGCATGGTTGTGAGGGAGCCTTGAAAACAAGTCTCGGGGTGACATGGGCTTGATGTCACAGGGGAGATTGTTGGGCCCGATGTGTGATGGGGGAGATTGTTGGGTTTAATCCCACATCGGTAATTGATTGTGGGGAGCACAACATGTAAGGTGGGTATCCTCACCCATCGACTAGTCTTTTGGGTTGAGTTGGGCCAGACCTTGGTTGTGGCTCGTTGGGCCAATGGATGTGGAAGACTCGGCCGAGACCGTGTTGGTCTGGGGAGCCGGATCATCGCGCCCATGAGATGGCAGGAGCGCAGCGGATCCTAACAAGTGGTATCAGAGCCCAAGGTTTGAAACCCGGAACGTCTCTAGGGTCGCACGGTTGTGAGGGAGCCTTGAAAACAAGTCTCGGGGTGACATGGGCTTGATGTCACGGGGGAGATTGTTGGGCCCGATGTGTGATGGGGAAGATTGTTGGGTTTAATCCCACATCGGTAATTGATTGTGGGGGAGCACAACATGTAAGGTGGGGCATCCCTCACCCATCAGGCTAGTCTTTTGGGTTGAGTTGGGCCAGGACCTTGGTTGTGGCTCTGGTTGGGCCAATGGATGTGGGAGACCTGGGCCGAGACCAGGTGTTGGTCTCGGGGGGAGCCGGATCACTGCGGGCCATGAGATGGCAGGAGCGCAGCGGATCCTAACATAAATGATTGTGACCAATCATGTTGTCAGCCATGCATTAATTAGCAGACGAACGAATTAGGAGACAGGGTGCAAATAATGCGGCAGTACGTACATGGTCATCCCAGGCCTTTTCGTTGTTGTAGATCACTGCGGCTCCCAAGCTCCTGGCCGGGTTGATGCCGGTGCCGGTGATCGGGATAGTGGCCAAGTGGACCATGAACACCGCGAAGCCAATTGGCAGAGGAGCCAGCACCTGAACAAATCATTGCAACATGCATGTTATGGTGGAGAGCATTGGGGAATGGAGACAATTAGATAAAGCAACACGCATGGTTCTGAAATTGATGTCAGATTGTCAGTTGCTTCATGTACTGCCAGAATGTATCCAGTTTTAGACTTGTACGCTTCCATGCTAGTATTCCAAGAAAGATCAACTTATTTGCAGCAGTTACGAAATTACGATTAATTGATATTTATATTAGGCAGTCCAGCTGATTAGCTATTGGGCTCTAAGGAGCCCACATATGTATGTAAGTTAGCTTATTGGATAACCAATCTTTTCTACCTTCTCTCTGATGTAAAAATCTTGATTCATCACCATAAAGGTATAGACAACTACTCCAATAAGCAAATGCCTTTGTATTCCAAAACCCTATATATGAAACAAATTAAAAGGAAATCCATGCATGTATATTTTCATATGCCTTGAAAAGGATGGTTCACCAAATCTAAACAAGAAAAATATGCAAAACGATCATATATATCACCCGAAGTTTCTGTCGGACTTTTGCACTTTGTCCCTATCCAGAGGAAGTACATGTTTAATGCTAATCACTTGCGAATTGACATCTCACAATTGTCGTACACACACTATACCAAACTAGCTAGCTAGGGACTACTGACAAATTAACTTCTCAACTAGAGAATATTCCTATCTGTTTACTGCTTCAGAAAAATGCTTATTTCCATGCAGCAAAGAAGCGAATTCATGCATGTTCCCTTATCCACTAGTGTGCACCACTAATCCGTGGCCGAGCATTCACGAGAGAATTGAAATCAGATAGCACGCATGCATGCATGTGAGAGGAGGCACTTACGGGGACGTGCGAGTCACGGGCGTTGCGCTTGGGGTCGGTGGCGGAGAAGACGGTGTAGACGAGCAAGAAGGTGCCGATGATCTCAGCGGCGAGGCCAGTGCCCTTGGAGTAGCCGGAGCTGAGCTCGTTGGCGCCGCCGCCGTATCGCACGTAGAAGGCGCTCTGGAAGCCCTTGACGAGCCCCACGCCGCAGATGGCGCCTAGGCACTGCGCGATGATGTACAGCAGCGCGCGCACCAGCGACACCTTGCGCGCCAGGAACAGCCCGAACGTCACCGCCGGGTTGATGTGGCCACCCGAGACGCCGGCGGTGCAGTAGACGAGGATGAAGATCATGCCGCCGAAGGCCCAGGCGATGCCGAGGATGCCGACGCCGCTGCAGGTGGCGTCGGTGGCGTTCACATTCGGGTCCGACTGGTGCTTGTACCCGATGACGGTGGCCACCGTGATGTAGAGGAAGAGGAGCGTGGCCACGAACTCGGCGATCACCGCGCGGTACAGGGACCACTTGGTCAGCTCCTCCGCGTCGATGAGCGGCGCGGGCGGCGGGTCGGAGTAGTCCTTGGCCGTGTACTCCCCGCCCTCCGGCGCCGCCGCCGCCTCAATGTCCTTGGCCATCGCCTAAGCAGCTGACAAAAGCAGTGTGCGCAAGCGGCAAATGCGCTGTGTGCTTAGCTCGCTCGGTGTGGTGTGAGGTGACGAGCAGTCGAGGAGATGGTATTTATGGTGGCGAGACGGACGGCGGCTACTGGCTCGTGACATTAGGCCGGAGTAGGGTACGTGCTCGCTTTATGATTAGCCTGTTTATAGTTATTTATTAGTCAGAGAAAATGTCTCGCTAAGGGTTTCTGGTTAGGGTTTATTCCCGGGTTATAAATTGCCGCCCACAACCGACTAAAGCCTTCGTCATTCCAGTGCCTAGCTAGATAACTGGTGGCTGTGCCTAATACGGGGGTTTACTTTTGATTAGTGGTCCAGTTTAATCCAGCGACGGTGGATGCATGCAGGCATTCGATAATTTCAGATGATGGGAGGCTCGTCACTCGATCGTAAGCCTGCCTCGCTGTACGTGTGCAGTGAACATTGGCCACGCGCAATAGTTTCAGTTAGATTGCCTCCGTGCACTGCAGAGTTAATTATGGCATTAAGCAATCAAAATTTACTCATGAGAAATGATGATTACAGGCATGCATGCATGCGTGCATTCTGGAGTTCTGGGAATCAGAGAATTACTTGCAAGTGTTTTTTCACCTGCAGCAGACACTAGCTGCTGCCAAATCACCAGTCGCTAGTATTTGGCTGGAACTTTTTGTATTACTGCCGTTTGTCGCTAGTATCAGTCGCTAGCAATATTCTTCTCCACCAATGGAACAGGCGCTTAATCGGCAGTTCGGTTGCTCATAATAACAAGGACAAGGAACCATCATGCATAGGCACGTCGCAAGAGCCATTTGCTAATAAAAAGATAGTAATCAGAAGCTCGATTAGTTGCAACCTAAACGTTGCTTGATATGCCAGCATTGATTGTATCCCCTCCCTCTGAATTCTGAAAGGTAAAAGTTGTACAATTTTGCAGCATAGTTTATTACGCCTTGCCATGATGTCAGGCGTACCATCTCACACAAAAAAAAGGATGTCAGGCGTACTTATCTGAATCACGAAAACTGCAACATTCTGGCGTACACACCGAATTAAGTTTGTGAATTGTGATGTAATGTAAGAGCGTTTCGCTGCAATGAGCATGGCATCACTACAGTCTGGAGGCCATTTTCCTTGTCCTGATCAGACAACAGAACGTTTCGTCCAGAAAATTGCACAAGAGTTCAAATCATGACGAGAAATGTCTCCCGAATTGCAAGTTGCCATACCAGAACCGTCTGCAATTAGCTATACTTTCACAAGAAAGCTTTGCGGTTTCTCGTTCTGACATAGGCCTGCCACTCTTTGCTGTGTCGTCCATGCTCATCCATGGATGCCGTTGTCTTGCTTATGAACAGAATAGGGGCAGTTCAACTTCAAGCCGCTTTTCATTGACGAAGACAGCAACAGCACGAAACAGAAAGTGAATGTCCATTGATTTCCTCCCATCTTCACAAGACTCCATCACATATTCACAGGAAGCTTGATGACGACCTGATTTTCCTTCGCTTGTAACTCCTGAAATGCTCAAGCTCAACATTACAATTCTACACATGCGACTCGTGCAAGGTCGACACGTGGGTGCACTGCAGCCATAGGATACTATACGCAAAAAAGAACAAGGACCGAACCATCCAACAGTGACACTGACACCTAGCATAATTTACGCTTTTATGGTTGAAATGAGCTGGGCGGCTCGAGTCCTATTCACGCGGAATTATTTGAAGGGTTTCTACAACTGCGCTGGCAATGCAGGACAATAGGTTCTTGTTCATTTCGTTTTTGATAAAACAAAGTGAGAATTCCATTTCACATACAAACAAAAAGATGACCTTGCGCACTACCCATAGTATGGGTCTATTATTCAACCAACTCGTAGCAATCAGGCATGCAGCGTATTTATGTGTTAGGGCTCTCATATCACTTGTTAAGATTAGCACGGCATACAAAAACTGAAGACAAGATTTAACATGAAAAAACCTTTATGAGAAAAAACTACGAGAAAGAGTCCTATTTGTAGAAGACTTGGACTAACAAACTATTTAGATAAAACCAAAAGATATGGTAAGTTAAGATATTGAGTTATCTCTGACTAATCTCCCATTAAATCAAAATCTATAACAAAATTATTTTTGGAAAAACCCTGAAGGGTAATAAAGCAAATGAATACAAGTGCGTTAAAAATCCAAATGACTACTGAACACGAAAGACTGGAACAGTTAATCTAAACACGTGTAGTGCGAAAAACCACAAAGGGTATAAAATACTAAAACAATCTTATTCAAATGCTTCTAATGAAGAAAGATTAAGTAAACCAGCAGTAGGTCGAGAGAAAGACTAGAACAGTCAATCCAAACACATAGCTATAACAAAGCACATGAAGAAATCCGGGTCTTCAACAATTCATAACCCTAGTAAAGTATGAGTTTGTGTAACTGACCTCCTGAAACAATGTCTCAATCATCAAATAGCTTAAGCCAAGACACCACCTATGGTACTGAATAGATAGCGAAGAACTCATAACATGGCCTTTTGATATACTCCATCTGGAATATAAAATTCAGCAAAATGCCTACTGAAAATCCATAAAATGGTTAAAAGTACTCATCCAAAATGTCAATATAAAGAAAAAATTCTTATACTACCAAAGGAGTATAAATTACAGTAGACCCCTCACATCGAGTAAAGATAACAAAACAACGTTTTAGTATCCACGTAGAAACAAACTTCTTCTTACACTTTAAACCTTCATCTAAAATTGACATTGGAGCAAAATATTCACTAGTAAAACTCTGAAGTGTGTAATGCTACCATCAGGGTGTCATCAAATTCTAAATTAACATTGCCAAAATCTCTATAATGGTCAACATATCCAAACAGTGAATAAAACACCAAAATAACGGTGATGAAACACCAAGTTCTAATTAATGGTGATGAAACACCAAATTCAGTTGTCTCCTCAACTGACATTTTTTTCTCCAAAGAAGACAATTAAAAATCAAAGAAACTGACGATGAAACATCGAAGAAAACCAACGATGAAACGTCGAATAAATCTCTAGTGATAAATTCCTCCTTAATAGCAATAAAAATCCGCTAATAATATGAACACAAAATAATAGGCATGAAATAATAAACATGAAAGCCTGAATTTGTACATAATATCCTGCTAATAATGAGCATAAAATAATAGGTATAATTCCCTGAACTATGCATGAATACCGTCAGCAATCAAAATTGCAATAAAATCCCACTTTTATTGGCACTGGAACAGTCACAGGGTAAAATGCAATTCTTTCCTCACACCCACTGAGAATGGCTCTCATTTGAATCTGCCATATAAAGAAACTGATCTTGCCATCGAACTCCTCAATATCAAACTTTAGTGGATGACATGGTGGAAAATAAAATTACAGATAAAAAAATATGGTAGATTCTTTATAAAAAAACTTCCTGGTATGCTCTAAGTGTGTATATCAATTTTTTAGAGTGTTTTGGTACACTTCAGGTGCACGTAGCACTTTTAGGCCGACAACAAAAGCTGAAGCAACCCTGCTCTAGACTGGAGCCTTGAAACTATGAAGCCAGACGGATTAACTGGAACCGGAGCTGCTTCGCACTTGACACCAAAGCTGGACCTGAAACAAAAGGATTAAAAAGAGTTTTCAAATTTGATTCAAATCCAAATCGATTGCTTGAAACTGATCAGCCAGGCTTCTCTCGGTTGCTCTGCTGGTGAGCTCTTGGTCATGGGCAGGCCAAGCGACAGTTGGCTGGGCTAGCCAGCGAGAGGCGAGGGGGTGATGGGAGCTGGTGAGGCTACAACGGCGCGTGGATGAGTTAACACTGAGGCTAGTGGTTGCTGCCCTAAAGGTGATGACGATGGGCACAAGCACGCATCGGGAGGCAATCAGTCAGCGGACAACGCGGGTAAGAAGGGGCCGGTCAGAGGTAGAGGGCTAGCGGGAGCCAACGGGCCGGTGACAAGGTGAGCGGGCTGAAGAGCGGCAACTCGGAGGCCGCACGCATAGGGCGATGTTGGTCGGGCTGAGGTGAGGGGCACCGACTTGGGTGCGAAAGCCAACGCTGATAGCTGGATGCCGGAGGCAGTGTGCTAGACGGGAGCCGACGATGGAGTGGCGGCTATCATGCCACAGAAGCCGAGGAGGTGTCGGGGTACGGCTGGCTGGTGCAGCTGAGGGAGGCGGCTCGGAAGGCGAGGATGGCATGGATTGTGACGGAGCTCAGAGCAGCGCGTCAAAGGTGCGGCCTACTAAGAAGATGCGAGTTACCGAGCGGACGCCAGAGACGAGAGGCCGTGTGCGATGGAGGATGTCACGCGGAAGAACGGCTAGCACAGAAGGATGGACCAGCGTGGCACCAAGGCGGACCAGCAAACAGCGGAGGACGGTGCACGCGCCGGTGTACTGCTTGAACTTGAAGACGAGGCAGGAGACTCAGGGTGAAGCCGAGGTAGACGGACCGGCGATGAGCGGTGCCATGCGGGTGCCACCCTGGGAGTTTCCTCTCGAGATAGCAGATTGATGAACCCTCGCTTTGATAGCACTTGTAAGGGCTTTGATACCACTTGTTAGAATTAGCACGGTATATAAAAATTGTAGACGAGATTTAACGTAGAAAAACCCTTACAGAAAAAACATGGGAACCATTCCACTATAATGCATTAAGGATTACAAGTACAGGGGTTGGTTTATATAACCAAAAGAGTCCTAGTTATAGATGATTTAGACTAACAGCCTATTTGAATAAAATCAAAAGATACAATATGTTGAGATATTGATCAATTATCTCCAACAGTATGTGTAACAGACTTAAGATTAGATTAGATAGTAAAAGGATTGCATGCCGAGGCAAGCTCGCTCGAATTCACAATATAATTCAAGGGAAAATTTGAAAAAGCAATCCAAACATCTCATGACAGGCTAACAGAAAGTTACATCCAGAGAAAACAATCTTTTAAAAAACATAATACCTTTGAAGAGCCGTGGAATGATCTAGCTCGGGATGATTCAGAATTTCATATCCACATATGAATAATCACAATTTCACTTGAAGAACAAAGGGACAGCATCGATATTGAAATACCCCAAAATTTTCAAAATAATTTAATTGAATTTTATTTGATTTTTCTGAATTTTATTTGGATTTATTTGGTCCATTTTAGAAAACTTTCCCTTTTTGAAAGCCCTAACTGAAACCCGCTTTCACTTTTTGGAAATGCGCTTCCCACCTTTTCGACCTGCCCCGGCCCGGCTTTTTTCCCCTCCGGCTCAATTGGCCTCTGGGCCCGTTTTCCTCTCCCAGGCCGCCCTCTCCCTATGGGCCGCTTCCCCAGCCCACCTCCCTTCCGGCATCTCCTGGCCCAACACCACCTCCTAGCCCGCTCGACCGACCTCTTCCTCCACTCTAGCGCCGCCATGCCATCGCCTGCTTGCGGCCACGCTCCACCACGCCACGCGCTCCCACCTCCGCACCGCCCCCTACTCCCTCCGCCTTTCACCGCACACCCGATCACCTCACGTCCCTCCCGCCCTCCTTCTCCTCGCGCCTCGGCCAAGACGGTGAGCACCCTCCTCCCCTGCACCTCTCCTCACTGATGCCCTCTCACTTGCTCATGGCGTCTTCCTCGGCTCACGACGCCCACTGCCCCACCTCCGGCCTCTCCCACCCTGTCGCCACTGCCACACTGCCACTGACCTTGCCGTCGGCCTCGCGCCCTCGGGACCTTTGTCGACCCTCCCCCTGTGGGCCACCAGCCAGTCGCAGATGTGGTATGGGCCGTTCGAGCCAAAAGCCGTTTTACTGTGTGGACCATTTTCTTTTTCCGATTTTTTGAATTTTTGAATTTTTAATAAATTCAAAAATCATTTAAAAATTCCTGAAAATTTCAGAAAAATCCTAAAAATTCCCAAAAATCCAAAAATACCTATTCTTAACCAGTTCGAGCCACTGAGTCCAAAAACAACCTTCGCTCCGCCAAACAAAGTCTCTAAAATTCCCAAAATCCCAAAAAAACCCTTTCATCCTGTTTCCAGCCCTTGTCTTTGATTTATTTTCTGTTTTCTTTTCCTGTTGTTATTTTATATGTTTATTTTACTGAGTTTGTTTCTTCGCGCTAGATCTGACATTAGAGAGGTACCCGGAGCAGGAGCAGTACCATGAGCAGGAGCCATCCGAGACCAGTTAAGAATTCATCTTCTATCACTTAGGAGATCCCTCAACCCCGCAAGGCAAGCCACCCCTTTGAACCTTTTGAACCTAGTTTTTAATATAGTAGTATGTATCTTCTTATCACATTATTTCTAGTGTCTTAGAAAACTAAAAATGAGATAATTTGGAATGACATGATTAGTTATAACCCACCCCTTGTTAAGCCTGTTGTTAAGCATTAATGCTCTTTTAACCTCAGACTATAATTATTGAACCACCGTACATAAGCTGTTAATAGTTTTTCACTCTAACTCTTTTGTTTAAAATTCTCCGAGTGGTGGCTCGGTGTACTTTTCAAAAATTGCTATGGTTAGGGGCACAGTGTTGGGCTACCCACGTGAGGTGGAGGTTAGTCCGATCCTCGACCGATGACAAAGCCAAGGTATGGTCTAGCGGTTGGTACAGTAGGTACCATGGCATGTGGTATGTAATTGGCTGAGTCTCAAGCACTTAAGGTCCAATTGCTTGGGCAAAGTAAGTAACTTCAGTCCCCGCTCAACCGCAAGTTGGGCCGGTCAGTCCTATTGACTTGTTCCAACATAGCTCAGTACCTTGTATTTCCTTGGAATACCTATAGGGGACAACTACCATTCTTATAAAGAATGGATTGCGGAGCGACCAGGGTGGAACAGGAATGGGAAAGCCTTTCGCCTGTTCTCACAACAGTACGTATTCACATTAACTAGATCGCGTCTCCCGCTATGGCCAGTGGGTCCTGGGGACTGGATTCTCGAAACCTACAGGGTAGGGGCTAAAGAGGGGAAGTCCAACAAAAGGCTATGATCATCTCAGTCTGACTGCATGCATTTAAGTTGCATGACAATCACATGGCACTAACGTCCATAGATATCTTGTGGGTAAAGTTGAGCATCTCTGCAGAGTAACCTTGATAGTATTCGAGTACGCCGTGCTTCCGGTTAATAAAGCTGAGTTAATCTCGGGTGATACCCATGACCAAGCTTAAGTAGTTTTAAACTTTGAAACTTGTCGTAAAGCTGAACTTTGTAAAAAAAACCCCTTGACATTACCTGGTTATTGGTTTGTGTTTCAAATGTAATTAAAACTGGTATTTAAAATTTGCATCCACAATACCTCAGTAAACCTGCCAAAATCAAGCAGCCATGCTACTAGCTGTCTGGCTGAGTCCTCAACCGGGGTAATTTGGTGCTCCACAATGCAGCGCCACACACCAATTGCTACAGATGGGTTAAATTCTTTAGAGAACATGCTAATAGCAGCTGCGCAGTTGGACGCGGAGGGCAGCTTCTCTTTATTGCTCATCTCTGCAAGGAAAGCCTCAGCATCACGAGCCTTGCGCTGCTTGATGAGCCCCTCAAGTATGGCATTGTACGTGTCAAAATCTGCAAAGACGCCATTGCAAGGCATTTCGTCAAGCATGCGGAGGGCATAGTCGGTGTTACCAACAATAAAACTGCAGCTGAGGTCGATGATGGCATTGTACATGGAGAGGTTGGGTATGAGCCTGGACTCTGAGACCATCATTTGCCAGGTAGCGATGGCGTTGACATAGTTGCTCTCACGGATGACGAGGTCTAGTGAAGAACTTGAGCCCCAGGAGGCAGCCCTTGGTCCACATCACCTGCAGGAACTTGAGCGCCTCTTCGAGCTGATCCCCGCGCACAAGGGTGGAGAGGAAATAGTCGTACGCAAGCAAGCTACTGGCGTCCCAACCGACGCGGACGACCATCTCACCGAAGGTGCTCTTGGCGCGCTGGACGTTCCCCTCCTTCTCCCATGCCTTGAGCAGTATGGCGAAGGTGTCCACGTTGCTGTAACAGACTTGACTGATATGCCAATTGGAGAAGCTGAGTGAAGTCGGCATCGTAGTGTTCAAATCAGGCGCATTCAGTAATTGCTTAGGAAGGGTCAATATTAGTAAGTGCAACCGATGAGATTGATCGGACGGCTGTGATCATTAGTAGTATTTTACTGTAGCTATAAAGAGATTATCATTTTTGGGAGTTCTGTGTTGGCAAAGGAAAGAAGTAAGTCAGGGGGGTAAAGTCGTAATGAGTTGGAGGGAAAAGGGAGAGTATATAAACCATGTAAAGACAGTCTGGAAAGGCATTGAAGAAATGAAATAGCTATTGCTTGTTCTCTACTCTATCCCCAAATTCTATCTCCTTCTTCCTGTCTTTCTTGTGTTGGCGACGAACTCACGCTTCGGTTGGGGAATCAGTAGCAACGGGGTGTCACAACTTGGTATCAGAGCGAGGCGATCTAGGGCTTTGAACTGTAAAATCCTAGAGGAAGGTTGGGGAACCGGAATCGAGTTCGCTCGGTACTGAGATCCCTGTGAAATTCCGGGAATCTGGTTGGCTTGGCCTGTTGATTCATCACAGCTCCTCAAAAGCCCTTGGTGCAAACTCATTTCGTCATTGAAGCCATGGGCGAGATGGCGGGAAGAACTGAAGAGAAGCTGTTGTTGATCAAGGAGAGTCTGGATCTCCTCTTCGCTCAAATTGAGGCACTCGACATCACGCAACAACAGCTGATGAGTAGAACCGAGTTGACGGCCATGGCAGTGGAACATAGTGCGAAAGATCAACAACTGCTCGCGGCCCAGATGGAAGCCACAACACAGGCGGTGGCGCGACTGGAGACTAGGAAGGTGTTCGAAGAGAATCGATGGAAAAATGGGGCATCACCCGTGGTAAATTCAAGGAAGATGCTATTTACTTCTGCAGCACCAGAGCGATGGGCAAGAGCCGAAGAAGAATCTACGACACAGTCGGGGCAAGTGCCCACCAGATGTTCAGCGAGAGGGGCACACGAGTTAGAAGGGGGAATCAATCATCCGCCAAAAGATCCAGGAGGATCGGTGAGGAACATATTGTCCAAAATGAGTTTTCCAAAGTTTGATGGAGAGGGTCTGAGGATTTGGCGTGACAAATGCAATGACTTTTTCAGGATTTTTAATATACCCGAAGCACTTTGGGTTTCAGCTGCTACAATGCACCTAGAAGGAAATGCTGCGAGGTGGTGGCAAGTTTATAAGACACAGAATGAGATTAACAGTTGGGAACAATTTGCAAATTCGGTGGAATCCAAATTTGGGGCGTTTGATCACCGAAGGTTATTGGCATAACTGGTGGAGAATAAACAGTTGGGCACGGTTGCAGAGTACAAGACGCACTTTGACGAGCTGATGTTCAATATATAAATGCACAACCCATACTATGATGAGGGATTTTTTGTGTCCCATTTTATAAGAGGATTGAAACCAGAATTAAGAAGCATGGTTCAAGGACAAGTTCCTGAATCGGTTGACAGGGCAGCTCATTTAGCCCAAGTACAACAAGATGTCATCGATAGAGGGAAAGGATGGAAGACTAAAACTAGAAATGCTAGAGAAGGAGGATTGCAAGGCAAAACGGAGAACAATCCAATTGGCACCAGAATTAGGCAAGGAGATTTATGGAAAGCCCGGCAGCTAAGGGATTACTGACACGCCAACAGGTTATATTATCAATGCGGAGAAAAATATGAACCAAATCATCTTCTTCACTGCAAAAAGAAAACAACCGCCTAGTTATAGGCCATCGCGGTAGAAGAACAGGAAGAGAGATTGTCGAATGAAGTACTCGATTTGTTGGAGACAAATGAAGCACAACTAGAAGAAGCATACAACATATCTATAAATGCAATATTGCAGGCGGGATATTTTTCTGCAGCTCTGGTGCTCTTGGCCATCGGCTAGCACCCAATATTTTTCTAAACTTGATTTGCTGGCGGGATATCACCAAATCTGGATGAAGGAGGAAGATGAGTATAAAACAGCCTTCAAGACCCACCAAGGACATTACCAATTCAAGGTCATGCCGTTTGGATTGACCAACGCACCTGCCAAGTTCCAATGTGTGATGAATGCAGTTTTGGCTCCATATTTGAGGAAATTCATACTGGTTTTCATCGATGACATCTTAATTTACAGTCCTGACTTTAATGCTCATTTGGATCATACAGCGGTAGTACTCCAAACCCTGAGAACTCATCGGTTATTCATCAAGAAAACTAAGTGTACCTTGGCCCAGAAACAGATTGAATATCGCGGACACATCATATCAGATCAAGGGGTAGCCACCGATCCACAGAAGACCAAGGTGATGCTAGAGTGGCCCAAACCGAACACAATGACAGAACTTAGGGGATTTCTGGGATTAACTGGTTATTACCGTAAATTTGTCAGGAGCTATGGGATTATTGCTAAACCTTTAACCAATCTCCTGAGAAAAAAAATCATTTGAGTGGAATGCATAGGCGGACGAAGCTTCCTTCAACTGAAACAAGCTATGTCTTCCATGCCGGTATTGAAGTTACCGGATTTTGAGCAAAATTTTGAGCTGGAGATGGATGCTTGTGACAAAGGGGTAGGAGCAGTGCTCATGCAACAAGGACACCCTGTGGCTTACTTCAGCAAGGCTTTGAGTATGCAACATTAGGGGTTGTCCATCTATGAGAAGGAATTCTTAGCCCTAATGCTTGCCGTGGAAAGGTGGTGACGATACCTCCAGTGCAGAGAATTCACTATCCGGACAGATCATAAAAGTCTCTGCTATTTGGAAGAACAACAGTTACAATCGGAGATGCAACGGAAAGCCATGACATGGTTGATGGGCTTGCAATTCCGGATTGTATACAAAAAAGGCAAGGAAAACGTAGTGGCCGATGCATTATCTAGAGCTAGACAATATATGGCGTTGCAGTTTGTTACTGACGTCAAGCCAATGTGGGTGCAAGAGGTGATTAATTTTTACGTTACAGATGTTGTAGCACAACAACGCTTAGCCCAATTAGCAATTCATAGTCCGGACGAAGAGGGGTTTGAGCTTCATCAGGGTTTAATCCAATAAAAAGGGAAAATCTGGATTGGGGAGAATTTAGCCCTACAAACAAAGCTAATTGCGGTCTTTCATGCTAGTTCATTTGGGAGACATTCTGGAGTCAAGCTACCTAACAATGTCTGAAGAAGTTATTTCGTTGGCTAGGTATGAAACAACAAGTAGAAGAGTTTGTAAAATAGTGTCAAATCTGCTAACAGGATAAAGAAGAAAAAACAAGACCAGCTGGCTCAGTGGCTCGTTACAGCCCTTGCCAATCCCTGAACAGGCGTGGTAGGATATCACGATGGATTTCATCCAAGGACTACCATTGTCGGACGACAGTGATGTGATTATGGTAATCATGGATAGAATCTCAAAACACGCTCACTTCATTGCCCTTCGTCATCCTTACACAGCTCAAAAGGTAGCTAAACTGTTTTTGGATGAAGTGGTAAAGTTACATGGTGTTCCTAAGACCATTACTTCTGATCGTGACAAGGTATTTACTAGTCTCTTTTGGAAAGAACTATTCAAGATAATGGGTACCCGGTTACAGCTCAGTACTGTGTACCACCCACAAACAGATGGAAAGAAAATGGAAGGCATGGTTAGCCTTAACTGAATTCTGGTATAATACTAATTACCACACAGCACTAGGGGCGTCGCCTTTCAAAGTGTTGTATGGCACTGAACCCAACTGTGGACTCTTACCGAGAGAATTTGATGGTGCATCAGAAGAAGTTGCTGGAGTATTGCAGGAATGAGAGCAACATACGGAAATCATCAAACAACACTTGGCAAGAGCTCAAAATCACACGAAAATGCAAGCAGATCACAATCGAAAGGAACGACAATTTGCAGTAGGGGAGAAAGTGCTTCTAAAGCTTCAGCTGTATGCGCAGAGTTCTCTGGTTAACAGGCCATATCTGAAATTGTCGTATAAGTACTTTGGACCGTATTCAGTGATAGAGAAGATTGGCCATGTGGCGTACCACCTGAATTTACCTTCTGGCAGCCAGATTCACCCAGTTTTTTATGTCTCACAGTTCAAACCATTCAGTTCTGATTATTCTCCTATTTTTGCGGATTTGCCTCGCATAGCAAAATTGGACACAACCTTCACAACGCGTGAACAGATACTGGATAGAAGATTGGTGAAGAAGGGCAATTCCGCAATAGTACAAGGCTTAATCAACTGGACAGGCATTCCACCGGAGGAGGCAACCTGGGAGAATTTGGATGTGCTGCGCCATCGGTTTCCCATGGCACTTGCTTGGGGCAAGCAAGTTCTGGAGGCGGGGAAAATGTAATAGACTTGACTAATATGCCTATTGGAGAAGATGAGTGAAGTCGTCATCGTAGTGTTCGAATCAGGCGCATTCAGTAATTGCTTAGGAAGGGTCAGGTTAGTAAGTGCAAGCGATGAGATTGATCTGACGGCTATGATCATTAGTAGTATTTTACTGTAGCTATAAAGAGATTATCATTTTTGGGAGTTCTGTGTTGGCAAAGGAAGGAAGTAAGTCCAGGGGGTAAAGTCGCAATGAGTTGGAAGGAAAAGGGAGAGTATATAAACCATGTAAAGACAGTCTGAAAAGGCATTGAAGAAATGAAATAGCTGTTGCTTGCTCTCTACTCTATCCCAAATTCTATCTCCTTCTTCCTGTCTTTCTTGTGTTGGCGACGAACTCACTCTCCGGTTGGGGAATCGGTAGCAACAGGGCGTCATAGTTGGGCGTGACAGTGGCCTTAGAGCGGTCGAATAGCTCCTACGCAGCCTGCGCGTGGCCATCCTGGCAACACATGGCGGAGAGGAGGGAGTTGAGGGCGACGGTGTCTAGCGTGAGGCCTTACCGCTCCATGACGTCGAAAGCCATGATGGTGTCCTTGAGGTTGCCACGGGCGCAGTAGGAGGCGAAGATGGAGGCGAATGTGGTGACAGAGAGAAGTCCCCCACCGCCCTCTTGCTTCATGGAGTGGATGGCATCCCACATGGGCTCGAACATGGCAGCCTTGCCGAGGATGTCAACGAGGAGGTTGCAGGCATAGGTGGTGTTCTTGACGGACCGCCCCGCCCAGACGAAGAAGCGGACGACGGATTTGGGGCGGGAGTAGCAGGTGCAGGACTTTGAGCACCTGCTCCGCGACCTCTGCCGTCAGGTTGGTGCCGTAGAAGGACAGCGCCGCCTCCACCTCCCCCGTCGGGATGAGGCCGAGTATCTCAAGGAATGCCTCCGCGCCGCCGCGCGAGGTGACTCCTCCCTGTCTGGTCTCTTTTCCATCGTGCTCATCGGCGACGACGGAGGTTACTTCGATCTACTCTATCCTCTATTTTCCCCTCTCAAGCCATCATATCTATCAATTTCATTGTAGATTGACGCGAAGTATTCAGAAATCAGAACATCATCAGCAGATCAAATAGCATGTGAGTGGATTAAGCAGTAGTCCTCATTCCTCAAACCCGACACATCTGGTGTCAATCCGTGTGGTGAAGTTTGGCCTAATCGGTCCCTTCTAACTTTTTTTCCTTTCGTTTTTGCTCAATTTTCAGACTACATTAAAAATCTAACTCCCTTCTCGATCCACAAGCACGGACATACAATACGTATCATCTAACACCTTTTCTTAACATAGAAGATCATCGACACCATACCCACTATATTAGATGAGCTAGCATAGTTCCCAAGTTCGACAAGATAGGCTACCGCGATATCTAAGCTCAGCATGAAGATAAGGCCCATCACCTTTAGTGCTTTGTCGGAGAGCTGTTACGGTGGACGAAACTGTTGTAGTGCTGATGATTTGCTGTAGTAGGAGAACGCAGTAGGTGATACATACTGGTTGCTAATGTTTACGTGGTTAAAAAAAGGTTAGATTTATAATTTCGTTAAAAAACCATTTGCGAAAAAAAATGTCAGGCCTCAAATACACCAAGCTCCCGTATGGTTGCTACTTTCTCTCTCTTTTGTTAGAGAGAGAGAATGCCGGTTGTTACTGGTCTGTTTGCCGAAAGGCTTTATGGATTGGGCCAAAAAGCCCTCATGTTTGGCAACCAAAGTGAACATCAGCCTTGCCCAGCTATAAAGCCTTACTGTCGTTACCGACCCCAGTTGCAATAAATTGGGCCGGACTTATCGAGTTTAAATAGGCTGACTTGTTGCATTGATGTGTCTAGAAAAGGCAGAAGATAAATGATGGTTGCATACGCAGCTCTTGGATCTCTGACAGAACATTTCCGAGCTGTGATTTCTCAATCTCGTCTGAACGTTGTTGACTAGGAATGTTGAGGATGCTGTGGATGAATGCAAGGTGTTTCACTCTGAATCATAGAGTATGCCATCGACTAATCGTTTGATGAGTTCGGCTTGTCCGCAAAGTATGCCACTGCTTTTAGACTTTCAGTTGACAGTTGCCCATCTGATGATTTGAAGCAAACACTGATGAGAGTCGTCGTACCAGGTCCACTGCATCGAAGAAATTTCAGAAGAATCCTTACAGTTGGCGGCTTGGATTTGACACTGTTCATGAACAAGAAACCTTTTTTTTAAAAGATCAGCAGGAGCCTTTCATTCACTAGGTAGAGAAAAAAATAATGGTTTTTACAACAGGCCATCGAAGGTTCGCAGCACAAATGCATCACCCCGATAGATACAAAGGGGCGTGAAAAGGGTTAAAACCAAATGTAACTTTAGGGCATCTCTTACTTTGAAGGAGCTTAGCAACAGAAGTCAGCACAAGGAATACTGATAGATATGATGCTGATATTAAAACCTCCCTGCTTCTTGTGAAGCGATCTGGAGTTGCCTTCTTCATGATCGCTGTGAGAGGCAGATTGCCTTCTTCATGAACAAGAAACCTGAAGCAAGCAAAAACTGAACAAAATGATGTTCTCAAATGGCCCAAAAGCCTTCAAGGGAGCTTATGTCGTAATCAACCACGGTCGCCTTGCCTTTCCTCTCAGGTAAATTAAGAAGGAACCCGTCAGGCTGGTTGCATGTTAAAAAAAACAGCTAATACATAGCTTTCAAAGAAAAGAAACGAAAGTTCAGTTAGAAAAGCTTGCCCGATTAGTCTGCAGCAGATAAGCTTGCTCGAATTGATGTACTGTCCGCGCTCGCGGTACTGTCGCCTGTCGAGCAGTCCAGTACGCATACGGTATTGACTTGGCGCTCCCCGGTTACTATCTTTTTATCCGGAACAGAGCAGTGAAGGCGTAGGAGACCCAGCGCTGCAAGCAAAAACCAGTAGGCCAACACCTGCACCACATCGCTACGACATGACGCCCCCCGTCTTAATGTCAAACCGGCGCACGAAACCGACGAGACGGCGGTGGTAGCGGTCGGCACAGGACAGCGATCGTAACCCAAAAGCGTACGCCACGCATCTATAGCGAATGGCTGTATCACTGTCATCACGACTCTCTTGATTTCTTCTTCTTCTTCTTCTTCTCCCCCAATGGGCGTAAGTTCGTGAGAGTTGGTCCTCTGGTCAGACCATGCCACGATTCCCTAGCACCTTTTCGAATCGATCGACGTGTAATCCTATCCAGCTGCACTGGGCGTTTGCCTGCTTGATATTTCATACTTTGAGCCATTGCTCATTAGTCATTAGAGTGCATTAGTGCGCAGACAGTGTAATGCTGGCGTTGGTTGGTTGGTCGGTCAGGTCAGGTCAGGTCAGGTCAGGGTATAGAGATGAGCCGTACGGTTTGGCGCTGCATGGGTGGCCGGAGCCAAACAGCGGGCACAGATGCGCCCTACCCTACGTGCGTAAAGGCCAGCGCCCACGCGGACCAGGCCTGGCCTGGCCATCGCGCGCACGCCACATAGCGCGTCCGGCCCGCTTGCGGCTCGCTGGTCTGGCTACACAGTTCGATCGTGTACATGCGCCACGAAAGCCACAAGCTTCAGCTTCGATTTTTTCGTATACGGACACGCTAAGTAGCTTCTTCGTGTTAGAACTTAAAAATCAGCGGTCTATTTATATTAGAGGGAACTAAAAGCTGAAATTAACCTATTTTTATTATAAGAAGAATCTAAAAGTCGAAAGCTGATCTGGGATGACTTTTTATAGTTTTAATAGGTTAGAGTTCCAATGGTATTACTAGAATTGAAGAACATTGCTCATATTTATAAATTTCTAAATCTCACCTCTCTCTCCCCCTCATTTTTGACTGGCCATAGACGATAGCGACCGGGTGAGTATGTACGTGATAGCATTGGCTAGCTGGAACGGAAGAGAACAGGTAGATCGGACGGCAACGCTTGGGGACACCGGACACTGTCCGTTGTGGACTGTATGTCTGTACGTGGTCACTGCCTCACTGGGGCCACCATTTGCCCTGTTGGTATTTGCAGAGTACCATTTTAGTGTTGGCTGTTAAAGCACGGCTTTATGATGTTTCACAAGAAACAAACCAGTTTTAAGAACCTTGAAAAGCTCCTGCGATATGAAACTGGAGCTCACACTGTTCTTTTCTTGTCCTGGTTCTATTTTTGTTGTTTGCATATCACTTTCTAGTATCCTATGGCTTACAGTAAGCTCTCTCATCTAGAAGCTACGGTTCGCCAGTCTTTACACTATAATCGAAAATGCTATTTTGTCCGTATTAATCCAGTAATACGTGTTAAAGGTATCCATCCCTGATCACTTTGCCAATGCTATGCTTATAACTTGTTAAAAACTCCTTCCAAAAACGCAGTGGAAAAAACCGGTAAGATAAAAAAAAAAGTACATACCTCGTGGTCTTCCTATTGCATATATTGCCTCATTAAACACCTTTAATTAAGAAAACCTTTTGGAACAAATCATATTTAAGAGACAAACAATACAACACTTCATTTGAACTATGAACATGCACGAAGATTCCAATCACCCCCTTAAGGCAACAACTCTTTGAGACTTCTTATGGCAAAGCCATGAGCATGCTTGGCAAAGGTAGAAGCTAGCAAAGCTTTAGTGAATAAATATGTAGGATTTTCACTCACTTGGATATTTTGTATTTCTGTATTCCGTTTATGATGTTGTTTATGGGGATAAAAATACTTGGGGAGTATTTGCTTTGTCATCAGAGTCTTAACATAGCTATTCTTTATCTATGCAGTGTAAGCAACATTATCCTCATAGAGGAGTATGTGTGTTTTATCCACCTCTACATCGCATGACTTTTGGATATAATGAATCGATCTTCTAAGCCATATGTACTCACAAGTGGTTTCAAATAGTGTGATTATCTCTGGATGATTAGTCAACATAGCAACTATTGATTGTTTAACATACTTCCAAGAGATAGCTGTATTTCCGCTTAGAAAAACATATCCAATCTATGATCTAGCATTATGAGATCAGAAAGATAGCCTGCATCTGAGTATCCAACAATTTTAGTGCCTTGGTTCTTGGGACAAAAGAGTCCAAGATCACTAGTACCTTGTTGGTATCTGAGAATGTCATTAATCCTAATTCAATGCCTCTTAGTAGGCTCAGAACTATATCATGCAAACAATTCACTGTGAATGCATTGTCATGTTTGGTAAAATTTGCAAGATATAAGAGTGCTCCAATTGCACTCAATTATGGGGCTTCAGGTTCTATTTTACTCTTTTGAGCTGGTGCATACTTTTCTCTTCTTAATTGTGCATGTGTTGCACCTTATGAGCAATAAGAGAAGCCTCTAGTTGCATGTGTTGCATCTAAAGGTGGATTGAATATCCATTTGTGCATGTATTGCACTTGGTGAGAGTCAAGTAAAAGGCTTGATTTGTTGCGCTTGGTGTTTACCGACACCTAGGCAGTGTAGAAGTGTGTAGTCTGGTGACCTTCTTAAGAAGTTTGTGAGAAGGCCCAGCATGTTGTGAAGGTTAGAGCTCACTTATCTAGAGGGAGAATAAGCTACCACTAGTGGAATTGAGGTGTTCGGCTCAATTTGTAGAGCTGGTCTAATTCGCATGGGCTTACCACAACGTGAATTAGGGAAGGTCACCGAGTTTCAAAACACCACGGTAAAAAGATTATGTGTCATTGTGGTTTGCTCTTTTGTGCTTTACATGTTACAATTTGCATTCCTAGAATTGAATTGGTTGCTTGTCACTCTAGAATTACAAATCTTGACATAGACTTAAATAGTTTGTGTACAAAGTTGAGACCAGACATTTTAGGCCATAATTGTGCAAAAAGATTTGATTTATTCTTTCGTATATAAAAGTAGGTTTTGGCCTAAGAGAATTTTAAAACCACTTATCCAACCCCTCTAGCAGCCTCCTCAACCTTATAGAGGTATTTTACAACATTGTTAGCATGTATTGGATAATTTGTTCCATTGTTGCATGACACATGGGATGTTTCACCGGCATGTTGCCTACGTTATCTAAAGCACCAATCAATTGGCACAGAAATAGACCACAAAAGTAATTTCTAGTAATTTTCTGCTAATTTTGTAAGCATAGAACAATTTCCAAAGAATAAAAAGGAATTTTGGCAATTATATAAAGGACCAAGATGTGCTCCTCTTTCCCTAAAAATATCCTTGTATTCTAGCTAGGGAGTGCTGATGTGAATCATTGCTTCTTTTATTCAATATGCTCTATACATGCCTACATACATGAAAGTCCTAATTTGATACTTATGTGAGTACTACATTGCACAAAACGTGATTGCATGGTTTTTCTTTTCTTTTCTTTTTTTAGGGGAAAGATCCTCGTCCAGCTGGTGGTTTCCTAAGCTATTTCTGAATCTATCGAGTTTCCCTCTTCCACAACAACTTCATCCTCAGGTGCCCATGACCCAAAATATACATTTTGTTGGCGATCCTACACAACATGCTCCATTCCTAGCACCACGTCCATCAGCCCCAATAGAGATTCCATCACTAGGGCAATCCAATTCGAGCACTCCACTAACACCATCTGGCTTGCAATCCCAACCTTGTATCAATGTTGAAAGTAACGACGAGGATGGAGAAACTAGGACCAACAAGTGGCTTGCGTGGACAATAGAGGACCTAAGATTGGTAAGTTTCTTATGTACGTAGATATGGTACTCTAAGAAACAATTAGAGATCTTCAGAATATCCATGAAAGCTAAACTTCTTTGTTCACGATGTAGATTATCTTGGTTAAATAACCCTAATGACCCGATCAATAGGAATAGTAAGAATGATCGATATTGGGGAGATGTTGGTGGTGTTTTCAATAGCACCACTCCCAAAACTCAGAAAAGACTTGCTAAGCAAGTCAAGGACCATTGGTATAGTGTTAACAAGCTTATAGTTTTAGTGCTCTTGGAACAAGGCATTTAATATTTATTCTAGTGGATAGTCTGATGACTAGTTGATGGACAAAGCCCATGCATCCTATGACATAGACGATAAAATGTAACAATTTCATCACATCAAGTGTTGTAAGGCTGTCCGAGATCAGCCCAAGTGGCACAGATATAATGAGTGGCTCAAGAAAATGAAAAATAGAAAGGTGTCGGAAGCAAGGGAGATAGGTGAGCAACCCAATATCGATGATATCTCGCGCCCAATAGGAACAAAAGAAGCGAAGGCTGAATGCAATGGCAAAGAAAAGTCAAAGTCTGCTACAACAGATATGCAAGTGATAAACAAGCACATAGCTTCTCAGGCTGAAGCTAAAAACAATCATAGTGGGATGCTAGAATTGTAATAATGTCTCCGCCCAGAAACTTGAATCAACAAAGCTCTCAACCCTTGTAACAAAGGATAAGAAGGAGGCCAACAAACTTTAGAAGGATTATGAAATGATAACAACGTATAGAGTGCTGATTTTTTTATGAAAAAATATAAAGAGAGGCTCATAAAATATTATATTAATATAAGTATTTAAAATATACAAAAACAAGAGCTAAAAAGGGAAGAAAGGATAATAACAGAGAGATTAACTAGGAAATTACAAGTAGTTTAATATTACTTTTCCCTCTATGAAAATGTAGAGTGATGTCTTCAATGAAACAATGCTTCCAATTGTCAATGGAAGGATTAATTTGTTCGAAGATTTTTCTATTCCATTGTTTCCAAATATGCCATGAAGAAATAATGAAAACCTCCATGATGAATTGAGTTCCAAATTCTACGAAGTTTGTTCTATCATTTCCATAATATCAAGACTATGAGAGACAGATTATTCGGCAACCCTCAGTAAGATCCATTCTTCTATTCCTAGCCTTTCTAGCTTATTTGATAGATGGGGCATCTTATTGCTAGTTTGGATGTTGGTTTGTGTCGGGGATTGGATAATTTCTATAAAGACCATCATACACTGGCAGCCAATCTTCGACCGACCATACTTGCCCTTAGACGATGTCGCCAAGGAGGATCCTCGAACAGACCAGCTGATGGGTCTGCCCCGACCACAACCAAGCTCGTCCCCGAGCATGCGCCTCGGTTTCCTGAGCGTGCCTGCTCGAAGAAGTGCGACGGTCGGCCAGAACCGAAGGAAGATCCTGGGCATGATCGGCAGGTCGTGCTTGGTCCATGAAGACGACGTGGCATTAATCACACTGCAGCCCAAAGGACCGTACAGCCACGACCAGAGCCCATTACACCCACGTCACAGCATGGTGAAAAGCGAAGGAGTCGGTTACGGCTACGTTCGGGCACAGTAGTGGCATGTCATTCGGTTATAACTACTGTAAGACTGAGGTCACCTATAAATACCCCGTTGTAAGAAGAAAAAGGGGGGATCTAGGAAAAAAGACTGACAAGCAACACCCGTAGAGACACACACAACACATTCGCGCAAGTGTCTTGTAAGCATTCAAGCAGTAGAAAAGCCACTGGATGTAGAGTTGTTATCTCCATCGTGAGAGACCCGAACCAGGATAAAATCTCTCGCCTATCGTCCTTTCAAGCATCCATTCCCTCTCAGCGGCATTCCTCGGACGCCATGCCCTTCGCGGAAAAGCGGCCTTGGTTGATCCATCATTCAACAAGTAAGCTCGGTGGGGGATCCGTTTCCCAAACGTCGACAACTGGCACCGTCCATGGGGAGTGACCGAGTCCTTTCGCGAAGAATCCTTCAAGATGCCGAATTATCAGGATGGTCAAGACCTTTGCGTCTTCGATGACGTTGAGGATGATGACATGTACTACGCCGACGAAGACGTAGTTGGTGTGGCTAACCCGAAAGGTCACACCGAGTCTAGGAGTTCTTCCTCGGCTGCTGCAGCGCGAGAGCGTTTCTCCTCGCGACGTGATTCCCTCACTGATGAGGAAGAATATAATGGTCTCTATGATGGTCTGGATATTCCTGATCATTTTGAGCCCGATCATGAGACTGTGTCGCGTGGGAACACCATGATGTCGCCTTCGCAGTCCCAGTACTCCCGCGACGTAAACATGGAGGGAGGAGAAGAAGATCCCGAGGCCGAATCCTCGGGAGCTGCTCGTCATCATCGATACGAGGCAGCCAAGAGTCATCTGGAGGCGTCCCTAAACAGGACCCTGGCAAGCATCCGTCGCCAAGCTCGTGAAAAGATGGGCGCCAGGGCTGAAGACTCGACTCGCGGGAATTCTCGCGAGCGTCATTCTCTGGAGCACGTGCGTAACCGCCGGCCAAGATCACCCCCTCCCGCTCCCCAGAGTGTTAAACGGTTGCGGGCCATGGCGACGGTCGTGTGCAACCTTCAAAATTTTCCCGGTTAGGCGGACCTGGAGGCCATGGGCACGGTCGTGGCCGAGAATATGGAAAAACTCACCGCCGACATGAAGCTTTCAGGGTCCCCTGCTGGTAAGGAAGCCTAGAGTGTTTCCCGGGACAATAAGCGTCATTCTCCTATTCGCTCCCGTCACGGCGACTCCCGGAGCCCTGCTCAGGAAGGCCGCAGGAAGTATGATCGGTACCGCGAGGACGTTCGAAGCGGTTCCCAGACAACCTCGCGGGACCAAAGGTACGGTCGATCCAGTCACGGGCATACCAAGACTCTGCCTCGGGGCGGTCTTCGCCGCACCGATATGGAGAGGTGTTCTCTCACCTTGGTCAGCGTTTAGGGGGACATCGTGGTAGTGACTATCACGGTCACCACGCGCAGAGGGGTCGTCGCGACAGCCCGACATTCGGATGCCGAGCAAGTTCAAGCCCGGTCGCATCGAAAGATTTAACGGGACCCAAAATCCGGATGAGTTCCTCTCGATTTACTCCACTGCAATTTTGGCAGCTGGAGGGGATGAGGGGGTTATGGCCAACTTCCTCCCCACGATCTTGGACGGAGCTGCTAGGACGTGGCTCTTCAACCAAAAGGAGGGGCCGATCCGCTCGTGGAGGCAACTCAGTGAAGCGCTCCGGGCAAACTTTCAGAGCTGCTATGTTCGCCCGGGCAAGGAGCATGACCTCGAGCGCTTGATCCAAACCGAAGAAGAATACTTGAGGCACTTTGTCCAGAGGTTTATCAGGGTAAGAAGCTCAATCCCGAGCATTTCGGAAGAAGCAGTTGTCCGCGCTTTCAAGTTTGGAGTTCGGGACATCCGCTTCACTCAAGATCTACAGATTCATCTAGACCTGACAGCCAACGAGCTGTTCCGTATGGCCAACCGTTATGCGAACGCCAACAAGGCGATCCAGAGGAAGAAGTGCTGGACGAGGACAAGCTGCCGCCTCAGCCGGGCCTAGAAGGCTCCAGGAGCAAGAAGCATCCAGGCTCTGTAGAGAAGAAGATTAAGAAGAAGAAGAAGAAGAAGAGGTCGTCCGTACCCGGCATGATGGCGGCCATCGAGCATCATTCGCCGTGGGATCCACTGTCTCAGCAGCCTGGGAGAGGGAGGAACCAGCCACCTCAGCGGCGCGATGACCAAAGCCACAACGACCAAGCTCGCGATAGCCAAGGTATGCCTTCTAACGATCGCTTTTGTCCACTTCATCAGGCATACAGGCACGACCTCCACAACTGTTGAACCTGGGCGCTCCACCTGGAGAAGTTCTATAATGGCAAAGGCCCTATGCCCACACTCCCAGGAAGGGGGGAGAGCAGCAACGGCAAGGGGCCCGCAGGTGAAGACGACGAAGACATGGAGTACCAGGAACCCTATAATCATATAGCGGTTATATTCGGGGGTTCCTCGGCATGTAGGTCCCGCAGGGATCTGAAGGAGGCAGCACGGGAAGTACACCACGTTGCTCTAGGCAAGCCCTCCGTGCAGCAGCTCAAGTAGTCCGAGCTGTCCATTAATTTCTCCAAGGATGATTGTCCCCTTGGAATGACCAAGCCTCAGAAGCTCCCCTTGGTTGTGAGTCCGACCATCAGCAACGCTACGGTGGGGTGAGTCCTCATTGATGGCGGGAGTTCCTTGGACCTCATATCCACCAAGGTCCTAGACGAGATGCAAGTCCCTCGGTCCAAGATCAAGAGCGTAGCGGTCCCATTCTTCGGGATCGTTTCGGGCACCTCGATCAAGCCCCTTGGCCAGATCGTCTTGCCCGTCATGTTCGGGAGCCCGAGCAACTTCCGAACGGAAATAATCACCTTTGAAGTGGTCGACTTCGAGTCAGCCTACCATGCCATCATCGGCAGGCCGGCTCTTTCCAAGTTCATGGCCGCTACGCATCATGTGTATCAGTGCCTGAAGGTTCCCGGCCCGAAGGGCATAATTACTATAAGGGGGAACCAAAGGGCGGCCCTGAATTGTGATGAAAAGTCACTTGACATGGTCGCGCAGCTACCTCAGCGCGGCCTCGACCAGAAGCCGAAGAATTCCTGGTCAAAAGTTGCCCTCCAGCCGGGAGGAGAAACCAAGGCGGTCCCGCTAAGCAACACGGATCCAGCTAAGGTCTTGTGTTTGGGATCTTTCTTAGATCCCAAATAGGAACTCGAATTCATTACTTTCCTCCGAAAGAGCGCAGACGTGTTTGCTTGGGAGCTGTCCGACATGCTCGGAGTCCAAGGGAAGTAATCGAGAACAGGTTAGTTGTTCGGCTTGATAAGAAACATGTGCAGCAGAAGCTCAGTCGTTTTTCCCGGAGAAACAAACAATCATCCGGGATGAACTCGACAAGATCCTCAAGGCCGGTTTCGTCCGGGAAGTCGAGCATTCAGAATGGCTGGCGAACCCGATCATCGTCAAGAAGAAAGGCGGCAAGTGGCGCATGTGTGTTGACCACACCAGCTAGTCGATGCGACAGCGGAGTCCCAAGTGATGAGCTTTCTGGACGCCTACTCGGGCTACCACCAGATCAGCATTTCCCCTGAAGATGAAGAGAAGACCTCCTTCATTACCCCGTTCGGCACGTTCTGCTACGCGACCATATCTTTCAGTCTAAGAAACGCTGGAGCAACCTTCCAGCGTCTGATGCAGAAAACCTTCCCAGATCAAATAGGTCGAAATGTGGAGGCCTATGTGGACGACATCGTGGTCAAAAGTAAGCTTGCCTCGGGTCATGTATCTGACCTTGAGGAAACCTTTTGTAACTTCAACAGGCATCAAATAAAACTTAATCCTGAAAAGTGTGTCTTTAGGGTAAGGGCGGGCAAAGTGCTCGGTTACATGATAGGTCCATGTGGAGGATATATCCCCCGGGGACCCACAAGGCAGACCTGCGAGGCCCAACCAGGCGAAGCTAGGCCAGGCCGACTACGGAAGGCCGGAGGTGTACTGGGCTGAGCAAGGTGTGAAGAGTCAGGATGAATCTTGGCTAAGGAAACCGAGTCGTATTAGGCAAGGGATGATTGTAATCCAAACTAATATATATTCGGGATAGATACGAAAGTGCAGTTCCCATCTCGTATCCGAGTGGGATTCCTCATTGTAAACCGCCCTTCTCTGCTATATAAAGGGAGGGGCGGGGAACCAACAGAACATCATCAGCAAATAAGTTAGCCAATCATAATCCCAGAGCACAGGACTAGGGTATTATCTCCATCGTGAGAGCCCGAACCTGTATAATTCCCGTATCTTGTGCTACCATCGAGTTCCCGATCCAACGCTTAGCCCCCTTTTCATTATTGTCGGTAACAAACCTCGACAGTCCACAAGGCATCACGGCAAACCCGGAAAAGATTGAAACTATTGAAAGAATGCGGCCTCCCAGTTGTGTAAAGGAGGTCCAAGCTTTGATTGGACGCAAGGCGGCTCTGAGTCACTTCATTTCCCGGTTAGGCGAGCGTGGGCTGCCTTTCTTCAAGGCGCTCCGCAAGCATGATGGTTTCACATGGACGGAAGAGGCAAATCGCTCCTTCAAGGAGCTAAAACAATACCTATCCAGCCCACCTGTCTTAACCACATCAAGGTCGGGGGAAGCACTTCTGCTATATCTAGCGGCAACCCCGTAGGCCGTAAGCGCGGTGTTAACGGTCGAACGAGATGGGGTGCAGTGACCAATTTACTATGTCAGTGAGGTCTTGCACGGACCAAAGGAGCGGCACCCTGAGGTCCAGAAGCTCTTGTACTCACTGCTCATGGCCTCAAGAAAGTTGTGCCACTATTTTCAAGCCCATAAGGTCGTAATTCCAACCAACTTTCCACTTAGGGAGATCCTAAGAAATCAAGACGCTGGTGGTCGAATAGCAAAATGGGCTATGGAGCTCTCCGAGTTTGATATCCACTTCTCAGCTCGTATGGCGATCAAATCCCAGATCCTGGCAGACTTTGTAGTGGAATGGACGAATCCAATACCGCTCGCTACTGAGCCCAATGGATCTAGGGAAGGTCGTTGGACCATGTACTTTGATGGGTCGTGAGCCTACGATCACTCGGGGGCTGGGGTTGTGCTGGTATCCCCACAGGGAGATCAGCTCCAGTACGCCATTCAATTACACTTCACCGCGACCAATAACGCGGCGGAGTATGAAGGCCTCCTAGCCGGACTACGAGCATGCAAAGCGCTCGGAGTCCAACAACTAACTGTAAGAGGCGATTCGCAGTTGGTCGTCAACCAAGTTAATAAGGAGTATCAGTATTTCGATAACTCAATGGCGCTTTACTTGGTTGAGGTAAGGAAGATGGAGAGGTACTTTAGGAATTTCGAAGTACTCTACATCCCCAATAAGGACAATTCCCTGGCCGACCACCTTTCAAAGGTCGATTCCTCCCAAATGCCTGCCCTGGCGGGGGTGCTCGTCGAGCACTTATACAAGCCCTCCATTCCCTCTGTAGAGGAGGCACCGGAGATGTGCGGTAGCATCTCCCTCCTCGAGCATGGTGCAAATTGGATGACGCCATTCGTCTAATATCTTGCACATGGGACACTGCTCGAGGAAGAAGCTAAGTGTTCCCAGCTTATGAGGCGATCCTCTCCGTACAGTTGATCGAGGGTGCCTTGTACCGCAAAGGAGCACTAGGAGTCCTTTCCAAGTGCATATCTCAAGAAGAGGGTAAATTCCTTCTTAGAGATATCCATGAGGGAGTGTGCGGGGCTCACTCATCCTTCAGGACGCTCGTGAGCAAAGCCTTCCGATTGGGTTATTATTGGCCAACGGCCTTAGCCGATGCTCGATCGATCGTGGCGACTTGCCGGGCATGCCAGTTTCATGCTCGCAAGGCACATCAGCCGGCGTACGTGCTTCAAACTATCCCTCTCTCATGGCCATTCTCGACCTGGGGAGTCGATATACTCAGACCTTTCCCCCGTGGTCGGAAAGACTGCAAATTCTTGCTCGTGGCCATCGACACTTTCACTAAGTGGATCGAAACCGAACCCGTGTCGACCATTTCGGCTCAAACAGCCAGGAAGTTTTTTCGCAGTAACGTGGTGACGCGTTTTGGCGTTCCTAATCGCCTCATCACGGATAACAGCACTCAGTTCACTAGCTAACAGTTTCAAGCCTACTGCGAAGACATCGGGACAAAGGTCTGCTTCGCCTCTGTAGCACATCCGCAAAGCAATGGAGTGGTCGAGCGAGCAAATGGGCAAATTATCCAAGGGATCAAGAGGAGGGTTTTCAAAAACCTCAGCCAACACGGACAATCATGGGTGGACGAGCTTCCTTCCGTCCTTTGGTCAGTTTGCACTATGGCGAGCCAGGCTACGGGTGAAACCTCTTTCTAACTCGTCTATGGTGTAGAGGCCATATTGCCCGCTAAAATAGTGATGGGTTCCCCAAGAGTGCACTTGGTCGACAGCGTTGACCAGGAGCTTGAGCGTCTCCTTGACCTAGACCTCGCAGAGGAGACACGTGAACGGGCTTTGCTGTGATCCGCCGTTGTCAGCGTATTTCGCTGGACAGGACCCTGTCAACGGACAGGGTTGACTACTCCTAGGATGGAGGTTAGGGTTCGGTAGAGGGCGTCTTCGTAGTTGGAAACCCTAATGACTCTCACGCGAGGGACTCTGGGGACCAACGGATCAAAGAACACAACGATGTATCCAGGTTCAGGCCCCTAGTGTGGGTAATAGCCCTACGTTCTACTGGATCTTTGTTCAGGAAATCTGGAGGCGGCTACAATGGCTCTTTCGGTTTGTTCTACTCTTTTTTCGCTAAGTCTTTCGACCTCTGGGACTCGCATCTCGGCCCCCCTTCCCCATGCACCAGAGCTCCCTTATATAGAATGGGCAGGCTCGGGCAGGTAGGAAGGTGACATCATACTAATTGATGAGCCATTTATTACACCCATCATTGTGGTCTTATCATACTGAACCACGACTCATTTATTACACCCAACACTGTAGCCTTATCCTTCAAACCCCATTTAATGTCGGTGTGTGGCATCGCCCGGTCCACCCGGGATGTGATGTTCCTGCGATGAGTTTGGTGTGAGGCATCAGAGGGATGGGCTGTCGTCGTGTCGACCGCAGAATTCCTTACAATCAATGGCCATGACGCAGCGTGTCAGGCTCTGACATGGCGTGTCAGGGAAAGGAGACTTCGAGGCGAAGCCTCCCCTTCATTCTTTTGGTTGCCTTCGTGACCTGGCAAGTGGGGCCAGAGTGCTCACCAACTCGCCAGACCGCCACGGGCCGACACGGCGAAAGCGTGGCCTAATCGCCACACGCCGCCAAAGCCGCCATGGGTCGACACACAGCGGCGAGGGCTCGATCGCCTACACCGCCGCCGAGCCACCACGTGGGCCACACCGGCGTGGCGGGGCTCGATCGCCTACCTGCTCGCCAGGCCACCACGTGGGCCACACCCGGCGGCGGGCTCGATCGCCCACCGCCGCCAGTCGCCACTAGGCCGATACCGGCAAGTAGCCTCGATCGCCCCGCCTTTCGCCCGGCCGCCATTTAATTTGCTTTCGCCGACGAGTGGGGCTCGATCGCCCACCACCGCCAGCTACCACGTGGTCTTACTTATCCGCGGCGGAGAGGGTACCCTGACGTAAAGTACGCTGATAGCCATTTACCTACAGGCTCTTCGTAGGCAAATGGCTAAATCGATCCGACCAAGGACCTTGCAAGTTGGCGACCTAGTCCTACATCGAGTTCAGGACCTGTCAAAAGCTAACAAGCTGTCCCCCAGATGGGAGAGCTCATTCACGGTCGTCTAGATGGCACGCCCGGGGGTTGCCCGCTTGGCAATGGGGGATGGTCGGGTGCTCACCAGCTCTTGGAATATCGATCAGTTGCGCACGTTCTTCGTCTAGCCTTCATTTACCTTCGTATCTTACGTATGCTCAGCGAATTTTTTCTATAAAATTTGGTTCTTTCGCCCGCGTGAAGTCCATTCTTTTCAAGATTTTGTGAATGTTTCTAAAGTCACTGCCCGTTGGTAAGCCGACTCAGTCTCGCACAAGGGCACACTCTTTTCCTCACGGTCTTGGACATGGGACGAGCGCGTCCGGGCAGGAACATTCACTTCAATTGACCTATTCTAAGGTTCGGCTAGCGTACGTGAGAATGTACAGAGTGCTACGACCAGTGCCGAATCACTAATCTCGCCACCAGAGGCCGCAATCTTCATAAACCGATTATTGTTCGCAGTAGTCCTTCGCTGCAAGTTCACAATCGCATACAGATACCCTCCCAGATGATACAGAGCCTTAGCTCGATTAGCTTGTGTTCGGTCATCGTGTACTCTGTCGGGCAATCGCGGTTCTTCCTTGTCAAGGCTATGCTCGCAACTTTGGGGCATGGGTTCGAGACGCTAAAGAAGTTAAGGCCGTGCGCATTTCTTTCTCCCGACCAATCCCATGCTCGCAACTCGAAGAAATTGGTGGTTTGGTCGAGGGAAAAGCGTGCATTTTTTCTAACTCTCTTGTGAACGAGCTCGTGCTCGCAACATAGGTGCACGACCTTCATTCACAGCGGGGGCTTAGTAGGGATGAACTACCGCACTACCGTGTTTTTTCTAAAAAACGAGTGCTCGTGTATCGTTCTCCTTCTGTTTGTATCCTTTTTTCGTCTACTCGTCTCGCATTTGTTTTTTGCAGGCACTCATCGAAAAGGGAAAACGCCAAAGACACAAGACAAAAGGCAAATCTTAGGAAAATTATCTTCCATTTATCAAAAAAAAGAGTTACATCATGGCAAGTCCAAGACAAGGGGGCTATTGCCTGAGCTTGGCCCCTCTGAGCGCCGAAAGTTTCTCCTTCGCCTCATCGAGCGCAGCTTCGAGGTCAAGGAAATGCCGTCGATCTTCGCGTCCTTCGTGAGCCTCTTGGCGGAGTCGCTTCATCTCCTCCTTGTCTTGGTCGGTGAGTTCAGCGGCTTCCCGGGAGGATCGGTTCAGCTTGTCCACCTTCGCCTCCAAGACTTGGGAGCGTTGATATTCTTGCTCTAGCTTGAGCTCGAGTTTGCATATCCACTCCCTGTTCTTTGCGGCATTCTCTTCGGCTTGAAGCTACCTTGTCTGAACTTCTCGGCCCCAATCTTTAAGGCCGGCCAATTGTTGCTCGAGCTCCGCCACTTTGGCGTCATGCTCGGCAGTAAGTTTGGCCATGACCTCAGGGGGAACGGTCGCCGATTTGAAGTCCACCATGGTCTCTTGGAACACCTGCAGACAAGAAGATCTCAGATTCTCCTCGGTTTTGGAAGAAGAAAGTTTCGGAAATGAAGTACACTTACCCAGCGGAGACGTGCAAGAAGATTGTCCCGGAAGGCCTTGGTGACGTCTTCCTCCCAAAGGTCCGCGAGATCACCTGCGGGGGACTTCGACGGAGTGACTTGGCCTTCTTCCTGAGCACGCGTTTCACTCGGGGTCTCCTCACTCTCCTCTCGAGCAAGCATTTCGCCCGGGGGGCGTCAATCCTTCCTCCCGGGCAAGCATTTCGCCCGGGGGCTTTGCTTTTTCCTCCTAGGTAGGTAGTTCGCCCGGGGGCTTCACGTCCTCCTCCCGAGCATGTTCTTCGCTCGGGAGCGCGCGGTCGTCCTCCTCCTCCTGAGCATGTTCTTCGCTCGGGAGCGTGCGGTCGTTGTCCTCCTCTCAAGCATGTTCTTTGCTCGAGAGCGCGCGGTCGTCCTCCTCCTCCCGAGCATCCAATATGCTCAGGAGCGCCAAGTATGCGCCCTGGAGAGTTGGTCCCTCCAGGGCAAGATGCGTCGCGGCCTGCTAGTCGGTGTCAGCAACGAGCTCTTCCGCCGTTGCGAGATCGACGACCTCGGCCATCACGAGGTCGGCAACGAGGACAAGCTGCCTCTCTGTGACACGATTGACAATCTCGTCAACCATAGCTCCAATATCCAAAAAGCCCCTACGAGCTATCATGCCCACGTCAACAGAGTGGGGTTAGCTCGGTCAAGCAAAACAAAGGGAAGGAAAGAAAGGAGAAAATGCGAAGAGAAAAAAATTACCTTCCTTAAGTTCTTAGCCATCATCTTTGTCGGTCCTTGCCACCGCCGCAACCACGAGCTCGAATTTCTTCGCAGCAGCATGGCTGATCCGCGCCATCAAGGGGTCGACTGCCTCCATGTCGACCTCCTCTAGAGTCTTCCTCAGGAGCCAATGCTTCAAGGCGAGAGGCGCCGGGTCTTCGTCGTCTTCCTCGGACTCTCTCGCCAGAGAGCCCGAGGTTGCTCGCGCAAGCTTGGCCTGGAGCGCAGCGATCTCCCCCTCCAGCGCCTTGCGCTCGGCGTTCCTCGCCTCCTCGACCAGTTTCACCTGCTCCGCAAGTTGTTGCAAGCGAGCCATCAGACCCAGTTTCCTCTCGAAGTATCCCTTCATCCAGGCCTTCAAGTCACTTACCTCCATCCTATCGGCATACTCCAAGTGCTGCCGAGGACTCCTGGTCGAAGTCGCCTACCTCTTCAATGGTCGGGCAGGAGGCGGTGGCGGAAGAGCTCGTCGCTTGCCCCTCGCCTTCTTGGTCTTGGCGGCAAGGATGGTCCCCCCTTGGCCGCTCGACAGCAGCTTAAGGTCAGCCACCGCTGCTTCAAGGGCAATTTTCTCCTGCCAAAAGCAAAAAAACATCAGAAGATGCTCGAGACGCATTCCCTCGAGCATGAATCGCAAGGAAACTTACCACTTCGCCCCGCTCGAGCACGTTCCTCGGGACCTGTCGCCTATGCTCGAGCTCCTTGCCCTTAAGGGTGCCGAACATCTCGGCAACCCATTTTTCCACCCAATCGTTGCTCGAGGCTACAACCGATCAAGAGAGAGCGTTAGCACAAGCAGAAATCATGCATAAGAAGTAGAAATTACCTAAGTTCAAGAAGTTTACCGAAGTCAGCTTCACGGGTGAGGTCTTGCCACCCGGAGATGTTGAAGAAAGGATGTTCCCTCCTCGAAGGGGACATCCGATTCCCAAGGTAGTCCCGAACGATGTTGCGACCAATGGCCCCATGTTGGTGAGCTCGCTGATCGTCATCAACGCCTGCTCCTTCTCGGCTTGCACAGGCGGGCGCGGGGACTCGACGGCTGGCGCCGCCACTCCGGAGTAGCGGAGAGTGCTTCCCTTCGCCTTCCTCAGGTAGAACTAGAAGTCGGCCCAGCCCGACACCGAGTCCTTGAGCATGAAGAAGGGATATTCGTATGGCCGGTTGGGTTGTAGGCGGAAGTATGCAGAACCAGTGGGAGAAGCCCCACCGATGCGGAACAAGGAGTAAAAATGAAAAAAGAGGCTCGCCGTGGGCATGATGCTCACGAATCCCTCGCAAAGGTGCGAGAAGATGGCCAAAACAAGGATGGAGTTGGGGTTCAAGTTGGTAATCTCGCACTCGCATTGAGCGAGTACGGATTCGAGGAACTCACTCTCGGGCATTCTAAGCCCATTGATGATGTAGAGATCGCAGGAAACGATCTCGTCGTTGTGTGGTACTGAGGCTCCTTCGCCATCAGGGATGCGCCAGGTGCCCGCGTTGAGGTAGCCGAAGTCCTCAAATATTTGCAGCCTCTCCTTGCTGATCTTGCTCGGACCAAACTTCGCCATGGGGAGAGGTTGAAGAAGAAAGCGCAGGAGTGAAAGAGTTTAGGGCTTGAAAGATTTTGAGGTCTGATTGCGAGATGGAAGTGAAGAATTTCTCAGTACCATTCCCGCCGATATATATAGGCGGAGAAGTCGAACGGGCCAAAAACCACTCTCGCCTGTTCGTGAACCGACGCGCAGTGGCGCAATTCTCGAAACTGTCCAATAAAGGCATGATTCCCAAAACTGTCAGAACTGCTCCCGTAAGGCTTCACGGAGAAGGAACCGTCGCGACCTTTCGCTTCTTTTCTCGAGTCTCGCTTTGGTCGGGTCTAGAGCCAGATGCTTGGCCCTCGCCAGAGTATGCTCGCGTCATGGGCAAGAGTTGCTCTGATCTTTGCAGATGAGTGTTCATTGAAAGGTTCCAATCCCTCCTGTGAGTCTGAAGGCTCAAGGGAAAGGCCCCACCAAGTGAATTTCCACTTGAGCCTCGGGGGCTAGCTGTCGGAGATTGGATAATTTCTATAAAGACCATTGTACCCCGGCAGCCAATCTTCGGCCGACTATACTTGCCCTTGGACGATGTCCCCAAGGAGGATCCTCAAATAGACCAGTTGATGGGTCTACCCCGACCACGACCAAGCTCGTCCCCAAGCTTGCGCATCGGTTTCCCGAGTGTGCCTGCTCGGAGAAGTGCAACGGTCGGCCAGAGCCGAATGAAGATCCCGGGCATGATCGACAGGTCGTGCTTGGTCCATGAAGACGACGTGGCATTAATCACGCTGCGGACCAAAGGACCGTACGGCCACGATCTGAGCACATTATGCCCACGTCACAGCATGGCGGAAAGTGAAGGAGTCGATTACAGCCACGTTCGGGCATAGTAGTGGCATGTCATTCGGTTATAACTACTGTAAGATTGAGGTCACCTATAAATACCCCGTTGTAAGAAGAAAAAGGGGGGATCTAGGAAAAAAGACTGACAAGCAACACCCGTAGAGACACACACAACACATTCGCGTAAGTGTCTTGTAAGCATTCAAGCAATAGAAAATTCACTGGATGTAGGGTTGTTATCTCCATCGTGATAGGCCCGAACCAGGATAAAATCTCTTGCCTATCGTCCTTTCGAGCATCCATCCCCTCTCAGCGGCATTCCTCGGACGCTAAGCCCTTCGCGGAAAAGGGGTCTTGGTTGATCCCTCATTCAACAAGTAAGCTCGGCGGGGGATCCGTTTCCCAAACGTCGACAGTTTGCTTCTGTGTTCAAAGAGCTATCATTCTATGTCATCAATTCAATTGCTATGTTATTAAATTTGCTTTGACTTTGGCTTTGTGTTTTAGTTATTGTTGATTTTCTAATGGATTAGCTCTCACTCCTGTAGTATTTAGTCTAATATAATTTTGATATAGCTGTTGTCTGATCATTGTAGAAATGATCGGAAGATGTTGTTGCTATGTCACATTGCTTTCATTTCTATCTTCTACACATGTTTGACTGGATGAAGGATTTTGCAGAATTACTGATCCCCAGTTTTCCACTTCGTTGAGCATGCTTTAGTGTTATGGCCATTTCCATCTTTCATTCCTTGTCTTTCAATTGTCCTTGCAGCACGCTCTTGCTGCTCTCTTTCTTCCGTAATTGTTCTGTATTTCAATTGTATTTTAAAATTTATGTACATCTTCATGAAAATTGCAACATACTCAGGACCATTATTATTCAATTCCTAAAATATCTCGCTGCATCTTTGGTTTGTAGCTTGGGTTTTATTAGCCAAATATACTTTAACACGTAGCTAGTTTTGCCATTGATGCATTGATTATTTAACTAATTATTGCATAAATATAGTTCGATCGAATCAAAAGATTAAACCATACAAAGAAGTTATGGTGTGATGCTGCTATGGAGTCCTTAGTGAAATTCATGCACTGCTTACAAGCTTTTGTCATTTGCATTCTGGTTCAATTACATGCACTATAATGTGAAGAAGGTTTGTAAATAAATTTTAAATTATGCATGTTTTGTTCACTTTGACTTGGATGTTTGATCCATGCATACATGAGTAGTTCAACCATAAAGTTTATGGTCTAACTAGTGCAAGCATTGATATAGTATGGTTACATGAGTCAATATCTACATGGAGATAGTATCTATTTTCTTTTGGTTATCTGCTAGTAGATCAGTCAAATATTGTTGGGGGGAGGCCAATTCTTTGGCGCTTGACAACGATTAGTTTGCTACTGAACTGGACCAATTAAACAATAAGCTTTGTATATAAGTAGGGGAAAAGAATAAACCACTAATTACTTTGGCACGACAATCACTTGGTACCTGCCATTTGCCATTGGCAGCGACAACTATCCTGTACAACATCACTAAGTTGTATTAGTATTGTGCTTACCTACCACTTGCATACTACTCAAATAGATTGAAGTGATTTCACCATGTGAGTTTCTTTAAGCACTGCTACTAGTTTCTTGCTTACCTCTGTGCTACAAGTACATCTTATCTTGGTTCGCAAACAAGTTACGTTTGCAATTTTTTTTGCTCATTGCCGGTTTTTTGTTCTATTAGCTAGTCAGGGAGTACTAGTGCACTAGTTGAACTATAGTCACTGAACTACAAATTGAACAAGTTCATATTCTATTCTTATTGAATAATTTTGCCCGTAATGCTGGTTTTTTATGGTTGTGACATGGTTAGTGTTTCTCATGATAACCGAGTCCATGTCAATGTCCAAACATAACTCCACACAGACTAAAGGGAGTAGTATGTCGCGCTTATCCAATCTTAAACAATTATATATAACAGATGTTGGTATGAACTCTTCGTCTCTTTAATTATGCTTATGTACATTTTGGAAACAATACTTTATGATGTTGTTATCTAAAAGTAATAATGTTCATGAGAACAAAAAAGTTTGCTAACACCGTAAATATGTCCACATTCATGTAGAACCTCGTAGATAACTTGTGGTACCAATCAAGATCCTCTTCTTGCTCTGACGATGTCGATGTCATCAACATTTTTGACCCAACAGAAGTTTACACATTGGAGGACTTCATTGTCGAGCAAGAAATCCTAGACTAAATCGACATGCAGATCGATGTCGAGTTGAAGGCCAAACTAGGTGAACAAAATGCTAAATCATCTCGACGCATAAGTGGTATGCAGAGGTACATACCGAGGGATCATGAAGTCGCCCATAAGGAGCTCGTGGCCAAGTACTTCTTTGAACATCCTCTGTACACTGACAAAATATTCTATAGAAGGTTTCAAATGAGAAGGCGTCTATTCCAACGAATTGTGAGTACCCTTGAAGAGTGGGATCCCAGTTTCACTTATAGTGTAGGTGCTGAAGGAACACGAGTAGGCTACACTAGTGTAAATTAAAAATTCTATCACGTAAACCACGATACCAAGCAAGTGAGAAATTATGGATCGTTACCACTAGACATATAGTGCAATGGAAGGAAAGTTGAAGTAGCCTGATTTAACATAGAGCGTGTCCTGAAGTAGTGGTGGATCGTCCTCAAGTAGTGGTCGAACGTGTCTGAACGATCATCCCGATCAGCACTGCAGTAGTAGTAATACCTCTACCAAAATCCAAACTTTTGAGAGAGAAACATTGTGCGTCGGTGTGCTAGCACTAGCACTCACGGCAGGGCTTGAGCATGGCAGCTAAAGTTTTTGGTGGGTGTGGTGGTAAAAAAATTGTACCAACTTAACCTCCCTTTATATAGCCTCTCGGTGGAACTCTACGTTAGGGGTCGAACTAAGGTGCAAAGCCCACTAGGCCAATAAGTGACAGATCTAATTCGAACAAATATATTCCAAGCCATTAAGTGTATGACTCTGTAGGTTCATGCATATTCGGCTATAGCCTGGAAACTCCTTTCGGCCCATAAGTCGATAGCGACACCTAGTAGGGAATAACGAATTCAAATATATGCAAGATCATATCGGATGAAACTATATAGTACTCATGTATTGATCCCTTTGCCTCATGATAACAGATCAAACTCAAGGTGAGAAACGTACCATTCTATGATATCTCGATCCTTCACTTGTTCTATGGTAGATTACTTAGTTGCAATTGGCTCATCAATCACATTAGGCATAGCCATGCACTTCCTTAATCCAACCACATCGAAAGGCCTATAGATATCTCTCCCGTTATATAGGAGGGGTTAATTCTATCTAGATCACTCATATTCCTTTGTATGTTTTATAGTAAACTCAAAAACTATCTTTATAACTATCTAATTACGAAGTAGTATTTGGCAACCTCTAAATATACTATTACATGTATAGAAAACCATGATCTTAGATCTAAGGATCCCACATACAATATGCATGAAACCAAATAATAATATTTGAGAATATAATAATTTCTACACTGTATTATGGTGGGACACTCCAACACTATGTTCTCAAACATGTGTCTACATTGATTTGATATCCCTATATCCATGATTCACGAAACATGATCATCAATCAATACGTGTGCTGACATATAAATCACAATTATGCCACGTGAGGTATAAGGTTAGGGATAATTGAGAATAATATCAACATATGAATATAGAGTTTCACAAACAATTCATATACTTGTTGATCAATACTAATGATATTTATCCAATGGATAAAATAATCATATTATTTCATAAATATAGACGTGATACAATCATCTCTACGATTGCCTCAAGGGCATATCACTAACAGAAGCAACTAATAGACTAGTCCTCTCACCATTGCAAAGTGTACAACTGCTATTCGTATGTTAGCATATGATATCCCTACCAAACAACTTGATGAGGTACTAATGATCGGTCCAAACACTGCATTAGAGTGTCTGGGCAAGTTTGCGCAAGGGGTGATTGAGAAGTTTGGCCAAGAGTATTTGCAACACCCTACATATGACAAAGTGGAGCGTTTGCTTCAAATCAGCGAGTCTCGTGGCTTCCCTGGCATGCTAGGGAGTATTGACTGCATTGATTGGTAGTAGGAGAAATGTCTAGTCACATAGAGGGCCAATTCACCTGTAGTGGTCATGGTGTTCTTACTATAGTACTCGAAGCAGTTGTTTCATATGACCTTCGGATATGGTATGCTTATTTTGGTCTTACTAGGTTAAACAATGATATCAACGTGCTTAATCACACTATTGTTCATTGTAGAGTTGAAAGGGGAAGCTCTACGAGTGTGGTTCACTTTCACAAGAGGCAATATGGCAAGGGTTACTACATTGCTGATAGAATTTACCTAAAATAGGCCATCTTCATGAAGACTATGCCCCTCTCTTAGACAAAGAAGGACAAATTGTTTGCTTGACATCAAGAAGGGCAAGAAAAGATGTTGAGAGTGCATTTGGAGTATTGCAATCACATTTAACATCATCCGGCGTCTAACATAGTTGTGAAAACAGGTCGCTGTCAGGAAAATCATGGAAGCTTGCATTATTGTGCACAATATGATTGTTGAAGGAAACAGTAAAGTTTCTTTGGACTTAAATGAGACTCTAGAAACATCTTTTGTTTCACCACTGGAAGTCAACAATAGTCCTAACATTTGCTTCGCAGGCGTACTACAAAGGAATTCATCTATTCGTGCTCGGCCAACACATACACAACTCAAGAGGGATTCAGTTGAGCATGTTTGGAAAAATTTCGGTAATAAGTAAGATCATTATTCCTAATTTAACTAGCCTTATTTTGTAATATTTTTCTTCTATTAGTAGACAATTTTCATACGTACTAATTCCTACAAATTCAACTCCGAATGAATGCTATTACATTTTATATATTTAAATCATAATCACAATTTCTAAACATATAAATGAGTGTGAAATAATCACATTCTTATATGCTAATATTTTACTAGTGTAGTACATCCATAATATTAATCACGCATGTTTTTTATGTTTTAAAAAAATAACACAATAGACTACAGATTTATAATTTTATATTGACCATCATGTTTTCAAGTGTCATGCAAACGTGGGGATTTATATAGACAATCTAATGTAGAATGTGTCTTGAAGGCACGTATAGTGTTTTGATGTCAGCCGTCTATATACTTTACCATGTAAAATTTTACTAACATAGGGGAGAGAGGAGAGAAGATATAGCTAACTCTCTACGAAGAGATGACTATATAGACAACATAACTCATTATTGTATGAGTTATTGTCTATAGTAAATACTTTTCTATATCATAATTAAAGATGGTAGGATCTCATAAAAAGAAACTTAAGATATCATTTAATATAAAAATTATCTTTAGTTTTATATTTAAATAATATAAAGAAGTACGTAGACACAACATACATCTTTACTCTTACAGATGCTTTAGATTCGTGGATCTGATGGAGCTGGATATTTCTAACTCCACTAAATCTATGGAGTTGGAACTATGAGTACATTAAAAGTATTTAGATGGATCATATTGTTTACATTTTAGACTAAAAATATAAATTTAATTTACTTTATTTTACCCTACAAATTTTATATCTCAGATGAACCAAAACAGACCCCTAAGGGCATGTACAGTGGTATAGATGGCAGCTGTCGGCGTATTCCGCCTAACAGGACCCCGTCAATGAACAGGGTTGACTACTCCCAGGATAGAGTGTATGGTTTGGTAGAGGGCGTCTTCGTGGCTGGAAACCCTAATGGCTCTCTACGATGGATCCCGGGGATCAACAGATCAATGAACACGATGATGTACCTAGGTTCGGACTCCCAGCGCGGGAAATAGCCCTACGTCCTGCTAAGTCTTTGTTGAGGAGATGTGGAGGCGATTACAATGGTTCTCCTGGTCTTGCGCTTCTTCCAAACTTTCGACCTCTACGTCTCTTATGTGCCGCCCCCTCCTCCATGCACCGAGGCGCCCTTATATAGACGGGCCGGCCTGGGCAGGTGAGAAGATGACGCTATACTGATCTACGACTCATTAATTACACCCATTATTCGAGCCTTATCTCATGTAACAGCCTAGAAATTCAGGAACAGTAAAACATAGTATTTAAATTCGAATGTGAATATTTTCAGCTTGTTCATACTGCCTTTGATTTTATTTGGAGTTTATTGAATCCTTTTTGTGTTTTGAGTTGCAACAAAAGGTCAACGAAAGAATGCAAAGAAGAAATTGCAAAGAAACAAAAAGTGAAAATTTGGAAAATTTGCTGGAATAATCCTGAACATGTAAATAAGCCATTTTTATTTACCACATGAAATCTTCACATAAGAAAATGAGGAAGAAAAATAGAATATCAGTTTTTATTCCCAAATAATGCATTGTCAGAAATGATGTAAAATAATTGGGCAACAAATGAAGTTGAGAACCTCAGTTCCATATCTACACTCAGTAAAAATATAATAAAATAATAAGCTGGTTTGAGATTTAATAAAATTCAAAAATAGAAAACTTGGGAAAATGGAAATTCCAATGTCAGAATTTTAATTAAATAATTACTCGAGTATTTGAGCTGAAAATTTTACCTAAGTATATTTAGCTCAAATACTATTGAAAAATAAAATGTCAAAAATAATAGAATTCATTTGAATTCAAATAAAATTCGAAGACAGAGACTAGAGATTTAAATAGCCATTATTGAAAGAATATTTAAAAATTATCAGTAGCTTAATTTAATCCCAAATTTTTACCATGGGGTAAATACTGTTTGGAGAACATTTTAAAAAAGTTTTACCAGTTTCTACTTCCATTGACCACCAGCAAAAATCAATGAGAGAGGGGAAAAGTTCATCCCAACCACCCTGTTTCCCTTCGGCTACTCACTGACTTGTGGGCCATCCTTGTTGCCGTTCCGTTCCGTTGGCGCAGCGGTGGAATTCTTCAGCGGCTGACAACGGTCCCAGGCCCCACCTGCCAGGCTCTTCTTCCCCATTTGCCGTTCGGCCGAGCGTGCATCGCAGTGGAGAACTCTCCCGAAGCAATGAAGCCAGTCAAGCGATTCAGTGAACCAATTCATAGTCTGGTCAGCTCGCAGCGTCATCCTTCGTCTTGCTATTGCACGGCTCAGCCACGAGTTGCAAGCACCGAGCTTTGCCATTACCTTCTCCCGCCAGCTCCTGTCCTTCCGAACCGAAACAATGCCGATCGCCAACGCGCGTCCAAGGCTCAACAGCGTCGCCCAAAACCCCTACAAAACCATTCCACAGCCACACTAGTATCCTTTCCCCTTTTCCTTTCGCCAGAGGGCTCCCAGTTCCTCTTTTCTTCTTCATTGCCGCAGGGAGCCAGGGAAAGGGGGGAAACCTCAATCGAGCTGAGCACTGGGTAATCCTCGGAATCGACTCCATCCAGAGCTTCGCCGGGTGTCTTAATGCACTAACCAAGCACCGATTTCCTCTCTTTTGCTTCAAGATGGCGAGTTCACGGTCATCTTCCCCATCTCAAAGCTAGCGGTGTGGGCCGTCTGCTTCTTCTTCTTCGCCAAGACTCGGGTGAAACGGATTCCCATGTTCCATCGATACTCACCGAGAGTTTTTCCTCGTCAATGGTCCGCCGGAGTAGAGCTTTCGCCGGAGGTCCGTGGCGGCGGCCGCATGACGTCGTGGGCGTTTCTTGTTGCCGGCCGCCCCGAGCCGAATGGGTACCACCAACTCCCTCGCCGCTCTAATGGTGTAGGTGCCATCCATTCCGACGCTCTGCCACTGCCACGTACGGCGAGCTCACACCAAGAACCTCTGTTCTCTGTCCTTTGCCGATGGGGTCCTTTGTCGGTGTTTGAGCCGGTCTTAGCCAAAAAGGAAAGCTTATTTAGGAGGAAAACGATTTACCGCTTTTAGGAAAGTTTCGATTTTAGTGAGTTTTTGTACCCGAGTTCATTCAAAATTGAATATCTTTTGAACCATTGGTCCAATTTAAATGAAATAAATTTTAAAATTCATGAAAAATCCAGTAGAATTAGAATATGCAAAAATATTTTTAGTTTAGTCACTGTATGATTTCTGATAGATGAAATACATGAAGAAAGCTTTATGTCATAAGTAATTAATGATTTTAACTTTAAGCAAAATTAAGAAAAATGAATTTTCAGGGAAACTTGATACTGTTAACAGCTTAAAAATGTAAAGTAATGGTATTTAAGTTGAGACATTTCATTAATTTAATAAGTCATTAAATGAACATGTCACATGCATGGTTTAAACTAAACCTATGCTTAAATAAAAATAGGAAAATGGTATGATCAGAAGTTATAAAATGTAAAAATTTAAGGATCAGTGACAGCATTGAACTCAATTAGGTTTCTGGTTATGCAAACATATCCTTGCATACCCAATTCTACATATGCTTTATATATATATATGAAGATTCATATATATATTATAGCAGTGAGAGTTGCTGTTAATAACTAGAATTTTATTAAAATATTGCTTTGACTCTGAATCCAATTAAAAGGGATGAAGGATCTGTCTAGGCCAGAAATGATTAAATTATTATAGTTTAATCTATTTTAGCATCTTGAATTCGAAGAATATCAATAAGAGAATTCACAATTTTAGCATCTTGAATTAGTTTAATAAAGAAAATAAATTCATAATAAGCAACCACATTACGTGTGTGGAGTTATATTCGTTTTTACTATCAATTTTCTTTTTGCCCTTTTTACTTGCTGTTAATTATTTTCTGTTTTCGCGACGTGTAGACGTTGACGAGCCCGTCGAGGAGGAAGATCCTGAAGCTGATCCTGAGTTTGATCCTGACAGTGTTGAGCAAGGCAAGCAATCCTTTGATCATGTTGATCCCAATAATTCACTTACAATATGTTGTTTTTGCAACTGTATTATGCATACGAGTAATTCTCCTTAAAACACAGCTATGTTGGGTAGAACAGCTAGTTATCCCTGTGTATTGTGGTTTTTCTTTAATATCTATGACATGTGAACCTTGTAACCATATGTAGGGGTTAGACATAAACTAATGTCACTGTGGTTATAACCGTTAGATATAATATCTGCTTCGCCATGCTTAACGCTAAAATGATTCAATTTCGAATTGTTTATTCAACCAACTGCCATTTGAAAAGGTTGCTATTAGTTTACTAAAAACTCCAACTAAAACTATGATTTGGATGTGGGCGACTATTAGCGATGGCAGGAAGTGCAAAAAGGCGCACGTAGTGTAGGGTGAAGTGTCGCCCACGTCACTTTAAGGACCGAGCAATGGGACGCTATCGATCCAAGATTTCCGTACAACCACGAGGTCCGGTATGGGACGGTCATAGCTTATTAAGTTATTTAAACATGGCTTTGCTCATTGGTAGGCGGGAGCTATGCACAGGTATTCCGGACAGGTCTACCTGACGGGGTATTCCGGTCAGGTCTACTTGCTAATGCAACGGTGTACGCCCTGCCATGTTTAGAAACGTTGTGTTGGGTGTGTGAAAGTGGATCCACGGCTTGGGTGTGTGTTTCTAGTTCTATGGCGGGGATTAACGTCCCGGGCTGGATCAAAGTCGTGTCTAAATAATGTAACGGCTATGTATAATCGCCTTGCCGGCACACCAAAGGAAGTGTGTTGTATGGCCTAGCAAAAGGGGTGGATCATTCCTTGTGGGTAAAGCTGTACAACTCTGCAGAGTATAAATCTAATTAATTAGCCGCGCCCGCGGTCAAGGGCACTTGGTGAAGTCATTCCAATGTTAGACTTTGTTAATTTCTGAAAACTGAAGTTTCGGTTTGAAACTAGTTTTAGCAACTGTTTTATGTCCAAAGGAATCGGCATGTATGGTGGTCGGTCGGGTAGATGGTTGAGTAATCATATTTACTTCAGTAAATTACTTATTCTTTCGCAATTGTTTTTAAATGCGAATTGCAATCTAATACTAGTTTATGCTTTACTGTTTTTAGCAATTGCAAAATAACTAGAGCCTATCCTTGTTTAAAGCCTGCATGATTATTTAATTGCATTTGTTATTAAGTCTTGCTGAGTACCAATGTACTCAAATCTTGCTCTACCTTTGTCTCGAGAAGATGAAGATGCACTTTGCGGATGAGCGCATATTTTCAAAGGCTTGATCGTGGGAGTTTAGATGACGACTTTTTCTTCTAGGTGTTTCCCGATCTAATGCTGCGGGTTGTAGGGGCAATCCTTTGGGTTTTGGTTTTTCCGCTGCAGTTGTTGTTGCTACTTCTATATTCCTAAGTGTTGTAAAAATTTGTTCTGTATAATTAATCGTTGGCAGGTTATAAATACCCTGTTGGTTGTGATATTATTGTTGTAAACATGTGTGTGCTAGCTACTGATCCAGGGACTAGTACTGTATACACATGGAGGTTCCTGTTCATCAGAACGGGGTCTCACATCTCACTAACCCATGACTCATTTATTACCCCCGTCGATGTAGCCTTGTCCTTCAAGCCCCATTTAATGCCGCTGCGTGGCTTCGCCCGGTTCGCTCGGGATATGACACTCCTGCGACGGGTTTGGTGAGAGGCGTCAAAGGGATGGGCTGTCGTCGTGTCAATAGCAGAATCCTTTACAATTAATGACCCTGACTCAGCATGTCAAGGGAAGGATACTTCGAGGCGAAGCCTTCTTCTTATTCCTTTGGTTGCCTCCGTGGTTCGACAAAGGGCCCAAACGCCCGCCGCTGCAGGGGCACCTCTGAGCCGACGCCGGTGGGCGTGGCATGATCGCCCACCGCCGCCAGGCACCACGTGGCCGCCGCCCGGCGAGTAAGGCGTATCGCCCGCCGCCGCCCGAGGCCATGCGCTCCTCGCCCGGCAGTGGGCGATGGCGGGCGAGGCATGATCGCCACCGCTTCGCCTTGAGCACCACGCTGGCCGCTTCGCCCGACGAAAGCAGGCGTAATTGCCCACTGCCGCTAGGGGCCACGACTCCTCGCTAAGCGACAAGATGGCTTGATCGCCCCGCCTGCCTTGTTGCCATCTTTGGGCAGTCAGCTTCTTGGGCTCACTATTCGCGGAGAGGGTACCTCGATGCAAAGTACCGACAAGAATATCTATATTATATTTCCACATCATCTATAGACAACACTAAAAATAACTCATCTGATGGATCGCCTATATAATTATGCAGTAATGGTCTCTCATCCAATTAACAGATTTATACATACAATGTTATATACAATAAAAAGCTGTCTATAAGATTGTCTGTTAAATAGTAGACAACAACTTTCTCCCTCCTCCTTCTCTCTCCTCTACATCACCTAAAATCTAAGATATCATGGTCTAACATACAGCTGATATGTACATTGTACATGTCCTAATACGACAGGGTTGTACTGACAGCAGCATACGCTTGTCCTCTTCGCAGCTCCAGTCTCTCTCTCTCCTCACTCCGCGGGCCCGCCCATTAAACTAGAGAATAGTCCTCGCTTCCTCTCCAGCTCCTATAAAATCCAACCTGGACACCAATGACCAAACCCACACAAACTCCAAAGCCATTTTATTAATCCCCCACAACGTTCTCGCGCTCTCCTCTCCTGCAAAGATCGGCAGTTGCGAGGAGTCACGGTAAGGCAAACCCAAACCAGACCAACATCATGGCCGGGAGTGCGAGGTCGGCGGCCTCGACGCACGCGTACAGGATGTTCGCGCCGTCCCGGGGAGGCGCGGCGAGGTGCCCCGGCAGCCCCGGCGGCGCGGCGGCGGACGAGTTCGACGAGTTGGACGTGTGGGGCTCGTTCAGCCCGGCCGGAGTGGACTCCAGCCCCTCCGAACTATCCCGGGCCCGCCCTATCCCGTTGTCCGCCCGCGCCGGCTGGAAGAAACAGCTGGATCGGGCCGCCGGCGCCGCGCCCGGGTCGCTGCCGGTGAACATACCAGACTGGCAGAAGATCCTCGGGGTCGAGTACAGGGATCACCACGCTGGTCAGTGGGAGCTCTACGGCGACGACGACGACTCTGGCAACGTGGTCGGCGGCGGCGGCGGGGCGGTGATACCGCCGCATGAGCTGGCTTGGCGCAGCCGGGCCGCGTCTCTGTCGGTGCATGAGGGGATCGGCAGGACGCTCAAGGGGCGCGACCTCAGTCGGGTCCGGGACGCGGTGTGGAAGAAGACCGGCTTCGAGGAGTGAGTGACCGGAGAACAGACTCGGGCGGTTGGTACTACCACGCAGTAGGTTAGAAATGGGTAGTAGTACTAATCGTTTGTTGAGATTGCCATGCGTCAGAAAAGAAATTGTCAAATTGGGTTTATTAGTAGATGCAACTATGCAAGAGAGGAGAGAGGAAGTGCGTTTGTTCATTCAAGGTGTGACAATTTTGAGGGCATCTCGCACCTGGAGAAAGGCTGAATTGGTTGATCAGTTGATCAATCGAGTGTATTTTGTTTATTTCGAGTATGGTTAGTTTCACCTTTATTGCAGTGGTCAGTGGATGTACTACTGTTTTTGTGCAAAAGTTCAGGAAAGAGGAGAAATGTTTGTCTCTGTTATCCCGATCCCATGAAACAGGAGCATAAATAGTAATCCCCTATTCCAGCTGCTAGAATCATAATTTTTTCCTTTCGGATGAGCGCCAATGCAGTACAGTACCATATTATGATGGAGATTATTCGCAATTCTCTCGATATAAACTGCAAAATGGCCCTACTGAACAGTGAGCGGACACTGACATATTTCAGATTCATTATACTGAATTCTGAAAAGTATAGCTTCTATACAAACTACTGGCAGGGGCCCAAAACAAAAGTTGATGCAGAACCGGAGTAATTGAGAATCATGACGTTGCGGGTCTCCGCGACTGAGAGGTTCAATAATTGATCATCGATTATATCGCAGGGCTCTACATGGATAAACGATATTGGCATGGCATGGCACGGCGTCGTTCTCCCGACGTCGTAGCTGGATAAGGCCATGTGGGCCCCCCACCCATGCCGTTGCAGCTGCACACATGAGGAAACTATCGAACGACGACCACCTGCCAGCCCGAGCTGATCCAGTCCACCATGTCGCAAGTCGTAACGCTCACTCGTCCGTCTGCTTCGCTGACGCGTCGCTCGGGCGCTACGCAGTTTCAAACCCGCACGAAACGACGGAAGGAGGACAGGCAAAAAAAAAAAAAAAAGGCAGAGTATTTTGTAACTGTGGCTGATCGAGCCGCCCACCAAAGGCTTGACGTCGGGTGACGGGACGTCCTCGGACGCCGCAGCGATCTTTTCCTTCTTCGGAGCCCCGCAGCTGGGGGGCCGGGCCGCGCGCGTTGCCTGCGGTTTGGACGGAGCGAGCTGGGGCATGTGAAGCTCTGCGCGGCATGCACCGCCCTGCACGTCTCTGATTCAGCGCTCTGAGGTGTGGTGGTACGTCGCCCGGCCGGCCCGCACCAGAGCCTGTCTGGTACGAGACTACGAGCAGGTGTCCGTCCATGCACGCATGGCCCAGCGCGCGGCGGTCGACTGCAGTGAGCTGCACGATGGTTTGGCCATTGTCACTCCGGGCCTGGCGCCCAGCGCGCTCGTCGCGCAAAGTGGAGAGCTTTTCCACTGGGCAGTCACTTTAAAAAAGATAGGAGTATACACTAGTAGCGGCCAGTGCAGCCAGTGCTCGCTAGAAATCTCTGCACTGCGACAGAAACGCATGGGGAACGTACAGTACAGACAGTGGTCATGCAGTCCTGGCAGGACAGCAGCGCTGCTAAGTGCTACATAGCGCGCCGCATGCGCAGCGCATCCAACTGGGTTTGTCGTGCGCGACAGGCCAGACACGCGTGTGTGTATATATACACCGTAGCTGTCTGAAATACATATTTATATCATCTAGAATAAAACTAGAAACAACTCATATATAATTGTATGTAATAATTTTTTATATAATTAATAGACTATTTGTACAATGGTACATACAGTATAAAACTGTTTATAAAATCGTCTGTTAAATAGTAGACATTATTTTTCTCTCTCCTCCATATTATCTAAAATTCTATGTAGCATACTCTCGTAGACAGCTGACATGTACCATTGTACATGCCATTAGGCAATTTGCATGGAACGTGAGGCTTGCTCGATAGCTTGCGCTGGTAGTTATGGGGAGCTTTGTCCTGTTTGACCCCTCTTCACATTTTTTGTTTCATCTTTAGCATGTTTTAAAATAGAATTACAAATCTAGCTATGTTTAGAAGAATCAGCAGCCGATATGTATCACCTGCCATGCTCTTCTACCAAACGTCGGCACTGCACCTACCGTGACAGACGAGCTACCTTGATATTCGAGCTCGACAGGACGGGTATAGCAGTGACCGGGCTTAGCAAATACCTACCATGTAAGAGAGCGTGGTAGGTGATATGTATTGTCTGCTAGTGTTTCCGCGATTGAGAAAATGACTGAATTTGAAGTTTGTTTGAAAAAATATCAAAGATGAAAAAATTGAGTAGTACTTCCATACTTTTCCTTCTAATAAAAGTTGCACAAATCTTAAAACAAATGAAGGGTAAGTAATCACCATCTACCCTTTATTCATGTTTTAATAGTTATGCAACTGTCAAAAAGAAAGCTATTAAAGCACCTCTCAAAAAAAATTGTGTGCAATGGATAAATACATATATGGTTTTGTTTGGAATGGCTTCAGCTTCGGTCTTTTCTCTCTGAAAGCCAGAAGCTGTTCCAAATGATTGACTTCTTCGCAACAGAAGCCAAAAGCCAGTAAACCATTTGTACTAGGAGAAGGTATAAGCCGAAAATTGGTCTAAGATAGCTTCTCATGGTTTCAGTAAGTTAGGGATCTGACTTTGTCACTAAAGTTAAAAAAAATTATCTCATCATATCAAGTATAAAATCCTAAACCCTATCTCTCGCACCCTCATCTCTAACTCGCACCTAACAGTCAAACTAAAAGTCATATTATTAAATATCAGACCTTTTCAATCAAATCATTAAGCTGTGCAACCATATGAAAAGCTACAAACATTCCAGAGAGAGGATCATAGGCTTCCGTTTTGGCTTTGGCACCCTTTGTCCAACCCACGGGCGGCTGCTTGGTTTTGACGGTGGTTGCCGGTGTGTGATGTCAGGTCAGGTCAGATCAGTGGTTGGAGTGGGGAAGACGAGGAGTCAGGTTGGGATCGTTCTGACTTCTGCGTGGAGGTTGTGGCTTCGCTTGCTGCACCTGGCGGCCCTGGCCTGTGGGGCTGATATTTTCTAGAGCCTTCTTGCCATCTCTTTGCATCTTATAAATTGGGTATTTGGGTGTCGATTTGTCTTAACCTGAAACGGCAACAATTTATGAATAATCATAACGAACACATCATATAGCGGACCTCAAATCTTTTCTTATTATTAATCATTTTCTTGTACAGTAGGGCAATATTTATAGAAAACATATCCTGTGCAATCAAACATTTGGTAAAACTATGGTGCAACCCAACTAGAAAAAATTTCAAAAAATTTTGAAAAAAATCATGGATGTACATCTCAGCTTATCCCATCTACATATAAAATTTCATGATCAAATTCGTCCTGTGCTGAGAGTAATAAAAAAGACAAACTTGATCATGAACAGGAACAGTTCCTGTTCATGATCAACTTTGTTTTTTTTTGTAACTTCTAGCACAGGATTAATTTGATCATGAAATTTTATATGTAGATGGGGTAAGCTGAGATGTACATCCATGATTTTTTTCAGAATTTTTTGAAATTTTTTCTAGTTAAATTGCACCGTGATTACACCAAATGTTTGATTGCACATGATATTTACCCATATTTATAGCCCATACCTCTAGGATGTAAATTAGGTATTTACTTGTAAACCATAGAAGTTAGTTATATCTTAACATAATTAACCCAGCTGTTTAACGAAGAGATGGACAAAGGAGATGAGTTTCAGCTCTCAGACGGTATAAACTCTGCCTAGAGCATTTACATCATGTAGCCTGTCGCTACAAGAAATAAGATTTTCTTTTCTGTTTTATGCAGCCTCTGCCGAAAAACAGTGGTCATCTACTCTACAGAATGCCATTTTCAATCACCTGGTTGCCTTCTCATCTCAGCCTGACTCGTACGAGTTAGTCAGGCTGGTGAGAGTCAGGTTGCGTAGATGCAAAGAGATGGTGTTTAGTTGAGTGCATAGATTGAGCCAGGCCGTGAGAAGAATGAGGAGAATGCGTTTGGTTGACTGTTTATGTGCCTCCCCGTACCTTGCATGCACCCCAACTTGCATCCCACCAGCCAGGCCCACAAGAAACGACCAAAATCTACGTTTCCCCACAGCCTGGCTCAGCGGATGCAATTGCATCTCTGGGGACAGGCTCCACCCCTCGTGCAGCCAACTAAACAAGTGTCTTTTATATCTGTAGATGTAATTCTCTTTAGATGCAACCAACCAAACAGCCCCCAAAGTGGCACTATGTATCCAGTGCCTACTGCCTACAATTGTTTAGTAGCACCCGCAAGGCGTTCCTCGACGTGGAGCGCTTTGCTTGTGGCACATTGTAACCATCAATACAACTACACAAGCCCTGTATTGTCCCAATTTTCACAACTTTTTACTAATTAAACACCCATATGCTATCGTCATAAACGCAGGGGCGGAGCTACAGGGTGGTTCCGGTGGGTCACGGACCACCCTGGTCCAGCCCATTAGTCTTTAGGTATTTTTCTGTAGGGAAAAAAATCGTAGGACTTCCTCAGCTGACTCCTGTACGCGCGATGATTGGTAAAGCTTTTTATTTGATTATATTGTGTTTGGTATTTTTTTTATTTAAATGTTGATATGCTGCACTTATATTGTTAAAAAAAGTTAAACTGAACCACTCATGACTAAAATCCTAACTACGCCACTGCATAAACGGCCTTATGCATGTCAACAAAGCTGCAGTACCTGCAAGTTGTGATCAAGGCAAAAATTGTCATCGTCATTCGTAAGTTTTCCCTTCTCCAAAAGCAAACATGTATCGATCTGACATTGGGTGACGAAGCACCAGCGAGGCAGCGACCGATCGATTTAGCCACCAGACGAGGTCTAGCTTTTGACAAAAGATGCATCATTTGCAGAAGAATACTCTAGCCCTTCAGAGTTCAGACAAATAGAGATGGGAAATAAAATCTTCTATTATCTAAAAAGATTTCAGACAAATGTCTTACGGTACTGCTCCCTAATTGACATGATGTTATACTTCCATGCCCCTTCTTATACGCATAAACCCCATAACGAATCGGAGTTACAAGATGCAGCATGAGTATGCATAATATCAAAAACAAAGTAGATAAACACCGTAAAGAAAACCAAATAATTGTGATGGAATAATCAAAATGAGAGAAAACGATTTGGCAAAACCGACCGCAAATTTCTTAAGTGCAATCCGAAGAGAATACAACAGATTGTCGCTCTCTCACAACCCTCTCAAATCTTTTGGACCCTCGGATCATTGCCCTATACAAGAATCTAGTGCTGAAAAATAACACAGTTTCTAATCTTTTTGTGCGACTCTTGCTTTAGATAAGTTGGTTTGTGGCATAGGTTTTCATGACCATCCCGCATAGCTTTATATAGTGTCTCCTAGTTCTCCAGAAAATAGAAGTAGGAATTATTGGAATTCATATAGGAATTCTTGTAATACATATCTCTAATCCTAGTAGGTTAGATATGAGTCACCATATCCCAATAATTTCCACTTGACTGTTATACGTTGAAGTCACTATGCTTCTCCAAGTACTTCTCCGAGTAATTTTCTTTTTTTCCTCCTCCTATCTATGCAAGTGCCCCTGCCATAGGAGTTTATGCATAATACAACTATGTGCTTATCGGTGTTCGGCCTGGCCTGCCTGGACCCTCCACCTGAGAGTTCTTTTATTGTGTAGTTTGGTTAACCACACGCTATATTTTTACAGCCTTTCATGCCATAGATTTGTATTGTCCTCGAGCTCCACTCGCTCCCTAATACCGTATGGTTAGTTCCACCATATCTTCCTTCTTTCAATAGCACGCACCTTCGCCTTTTGTGCTTACTAGATTTTGAAACCATCTTTGAAGTTCTGCACATAACTGCAGATGACATCTAAGTACCCATCATTAATAACACGGTTTCCTTCTTCTAGCTAGGATTTGTATCAGACCATCTATTGGCTTGTCTTCCTGTATGATTACCCATTAATAAATATCCTCTATTGCCCTAGATATTTTTTATTATTATTTCTCCTTTGCAAGTAACTCGTATGACTTCACCTCAAAGTGATTCTTACAACATTTGAGTTCAAGAATTCTCACATATATTATATTCTTTTTTAAGACGAGAACATATCGAACTCTTGCAATGTGTGATGTGCTCAATCATTTATCTCCAATGTATTTGTTCTTACCTTAGTAATTGGATACTCCTTGCAATCCGCTAAGTGAAGAGGTCTACCCGTTGGGCGTAGAGATCCTTCGTCAACCAGCTTCCTCATCAAACGTATATAGAAGCAATAGCCTGGATCTAATAAACATCCATGAGAAGTACTTAATTGATTGACGACTAGCACGCATTAATCATCCTTAGCTACCGCAACTGAGCATGCACGTCCTCATTTGCTTCAAACTTGAATAGTTATTTACCATATGATCTTCTTGTCACATAGATAGGATGTACATGTGTCCTTACTCTTGCCCTTTTTCTTTATGCAACTTTTACTTTTACCTGCAACACTTATGACAGCTAATACTTGATCATTTGAGGATGAAGATTCTAATGGCTTCTTCAAGAACTCTACCTCCACTGCTTCATTGAAGTTGAGAGTATTTTTTTCAACAAGAATATCTACCATCAATTGCTCCTATAATGGTAATAGAGATGATGCTACTATGACGACTTTATCATTGTCCTTAATTTTGTCATCCACATTAGTAAGCTGTGTGATAAGTTTGTTGAAGATATTGAGATGGTCAACGAATCGTGTGTTTTCCTCTATGTGTAACCTTTACATTTGCTGGTTCAATATCTACTAGTTTGTCAACGACTTTGCCATATACAATTCTTCTAAGTCATTCTATAATTGTTTCGCTGAATTCTTCTTGATCACTGAGTAATTTCCTTTATCAGAGAGATATAGACAGATTGTACTGACACCTTTTCACTCCATCACCTTCCATTCTTGAACAAATGTATTTTTCGGTCTGACCTCTTCAAGAGTATTGATTAGCCTTTACTAGACAAGGACATTCTTTACCACATATTGTCACAAGTTGAAATTTCCTTGGCCTTTAAATTTTTGTACTTGACTTCAAATCGTTGGTATTGATCTTGATTTTATGCCATCCATGATTTGCCAACCTTATTTCAAATCTGATTAATCTGAAATTGACTCTAATACTACTTGTTATACTCTAATACTCATCCTTATGTGCAGCAACTCCCATATTAGATTAAAGTTATGATATACAGCACGTGATTGCACAATATAAAAAAATAGTTGAACCCCGTAGAGAAACCAAAAAACGGTGACAAAATAATAACGACAAGATTGAAGTATTTGGCAAAGCCAACATAAATTTCTAAAACACAACCTCAAAAAGTGTAAGAGATTGTCGCTTTCTTGCAACCCTCTTAAACCTTTTAGAATCCTCTCAATCTTTCTCTCTGCAAGTATTAGTACTAAAAAATAATCTAGCATGTTCTCGTGTGTCTCTTGATTTAGATGAGTTGGTTTATTACTTTATACACAACATCCTAGTTCTTCTTAAAAAAAAATATTATATCCTCGTAGCATACATCTTCAAACCCTACATAGTAGGTTGGGATAATGAGTCTAAATAAGCCAACGCATGATTTGCTTGATGACTTCCGTATCAAGCTTCTTTGTCCAGTCCTTCGCTGTCTATTTTCCGGTTACCCCATGAGGCAAGCATCTTCAACTAGGGGGTGGATAACGAGTTAACTCAGCTCGACTCGACTTGGCTCGATCAAACTTGTTAAGATAACGAGTCAGTTATCTTAACGAGCACAAATCTCAGCTCGACTCGACTCGTTAAACTCATGAGTTGGCTTGTTAAACTCGATATTGTCATATAAAAGGAGACTTACTGTTGAGACCAGGGATTTTTTTCGCCGAAATTCCGACGAAATTTCGCGAAATCCGGCCTTTTCGGCCCAGTCCAAAAGATGGGCCTTCTGCTTAAAAATTTCGGCCCATTTCAAATTCGGGCCTAGGGTTTCCTCCTCAGCTACTTACGCCGGCCGCACTCCCTTCGTCTCCATTATGCCGCACTCCTCCCACGCCCTCTCCCGCTCCAGCTCCCGTTCGCCCCCAACGCGTCCTTCTCTACCTCCTTTCTCTTCGCCGCCCCCGCCTCCGTCCGCCCTGCCTCCCGCCTTTCCTTCGTCCTCCTCCCCGACCTGGTCGGCGCCACCGAGGGCCTCGCCAAGAACTGGTCTCTCCCACTCGAGGTCGCCTTCGATGCATCCAAGAACCGCGTGTCCGCCTCCTCCACCGGCGAGGACGTCGTCAGGAACTCCACCGGAGCGGTGGAGCAGCGGAACGGTCGGTGATTGGCCGAGTGGCTCTACCACCTTTCGTCGGTGCTAGGGAAGTAGCTAGGAGCGGCGGTGATTTGGTTGGTTTGTGCTACACTAAAATGAGGGGTAATGGTCAAAGTATGCTCAAGATGCTATAGATGCATTGGATTGAAAAGTATCTCATCGATTCCAGCGAAGTATGCTTCGGCTCGATATTCGGTTAGATTTTGCTGTTTTTTGTTTGAAAATTCAAATGAATTTGGCCGAAATTTCATAAAATTTCGTCGTTTCGTCAGTTTCGCTGTGGACTGATATTTCTCCCGAACCGAAACAAAAAACCCTGGTTGAGACTATACAGTATACTATGTGTTATCATTCTCATCTTACATATATATACAACTATACTTACTGACTTGGAGGACTCGTTAAACTCGCGAGTTGACTCATTTAACTTGTTATATAAATGAGTTCAAATCATGACTTCGAGTCATTAAGGAACGAGTTCGAGCCAGATAGAACTCGTACCAAATCTATTGGCAATTCGGCATTTCCTTTTAGTAGCATTAGCAGCAGATATATATGGCATGTCAGCGTTTGCTCCCAGAGGGGCACGGGATGTTGGTACCGCATCGGGCGCTGATGCCGACGGCCGACGGGGGCCAATTCTCACCGATTAACGCCATCACCGGCCGATAGTTCTTTTCAGATTTGACGACCTGAAACACAAAAATGCTCGGCCTCGGTCGCTTGTATGAACAAATACTGCGGCATCAGCCCAGAATTAGTACAAGACGTATATACTTAATACGATCAAAATGGGCATAAATTAGTTTGAAACTAGTTGTTAGCCTATGCATCTGCACGGATTATATATTTTATTTGGTCTACTTTTTAGTCAAAAATTTCTCAAAACCTAATTTTATTTTGCCAAAATAGTGATAACCATCACTTACTATTGTGGAAAATTTTAGCCATTTTACTTCTAGAATTAACGTGAAGGACTTATGGAGATGCATCCGATCTCAGGGTTAAGTGCTCGATGGTCTCTCATGCCAAAAGAATCTTGAAAGAAATCAATTTAGATGGCTCATGACAAATAGGACATTCAAACAAGTCTAATTAGAGATGATTCGCGTATATGTTAATGATGTACAACATACATCAATTCGGACGGCCTAGTTTGCCATATTGTCTCATATAAAAGCTATTTAAATTAGACTTGCCATGAATATAAATGGCATAATCATGGTTTAAGACATACATTTTGTGTACGCATGTAACTTTAGAACCTTATAATAGCTATGCATCTTCTCTCTGCCTTTTTCTTTGTTCTTAGATGGCTATTGCTGTTATGGATGTATCCAACGCGTCAACGTTTCTTTATTTCAAGGTCTGAGTTGTCAGCCTTCAGATCTTGTACGTATAGGTGGTAAGTTTCCTTCTTTTTTATTGTCGTGGCTTAATCGGCTTTAAGAGTCAGCAACACATAATTAATTCAAACTATACGTTAACCTATTTACAATTAATCAACAACATGGATCGCATGACTGATGATCGATCGAGATATTTTTTCGATTAATGTGAGATTTTCTAGTCTTTTTCTTCTACGATTAATAAATAGAGAAGTTTCTTACTTTTTTACTCGTTTAGAGTTAACATGAGTGCTTCGGAAGAAACCTTCAGTTAGTAGATGGACGGATGGATAGATAGATGATGGCTATGTCTCTTCTCCCTGCCTTGGCTACTGCTGTTATGTATGTATCCAACGCATCAACGTTTCTTTATTGTTGAGTCTGAGTCGTCAGCGTTCAGATCCTGTACGTATATAAATTGTGTGGTAAGTTTTTTTTATCATGTCATAATCGGCTTTAAGAGTCAGCAACACATAATTAATTCAAACTATATGTGGACCTATACATGTATCTATCGATTAATCTACGACGCTGATCGTATGATCGAGACATTTTTTCCAGTTAATATGAAAATTCTAGCACTTTTTTCTCTGATTAATGTAAAAGTTTCATGTTTCTTTAAGAGTCAGCAACACATAATTAACTCAAACTATATGTCGACCCTTATATGTATCTACGATTAATCCGCCGATCGTATGATCAATGATCGAAATATTTTTTCTGATTAACACGAAAATTTCTAACATTTTTTCTGAACAATGAATGATTAATACGAAAATTTCTAACATTTTTTCTGAACAATGTAAGAATTTCTTGTTTTTTATCCACTAGGATTAACGTACCACATGCAGTTCTACCCATTAGCTGGAGTGGTGAGCCTTCTGGTGACAAGATTTCACCACGTCTTTTTGTCTGTTTCGGACAAAAAGCTAAGAGCCGCGATGAACACAGCACAGGAGATCCATCCAAAGATTCAGCCAATCGACCTGGGTCGCGACGAATATAGCACAGGGGATCCATCCAATGATTCAGCAAATTGGTGGAGCATCAGCTTCAGAGGTCATGACGCGCACACAGACACTGGGGGAAGCAGAAGCGGCCGGAGTTCACTAGAGTTAAGTTCAGACAGAGACGATCAGGAAAATGGGCTAGAGACATGCACTGCTCATGGGTCATAGCGTCATCCAGGATTTACAAAACCGAATCGAAGTTAAAAATTAAATCTCAGTCGGCACCGATTTTAATCTATCAAAATCGTCAAAACCTGAAGAGTTTCGAAATCAAACTTTTTCAAAAAAATCAAATAAAATAAAAAATCGTTCGATTTTCACCGATAATCGACCGTTTAAGTGAAATTTTCCAATGACCTATTTTGAGCTATTTTTACCGATAATCAAGCGGTTTACGTTGCATAAAAATTTTCAATTTTTTATTTTTTTTAATTTGACCGGTTTATCGACCGGTATAGTTTATCGAACCGGTTTGATACGGTCGAAAATCATATTTGAAACCCTGCGTCATCCGGAAGGTCACCTTCGCAACTACAAGGAGCAACACATGCTACTCCGCATATAAATTCTGCCAATGGAATTTTCGGGTGAGCTTGCGGACGGGAATGCTTCGCCTGCTATTATCAGATAAAAGAGACGTCCATTTCAGTTTCAGATGACACTGAATCAGTTTGACTAGTGACAACGGTTGGCAAACACAGCCCAAGCAGCATATTCCAATGTCCATGGCTACAAATCTTAGCTCAAAAACTCAAAACAAAAAGGAAATATCTTGCATCCCTAACATCGAAATAACAGGCGAAAACGCTGCATCCTGCTGCATTCTTATTTTCTGCCTTTCAGCACCACATGCAAATTTCTCTAGGGGGAAATCTTGGGCTTCTGATCCGTGGCGCAGCCGCTCGTTCCCGCTGCGCTGCATCCGTCGAGCTCCAGCAGGAACCTCCGAATGGTGTCCGCGAGCCCTTCAGAGCGAACTTGCTCAGGCGGGGTGCTGTCCTCCACGTCAGAAGCCTGCGCATATGGCAGCAGAACGGGAGTGCGCTATACAGTGTCAGTGTCGTTTATGAAGTTAATTGTGCGTATCTGCAGTCTGCCTGCGTGGAAGTAATCAAAACAAGCCTAACAGCTAGCATGTGTGCAGGAGTAGGGAAAGCAAGCACTTCACCGGTGATGCTTCCGGCGCCCTGTGTTGCTCCAACCATGAATCGATCTTGTCCATCAGGGGGCCGAACTGCAGAGGCACACAGGAATACTGAGATGCTTAGCGCAGGTACACTGAGATGTCCTAGTTAGCATGTACTTCCGGTACTACTACTGATTACTGTATTTTGAGAATTTAGCGAAGACATTTACTCATAATGAATTATACGTTTGAAACAACTTAGCAAACTAACCAAATCTGAACAACTCATTTAAGGAAGGATTACCACTTAGCATGTTAACTACACTTTAATACCCAGAAAATTAGAGGGAGGGGATAAATCTTGTGCGCTCTACCAAAATTGGCCACTGAGTGGTGGGGGCAGGCGGTCAGATCATCGATGCTGTCAAGTCGAAATACTAAATGGAATGGATCGATAAGAACAAACAACCTATGAAAACATAGAGATACTGATTTTTTTTCCCAACATATTGCCATGGCTTCCAGGATCTGAGCCTGCGGCAACATCATAGATCTTCTATTGCGGCTTCTTTCTCGTCTCCATTTATGGACCGTTATGAAGCCAACAATGACAATCAAATATTCACTAGAGTAGTTTGTCGTCAAGGAGGGACGAGGTGTGGTTTTAAGATATATCATTTTCCCCACTTTCTAGCTAGTAGTGTAAAAATGAACCAGACGGATTGAATTGTGCGAAAAAACATGTAAAATTATGAGCACTGGGGAGCCAATTTTTTCCTTCAACGTCTGCATTGGATTTCCAACAATTGCATCGACAAACACGAAATGAAACCTAAAGAGACGAACGAAAACCTGTTCAACAACCATCTCGTAATCTTTCCGGGACTTGAGCTGCCTCCTTTCGCCCTCGGAGGACATTGGATTCACCTGCTTCTTTCCTCTGTCCATCAGGACCTTGGCAAAAAGATTGGAAGCAAATGGATACATTTATACACGCGCGAGAGGATTCGATGAGGACCACTTTTTTTTCCCCCCAAACAAGAGCTACAAGTCACAAGGAACAATGCTAGCTTGCTTTTAAAACGTACACCAGGTTAGCTTCCGTTTATGATCCGAATGTAGGACAGTATATAGTGCTGTTCTGAGGTGCACGACTCTGGAAGCGTTGCAACCTTGCAGCAGGAGTGTACGACTCGCCATGCACCTGAGCTGTGATCCTCGTCACTGCCCACAGCATTTTTGGTTTCCGTTATGGTGGAGCATCCTGTAGAAAAGATGTAGCAGAAGACACAGCAACAGCAAGTTAATTGTTTCTTTTCCTACAAATAAAAAAAAATACCCCGTCATGTCATGTCAACATCGTCGACATTCACCTGCCCGGCTCACACCCCTGCTTTGCCTTTGCTCTCGGCCGCGTTATGTGCCCAGTAGAGCTTCATTTTTTTTTCTTGTTGGTGGAGAATTTTTAGAGGGGTAAAATTTAATTGTTGGTGGATTGTTTTTCTATGATACCATTGCGATCGTAACCACCACCGCATTCTCTTTAAGTAGTAGTAAATATCATGAAACGGGCATTTGTTTACTAGTAATTCTGCACGTGCAATGCAAGTTTTTCGCAATATATGTCACATGAAATATATAATCACATTCAAAACTTAGAAACTATATCTATTGTAATAAAATATGACCCAAATTTATAAATCCCTTTGAGACACTTACAGTAAATGCAAACTAACCAACATTATCATCACACATGCATGCTCTACAAGAGGATTCAAAAAGAGATGATTACCACTTGTAACTCATGTAATTTTCATCGCGGTACTTTTAGTGAAAACCTACCATTTGTGAAAACATAGCATGCATGAGTTGGGTGTATACTTTACACTCAAAGTAACAGTTAACTGACTGTGAAAATTATTTGTCGAGTAATCCAGTCATAATCACAGCCTTCTTTTAATTATCTTAGTTTGACAAATACATAAAAAAGATCGAAGCTAGCAAATATATCAATATTCAAGTACATCTGATGCATAACTTAGGCCTATCTACTCTCTCAAGAACTCAAGGATCTTCAATCCATACTTTAAGGCCTTGTTTGAAAGTAATGTATTTCAAAACTATGGTTTTGGTATACTATGGTTTGCAATTGTTTTATCATGAATACCATGGTTTTACCAAACACCTTTAAAACCATGGTATTTCTTGGAACTACCAACTGTTTAGATACAACATCACAAACCATGGTATTTGAATGGAAATAGACAAGAAGCTAGCCAAAACTATGAAAACTTTGGGTTGGAGTGGAGTTTCAAATACTCCAAAAATACCATGGTATCTACCAAACCATGGTTTTTAATACAGAGCTTTTGGCATGGTAACCAAACACCTCATGATATAAAATACCATGGTATTCTTAAAAACCATGGTATTATCTAGAAACTATGAAAATACATTGCTTCCAAACAGAGCCTAAAATGCTTCAAGGCCCTCAATACGATGAATACCAGGGTGGAGTCACATGGATTTTCAATTGAACTCTCATAAGGTGTGTGTGTATATAGGAAAATGGTTTCATACTCTTGGGAGTACGTACTCCCATCTCTAATATACCGTTTAAACGATATTGTTATACATCTTTATCCTTTTGAGTATACTCTAATTCTGATTATAAGATACTTCAAAGTAAGTTCCACGAAAAAATTCATCAAAGTCCACCCTTTGTAGCATAATTTGTTTATATATTCCTTTTACATATGTAAAAGGGTCTATAGCAAAAAATAAAGGGTTCCAATGATTTTTTTAACTATATCGTGTTGGAGTATCTTAGAATTATTATTAGAGTATACTGAAAGTGATAAAAGAAGTATAACATTTTCGTTTAAGTGGTATATTGAAAGTGAGAGTATGTACTCCTGAGAGTACAGAAAAGGCTCTCTCTCTCTCTCATGTATATAGGGGTGGATATCGAGCTAACTCGACTCGACTCGGTAAACTCGTTAAGATAACGGGTCAGCTTGACTCGACTAGTTATCTTAACAAGCTAAAAACTCAACTCGGCTCGACTCGTTAAAAACTCGAGTTAACTCGTTTAACTCGTTAGCAATATGAGCAAATTCCTTTGTTCGGTAAATAAATTCAATAACAGAAGAATAGCATGTACAAGTAAAGATGGCATGACATGAACTTTGCTTAGTAAATAAATTTCACACTTATGACCTCCACTGCCTGTTATGTGCTCTTTTCGATCTCATCACCTAATGTTCAGTACTGGAGAGTATGGGAAATGGCCTCACTGAACTATCTAGGACCAAACAGTCTAGCGTATTAGCATTCATGGTGCAAACTAAATCAAGTTCAGAATGTGCTGGCTAATCATTATGAGAAAAGGTTAATCTGTTTTTTCAGGACAACAGAGATGAATAACCTCACACTGCAAAAAAGGTTATATGTCAAGACTCAAGAATGTACTACTCAGCATTTACAAAGTATACTCTCTCATTGCATAATGCAACATCAGAAATGAACTATCCTCCAGGAAACAAAGCTTCAAGGCATGGCTCAAGCAAACAAACATATTACATAGCATTTTCCAATATAATATGCAATATTTAATCAATACCAGTATTAATTCTCAATTAAATGCATCGCTCAAGCTCATTGGGAAGACCGACAATCTAGAATTGCTAATTAATTTTTTCAAACCTAAAATAAACTCACATAAATATACACAAGCCTAATATATATCAAATACTCATCACACATTCATAGTTTGACCTCCACATAGTCTCACAACATTGCAAGTAGGCATTAGTTTATTGGGGCCAAAACTTGCAAACCTAACTCAGACTCAAAGTCGCCAGAATCGGACTACAAATAGATGGACGCCATGGGCAGCCAGAATAGAGCTGGAAATCCATCCAGAGAACAAAACACAGCCTGCAAGTACAAGCAGAACACATCTAGCCATGTCTCTGTCTCGCCGTGCCGTCCTCACGCTGCTAATCGTGCTTCTTTTCACAATGCATGCTTGCACCCTCATCATCCAAGGATGCATTTGAGAATTAGTTGTGGATAAAAGAAAAATCAACTAATAAGGAAGTGATCACTAGCTTCACCTCTAGCTTGTTAACTAGAACTTGAGGAATTCTAAAAGCCATTATCTAAGAATTTGTACGGGCAAGTATCAAAGAGAGTACCGGAGGGGAGGAGCCTGGTGGGTAGATGACCGGAGGGGAGGGCCACGGATCTGGCGGTGGAGCTTGACCGGGAGGGGCGAGGAGCAAGGGTGGAGGCGGTGCGGGCCGGGGCGGAGGCGACGCGAGCCGGGGCGCAGGCCGAGGCGGAGGCAGCGCCGGGCGGGGGCGAAGGCGGAGGCGGCACTGGGCCGGGCGGAGGCGACGCGGGCCGGAGGCGCAGGCGGCGCCGAGCGAGGGCAACGGCGGCGCGTCGAACGAGAGGGGAGGAGAAGCATCGAGAATTCGGTCAGGAACGGGATGCTCTGAAGACTGAAGCGAACAGGGTTACTTGGGTTTAGGAGTTAGACTCAAGAGTCAAGAGTTAGGGTTACACTTTTTTTTCCAACTCGTTTAACTTGTTAGCTCGCTCGTTTAACTCGTTAACTTAACGAGCTCAAAATCCAACTCGACTCGACTCGTTAAGGAACGAGTTCGAGTCGAGTTTCTGAGTACTCATTAAACTCGTGAGTTTGAGTTTTTCCACCCTATATATATATATATATATATATATATATATATATATATATATATATATATATATATATATATAAAACTAGATGATAGATACAGATATTTTAAAATACCTCTTTGAATTAGTTATCGATCCGATCCGATGAAAATGAAGCAAGGGCATTGTAAACAATTTTTTTCAAGGGATGAAAATAGAAGCTTAAAGGACTAATCTAAATAGAAACAAACATTGTAAACAATTTTTTTTCAAGTTAGCGACTATAGTTTTGTGAATTTTTTTTTTTTTTGTAGTCTAGCCAATTCTATTTGTGATTAATGTCTTCCCATTAGTATTTATTAAGTCATATAGACAATCCAATTGAACAAGTAGATTCTTTGCATCCGTGCCGCCGACTGGATACATCTTGATCTTTTTTACTTTTAGCTATGCTACATCATTCTCCCTAGCCAGAGAAGAATCCTTGAGATCTGAAAATACTGTATCTTATTGCTCAACAATAATCAGACGGTGGAGTTCAACAAGCACTTATCCGCATTTACTCATTTTCGTTGCTCCTTCGGGTCGTGTACAACAAATTGTCGGTTTTCTTTTCCCTAGCCACAAGTAGGAGCTTAGCTCATATGGCGGGCTTACCATGCCGGGCGGAGGGTTCACTCGAGTCTAACAAAGTCTACTTGGTGGATTCGTCATTGACCTGATCCACTTAGATTATCTGGTATAAAAGTTTTCAACGGTAAAAATATATATCCATTATGCATACTTGGATCATCCGACCTAGTGCAAATCCTAGGGGCATCTTCTCCGTCAAAATAATCCAACCAATAGTTTGATTGACTCGGATCTTTTGACCCTCACGTAGACACATGTTTGTCAAATCGATCTGATCGGTAGCCCAAAATTTTCAGATCATCCGACTCTCGTTGAAACTTTAACACATATGGTTTGGGTCACTCGGATCATCAGACTCCTATTGAAAAAAATTCAGTACATACCCTTTGTTGAATTTATCCAATTGGTGATTCAATCTAGTTGGATTACCGGACTCAAATTGAATTTTTCTGACCAAGTTTAAATTCTAACAAACATTCCAAATTTGGCATCCTTATTTAGTTTCTTGGCTTCCTTTGATTAAATATGAGCTAGTGTGGATTGTAACTAGCTACTGAAACCTCACCAAACTCAAAGCTACTAGTTTTCCACCTCAATAACATGGCAAAACAAAAACAAAACCTATCACTAAAATGTTCTAAACTCTAACTCCTTGGATCATTTCTAGTCACAAGATCTTTAATCTTCATGTTTTGCTGTAATTATACCTTTTAGGGATCATGAATATTAAAAACTCTCAATATATCAATATCAATCATCAACTCATCTTTAAACCTTAAAACATGGTTAGTCTTGACGATCAAACATCGTTAATCATCAAAACTCTTACAATATCTTAAATATATAAAATTATAGGTCTGGATGCTTTACCGATGACCTCTCTGTCGGCAACATTGAGGAAGGACAGGAAGACTTGAGCGGGACGCAAAAGAGTCAGAAGAGCCTAGTATGAATTTCTTAGTTAATTGCATGTTAATCGTATAACTGATCATAGGGTAAGGATCCAACTTTGCATACCAATTTTTGGATCGGAAGAGATGGATGGCCACGATGCTCCGTATCAACCTGTAGTTAATTGTCCAAATTCAAACTGGTACCTTTTATATTAATATAGTTATATAGATGTAGAGTGTGTTTGGTAGGGCGTGGATCTAATAAAACTAGGTATTCCTAACTCCATTAGATCCGTAGAGCTGGAGTTGTGAGTAAATTAAAGTGTTTAGATGAATCATCTTGTTTACATTTTATACTAAAAATATAAACTTAATTCATATTATTTTAACCTACAAATTTTAGATTTTAGATGAAGTTAAAATCTGGAATTCTACCCAGCAGTCTCATGGATAGATTAGTACAGATCTGAAAACGTGCTCGGATGAAATGGGCCCATGGTTAACAAAAAAACGCCTAGCCTAAACCCAGTCCGCCCGTCCGGTCAAATAATCTCCCGAGTCCATCTGATTCAAAGCCCAACCCAACTAGTCTGCCGCCGGCTATGGCTCCATGTTGCTCGGGACCGGCCGAACGGGCGCGGCTTTGAGCGCACACGCGCCGATTTGGGCAGGTTTTACTAGGGTTTTTTTCTTGGGTACTTTTCGCTCTCGGCCGGCCCCGCCGCCCGCCGCCGGCCCCCGACGCTTTTCTCCTCTTCCTCCTCTAGTGTGCCCGAGACGGCATACGGGCCATGAGAGACCTCCACCTCTCGCTGAACCAGACCCAGAGGGTCCGCCTTGAAGCTGCGCTCCACGAGCTCCAGGCCATCGCCCCGGCCGCCACATCAGCCGCCGCCGTCACCGTCGCGGACACCATCCCCGTCAGCCAGGAGGACAACATCCTCAAGTAAGCCCCATCCTTTCCCGCCCCTATCCCTCTCTATCTCTTTCTCCATTCTTGTGTGGTGATGGACTGATTGGGGGGTTTTGGGTGTGCGTGTGTGTATGTGTATGCGCGCGCGCGCGCCTGCAGGGGGCATGGGACGTCGGATCAGGACGGGGAGGTGGTGGCGACGCTGTGCGGCGTGGTGGAGCGGGTCAACAAGCTGGTCTACGTGCGGACTCTCCGGGCGAGGTATTCTTCACTGGCTGCCTTCCTCGTATTCGCTGCTATGTCAGTTCCCAGCGATTTCATTTTTGTGTTCCTGCTGGATAATTCTGAAAATACGGTGGCATTTGATCTGGGGATTTGCCTTTAAGGCTGGCTGCTGGGATCGGAGCAGACTTCGTTGTTATCGTACTGAGTTGAACGGTACATTTGATTGAATCAGTGGGGTTGGGAAGGTCCATGTAGTTTCTGGAGGATGCGGCTTGCAATTTTATTCCAAGTTCTCAGGGTGAGGTATTGTAGTTTCACTTTGAAATATTATGGTTTATTGGATTCGAGCAGGGGTTGTTGTGATTTGTACCGAATTAAACTGTAGATTTATTTTTTGGGGGGCCATGGTAACTGGCAGTATGGTTCATTATAACTTGTTATATGAATTCAAGGCCATGGAAGAAATGATTTGTACTTTGTATTGAATGCTGCTACCCTAAGACAATGCACCAGGTGTTTGTGTTTGATTATCAATTGGTTTCTGAATTCAATGTTTGCCAATCAGATTGTAAAGATCATCCTTTTCTTGACGGGGTAGCGACTGGGGGTCATTTGATTATATTTTCCGCCTCCTCCTCCTCCTCCTCTTCTTATGAACTTACAATTAATATTATGGTTGAACTTCTAGGCTTAGCCCAGTTTGCTCTCTTTGACATTTTCAGGTATAAGCCAGAGGTTGGTGATATCATAGTTGGCCGTGTCATTGAGGTATGTACATTTATGCTTTGTATCACTCTCTTGACTTCCTTCTCATTTGTAGAGCACGGTTGTGCTAGGGATGCACTGCATACCTGAATGTAACAAAATGTATTATGGATTTTAGTCCATGAGGTACTTTAAGGCTTAAAGCCTGGTTTTGAATCTGTGAGAACATTATTGAATGTTGTTAAAACTTGCCGATATGAGAATGTGTTTAGCCAAATCTTGATGGTATATGCATGGATTGAACTTATTTTGCCCTATGGTTGAGAAGTTAGTAGCGCCAACTATGTTGTGTGGGTGTAATGGCTAACGATAATTATGCTTGTATACATGTCCATCTGAATAATCCGTGTGTGTAGGTAAATCCAGTTGTTATTATTGTAATGTCGTTACTGTGAGAATTCAGTATTATTTACTTTATGGTCCTGCCAGTTCAGCATCCATGCAAAGACTGTATTCCATCTCAGACCAATATTAATTACTGTGTTGATTTTTTGTTTCTCAAGATTGCTCCTAAGCGCTGGAGGTTGGAAATTAATTTTAGCCAAGATGCTGTTTTGATGCTTTCTTCTATGAATTTGCCTGATGGAATTCAGGTATGCTTTTCTGCATCTTTGCCTTGTAACACCCAAAATTTGTCGGATAGTGGGCAGCTGAACACAAGGATATCTTTACAACATACCCATCTGGAAGATAAATAATGCTAAGCACCACATCAACAGACACTTCAACACGCGTTGAAGCACCCTTTCTAGCTGATCTAACAATAAGGTTTGACAACAATGTCTCTCCTATAGATATATTGAACACAGTAGCAACCAAGAAATTATTCATTTTTTTGGTTGTCCGGAAATCATGTTCTTGGAGAGTAATTGTGATGTTTTAGAATGACAGCTGAAATGTTGCATCATGTTCAAAGAGATCATCATTAGTTCATTACAAGTTTCACTAGTGATTCTTCTCCAATATTCCAGTTAATGATTTTTTCCCCATTGCCCCTAGTAGAGAAGGAGAACTGCTGTTGATGAACTTAATATGCGGAGTATTTTTGAAGAAAATGATGTTGTCTGTGTAAGTACCACACTCCTTGCCCTTTTCTCTGAAGGTACAATAAGTACCTTATTTTCCTGCTTGAATGGATACTAGTAATTTAAATATTCTCAGTTCAACATCTGTCTAGTTATCTGAAAACCATTTCTGACAAACAATTTTATGTTAGTTGTTTATATGTCTATCCTGTGGGTAGCACCAACACCAAATATGCATGAATGCTATAAGTAGCTCAGCTTCCCATATTTCTCTGCACCTATTTACTGCAAATACATTAATTAGTTCTGGAGTAATTCCTTCTTCATTTATTTGCCATCTTGCGGTTGATAGCAATTTGAGGCATGATTCTTACTACTACTCAACAGTCATTGTTCCATTGTTAATTCAGAGGCTTCTCCAGAGCTTTAAGGGCACTAAAATAGCATACACTGTTGAACCTCTATCCCACCTAATTGCAAGTCACCTGCCAATATTGTATTTTCCCTATTGCTTACGTGGTGAATATTTGGTGATAATGAATCCTTACACAAGATTGCAGTAGGATCGGCTAAATTTGGAATAATAAAATTTCATATGCTGGGTTGGCACTTTTTGGTCAAGATTTTATTCCTCTTCAATTCCGAGTTAACGATACTTAGTATGGTTCATAATTGGTCACTCGGAATGTCAATACTTGGATCTTGCATTTGTCTTCACTCTTCACTCGAACAGTCTTGGAAAGAATGAAATCAAGCACGCTCCATTACTAAACTACCAGACAACAGATACCATGTCTACTTCTTGTACATAACTGATATTTTATGTTTGTACCATGTTGACACTCCTAAGTAAATGCTTTAAATTGACACACTGTAAAAAAAAAAACTATCTGATCAATTGAGAAAGGAAGGGCCAGGTTTGATGAGTGTTTTTGCGAAGTGTCCAAATCTTGCATTCAAGCCACATTGTTTTTGAGTCAGCTGAACAATGCATGAAAAGACATGCGAGTGAAAAATCAGTTCCAGCATTGGGTTCCTTTGTCGAACTTCTGTTCCCCCAACTCCAAGAGAACCCACAATTTTTTTTACAGCATTCACAAGTCATCTCCTTATGGCTTAGACTAGGGCACTCTAGGTAGGACCAAGCTGTTAGTTTCATGTGGGATACTGAAATTAATTTGATTGTTGAGTTGTCAAATTTGAGACATCTTGTTTCTATATTTGGCTGTAGGAGTTGTCTTCTGTTTTAATTAGGTTTTTTCCCCATATCTGGTGAATGGTCTATGAGCATCGTCCATTTTAGTGCAGCGCAGGGTTCTAGTGTTGAAAATGTTGGTCTGCATTTTTTGTACTAATTCTGCAATACTTTTTACAGAATCAAAGCATTTTCCTCTCTGATACAAAAGGACTGAAACTTTTCCGTATCTTCTCTTAGTTCTATTATTCTCCCATAGGGAAGTTCATGATATCAAAAATCTGACTTGTCTATGCTCTCCTTATCTTTTCTGTAGTTTGGCACCCTTTATTATTTTTTTAAGGCATGAGCACTGTTTAAAATTATCAGGCTGAAGTTCGTGGTTTCCAACATGATGGATCTCTGCACTTACAAGCAAGGAGTCAAAAGTATGGAAAGGTAGATGCCAGATCAACTACTCTGTCAGCCACCCTATCAATTTACTTTACGCTGTCTATACCATGAATATGTCTCCATGCTGGCTCTTTAATGTGCATGCAAAAATTGGTCAATTTGTCATCCGGTGCAATAATGCAAAACAGATTCATGAGTAGTTCATAGACATGTCACAGTCTTGGCACCACCTAGTTTTTGTGGTGTTGATAATGACCTAGGTAGGTCATTGATTTGTATGTGACTGTTGGAGTTACGCACTTGCCTTTCAAAACTTACATTGCTTCTGGGACAACATCAATTTGTTAACTTGTTATTGATTTTTTTTTTATGCAGCTTGAGAGGGGTCAATTGCTCACCGTACCTGCATATTTGGTAAAACGAAGGAAGCAGCATTTCCATCATCTTGAGCAATATGATGTCGACTTGATTCTTGGTTGCAACGGATTCATCTGGGTGGGTGAGCATGTTGTGGTGGGTGAAAACACTAATATGATGGAAGATCAGCAGAAGTTGAACGCTGAAGTGGAGACTTTCACCCCGCTTGAAACGAGAAAACATATTTGCCGACTTGCCAATGCTGTGCGTGTGCTTTCAGCCCTAGGATTCACGTTGACCATTGAACTGATAATTGAGACTGCTGAAGCAAGTCTGTCATCAAATGTTGAGATAAACGACATGCTCGGAGCTGAATTTTATGTCCAGACAGCAGAGAGAGAGGCTAAGCGTCGAGCTGATCTGTTGAGAAAGAAGAATGGGGCAAGGTAAAATCTGTTGGTCCTGACCTCGTGATTTTGTAGAGCAACAGTGCCAGATACGTACGAGATCTGTAAAAGTGCCTGATCTCTACGCCATCTATTAAAGTGGAAAGCGCCTAGTCAGTGCCATTGTACTCTTTAACATAGAGATCCAACGATTTTTTAGATGGAGCTTCGTCCTCTCTGTTGCTGTGCATGCAATTTGACGGTAGTGTGAGAGATGCCAAAATGCGTTCACGTTTTTTTTGATGGATCGTAGTAGTAATATGAACTTTTTGGAACTGTAGTGAACTGAATACGGGTTTTCATCGTGTGAGAATGTTGTCGGGAAATCCGTAGCAAGTTATTCCCCCTTTTCAAACTATGAATTGATATTGCAGGCGATTCTTGATGTTGTACTCTGGGCAATAATTGTGTACAAATCTAACTTGATGAACCAGATCCAAGGTTGTGTTCAGAAGGTAAAGGTGTTGCAGTTAGTCGCGACGACGAAGGGAATGACATCTATGCAATCCCTAAAAATGAAATGTAAAGCTTCCAAGTTCCAACCCATACAAGCACTTTGGACTCTGATATCGCGAAGACCTACATAAAAAAAAGGATAAATGCCTCCGTACTAGCCAAAGCATTTTCAAAATATCATCATCAGGTCATCATTGGAAGAGAGAGAATACCACATCATTAAGCAATAAGCATCCATTTAATTAATTCAATGCAAGCACATCTTATAGATAGTTACATGCCCTCAAACACAAGCACCGGCACAAGCTTGCCACCTTGGAGCATTGGAAATGCTTTTATGTGTGACGATGACGATGGAGACTTGTTCTAGTATCATCGACACAACCGGTAATAGTTAGGCAAACTTCGGCTTCACCTGTTAGTACACAAGCCAAATCTCACTTTAAAAACTTAGTTAGATATTCTTCTTTGGCGAAATATTTGGTGAAAACCACCAATTCCATGAAAACTCCGTGAAAACCACCTGCAGAAGTTTTGAAAATTCTCAAAAAATTACCATATGTAGGGGAGGTAAACCTCTACAATCCTGCAAAATTTGAAGTTGAAACTCAATCACATTTGAAAGATATGAAAAAGACAATGTCAGCATGAATAGTAATTTTTACTGTTTTGGCACTATTCTTTTTGCTGTTTGTCTTTTCATATCTTTCAAATGCGATTGAGTTTCATCTTCAAATTTTGCACGATTGTAGAGGTTCACCTCTCCTACATATGGTAATTTTTTGAGAATTTTTCAAAACTTCTACATGTGGTTTCCACGGAGTTTTCATGGAATTGGTGGTTTTCACCAAATATTTCGCCTTCTTCTTTAGTGCTTCTATATTTTTCTTTTTAAAAGTTGTACAAATATTAAAATATAAACGAAAGGTAGATAATGTCCCTTCGTTTACGTTAATATCCGTGCAACTTGTATTGAGAGAGAAAACGTAGAAGCACCCCTCGATATTCTTTTATAACTCACGATGTCTCGAAAATATTGACGAAACAGGTAGAGTCTTTCTTTTTGGAGTGGGGATAGGGGGGAGAGATAGAGGATTCAAAGGCAGGGTTCCAAATCTCAGCAAAATTTCGGGTTTTGGCCAGGGTTGAGAATCTAAATCTCGGTGAAATAAAAAAAATTGGAACAAAATTTCGGATTTTGGCTAGAGCGAGAATCTAAATCTTGGTGGAATAAAAAAATTGAAAATTAAGGTTGCTACAGTACTTTCGACAAATCTCGATGGAATTTTGGATTTTTGGACCGAATTTGCACTAATTTTTTTCTAGAGAATTGTAATGCCTTTTATGAAAAATACATGTAAAAAGTTTGAAACACAAATACATATACAAATTATGTAAACCTAACCTTAAGCTCTAACTTAAATTTTGACCTAAACCCTAAACTCTAACTTGGATTTTGGCTTTAAATGATGTATTTCGGCCTAAATTCTAAACCCTAACTTCGATTTTGACCTTAAATGATGTATTTTGACCTAAACGCTAAACTCTAACTTGAATTTCGGCCTTAAATTGTATTTTGGCCTAAACACTAACTTGGGATGTTTATGTGCAAATTCTTAGTATTTTGCATTCAAATAGATAGAAAATGTAGATAAACGCTTATATGATTTTTTTTCATATTTTGGCTGAAATTTCGCTTTGGGTTCCTAATAAATACCAGATTTGAAATTTGTTTTTTTTAATTCTATCCAAATTTCGGCCAAAATTCTAAAATCTCGCCGAAATTTGGATTACGATCACCCCGAAATTCTAAAATCTCACTAAAATTTTGGATCACATCCACCCATGCTATAATCCAAAAATAAGTTTTGAATCCTCTGGAGCATCCTTTCCCTTAGGAGAAGGGCACAGGACAAGTGGATCATAGTAGGGATGAAAACGAATCGGATATTTTCCGATTGATCCAGATATTTTTGAATATGAATTCTATCAGATCGGATATTTATCGGATAGTATTGGATCGGATACGGATACGGATTTTTTTTGTCGGATACGGATTCAGTAGCTCATTATCCGTCGGATACAGATAAAGATTCGGATAATATAGATAATGGTGGGTTGGATATCCAGATATACATATGGAAATGGGCTAAGACTACTCTTTTGGCCAAAAAGGTTTCTTAATTTCAGAATTGTTTTCTATTTTAATTAATCTCTAAAGCAAGTTTTAATTATTAAAATTAGCAAACCAACTCCAAAAACTACAATTTTTTTGAGAAAGTTCCAATAACAATCTAACATTTAAAAAATTATTTTCAAGATTTTATCAGATTTTAATTTTTCTCAAAAATTCAAAAACACCTATTCTTAATAGGAAAATATATTAAATAAGTAGATAAAAATGCATAAAAACTCATAAATACATAATTTATAGTGTTATATGTTTTTCCTAGAGACATGATATCTAAGTGTTATCAAACTTTTAGTGTGTTATATTTTTGCTTCTATTTATATCTCGGCGAGGATTATCTTTATTTTGTGTTTTAATCTATGTGTATGATGAATTAATCGTATGTATGTGATAAACTAAATTTTATATAATATTGTTTGCGATATGGTTTCTAACTATTGTCTAAATGAATGAAAATGTTTACATTTGTTCAATTTTCAATAATATTTTGATCAAATCAAATAGTTATGTATTTTTGTTGATTTTTTATAGACAATTTAAGGGTGTTATCATGTTTCGATAAATATTCGAAATCGTATCCGATTCGATTCATATTTGATCCATATCTGTATTCATATTCGTATCCGTATAAAAATATATAAAAACAAATATAGTAGAACTATTATCTATTCATATTTAATCCGTTTTCATTCCTGGATCATAGCGGTAAGGCCATTTTTAGTGCATAGTTTTATTTTTCAGTTTCCAAAAGTGCCACATCAGCTTTTGTCTAGGTAACTGTGTATCTCGGTTTCATCTAGATGAAACTCTCTCACCTCCCATGAAACTCTTTATCTCTCTCTTTATAATTATCTTGCCATATCACCAAATATGATGATGTGTCATGTCATTTAATAAGAATGAAACTCTCACTGAGAATAGCCTAACGGGTTACCTGTGGACAGGACAAAATTGTACTTTGACCAACTCAGAAGGGCGCCTTTTGTGCTGTTTGGTTGGCTGTATCTGGAGAGAATTGGCTCTGTAGATGTAAAATTTTACTGTTTGGTTGGCTTCTCAGATATCTGGACCAGGCTCAATCGATGCAATCCCGCCCCCGGAGCCAGGCCCCGCGGAAACGAAATTTTTGGACGTTTCTGTCGGGCCTGGCTCCGCAGATGCAAATTCCTCGCGAAGGGTTTCCCCCACACCGCCTCACCCATCTCCCCCGGGGCTTTTAGTTATCTGCCACTCCTCATATTGCCATTCGACGAATGGCAATATCAGGGGCATATTACCAATTTTTTCCATCTCCCCCACGCCTCCCTCTCGCACGGCTCCCTGCCTCACCCATCTCCCCCACGCCTGCTCCAGATCGGAACCCATCTGCCGCCTCTGCGAGTCCCGACGCCTGCTCCGACCACCGGCTCCGACCGCCGGCTCCCCCACGCCTGCTCCGACCGCCATCTCCCCCACGCCGGCTCTTCTCCGCCCGTCTCCAACCCCCACGCCGGCTCCTCTCGCACGCCTCCGACCGCCTCCAACCCCCACGCCGGCTCCTCTCGTCCACGCCTCCAGGTCTCCGAACCCATCTCCCACGCCGCCTCCTCTCGCACGGCTCTCCCCCACGCCTCCGACCGCCGATTCTTCTCCGCTCCGACCGCCGGATCTTCTCCGCCCGTCTCCAACCCCCACGCCTCCGCGCTCAAGGAGTTCATCCTCTCTCGGTATAGCATGATTCCTATTGTTCTTCTCTGGATGTTAGCAGATTCCTGATTTTTGTTCTTCTCTGGATGTATAGCATGATTCCTATTGTCATGATTCTCTGGATGTATAGCATGACAAAGCGATAGTCATTTTCTTTGATTCAGTGCTGAGTAGCAACAAAGTGAAATTTTCTTTGGTTCAGTGATGAGTAGCGATAGTCATTTGAATATGGTTCTGAAATTATATTAATGATCTGTGTCCTGAAATAACATGGAGTTGAGTAGTAGCATGGAGTTGAGTAGTAGCATGGAATTGAGTAGTAGCATGGAATTGATTCGGTGACAGTAGCATGGATAGTCCTTCTATGTTGTTTGGTGGTTTCAGTTGAATGTAAACATAATAGCAGTTCAAACTTTAGGTAAAAATTGTCAACCATTAAATTGTATGAGATTTAGATCATTTCTGCCAGCCTGCCACAGTGTTCAGAAGTGGAAGAACCTCATCAGGTTCAGATTTTCAGATAGCATATTTAGCAGAATAAGACTCCAACCAATCAAACTCTTTACTAAGTGTTATTCAGTAATGTCTTGACAGGAAGAACACCAAGGTTGTATGGCAAACAAAGTTAATGCCTAACAATCAGGGCATACTTCCAAGTTGAACTCGAGTGGTAGTTTCTATCAATCAGAGCATTACTCTGCAATAAATGTGTGTTTGTAATGCAAGAAGTTACTCGTGCCTAATTTTTTTTGGGGAAAATTGATCTTTTGCTTCTTGAGGATTGAAATTGTCTAGATATGAATCTATGACTAGTTCGTGATTGCGGCCTAAGATCTGTAATTCTTGATGCCATGCGGTTTCTCGGATCATGTATTTGCTTTCTTTTGTGGTTGTTGCGTGGTGCTTATGTAGCGGTAGTCTTTTAAAGAGACACCCGTAAAGATCAGCTCGAGTTCGAGGTGGTATCCTATTCAAGGTAATACATCGACATTTTGTTAGGTTTAGTTTGTGTTGTTTGCTTATATGGTTTGTAATAATCGCTTTGATTGATATAGGACTGTGTGGGTGCTATTATTGGTACTCGTAATGCGTGCAAGAGTTTCAAAGGCAAATGTTCTGCTTTTAGGGGTGAAAGCCATATCCAAAATGGCCACAATTCATTCTTGAAACAGGAACTAGAGGTTTACAGGTGAAAGCGGTCAGCTTCCACCAGGTTACCAACAGTAATTGAAGTGTTAAATCACATTTACAATAGATACCTACCTATGCAAAATTGAGTGTTGATTTCACATTGCATCTCCCAACCTGCAGGTTTTAAGAAGCAGTGTGGACCAGGGCAGCAGATAATCATGTGGCAGGCCACCATAAGGATTTCAGGCTCGGTAGCGCTTTGGTGAAATCCTTCTCAATATCCCAACTTGCACCTCTAGGCGATGTATTTCGGTAATCATGAGAGCGGTGTGGCCCCTGCCAACTCAGCCTTGACAAAAGGACCAGCCAGCCAACAATTCAATTACAATGAATCGATCTCAGCATCATGTGATACATGATCAAATAGACAAGGCAACTAATGCTGGTCACAGCTTTGAAGTACTAGGTACAGCGCAGACAACGACCTAGCATATGCATCGCATCTAGAAACAACCGTACCACCATAGCAAACCTTCCCGTACTCTTAGATTTCATAATTAAATTGCCAAAAAAAAACTGCGAGTAATTCCAAAAAAATAGATCTAGACGCCATCTCCGAGTACCACTCCGGACAGCGGAATCACATCATATACAGCAATACTGGTACCTCACACACTAGCACGAATTACAAAAGGCAGGGAAAAACTTCACAGCAACCACTCCACACACAAGCAGCGACGAGGACAACAGATCAACGTCGGTAAATTTAGATAAAGCCAAGTCAAAATATCCCGAAAAAAAAAACATATAGCGAGAGCAGGAGAATGAGAGATCAAAGGAGCTATTTGATCATGTATCACATGATGCTGAGATCGATTCATTGTAATTGAATTGTTGGCTGGCTGGTCCTTTTGTCAAGGCTGAGTTGGCAGGGGCCACACCGCTCTCATGATTGCCGGTAAATACATCGTCTAGAGGTGCAAGTTGGGATATTGAGAAGGATTTCACCTGAAAGCGCTACCGAGCCTGCAAATCCTTGCGGTGGCCTGCCACATGATTATCTGCTGCCCTGGTCCACACCTGCTTCTTAAAAACCTGCAGGTTGGGAGATGCAGTAAATGTGAAATCAACACTTCAATTTTGCATAGGTAGGTATCTATTGTAAATGTGGATTTAACACTTCAATTACTGCTGGTAACCTGGTGGAAGCTGACCGCTTCTCACCTGTAAACCTCTAGTTCCTGTTTCAAGAATGAATTGTGGCCATTTTGGATAGCCAATCCATTCTATTGTTTTGCAGTTCCCAGTTGGTAACTGTCTTGGATAGGGAATTGTCTTGGTTACTGTTGGGAACAGCCCAGTTCTTCAGTTTTGAACCTTGGGATTGTGTAGAACTTTGCCAAGAAAAACTGTGACACCAATAGAGGAATGCCTATTTCTGATTAGACAGTGTATGTATTTTCTTATGCGGAAGAAATGGAAGTTAGCACTTGTTCATCTTTTACACGGTAGCAGGTAATGATTGGAAATGCTGAAGAGAACTAGGAGCATCTGATTTGTGTTCATTTTTTTGGATTCATGGGAAACTTCTATTTTGGTTGCTGGAACTCAAAATATTTATTATGCTGCAATGGAGGAATTCCATTTTAACTTTCCCTTTGGCCTAAAAAGTGAACAAAAATTTGTTAAATGGATTAAAAAGTTATGGAAAAGAGTGCTACCTAATTGTCTTTTGTTTTTCCGTTATTAGTAGTACTTGTGCTGTTATGACTTATAATGCTGCTGTCAAGATATGTTTTTTGAACCATTCTTTTTTTTCCAGGTGTTTGCACTATTGAATTTGGATGTGCAGAATGCCTCGAGGGCGAGGTTCTTCTTTGTCAATCCATAAGAAGCCTAAAGTTGACGAAGCAGTCAATTCAAATGAAGATAGAAGCAGGCATAGGAGGAGCACTTATTTGTTGCTGGGATTATTGATATTCTTCCTTCATGGATCCTGGTCTGTTTATCATATCCAGTTTGCAAATCTTCCTTTGCCCCTTGATGTTGAGCAGGCTGGTAAGCGGGGGTTCTCAGAGGCTTCTGCTCTTGAGCATGTTAAGTACTTGACAGGCTTGGGTCCTCATCCAGTTGGTTCAGATTCCCTTGACCTTGCTGTGCAGGTTGTCCTTTCAAGCTGCTTACTTTCGCATCTTTAACAGTTTTTTTACCTATAATTTCATTGTTCATACCAAGTATTACATTATCCTTGATGTGATTAGGCATTGATATATTCTAAATATGCATTGTCATTGACTTTTTCCTATCACGGTGGAACTAGGCAACTAGCTATTGGCTGTTGCCTTGTTCATGCTTGTCATATTATCCTGTTAATTGAAGAGAGCTCTCTAGTAGGAAATAGGCTTCTTCATAGCTACAATTTTGTGTCTTCTTGTTGAAACTATATTTAAGTTGCAACATTTCAATTATCTGGTTGGGTGAAGCTACTTACTCTTGGTCACTACTTTGGGATGCTATTTTCCTAGATTTGGCTAAGACACTGAAAGCGTTAGTGTTGTAAAGGAAGTATATCTAACTATCGCTAAGCTCAATTTTTCTGAAACTCCACTAAATGGCGCTTATAAACTTAAACTCCACTAAATGGCGCTTATAAACTTCTTTGTATTTATCCAGGGTGATTCCATACAACTGCAAATGCCATTGTGATAGAGTTTACATATAAAGAATTAATTCTATAAGAAAGGGGGATTTCCTTATATGGCAGCAAAGTTGCTATGAAGTTTTGATAAGAAACCTTATGTTAAAAGTGAGGACCCACTGTTATGAATAGTTCTTGTATTCATCATGAGACCAATAGGCTAGAATATATAGATGTACATGAGGGTACAAAAGGAAAGTCTATATAAGGCAATATCTATACAAGGCGATGTAGGATACTTGTAATCTCTATACAAGGTAGTCTAGGATACTAGCGATCTCTATACAAGGCAACATAGGATACTAGTAATCATAGTTGTCATGGCAATCCGGCTAGGTGTAGCGAACCCGGGGCGCCTAGATGCCTAGGTGTCCGACTAGGCGATGATTAGACGATGAAAATAATAAATAATATCTCATATGACACGGAATTAATTAAATATACCTCATATGAAAGGAAATTAGCGACAAGCAAGCAAATAAGTAGTTTCAAATAGAAAGGCGTAAATAGTTCCAAATAGGACAACAAAATATCAAAGTTCATAAATCATAATAAAGGTGAAAGGCCACATCACAAAATAGTAACAATTTCACACATCATCCAACTCCAAATTATGCCTCCACTCAATATTTTCTTCACTGCTCTCTTGAGAAGGAATTTGCGGTGCTTGAGCAAAGCCATCTTCAACATCCTCATAATCACACACAACATCCTCTTCGTTGGAGCCTAGCTCATGGGGGTAGATGTAGGCATGGAGCAACCCCATGCTTAGCATAAACATGAACTTCATCTCCACGAGCTCTCCTAGGAAGGTTGCTACCCTGAAGAGAGGATGATGCATCGACAGCTTCATCAACATGATCCCATAAAAGATCATCCTCACTGGCATGCACTTGTCCGGTGTCCTTATCGGTCCATTCATTCTACCATTGAAATGTTTCTAGGATCAAAGGATTAAAATCACTTTCTTCACGAAGCCTTTGAAACATATATGTGATCTTTGTGTTGCATTGAATGTAGACCAAGTCATTCAACCTGTTGTGCTCCAACTGGATTTTTTTGGTATGAATCTGAAGTAAGAAGAATGGTAAAGTTTTAAGTTTGATATGTGTCGAAAATGTTAAAAGTTATAGGTTTGAAATACTTACAAACTCAAATATACTCCAATTGCGCTCACAACAGAAGGAGGAACAATAAAGACTAACAATCCGCTTTGCAATCTTTTGGAGAGGCAAAGCATGGTCACCGTATGCTTTCCACTAATTAACTAAAGCCAAATATGAAGGTCTATGTTAGAATGGTAAAATGTCATATTGAATACACCTATGATTTAGTAGGACTTACGAGGTTTCTTTATTTTTTTTGTTGCATGATTGCTAGCTTGTTGTTCAAGCTACCACAGGTCTACTCATAATCATCAACTAAGACGTAACATTGCTTAGCAAGTCTCTATCATCATGACACATCTTCGCAATCACTAAATTAAATGTCATGCGTAGGTGAGCTACATAATCTCCATCCTTCTCTAAGATGTCAAAGAATCTAGATGGATTCAAAAACAAAGCAGCCCCATGTAGCTTTTGCTCCATTTGACTTTTTCACCGATTGTCAATAATGGCCAACACTTTCTTCAGCAATCTTTCCTTGCTTGCAACTGGGAAAGAATCCTTGATTTTCTTCTTAGCCATGTCCATATCTATGGATAGTTTCGTCATTGTGGGCTTCTCATCACCATCAACAAGCCTCAGGACAATTAGAAGGGACTGTGACGCTCTTATGCAATCTTCCACTGAATTCCAAAATGGCATAGCGAGGACAATCTTCGCTACATCCTTTCCAGCTTCTATCCTAGACAATTTGGATCAATTCAAATCGTCACAAACAAAGAGCTTTCTCAAAGCATCTTTATGCATGTACATGCTCTACAAAGTGAGGAAAGATGTGGCAAATCGAGTAGTCGTGGGTCTCACAAGGCCCTTCCCACCCGTCATACCCCTCATTGCAGCAAGAAGTCTCACATGCCTATAAATGAATGTTGTGACACGCTTTGCTTGGGCAATGCACTTTTTGAACTCCTTCATTTTGCCAATATCCTCCAACATAAGATCCAAGCAATGAGCAGCACATGACATCCAATAGAGTCTGGGAAACCTCTCCATAAGAGTCCTTCCCGCCACCTTATAGTTAGCCCCATTGCCCGTGACAACTTGTACAACTTTGTCCTCGCCAATCTCTTGAATTCTCTTCTCAAGTAAACCCGCTAGCAACGCTGCATCATGTGACTCACCAGATGCATCCACACTCCAAGAAGAAAGTCCCTTCCGGGCAATTGACAAAAAAATTAATTAAGTGACAAACCCTCTTGTCTGTCCATCCATTTGAAATCAATGAGCAGCCAAAATTCTTATGAGCCAACTCTTGCTTCTTCCTTATTTCACCATCTTAATTTTTATTTCTCAAGATATGTCACCCTCAACTCATGGTTACTAGGAGACTTATATCCGGGTCCTTACTATCCAATGGCCTCAACCATCTCCTCATAGCTTCTTGAGTTTGCAATGCTGGATGGAATGCCATTATTGTAGAAAAACTTGGCTACATACATGTTTGTCTTCTCCCTATCTTCCTTTGGTTTCATGTTTCGCTCAATGCTCATTTGAGAAGCCCCATTTTGGTGTCTTTCCTTCACAACTTCTTCCGGTGTCTTCAAGTACATTTGGCGAGTTGTTTTTGCAATATGTGTTGGTGGCTTGAAAAGGGCTGCAGAAGCCTTTCTTTTAGCAGCTATCTCGGAACTTGGAATTGAAGTGGCTTCGGAACTTGTTCTTGGAGGACGACTTGGACGGGAGCCTCTGGATGATGCTACCTCAACCTCGTGGACTTCATCGCCATTGCCACCAATCCCAACATCATCTTCCACGTCATCTAAATTAATCTGTGTCTTTCTTAATGTCTTTCTCATCCACTCTTGCATCTCCCTCATGATGGTAGTTGTCGTTCTAGGGTACTTCTGCACATTCCTATAGCCCCCTATGAGATGCTGCTTCAACCTCTTGATCCCCGAGTGCAGTTGCTTGCAACAAAGAGAACATTCTACCAAATCCTTGACATCAGTCGGCCAAAACTCGTATTTCCATCCCAGATCCTTAGACTTGGCCTTCTTCTTTGGATCATTTCTTAGATCATATGCATTGACAACATCGCCATCCTCAGCAATGATGGCACTTGGTGCTTGATCCGTCATGTATCTGTACAAAGCCAAACCACACAATTATTCAAAAACTGTCACATTCTACAAAGGCAAAGGGAGAGAGCGGCGGCAGCATTGGCATTAGTAGTAGCAACATCAACACCATCAAGCAACAATATTAGCATTAGCAAGTAGCAATGGTGACAGCATCATCAAGCGAGAGCGATGGCGGCGATTCGATGATGATGCAGATGGCAAGCAAAGCGATGGTGGAAGAGAGTAAGCGCTGAGGAGCACTGATATGGAGTGGAAGAACGGCGGCGGAAGTTGACTGGAGAGGGGCTACTGTGGAGGCAAAGGCAGAGCAGCAAAACTCAAGGTCTGCAAGCCGTCTTGAACCGTGCTCTCCCCTCCAGGTGCTCGCTAGCATCGTAGAGACGACGCTTGAGCGACCACAGTGATGCCCAGTAGCCCCAGTTGCTCGCCTAAAGAGCTTCGGCCTGGGTGACGCGCCAAGTCGTCCCCCTCCATGTGCCTAGACACCTTGGTGACGCCATGACAACTATGCTAGTAATCTCTTTACAAGGCAATGTAGGATACTCTCTAACACCACCCTTCAAACTCATGGTGGATCAACAACATTGAGTTTGGAGAGATGCAAACTATGCTGAGCTCTAGTCTATGCCTTCTTCAAGAAGTCTGTGAACTGAAGCTTTGAAGGCACATACTGAAGAGCCACAACCTGATCCTGCACCTGTGACCGTATGTAGGAAGTATCATCACTGATATGCTTGGTGAACTCATGCTTCACCGGGTCTTGAACAATGCTAGTAGCACTTGTACTATCAGATAAAAGAGAAGTCTGTGCAGAAACAGAAACATCAAAATACTCAAGTAACCACCATAGCCCAGCAACCTAAGCTGTCAAAAGAGCCATAGCTATAAACTTAGCCTTAGCACTCAAACAAGGAATTGCTATCTGCTTCTTAGTCTTCCAAACAATTAGAGAACCATTAAGAAAAACACATCAAGCAGAATGAGACCAACGGTGGCTAGAAAACTGACACGGCAGCGAGAAAAGCTGTAGGAAGAGTGGTGGCGACTGCCAACAAGAAGGTAGTATATGGCGTAAGTGCAATTGTAGGGTCGAGGATGCGCCTAGAGGGGGGAGGGGTGAATAGGCGTTTTACGAAGTTCGATCGCTCACTAAACAATTCGCTCTAATACACCCCTAAGTCAAAACCTAATCAAAGATATATGCGGAAGCGATAAATAGGTTTTGACCATCAAAGCCTAAATCAACTAGGCTCACTATGTGCACTAACTAAATTATGTCTCTACACAAGAATTGCTATATTGAACAAATAATTAATACTAAGCAATTCTAATTACAATCAAGTAATTGAACAATATACAATAAATGTAAATACTTGAAAGTAAAAGAGACAACCGATATTTTTCCGTGGTGTTCGGAGACTTGCCGGTCTCCCCTAGTCCACGTTGAGGCAAGCCCAACCACTTGGACCGGCTCCCGCTCGAGCACCCGCCTCTCTTCACTAATCGTGGTTTTTCACGCTTTCGCTTAGGCTCAACCCGAACCTTCACAAACTTCGCCGGGGCTTCTCACAACCTTGAGAGCTCCGCAAGACGACGCCACTGCAGTCTAGAGTCGGCAACCTCCAAGAGTAACAAGCCGCTCCTCCGCTTGAACTTCACCGAGCACAACAAATGCGCTCCCGATGATCACCAAGTGCAACACATGCACAAGGCCTCACTCAAGTGCAACACATGCACAAGAGGCACTCAAACCACTCCCTAATTGCAACACATGCAATTAGTGCTCACACTTAAGCTCAAGAAGCAAATGGAGAAGAGCAACACATGCAAACAACTCCCACACAGCAGCAACAACCTGCCCAAGCCCCCCAAGGGGTATATTTATAGCCCCACCAATAAAACTAGCCATTTGGGGGCAAAATGGGCGAAATCGACAAAAGTCTTGATTACTCTACAGCCTCTAAGGGCATGCAGAGTATCGCTTCATCTAGAGCAACGGCTATAAAACTAGCTGTTACAGTCGACTGTCTGACTACCGCCTCGAGGCGCAGAGACTGACTTTGATAATAGTACTGCCTCAGGTCTTGTAGTCTGGCTCGAGAAACCTCAAAACACACTCTCTTAAAAACCTCCTCTGGTGGCCAGGCCGGTAGTATCAAGACTTCAGTACTATCGCCTCAAGCCCTAGTAGTCTGCCAGCAGGAGGCGGGATTCAACACCAAATCCGATTCTCCGAAAAACAAACTTTGATTCTTTGAGCCAAATGATGATCAACACATGATCATACACTCATTCTTAACACATTTGCACCCACTTAGCTCATGCTCAAAGAATTTCAACCAAATTGCAAAAACACATTTTGCAATCAACTCAAAATCTATTTGCAAAACGTATTAAGCAAATCAAACTCGAGTTTATGAGATTAATCCCCCTAGCCATGTGAAGGTCAACACGAGACCCAGTCAACTTGCCAACACTCGTTGCAAGCCCTGCTCACATGCTCTCGGGATTAGGACTCATAAACCTCGGTTATTATTCGCTGTGAACTTGCAAATAACACAATAAACCAATTTCATGCTTGAGCACTACTCTTTGCAATACATGCAAAAGTCTAGCTCCAAGCAACACCAACTCAAGGTGCATGAACTCTCTAATTGCAACACATGCAATTCTCTAGTTCCATGCAACCACAAAATCAACTTCACACCAAAACCAATTCAACCGTATGAGCTCTCTACTTGCAACACATGCAAGCCTCTAGCTCCATACGAACACACAAACACCAAAACATGCTTGAGCTCTCTCCTTTTGCAATACATGCAAAACTTAGCTCCAAGCAACCACAGATTTTAGAAAGATTGTTTTGAAACAAAACATGAAGCTTCAACAATTGCAACACATGCAAAAGTGAACTTCACGCAAACGCCAACGCATATAGCTTATCCTATTTGCAACCCATGCAAATCAAAGCTTTATGCGAAAACCAAATGCATATGCTCTTCCTCTTTGCAACACATGCAAATCCGAGTATAATGCAACAACAACCAAGCATAAGCTTAACCCATTCGCAACACATGCCAAATGGTTAGCTCCATGCAAAAACCAAATCCAAATGATTTGAGCTTGAGTGAACATGGGATTGAGATCACCAACACATGATGAAGCTCAAACTAGGAATCAACTCCTCTTAATAGTACGGCGATAAAAACCTTAGACTCAAAGACTACAAAGTCCTTAGCCTATCTAATTATAACTTCGCCGCCGCACGCAAGCAATCCCCTTTGGGGTCTTTATGATCATCACTTTGATACTCCCCCGGGATCATCACTCGACTCCTCTTTTTTTATCTTCGGGATCTTCTCTTGACGCCCATCACCTCATGATGCCGTCCTTGTCCCGTTTTCATCATCTCATTCATCTTTGGATCTAACTCAATCACAACTCATAAAATAGTTAGTCTAAGATGCACGGTTGTCTCAATTATCTCTTGCACTCCATTAACACATAATGGATGCCTTTAGATCAATTGAGCACAACCTAAATCAATTTGAATGATTTAATTGTGTCTTAAGTACAATAATGCAACTCATGCTTTACTATACTTAAGAGCTATTCATTTGTCCTTAATTAATCAAGGAACACCATCAACACATGATGAAATGTTCTTTAATGGTTATCAAGACAAATGAACTCAATTTAAATTATCATTTAAATTGATATGAGTATATATTAACTACACAAGTTTTCATATACTCATGTTGATGAAAAGTAATGATCCATTATATGTAAATTATATGGAAATGATCATTACTCTAAATCATCAACTATAGAATACACCCCACATGTATATGTGCATAGATATAATTGACTTGGACATAATATGCACATATTCAATTTGATCGTATTGGAGTATATCTATATTACCGTGAGTATACTTATAACTAGGCAATTCAAATATATACTCAATGATTTAGTTTCTTTGTCTTGATCCTTATATGTGTCAATAAGAATTAGATCAATGTTAGTAGCTGAATTCTTACTCTCATTGAGAGAGGATGACAATAGGAGTTGGGGCAATTTTCTTGTTTATTTCTCACACAATGCCATGCCAACTTCGAGGGTTGGGGTTACATATTATAATTTGCCAGGCAAGCATATGCTAGTCTAAGATGCTAGTCTAAAGTAGTCTAAGAGTAGTCTTAGATCTTTGTCCTAAAGTAGTCTAAGATGCTGTCCTAAAGTAGTCTAAGATGCTGTCCTTAGATGCTGTCCTAAAGTAGTCTAAGATGCTGTCCTTAGATGCTACCATGAGGACCACAAAGACCAACAGTACAAGGACTTATTCCATCATTCTCCCCCTAAGTCTTGTCCGTCATCTTGTGGGAAAGTTGGACCATCCCGGTCTTAGAGCGAAGCTCAAGGAACTTGATCCTCCCAAGGGGCTTGGTGAGCAGGTCCGCAAGCTGGTCCTTAGTGTTGATGTAACGCGCCTTGATGCTTCCTTCGTCCAAGCAATCCCGGATGAAATGGTACCTCACCCGGATGTGCTTGCTCCGTTCATGAAAAACGGGGTTCTTTGCCAGGGCCAGAGCGGACTTCTTGTCCACTTCGAGTTTCACCGCCGGTGTCTCTGCCGAGGAGATCACCAGCGGTCGAGCAAGCCAAAGTGCTCGAGTCGAAGCGGTGGAAGCCGCTATGTACTCGACCTCGCAATGAGAGGCCACCACTTGTCGCTAACCGATCGCCCGACTAACGAGGCACTTGCCGAGGAAGAAGAGAATCCTTCGTGCTCTTGCTAGTGTCGATGTCGCCCTAGTGGTCGCTGTCATTATGAGCCGACGAGGTGTGCCTCTCCGGGGCACCTCGGGTAGTAGAGGCCGTGGTCGAGAGTCCCCGCAACATAGCGGATGATCCTCTTCACAGCCTGTTGGTGCTCCGTCGTCGGTCGCTGCATGAACCGACTAACGAGCTAACGGAGAAAGCCAAATCCGGTAGTGTGTGGACGAGGTAGCGGAGGCTCCCCACAAGTCGCCGTGATCTGCGTGGCGTCCGCCTCTTCCGTCGTGTCGTCATGGCTCGGCAGTAGCTCCTCCATTGGAGTGAGTCTTTGGGTTGCGATCGGTGAGCCCAGCCGACTCAACGACACGCTTGGCATAAGCGATGCTGTCGATCGCGTGATTAGGAGTCGCCCTGGTGCACCTCGATCCCGGTAGAAGAGAGAGGCCCTGTGTCACTCATTTGGAAGGTGGCCTTCATCTCTTCCTTGAATCTCGCCACCTCCACGCCCTGGTGCCGTGATCACCAAGTTGTCGACGAGACACCCACCGCCAGGCGTTTCCACCATTGCCCCGCCGGTAGATGGTCGCCTCGTCGCGGGCTTTGCTCAAGCCCATCCTTTTGAGCGTGGAATCCAACTTGGCATTCCACGCCTCGGTCGCCGCAAGCCATAGAGGGCCTTGCGTGAAGCAAAGACCTGCTGCCCTCCTTGCCGGAATCTCAAAGCCGTGGTGGTGCACGTAGACCTCCTCCTTCAAATCGCCGTTAAGAAACGCCGATTTAACGTCCATGTGATGAACATGCCGGCCTTCTGGGCGACCAAGCAAGGAGAAGTCGACGGATTCCATCCGTACCCGCGAAGCGAAGGCATCGTCGGTCGATCCTCTCGCCGCGCGAAACCGCGTGCCACCAAGCGAGCCTTGTGTTGCGATGGCACCGGCTTCATCCTCTTCGACTTGAACACCCACTTAAGAGTGATCGCGCGGTGACCACGAGGAGATCGGCAAGCTCCCAGCGCGGTTCTTCTCAACCGCATCCATCTCCAATCGCATCGCGAGACGCCACGCGGCGTGTCTCGCGACCTCCGCGAAAGAACGAGGCTCGCCATCGTCACACGCAAGATGCAATCGCGCCTCCGGATCGCGAGGCACCGATCCGACCGTTGGTCGCCGAGAAGGTTCCCATCGTCACGATACATAGCGGCTCGCCGCCGTGGTACACGCCGAGGCGCTTCTCATCGTGGAGAGCGAATGGCGAACTCCACGGCCGTGGTCGACACTAGGCGATGTCGGAGTGGGCGTGCGGAGGTGGCCGTTAGTCTTTGGAGTCGTGGAGTTACTCTTTGTGGCGGTGTTGGCGAAGAACTTGCCGCAGCCGAAGTTGTGGTGGAGAGCATGACGCCGAGTCGGTGGAAGCTTCGGGGACCGGGTAGGCATGCTTGATGAAGAGGAGCCGCTACTCCCTCGCCTCCTTGAAGTGGGCGTGCTCGACAGGTGAAGTCGTTGTCGTCGGTCGAGCCATCGCCCACCGCCTTGTCCCATGCCCATCCTCGCCGCCGTTGAACACTACGTCGTGGCTGCGGCGCTGCACGCCGTGTCCTGGGTCAAGAATGCGGAGGCCTTGAGCCTCGCATAGCCGAGGAACACCACGAGTGCTCTCGCTGCCGAGCTTGCCGATGTGGCTAAGCTCTTTGACGAACGCGAGGCGTACCAAGACCCGTGGGTGAGAGATCGCGGCTTGCGCCCATGCCAAGCCTCGTCTGCGGCCCCGCCATTGAGAGCCTTGGTGGGCGGCGGTTGAGGATGTAGAGCGGCCGTCATCACCGCCTCTCCCGAAGCAGTAGGCATCCCCTCGCTGAGGAGGGCCCGAGCCATCCCACAACCGTCTGGTTGCGCCGCCGACGACGCCGCTTCTGCTGCGCGGTCAGACGGTCTTGAGTAGTGGCGTGAATGCCCTCATCCGCTGTGACGACGCGAACTTACCGCTGTGAATTCGCCGCCGTTGTCGGTCTGCAAAGACGCTGCAGAGTTGCGGCGCGCTCCACCTCCGCGGCGACAGCTGCAAGGCCGATGGCATCCGCACCTCTCCCTTGCCGCCGAGAACCATCACCCACATATAGCGGGAGAGGTCGCCGACGAGCGCGAGAAAGTAGCGTCGTCCTCCTGGTGTGGCTTGGAGTCACCGGCCACACAAGTCCCGTGCACGCAGCTCGAGCCGCTCCTTGGCTCTAAGCTCGACCGCTGGGAAAGGAGCCGCCTCTTTGTCGACGCAGACGTCGCAGAAGCGCTCCACGTGGTCAAGACACGGGAGGCCGCGCACCATCTCGTTGGCACTGAGCCTCTTCAGGGCCTCAAAGTGAAGGTGACCGAAGCGCTCATGCCACTGCCACGCCTCGTCGTCTCGACGAGCAACAAGGCAGAGAGGTTGTGCCACCTGCACGTTGAGGACGTAAAGTCGATTGGTGCCTCTGGTTACCTTGGCAAGAAGGCGACGATGGTGATCCCAAATCCTCATGACTCCGCTCTTGATCGCCACGAGCGAACCGTTCTCATCCAGCTGTCCCAAGCTGATGATAGAGTTCCTTAACGCGGGGATGTAGTAGACTCCGGTGAGCAGCCTGTGCTTTCCAGACTCGGCAGTGAAGAGGACAGAGCCGACGCCCTTGATCTCCACGCTGGAGGCGTCTCCAAACTTGACGGAGCCTCGGACGTTGGAGTCAAGCTCGGTGAAAAACTCCCGTCGACCGGTCATGTGATGGGTAGCGCCAGTGTCGAGGCACCACCCGTCAATCTTGTTCTTCTTTGAGGTGCCGCCAAGAAAGGCGTGTGCTCTCGGTTCATCAAGGTGGAGGAGATTCGCTGCGGCCGATGCCGCTGGAGATAGCTCGATGCTTGCGTGTGCCAGGAGCAGAGTCGGCTCTTCCTCCTCCACTGCGGCGACGTGGGCTGGCGCGTCGTGGTCGACGACACTCCTTGGCCCAATGGCCAAGCTTGCCTGATTCGGCAGAGTCGTCTCGTCTTCGGCCACGTTGCGGTGGCGCCGCCTGGCGCCTCGTGGCGTCACCCTCGATGACGTCCTCGCGCTTCTAGCTCGACGCGTCGTGCGCCTTGCGTGGCTTGGCGCGCTTGCGGCCGTCTGTCGCGGAAGAGGACTCCCCCTTCTTCCCGACACCCTGGCAAGCCTCCCACTGATCCCGAGTGAGATACAGCTTCCCGCCGATGGTGATAGGCCCCGAGAGGCCGTGGTTCGTCGCTGTCGACGACCTTGAGGCGACCTATCGCCTCTTCGATCGACATCGTGGAGATCCAGCGAGACTTCGATCGGCGAGCGATCTGCTTGTACTTCTCGGGGATGCAACGGAAGAGCTTCTGGACGGCTCTCTCCTCGTCGTAGGTGTCGTCGCCGAAGTGCACCATCTTCTGCAGCAGAGTGTTGAGACGGAGAGCAAAGTCATCAACGTCCTCACCTGGCTTGAAAGCGTGTTCTCCCACTCCTGCGAAGTGCTGCAGGTGGTCTTGCGGCGCGATCGCTGCCGTCGTCTTGCGCGGCGATGGCATCCCAAGCCTCCTGGCGATTCGCTTGTTGAAGCGAAGCGCATCTCGGCGAATCTGCAGCTATGAGGCATCGGCGCCGTCGATCCTCGTAGTAGTCGACGTCGCCGCATCAAATCGCCTCCCGCATGTGCCGCGCTGAGCAGCGTACCGCATCACCGACCCGCTCGGCGTAGTTGGTCTTGGTGAGGTAGGCCATCCATCGCCGGACCGACGTCCCGACAATGGTCTCGATCCGTGGTGACCGTCGTGCACGGCTGCAGGGGAGAGCGTCACCTGTAAGGGCCGCGATCTCCGTCGACCAACCGCCGCCGGAGCGCCGTTAAGCGCGTACCGCTGTCTGGCTGCCACCACGCTCATGGGAGTCGCGCGATCGCTTTCATCGCGCCGCTTCATTGCCGCCTCGCTCGCCGGCTTGAGCCCCACGTCGATGTCGCCGTCGGCAAGCAGAGCCGCTCGAGTCTATCGCTGCCATGAGCCTCGAGCTCTCGCTGCCGCCGCCGTATTTGCATCCGCCGCCATTCTTTGCTTCATCTTCGCTTCTTCTTTGCCGATTCATTGCTTGCCTTGCTTTGCCGCTTTGCCGTCGCATTGCGATCTCTGCTGCTTGCTTGCGCTCATGATCCTCTGCTGCGGCAACCTCGGCCTCCTAAGGTGCAAGCGCTTTCGAGACAACCGAAGGCCGAGATCGTCTTCGGACATGGCGCTAGTGAGGGGTTCTTTGCTAGGGAAGAGGCGCCTCGAGCAGCCGCTTGTCTGTTCAGGAGATGAAGGGTGAGCAGGAACAAGCGTTGTTATTCTTCTTTGCTAGCTGAGAGCAAGGGGGGGCGTGGGAAGGAGATGAGCAAGAGATGTTTAGGCTGCAGGAAAGAACGGCTCTGATACCACTTGTTAGTAGCTTGAATTCTTACTCTCATTAAGAGAGGATGACAATAAGAGTTGGGGCAATTTTCTTGTTTATTTCTCACACAATGCCATGCCAACCTGAGGGGTTGGGGTTACATATTTATAGCTGCCAGGGCAAGCATATGCTAAGATGCTAGTCTAAGATGCTAGTCTAAAGTAGTCTAAGATGCTGTCCTTAGATGCTGTCCTAAAGTAGTCTAAGATGCTGTCCTAAAGTAGTCTAAGATGCTGTCCTAAAGTAGTCTAAGATGCTGTCCTTAGATGCTACCATGATGACCACAAAGACCAACAGTACAAGGACTTATTCCATCAATCAATACAAAGAGACTTTCAAGTTAAAACTATAAACTCCCCCTAAGTATGTGCATCCATGTAATGTGTGGATTGGGAAACATGATGCACGTTTGTGGTTAATATAATGGGAACATTCATATTTTAACTTGACTCCAAAGTATGCAACTAGTACTAAGATAAATACGCACACATACCTTGGGTTTTCCATTTTCAATGTGATGAGACTGATCAAAGATATTCTAAATAAACAAGTTAGTCTCGATATAAGATTTGTCATTAATAACAAAATCACATTAATGGATAATCTTAATATTAGATTTGTCATTAACATCAAAACCATAACTAATGAAGGTTGAACTTACAGCAATGCCGGTGAAAACCCTAATTTTAAGCCTGGCTTTGATACCATGTTATGAATAGCACTCGTATTTATTATGAGACCATTAGGTTAGAATATATACATGTACATGAGGGTACAAAAGAAAAATCTATATAAGACAATATCTATACATGGCAATGCAGTATACTAGCAATCTGTATACAAGACAGTCTAGGATACTAGCAATCTCTATACAAGGCAACATAGGTTACTAGTAATCTCTATACAAAGCAATATAGGATACTGTCTATCACCACCTAATTATTTCCTCCTCTTGTCTCCCTTTTTTTTTTTTTTTTTATTTAGCTTTCATCTTTTTCCCATCACGATGGTGTTATGGTACAATCTTAACTTATCCTGTGATACATTATTGTTGGAAATTAACATTTTTCTGGAACATTTCCTTTTAGTTGTACTATCCATTTTGACATGCCCATGCAATAGTATGTATATGCAGTAGCAGAAAAAATAAAGAAGGCAGCTCATTGGGAGGTTGATGTTCAACTGGAGTTGTTCCACACAGATATTGGTGCAAATCGTATAGCTGGTGGCCTTTTCAATGGAAAAACACTCTTGTATTCAGACCTTAAGCATGTGGTACTGAGAATTGTTCCAAAATATTTACCGGAAGCTGAGGAAAATTTGATTCTTGTTTCTTCACATATTGACACAGTTTCCACAACGTAATGCTCTATCTTCTCTCTTATGGGACAGCTTTGCTTCTGCTTTGCATTAAGTAATGAAATCATTATGCTGACACAATCAAACTTGAAGTAATGGTTTCTGCATGCCTTTGACGCTTAGTGGTTAAATTGGTATATTGCATTCTTTACTTTTGTAGAATGTTGTATCCGTTTGCAACAATCCAACTTGAGTACCACATTAGTAATCAATTGAGGAAGGGGTGCAGAGGATGGACTAGAAGAAATAGGAAAATGAGATTAAACAAATATATATGCTGAGGAGTCCACTGTTCTTTAAACACAGGCAGGAGAGATATCTAGGTGCAAAAGCTGCCAAACATAGTTTGACAAGGAATGTTTGGTGTAACTTAGTTCAAGATGGAGCATGACCTAGTGAACAGATATTTAGGATATAACATGTGAATCTTCAAGTAGAATATAACTGACATGCATGTTTTGAAGGAACCATACAGATAAGGTTGTCTGATGGGCATGCCATGTTTTGTTTGCCTGACCATTCTGTTGAGGATGATTTTGAAGAGTAATTTAGATAGTTATTCAGATTGTATATCTATTGTTAGTAGCAGTATAATTTATTGACACATCAATGGTACATTATTGTAAGTCACAGGTACTGTAGCAGAACAACTTGTTGTACTTTCTTTCACATTTTATTGTCCATTGTCAATTTTTGAGAAAACAAATATACTTACATGCTTTTTCAGTGAAGGTGCCGGAGATTGTAGTTCATGTGTGGGAGTCATGTTAGAGCTTGCACGGGGAGTGGCTCAATGGGCTCATGGGTTTAAGAGTGGTGTCTTGTTTCTATTTAACACCGGTGAAGAAGAGGGTCTTGACGGGGCCCACAGTTTTATAACTCAGGTCACTATCTTCATATTCATACATAATTCTGTGCAACTAGCACCTGGACTTACATTTTGCAGTCACATCCAGTATTGAGTTGCAGGTTGTGATAATCCGATGTTTGCAGTATTCTTGTAAGATTATTTGAGGGCCTCTTTAGTTGGGATGAATTTAGTCGAACCACCTAAAAGAATGTTGCCTAAAGAGTTTTAAACCAAATCATCCTCATCATTCTAATGTCCCACTGCATCCATGCATGAAGTCCTGTAATACTTAGCGCAGATGTGCATGAGTATTTTTGGGTGGAAATGGGGATTGGGGCTTTCATTAGTAGCTGTTTGGACTATCCTTTGTTAAGTGTCAATTGGGGCTTGATTCTGGATGGCTCGCATCAGGGTAGAAGAGAGGGAGGGGAGGTGGGTGAATATGGGGCTTTTGCTAAACATCTGACCTTGGTCTTCAATAACAGGATGATGTCCTAGCTCAAAAACCTGCATTACCTACTTGCTTTCTCTCTTGCTGTTCTCTAACTTGTCACTGAAAGTAGTTTTTTCCCCTAAATTTCAGTAAATCAATCCCTACATGACACCATAAATTAGAATTTATCATTGCGCTTTTGTTATTTTAAACATGTAATTTTGAAAGAAAAGCGTGTCACTGCTCTTGGTATGTATAACTCCCTGATGTAATTTACTAATATTTGTGCAGCACCGCTGGAGAAACTCAGTACGTTTTGCAGTTGATTTGGAAGCAATGGGTATTGGTGGAAAATCCATTCTTTTTCATGTAAGGCTCTAAACTTGTACTATTCTCTATTTGGCAACATTAAACTTGCACTTTACATTTGTAACAAAGGTATAATGTCCTTGTTTTTAATCTTACTCTCTTGCTGATGCTAGTAAACACGATTTCTGAACATTTTAAGCAAATCAACAATTCTCCTGGTTGGATTTGCGTATGGTAGAAAATAAAAAAATTAAGCACCCTGTTCTATTTTGCATGTACTCAAATTTATACACCAGAAGATTTTTTTCCCTGTTTTAAATCCTGTGGATTACCATGTCCTTTTTGTTTAACATGTATGAAAACATTGACTTCGAACCTGCTCAGATAAACTTATTAATTTTTCCCATATAACAGGGTACTGACCATTGGGCTTTGGAGAGCTTCGCTGCTGTAGCCAAATACCCATCAGCTCAGATAGCTTCACAGGTGGCACATCAGTTTCTTTTGGATTTCTGAGTTTTGCTGTCTTAGAAAGGATAGTTTTTAGAGAGGTTCATTTCCCTTAGTAGACGCAGTTATGCAGTTGATGTTTATAAGAAGTCCTGCTCTAGAAGTTATGAGTAATTTTCGTGTTCTAAGTTATATATTGTTGGTCCAGCAGATGATCTTAGAAAGGAACATCATATATTGGCAAGTTGCAGGGAACATTAATCCTTGCAAATAATTGTTTCAACTTACATTGTCATGTTTCCAGCATCACAGAAATCAAGCAGCTAAGAGCAGAATTGACTGTTTTGTAGTTTTTTTGCCTTGTCAGCTTTGGAAACACACTATTTAAGTAGCCCTTCCATTAGAATAGATGGATATCATTGTTAATCAGTTACCTCACACCCACTTGTTTGTTGCTAATATTGAACTTGAAAAAAACTCAATTGATATCCTTTTGCTAGAGCAAAAGAAGACGGTTCCACGCATGTCATTTTACTCAACTAGCATAGTTCTATCTTAATACTTTGTCTTCCTTGCAGCTTGAAAATATGACATAACTTGTAACTGCAGGATTTTTTTGGTTCTGGAGCAATAAAATCTTCTACTGATTTTCAAATATATCGGGAAGTTGCTGGCCTTCCTGGCCTTGATTTTGCATATACAGATACAACATCCGTGTACCACACAAAGGTTTGCTTTGTTGACCTATTTTACATATTTTCTTATCATTACTAGTGACTAATACCAAAAATTAGCTTATGTTCTGGTCTTTACATGAGCAGATTGACATGGTTATGTATATCCATAGACAAACTCCCGAATAAAAGTTACATCCATCATTCTTTGTAATTGATTTTTTAAAAAAAATTTGAACATCACTGATATGTCTATTGACAAAGTCTCAGTCAATGGATCAACTGCTCTTACCTATTTGAAGTGCTAGAGATCACGGACCTTGAAGTTAAACCAATGTTATTCCCATTGGTATTGACCTTTTTAAGCAAAAAATAATAATAATACACATGTTTTTTAATTTAAACAAACAATAAATGTTCAAAAGGAGGTAAGCATTATTAATGTAAATGCTTCACAAGGTGGAAACATCACTCATGAACTTTACTTCCTGAGGATGCGGATTGTTCCATGTAGAGTGCAGATTAGAACTGTTTAATTCTAGCATATGCTATTCAGCCATTTGATTCTTAGTGATATTTGATTATTACTTTAATGCCATTAGATTAGAATTTTATGTGTGCCAAGTTTTGGAACTGACTTTGTTGCTCAGAAGTTAGAGCTAAGGCAATAGATTTAGGTCTAACAATGACTTTGGTTAATGTTGGAAAAACTAATATAAGGTTGAAACTTGAAAGATTATTTGAATCCATTTTTAAGTGAGTCCTAAACATTTTAGTTGCTTACTCATGATATTTTTTTTTGTTGTGTTCTGTGCAGAATGACAAAATGAAACTTCTGAAACCAGGATCCCTTCAGCATATTGGAGAAAATATGCTTGCTTTCTTACTCCATGCTGCTGCATCACCAAAATTTATGAAAGATGCAGAACTGGCGAAGCAAGAGAGCAGAGAGCAGAACAAAGCTGTTTTTTTCGACGTTCTAGTATGACGACAAAATTCTCTTTGTTTGGTGTTATCGAATATTATGATTATGTCATGCAGTTTCTGATTGTTCATTTAGCTTAAGCAAGAACATGTGTAGGTGTTGCATTTTCGTAAGGTCCTATGAAAAAAATAGGTTGACATTGAATATTGGTCATTGCACTGAATCTTGATATTCAAATCTTCAAGCTAATGTAATGTTTCATATCATGATGGTCTACTCTTTTAGGGCTATAATAATAGAATCAATTTTGAATTTGCTGAGATGATTATGTGCCCTGAATGATTATTGGGCCATATAGTAAGCAGATCAGGTAACAGTAAGACCATTATTATGTGCAATTGTTACGGAACAAGGAATTTTATTCTTTAGAGCAAAAACCGTGTGAATTGTGAAGTTGTAGCAAAATTAAATTAGGGGGAAAAGATATTATAGGGGGTATGGATATACGGGGTGAAGAGGAGTAAGAAAATGCCTTATGTGCTTCATATCTTGCTTTGAGGAATGACCCAATGCTAGGACGAGTTGGTCCATCTTTGATGCGGTCATCCTTCGATTTTGTTTGGCTAGAGGAAATGAGAAATGGGATGGAGTCATCCAATGTTTTTGGGTGGCATCGCCCCAGGGGAGAATCCACCAGGTGGGCTTGGTTAGGCTTGAGCCCACCCTCCACCTGGCGCTGTAAGTCCATTGCGTACATGTGCTAAGCTCCTACGTGCGGCAAGGGAAAAGAAAACCAACAATTTGCTGTACACAACCCTGGAGGAGCAACGGAAATGAGTAAATGCAGATAAGTGATTGTTGAACTCCATCGAATTATTGTTGAGTAATAGAAGAGAAATTTCAGATCTCAAGGATTCTTCTCGGCTGAGGGAGAATGACGCGGCATTGGAAAAGTAAAAAATATCAAGGTGTCCATTTGTTGGCATGGATGCGAAGATGCGAAGAGTCTATTTGTTCAATTGGATCATCTATATGACAATAAATACTAACGGGAAGGCATTAATCAGAAATAGATTTGGATAGACTAATACAATTATTGCACAAGACTATTTGCTAACCTTTACAATGTTTGTCTCTATTTAGCTTAGTCCTTTAAGCACTTCTTCCTTTTTCATCCTGGCTTCACCACTGCATCGCCCTATTCCTCATCTTCTTCTGACTTCATGATCATGTGAATGGTCCTAGACTCCTGGGCTCCTGGCACCATCTGGTTCCTCAAAGAAACACCACTGATTTTGATGGTGTTGTTTGACTGTGCTGGCATAAATTGAGCATGCATTCCCTCAAAAAATAGAGACTGCAGTAACCAGAGGAGTATCTGCATATAATACTAGTTGGCGTTCGCATGTGTTAAGATCTGGAAAATTTTAGGGGTAAAACATACAACATCCTTGTTGGTATCTGGCAAAATTATACAGCACAACAGTTAAATTATTTCTTGGGGATTTAGTCAGCATGATATTATGTTCGACTGAATTTTATTTTCGTATTTTGCTTCAGCTTTTCACTTGTATGTTACGACTTTTCAGGGCAAGTACATGGTGGTCTATTCACAGCGACTTGCAACCATGTTTCACAACACAATAATATTTGAGTCACTTCTGATATGGGGAACGTCATTGCTTATGGGTGGACGCCCCGGGCTTGTGTCCTTCGGAATATCATGTTTGAGCATTATTCTAATGTTGATATTTTCTATTTGCTTACCGGTTGCGGTAGCATTTGCTCTGCCGCATATTTGTTCCTTTCCTGCTTCGTATGTTGCAAATCCATGGTTAATTGTTGGCTTATTTGGTTCTCCTGCACTGCTTGGGGCATTCATTGGTCAGCATATTGGATTTATTCTCCTGAAGAGGCACCTTCAACAAGTGTATTCTATAACAAAGTCAGGTCTAGATCAAAACACGATGGAATACCTTGTTGACATGGAAGCTGAGAGGTGGATTTTTAAATCTGGTTTTGTCCAATGGCTAATAGTTCTGATACTGGGAACCTATTGGAAGGTTGGATCGTCCTACATAGCACTCATCTGGCTTGTTTCGCCTGCATTCGCATGTAAGTTGGTATGACTGTCTGAGCAAGTTAATAAAGTGATATTTGCCCTGAGTATTCATGGCTGTTGTTTCTTCGCAGATGGTCTTATGGAAGCAACACTATCTCCTGTAAGGTCACCCAAACAGCTCAAAGTTCTTACATTGGTTCTGGCTTTGGCTGTGCCGGTTGTGTCAACTGCTGGTTTGGTTATACGCATGGTTGACGTGATTGTCGGGAGTATTGTACGAATTGATAGGTATATATGTAGAGCATGCAACATCCAACTGTGTTCTCTATTTTAACATTTGCTTGCTCTTTTTATTTTTAGAATCAACCGTTGCTGTTCTTGGTTAGGACTGTAAATATTTTTTGAACTTAAATACTGTTAGTAGAGAGTACCTTGTGAGTTAATCTAAATTAACAACCTTGTCTGTTAATCTAAATTAACAACACTAATGTCAACCTTAATTTGCATCAATATGCAGGAACCCTGGTGGCCTACCATACTGGCTTGGAAATGTAGTAGTGGCTGTTGGCATTGCTGTCGTCGTTTGTTTTACGTTTGTGTATCTTCTTTCATACGTTCATATATCAGGTAAACCATGACATGCTAGATATATCATCACATTTTGCTTCCCTGTTACAATTACATCCCTGTTACAATTACATCAATGTCTGTAATCTTATTTATTCAAAAATTGATTTTGCTTTGTTTTGTGACGTGTAATGTAACTATGTAAGGGCTGAGGTTGATCAACAATCTTATATGCGATTTGTGATGTGTTCTTTGTTGAGGCCTAATCTGAAATTGTAGTGTCCGTGTCGGACACTGCACTGTACCATGCCAGATGTTGCATGACTGGTGCTAGGGCCAGGAGTGGGCTGCACTAGACGTGGTGTCAACTCCACGCAACCGACTTTGATTCGGTTCCCTTCCTCCTTTAGAACTCGTTTTCCTGGTCCTATATATGTACCCCTGTAGTCACACGTTTTAAACGGCCTGTCGTCTCGTGCTTGTAATCTCTCGTTTCATGAGAGAATGGAGCACATTGATGTCAGATATTATTACATTCGAGGTGTCATTGCTTAAGGTGACATTAAAGTCAACAAGATAAGTTCTCATGCTAATCGAGTTGATGTATTGACAAAGCCAGTTCCTGCCATTAAGTGTGAGCTTTGCTCAAACTTAGTCAGTATTACTCACTAGTCCTTTGGACTTTCGGCACACAAGGTATTCATGTTGTTTTGATTGGAGGAGGTTATTGTGTTCTTTGACTACTAGAGGGAATCCAGCTTGAGGTAGAGATAGTTGAAGTATAATGCAAATTCGTACCCTGTCTGTGTGGCACTGCACCGTCCCATGCTAGACATGACATGACCGGTGCTAGTTCAAAATGCGGGCTACCCCAGAGGCCCAGACATGGTGTCAACTCGTCGCAACAACAACAAGACCTTTTGTCCCAAATAAGATGGGGTAGGCTAGGAATGATACCTGATCAAGTTCAATAAAACCTCTAAACATTCGATCTTATGTAATGGTTCTAGTACGTAGATCGCTAACTTCCATGTACTCCTATCTACTCCCTCCGTTTAGAAATATAAGGCCTATTTTGACTTTGCACAAGGATTAAGATTAGGGTGAAATGGAGAAAGGTACGAGTGAAAATGACTTAGATACCCTCACTTAATTGTCTTGGAAGATGAGAGAGAATAGTTTGTTTGTGGTGGTAATGAATAAATGCATGTAGTTGAGAGAATAAATAGGCGTATAGTAGGAAAAGCTTCATTAAATCTATATGCAAGCGTTATGTTTCTGGACAAGATTATTCAAACTATATGCCTTATATTTCTGGATGGAGTAACTCCAATTCTTTGGATACATTTCAATCCCTTAAGCCTCGTTTAATTGCTTTTTTCCACATCAATCTCAACCAACCTCTGCCTCTTCTTTTATTTTCGAGACGACTTAAAATTCCACTACGCACTGATGCCTCAGAGGGCTTCCATTGGAGATGTCCAACACATCTCAAATGATGTTGGACAAGATTTTCTTCAATTGGTCACGTATATCATTATTGTGGATTCCATCTCGCTTTGTATGACCACAAATCTACACGGCATCCACATCTCTGCTACACTCATCTTCTATACATGTTGTCTTTTTGTCACTCAATATTTTGCTCCATACAACATCGCAGGTCTTGACCGCCGTCAAATGACGCAATTGACTCTAATTCGGTTTCCTTTTCTGTCCATAACTCCTATTCTTAGCCCTATATATGTGCCCCTGTAATCGCATGTATTAGATGGCCTGTCGTCTCGTGCTTGTAACTCTCCTCATATAACGATTTTGCCTTCATGCGCCCATGGTTTTCCCTGCAAAAATTTTTCCACGTAAAAATCCTGTCTTGTCTCTCAAAATTTTCAACATTCTTCAATGCATAATCAATGTTGTATGATGCTGTATGAGCATTCTGGGAGATGAAGAAAGCTGAGCACACCTTTATGAGGATATTAGAAAAGTATTGTTGCCCATTGGATGAGAATAAACATGATGACTTCTTACTTCAATTTAAACTATTTATATAAGAGACGCAGAGATCCAACTAGAGTCTGTAATGATCATAAGTTGTTACGTTTTTTTATTGGTCAGAAGAAGGTTCCTATTTTTCCCTGACATTTGCTGTGCTCAAGACATCTGACCATGCATCAAAGTCTTGCATTTTTCCGCATTTCTTACTTGTACATACATCTGCCTTTTGTTTTACACTTATCAAAGAAGCTGATATCCCAGATAATGTTTTCTTTAGGTGCTAAAAGGACACTTGCTTTTCTGTTGTGTATATTATTTGGACTTGCACTTGCACTGGTATCAAGTGGCATTGTCCCAGCGTTCACGGAGGATATTGCTCGATCTGTAAATGTAAGGACTGCTACATTTCATTTATAGTACCATTCGGTTAAGTTACTTCATTGGATTTATCTTAAAAAAATTATCACGATATTTGGGTGCAATGAGTTTTGAGTGTTGTTGTCATATGATTGCGATAATTCACTACCCTTTGTTATCTCTATAACCTGAAGATGATATTTTCTCTAAAAAAATATATACCTTTCTTTTAATCAATCATACAGTTCTGCAACCTTTTAAGATCATCCTTAATGCATGTGATGAACATGAGTTGCTCTTCAAAGAAAGAGTTGGAAGTAAATGCGTACTCCCTCCAGTTGCAAATATGTTGTTCTAGTTTTGTGCACAAGAATTAAGGAGTGCTTGAAATGACCTGTATGCCCTTCAAACATCCCCTGACACACTAGTCTTTTCTCTTAAATTTGTTATGAATTCTCTTTCACATTACCATTCATCATGGAAATATTAATTGCAACTCTTAGCATTGACATTTAGTCAGCATAAGTACAGTACGAAGAAATCAGGAAATGAGTAAAATGTGCCTCGAACTTGTAGAACTACTTATATTTAGAGAAAAGTTCAATGGTTAAACCAACTTATATTTGCTAATCATTCTTGCAGGGGATAATCTGCTTGACATGACTAGATGTTTGCAAGTCTGTTTGCCTGATTTATTTTAGGGGCAGTTCCTTATTTGCCATCAAAAGTTTGCATTATCCCTTCTATGTCACTCATTGTGTCTTGAACGGGATCCCACGTCACTGACATATATTGCATTAATCATTCTGAGACTAGCAATGATACTTATTAGATGATAATAACTATTTCATGATTTGTTTTTGCTCAGGTTGTGCATGTTGTTGATACTACAAGAATGAATGATGGAAACACAGAACCGTTATCCTATATTTCTCTGTTTTCCAATACACCTGGAAAGTTAACAAAGGAATTGGTGGACCTTAGAGGTGAAGAATTTTCTTGTGGAAGGAATATGACTATTGATTTTGTAACATTTACCATGAAGTATGGCTGTTGGAGTTACAAAGGGAGCAATACTGGATGGAGCAAATTGGAAGCTCCAGTGCTCCATGTGGAAAGTGATTCTGTTACAGATGACGCTCGAAGAACAGTAATATCAGTTGATACTAAGTTATCTACACGTTGGTCGCTCGCAATCAATAAACAGGAAATTGATGACTTCACTGTTCAAGGTGAGTTGAACTGTTAAATAGATAAGAGAAAAAAAATCACTTTAATGTATGCACATGCTTGAAAATTATGCGATGTTGAACATTAACTACTCATCATTAACAGGTTCATTATTTTAGCTTGGCAGCTAATACTAATAAAGATCAGTACCAGTAGGCTGTGAGCATTGAATGACGACCATTACGGTACTGTAATACTTTTGGGGGGCAAAACTGAAGAACACCACCACCTTTTAATTCGACTTAAATAATTAAACCCCACTATATTACAATTGTTGCTAAATCACAAGATACTAAGAAAAACAGTAGCAAGGTTGCTGCTCTCTGACATTTGCTTCAGCTGTGGAGAATTTAGTAATGCATTTACGTGAACTACTAGTCCTTAAAAAACTTATGTAAGCGTAGATAATTGATGTTTCCATGTTATTTGACATTTCCATGTTATTTTCTTCAGTGAATTCGGAGAAGTTGGTTCCACTGGGTAATAAGAGCGAGGTTGATGGATGGCATACAATCCAGTTTGCAGGTGGTAAGAACTCGCCAACAAAATTCCAGCTAGCCCTTTTCTGGTCAAGTAATTCTACCCATGCATCTCCAAAAGAAGCTGAAGTAGACGATCTTCCTTCCTTAGTAAAACTAAGAACAGACGTGAACAGAGTTACACCGATGGTTGGTAGGGTTCTTGAGAAGCTTCCACGATGGTGTACACCTTTCGGCAAGTCCACTTCTCCTTACACGTTGGCTTTCTTGGCCGGTCTTCCTGTCAATATTAAGGCAATGCACATGGTTCCCCAAACTTAGGGTATTCACAGTGTTCATTTATATTTTATCCTGTATTTAGCTACGCATGTTAGATCGTACCATACACATATTGATTTCATTTATAGCCTCAGAATGTCCACCAAAGCTGCAGCAGCTTTAGGTTCAGTTAAACTGAACCGTGAAGAAATAAGCGTCAAACATACAGGACAGCCCGGGGGTCAAAAATGCGTCTTACGAATGAATTGTTTCATGTCAAAAACTTCAGGAGGAATAATAGTTGTAATAAAGACTGGTGGTTTTGAATGTACTCATGGAGAATATTGAAGGCATTGCCAGATTCGATACATTCTGCATTGTGGATTTTCTGATTGGTACATTTTTGTACTATTTATTACGATTTGGTCCTGTGTGGACGCTGCTGTCTGTTGCAGTGCACTGTTTAGAAACGCACTGTCATGAGACGATGTGCTCTTATTTCCTCAAGAGGGAAAAAAAAAACGGCAGACGTTCTGCTCGTTTTCTTTTGTTTGTCAGCCAGCAGTAGGCCATGCTCCTATCCAAATTCGTCGTACTAAGCTAATCAGGCAGTACTCCACCAATGCTACTATATACCTGAACTTTGAACAACTCAGCAAGTAGAGAACGAACCTTTTATTATAACAACCATTTGTACACTTAATAACACACTAATAATGACTGACTTGTGTGGAAAGTTCACACTTTCTCCCTAGCATAAGTGGAGTCATGTCTGGTCGGTCTATTCATGGAGACCGAATCTAATCCATAGCAGCCCACAACAGATGGTGACGGTTAAGCCAGACCACCAGTAGAACCGAGGTTGATGCGTGCCATTTAAAATTAATCTCTGTGCTGCTCCGCGTGCACACGGGCATACCAATTGCCCAAGGACGTTCGTGCACGCAGGACGGCATAAAGTTTTCCATTCCAACTGCTCGCGCCCAACCGAGGCGAAGCGTGAGCCTCGACAAGGAAGGCGCACAAAAAACAAAGCCGTAACGCGTCCTCCTACGCTATAGCTCCTCCAGAAACACCGAGCCGCTGTCCGAGGCCCGGCACCGGAGGAAGTCCCGCCAGTTTTCCCTGGCCGAAGCTCGCTAACGCCGATGACAATTGACTACACTGGCAGTATACTCCACACACTCCTAGACCGCCGGGACATGGGTGAGCACTGCAGGCATCCGGATCGTTGAAGCCATTTTTGCGGAATGACTTGTGTCCGGACGTCCGAAATTTTCGAACGCGTTGCAACATTTCGTTACAACGTGCGCAACAATTTCCTTCGATAAACAGTGAAATACGCTACAGTAAACGGATGTTACAAGCGTTCAAAAAAATGTTGCACGTATTGGTAAAAAATGTTATAAGCGTAGAAAAAAATATTACAAGAAACGTCCGATAAAATAAATAATAATCGGACGTTTGAGCATTAGTTTCTCCCGCATTTTTTACAGTCTCCCTGTGGTGGTGGTGGTACAGTGGTGGTTGATATTTGTGAGCACTGAAAGCAAGGAGCCCGGCCACTAGCTGGCTTTTCTATTTGCGTTGCTGTGCGTATATATTGGGGTGGGGCTATGGAGTAGTGCTGGCTCAAAATTAGCAGCACCCCATGTGATGTGAGGGCATCTTCGATATTACACCTCGGTTTTCGGTGAGCCTGTGGAGTCACAAATCGCTGAGCTGGATGAGAGAGAAGGAAAGTGAGGGTGTGTTGTCGCTTGCTAAATCAACGCGAGCATAAGAAACAAGAGGCAAGCGACGGCACGAAACAAGAGGCAAGCGACGGAATGTTCACCCGCTGGAGTTGGGTCATCGCCCACGGACATGGTTTGTGGGCCCTGTTGCGGAGTCGGCATCTACACCACGGCGATGATGGCCACCATGAGGATACGGTGGTCAGAACTCAGAAACACCTGGTACGTGGATCTGTTTGGCATGGTAGGCTCAGGACAGATTTTACCAAAATTTATACGTCAAAAAGCCGTATTCACCTCGTCATGTTACTGAGGAGGTGATGAGGACCAGGGGAGCAGGTTCAGGAGGGGACCGACGGTAGGGATGGCAATGAGACCCTGATTTCTATTTTTCCACGGGGAATTCTGTTAGATAAACGACACGTAAAGTAGATAAAGAAGATCAAATAAAAAAGAATAAGAGACATGGATTTAACGTGAAAAACCCTTCATGAAAAATCACGGCGGCGTAAATCTTCACTATTTTCGAGAGTTTTTTTTGAAAAGAAAACAATCTATTGAGAAGGAAGAGCAGATCACAAAGTTTTAACGGATACACTGCGAGATCTTGCATCAAACAAAAGAAACGGAGAGATTACAAGCGAGATTACAAGCGAGAGTCAATTAAAGAAGAAGAAAATAACAAGAACAAACAAAGGAGCGATCGCTAAACGGCTTAATACTTTTGTAACTACGAGTTAAAGCTTCATCCTTGACCGATTGTAGATTTCTTCATGAGTCGACACGACGCTCGGAAGACTCTATTGTTGCGTTCTTTCCACCAATTCCAACAAGTTAGGATAACTAAGGATTTGACACCTTTCCTAAGAGCCTGACGGTTTAGCCGCAGATTTCATATTTTACGAGAGTTATAGACTTAGGAACAACTGTAGTTTACAAAAAGGTATATATAGATGATAGCGACCTAGGTCAAACTCGGAAATCAATCCATAACCCAAGCCTACAGGCGATGGGCCTCCGCTACGCTCTGACAGAAGTTGGCCTTCTCTCTGAATTTAGATCATAACTTAACAAATTCCCCTATTAATGAACGGAAACAAGGAAAATCTCCCCACGTGGGGGCTTATTAGAGAAAATATTGCCCCTATCGGAGATGGTAGGGCTGGGATGTTATACTATTCCCCGTCTCCGCCCCGTGTTATCACTGACAATTGGATTTGTGATTTAAGGCCAAAGCACTATTTTTGATTTACGAACAATTTTAATATATCATACTGTCATGTACTCATCTTCTAATTTTGGTGTTGAAATGTTGTAATTATTTGTTGCATTTGGTATATTGTTTGATGAAATTTTGATTGTGTTTGCTTATCTATTTTTGGGGATTAGTCTCCGTCGGGGCCCCATGAACCCGTTGAGGGTTGGGAACAAGGGAAATTAAGCCCTCATGCGAGGACGGAGACGGGAGAAACTTTGGTTATCGGGGGATCGGGAATGAGAGGGCGCTCCCTGTGGGGATTTTCCCTGTTGTTATCCCTAACCGGCGGTGAGGTGGAGACCATGCTAGAGAAGTGGAAGGTATCAAAAAGGGAGAAGGAGCTAGAGGTAGCACAGACTTTGGGAGAGGACGGGCGAAGGCACGAGGAGGAAGGAGCGGGTTCGGGAGGAGGTTGGCAAGGGGGCCTGCCAATGTTGAGGTGGAGGCCGCACTCAAGGGAAACATCACAGAGGAATAAGGGAGCACTGGTGATGTGGATTGTGAGGAGGGGTTGAGAGAAAAGAGAGAGGGAAGGCAAGGGGCTAACTGGATAGACCAGATTGGTGAAAATAATGTAAATAGTAATCGTGAAGTGCATGATCATATTTAAATTGTAGTACCACTAGAGATAATCTATTGGAGCAGTTGTTTCTTGTGTTGTTGGTAGATGATTTAGACATCCTAAGAGACAAAAGATAAACTATTGGATATGCCCTTGTACGTCGCATCCATTGCATGGCTAGGGTCACTAGGTAGGATTGATGCTGGTCTCTGCCCTGGTACTGGTAGCCATGCACACGCACGTGAGACGCTTGAGACAAATTTTTATGGGGTAAACTCAGTTCCTGGGGAGGAGGGTACTGAGCTAGTGCATTGAAGCCCAGAAGTTTCGTCACAAGAGAAGCTTGTACTCCATCTAGCCAATAGTAGCCATGCCATTTAACGGGAGAACGTACACCGTCTTCCCAACCCTCTTCCACCGTCTTCCACCGAAGATTACTCCACTTTTCACCCTTGCGCCGGTGAAATACTAAGACGAGAAGATTGGTCGTAGGAGAGGCTAAGGCATCACGGTCAACGCGGTTAGGGAGGCAGGCGGTGCCCACGGAGCGGCGGAACATTCGCCCTGGCGATGTCGTCACCGGCGCATCACCCACACGAGCACTGCAGTACTGCACCCCTTCCTTTCTCGTTAATCAATCACTCCGCGCTCGTGATTTCGCCGCAGGAGGGCGCGAAACGATTATTGGGAGCGCAGTGGCGGCGCGGAAAAATGAGGACGACGGGGTGCTGTTTTGAGCGTGCGAAAAAGTTAGGACGAAGAATGAGACACTGTTGGAGTTGGTTTTTTTTTTAATCATACCCTAAATCACATATTAAAAGGGTTTTTAGGCACTGTTAGAGATGCTCTAAGTGCAAGTAAACAAACTAATATCAATGGAGATGGTACACCGCTAGAGACTAGCTAGAGAGTAGACGGTGGGCCCCAGGCAGCCCGACATGGTGCAATGTGCCACGGCGTCCCCACCGTAGCCTCGTTGACTTCTTGACTCTGCTGACTTTTCCTACAGCGCCATCTCTCACGTAGTATATGTGCTGTCCATTTGTTGCTATTTCATTGCATTGCCTGGCTCACTCGCGCGCGCACAAGCAGCCCGACACGGCGGACCGGACGCTCCGCAATCGCACCGACGATGGCCGCTTTCCTCTATCTCATGGTGATGGTCTCATGTCATTTCGTCTCTCTTCTCTCCCTTTTACCAAAGGCAAATTCAATAGCTATATATTGCGTAGTATTTGATGTTCATGCATGGCTATTCGATCCTGCTCCTTTTGCGATATATATATATACCACGTATGAATCTATGTTGGATGCTGTCTGTCAGATTATGCCAACATGACCATCTTTTCTTTTGCAAAAATTAAAGCCGATATACATGGACGTGAATGATTCAACAGACGTTAATTCACGTCCATTATTCCTTTCTTTGAAGGGGAAGCAAGTGCTAGCAGACAGCAATGGTTACAGGCACCGATAAACCGGCATTACTATCAGCAGACTGAGACTAACCAAAATACGAGTAGCTGCAAAAAGAGAAGGGGGGTTAATTCAAGCGACAGGGAATCAGGGACCCTTCAACCGCACACTATAGGGAATGCTCAACAGTATGAATGATTTGCAATTTGGAGCAGTAGCATGGACGCATCACTCACCAACAGTATGCTAGCTGGAGAGGTGAAGCTTTACCAAACTAGTAATGAGCAACGATGCTATCTTTCATCCAGGGATAAACTACTCTACTCCCCTACACTAGTCGCAAAATCAACAAATCAGCAGTAACTCTGGCTCATGCAGTATCCAGATCGACTATTTCATCAGAAAAGGCATTTTATATAATGATGGTTCCCCGTACGTACGATTGACAGATTATTTTTGCAATCCCGAAAAGCCAAACATGTGAAGTCGAAGATTAATTATCATGCCCAACGCTTGCGCCAGAAAGCATGGCAACTTGTATCCAAAGTCATAAACCTGGCTAATACTCAACAAAGACTGCCTACCTAGTACAATTCCACCCTGTCTACGGTAAGATGAAGATCTGCCCGATATGGAAGGCATGCGAACCCAAATGTCGTTTCTTATGCACGTTGCTTCACAACAAGATTTTAACAGACAACATGCTCGAATGGCCATGTAATACAAGTCATTCTTTGCAACGCCTTCGAAACTCCAACTCACCTTGTAAAGATTGCCCTTTGCGATACAAGTATGGGGGTGTCTCTTGCGCTGGGGAAATCTGGACCGATGTCAGAACTTAAGCTTCAGTGGCTCCATATATAAATGGTGGCGAAAAATAAGATCCCAATATGATAAAGATTTTCGTCGACACTTGGATGGTCTTCTCATCTATTTCGGTGGAATCTCGCAAGAAAGAAATCAACGATTTTCAAGGATAACCAAAACACTGAGCAGTGGCGGTTTGATCAAGGATTCCGTGCTCAAAGGCTTTGCCATGTCTCTCGTGACTACGGATTAGTTTCTTGCCTTAGTGGTTTCGCTATTGTCTTCATAGGGTTTTTCATTCATCCTTTCAGTCCTAGGTGATATCTGTTCTTCTTCTTCTTTCTTCCTCAGTTTTGAGTGCCTGTTTCTCCTGAGGTGTTGTGAGGTTTTCCGGTTTTCTTCCTTAAAAACTGGCCCCCTTTTTTCCGTTTCTTCTTAATAATATGCTACAGCAATTCTCTTGCTGTTCGTTCAAAAAATAAACCTGGCTAATAATAAACCTGCCCCCTGATCTGCCATTATTATGATTTCCCTTGGCAAGCTCTCGTCACAACAAGAACCTCCCAGATTAAACAATCAATGGCCTGTTTAGGTGAACAGCAACGTCCATGGACTATTCTAATCCAGCACCCCAGAGAGTCCCGTCGGCGTCATGTGCGAAACGCAGGACAGCAACTTCCACTGCAAAAGCGCCTGTCTGATCGCACACCCCTATCGTTCGCCGTGCAACATTCTTTCAGGGTGACAGGCCGACGGGACAACGCCCTGCGATTGGCATCCTTCGCCTGTAACTTGGCCCCTAACCTTACCTTGCCTCCCTCCTGTTGTTGTCTTCGTGACAAGGATGTGGTCAAGAACACTTACAAGACAAGCGATCCGAGACCATACAGGTGACGGAACCATCTTTGTCTTCTGGTAAATGGTCCAACGTCTGAGTATGTGGTGCAGTTTACACCGTCGTTGACGGCCTTTTTTGATTTCAACTATGCTGTGGGATAAGAACAGGCAAATCACCAAAGTTAGGCACAAATGACATGCTTAGTTCCCAACAGGGTTGCAGTTAAACCAATGGTACTACATCTGTCAGCAGCGGAAAATCATAACTTTATAGAAACAGTGATGCATGGAATAATAATGGAAGGATCACTACTGCGCACACTGTTCTTTTGGTTCTGTGTTAGATCATTAGATGGGATGTCCATTTCATGCAACAATATTCTGGGTTAGATGGTCAGCCAGCACAGTTATTTTTCGTCTGCAAGCAAAGGACAAGGAGGCCCTGAGGGCATTAATGCCCCAAAGGTATCAGGATAAGCTACACAATGTACAGTCGCCGCTCTCTCAGGCAGGCAAAGAGGGGAACAAATGAAAATGCCTGGAGCTGAGACCACCCCAGATTCAGATTCCGCAGTGCCTAGTAAATATTCCAACAGTACACAATTACATTTAAACCGGCACCTGCTAATCTTGTCTCTTTGGCCAATCTGGGACACCGGCCAGAGTCTCAGAGACCAAGAGCATTCAATTTTCTGAAACAGCACAAGTTTTGCTGAGAGCTTCTTTAACTCCAACGATGATAAGTACTGAAAAAGGATGAGGGGAAAAAACAAGTTAACACTGCGTCAGCTTTCCTGACTAAACAACCTCTAGGCTGGATCGAGAAGAAACCACAGCTCATTCAGCTGTACAAGTAGTTCGGCTTATTGATCCATAGGACTAGGAGTAGCTCCCTAAGTTATTCGGTTGATTTGGTTCCTTCCTAGCCCCCTAGGTTGTCACTGCCAGCGTCTGTCGGTATTGTCAGCCTCCGAGCCGACTTCACAAATGCACTGCAAATGAGGGAAAAGTCATTGTGTTTCAGTCAATAATTCATAACGAGTAAAATATGATTCATTTGAAGTGTACATAGACTGAAGAATAATTGAAGATAAGTTTCCAATGTGCTCGCCTAAAAGTCTCATCGCCGACGTGCTTGACTTCGCCGGCGGCGCTACGGTAGAGCACATGGCTCCTCAGTTCACCGCTCTCGATGCAAAACATGTCAGACAAGCGGGTGTACAGCTCCTCGAACGAGCTCAGCGCCGAGAGATCAAGGTTCCGGCCGACGGCATCTGACTCGATGAACACCTTGCACTGGCCGGGCTCCAGCCCAAACTCAGATGAAGTTTGGCTGCTGCCATCCCCAAACCACTGCAATCTCCGAGAGGACGTGTTTTTGGTCGGGCTTCCCTGGATCACCCCGGAGCCGGAGCCTTCAGAGACATTGGGCACTTTCTCGGACTCCCAGTTGGGCGAGCCGTTCCCGGCAGCTCCCGGCGAGGTCAGACCGCCAGATTTGCTACCTTTCATCTGCTCCTCGGTTAGTATCGCCTGTCCGAAGAGCCGTAGCACCGGTGGCTTGACATCGTCGGGCTTCTTCGCGCCAATCGGCAGAGAGCACGAGGCGTCGTCTTCGCGGGAGAGCGGGCTGCCAATTGTCAAGTCAGTGCTGATTCTTGGCGAGCGAGGAGCGACATGGTCGGCGAAGGGGCGGCGGATGCCGGAGTACAGTAGGCTCGACTGCAGGTTGCTGATGTGGAGATCCGAAAAGGATGGACCGAATTGCGCATGCCTGGCTCCCTGTATGCCTGCAGGAGGAGCACTGCTACTGTCCGGGAAGGGAAAGAAGGGGAAATTGTGGTGCGGTTGGTCGTGGTGGTGGTTGAGTGCCACTGTCAGTGGGTTGGGAGGGAACGGCGCCGGGTGAAAGAACTGGCTCTCGAAGGGGAAGTCGGTGTAGGGCGGGATCCGCGGCTTCTTGCGCGGCGGCGAGAAGGACGGCAGGTGGAGGTTGGGCATGCTCGACACGAGCTCCACCAGCCACGGGCACACGCGCTTCACGTTCTGCAGGAGCTCCGGCTCGTCCCAGGTCACCTGCGAGGCCAATTCAGGAAGGAACCACCATTTATCGTTTGGTTAATTCTACCGTCCCATGCCATGTGGTGGAATGGAGGTTAGTTCAAGAGAATCTCTCAAGGGTTATGCTGGTGTGTGTGTGTGTACCTGAAGGAGTCGCCATGGCGACTGCGGCCACTGGATGGGGTCGGCGGCCTGGACGCCGGCGACGGTGCCCATGAACCAGCTGATCCGCGACGAGTCCTCGGTTTCGAACGCCATCTTGAACCGCATGCCGGGGCACCACTGCACCTGCATGGCCGCCCTGACCGCGCCCGCGCGCACGCAGAACTCCGGCGTGCTCGCCCGCGGGTAGTACACTACCTCGAACGGCTGCCCGGCGGCGGCCATCCTCGCCGCCGCGACCACGTCCTCGGCCGGGACCTTCCCCTTGGCGCCCGCGCCCCCGCCGCTTGAGCTCGCATTGCCCCGCATCAGGCCCCTGTACTGGTCCCATCCGGGCAAGGCGGAGGGGCCCTCGTCGTCCCCGGCGCTGCAGAACCCACGCTTGGCGCGCCGGATGCCGAAGTGGACCTCGCCACCCTCGCCGCGCATGAACACGATGGAGTCGCCGGCGAGGAGCTTCTTCAGGTTCACGAAGTTGCTCCACCCCGTGGTGAGCAGGTGCCGGCGAGGCGTGCCCCGGTAGATGTGCCGGAACTTCCACTCCACGCCGTGCACGTCCTTGGTCAGGATGTTCTGCGCGGGCGGCTCGGCGCTGTAGTCCAGCACCGGGAAGATGGTCTCCGCGCAGAACCGCGGCACCGAGAACCCCCCGCCGTTGTTCGCGTCGGACTGCGTCAGCGTCTTGGCGAACGACGCCGGCTTCGCCCTGTCCTCCGGCTGCTGCCGCCCCTCCTCGTCCGCGGCCTCGCCCACGTCCACCAGCGCGTCCCCGGGGCGGAGCGGGACGAGGCGGATCCTGGCGAAGACCTCGTCGCTCTTCGCGTCGGCCATGAACCGCACGGCGGCCACGCGGCAGGGCACCAGCGCCGGTACGCGTGCGGCGGATAGGTCAACGGCCGCGCTCGCCTGCTCGGCGTGGCCCTGCGGGAAGTAGTACACCGCGGCGCCCACGGGCGGCACGGAGCACATGCTCCCCGCGCACGCCAGCCACAGCTGCGAGTCCACCGACCCCTCATCACCGCCGCCCGCCGGGCACTCCATCTCCGGGAACGTGAGCATCCCAACCCAAGTCGTCGCGTCCTACGTCGGCGCGCAGGCTGCAGCGACGATGAGACTTACCTAATGAGGTGCTCTCCAAGGGAAGCAGCTTCCAACATGGGACTATATGAGTGGGGGGAGTTGCGGTTGCAGGGGACGGACGGTTCGGGAGGAGTTTTCCCGGGGGCAGGTGGTGGGAGGAGGGGCGCCGCGTGTGTGTAGGGCTTAACAGCACGGCTGTTCCCACGGTAACATGTAACAAACCTCCGTGCCCCAGCCAGCGCCTTCGGATGAGTGCCGTTGCATCGCTCGAGCGAGCGAGGACTGGACTGCAGAGGAGAGGAGGGGAGCGGGAGTGCGGAGACACGGATGCCGTGCGACGTTCCCAACACGGAACGCGCGTGTTGGGGCGTCTGCGCTTCTGACACGTGCAGCTTTAACCGTTTCACGGTGTTGTGCGAGTCGGAAGGTGCACGAGGTTTGATGGATTTTCCAGCTCCTTTTTTTCCCTTGTAATTTGGTTTTGTTTTGAAAAGCATCGTAAATCCATCACTGAGCCGCCCAGCTGATATATGTTCTTCTTATACTTGAGAAACGTGAAAGACAGCGTTGTCACGTTCGGTGAACATGGAATGCCATGCCTGCGGACGTGGGAGGAGTGTGACACGTCCGATGAGCACAAAAAGTACCTTCTATTCTATGATAGAGAGAGGACTAAACTCACAGTTCCATATCATATTTGTAAAAAAAAAATCAATCCGGTGCAGACCGGGAGCCTTTCGGCCAATGACAATAGTACTGTGTCCAGACGAGCACTTCTTTTTTTTGTTTACTGGATCGAAAATGCGCTGAGTGGTTTTGGTTTTTCCACGTGCATACGGACCCCCATCCAATGGCCTAAATATGCTTTGAGATTGGCGCATAATTCTGGTCAACATATTGTATACTGTGCATACAACAATGGGTGGGCCCCACCAAACAAACCCCTGGCTGCGTCCGGTAAGGTGGCGGTCGGATCTCTCGTCCCCAAAGCACAACGGCCCAATCCGATCTCATACCCAGCGAGAGGAGGCCGATGACCAACGAGACGACGACAGCGGCTGGCAACAGCTGTCTCCGGGGTGGAGAGCGGCGATCGAGCAGATCTGGTGGCATTGCAACTCGATTTCCTTTGCAGCTTACGTACGTAGACTAATCGGCTACCAAGGAATGGCCGGGCATGTTAGTCTGAAAATGTTTGCATCAACCAATGAAGTACCCCCTTCTAAACTAAAACGAAAAGAAAGGCAGGAAGGAACAGCGTAAAAACAGCCATGCTTAAGACTCGTGATGGCTTCGTCGGTCGTGGGCTCCTGGGGTTGTTGGGCGGCAATGGTACATGGAATCTCATTTTTAGAATCGTGTCGAGAAGTTTACTTAGCTTTCACATCGAGACTTGAAGTGTGACACTCCATTAGTCCACACCCACATAAATTTTCTGTTTAAAGAAAAGGCACAATGCACTCTTCTTTTATTTTCAGGTTCAAGAGTAAGGTTACAGCTCGCTTGATAATAATCCACGACTGCATTAACATGGACCAAGAGTATATATCTCTCGTGCACGGAAATCGCTTCCTCTCATCAGTTTTGCAGGAAAGAGTTGCATACATATACAAGGAAACTTTCAAAGATGAGATGAAACCCCCGCGAACCGGCCGGCGCGTCACGCGCGCGTGGCTTCAGCACTCGCAGGCCAGTACGTAGCGCGCCCGTGCACCGCGGTACTACCAGCGGTGCGGCCCGTCATCCCGCACGGGCTCGCTAGCCTAAGCGCGGGGCGCGGCCATGCACAATGCGTGTCAGCGTGCGCCGTGGCATCGCACCGCTGCCCCGCGATCATCCGCAAATCCTCGCCACAATTGCACCAAGCGTCCGAGTCAAAAGCTCGAGACTCACAGCCCGTTCGGTACTTTGACCGCTACACGCAGGTGCTTATAAAGAGTATGTAGTGATGTAAATTGTCTATATATTTTACTATGCAAGATTTTAATTGATAAAAAGGAGAAAGAGCGTAGTTATTTCTTCGTAAAGAGACAACGACTATATAAATAATATAAAATATCATTATATGAGTTTTTATCTATAGTACCATTTTTTCATGTCATAATTAAAATATTGCAAGATCTCATAAAAACATCCTTAAAATGCTATCTATTGCAATAGTTGTCTTTCGTTTTGCCTATATGATATAGAAGAGAATACAGACAGTGGTGATCGCTACTATGTACATGCTCTAAACGTCTTCCAAATCCTATATCAGAGCCATTGGCCGCTACTACAGACTAGGAGATCAGAGCGACCGCTCGAGCCCGAGTGCGAGGAAGGCTGGTAACGGACCACGCCATGTCTTCACTAACTCCCGCGCCCATGGGCTAACGACAACCTACTGTAACTTTGGCTAATTTACTCCCCTTCGTATTCTTTTCTAATTCAGTCTTCTCCAAATAAAATTGTAAACCTATTCATTTTCTCGATCGTAGAAGCAACGATAAGTGGCATGTATTGCCCGTCGCGCTCTTCCACCAAGACCAGTCGCCAACATAGCAACACATTCCACCAAAGTGGCATATCTAGAGGACCCACTAAGACAGAAGGAGTACTACGGTACCTGAACTTAACAGGAAGGTAAGACCTCGTCACTTGCCACTTTTGTCGAGGAGATGTGGTGGTGGATGGAATTACTATGGTGCCAGCAATCTATCGTAGTAGCAGAGCAGAGTGTGGAAGGTAATACATATCGTCTGTTGATACTTTTGCGATCGAAAAATAGACTAAATTTATAATTTTATTTAAAAAAAGATCAAAGATAAAAAAAAGTAAGATCAAATACATCCAGGCTTAGATGACCATGTGAGGCCAACGTGCTGGTCGAGAATTGATGCTTATCTGGCTTGTGTATATATATATATTTTTTCAAATCTAGCTTCTCACTCGTGTATTTATAAATCTGCCATCCTCTCTCATCATGAAAAATGCGTTAGACGACACATACCACCTGCCATACCCCAAGTGCAGAAGGAGACGATGCCACAGGAGCTCACCGTATCGTAGCAGCAGGCGCATACCCTACCATGGCAGGATTCTTTCTGTGCTACCAAGGCGCAGCAGCACCTTTTCCCGTGGTCTCTTGTCCTGTCGTGGCACTGGGCACTTTTTATGATCTACATGTATAGTAGGATACATGTGTGATTTTATGATAGAGTATATATATGTCGTCAGAGAGTCTTCTATAAAAAATAGCAAAGGAAGATTTGGAAAAGAAGTGGGGCGGATAGACGATGAATTCGTGTTCCTTGTGGACAACTACGGAACACAATACCAGCAGTCCAGCACAGACGGGACGCCGCCTTGCCGTGGTCTTGATCGGACGGGAGCCGAACCGTGCGCCGACGCGTGGCCCGGAACAAAGAAACATGCGTAACGCGTCTTGTCTCGCCTCCCGCGCGTGGGTGGGATTTTTGTCGCCGGCTTTGCTTACCGCGCGGGGCGCGCTTCGAACGCGGTTGTGGAGTCCTGCTGTCGCCACTCGCCAGGTCCCTCCCTCGCCCCGGCGGTATCATATCATGCCATAAATAAAGTTTGAAGACTTCCGACTTCCTCATCGATTTGAGTTGGCTCGTCGGCTCGGTTCATTTTAATTTTTTATATTTAAGTTTCTTAAAAAATACGTAATTATATATAGGTTTTTCTCGCTGTTTTTTATGAAAAGAATCTTCTAATTTAAAAAAAAATTGTGGATTTTTCGCGAATAGACTCTAAATAAATATTGAAAAAAAAGAACGTAGTTACGTTTGGATCATTCCGGCTATTTTTCGTGAAAAGGACCTTTCAATTTAACGCAGTCGTGGATCCTTCGTGAGAGGATCTCAGATAGATGCAAAAAAAACGTAGTTGCTTTTGTGTCCTTTCAACCGTTTTGCGCGCTTTCTCGACGAATTTTAAAAAAATACTGTAAAAAAACAAAATTATTTCTGCGAAAAAACAACGCATATAACATGTCACGCCACGAAAACATACCTAATTGTCTATTGGGCAATCAGGATCATCGCCGTATTTGGCACCTGTTGATTTTCTCACAGTAAGACAGCCCACAAATTTCTTTAGGGCTCGCACAATATTGCCTGGTTTTAGTTCTACGGTGCAGAATTTAATTGGACAACCACATATGAGGTGTCGAATTAAAAAAATACATGTTGACATGATCATAACACCGGCTAGTGTCGAATTAAAAAAAATACTTGGTGCAAAATCGCAAGGTAACTATTCTTAGGACTGTTTTGTTTTTGCTGTGGATTCTTCAAAAACTGATTCTAGATTGTGACTGTAGAGAAACCGATTCTATATTTTGTGATGGCATTGGGTAGATAATTACTTGGAACTTTTAGTGGAATTCTCATAATTGTATTCCTCAGAATCCACAGAAACACATATGAAATGGATTGTAGATTCTATTGTATATAGGTGGGTTGAATTATGAAAATTGATTAGACCGTTTGTTTTTGATCTAGCTTTTGGGACCAGAATCCATAATCCACGGCAAAAACAAACATGCCTTTATAATGAGAATTGCTAAATGGCACTTTTGTGTTTTTTGGTTTGTAAGTATTTTTTTTGTCTATTAGATATTATTTTGTGATCACATTGTGGTTTACATTTTGACTTTGACAACATTGACTTTATGATCTATGTTTTTTGTTTGTTATATTCCTTATAGTTTATTTTGTTCCTCTTTTTTTTATTTACAAATTGTCACATTAGTTTTTACATAATTTAATTTGTGTAAAACTAGTATATAATTAACGTAAAAAGCTCATGCAAGAAAGAATAATATTCTTTTTTTACAAATTATCACAGCATTTCTTACATAATTTAATTTGTATAAAATTAGTATGAAATTGATGTAAAAAACAGTCATGCTAAAAAGAATAATGTTCCTCTTCTAATATTAAAAATTGAGTACTCCTTAATAGTACTCGAATAGGAGGGGAAACAAATTGGTTTCATCCATTAGATCTAGATCTAAATACAAACAATTTAAGTGCTATTTAGTAAGAAAACACTTGTATTCTCTCTGGACACCCCTTTCATAATTTCAAAAAATATAAAAAACGTATGCACGTATACCCTGAAATACAATATGACTGTCCCCTGAAAAAAATGCACTATGATTGAAGGAGCTTATGCAAACATCGTCGTCATCTTTTGAATTTATGCTAAGATCGGGACCCACCGCAAACTCAAAAGACGACGATGTTTTCGTGTTCTAGTTTATGTATATTATAAGATTTGATACGTCTCCCCGTCTTCGTTATCCTAATATTTATGCGATGATCTCTTGTTTAACTAGTCACTCCCAACGATCGACCCGACGAGGAAATGAGCAAATTAAGTGTTGAACAGTTCCAAGTGAACGCCGAATGCGACCTAAGTACGCCTTGATCGCCACTCGAGCTACTCTACCTAATGCGCGATGCATATATATCCCTCTTATTTAGCAGTTGGCATCTCGCTCTCCAGCTTTGTCAGTATAGCCACTATACATATATATGATATGAAATGGCTACAGCCTACAACAGTGCTTACAATGTCCATATTGCGCAAGCAGTAGCGCCTGTCCGACTGGCACCTTGTAATGTGCTGTTAGATCCGTTCGCAGGTTTTGTTTTGTTTTCCCAGAGGCTCCCAGCGACATGCTGGGCCGCATCGACAGTTCAATTATATATGTTCGCAACACTAGGATAGGATTGTCCCTACGTGCATTTTGCACCTACAGGGACCTCTCTCTTTCTCCAGCTAGGACTGTCCCTACTGGCTTCTTGTACCCTGCATGCGACGTTACCCTCCCAGGATAGCACTCTCCATCAGAAAATGGATCACTGGGAGAAGCATGCGTAAAAATTCGTACTATGAACTATTCAGCTGACATGTAGGATCTTTACCTCTGAATAGGGCCTTATGTTAGTTTGTACGAAATAGAATGAGCTGGGTAACTATGAATCTGGCGAAAACAATGGAGGAATGGTTGGAAACCATGAAATGGGCTTTGGCCGAAATTTCGCTAGCTTGCTGTATGGTACTGATGTGCATACCTTTGATTTTGTCAGCACAAAAATTAGTCTACTGCTGCGGAGTAGCAAAGCTAATCAGAGAGAGAGAGAGAGAGAGAGAGAGAGAGAGAGAGAAACCAAAGTCACCGTTGCACGCACAAACCACGGAGATCCATCGACATCTCCGGATCGCAGGCACGCACACAGGAAGATAAGAACAATTAAAGGCCCATTGACCTCTTCATTCATGTATGCTAGCTGCTACTTCGCGGCACCGAGTTTGACTTAAGAGCACCGAGAGCAGGCCCGTACCACAAAGTGCTACTTTTCATTTAATCTTTAATTGCTATTTATTTAATATCTTCAGAAAGATTACTGTTATTACTATAATTAATCTTGTTTATTCAAACCTTTTTCTCACTTTCTTACTCTGAACTTTCTCCACCTCTCTGTTGCTCTTCAATTCCCCCTTTGCTTTCACACAAATGTTATTCCTATATATCTCTTATTTGCATGTGAGAATTAACCCCTCTGCTCCTAACTCTCCTCCTTCCGACTAACTCTTCATTTTGTAAAAATAATCCCGATGGTGATGAAACAATTCACTCCATTTTTACCTATTTATTTGGTATTCTTTATGAACTTGAAAGCATAATTCACGCTCTTGCCGTATTCTTCCGATCTGGGTGTTAATCAAGATTTCATTCACCCCTTCTAAGATCAGGAGACATGAATCCTGTTACGAAAATTATAAGCAAAAACGAACCAACGAGCTAATGCTAGGACCTAATTTTAAATTTAGCCCGGGAATCCAAATTCTCGGGTACAGCCCTCGTCAAGAGCTTGCCAGGATCCACGAAAGAGCCTCATCCAGCGGGAGTTCTAATATTACAAGGGATCGAGTTCTATCGATGGTGTCCGGCTCGGAACAGAGATTTCCGCCTGTCGCACGACCGGCACGCAATGATTGAAATCTTGTTTGGCTCAAAATATCGGAGGTGGCTGGAGAGGAAATTTCAGCGATATGTGAAAATTTCGGATACATTCTGAACGAAACACAAAAACAAATTTTTTTTCAACCAGTATGACCAAGATCTCGCCCGGTTTTGCCGAGATCTCGGCAAAATTGGACAAACTGAAATCCATTCTAAACAAAGACAAAAAAATTTAAATTTTTTTAAAGGTCCTTGACACATTGATTGTATTGTCATAAAAATTTCAGATAATTATGAATCCTATGGAATTTTTAAAAATTCAAACATTGCTACTGTCCTGATAAAACTCTGACTGACAATTTTGAACCGAATGAAAAAGGGACAAACCACGTTATAAATATTTGAAATTTTTTATGCATGATTCTAACATATCATTAATCTTTCCATATAATTTTCAGGTGATGGTGAAGCTCGAGGGATTTTTAAAAATTCAGACAGCGGTGATGTCTGGATGGAAAATGGTTGAAAGTACGTTTGAAAATTTTGAAATTTTGATTGGATGGTTGTGATGTATCACTAACCTTGCCATAAAATTTTTAGATGATTATCAATCCATGAAGGTAGAAATTTCGACAGCATTGTGACTAAATTCGGATTTTGAGAGTAAAGTGAGTGAGAGCGTAAATGATTGGGTGTTTCCTAAGGCAGTGCGAATGATTTACATAAATGGATTATGTCCTCAATGTTACTATGCAACAACGCTCTAGCCTAATGGTGAGGTTAAAATCATTCAATTAGGAGGTCTTAGGTTTGAGTCACAAGTTTGTCACTTTGCTTGTAATTTTTTTCCATACTTTCGAGCATGCAAAAGTTATGAAAATTTTTGTGGATAGTCGTAAAGCATCTGTAATATTCTCATAAAATTTTTACATCATGATCAAACCTAACAAAATTTTTAAAAAATGTGAAAGTGTTACTTCAAAGTTCTCAGACTTGCATGCTTCTACAATATATAATTTTTGATTGAGCAATCAAAATAGGTTTAAATTTTTTTAAACTTTTACAGAAAAATTCTAGGGAAATTTCTAATGTCTCTCGCGTCCCACGGCACGTTTCCAAGACTTCGCTCCTTCCCTGGGCCGTCGGTGCGAACCCCCATGTCCTGCACCCCTGCTGTGGACGTCGGTGCTTCCCCGTCATGGATCCCTCAGATCGATTAATTTGATGAAATTTCGACTAAGAGCAAGGTTAATAATAGAGCCCATGGTGGGCTTTATAGTGTTACCATGTCACACATAGCCAACAAAAAGTCTACTCATATAATAGCTCACTCTTGATACAAGCTATACATTTAATACTTGGATCACCTCTTCCTCTCACAAAGTGTCTTGGAGTCCGTGAGCGACCCACTTTCATTGGCTACAAGTGAGCAGCCCGCTTTCTTTCTCTCTCCATTTCTCTCTCTTCCACCTCATCACAAATCTGATGTGTCACTTCTTGCAGCCCGCCTACATCACCTTATAATACTTGCTCTAATCAACGCACAGTGGTCACACTGACAGCAGACTGCTACAACAGCCGTGTAGTTAGTTTGAGCTGCTCTGTGTTCGTTGCATTTTTATGGACCAAAAATTTTGCAAGCCCAAATTTGTAAGTAAGATTGGGTTAGAGTAGACATATTTCGGCCCATTTTCACTGGGCCAAGCTGCACCTTAGCCATTGCTACGTCCGCCGTCGTCTCCAAGGGCTAAGTCCCGACCAGAGGTGGGAATTGGGCCACACTGGCCCAATGGCCTTTTGAGAGGAGCCGCCCAGACTGTCCTCGGGTTATCGAATGTCCCGTCGTCCACATCGGAATTGGAGGTTAGCAACGGATCGCCGGTGGCGCTCGCAGTGCTAACACCCAAGCCCAATAGAGACAACGTCACCCATTCGATGAACTCGACAACCGTCCCCAGATTCCCCATATGCGACCGAACTCGCCAGATCGCCCGCATACCGGTTTCAATGCGATATCAATTCAATTTGCATAAAGGGGCAACGAACTCAAACCAAGCAACCAAACACGCACGCTGAAACACCCGCACAAAGACAAACCCGACAACCACCAAACCACACTTAGCAACAACTCCAAGACTCTAAACCACACCGAACTAAGAATTTGACTAAGACTCCAAAATCTGGAAAATTTCGCATGACCCTCCTAGAACCTATGGACATCCACTCAGCAGACAAGAAAACACAGGTTTAAAGATATATATATCCAAAAGTAATGCAACAACCACAACAAAGAAGACGATCATAATGAGAAGCCAACCACGAGACATCGACAGAGACTTAAACAACGCATTTAAACCCAATTTAAAAGACTATCTATACAACAAAAATGAATCCAATCGCAACACATTAGCAAAATACAACTTCTCTAGGAAGTGTTCGCCTGAACACTTCCAGGCGCAGGCGATGTCGCTAAGCCTCTACTCGGTGTCCCGCCTGGTCACCGAGAGGCGAGAAGGTAGAACTCAGATCCGCCCACCGATCCTCACCAAAACCACAAAGCGTAGCATAAGTACGTAAGGTACTGCAAGACTTACCGGGTCCATATATGACCGACTCCAAAGGAGATGCATTTGGCGGTAGCAAGGTAAACAGGCTTAGGTTAAGAGTGCAGAAATGCTTAACTTTGTTTCAATTTTAGTCATCTGCTCAAGTTTTTCTCAATATAATTAGCAATGAATAAAGACCTACCTCTAGCATGATATTGTAATTAATGAATGTAAAGCAAGTCATCTCATATCAAAATTTAGCTCAAGCCCAACGGCGAACCACAAGTTCAAGTTGTTTACTACAGAAGAAGTTTGGACCAAGCGTGCTCATATCCGAGAGCGGCAATTGAATCGCTTAATTAACCTCGCAGGAAGCATTGATCGCACGACACTTACCACAAGGGCCTAGTGTCAACCCTCCCAATCATACCCAATCGCCAAGCGTCCTCCCCGCGTCCGAAAACCTAGCACCCTCGAGCAGCCCCAAGCCCGGCTTGGCGCTTGAGAGTCGGCCTAAGCCTCGCCTCAACCACGCCCAACCACAGAAGTTACGGTCCATCGATTCCATATGAGAGAAAGAGCGCCATCGCACCATAATCGGGCATGCGACCAACCGGGTGTGCTCAATCTTATTCCACTTACGGATCGGTCTTAATCGACACAGACGGGCTACACATTTGAGTCTCCGTACCCAAATGAACCAACTCCCCCCGGTCCACAATTCATTTCTTTCCAAAACCTTTCCCAATTCCAAGTCCGACATAATGTAGTATGTGTATAATGATAACAACCGCAAGTGATGTAACCTCCGTCACTTCACTTGGTCCAACCCCGACATCTAAGCATTCTAAGCACGGACTCATTAATACCCATAGTCTAGCTCAAAAGGAGATATTCGCGAATACAAGGGGTGTGCGTGCAAGCAAATAGGATCTATTCCTATCCCACATGGCAATTCCTAATGCAATACTTAACATTTCAATTAATCACATTATTCTCAAAAATAACGATACATAAGGATAAACATGCTTAGGTGCTTGCTGCAGCTTCTGCCGGATCCTCAACGGCAACTTGCCCACCGATGTCCCCTCGACCACGGCCACGCCACCCTCATGGTTTCGTTTTCTACACTAGCAAAGGCATATGAATGAGATGCATGCAATGCATATGAAATGAAATGCTAAATGCATATGAAATGAAAACACCAAATGAATCATCCAAGCTAGCTCCAAAAGTGCAAACATTCAACTCAATTTAAAACTGAAAACACAAATGCTAAACTCCACTTCTATTCTATAGAAAAAAAATCTGAAAATACAAGCACATTCCTCTAATCAAGCATAACTCTTGAATGCTTAACCTAAAATTTTATTTCTTGGACTCTAAAAGACCACAAGAGGTTGATCTAACTTCCCCTTGCATCAAAACATTCAGATTACAAAATTAAGGTCTGCAATTAAACTCTGAACTTTAGTCCTAAGTCTGAATTTTCAGAAACACCGGTTTCAGGACAGCATGTATACAAATGACCATAACTTTTTGATCACTTAGCCAAATTGAGCAAACTCAGAGCCTACACGACCATAAGACATAGACCTACAAATTAGCTTCAACCAATCACTCAGATTCTGCCCAGGTAACTCCCAGTTCAGCCAGCAACAGAGGGCAGTTTTCAGAGTTCAGTATTTTTCAAAGTTTCAGACAGCATGCACAAAATTCAACATATAAATTGCTATACTTAGTAGAATTGAGTAAAGGATGATATTTTCACAATCTACAAGAAATTTCCTAAAACTTTACAGGCAAAATTAATTTCTAATTCGGCCTCTAACTAATTCTTATTCACAGATCAAGTTTCTACCCGAAATCTTCAGCATTTTCAGAGCAGCAAGCACTAAAATAGACATAACTTTCAGCTGGATTAACGAATTGAGGTGATTCTAGTTGGAAATGAAAGATAATTTGATTACCCACAACTTTCTCTACAGTCAACCTAGCAGGAGATGCTCAGAATTTTCTCAAATCAGCCCGAAACAGTAGCTAAAAATTCTGCTCGAAAATTCAGAACTTGCCCCAAACCCTAGATTGGTTATTCCCCATTCAAACCTTGATTCTCCACTCATCTAAGCCCCCAATACATCATGGCAGCACCCAAGACCAGGAAATAACCCATCAAAACCTAAACCCTAGGGAGCCTTACCTCATGGAGTGGAGGAGGAGAGAAGAGGCTGCACTTGGAGAGGGAGGAGGCACCACCAGGGAAGTGCTGCTGCTTGGAGGAGGCTTGCTGCAGGAGGAGCTGAGGGAGACGCCTAGGGATGTGCTGGAATGGGGGAGGAGCCACCAGGTGCTGCAGAGGAAGCTTTGGCAGGGAATAGAAACTGGAGGAAGGTGCTGACTTGAAGACAAGAGGAGGCGCTGGCCTGCTGGCTTCGGTTGGGGAAATTGGAGGAAGCTTGAGAGGAGCCGGAGGAGCTTGAGGAAAAGAGCTGGGGAAGAGGCGGCTTGGGAGAAAACTGAAGAGTTTGGTGGGAAGTGCTGGAGTGAAAGTGCGGCTTGAAGAAAATCTTTGGAGGTGAGGGTTCTACCGAGTGGGGAGGCAGAGAGAAAAAAAATATGTCTTGATTTGGTTTGGGCCTCCAAGTCCTTTTTGTACATTGCTCACTTGACCCCACTAGAACAAGAATGAGAATAGCTAAGTCCCCAAAATTTTAGCTCTTAATTTTTGGTAAGTTTGGAAATCCTTAAGTGGTAATTTGGAATATTGACTGAAGTCGGACGTCGATCTCAAATGCGGCCAAAACTCGGTTGGCGCCAATGTTAGCCGCATGAAACGAATTAAAATTTGGGGCCGTGACACCTTTGTACTGTGACGTGCTGAATTGGTTTAGATCTTTGTTCTTTGGACATGTTGAGCCGTGGACGTTATCATTGTTGGTTTATCACCGTGAATGGCACTAAGGATGAGAAATATACGTTGATCATCAATGAGAATCTAGTATATATAATTATTTGAGGAAAAAGAATTAAATTTTATTTATCATTGGAGAAAAAAACCATCGAATCAGGCGTTGAGGCAACGAGAATCGTTGAGATCCGGTGTCGTCATCGTCTTCTTATTCTCCGATTGTCGCTGTCTTTTTCCTCAGATGGTCGGCGAAGCTGGTGGTGTAGTGTCGTAAGGTCGTATCTAATAGTGGTATGACCGAAGGCTGCTATATTTGGCACAAAAGCGGTGGAGATGGTAAGGAAGGATGGCGTGAGACAACGAGAGAGGTGGTAGTGTGGGGAGGGAGGAGAGGCTCCTTCGAGAGGAGATGGTAAGGGTGTGGAGAGATAGCAATTGAGTGTCATATCAGATAGCAATATTTGATGATAGATTAAGCGGTAGGAATAAGCTAGATGATAATAAATTGGACTATAGATAAATATTTTTTTATAAAAAAATCACTTTCATGCTAGACTGACCCAAACATAACGAAGTCAGTTATACCTTTATTGTAGCGCGGTAAATCGTAGGGAGATTGACGCCACTGACACTCTTTAAAATTCGTGATTCACTTAATGACACCCTGACCCACTGTCATACACTCAGATAGACCCACATGTCATAGACACATTGTTAAAAGCCAACGAATTAAGTGTCGCTAGACTAATTTTTCCGTAAATCGTACCATGCCCATCTTTCGCACCGTGCCGTACTTTGAGGTGTGCTCGGTGTCCATGGCTTGGGCCAGCGAAAAAAACCGCACCCATTCATTTCACCAGTAAACCGCTCCCCTTCCCGCCGCGGCGCCGCTCGGCTGCTCCAACTCTGAGCCCGAAACCGCCGCAGATGCAAAATCCCAACGGCGCCATCCTCCAACTCTACCACTCCAGCCGGCTCGCTGCCGCCCTCCGCGCCTTCGAGTCTCTCCCTGCTCCCGCCTCCGCTCCCTCTGCCACGGCCGCCTCGTCCACCGCCACATCCTCGTGTCATGATTCCACTTGATGACCACAAATCAACAAACAAGTACAGGAGCCAAATCGATAACAACATGCAATGGGAAGCAAAGAACAAGCAAGAGGCGGGAGTGAGGGCTAGAGTTTGGGGAAACACTGGAAGCAAAGGAAGGAGATCTGATTAGAAAAGACTCGAAGGAAGAAGGAAGGTGTCGTCGTTCTCCGATCTTCGGCGCAGCTTGTTCTTGTGCCTTTGTAGTGCTTTCCTTCATCACCGAATGGGCCGCCGGTCCAACATCTCGCTTTCGTGCCCATGTCGTGACATTCCTCCTCCTTGAATTTCGCTTGTCCTCAAGCCGATGATAGCAAACCATGGATCTGGCTGGGCACCGCCAGTAACTTTCGAGTTGAGACCACAGTTCTGTTGAGCATAAAACCCACCAAGGCACCTTTGCTACAACAGTATGAGTAACAAAAGATAACCACCATCACCGCATGAAAATCGGTCTCGCCACTCGTCCAAAATATCCAGTGAAGCACTAACACCAAATTTCAACCGACAGATGTACATTTCCACTAAAAGTTTTAATGGCATCGGTGTTCCTCAAAACAATAATGAAATTAGCAATCGCGCCTCCCACCTGAACACCATATCCAAAACCACAATTATATATGATGAAGGAGGAACCAAGAACCATCGACTTTGCGAGCAACAACCGACCAAGACCAATTTTGCACGTGACCATCATTCCAACATTTACCACGATAAGTAATGGAAGCCCTTTGCTTGTCTAAGAATTGAATCAAGGATAGATTTCTCGGTCTCGGCTTTCCCATCTTACAATACTCATGTAGGGAATCTGCAAGTGTAAATCTCATACTCCATTTTATGCATCCATTGAAAGTTTAGCCACGACCTCCGGTGCTCAGTCTCGTCCAATCATTAGCTGGAAGTGGATAATCGTGATTGATCTGATTCATCAAACAAGGCTGGATACCTTCAAGACGTACTCTGCAAACAAAGCAGACCCTCTGAGGATTTGAGGTCCTGAATTTTGGAGGCATCAATCTTCTCTCCTTTGAACAGACAACACAAATTATTAGAATCATTGCATGAAAATGTGCTCCACAAAGCATGTAAGAAGAAGTAGCACTATCAGACTCAACGAGTGACTTCTCAGGATTCATAACCAACTGAAGCGAGATATGTCCTCTATTAATCTCCATTCCTTCTTCAATTACAACGGTAGTATCAAATGATGATGATGACACGATCGAAAGAACACCATCAGGACCAACCTTGTGAATAGCCTCCGCAATCATGGACCCAACAAAGTCATCATCTCCAATCGATATAGCAAAGAATAGCTTGAATATCCCCACTACCCTTCACGTGCCTTGACTTCTTCTCAAGTTCTCGCACCATACTTTGCACGTCTTATCTATGCCCTTCTCAATAGCTATTGGTTTTGCCTCGTAAATAACACTCAACAAACCCGGTTTATGATCTCATGAGCCGTAACAGATGCAGTTGTGGTTCCATCACCAGTGGGTCATTTGTTTTGCTAGCAACTTCACGAATCAATGCAAGACCAAAGATCCCGATCAACCCATCCTTACTGACATGAACCGAACTTGATGACAGCATGGCATATGTCCTGACGTGCCGGTGGCGTGATCTTCTTAGGCAATTTACCAAATACTTGTCGCGCACCAGACATAACAAGAAGCCAGAATACCCCATCCTTGGAGTTGAGGCCTGTGGATGACATCTTCGTGACGCCCTCCCACTTCCTCACCTCCCAACTCATCTCCCTTCGTGGCTTCAAGAAGATGGCCTTCTCCAGTGCTTTCTCGGCTGCATGGTACTCTCCAACACCAAAGAGCGCGCTCCCAGGAAACTTGAGTGCCCAGGTCGGAGGTGGATCCGGAGGTCGTGGTGGCACGGGCGGCAGATAGTGGAGGGTCTCGGCAGCGGCAGTGCTACGGCCGCCCGCAGAGCAGAGTGATTGCGCGCGGTAGAGCATGAGGGACGAGCAGCTCTTCTCGGTGATGAGTGTACGGAGCTTACGCCTGGCCTTCTCGATGGTCTCCTGGTACTCGCGCCACGACGGGCGGTTCCGCCATGGTCGCCACTAAAGTCTTATGGGGTGAAACCTCCGCGGCCTTCATCTCAACGACGAACAGGTCCATTGGTGACGCCTTGATCTCGTCTCGCCCTGGTCGCCCTGGCGCCTTCATCACGTCCTTGATCAACTTCACAGAGTTTAGAGTCCTCGTAGGCATTTCCTCAAACACCTTCCGTGCGCAAAGTCGCTCTTCGCGGTGGCCGTCTTCGTGGGCCTCTCCTGGCGACCCGGCGAGCTCCGGAGCTCGGTCGGCAACCCATCTCGCGACGCTGGCCCCGGCGCGGGCGCGGTCCGCGTCGGCGTCGACACGAGGAGGTGATAGCCGTGAAGAAGCCGTGGTCGAACACTGAGCGGCCACCGCGTGCAAAGACGACGGCAACAGCGGCCGCATCCGCGACTCTTTCTTGGTGGAGGTGCGGACGTTGGGCTCCATCCGGCACAAGAACATCGTGCGGCTCCTTGGCCTCTGCTGGAACAAGACCAACAGGCTGCTCATGTATGATTACATGGCGAACGGCAGCCTCGGCTTGGTGCTCCACGAGCGGCGGCGGCGGTGGCCCTCCTTCTAGCGCCAAACGGACATCCCTGATATCCGACTTCACACCACGAACATCTTCCAAAATCTGCCTCAGTAGGGTGTTAATCCCTTCGAATTGACTCTCCACCGTCGCCAGGGTAGAAGCCATCCTTGTCTCCCACTGCGATTGCTTCCTCTTGGGCGCCAGAACGGAAGGAAATGGCTCTGATACCAAATGTCACGATTCCACTTGATGACCACAAATCAACAAACAAGTACAGGAGCCAAATCGATAACAACATGCAATGGGAAGCAGCAACAAGCAAGAGACTGGGAGTGAGGGCTAGAGTTTGGGGAAACATTGGGAAGTAAAGGAAGGAGATACAGATTAGAAAAGACTCGAAGGAAGAAGGAAGGTGTCGTCTGTTCTCCGATCTCCCCCTGGCGCAGTTGCTCTTGTGCCTTTGTAGTGCTTTCCTTCATCACCGAATGGGCCGCCCGGTCCAACATCCTGCTTTCCAGGCCCATGTCTGTGACACCTCGCCTCTCAGGACGCCCACATCGTCCACAACACCGTACTCAGCAACCACCTCATCACCATGTACGGTCGGTGCGCCGCGCCAGACTACGCCCTCCTATTGTTCGATGTAATGCCTGCCAAGAACCCTGTCTCCTGGGCCGCCGTCATCGCGGCGCACGCGCAGAACAGCCGCTCCTCTGACGCTCTCGGTCTGTTCTCTTCCATGCTACGGTCGGGGACCGCGCCTGACCAGTTTGCTCTCGGCAGTGCTGTGCGCGCGTGCGCGGAGATTGGGAACGTGGGCCTCGGGAGGCAGGTGCACGCACAAGTTGTAAAGTCGGAGAACGGCAGTGACTTGATCGTGCAGAACGCGCTCGTCACGATGTACTCCAAAAGCGGCTTAGTCGGGGATAGGTTCACACTCTTTGGGAGGATTAGGGAGAAAGACTTGATTTCCTGGGGTTCGATTATTGCCGGTTTTGCACAGCAGGGGGTGCGAATTGGAGGCGCTACATATTTTCAGTGAGATGATTACCGAGGGCACGCATCATCCCAATGAGTTCCATTTAGGAAGTGTGTTTAGCGCATGTGGGGCTGTGCGTAGTTTGGAGTATGGGAAGCAGATCCACGGTCTGTCTGTCAAGTATATATTGGACCGTAATTCGTATGCAGGGTGCTCATTGAGTGAAATGTATGTCCGGTGCAAGAAGCTGGAATCTACAAGGAGAGTTATGGGTTTGGTTTCTTGGAATTCCATAATAAATGCTTGCTCTGTTGAGGGTCTGCTTAACGAGGCTGTGACCCTGTTCTCTGAGATGAGAGATTCTGGCCTGAGGCCTGATGGCTTTACTGTTAGGGTCTTGTTATGTGCATGTGTCGGCTGTGATACTTTACAACATGGCAGATTGATCCACTCCTACTTGGTCAAACTGGGTTTGGATGGGAACGTTTCAGTATGCATTTCTTTACTCAGCATGTATGCAAGTTGTATGGATTTTCCCTCTGCAATGGATGTTTTTCATGAGACAAAAGATTGTGATGTTGTCACCTGGAACAGCATTCTTACTGCATGTGTACAACACCAGCATCTGGAAGAAGTCTTTAAGTTGTTTAGCCTCTTACACAGGTCGATGCCGAGTCTGGATACAATCAGTTTAAACAATGTCTTGAGTGCTTCTGCTGAGTTGGGTTACTTTGAAATGGTGAAACAGGTCCACGCGTATACCTTCAAAGTAGGACTGGTGGATGGTACAATGCCGAGTAATGGTCTAATTGACACGTATGCTAAATGTCGAAGTTTAGATAATGCCAGGAAGCTCTTTGAAATGATGGCTGCCAACTGTGATGTGTTCTCTTGGAGCAGTTTTGACTGTTGCCTATGCCCAATTTGTTTATGCGAAGTAAGCACTTGGTTTATTTGCGAGGATGAGAAGCCTGGGAATCAGGCCAAATCATGTAACCTTTGTTGGGGTTCTCACAGCATGCAGCTGCGTCGGTTTTGGTCGATGAAGGATGCTATTACTGCAGTATTATGGAGTGTGAATATGGCATTGTTCCAACAAGAGAGCATTGCTCATGTGTCATTGATTGTTGTCACGTGCTGGGAGACTAACTGAGGCAGCAAAGTTTGTTGATCAAATGCCATTTGAGCCGGACATTGTAATGTGGAACACCCTGCTAGCTGCTAGCAAAACACATGATGCTGTGGAGATGGGAAAGAAAGCTGCAGAAGGCATTTTGAATATTGATCCTTTCCACTCAGCGGCCTATGTCTTGTTGTGCAACATATATGCTGCTTCTGGCAATTGGAATGAGTTTGCAAGATTGAAGATGGTAATGAGGAGCAGTGGTGTTAAGAAATCACCAGGGAAGAGTTGGGTTAAACTCAAGGGGGAGCTAAAAGTCTTTATAGTAAAGGACAGATCACATCCCGAGTCTGAGGAAATATACACAATGCTTGAGTTAGTTGGAATGGAAATGATAAAAAGCTGGTTATATTCAAAAGTTGTCGTGTAAACATGCTACTTTTGACCATACAGACAGTGATTTGTCCAACGAAGAAATGTTAGCTGAATATGCTTGAGTCAGGTCGAAACAGTACGCTGACTATGGAGATTTTCATATTTTCCATGTCGTAAGAAATTCCTGTCAAGTTCCATGAAAACTTCTAGGGGTTTGTTTGCAACGCCGAACCTAGAGAAGCTACTTGATGCTTGCTTTTCTGCTCTATTTTGATAACTAAATACCAGAAAAGGTAAGCTTGGACCAGAAGCTATCCCTTTTCGTTGTCATGCTCCTTTCTTTGGCTTCCAGATGTTGACTTGCCTACATGAGGAAATGTCTTACTAGGTGGGTTGGACGATGCACATAGTGAGCCTGCTGAGAGAGCTACTGTCTTTCTATTTGATACATAAAGGGCAAGGTAATTCTGTTTGAGGCTTTGAGCAGCCACATATTCCTGCTAGTAGGATTCCAGTCAGTGAGCCAGACACTGCGTAATAATCTGAGCCCTTAGATAATGGTCTCTTTTAGTCTACCGCTGAAAGCGCTGCTTTTTTAAGGGTAGCAGCTTGTCAGTACGGACTTCTTGCTGAAGGAAGTTCAAAGTAACACATCTCATGCAAGCTAGCTTTGGGGATATATGTATTTGATGAAGACAACATTTACAGAATGAATTCATTGAGAGAGCAACAGAGAGACATGTAGCAAAATGATGACGGAAAACTGTTACAATTTCAACGGAGATGAGTTCGTAACATTCTTTACCTCAGGAGGTTTTACAGTAAAAAGCAGCCTAGCAGGTATTATTACATGTTTACACTAGCGGTATAGCGGTGATGGTGATCTGTGGAATGTTATCAGTATTTTATTGCTTGATTTTGTGTTAGGTTGACTGAGAAAACTATGTATGTAGTTTAATATATCTATGTTGGTAGCTTGCAGTAATGGGTGCTATCTCACAGAGACATGTAACATGAGGAGTTACATTTCTAATGGGTCATCTTAGGAGTTATTGGCTACTGTATGATTAATATCATGCTGGACGCAGCAATTGGAACAATAATTTTGTAACTCCAGGTAAATTCAATAATGAAGTAAATGGATGGAAAAGATAACACTATAATTGTTTTACAATTCATCCTAAGTATAATCCTCAGTTCTCACTGTGCAATCCTGTTGACAGAATCAAATGTGTGTAGGGGATGCTTTATGTAGGGGATAAGAACTGGATTTTGATAAATAACAGTGTGTATTATGTAGTAGCAAGGTGCTCTTCACCAATAAACCTTCAGTCGGAACTGTTGAGTGTGAAAAAGAGAATCAAATAATAATTGCAATGTCAAAATATGCACTCTACACATATAAAACTTTTTTCCTTCTCTACAAAAGAAATTAAAAGCGGAAAGAAATGGCTTTCCAGGTCCTTTAAATTCAAAGAGCAGGCGTGCATACTAGATCTACACTAAGCATGGGAAGTCTTAGCAGTCGTGAGATACACCATTTGCTTTTTTGGTATCGCTGTTGTCTTTGGTTGCCAAAAGTGGTTCAGTCTCCTTATCTGGCATCTACAAAGACATCGAAGACATCAAATGGGTGAACTGAAAATTGGGAGTAAAAAGTGTAATGCACGTATGATTCTGAACTATAATTGAATTAAACTTGCAAGCTCCAGTATGGTTCCAATATTAGATAATGGTTTGCAGAAGCATGATAATATCAAGTCTAAAGAACAATTTATGGCTTGTGAGTGCATAAATTGTCCCAATTAATTTTTATTAGCTAATATGCTTTTACATTTCTGCCTTTCTACACTATTTTAATTCTTGTTACTTGCCTTCTTCTGCCAGATGTAGTTTGAAAATACTGATTCTGTACATCTGTATGCCAATTTCGTTTGATTTAAGTTTCAATTTTCAAATATGAATGTTTCTTTCATTGTGGTTGCATCACCATAGAAGATTCAACCGCTACTATCTTCAGTTAGATGTGGAAAATTGACTCTATTGTTGCTGCTGAGACTAGGAAGATGAACAGTTGTCGGCATGGCTGCCAAATGTGGATTGATCTTATTTTCTTTTGTACCATCAAAACTATAATCTCTAATTAGATATTATATGAGGGTTGAGGCAAAATCAAACCTGTGAAACTGGCAGAGCATCATTTGTTGACTTCTTCTTGCTCTCCCTCACTGAGAAGTAGGAATACAATCCCATACCAAATATGGCGATCAGAATGCCTAATATGTTCCTCATGGTGAAAGGATCATGTAGTAGAGTGTAGCCAAATGAGAGAACCAAACATGTCTTAAGGTGACCAAGCACCTGGTATGTCACTGGAGACGTCGTTCCAATCACAAGAAATGTACTGAAGTTTACAGACACCGCAATCAAGCAAGATAGGATGATGAAACCCTACATATGATTCATAATAGAGAGCATCATTTTGCGTGTCATTGTCCATCCAAACTTAAGGCATAGCTGAGAGTGTTTTCCAATAACTAGCTTGTAATTAGCTTGTTGGGCATCTTTTTCTAAGGAATATCAAATCCCAGAATAATTATTGAAAATAATATTTTCAGATATTTGCAATTGAATGAAATATCCCGAACATACCAAAACTGGAGTAGAGTATTTGTGGGCAAAGACACTGCGGTTAGTAAGGAGTTGATCCACAAAGGGGCCAGTTGCAAACAAAATTGCCGCTTGGTATGGTGCAGATTGGTACAGAAGCTGAGTCGAGGAGACCTTCAATCTCTTCTGTATTGTATTTGTGAGCTTCATTCAAATTTATCAGGTTAAGGGTACCATTTAGCCTCAGTAGACAAGGTAGGAATTTACCTATTTTTATGTTGGTAGTATGAATAATGCAAGTTCATGCCACAGAATTCACAAAGGTACTAGCAATAAGTAATCAGAAGCTCAATACTTTGCAGATAACTAATAGAGTTATAGGATTCTCATTACTGGATCATTGTCTAGTTTCTTTTAGAAAACCTGCTTTATCAGTACTGCAAATTACAATAAGAATGGTTTTGAAGAACCAGATTTTTTTATTTGTTTTCTTTTACCTTGCAGTTTTTCAAATTTAATGATGATGAGCACAAAAGTGTTAAATGTAGGATACAATTTGGCCAACACAAGTGGTGGCAATGGCGAGGGCAGAAAGGATGGACCCAAGTAGATTTAGCTTGAGATCAGTAACTGATGCAATGCCTACTCCAAGAAGTAAGACCAGAAGAGAAAGCTTGATACTCTCACTGCACATTGTTGGATTGGTATTAGCTCAATGTTGATAAACATAAATACATAAGAACATTTAAGGCCCAGAAAACTAAACAAATATGTGACTCATTTCAGTGTGGTTAGCTTTTCTTCATTTTTTGATCCAAAAGTTAATGTTTGTAAACGAAAATAGCTAAAAGTTAATAATTGTCCATTTGAATAGAAAGTAAGCAATGGATTCGTAAGAATTTGGTTGTGTCAATTTCAATATTTACTTCAGTATTGTACATGCAGCATTACCTATCTTGTATCTTTGCTTTGACCATAAACGAGGTGAAATTATAGCTGTTGACTTCTTCAAGAGAAAATACTGAGTTATTTTTTAAAACCTGAATCTTTTCTTCAAGAAGATCGTCTCCAACAGCACAGTGAAAGGTATGATCGCCAGTTTTGTCATCTGCAGAACATACTGAATTTGATGTACTTCCTCCAGGTTTTATAAAAAATGGTACCAAGACAGAAGAGCTCTTACCTGGTAGAATCCAATGGAGTTGAATCCTAAACTAAGGTTTAGAAGGCCAATTGAGGTGCCATTCAGCAACCCAAAGAGGATCACTGTCTGTCCATCAACTGCCTTGGGCTCAAAGAAATGCAAGCGCTGTGCCACATGGAGGGTACAGAAGGTCACCATGAGATGCCAGCTTGTCAATGTTGTAGCTACATAGATTCGAAAACAACAGAACTCAACATGAATCGCTTGTAAGTATGCAAATTTTGTACATGCATTGCCTTGTGTTATTCAAGTTCCTCTGAATCTAGGAAGCACAAAGGCTCTTGTACTAACCGAATGGGAAACCAAGCGTGCTGATGAGAGCTTTGTTGCAGATGACAATGGCAACTGAAGATGCAACAGAGAGCGCGAGAGACCCGATAACACCGTGCTGAAAACCAGCTGACATCCTGACCAGCTGGTGTTTCCTTGCTTATCTGAAATTACTATCCATGAAGAGAGTAAGTGCAAGGTATGTATGCTACACACTAAAGAACATTAACATATCTATATTAAGCTTGTTAAATTTGGCTAGAATCTTCTTGAAATAATTGCTTTTGTAAAACCTTACAATTTCTTTAGAAATAGTATCTATTTGTTCTTTTGCTCTACATGTGACTACGCCTTCCCAGTTTCACACGAAAAAGAAAACTAGTTTAATAAATATAGATGACCATGATAACAGGAGCACGCAGACGCAGGGACCCAAGTTTGCTTGGGTTATTGGGTAGGTTATTAGTGTTTGAACCTTGACTATTTGTTAATGTCCTTATTTATCTAACCAATGGATTATAGAGATGAATAATTATGACAGTAGAGGTTTGTCCTAGAATGGAAGGGGTCAAACTCTTAGCTGGCCTAAGTCATGGACAATGTATGTTGAAGGCAGATGGAATCTTTGTTAATGTTGTTATGTTATGATACTGCTTAATATTTGGTATGCGTCACATAGACGTCAGAGAGACCTAAGCTTGGCAGTAACCAGTCTCTCAATATATTAGCACCTACTAGTACACCAAATCAGACTAATCACTAACACGTTACTGATTACAAACCAAGCACATGAAACCACTAAGACTAGCAGGTGAGACATGCCTATATATTAACTAACCATCAGATCCAGAACGTAAAGTGCAAATGTTTGATGAGATTGTTTTGTTTAACATGGCTGTAGAATGTAGTCTGTACGTCATACCCGACCCAACTATCCATGAGCCAGTAGCTTGTCATGATTCAACTGTTGGCTTTTGTCCTTTAAATATAATCTGGAGAGTTGGTACCTGCCACCTACTGGGCTGCTTCTCGGAGGGTACAATAATCGAAAGGTGGTTCTGATCGCTGTCGAATGATTGATCACTAGGCAAGATGACAATAGAAAAACAAAAGAGAAGAAACGAAAACATATGCGAGCTCATATCACTGAATCCACCGCACGCTTCTATGTGTTTGGTCACTTCCTAAGCAAAATTTTAGATGAAATGTTTTTTTTTTCAAAAAGTGGGAATATATGCCTTAAATTCAGAGTTTAATTTAGAAGGGGGAAATTTCTAATTCATGCATCTTATGGATATGGATCAGTGGGTTAGTTTTTCTGCATTGATTTTCATTTCCTATTGTACTCTGTTCTAGGATTGGTGAAGGGCTGAAGGCCCACTGTTCCCCTAGGCGGACGCTCCCTCTCGCCCAGCCGCCGATTTATCCCACCTAGGCGGTGATTAGGCATTAGGCGCTGACCTACCCGACTAGCGTCTAAGAGAAACACTGCGAAGTCCACGAATCATTTCTAACTGTTTCACCCTGATTAGGTGTTATGTTAATCCAGATATGAGCTGTTAGGATATTAATGTTTCAGTACAAAGAGAATCAGCAAGATAAGTTTCAACTTTCCGCATTTTTTAAATAAAAAACTACAGTACGTACGAGATAATGCTTTTGTGTGAAGACATGAAAAACCAGTCAGACAAAAGTAGCCAACTCATGTTCATGTAGATGTACGGACTGACAAGCTATTTACGTTTAACATAGCTAACATCAATGCTGTAACGACGCGGGTAGACAATTCTCGATTTGGTTTTGTGATCATGAGACTCATAACGTATTGTACATACTTCTCCTTTAAAAGGACAACCAGTAGACGATCGATGAGCTAGCATATATGTATATGTGTGTATATATATATATATATATATATATATATATATATATATATATATATATATATATATATATATATACACACACACCAGCTTCATAGTTTATGCGTATATTATTTGACGTAGCATGGAACCTCCAGACTGTGACATGCCAACAGCCAGGTACGTTCAAATGGCGCCTATGCTAAAAACAAAATCATAAAAAAGTTTTGAAATGTTTACATTGCCGATATGCCTGATACTCTCTGATATGATCCATTCTTAAGCAATAACTGTGAATATGAGGGGGAAATGCAAAACAAAAGAACCAAACCAAATAGACTATGAACTCAGGAGCAAGCACTGGATGCACAACACAGAGATTCAGAAACCTTAAACCTATTGAACCTGAGAATGAAGCAGCGTTAAGATCGAACAACACTACGAATCCTGTTTCGAAAAAAAGCAACACTGAATGAAATGCTTACTTCAGCGTTCAGACCTTTCCAACAGCCGCTTCTTCCTCTCTCTTCCCTGCCCCTTGCTCTTCTCGAAGATCTGCACACCTACTTACGAATTTAGAGAGAGAGAGAGAGACAGAGAGTGGGTAAGGTGGCTCTCCTTGGGAGAGGAAGGGAGGGAGGGAGAAGCACTTTTATGTTCAAAGTTTGCAGGGGAAGGTGAGGGCGCGTGTTGCTTGTGGTGGGCAGTTAGGTCAGTGCTGCTGGCTTCGCTGATGCTGTTGAGTGGATGCTTCCTTCACGAGCCTACAAGGCATCGTCCATCATGCTGGTGCTACAGGAGGGGCAAATACGGTCTTCACGTAGGTACGTGACAGCTTCCTTCTCTACTAACAAAAGATTCTCGTATTGGGCCACCACAGCCATAGAAAATTGTGCTATGAACACAGCGAGATTTGGTGCTGAAAAGATGAACTGCGACAGTAGTTGATATCGTGGAGGTGAAAATACACGGAGTCCATGATCTTCTTCAGCGTAAAAATCTTAGGTCCTATTTGGAAGCAATGTATTTTCATAGTTTCTAGGTAATACCATAGTTTCTAAGAATAGCATGGTATTTTTTACCATGAGGTGTTTGGTTACCATGTCAAAATCTCTGTATTAAAAACTATAGTTTGGTAGATACCATGATATTTTTGAAGTATTTGAAATTCCACTTCAACCCAAAGTTTTCATGGTTTTGGCTAGCTTCTTGTCTATTTCCACTCAAATGACATGGTTTGTGATGTTGCATCCAAACAGTTGGTAATTCCAAGAAATACCATGGTTTTAAAGGAGTTTGGTAAAACCATGGTATTTATGACAAAACAATTGCAAATCATAGTATATCAAAACCATAGTTTTGAAATACATTGCTTCCAAACACAGTAGGAATCTCTCAGGGCCTCCTCTCGAAACCATGGCCTCCTCTCGAAAGTCACGTAGGAGCAGGAAAGGTAGTAAGAAACTGAAATAATAAATAGTTGCATTATGAAAGGTTTTTTTTGGAATAGCAGAGGTCTTTCAGACTTGGCTAAGTTTAGATATATTTCGGAAGCTGTAAGAGATAACAAACTAGATTTTCTAGCTGTAATGGAGACAGGTAAACAGGACATGTCAAAATCGAATTTATCACGACTATCTCGAGGTGAGGATTTCGCTGGCATTGTTTACCACCTAGAGGAGGTCGTGGTATTCTTTTAGGTATCAATGCAAGATCTTTGGATTTATCTGTAGTGGTTGAAGGAATTTTATATCAAATTCATTTTAACCAATAGGTCGGATAAATTTCAATGGATCCTTATGGCGCTTACTGGCCCCGCCAGATGACTTCAAACCAAAGATTTCAGCGGAACTTGTAAGAACTCGCCAACAAAATTATCTTCCAACTCGATTGGGGCGATTTTAACATTTTGAGAAATAGCAAAGAGAAGAATAATGATCGGTTCAACGACCGGTGGCCTTTCTTATTTAATGCTGTGATTGATAATTTTGATTTAAGGGAGATAGATCTAACTGGTCGTCAATTCACATGGGCGAACTCTCTACCCAACCCTACCTATGAGAAGTTGGATAGGGTCATTATGTTCATTGAATGGGAGATTAAGTTTCCGATGGTCTCTGCTCAAGCTTTGGATAGGGGTTTATCGGATCATACTCCATTATTGTTAGATACCGGCACACCAGCTTTTTCGGGACACTCTAGACCTTTCCTGCTTGAGTTGAGTTGGTTTGAGAGAGCGGATTTCTTTGATAAGGTGGTTGAAGTATGGAATAAACCGCTATGCAGGAAATAATTTGTTCATCGATGGAACCGCAGTTAGGTGCTTTTGCAGTTTCTTCGTGGATGGGCGCCTCATACCAATGGCATTTATAAAAACAAGAAAAATGAATTCTTGTCGACTATCAATGAGTTGGATTTAATCACGAGGTTAGGATTTGACCGAGATCGAGCGAGATTGTCTAGCTCAGCTCGGGATAATCTTGCTCGCTTCTTAGGGAAGAAGAAATCAAGTATTATCGCGAGCTAAAGTGAAAAATGTTCTCTTGGGCGATAATAATACTAGATACTTTCAGTTGATTGCTAATGGCAAACACAGGAAGAAAATGATTTATTCCCTTGATCATGAGAATGGGAAAATCGAAGGACAGGCTAACCTAAAAAATTTTATAACCAATTATTACAAAGAGCTTTTTGGAGAGCCTCAAGAGAGTTTGTTGAACCTCGATGAGGGAGAATACAATGATATTATGAGAGTATCGCAGATGGAAAATGATCTGTTAACCAATCCATTCATGGAAAGTGAAGTTAAGGATGCCATTTTCCAGATGGAACATAACAAGGCACCTGGTCCAGATGGCTTCCCGGCTGAATTTTATCAAAGGTTTTGGGAGGTTATCAAAGGGGATCTTCTATCAATGTTCCATGATCTTCATGCAGGGGATATACCTCTATTCACCTGAACTTTGGTGTGATCGCCATTTTGCCAAAAGTTCAAGAGGCGAATATCATTCAAGCAATTCAGCCCATTTGTCTTCAATGTGAGTTTTAAGATATTTACTAAAGTTGCCACAAATAGGCTTAATTTGGTGGCGGATAAAGTTGTCGACCCTACTCAAACAGCTTTCATGAGAGGACGTAATATCCTTGAGGGAGTCGCATTTTGCATGAAATGATGAACTACATCGGAAAAAACTTAGTGGAGTTATTTTCAAGATTGATTTCGAGAAAGCTTATGATAAAGTCAAGTGGCCTTTCTTGTTTCAAACCTTACGTATGAAGGGCTTCTCCTAAGTGGATATCTTGGGTTCATCTTTTATATCTAAGTAGTGTGGCGGTGAATGTTAATGGGAAATTGGAAGTTACTTCCAAACAAGGAAAGGACTCGTCAGGGGATCCTCTGTCGCCAATCTTATTTAACATTGTTATGATATGTTGTCGATTTTAATCGAAAGGGCAAAAGAACAGGGCAAGTGGGTGGGGTAATACCCCATTTGGTTGAGGATGGCCTGCCTATCCTTCAATATGCGGATGATACAATTTTTTTATGGAAAATAACTCGAAAAAGCGCCAGAACATGAAGTTACTGCTATGTGCTTTTGAGCAAATCTCAGACTCAAAATTAACTTCCACAAAAGTGAATTGTTTTGTTTTGGAGAGGCCCAAGACTCATTACAACAAGACAAGGAGTTGTTTGGTTGTAAGCACGGAATTTACCTATGAAGTATCTTGGTATTCCTATTCACTATAGAAAGTTACGCGAATCGATTGAAACCGGTAGAAGAACGCTTTTGAAAAGCGATTAAGTAGTCGAAAGGCAAAAATCTTTCGGTGGGAGGTAGACCGACTTTGATTAATTCAGTTCTAAGTAGCCCGCCAATGTATATGTTGTCTTTTTCGCGATTCCCAAAGGTGTACTTAAGAAACTAGATTTTTTCGATCCCGGTTTTTCTGGCAAGGATGAGCACAAGAGAAAATATCGCCTTGCTCGGTGGACCACTCTATGCCAACCTAAAGATCAAGGAGGTCCGATTGCATGATTTGAATATAAAAATATTGCACTCTTAAGCAAATGGTTGTTCAAACTCTTAACAACAAAGGGTCATCGGCAACAGCTTGTTTTGAACAAATACTTAGGTTCCAAACCAATCGGGCAAGTTGAGTGGAAGCCGGAGATTCACATTTCGTCCAGCTTTAATGAAGGTGAAGCAGTGCTTTCTGTGCTTTGGTACCTTTAAGATTAATAATGGATCGCAGTGAGGTTTTGGGAGGATATTTGGCTTGGCAATCGCTCCTTAAAGATCAATACCGTGATTGTATAGCATCGTTAGAAGGAAAGGTATACCCATTCCGAGGTCTTAGCAACAACACGCCCAAACATTTCTTGGAGAAGGTCGTTGATTGGACCTAAGTTAGCAAAGATGGAGGAGTTATCTTCATTTAATTGCTAACATTCATCTCACACAGATGGATGATGAATTCACTGAATTTGTGTCAAAATGGCCAATTCTCGGTGAAATCCCATTATCAAGCTTTGATTAAACGTCACGTCCCAAATTTGAATAAACGACATGGAAAATTCGAGCTCCTTTAAAAATCAAGGTGTTTTTGTGGTATCTTAGGAGTGGGGTGATTCTAACCAAAGATAATTTAGCAAAGTTTAAATTGGCAAGGAACACAACATGTTGTTTTTGTAACTAAACCGAGACAATTAAGCACTTGTTTTTGATTGTCGATTTGCGCAAAAGGTTTGGTGCCTCATACACTTGGCTTTTGGAATATCTAGTCCCATGTGTAGCAAACATGTTTGGAAGGTGGCTTGAGGTTTTCGATAGTAACGTAGAAATCTCGCTCTTCTTACGCCATTGCTACGTGTTGGTCTTTATGGTTGCGAAATGATCAAGTATTTCAAAGGAAAAATATTTCTTCTCCATTGCGTTGTTATTTTTCTATTACCCACCTGTCGACGTGGGGTCGTGGTTGCGAAGGTGGAGATGCGATCTACTTTGGTGGAGGCTACTCAATGTCTAATTCTGGCTATGGACTTTATTCTCGGGCACATGGGTGGCGGTCTAGTCTTCGGATTGCTAGTCACTAGTGTGTGCGTCTTTTTTCTTTCTTTCATTTATTTTCCTTTTGGTGTGTGCTTGTTCAAACAGAGGCCAAGTAATTTCAAGGACTTGTATTGTCTCGATGTAAGTTTCTTGAGATTAATAAAATGCTTCCTTCATCGAAAAAAAAGGAATCTCTCAGGGAACAAAACATCCACTCTCAATGTATATAGGGTTTTCTATGTAAATCATGTGTTCTAAACAGGTCCCGGAATGCTCACGAGGCAAAAGAAATGAAGTTGTTCTTTGTAGGTACTCCATAAAAGTCTGTATTAATGAATGTTTACTGATGGCAGGCAATGTGCTCAACAGGTAACATGTGTATCTGCTCTCGCTGAAAATTTTACTTGGTCCTAAATCATATGGAGATAGATGTAGGCCCGCAGAGAAGATAATAAGAGGAATCATGTACGGTATTGCTCGTGTCCCATTAGCAAGAATGTTTTTGGTGCAACACATTGCCGGTTAGACCAATAATGATGAGCAGGCAAGTGCTTAAATTTTTAGGGGGATTTTTTTGCATCTGTGATGGTTTATTTTACCCCCATCGTAACAACAATCCAAATAAGCCTCATTTTTCTCTTTGGCATGATTTGCCTTCTGTGGCATGACAACTTGTTTTGGTCGTCTCTAGCCATCACCCTTGGTTCATTTTGCTGGAATGAACCATTGCAGCACATTGTTTTCTTATTACTTTACCTTCTTATTACTTTACCAACGATCATGTGAAAAAGATCCTTGATCTCAACCAATGCGTCAAATATAGCTTGGGCACATCAAAGCCTTGATCGGAGTTTAATTGCATCTGGAATCTTGACTCAATTGCATATAATGCTTTCTGAGTTGCATATATAACTTCAATGTAACACCAGCTTGCAACAATGCTTCAAAGACCGAAGTCGGGCAATGTATGAAATACGGACCAGTGACCTCACATTCAATAGTTTATTTGTGTGAACCAAAAGACCATTCCATTTCACTAGGCAAAATCTTCCATTCCATTACATCATATATGGGATCAAGTCAATTTGGTCCAATGGATATGCTTGTGAAGTTCTCACAGACTACTAACACTAACACTGTTGAATCACTTTTTTATTTTCATTCTTGATTATATTTAACATGGTATAGGATACTCATAACTACTGATCTGGAAGTATATATATTCACTAAATAAATAAAACAAAGAGATCTCGTTGTACTTGTTAAACAGAGATCTCGTTGCAACGATAATACAGTCCACCATCCTAGAGAAGGTGACATGTTATGTTCCTAACTTTATACTGTAGTTTCTTACCATTAAACTTATTTAGAACAAGGGGGAATACATTATATCTGAAGGAAAAAAAATAAAATAAAAAAGAAAGCAGCAAATTATAGTAATGAATTGCAGACGGCCTATCAGCCGTTCGGATGCATCACTTGGAGAAATGATCACTATTTTAGCCCCTTTTACCCCCCTCCCCCCCTTTTTTTTTTGCAAATTTGGCTCTCTTCCAAACGAAGTTGTAAATATAGCTCTGTTCTCGACCATAGAAGTGCCGCATGTCACCTTTCGCGTCCCCCAACCGAGGAAGGCCCTCCCACGCTAGCTTGCCCGCTTCCCACGCCCTTGGGCATGGCAGATGGCAGGTATCGCCTACCTCACCTTCAGCGATGGGGAAGAGGGCTAAATCTGCAAATGTATTCGTGGACTGGTTAGATTTTTTTTAAAAAAAAAAGAGGCAAGGGAGTCTAGAAAAGTGACGAGATCTCATTTGGAAGCCTGTTGCATCGACCTAACAAAGGTGCATCCACTCGAATTAAATTAAGCCAAGCTAAAAGGAAGGACCAAAGCCTGTTCTAATATCTAATAATTGACGTGAAAAAAAAATCTTTTATTTTCCCTTCCTTTCTTTTGTCACTTGGGGCACAAGGTTGGAAGGAGGGAGGTGGTTGGTTGTAAAGCATCGGCTTTCTGGGAATGTAAGCAAAGGTAATGGCCCAACAGCTGCACAGCCGTAGAGCGTGCGGGCGAGCGGCTCCATTATATTGCCCCGTTTGGTGAAACTTCGGACTCACTCTTTTCTCGTACCTCTCCTGGCATTGACCCCACAGCAGCTGAAATAGACTCAACTTTTGGCCTCGCAAATCTGCGCGATTTATTCCGTTTGAAGAATCGGTTCTGGCAGTGCTACTACAAGTCTATTGATTCATCTTTGTTTTTTGCGAAACCGATGGAATTTGGAGTGCATTTTCAGTAGAGAGCAAGAGCATAGCTCGACATTGAACTGAAAATGTTCCGACCAAAACCAAACGAATTGCGTAATCATTCAACAAAGCATTACCGTCGATTTGTTGAGCTACCGTGAGTTGACAGTAGTGGCGGCAAATGCTAATGCTTTTCATGAAAAATTCCTTTTTGTTTGCTTGTTACTTTGGTCCAAAGCAAGGCTGGACACATTACCAGTTGAACTGAAGAAATTGTCAAGTGGTCCTCGATTGGACTTTGAGATCAGATCATTACAGATTTAGTTTGCAGGTCTAATCATATTTTTTTTCACTAAAACGATATGAAAGCATTGCAAATTCAAGCCATTCATCAGAATTTTGGTCATGAATGTTCTGTTCTGTTCTGCTCTGCCTAAAAACTCTGAAAGTGCAAGACAATTTAGTAGGAGTTGACGTTGTCAGTTTAGCAGTTGCCTTCCTATGATCTCTAGGCTCGTGGCACACCAGTCCTTAGGTTACAGTAGTAGCGTAGCCTTAACTGTTTCGCATCCGTCCCGTTCCGTTGCCTGGTCCAGCATTTTACGCACGGCAACAGGGCATTCGCGCTACGCTCGACACGGCGACGGAAGGAAGCCGATGCAATGTCACTGCTGAAGCTCATGGGGCGCCTTGACTTTCTGCTCCCCATGTTTCTTCCAGATCGCACGTCAGATCGATGCTTCATGTTTAGTGTGGTGAAACGTGAGAGGTTATCTTTCATTCAACACCTGACAATGATGCGAGGATCATTAGCCCATGTCGACCGGTCTCTAAGTGCTTGCTTTCAATGGGTGCGCACGGACGGAGCAGAGTAAAGCGATGGTGCTGCTGGCTGCCGCATTCCTCTGGAACAGTCGAGGACCACCGAGAAATTCAGATGTTGGCACACAATTTTCTTCTTCGGCTTTTTCGGAAACGCATCGTGCCGGTGCCGGGTATTTGTTGGCTCTCAGAAAGGGTATGCAGAGATGAATCTACTGCTACTGCATTGTGCTCGAGTTCTTTGAGAACTGAGGTCAGGTGAGCACGCAGAATTCACTGAATCGTAATTTCTGTCGGGGGATGATGTACTACTCGTATTGAATTCGGGGGACGCAAGTTGCAGGAAGTGGAATTGTACCATGCACTTGACAGATAGATAGCCTAGATAGCATTGATGCTGCAGAGGAATTGGATTCAGTTATAGCTAGTGTGCACATTTATCTGCTGGTTCTGACGCGATCTTTATTAGCAGGTAAATTCAAATTAAACTCACATGCTTTCTACTTTACTATGGCATGGCTGCAGAAGATAAAACTGAAATACCGCAAGTATATATATGCAGCACAAGCAAACAACAGTGACATCCTTACGAGCACGAGTTGTTGAAATCCGTGTTGGCAAATATTTTTTTTGAAAGAAACCAGCAGAAGCTCTACCACGCATTGAAGAAGAGGAGCAAGCAGTACAAAAGTTATAGCCAGATGCGTTGACAACAATTGAGAGAATCCGACACTAATACACTTTGAAGAGGAAGGTTACTAATCTGCCAACGAATAAGAAGATTTTTTTTTTGAAAGGCAGAAACAATAGGGGAAGCCCCTATTGAAAATTTATTAATCAGGAGGACAAAGCAAAACAGAAAAGGAGAGAGAGAGAAACCAAGAGAGAAAGAAAGAATAGAAAAGAAAGAGAGCTGGTGAGGAGCCAGCTCAAACAAAAGAGAGAAAGTTAAGAGATTTTAGAACCCCAGGCAGTAAGCAAAGATTTACAATGATCCGTAAGTCTATAAGATTGAAGATGTAGTTCTGCCAAGAACCCATCTTTCCAAGCCTGAAAGCAGGGAGGCTTGGCTCTAAAGATGCGATCATTACGGGACTTCCAAAGCCCCCAAGCAGCAATCATGAAGACGTCGAAGAAGAAAGGGTCGGTAATTAACGAAGCAGCGTCATTGATTCTCTGGAAGAAGTCCACATTGAGATCCCAGGGAATGCCCAAAGCATTCTAGCATAAAGAAGCAAAAGGGCAGGAGAAGAAGAGATGATCCCTGGTTTCTTCAATGTTGTGATTGCAAAGAACACAATTGTAATTATTTCCTTGAATGGGGCAATTTTTCCGTTTGAGGAGGTTGCGAGTGTTTAACCTGTCCAGACACATCAGCCAAGTGAAAACTTTGAGTTTAGAGGAACATTTCGCCTTCCAGATCCAACGAATTGTATTGGGAACAGAGATATTTCTGAAAATCCATTTGTAGAACTTTGCCGAAGTGTAATCCTTAGATTTCCAAATGTACTGCCATTCATCATGGGTGTCAGCAGCCAGGGGAAGGGAAGAAATACTGGAATACATAGCTTGGAGTTCTTGAAAAGCAAGATCAGAAATAGGCAAATGGAAAAGCCTAGATATCCCGGGGTGACTAAGGAAAGAGGCCACACTGATCTTATCATCCTTAGCAAAAGAGAACAGATGTTGATATGCCGACCTCATATGCATTTGATTCCAAACATCTTCCCAGAAGATAGCAGTATCACCTCGACCAATTCGGCAATTAGCTATACCCTTGAAACAGTCCAAAAGAGATAAGACATCCTTCCATCAGAATGACCCTTTAGGCTGATAATCCAGCGGTAATTGAGATTGATAATAAGAGTGCCAGATCAAGTGAACCCAAGAGAAGTCTTTTTTGTTGTAGAATTTATGAAGGAATTTAAGCAATAAAGATGAGTTATACAGCCTCAAGTTAATGACACCCAGTCCACCTTTGCTTTTGGGCAAACACACTTTTTGCCAAGATACCAGGGACTTACTCCTCCCATTAACTTCATTTTTGCTCCAAAGACAGATCTTCCTAGCCTTATCAATAACGAATAAGAAGATTGCAGACTATAAGAACTGTCTGCCTTGTAAGAGAAACCTCTGTTGACTGATTCTGACTGTTCCCCCATTCTCCCCAGAAATTCCCAGGTTGTGCTTACGGTCCAAAGCCGCTTCGTGTGAAAACTTTCCATTTCTCCCAAAAAAATTCGTGTTGGCAATGATACGTGCATCCAGGGGCGGAGCTAGCTAGGCCCCAAGTCTCGGGCCTAAGCCTTCCTCTTGCCCTCGATGCTAATCACCAACTATGTAGTCAACCCAGCCTTCGAAAGCCACGGGCTCAGCTTTCCCACCGTCCTATCTCCGCCTCTCCAGCCAAAGCCACTCCTCCGGTTTTTGAGCTGGGCCTCAGGCCCAGGCCCCGGTGGCCCGAGGACCAGCTCCGCCCCTACGTGCATCTCTAGTTCTATGTAACATATTACCTTGATATTTTTTTCCTCTTTGATCCTCAAGATTATCTGATCTCAGTGCATTTCTTTGCATGGTTGTGAAGTGACTTCCTTGAGAGAGAGCCCCCAAAATTTACATTTTAACTAGCTGAAATCTGAACTGAACATTGATTCTGCAGGCCTGTACTTTAGTTATGATGGAGCTACTGACAATTCAGCGATTTAACTACTATTTAGGTGGTTAGAAATTGGAATTAATACATTTGAGCCTTAGCTCCACACGACTAACACAACTGATAGCACACAGATCCTAATTGATACCACATTTGAATCTTAGCTCTACACGGTTAACATTTGTTCATAGCACATGGTACATGAGTTATCAAGGATCAATGAACAGTTCCAACACTAGGCGCCTTCTAACAAAGTTACAGTGAGGAATATGTTTTCGCAGTTTGCGCGCCCATCAAGAAGTTCAGAATCTCCTTGCACTTGCGCATGTCTGCAAACCTAAAAGGTCACATTCAAAGCATGCTTCCTCGCTGTGCTTGGATGATCTCCTTTCCTTCTTTCAGCGCAGGGATCTCGCAGTTCTTGCAGTAGCTCAGCTGTTCCATCTCCCATTTCAACTTCGGCACCACTTTCTCGTGCCGCGGATAGTACTCCTGTGAACAAGGGAGGGTCAGCTTTCACTCTGATCCCAGAACTGCTTGCTGTTTTCAGATGCATTGATGAAACTGATGTTTCTTAGTTACAGCAATACCATGCATCGAAACAATAATAGCAGAGCTTATAATGTGAACTTTACAGGAAGTAGACTACGCATGTATACTCCGTTGATTTGTTTCCCAAATACTTCTTCGATTGCATCCTTACTAGTTCTGTCAGAAAAGATACCTCTAACTTATCGAGCAGTTCTTTTGGTGTAGGAGCCAACACGATGATATGGCGAGCAGTAGGTGTGATGAATCCTTCCTCCACAGCTTTGTCGATGAAAGATAGCAAAGCGTTGTAGTAGCCGTCCACATTTAGCAGGCCGACCTGTAACATTCCGATGAAACGAATTGATTTCAGTTCCCATGTAATCGTCAGACGATTTGTGACTTTGGTAGTCCATGAGTTCATGGATCTACACTACACATCCAATGTGATATAGAAGACCAAGAACGGTTTTTTGACCGGCTTGTCGTGAATGCCAAGCTGAGCCCAAGTGATCACTTCTAGAAGCTCTTCAAGTGTTCCGTACCCGCCTGCAAGATCAAATAAGCGATGCTTACCTGAAAAAAAAAACTATGCCTTTTCTGTTCTGAAATGTACCTTTTTTAGATGGATGAAATGAACATGTTAATCAAGGTGATTTTGCTTTTGTTAAAAAAAAAATAGAAAATCCAGGCGATTTTGCTCAAATATAATCTATTTGTATTTTTTTTCCTATATCACTTTCTATTTCCTGCAAAGCTCAGATTTATAGTTTAGTCATGTTTTAAAAGTCACGTGCAGCTAGTTAAACCATCCAAGTACAAAAACATACTGTTTTGGACATCGATATGGTCCCTAAAATACAATTTTTCATTGCTAATTTATATTGTAATATATTTATAAAACCCAAGAACATTATAATATTATGAAAGTATTTTTGAGGCAAATATACACATAATTTTCGTATATCAATCTAAATATTTAAAAACATATCGACAACCAAAATTTCAAAAGTTTGTCTACATGTATTTCAAACGACGTGTTTTTTTTTACTAGACGGAGTATTATTGTATACGCTCCAGATTATGAGTACAATAATGATGTAAGAAGAAGAGATGTTGACTACTTGACTTTGTTGAGTGACAACTTTACAAGTATTTTCAGGTTCTGTTAGGCATTGTGGCAGTGTTTTAAAAGCACTTATTTTCTTCTACTTTCGAATACAAGAGTTAGTTGAAAGCATTTTTAGACATAACAACAAAATCTTATTGAAATTAGTAAAGACAGCAAAGACAAACTAGCTCTTAATGAATAAGAATATGCAATGAGAATCCTCCCCCACAAAAAAATCATCCAGTGGTTTCTTTTCACATTATTATTGGTTTCTTTTCACATTATCATTAACTCTTTGAGCACCTGCTTTTATTTCACAATCTAGAACTGTAAGAGCTTATTTGACGTTCAGGGAGAAAATAATGACGTGGAGAGGCAATTATTTTCCCCCTTGCACTGCGGTGGAGCAGGCCGAGATTTTCCCACACTATGCTTCACCCACGCACTCATTCGGGCTGGACCGGGAAGATTTTCCCCTGGTGGGCTGCTTCCTGTGGGTTGGGTAAGATCCCGATCTAATCATTGCTTCCCAAACAAGTCCTTAGAATTGGGAAAAATATCCAGTGCAATCACACATATTGGTGCAACCTTGATACAATCTAACTAACAAAAGTTTCAAAAAATTCTGAAAAAAATCATGGATGTACATCTCAGCTTACCCCATCTACATATAAAATTTCATGATCAAATTCGTCCTGTGCTAAGAGTAATAAAAAAGACAAACTTGATCATGAACAGTAACAGTTACTGTTCATGATCAACTTTGTCTTTTTTGTAACTTCTAGCATAGGACAAAATTGATCATGAAATTTTATATGTAGATGGAGTAAGCTGAGATGTACATCCATGATTTTTTTTAGAATTTTTTGAAACTTTTTCTAGTTAGGTTGCACCATGGTTTCACCAACTCTTTGGTTGCACCAGATATGTTCCCTTAGAATTGTGAGATTTTCATTGCTTCCCCTGCTGGGCTGCTTCGTGAAATCATTGATCAAAGCCTGCATGAACTGGTACTACTGAACCAAAATGACCATTTTCTAATCCTTGTGTATTTTTTTTTTTTGTAAATTTAGTCTTCTTCTGAACACAATTACAAAAATAGCCTTATCTCCAACCGCGGAAGGATGAGGCTATTTTTTGCAAACGCATTTGAAAGAAGGCTAAATTTAAAAAAAAAATGTTAAACACGAGACTAGAAAAGTAGTGATTTCCAACTGAACCAACATAAGTGCATTTGCACACAGGTGCAGCCCATGTATCCACGAACCGGACTGGCAAAGTCCATTTGTCAGGTCAAAGCCAGACTCAAGTATCGATCTATCCTGCTTTCGCGCTTCCACTACACATGCAGCATGTAGCATGACAATTGACAAAGGAGTTCAGAAAGCGACGACAAAAGTAAACTACATGCCGACTCAACAAGTTGATAAAAAAGTTTCAGCGGACGAACTGAGCGCTGCTCAATTGGTGAAGGTGTCCGCGAACACCTCACCCAGCTGGATGCTACCTTCCCTTAAGTGAATGAAAAAAGAGAGAGTTTTGCAGGTGGTAGTACTAACCAGGGAGTGCCATAAAGGCATCAGATTGCCTGGTCATCTCAGCCTTCCTTTGATGCATATCTGCCACTGCTTTCACCTCCCCCACTGTCTCTCCCGTAATCTGCAACACAAACAACTTCCATGTGATGACATAAAGGCTAGCTAACATGAAGCCATTGCTTATCTAGCTTCTCGCTCTTTGTTTTTCTTTTAAAAATCTAGATCCTCTTGGTGTGGATTTGCACATTTAGCATCTCCCCCCCCCCCTCCCCCCCACAACTTAAGGTGCGGCAGATGACATATGTCCCTTGCCGCGTTCGAGGAGCGCGGAAGTTAATGGAGCTTGGCTGACCATGAGAGCAGTGCGGTCTACCGTGGCAGGATAGATTTTGCACTACCCGGATGTGGCAGCAAGCTCCCGTCATACTCGCCCCTGTGCTACCACGCTAGCCCAGCACTACTGCGCTCGGTTGGCCTAAAGCGACGTCAACTGGCTTTTGCGCTCCCCGGGCGTGGTAGGGGACACGTGTCGCCTATCACAGTGAAGGAGAAAGGCTAAATTTGTAAATCTAGATAAAAAAAGCTAGATTTAAAAAAAAAACAAGACCACCGGATTCAAAAAGCAATGAATGCAGCTAACACTAAAGCGTCTCCAACCCTCTGCTTCTCCAAAATAAGGACAACTTTCTGCAGGGGGAGCAGCAGGCTAGGGTGACTGTCTGACAGGACACAGGAATATGTGTATAGTATTACTATATTGTAATCAGCGCAAGACAGCAGGGTTCAGGAGAAGTAATCATGGTGCTGTTGTGGGGGACAAAAAGAAAATGTGAGAGACATTTGTTTTCGGTTAATAAAGTCAGTATCTGCTTAAAGGTTGAAGGCCTTAAGAACAAAGGGGCAGCCACTAGAAGCAGCAGTCAAGATCGGCAAGATCTCATCTCTGAGGGAAAGGGAAACCAGGATTTCATTGAACACTCATGTGATCTTTGGAGAGCAGATAAGATTGCGCCCTTCTTCCACTACCAAGAAAGATGAACAAGCAAAATTTCCAGTGGTATTTATCTGCATACTTTTCTAACATAATCTATGAAGTATTTGTAAATGAGCATTATGAAATGTTTTAAAAACAGTTTGATCTAATACCATGCCATACTTACAAAATTTAATTATGTGCTCAATAGTCACTACAAATTTGAAAAATACTGTCATTTCAGTATTTTCACAAGGAAAAATGGTGAAATTTGAGAAATACTGAATAATGTTCTTGAATTCATGGGAACCATCGCATGTGATTAAGCAATGAAACAATTGTTGGAAGGTGGAAGAGCGTGGTTACCTCTCTAGGCATAAGGGTCTTGGGAATCACCCTGCATAGGGGCAATAAGATGACAAATTATATAGCATTAGCAACTGAACCGACTCTTTTTGCCATGACAAGATGACATCTCGATCTTACCAAGTACCACAACGCCAATGCTGAAGAATGAATCATAATTATTGTTTACATACCCAATGACATGCCTCCCTCCATTGTAGACTGCTTGAGAGACCAGGCCCATCAGCCCCACACTTCCTCCTCCATACACCAGATCAATGTTCCTTGCTACCTAGTGAATCCACAACAATATATAGAAAGTTAATGGGCATTTCTAGTCTTCTACAATGCCTTGCATGTTGTGATCTACTACCAGGCAGTACATGTTTTAGTCTATTTGCGCTTGCGCAATGTCGTGAGATGGAGGGAAACAGAAAAGTACCAAAAAATTGGCCAAAAAATTCAGCAAATGCGCGCATGTAGTGAGTAGCTAGTGCTATCATGTCTTTGTAGTGAAATAAGCTCAGTTGCATGCATGCACCCATGCAAAAACGACAGGCCCTCTCAACCCTCTAATACAATTGGTTTGCTGCTGCTGGAATTCAGTTCAGCCCTATACGGCGCGCGCATCCATGCACTCATCTCCTTCTAAGAACAATCACAGCAAGATTGCTAACACAACATCAATGAAGCTTCTTTAGCATCAAGCTTCAAATGACAGAAGGAGAAATGCTTGTAGGAGGCTGATCTCTCCTAATTTACACGCAAGTAGTGCTGAGTAAAAACTTCAGTGGAACTGGAAACTATATATATATCAAGCATATATATATATATGGCACTGTTGGTTAGCAAAAGAAACTAGCTAGTGTGCCGATAGCAAAAAGAACAAGATCATCGATAATTAGAGTTGAAAATGATGCAAGTGTCTATGTAATTAAGGAGAAAGAAAATGTGTACCAGCTCCTTGCCAAGCTCAACGGCAGCATCCTGGTAGCTCTTCTTCTTGCCCTGGTTGCTCCCGCAGAACACGCATATCCTCCTGAACCGAGACGGAACCATCACTTCTACTGCTGCCTCTTCCTCCTTAATCTCCGTCTGATCTTCTCTATCCATCTTCGCTGTCTACGCTAATTTCTCGCAGCGGTGAGGGGGAGATTTCACTAGAGTATGACTAGCTTTGCCTACACTCGATCGCATTACTTCTTGGCAGTAGTTATATATATATAATTATTTCAGGAGGTAGGCCCCATCTGAGCTTATTATTTTGGCAACTTACGAGTAGGTAGTGCGTGATTCAACCTAACTGGATGGGAAGGTGGATGTAATGTGTACAAGTCCTAAAGGCAAATATGATTGGCTCAAGAAAAGATTTAGAATTATTATAGTAAGCTGATCTCACTGCTATAGAATGATGCATCACTATCGGTTTCATCTGGATCGGTTCTTAAGTTTTAAAAAAAATCGATTGTGATAGATGATTTAAGAGAGGGTGTTAATAATAATGCCCAGTGCTACATCACAACAGTTTCTAACATAAGAACCGATTGTGATGTGTCTTGCTAGGTTATTTATACCCTCAAACTGAACCCTCCTTTGTTGTTGTTCTAGAGGATAAAAAAACCGCTACCACCCAAAAAAACAGCACATTTTCTGGTTTAAAACAATACTTGGGTGATGAAACATGCAATCCTCAAGATTGGGTGTTAAAAAGGTAAAATTGAAGCCCTAACTTGAGGTCCTCTTTTTTTCCTCTTATTTATGGTTTTCTTCAAAATATGAGCATTCCTTCAATTAAACCCCTTTAATTTTGCATTAGGTAATTTCGATATGTCGTAAAGAGAGTTTAGGTTGCACTGGAATTGTGTGTATCCTATTACATTTCACACCCTTTATTTGATAAGCATATATCTATTTAATTATCTTTGTAGTACTCTCATATTAATATGAAATTATTGTTGCTATCATTTGATGAATGTTAGAGTTTAATTAGGTTGCGTAACCCACGTCTCCCGTTTGAGGGTACTTGTAATTTATAAATATACTAAAATAGTATATTTATAAGCACACACTCTCGAATTGTCCACTTTTTTAGACAGTTTGAGGAAATATGGTTCGGGCAAGTTCCTAAGCTGTTGTACAACTCTAGAGAAGGTTTCGGTAGCATCTTCCTGGTGTTCTCCAGATACACACCCCTCTTGACCTGTTGTCGAGACGTGTATCTAGAGAACAGCAGGGAGATGTTGCTGAAATTTTCGCTAGAGTTGTATAATAGTTTAGGAACTTACCCGAACCATATTTCCTCGAATGGGATTAGGATCTAACCTAATTAGATATTAGGAGTTATCGTTGGTACGTACTTAGTTGGTGAACAGATAGATGTTTCTTTAAGATCATTTAATTCATCAACTTTGTTAATAGTTGCACCCTTATTTTGTTTCATTGAAGTTATAAGATTTGAAAGCTACTACATTAATTAAGTAATTCAACATCATTGTTGATGTTTTAAATGTATGTCTCCTAATTAGGAATTGGAAGCTATTAACTAGGAAAGAAGGTGTCAGAAGTAAAATTATATGTCTTGTAATCCGTCCTCTATTTTGCAAAGATAATGAAATGATGTCTCATATTCGAAATAGCTAGCTAGTTGTCGCTCCAGTTTTTCTTTAATTTATTGTGCATATTTTAATTGCAGATAAACCGTGAAGAATGGATGTATCAGAAAAGCCATGTGAGTGCTGAATTTCAGAAGGTGTTAAGGAGTTCAAAAAAACTACAGAAGAAGACATGGCGAAGAGGGGTGTAAATTTTATATATTGTCCTTATTTTGATTGCACTAATCTCAGGAGATTTAAAAACTCAGCTAAAATTTAGGATTACCTAATTTGATATGGTTTCGTGAGGGATTACACGTGTTGGATCCATCACGGAGAGGCAAGTAGTACCCTTCTGGTATGCAACAAAAAATATGGTGGAACCCGATGTTGAGTTACAGCTTGATATGTTTGAGAAGGATAATTTAGAGCAAATGTTGCAGGATGTGGAGGGAAATTACACAGAAAGAGAGTTTGAAAAGTTTAAAAGCTTGATGGAAGATGATGTCAATCCGTTGTTCTCGAGTTGCAAAGCGAAATACATCAAGTTGGGTTCGGTCTTTGCATTGTTTGAACTGAAGGCAAAATATCATTAGACAAATATAAGTTTCAATACACGTTTAGTTCTTTTATCGGATGTGCTTATAGAGGGAAACGAGTTGCCAATAAGTATTTATGAAGCGAAGAAGGTGCTATGTCCTATGGGAATAAAAATAGAAATTAAGGATACATGCATATCCGAATGATTATATCTTGTATCGTAACACACACAAGGAACTACACGTTTGTCCAGTTTATGGTGTACCCCGATACAAACAAAAGGAGAAGCATAATGAGAAGAAGCGTAAGAGCTAAGGCAACGATGGTGAAGAGGCCATTAAAGGGGCACCGGTCAAGGTATTATGTTACTTGCCCATCATTCCCCAGGTTGTTTGCAAATCCCAGAGAGGCAAAAAAAATTTTTGGAAAGGCTTTGCTATATCTCAAAGTATGTTTATGCAAAATTTCAAATAATTTCAACTATGTTTAAAAAAGTTTGGACTTTTCTACTCTTTAGACAAAAATCATGCATACGAAGTGAGATTTGGCATATCTTTTCAATGCTGACTATTTTTTCAAAAAATTATTTGGAAAAGCTATGAAGTATCCCAAAGTATGTTTCAAGACATTTCAACTATGTTTGAAAAAATATGGCATTTTCTCTCTTTGAAAAAGGAACTAAAAATTTAGACTAATTTATCGGTGTTTTAAGAAAAAAAATGAAAGGGGGAGTTTGTTGGAGTTTTTCATTTCTTTTCCTTGAGAGAAGCTGTAATCAAATTGGATTTGCACTATTTGAACTCCTACATGAGTTGGGCATTTACTAGAAGCATGAGCTAGAGAACAAGAGCTTCCAGTGGCAATGGCTAGAGCTTAGTTATATGCTTGGGAAAATGATCATCTCCATCGGTTCTGCAAAAAATTAATTGTGTTTGCTTTTTTTTGCTGCCAATTCTGCAAAAAACCGACTGTGAATGCTTCATTTAATGCTGCCAATTCTGAAATAAAAACTGACTACGAATGCTTCATTTAATGCTGTCGATTCCAAAATAAAACTAACTGTGATTGGTTGATATAATGTTGTCGATTCCGGATTAAAACCTCCGTGATTACTTAATTTAATGCTATCGGTTCTGCAATAAAACCGACCATGATTGCTTCATATATCACTGTCGGTTTCGTAGAAAAACCGACTGTGACTTCTTTATCTAACGCTGTCGATTTCTCAGAAAAAACAGATTGTGATTGCTTTGTTTAACACTATCGGTTCCACAACATAACCACCTATGTTGTGTGCTAGTCAGACATATTAATGCCTCCTTGAACTTACACTTCCTCACTTTGTACCTCACTTTCCCCACAGCCCACTCCAAACCCTAGCTAGATGCCTCACCCATCAACGCCGATGGTGACACGAGGGGGGCGAGCAGGTGTTTCCCGACCAGCGTCGATGCTCAAGGGCCTCCCCAACTCCATCAAGCCCTGCTGCCGACCCCATCAAGCCCCATTGCCGACCCCATCAAGCCTCCCCGACATGACCACATCAACGCCCCATCGACGCCGACACCCCCGCAATGTCAATCTGAAGCTCTATTATCTAGCAAGTTGATATATTACTTGTTAATTAGTAGCTATAGTGAGGTCCAAGAATTCACCATTCCTTGTAGTTCTCTAGATGAAGTGTCTGCAATGAGGTAACTGAGACATTACTGGCAAACTAGGTTGCCTTATCTGAAAGTTGCTACAATAACAAGTAAACAAAAAGAACAAATGAAGTGTATGTTCTTACAGAGCTACTCTTTGGGTATTTTCTACAACTCTACAAAGTTATGAAGTGCAGGCAGCTTGTTATCACGAAATGACTTATTAATGACTTATTATAACATGTTACACCAATAACCATATGTTCGAATTAAATACCTCAGACATTAACAATCCAAATATCAATTTAAAAAGCACACAGCTTCATGCTTCATTCTAAGATCAAAAGGTTGGGGACATTACACAACAATATTATTATATGTATATGAAGCCGTAAGCATTTGGTTAGCATTTATTATGTACTTTACCAAAGTTCTCTCTTATTAAATAAAATAGTAGCAAACATTTAAAAGGTGAGCATATTATTATACAAGAGAAATAGTCAAATATTTCCAGGCTTTTGAGCTTCGACACCTTAGAAATACACTTCTTTAGATGCCACTAAAGACTCAAATTGGTTCTAAAGTAAAAAAAAACAAATTATTATATTGCAGGCATGCTATATAACCAAGCAAGATGAAACAATGCCATAATTAATGCAATCCATTTTGCTGTTGTTTGAAACTTATTAAGACTTCCAACAATCAGAGTGCTCGTTAGCATTTGATTGCCATTCTATTTCAGTTATCCAATTTCAAACTAACTAGTAATTGCGGTTATTGTTTTGATGTGCAGAATGACAATGCAAATTGTTGGGGATTGTGTAACTCCATGAAGACCATCGTACACTGGCGGCCGATCGGTGGCTTACTATGCTTACCCTTAGACGGTGTCCCTAAGGAAGACCTTTGGGCCGATCGACCTATGAGTCTACCCCGACAACGATCAAGCTCGTCCCCAAGCATGTGCCTCTGTTTCCCGAGCGTGCCTGCTCGGAGGGGTGTGACGGACGACCAAGGCTGAAGGAAGATCTCGGGCATGATCGGCAGGTCGGGCACGACCCATGAAGACGACGTGGCATTAATCACTCGGTGGCTCGAAGGACCGTATGGCCACATTCTAAGCCCACTACGCCCACGTCACGGCATGGCGAAAAGCAAAAGCAGCAGTTACACCCACGTCTAGGCACAGTAGTGGCATGTCATTCAGTTACAAATGATGTAAAACTATAATCGTCTATAAATACCCCGTTGTATGTAACGTTTAGGGGGACGATTCTCTCGAGAAGAGATTGTAAAAAAAAAGAAACACCCAAGCGTATCTGTAAGAAGTAGAGAGAAGAGAGGACCCTTGAGAGGAGAGACTGTAAAAGAAGAGAAACACCCAAGCATATCTGTAAGAAGTGGAGAGAAGAGAGGAGCTCGACGCTCCCGAGCAAGCACCCTATAAATCATTCTTTGACAGTAGTGAAGCCACTAGACATAGGGTCGTTATCTCCTCCGTGAGAGGCCCGAACCAGGATAAAAAGACTCTTGTCTGTTGTCTCATTTCGAACTGTCTGACCATCCTCCTAACTCAGCAGACCCTCGGATGCTAAACCCTTTGCGGAAAAGGGGGCCTGGCTGATCCCTCATTCAACAAGTAAGCTCGGCGGGGGATCCGTTCCCGAATCGTCGACACAAATGGTTAAGGAAATAGATGATAAATGTCCTTTAACCAGAAAGCTCTTCTAGTTAGATGAATAGCCTAGAAGATTAGTGTAGCCTAGAAGGTAATTTGAATTAGATGTTATTGAACAACTAGAAATTGTTTTATCATGTGAATTGCTTGCTAGTAGCCTTTGTTTTGTTTCATTGTCATTTATTTGGTTATGTTAATGTCCTTACCATTCTATTTCACTTTACATGCCATTAATGTTGCTGTAATATGATCAATATTAGAGTTTAGGTTGCGTAACCTACGTCTCCCATTCGAGTGTGCTTGCTTATAAATATGCTGAAATGGCATATTTATAAGCAAGCGATCTTGAATTGTCCATGTTTTTTTGGACAGTTCAAAAATATGTGGTTTGAACAAGTTCCTGAGCTGTTGTACAACACCAAAGAAAGTTTCGTACCATCTCCCTAATGTTCTCCAGATACACACTCCTCCTGACCTATTGTCGAGACGTATAACTGAAGAACAACGGGGTTAGGACCTAATCTATTTAGAGATTAGGAGTTATTGTTGGTATGTACTTAGTTGGTTAACAGATAGACTTTTCTTTAATATCATTCATTAATCTATTACTTTACTACAATATGCTGCAACAATTATATGCTATGAATTATCCATTAATCTATTGCTTTACATGATTCTTTGTCAAATATACATAATAGCTATGAATTGCTTTCTCTCAAGTCAAATATATGATCATGTAAGATATACACATATTCGAAATGTCGCAAGTAGAGAGCATTGACTCATCGCCAGATAGAATAAAAGGTGTTGCTGAGGTGCCGAGCAAGGTTCCAAATGTTGAGGGGTCGAGTAAGGTGAGAAAGATCTGAGGACCGAATAAAGGTGCCATAAGGAGAATGTCGCAGGTTCTCCACTTCAATACCACGGGAGTTTGCATGGGTCCTCCCAATTACAAGGGGTGCTACTAGTCTTTTCTTGGCTAATTGGTGAGGGAGAGAGTGCTGATCACGGTTAAGGACTGAAGGAAAAAAGTCAGCATCGAGCAAAAAAATTGGCTGTGGGACAAAATTAAGGACAAATGAATTATACAAGAGGAAGATGAAAACAATATGATGCGGTACACTTCGAAGAGAATGAGTGTGGCTTTGAGGCACTTCAGGGTCTTCATGCACGGTGAGTCGTGTTAAAAGGCCATCCGTACTCCATTCAATAGATATCCATTCGTGACTTCCGATGTTTGGGAGGAGTTCACAAAGATGAAGAGTATGCCCGAGGCAGAGGAGTTGAGAGAGAAGAACATAACTATCCAGAGGTAGAACACTCACTACACCAACTATAAAGGGAAGAAGGCAGAGTGGGCGCGACTAGCTAAGGAGTGCATGAACTCCGAGACGACGATGCCTTACTCCCACATATGTGAGGAGTGGGTATGCGGCTGGGGGTCTTAACGAGGACCAAGAAAATATCTGACGGTCAGCTTGTAGTTCCAAACCCCGCGACCACGTGTGTCATCTCCACCATCGTAAGACATCTAAGTTAATATATTACAGTAACTCTTTCCGTTGTATGTTAGAATTAATTTGTGCTCGCTTCTTATAGGAGGAGGTAAGACAACAAAAGTAGTAGGAGATCTTTCAAAGCCAAGGGTCAAAGGATATCTTGTCTTCGGTGATAGGAAAGCCCGACCATAAAGGCCGGATGCTTGCCGTAGTTGTGAGCCATATGAAGAGGTATTTCTTCCAAGAGAACGCTGCCGGTGCTAGATCAAGATCATGGCAGGTATGCACGGAGTGTCTCAAGGGCACGTCGAGGGAGGAGATCAAGGAGGAGATGATGGTACGTGAGGAGCGCCTGAGGGCTAAGACGATGGTGATGATCTCCTAGAGTTAGAGTCAGATGGCCTCGCCTCTTGTAGAAAGGCTAGTGCCCTGCCCCAGCAGTTGCGCTTTCAAAAATGATTAGTTTGATCCTAGCTGAAGGTAATAATTTTTCTAACTTAAAGGTACGAGAGTAACTCCTACAATGTTTTCGATCATGCGCACTTCTTGTAGGCGCCTGCCAAATGTCAGCTCACCGTGACGGAAAACAGATTTCCCGTTGAGACTGCACGTGGGGTTGCATTTCCATGCAAGGAGATTGACAACGGTGTATGGTCAACCTTTGGGGAAAGGCTACACGAGGATGCAGGTTAACTATGTCCACAAAGTCTTCCTATCTTATGTGTTGGAGTACTCCCCCCTAATGAAGATATCACCACTCTTAAGTAAGCACGGATGTCATTCATCAAGTGGCCTATGACGGGTGTCATACTAGTCAAGGTAAAAATCTCCACTTCTTTTCGATTATTCTAGTACTGCAATACATTACATATGCATGTGCTTTGTAGGATCCTGCTCCTGCTCCTACTCTCATGACCATGACAAGTTCTACGCAGAGTGTAGAGCTGACGTGCAAAAGGACTAGCACGACAGCCAACGAACCACAAGAGGCCTCAGAGACTCCTGTCAAGAAGGCAAAGCTGATAGAGGCCACAATACCCCCTCAAATACAAGAAAAGCCCCTTATCCTGACCTTGAATACTCCTTTTGTCCAGAAAGGAAAGTTGGCATAGGCCACATAGCCCTCTCAAGATTTTAAGGGGTACGTACATGTAAAACCCCTTTTGCCTATAAAAGAATTGAATGCTCTCGGCAAGTAGGCTCACATGCTCCATGGATGATACATTGACAGGGTGAATTATGTCAAGCGTCATATCGATTTCAATGTGAGATATAGAAGGAGACATTTCCACCGTGAAGACCATGGGACATTTCCAGTTAGGTTTGAGGATCTGTTCCGTTTGTATCAACTGATAGCCATTGATATTTCTGCTATACGATCTCGGACGTTGTGAGTATTGCACCATACAACATAAGCTTATTACTTTTATAGATTTTGTATTATGTTTTTTTAACATTCAACACGAGTTGCAGGACAAACATGACAAGTCAACATCTAGATGGGTTCATCGACCTCGAGCTTGTGTTTGCGACCATGGTTAGGCTTCAATCGGTGTTCGTTGCCGGCTACATCAAGGGGGCATTGCATGCTGAATCGAAGAAGGATTTCATTCTATTTCCATACCACAAGGAGTAAGTAGTACTTTACCCTTCAATTACTTGTACGCATGTAAACCGTATATGAACTTAGTTGCTTGCACCGCATACCATTTAATAAGCAACCATTTGGTTCTACTCGTGTTTGCTCCAAGTGAAAATAAAGTCTACATTTTTAACTTGCTCGAGAAAAGATCGATGGCCTACGCGATCAAGCCTGTTTCGGAGAAGTAAATTATTCTAACCTGGCACTTTTTGTATTTAACTAGTTCATTTTTTTTACTCAATAGTATCTCTAATGTATGTAGGGGTTTCTCATCCTACGTCACTGAAGGAGGGCGACACGATGACAAACGGGACGACAAGCTGGAGTGGAAGCGCTTTAAGGTACAAGTGGCTAGTATATATATGATTAATTTTTTCTAACATCTATTTTTTGTCTCTTAATTTTATTTTTTTTCTTCACAATGTCATCTGTACAGCTTCTATGTCTTGCATCACATGCGGCTCATGGTCGGCGCTGTAGATATTTTTCCTAAGGTATATATACATGCATAATAATACACTTAGCTTTTTGCATATAAATTTTAAAACTTAAATTAGTGCACTCATTTCTATTTTGCAGAAAATCAATATTCCCCTCATGAGCTTAGAAAGCAAATAACTCAACAAATTACAAGACCACTTATGCCAGTGGTACTGGATAGAAATTATATCGATGGACAATAGGTTTAGAGATCTTGAAGGCTCCTACTAGTTTATATGTAAACAATATTATATATGTGAATGTGATATGTATGTGTACTAATTGTTAAGCATGTTTGTGTTCTATATTGTGAACGAATGTGATATATGTATTATAAAGTGCTTGTGTTCTGTGAATGCGATATATATATACTGCGTACAATCTGTGCTAGCTGTGTGAATGTGATATGTGCATATTGTGTTAATATGTGATGTTTTTGGGAGGATACAAAAATGACAAATTGCACACCCCTCATGGCACTCATCACAATCAGTTCTCTGCTAGAACCGATTGTGACAAGGAGTGTCTCATCACAATCGATCGAAAACCGACTGTGATAGCATCTTCTTATTAATGTCTAATGACTTTATATCGCCACCAGAACCGACTGTGATGACAAAAAGAACCGATTGTGATATATATTCCTATAGTAATATATGTCTCTTCTGATGTTAGTTTATGTAGCAGTAACTGTTGTACTATGATCTTGATTAAACTAGACAGGAAATAGTTTAATTAGGTTTCCTGTGAGACCGTGCATGCATGCGATCGAGCCTTGGCTCGAGTGGCCAAGATCGCAGGGCAGGCAGCTGCCCGCCTGTTCGAGCCTTGGCTCACCCGGTCTGCCACGGAGCCGTATAGTTCTTGGCGTGTGTGCGTGGGTGTGCGTGTGTGCGTGGGTGTGTGTATAACTGTAACCCGGCTGTTGTTCTCTCCTTCTATACTGAATGCCAGAGCTCCTGACCAAAATTCAAAAAAAAAGAGACCGTGCATGCATGCTCCTATATATTTCCATGTCCACAAACATTATGTCAGCTATGGCATCTGCTTGTTAGGGTTTATCAAGAAGATAGACTTCCTTGCAAATGAAGAGAAGCATGTTATATAGTAGAGGGAGTCATCCTTCCCGAATGTCTAATGGACTAACACTACAATGCAATGGAAACAGATATGCAGGCATACTCAATAGTCAATACAGGTCCAAGGGAATTTGGGTATCCAATGATCGATCATCACTTGCAACTTTTTGGACAAACTTTTGGAGGCTAGCTTGGAGTATCCGTTGCAGTTTTAATTATCTCTACTAATATAAATTTGCAGTTGATGGTAGCGGTCCGTTCTTCCTAGCCCCTCTCCCCTCGCCATATCTCCAATAATGGCAGGTCATTATAGCTAATTATTCTTTCCTGATTTACAGCCAGCCATATCTCTCTAAATATGGCTGATTATTATAGCAAAATCTCTTATTATTGCTGGTAATTAATAGCCGGCCAATCATTCCTTTTGTACTCTATATGTTGTACAGTTTACACAAAATCAATCAAGAGAATTCATTCAAGATCTCCCATGTCGTGCTGCAGCGGCGAATGAACTCGACGAACAGATCAATAAGTGACGGACCGACGTACATAGCCGCGAGGCGCAGGAGGCCGAGCGCTGCGGCCAGAAGGGCAGCCAGAGCGCGACGCCCACCGAGTGCCGTGACCCCAGCGCCAGCCAGTTGGACGTGAACAAAACGTTGTAGGATCAAGGATACTGACTAGAGGGGGGTGAATAGGAGGTTTTAAATTTTCTACGCTCAATTTCAAGTTTAGATATTTCTAAGCACAAGTGACAAATTTGACAATTTTAAATACGTAGCAATTCTAATGATCACCAAATAATTTTCCTACTAAACTTCTTTAATGGATGAACAAGTATATCACAAGGATGATCAAATTGCTAGTAATAACACAATAGTAAAAACAACGCAAACCACAATTGATGAGCACGCAAATTTTATCCCGTGGTCTCGGAGACTTGCCGGTCTCCCCTACTCCACGTTGAGGTGACTTGAACTCCTTCAAGTCGGCTCCTCTCGCTTGAGCCTTCCCCGATCACTCGTGGTAGCTCTTTCCCGCTCTGGGTAGGCGAGCTCCTTGCCTTCACAACCGTCGGGCCTTTACACAAGCTTCTTTGTGAAGATCACCGGAATCTCACGCCTCCAAGCCGTCCAGGAGGCGGCAACCTCCAAGAGTAATAAACTTGACGCAAGCTTGAGACTCTAGAGTGCTTCAATATGGCTCAACTAATGCAATGCGCTCAATGCACTCAATTTTCTCTCCAAGAACACAAGAATCAAAGATTTAATGCTCTAGTGAGTGGAGAGAGTTGCTAGGGCTCAAGAGGTATTCAATGAAGTCACCAACCAGCCCTAAACACAGGTGGGGGCGTATTTATAACCCCCAATTCCTCAAACTAGCCGTTGTATAAAATTATTTAGGAAAAAACGACATGGCCGGTACTACCGCCCTCTAGGGGTCGGTAGTACCACCCTTGGGCCCCAACGGCTCTTTGGCGCATTTAATGCCCTGACACGAGTCCGCATCTTGTGCGTTTTTATATGGTCGGTACTACGCCCTTGGAGTGGTGATAGTACCCCAAGGGCATGAGTACCGCACCTGGCGACCAAGAAAAATCGGTTCTGTTATAAAGCTACCGACATTGAAGGGCCGGTAGTACCGCAAATGTGGTACTACCGCTCTACCCCTGCGGTAGTGCCGGTCCGAGGAATAAACTCCCGAGGAGCTCTTCACAAATAGCTATCATGCAGATACAAATGCGGTAGTATCAAGATTTATGATACTACCGCCACCACTGCATGTAGTGCCGGCCAACAATGCAAAACCCAGAAATTTCGCCTACTCTCATGCATGAATGGATAATTTAATCATTGAGCCATATTAGATGTACTCTTAAGTTCAAGACTTTTACCAAGTCCCTCTTAATAGTACGGCGACTATCCTAACAATCCGATCTTTTCTCCCAACACCGAGATCGGTAAAATGACTAGAAAACATCTCTAAAATTTTATACCTTCATTTCTTTTGCTTCTTCGATGCGTATGCCTTCCTTTTTGAACTTGTATCATTTTGACGTCCCTTGAAGAATCGTCCTTCCTGTTTTTCACTTTACTCATGCAAACAACATTAGTCCCTTGTTCATGATTGTCATTAATTACCAAAACCATTAAACTCATGGGGGCCTAGATGCTTTTAATCTCCCCCTTTTTGGTAATTGATGACAATCCTCATGAACGAATTGAAGTAAATTGAGATTTTGGGTGAGTGATCAAAAAGGATTGATTACTCACACCGCGGGATTCTTATTTAACAATATTTTGTCTTTAGAGGACAAAAGCTATTTGAATCAAAATATTGCTAAATGAGAATATAACTCCCCCTACAAATGTGCTATGGATGAGCAATAATATTTTGCACATTTGTGTATGAGCTACTTTAAGAGAGTGACTTAGAAATGATATTATGAGATGAATAAACATGGCATTTAAAGCAAAACTCATAAGAGAAGATAATTTAACATTTGAGCGCAAAAGGAACATAAAACCAAGTTCATAACATCAAATCCATCAAAAGCATATGACATAAACCACACACGTCAAGGTCATTACAAGACTGCAATATACATAAAACTAAGCTTCAGAAGACTTCAATTTCAATTCTTCATTTTCCGTCTTCTCCCCCTTTGGCATCAAAGACCAAAAGGGGATCGCCAAGGTGCCATCTATGCCGCGCCGTCTTTAGGAGAGTCTGGAGCTGAGCTGGACGGCTGAGTAGGATGAGAAGGAAGAGGAGCACCGCTGTCATCCGGGCGACGACGATGGTATGACTGATGGTATGATCTATAGTGATCAAAAGAAGCGCTTAAAGCATCCACGCGCTCCCGGACCTCCTCAACCATTTGACGATTATTATACTGGAGCTCAAGAACAAGTGCAAACTGGCCCATCATATTTGACTCTTGTTGCGCAAACCCAGCCATCATATCAGACCGAAGGGTCTCAAGACTAGCAAGGTAGGCATCAGGCATTGAGGCAGCTTGTGTGGCTTGAGCTTGGGCTTGGGCTTGGGTTTGAGCGGCTTGCTCCACTTGAGCTTTTGCTTGAGCGGCTTGCTCGGCGATATGATGCAGCACTTGAGGTGGAGCAACGCGAGGCTTATATGGCTTGTGAGGAGTAGGGGTGGCACCATTATATTCTGCAACTCTTCGGATTAAGGCCATGATGTATGGGGCAAAATAAATGGTCTTTCCGCTCTCTTTTGCAGACTGAGCCATTTCCCTCAAAATGAAGTCCACCACATCAAACTTTTCCCTTGCCATAATTTTTGCAATGACATTCCAAGCATGGCCTCTCACGGCATCGAAGTTGACACTTTCCGGATGAATAGTGACTCTAATGATTTTATTGACCATGCTTGGTTGAAGTTGCAATCCAGCTGATTGTCCAATCCTGAATGGATGAGTTTGATCGTAGAATTCAGCAGCTTGATCCAAAGTCAAAGGAGGCTCATCGTGAATTTTGGAATACCGACTATGAAAGATTCCCAAGGCATGCTCAAAATCATCCTTGGATGCAGTATATTTGTGAGAGTCGGTCATCCAGGTGATTTGCTCAAAAGAGTCAAAAACATTAAGTGTAGCATAGAACTGTTTGATGATTTTCTCATGATAGTCAGTTCTTGTACCAAGAAAGTTATACAGACCAGCTCCTCCAAACAACTCAGGAATTCCAACAAATTCAGGCTGATCTCGGATATACTTCCAACTAACCCATCGTTGATTGGCAAAGTCCTTTTCCAAATAGATTTGATCATATACCTTCTGCTGGAAAAGGGAATGAAATTTTGGGTTGGTTGCAGATCAAGGCTGAAGATAGTGATTTGTGCTCGGATTGCATAATAGTCGCCTCCTTTGATTTGGGAAGGATCATTGCGATGCCTTCCAACCTGAGGTACCTCTTCTTCCTCCTCCTCAGAGCTTTCCTCATCCTCGCTTTCAGTCTCATCATCACTGCCAGTGATTTGAGGAGCAGCCTCGGGAACCCTTCTTTTCTTAGGCTGGGAAGCCTCAGCTGGTCCTTTTCCTTTAGCCCTTGTGGTTCGCATGGCGATGGTGTAGGAGTCGTCACTGTCTCCACTATCCGTGTCCGGAGTGGGAACGCCGCGACCCTTAGTCGTCTTCCTTCACCTCTACCCCCACCAGACGGACCGACCCCAGCTGCCTTTGTGCGAGGCATGATCTAGAAGAATTTCAAGGAATTTGAGGACATGAGCATTAAGCCATAGGGATTTTCTGAATTAAATAGAATCACATGAATTTTGGCAATAAAATCGAAGCCTCAAAAGTTCAGAGAAGCCTGTCAAACATGCACAGTCGGCACTACCGCTCAAGGATCCCGGTAGTACTGCAAAGTCGGTACTACCGCTCCATACAGCTGGTAGTGCCGGCCTTGCATAACCATGGCAGGTTTCGAAGAAATTTCGGGCAATGTGGCAAAGTAGAGTTAAGTAAGTGTGGATTAGAGGTGATGTAGAGCCATTTGAGATCTAATCCACCAATATTTTGCCACACTAGTTGCTAGAGAATTCATATGATTCAATTTTTTTTTCTTTTAAACCCTAAAATGCTCAAAGAGGATGAAACAACAAGAGATAATGAAGGAGATAGTTACCTCTTGAAGGAGGGGACCACAAAGATAGACCCAATGGATGAAGTTCCAACAAACACAAAGATTTGAGAGAGATTGGGATTAGGGTTTGAAAGGGAGAGAGAGGGAGCCGCACGGGAGAGGAGAAAAGAAGGCAATTTCGGTGGGGGAGAAGTGAATGAGAGAGAGAAAGGGGAGAGAAATGACCGGATTTGAGGGGCCCCACCTCTTATCTGACCGGCGGTACTACCGCTCCTCGACCCGATAGTGCAAGAATGCGGATTACTACTGCCATGGCTGACGATAGTCTTAGCATCTTGTAGAACGCCAGGAAACTTGGGAATTTAGGTCGAGAAATTGCCCTTATATGATCATAGCACTTATGAGTATATTTTAGAGCATTTCCAACCGAGAAGACAAGCACGAAACACAAGCTTTAAACATGAGCAAATAAAGAATCACAATAGACTTGTTTGAGTTGAAATACCTCATAAGAAACTAGAGATATGAGCAATCTAGTTCTATGGGCAAGACTCAAAATGTGCCTTAAGTAGATCAATATAGATCAAGATTTTGAATTTTAACAAACTTTTCAAGAGCAAAAGTTTTGTTTTCATTATTAACATAAAGAGGATATAATATGATAGAAGTTTAAAAAGATGAGATTTATGAAATAATAGATTGTAAATGAAGGTTTAAAGAAACTTTGCACTTTATAAAACTTAAAATAGATTATTTCCAAATAATTTAACCTATAAAGGTCTAGTTTTATCTTTTTAAGATATATAGCACTATCTTTTATTTTTCACATTTAGGGGATGTGATATATACATAAAAAGCATATTACTCCCCCTTGATGTGAGATACATCTAAAAGAACAAAAATCAAGTAAAACCCAATAAACAAACAAAAAGAGAACACCATTTAGGCCACATTTGAGATATCTATGACATTCAATTCATTCCTCAATTTGCAAAATCTAGCCTCATCTAAAGGTTTAGTGAGTATATCCGCTAATTGATTTTCAGTTCTAATGTGACTAATTTCAATATCTCCTTTACTCACATGATCTCGCAAGAAATGATGACGGATATCTATATGTTTTGTTCTTGAGTGTTGAACCAGATTATTGGCTATTTTAACACCGCTTTCATTATCACACAAGAAAGGCACCTTTTTAAAATTTATTCCATAATCCATTAGAGTTTGCCTCATCCATAATAATTGAGCGCAACAACTACTGGCGGATATGTATTCGGCTTCGGCGGTGGATAAAGCTACGGAATTTTGTTTCTTGGAGAAACATGAAACTAGGGATCTACCTAGCAGTTGGCAATTCCCGGAGGTGCTTTTTCTATCCACTTTACAACCCGCATAATCCGAATCTGAATATCTAATTAAATCGAATTTAGCACCTTTAGGGTATCATAACCCTATATTTGAGGAATGCTTTAAATATCTTAGAATTCTCTTTACGGCAACTAAATGACATTCTTTGGGAGAAGCTTGAAAACGGGCACACATGCAAACACTAAACATTATGTCAGGCCTAGATGCGGTAAGGTAAAGTAAACTACCAATCATGGATCTATATAGCTTTAAGTCTACCGGTTTACCTCCCTCATTTAGGTCGAGATGCCCGTTCGATGCCATTGGAGTCTTGATTGGTTTTGCGTCCTCCATGCCAAACCTTTTTAGAAGATCCTTGATATATTTGGTTTGGCTCACAAAAGTTTCATTCTTGAGTTGTTTGATTTGAAGTCCGAGAAAGAAGCTCAACTCTCCAATCATGGACATTTCAAACTCCCTAGACATCATATCACCAAATTCCTTGCAGAAATCTTCATTAGTAGAACCAAAAATAATATCATCTACATAAATTTGGCATACGAAGAAATCTTCATCAATTATTTTTGTAAAGAGTGTGATATCAACCTTCCCAATTTTGAATCCTTTTGAGATTAGAAAATCTCTAAGACGCTCATACCATGCTCTAGGAGCTTATTTGAGTCCGTATAGCGCCTTAGAGAGTTTGTAAACATGATTAGGATATTTGGAATTTTCAAAACCGGGAGGTTGTTCTACAAATACCAACTCGGATATTTGTCCATTTAAGAACGCACTCTTTACATCTATTTGAAATAATTTAATATCGAAGCATAATGCGAATGCAAGCAAAATTCTAATAGCCTCTAATCTAGCCACAGGAGCAAATGTTTCACCAAAATCTAACCCCTCAACTTGAGTGAAACCTTGCGCCACTAGTCTAGCTTTATTTCTAACAACTATACCATTTTCATCTTGTTTATTTCGAAAGACCCATTTTGTGCCAATTACATTATGTTCTTTAGGTCTTTCAACTAAAGTCCAAACATCATTACGGGCAAAGTTATTTAATTCATCGTGCATAGCATTTACCCAATCCGGATCATCTAATGCTTCATCTACGTGAGTGGGTTCAAATGATGACACGAAAGAATAATGCTCGCAAAAAGAAGCGACACGAGATCGAGTTTGAACACCCTTACTCACATCACCCAATATTTGGTCTATTGGGTGATCCTTGGAGAGACCGTGATGAATTCGTTGAGTTAGAGGTTGAACTTGTCGATCATTATTCTTGTCATCTTCATCGATGATTTGAATTTGACTTGGAGTTGCGGAAGTTGAAGGCTCGGCTTGAGTGGATGAGGGTTGATCATGTTTATCTACTTCCGGCTTTACGTCTCCAAGTGTCATATTCTTCATAGCTTCTCTTAGGTCTTCTTCACATACATCATCCAAGTTTTCTTGCTCTTCTTGAGAGCCGTTAGTTTCATCGAATTCAACATCACATGTTTCCTCAACAAAACCTTTATTTTTATTAAAAACTCGATAAGCTTTACTATTCGAGGAATAGCCAAGCAAGAAACCCTCATCGCAACGACTTTGAAATTTGGAAAGCCGAACACCCTTTTTCAAAATATAACATTTGCAACCAAAAACTCGAAAATAAGAAATGTTCGGCCTTCTTCCAACAAGAAGCTCATAAGAGGTCTTTTTCAAAAGCCGGTGCAAATAGAGTTTATTTGTTGCATGACAAGCGGTATTAATGGCTTCCGCCCAAAAGCTATCGGAGTGTAGGTTGCGGAAAGTTCGTGCTTTATTCCAAGTTCATCACAATAATCTTCAATTCTTGTATTCTTGAACTCGGAACCATTATCACTACGAATTTTCTTTATTTTAAAATCAAATTCGTTTTGAGCCCTTTTTGCAAACTTTTTGAAAATCTCGGAGGCTTCGGATTTATCATCTAAAAAGAAAACCCAATTATATCTAGAGTAATCATCAACAATGACCAAACAATAAGATTTACCCCCGATGCTCTTATAGGTTGTCGGGCCAAACAAATCCATATGTAAGAGCTCTAATAGTCTAGATGTGGACATGATACTCTTTGAAGGATGAGAACTAGCCACTTGCTTGCCGGCTTGACAAGCGCTACAAAGTCTATTTTTTTCAAACTTCACATCTTTCAAGCTTACAACTAAACATTTTTAAATAGCTTTTTAAGTTGAATCATACCAACATGAGCTAGTCTTCTATGCCACAACCATCCTAGAGAGGTTTTTGCTATTAAGCACGTTTGAAGACAAGAGTCATTTGAGGTGAAGTCAACCAAATACAAATTTCCAAATCTAAATCCTTTAAATACTAAAGAATTATCATTCTCTCTAGAAATAACAACACCATCTTTAGAGAAGCTACAAACAAGACCAAGATCACATATTTGTGCAACGGATAGCAAATTAAAATTTAGTGTTTCAACTAGAGATACATTAGAAATGGAGAGGTCATTTGAAATAGCAATTTTACCTAATCCCAATACCTTTCCTTTGCTATTATCGCCAAATGTGATCTTGTCATGTTGTCCACTTCCCGAATCAAAGGTAGTGAACATTTTCCGGTTGCTGGTCATATGTTGAGTGCATCCACTATCCAACACCCAATGCCGTTGTCGGCGTATTCCACCTGACAGGCCGAGTCTCTGGTGGGTTTTGTTGATGAGGGGGTGCTTTCAAGATGGTAGCTAACCCTAGCAGAGGGAAACCCCAGTATCTCTCACACTAATGAATTCTGGTGTCTACGAACTTGATGAACACACCGATTTTTACCCAGGTTCGAGCCCCCTTGTCAAAGGGTAACAGCCTTACGTCTTGCTTGATCTTGGATTGTGTATTGCGAACTCCGTTACAGAGCTTGAGGATGACCAGCTCTTCTGTTGAGCCTTTTCTTTTTTCTCTCCCCCTCTCTATACTCTAGAGTACCTTTATATACATGGGTTTATACAGGTCAGATAGAGAAGGGGTTGTCATCATGCTTATCTTACATGCATTTATTACGCCTCTATCTGTTGTCCGTTCCTTGACCCTAATCAATGCCGGCGCATGCCTTCGCCGTCCGCCAGGAAGTGACCCTCTGCGGACGGGTAGGTGAGGCGTCGGAGGAATGGGCTTGTAGCAGAATTCCTTGGAATCGACGTGCCTGGCGCAGCAGCACACGCCTCGACCGCACGACAGGAAAGGAGTCTTCGAGGTGAAGCTATCGTGTCCCACCTTTTTGCATGGCGGCGGAAAAAGCAAGGCATGCTCACTCACCGCCCGAGCCGCCACGTGGGCGGGCGCCGGGCGGCAGGCGTGTTTCGCCCACTGCCGCCGCCGCGCCACGTGGTGGCACCGGCGGGCGGCGTTTCGCCACTGCCGCCGAAGCCGCCACGTAAGTGGGTGTCGGCGGCGGCGTGATCGCCACCGCCGCGCCGCGCCCGTGGACGGTACCGGCGGGCGGCGTGCTCGCCCACCGCCGCCAAAGCCGCCACGTGGGAAATTTGGGCGGCGAGCAGCAGGCGTGATCGCCGCTTTGCCGCCGCAGCGCCCGTGGGCCGGCACGGCGCGGCGGCGTACTCGCCACCGCCGCCCGAGCCGCCCGTGGTGGCGCGCCGCAGCGGCGTGATCGCGCATTGCCGCTTCGCGCGCCCGTGGATCGGCGTCCAGCAGGCGGGGTGTAAACATCCACCGCTTGCTAGAGCGCCACGTAGGCTACGACGCTTTTGTGCGGCGAAGAGGTACCTGGCGTATAATACGTTGTGATAGCCGGGCCCACCCAAAACGCACACGAGTCTTTTGAGATCTTACATTAAATGCGGTGCATTCTTGGATGGGGCCACCACTCATCGAGATCACGCCTCGATTCCTTCGCATCCATTGATTTTTCTTGGGGTCAAAGCGGCGACGACCTTGTCCTTTGTGAACCGTCGGTGCGAGTGGGGATACATATAGATCCATCCGCTCAGGCGCTTCACGCTTTTAGCACCTTTTGCAAACTCCATCTTCTTGCTCGAGCTTTTCTGTCTTTTGCCACTTTCGCTTTCATGGCTCCTCTGCCGCCTTCCATTCTCGCTTCCCTTGTGGACTCCTACGGTGGGGTGACTCCACACTATTGTTGGGAGGGCCTCTCTTCTTCGGCCAGGACCCCACGCCACGATGCCCCGCCGATGAGATCATCATCTTCGTGTGGGGCATCATGGCGGCCTAGTGCCGCTTTTTCGATTTTTCCTCACCGTCCTCCACTTCTGCGAAATCCATCACCTTCACCTCACCCCCAACTCCATTCTTTTTCTTGCCATCTTCGCACACCTCTGTGAAATGTTCATGGGGGTGATGCCGAACCTCCCACTTTTTCGCTACTTCTTCCTCTGCCGCGCCTCCTCCGACGGCGAACTGCTGGGGAGCTGCCACTTCCGTCTTCGGGACGGGATGGCTGCTCGCTACCTCCCCTTCCAGCCCAGGTCAAACTGGAAGGCCTGGCGCACCGAGTGGTCATCGTCAACGCGACGACAATGGCGTCAGCTCTGGGGTGCCGTCGGGCGTGGCGATCACGGAAGCGAACTTCGCCCGTCGAAGAGGCGGCGAACTCGAGCAATGGCGGCCTGCATCAACAGCCTGCGGGACGCCGGTTTAACTGGGGCGATGGTTGTTAGGGATTTTGTATCCCGAAGACTTAGCCCCCTTCGTCGCCGTATTCGCCTAGCATGGCAATACACAGGCGACGACGATATCACCCGCACCTTTCCCGGCCGTAAGTCTTCACTATTATTTTTTTTCTAGCTTTTTTCTGCATTCATGCCTTTTTTATGTTGCTCCGGAGCTCCCTACCAACCGGCAGTTTCTTTTAAACTTTGTCCAGGCGCGGGAAATTTGGTTGGGCCTCGCATCAACACGTGGCTCTCTGGGCTCATGCCGCCGGTTCCAGCCGGTCTGAGCTTCCCTCCATCGGCACGACCGCTCGCCGATTTGGAGTCTGCGGAGCACCTGAGGATCGTTAGGTTGTTGCCGCCAATGGACTCCACCGGCCTTGCCGTGGTGCCGCCGCGCGCCCCCCTGACGATCAGGGATGCACCTCCTTCCACTGATCGGGCGGCGGGCAAACGGCCACTCGTCGGCGCAGTGCAGGCGAAGAAGGCCCCTCTGTGGCGAAACCTCGCCGCCACCGGCCAAGGGTGGCGGTGACTTCACATGGGCGATCGCACGCCGCCGCCTAATGCAAAGACCAACGCGCGCGCGCCCGCCCGCGCCAGACATCTCCACCTCCGGCGCCGCCGCACCATCATCACCGGTGCCAATGCAAAGAGCGCCGTTCGATGACTTCTGGCGCCAAGCGCTTTCTGGCGCGGCTCCATCATCTTCTCCTTCTTCGACTCCTCCCGTGGCGCCGGTCTCACCCTCCACGGCGCCACCGCCTTCCGCCACGGGGACCCATGTCGCCACTCGACAAGGCGGGCTTGAGATCCCCAAGGCGGCTTGACTGAGGCGACACCAAGGCGACCCTCAAGCGCCCCAAAGCGAGCGCCACTGCGCTGCCGAGGCGGCGGAGACTTTCGCCCAGACACCGCCGGCTGCCGCCACCGCCTCGCCACCGCCATCGCTGTATCGTAGCGGCGGGCTCGTCACGGTGCACCCGCCAACTCGCCGCCAGCACCATCGCCACCCCCGCCGCACGCTCCGCTGAGCTCTTCATCGAAGCTCGGCAATTTGCATACTTCGCTTAGCGCCTCCTTACCCACTGGCCGGGCATGAAGCCAGACGGTGAGCAGTTGGCGGGGCCATCGGATTTAGCAGGGCGGAGCGGGAAGGCGGACACGATGGTGGCACAAGAAAGACCACCGCGACCACAGCTACCATGCGACAGAAGGCGGAGAGGACCGAGGCCTTGAGAGGACCTCCGAGTCTGGTGGCCGCGCAGGCACAATCTCGCCACCATGCTCAAGGGAGCCTTCGGTGCATCAAAGATGCACGGAACCTTTGGGCGTGGTCCGAGACACCCTCCGGGACACCGCCCTCTGATGCGCCTCGCGACCCACCGGGCAGCAGGCGCTCAGGGGTTGCCTATCGCCCTGGCCGCACGCTCCGCTAGGGAGGGGCAAGAGGTTGCGGTGATGACCGCGACCTTCGTGCTAGCTTGCTGGGCCAGCCGCGACGCTTCCCTGGACCCGATGGCGGCAATGGAGACCGGCATCGTGGGAGACACCGCCCAGGCAGAGGCACGCATGCGAGCGGCCGCCGAGCACCTGGCCGGGCAGCTGCAAGTACAGCAGCCGGTCATGGAGGTCTCCACCCCGGTGGCGGAGGAAGAAGGCGTCAGCGACATCGACGTGGGAGATGAGTGAAAGGCTGGGCCGTCACCCCACTTCTTTTGTTTTTGCTTCTTTTGCTGATTAGCTTCCTTTGTCTGTATAAACACTTCAACCAACTTTAGCTGTAATGGATGTCTTCTGGTTTTACCTTCATGCTTGCTTGCCGTGCTTATTTGATATTGCATGCTGGAGTTGCTAAGCGGCCCACTTGAAACTCTGTTGAGGCGCCAGTTAGGCTTCTAGGTCCAGGAAACATCCCAAAATTCCTATAAATGTTGCACGCTGCTAACCACAAATGTAAGCTGTCTGGCATAAGTTATGTAAAACTTAGGCAAAAGCGGCTTCAAGCGAATCTATGCGTACTTGAGCCTGAGAATGGTTTCTTTGTCAAGATTTTATGCAGGGTCGTCATTGGCTCAAACCTTTCCGGAACTTAAATCCTTGTGATCTCTTAGAATTGTACCCCAGTGTGGCGCAGAAGATGATAAGTTCCCAGGAGTGGTTTTGGGCCAGCGGCGCTCAACGATGACAACCAGCGGTGCTTCTAGGAGCCAACCCGAGGTGTACGAGCCGTGTTTGAGTACCGTGCCAAACTTACACCCTGGTCACTTAGCCCTACTAGATGCTCACACTGAAGACTTTCCTTTTATCACCAAGGAGCCGTCGGGTTCGTGACGTCCGTGATAACCATGCATAATTTGATCAATTTCAGCATACGCATAAGCAAATAATTGGGAGTGTTACTTGAAACACTTATCTGGCTTATGTATTAGCTGGTGCCCGACCCAATCGGTCGGGCGACCAGCCCCCAAGCGCTGGGCGACCAGCCGGAACCTTCTGATGACCAGTCCCCAAGCGCTGGGCGACCAACCGGAACCTTCGGGCGACTAGCCCCCAAGCACTGGGCGACCAGCCGGAACCTTCGGGCGACCAGCCCCCAAGCAGGACCAGGCGATCCGGTAGGAATCTTGAGGCGACCCGCCCCCAAGCTGAGGCGACCGGTAGAGGGCCTTCGTGCACTATTAGATTTTTCCTTTTGAATCGGGCCAAAGCTTTAAAGTTTGACCCGTGCACATATGCAGTTATTGCAAAGGCGGATGAATACCATGCAGAGCACATACAATATAGATCATGACAATATAAGTCTGCGCATGGGGTAATATTGGTTCACTCGTTTTGGCTTCCATGTTGTCGCCGTTTTTCCAAAACACGGCCTATGGCATTGTGCGGTAAAGCAGTGAACTCCCAGTAAGGATACTAGGCCAGCAGTGCTTGCGGTAACGACCTGCGGTGCTTCTGAGAGCCAACCCGAGGTGTATGAACCACATTTGAGCATCGTGCCAAATCCGCTTCCTGGTTGCTCGTCCTTACCCGGCACAGATACCAGGCATAATTATGGACCGACAAGGGGTTGTCAAAACTTAGGGACCAATAACATCCATGCGCAAACTGTCCCGTAGGACACAAAAAGAGGAGTAATGACAAAGTCGAAAATCTCTAAGATAATAACATTATCAACAACCAATGACCGCTGATCAACTGGGGGACAGATCTATCTCGGGGCTGATCAAAGCAAATCACCGGGTACTTACAGCTTTTCATGGATAGAACTTTCGTAATAGCTCCACATTATAGGAATTCGCCAATTCCTGGCCGTCTTCAGTGGCTAACCGGACCGCCCCGGGTCGAGATACTGAGACCACCTTAAAGGGACCCTCCCACCGGGGAGACAGCTTATGCAACCCGACATGCGTCTGAACCCTCGCAAGACCAGTGCGCCCTTGCCGATGTCCTCTCGAGACCGGGTGGCATGGTATCGCTGAGGCTTTGCCGATACCGAGCGTATGAAGGGCGGCCCGATCACGAACTTCTTCCAAGAGGTTGACCTCTTCTTGTCGAATATCTTCATGGCCTTCTTCACTGAAAACCGAGACGCGCGGAGAGCCAAATGACAATTCGGAGGGGAGAACGACCGCCCCATACACGGGAAAAAGGGTGTCTGCCCGATGGCACTGGGTGTGGTGCGGGCGACCACAGCCTGGTAGGAAGTTCTTCAATCGGTAGCGCTCCCGCTTGTGGAGTCGATCAAACGCCCTTGTCTTGAGACCCTTCAACACCAATGCATTGGCACGCTCAGCTTGACCATTACTCTTGGGGTGGGCGACCGAAGCGAAGCATACTTTTGTGCCCATCTCATCACAGAACTCCAGAAATGCCGCACTGGTGAACTGAGTTCCATTGTCGGTGATAATACGGTTGGCGACTCCAAAGCGGGTGAATATCCCACGCATAAATTTGACAGCAGCGGAAGCCGTAATGGCACGTACTGCTTCAGCTTCAACCCACTTAGTGAATTTGTCGACGGCGACGAAAAGGTGGGTGAAGCCCCGTGGCCGCGAGAACGGACCGAGATATCCGGCCCAGACCCGCGAGCGGCGAGAGGCGGGATGGTTTCTGAGCTTGGGCTGGTCGGTGGACTTACTGGCGAAGCGAAAAGCCGCATGTCCTCACCGGCTTCGCAAGCATCACGGAGGCGATGAGGCCAATAAAATCCTTGGCGAAACGCTTTCTTGACTAGCGTTTGGCGGACATATGGCTCCCTTTGCGCCTCCATGGATATCGAGAGCAAAGCGCCCCTTTTCAGTGATGCACTTCAAGAGAATTCCGTTTTGCTCGTGATCTGGTCCCCACCCACGAGTATAACACTTGGCCTTCGTGCTATCTTCTCGGTAGAGGCATCATCGTCGGGGATCACTTGGTCAGAAGGATAGGATTGGATCCATCCGCGATCTTCCCGGCCAAGTGTGGTGAGCACTCGGTGTTCGCCGGGTACTTTCTTTGGGCCAAGCATTTCCGGTGTCTTTGCATTGGCGGCCGCCGCCTTCCTCCCGGACTTGAAATTTGGCGCGACGCGCCTTCCTCCACTGAACTAGAGCGTGGCGCAGCGCCACCTTCCCTTTGAGTCGGAGGCGCGGCACGCCATACCATCGTCCCCTCCTGAATCGGGGGCTACGACAGCGACACTATCATTCCCACCTGGATCGTGGGCTGCGATGGCGACACCGTCATTCCCACCTGGATCGTGGGCTGCGATGGACGGTCGCGATAGTCTTTCTTCGAAGACTTCGACCGGGACAGAAGCCCTTGAGGATGCAAGCTGCGAGAGCCCATCCGCAAGGTGATTATCCTGTTGGGGATATGAATGTATCGATCCTTCAAAACGTCGCTCCATTTTCGACCTCCGCCAAATGCGCCGCCATGGTGGGGTCGAGGGCATTGAAATTCCTTCCTCGCTTGATTGATGACCCGGTGAGGAGTCGCCCTTGATCTGGAGGCGCGGATGCCTAGCGCCAAAAGCAATGCGCAACCGCCGTGAGACCTTCATATTCGCAATATTGTTAGTGGCTTTAAAATCGAGAGCAATAACATACTGAAGAATGTCACCAGTCGGGGAGACTAGGACAACACCAGCCCCTGCGCCCTCCAATCTGAACGAGCCATCGAAGAACAAAGTCCAGGGAGGCGACGCGGGGGTTTCTTCCGCTTCAAGAGTAGCAGGAGTCCACTCGGCAACGAATTCCATCAAATTTTAACTTTTAATGGCAGTGCGGGGGACAAACTTAAGGTTGAACTCTCCCAGTTCCACCGACCATTTGGCAACGCGACCTTCTGCTTCACGGTTGAACAGGATTTCTCGCAACGGGTAGGCCGTGACCACAGTAACTTCCCGCCCTTGGAAATAATGCCGCAACTTCCTAGATGCCACCAGGACCGCATACAGCATTTTCTGTGCTTGTGGGTATCGGGTTTCGGCTTCATGCAATACCTTGCTGACATAATAGACTGGCTTCTGAACACCTTCTCTTTCCGCCACAAGAACAGTGCTGACCACTTCAGGGGTAGCAGCAATATACAAAAGCAGCGGTTCACCTTGCGCAGGGAAAACCAGCACTGGAGGAGAGGTGAGGTACCGCTTCAAGTCTTCAAAGGCCTTCTGAGCTTCATCAGTCCACTCAAAATGATTAGTTTTCTTCAATAGCTTAAATAAAGGCAGGCTTCTTTCTCCCAGTCGGGCGATGAACGCTTAGGGAGGTTAAACGACCGGCCAAACCTTTGGACTGCTTGAGCGTCTTTGGGCTTCATGTGCTCAATCGCCGCTATCTTATCTGGATTGGCTTCAATCCCCCGGTTAGACACCAGGAATCCCAACAACTTGCCGGAGGGGACGCCAAACACACACTTTTCTGGATTCAACTTTAGGCAATTCTTCCGGAGGTTGAAGAAGGTTTCCTCCAGGTCTTGAATCAACTCTTCACCCTTTTTAACCTTCACGACTAAATCATCAACATACACTTCAAGGTTCCGCCCTATCTGTGGACGAAAAGTAATGTGCATAGCACGTTGGTAAGTAGAACCAGCATTCTTTAAATCAAAAGCCATTCTGACATAGCAATAAACACCCATAGAGGTTACAAAAGCAGTCTTTTCTTCATCCTCCACCGCCATGCTAATCTGATGGTACCTGGAGTACGCATCCAGAAAGCATAGCAACTCACAACCTGCCGTAGAGTCAACAATGAGGTCGACCCGCGGCAAGGGATATGGATCCTTCGGGCAGGCCTTGTTGAGGTCGGTGAAGTCGACACACATTCGCCACTTCGTTGGACTTTTGGCGAGTCTGAGATTGGCAAGCCACTCGGGGTGAGTGACCTCCCGATGATTCCTGCACCCAATAATTTCTCCACCTCTGCCGAATAGCATCTTGCGCTCGGAGCTTGCCGCGGATCTTTTGTCGAACAGGCGCGCCGAAGTGTTGCCAATCGGTGCTCGATCACCTCCGGGACCCGGTCATATCGGACGGTTGCTAGGCAAACACGCCGAATTACACGGAGGAAGGTGACGCGCGTCTTCCTATTTGGCGCCGAGGTGGCGCCAATGTTGGTTTTTTGCGGGCTCGCCCTCACAGTAGGCGACCACCTTAACCTCACCGCAGAGCAGGCGGCGTGGGTCGAACTGAGGGCTTCCGAGCGGCGGCATCGGCCACGCCCGACGCGGTGGCACCAATCATATCAAGCGCAAACTTATGACAGCGCAAAGCTTCAGACTGGTCCACTCGGATGGTTATGGGGCCGGCAGACCCTGGCATCTTCACCACCATATATGCATAATGGGTCGCCGCCATGAACTTGGCCAGCGTCGGTCGGCCAAGCAAGGCATTGTAGCGGAGATCAAAATCAGTGACTTCAAAGTCCACCAACTCGGTGCGATAATTATCCCTTTCTCCAAAAGTGACGGGAGCGCTTTTTGCCCACGGGATTGCACTAACCGGGGCTATTCAAAAACAGCGTTGGATTCAGATCCTGCTGCGGGATCTGAAGAGCCAGAAATGCCGTAGAGGATAGGATGCTGAGAGAACTCCCTCCGTCCACGGCTACGACCAGTAGAACATTAGGGCGTGGGCGACACCTGTCGGGAGATGCCCGGGCGGTGGCGCCATCGAGGTGGTCGGCCGATCAAGATGATCGTCTCCTCTGACCATTTCAGCATCCGACGCGACCCCGAACCTGATCCCGCGGCGCATACTTCCCTCTTCAACCGCTTGCAAGCGGTATTCGAGCGAAGAGCGGATGAACCGCCATAAATATACGCCAGGGTATAATCCGCCTACTGAAAAGCCAGCGGGGTGGGGTTTTCTCCACGATCATCGTCACGAGGGCGACGCTCATCATCGCGAGGGCGACGCTCTCTGATCCGTCGCTCCACCATCCGGTAGCACGACCTGGCAATTATCCAGGTCGTGAGTGTCAGTTCGATGAATTGGGCACCAAGGCCCTCTTTCCTTCCGCCCGCGGCGGTCATTCCTACGACCGCGGCGGTCATCACGCCGATCACGGCGATCATCTCGCCGATCGCGGCGATTGCCACGCTGATCACGGCAGTCGCGCTTCGGCGACCCATAGTCATCGCAGTCGCGCTCGGCGGCCAAGACCCGCCTGGTCTCTCCTGCCTCGCGCTTCCGCGCCTTCTTGCTCGACGGGCCAGAACCCTTCGAGGTCCCGGCTTCATCCTTTCCTCGGCCACCCTGGGGAGCAGACCCTGGCCCCCTCACCTCCGCAGCCCGCGCGCACTTATGCGAGAGGAAAAACAACTCGGAGGTGGTGCTGATAGTGCGGGTGGCCATTTTCTCCTTCATCTTGCGGTCGCAGACGCCTCTTCGAAAGGCGATGACAACCGATTGCTCTGAGATATGGGGGATCGTGTTGCGGTAATAGCAGAACCGCCAGATAAAATCACGCAATGACTCCCCCTTATCCTGCTCCAGAGCATGCAGATCATCCTCCACGCCCGGCTGCGCGAAGGAGCCCTGGAAGTTGGCGACGAAAAGGCCGCACAATTCCTCCCACGAGTGCACCGACCCTCGCGAAAGGTTCAACAGCCAGGAACGGGCAGAGCCCGTCAAGGCCGTTGGAAAATAATTGGCCATAACTTTTCCAGATCCACCGGCCGCTCGTACCACCGTTGTATAAATTTGCAAAAACTCCTCCGGATTGGTAGTGCCGTCGTAACTTTCTATGGATGCCGGGCGGAATCTTTCAGGCCACTCCACACGGCGTAACCGCCGGGAGAACGCTTGATATCCAACGCCATAAATAGAGCCCGGCCGCCCACCGGGAGCTTGGCCCGGAGAGCGAGGAATGGGACTCTCCGCTGAATCGGAGGAATAGCCCTCCTCCTTAGACCGAAGATGAGAGCCACGATGAAGACCCTCATCTTCGGAGGCCACCCGCTTGCCGCGCCCTGCTCTGGTCGGGCGGCGGCGTGCTTCTGACGCGAATCGCCCGCCACGGCGGGATTCATCAAGATGATTCCTCATGTCCTCACGGTTCCTTTCGGAACCGGGACAGGCGCGTCGCGCGCCTCTTCCCTGGTCCTGGCCCGCCTGGCCAGGGCGCCTGCCACCAGGGCGGCTAGAGCCCTGCGAACCCTCAACCATACGGGTGGCGGAGTACCACCGACACTCGGCGGTAGGGGCCCTACCGGTTGGGCCGCACCGACAAGGCCGGCAAGATCCGCAGACCACGGAGTGGCCGGGAGTCTCTGCAAGTTCCACAGAGGGTGGTCCAGAGGAGACAGGCCGCATGTAGATTCTGAGTGGAGTGGCGCTTCCATGGCGGCCGGCGTTACCGGATGCCCCCGCCGCCACTGGAGCATCGCCCGGTATACTGTGGGCGGAGTGAGACGGTCTTGCGATCGACGAGACTGTCGGGATACACCCTGAACATGGCCCGACTTCCCCTTCCTGATGCTGCGAACTCGCCATCTCCAGATGCACGAAATTGAAAGAAAACACCAAAACTCGCTGGAGAAATGATCGGAAAAACCAACTACTAGCCCCTACAGCGCGCTACCGCTTGGCGTATTCCACAGACAGCCCGAGTCTCAGATGGGTTTTGTTCGATGAGGGGTGCTTTCAGTAGCTAGCTAACCCTAGCAGAGGGAAACCCCAGTATCTCTCACACTAACGAATTCTGGTGTCTACGAACTTGATGAACACACCGATTTTTACCCAGGTTCGGGCCCCCTTGTCAAAGGGTAACAGCCTTACGTCTTGCTTGATCTTGGATTGTGTATTGCGAACTCCGTTACAGAGCTTGAGGATGACCAGCTCTTCTGTTGAGCCTTTTCTTTTTTCTCTCCCCCTCTCTATACTCTAGAGTACCTTTATATACATGGGTTTACACAGGTCAGATAGAGAAGGGGTCGTCATCATGCTTATCTTACATGCATTTATTTCGCCTCTATCTTGTTGTCCGTTCCTTGACCCTAATCAATGCCAACGCATGCCTTCGCTGGTCCTTAGGGATGTGACCCTCTGCGGCGGGTAGGTGTGGCGTCAGAGGAATGGGCTTGTAGCGAATTCCTTGGAATCGGCGTGTTCGGCACGCAGCGGGCTGCCTCGACACGACGACGACGGAAAGGAGTCTTCGAGGTGAAGCTATCGTGTCCCACCTTTTGCATGGCGGCGAAAAAAGCAAGGCGTGCTCACTCACCGCCCGCCCGAGCCGCCGTGGGCGAAGCACGGCGGCGAGCGTCTTTCGCCCACTGCTCGCCGCGCGCCCGTGGCCGGCACCGTGGCGGCGTGCTCGCCCACCGCCGCCAAAGCCGCCACGTAAGGCCGGGCGCCGGCGGCGGCGTGATCGCCCGCTGCTTCGCCCGCGCGCCACGTGGACCCGGCGGCGTGGCGGTGTGTTTCGCCCACCGCCGCCAAAGCCCCGTGGGCTAGGTCTTGCGCGGCGGCGTGATCGCCCACTGCCGCGCCCGCCGCCACGGACCCGGCACGGCGAGGCGGGCGATTCGCCCACGCCGCCGAGCCGCCACGTGAAATTTGGCGCCGGCAGTAAGGCGTGATCGCCGCTTCTTTCGCCCGCGCGCCACGTGGTCGGCGTCCAGCAGGCGGGTGTAAACACCCACCCGCTTGCTAGACTGCCACGTAGGCCACGCACGCTTTTGTGCGGCGAAGAGGGTACCCTGGCGTATAGTACGCCGATAGCCGTCCACCGGTCTTGTAGTTCATCTACAAAAGAAAATCAAACCTTTTTAGGTACCCAAATTTGTTTGAGTCCTTGGAGGTTAGTGACCAAGGTTTTGGGAACCCAAACGGCTTTCTTTCTTTGGCCAATTATCGGGGTCCCAACAAATTTAGCAAAAACTTTACCATTTCTATCTCTTTTAAGTACATAGCAAGAATCATGAATATTCTCTTTAGATGCTTTACTTAATGAGCAATCAATAGCTAAATGTCCTACATCATGACATTTATAACAAAATTTACCATTTGAGTTTACAAAGTGGGGAGCCTTGTTACTTAATTTTTTGTTCTTTTTAGGGACATACCCTAATCCTTCTTTATTGTAGGAACACCTTTGACTACTCAAGATTTTATTTAAAGTATCTTTACCCTTAAAGCATCTATCTAGACTTTGATTTAGTTTGTTTACTTGCTTCTTAAGTTCATTATTTTCAACAATTAAATGTTCATTACAAGAGTTTTCACTAGAACATGATAAATCAACTAAGTCATCACATGAGGTAGTTATGTTTGATTTTGCCACATAATTTAAGTCAATTTCTAGACTAGGCAAATCATTGATAATATTACATTCGATACCAATATCATTTGTGGATTTTGAAATATTCTTGGCAAGGGGAATTTCATGAGCTTCCTTTAGCTCCTCATAAGAGTTTTTGAGAGAAAGAAATTCTTTTCTCAAAACCTTAAACTTTGATTTTTCTTTACCAAGATATTCATTTAAATCTTCAAGCATATCCATTAAATCATCATATGAAGGGTCATCATCGTCTTTTGAATTTACCTTGACATCTCCTTTGGCCATAAGGCATAAAGGAGCGACGAATGGTGATGTTGCCTCTTTGATAGCAATGCCGGCAAGTCCCTTCTTCTTGGAAGGAGTTTCATCTTCGGATGAATCGAAATCCGAGTACTTCTCCTCGGAATCCCACTCACCAATATGGGCTTCGTCTTTGCCATCCTTTTGAAGCTTCTTGAAGAGTTTCTTCTTTCCTTGAAAGAACTTCTTCTTCTTGGGTGACTTATTCTTGTCGTCCTTCTTCTTGGGACAATGGGAGGCGATATGCCCCTTCTCATCGCATTCAGAGCACCGAATGTTTGCGTATCGGTTAGTGCTTGAATGTTGCCCTTTCTTGAACCTTTGTGATCCACTTGAGCTCGAACGCCTTTTCATGAATCTTTTCATCCTTCTCACAAGGAGTGCCATTTCCTCTTCGGTGTCTTCATCTTCGGAGCCCTCATCACTTGACTCCGCCTTTGCCTTGAAAGCAATATTCTTTTTCTTCGAGGAGCTTTGTTCCAATAGTTCTTCCTTGTCCTTCTTGTAGAGCTCATTTGTGATGAGGTTTCCAAGAAGTTCGGTTGGCGTCATCCTTGGCAATTCCGGTGAGTTGAGGAATAGGGTCACCAATGTCTCGTACTTCTCGGGAAGAGCCCTAAGCATTTTCCTGACAACATCAACATCACTTAAGGTCGTACCAAGACCCTTGAGTTCGTTAACAATATTGTTTAATCTAGAATACATTTCATTTATATTCTCATGAGGTAACATAATGAAGCTTTCATATTTTACTCTAAGCATGTGTAATTTTGCTTCCTTAACAGTGGATGTTCCTTCGTGAATTTTCGACAACATATTCCAAATTTCATGTGCGGTTTCTAAATTACTTATACGATTGAATTCATCCGCATTTAAGGCACCAAAAATAGCATTCATAGCTTGAGCATTAAGATGAACAAATCTTTCATTTTGTTCAGCTGTTGAAGCGGGATCACTAGTCACAACATAACCTTCATGAACAATTCTCCATATGTTGGGACTCATAGCTTTGAGGTAAACCGTCATACGTATTTTCCAATACGCGTAATTTGTACCATCAAAGAAAGGAGCTTTTCCAATTAAAATCCCCTCGTTAGCCATCCTTGCTCTCTAGGCGGTGAAGCCAAAATAAAGAGAGACCGAGCTCTGATACCACTTGTAGGATCAAGGATACCGACTAGAGGGGGGGTGAATAGGAGGTTTTAAATTTTCTACGCTAAATTTCAAGTTTAGATATTTCTAAGCACAAGTGACAAATTTGACAATTTTAAATACCTAACAATTCTAATGATCACCAAATAATTTTCCTACTAGACTTCTTTAATGGATGAACAAGTATATCACAAGGATGATCAAATTGCTAGTAATAACACAATAGTAAAAACAACGCAAACCACAATTGATGAGCACGCGAATTTTATCCCGTGGTCTCGGGGACTTGCCGGTCTCCCTTACTCCACGCTGAGGTAACTTGAACTCCTTCAAGCCGACTCCTCTCGCTTGAGCCTTCCCCGATCACTCGTGGTAGCTCTTCCCCGCTCCGGGTAGGCGAGCTCCTTGCCTTCACAACCGTCCGGGCCTTCACACAAGCTTCTTTGTGAAGATCACCGGAATCTCATGCCTCCAAGCCATCTAGGAGGCGGCAACCTCCAAGAGTAATAAACTTGACGCAAGCTTGAGACTCTAGAGTGCTTCAATATGGCTCAACTAATGCAATGCGCTCAATGCACTCAATTTTCTCTCCAAGAACACAAAAATCAAAGATTTAATACTCTAGTGAGTGGAGAGAGTTGCTAGGGCTCAAGAGGTATTCAATGAAGTCACCAACCAGCCCTAAACACAGGTGGGGGGTATTTATAACCCCCAATTCCTCAAACTAGCCGTTGTATAAAAATATTCAGGAAAAAACGACATGGCCGGTACTACCGCCCTCTAGGGTCCGGTAGTACCGCCCTTGGGCCCCAACGGCTCTCTGGCGCATTTAATGCCTTGACACGTAGCTGTTACTGTGCGTTTTTTATATGGCCGGTACTACCGCACCTTGGCAGCCAAGAAAAATCGGTTCGGTTATAAAGCTACCGACATTGAAGGGCCGGTAGTACCGCAAATGTGGTACTACCGTTCTACCCCTGCGGTAGTGCCGGCCGAGGAATAAACTCCAAGGAGCTCTCTGTCAAATAGCTATCAAGAAGACAAATGCGGTAGTACGCATTCTTGATACTCACCACCACCCTAACGGTAGTCTTGGCCAACAATGCAAAACCCAGAAATTTCGCCTACTCTCATGCATGAATGGATAATTTAATCATTGAGCCATATTAGATGCACTCTTAAGTTCAAGACTTTTACCAAGTCCCTCTTAATAGTACGGCGACTATCCTAACAATCCGATCTTTTCTCCCAACACCGAGATCGGTAAAATGACTAGAAAACATCTCTAAAATTTTATACCTTCATTTCTTTTGCTTCTTCGATGCGTATGCCTTCCTTTTTGAACTTGTATCATTTTGACGTCCCTTGAAGAATCGTCCTTCCTGTTTTTCACTTTACTCATGCAAACAACATTAGTCCCTTGTTCATGATTGTCATTAATTACCAAAACCATTAAACTCATGGGGGCCTAGATGCTTTCAAACGTACGACGCTTCGGCGCAGTTGCCTGGCGACACCGGTGGGACGTCGGCGACGGTGAGAGAGTCATTGGCATACCCCTTCGAGATAAACGGGTTGATCCAGCTGAACGTCGCGAGAGAGAGGAACGACGCGGCGGTGCACGGCGTGGCAGGCGCCTCGGCGTTGGTGTTTTCTTGTTCACCTTTATAGGCTCCGGCGTCATGACCGGTGAAGCCAGTGATGGCTAGGTACGCCAGAGGTATGGAGACGAGTAGGCTGGCAAAGACGAGAGGGTCATCTGGGAAGAGCAGCGAACCGTCAGCGGATCACCGCCGAAGCAGAGAAGAGCGTGGCGCCGAGGGTGGTGGCGATCCAGAAGTCACGGAGGTACAAAGGCTGGGTGGCGGCGGTGGCCCCTTTCTTCGAGGCGATTGACCACGCGGCCATAGCATGCGCGACAAAATGGGCAGCGAGGAAGGCGGACTCCACAGCGCGCCGTGGCATGCTCGGTAGGAGCACTACTACAGAATAGGTCATCACTGCCGGTTCGTCCACGCCATTACTACCGGTTATGGGCGCCGGCAGTCATTGGTCGGCAGTGATACTCGGGGTTATCACTGCCGGTTGAGGAACCGGCAGTGATAATAGATATCACTACCGGTTCATTATACAACCGGCAGTGATATTAGACTATCTCTGCCGGTTTACACTAGCATCCGGCGGTGATACTCAACTATCTCTGCCGGTTCAACCTAGAATCCGGCGGTGATATATGTATATCTCTGCCGGCTTATCTGACGAACCAAGCGGTGATACGTGTATATCCTTTGCGGTTCCTAAACAACCGGCGATGACAACGAATTCGAAAAAATTTGTAGATGTACTTCATAGATTACTCTACCTATGTATAAAATTGCGAGTTCAAATTCAATACATATGAGGACTTACAAAAAGAGTTTTGTAAGTCCTCATATGTATTAATTGAACTCGCAATTTTATACATAGGTAGAGTAATCTATGAAGTACATCTACAAATTTTTTCGTAGTTTTCGTGACTTTTATTAGTTGGTGTGCACGATGTGTACACAGGGAAGGCTGTGTGCACATGATATGTTGCCTTCAAATATATAGTATATGAAGCGTCGTTAGATCATAATTAAAATATATTAAAGCATCACAATATTTAGTTTTTACAATTAATAGTCTGTTCACAAATATAGTGTGAATACATCTCGTTCACTTTAGATCGAAGCTTCCGTCGTGGAACTCGCCCTTTGGATCGATGACATGTTAGTCAATGAATCAAATGATATGCTCTTGAATTGCTAAAATTTCTTTCGACATGAATCGATTGGTTCTCGGCTTGGAAGCTATTGTTATTGAAGAAAAGAGAAATTTAATTAATGATGATAGATGTTAAATGAAAGAAAAGTAGGCATGAATGTGTAATTATATACCATGTCTTCGTTATAGCCGGCGATCTTCGTGACAATTGCATGTAAATTTGTACATACGTAGTATGCGATAAACTATTTCCACGGTCTGTCTCATGCATGGAAAGTCTGTTATTACTTTGAAAGTTGTCTGTAGGGAAGATGCGGACCACCTTTCTTGCAATACCGTGTGAATCTTGTTGTGAATGATTTTAAATAGTAATTAACCTTAAATACAATAGAATAAAATATTACTAGACCAATAACATAGCGATCGAGTTTACCTGTTCATCATGTTCCAAAATTATGTTCATACTCACGATCAATAATATAAATAGAGACTTACAAAGTCCACGGTCGACCGATGTGGCGTCGAGCATCCGCCGGTACAACATATACAATTCGCAAAACTCTAACGAACATGCCATCCCCATTGTGAAAATCCGAATCTTTGTATTTCTTGGGATCGCCTTACATACCCTCTTAGCACCGCTGCATGTATCTTGATGGACGCGCCGCAATTTTGTTGTTAGGTTCTCTAAATCTTTTGGGGGAGCCATCGGTTGCCCCTTAATGTACTTCCAGCTTAGACCTAGCTCGTAATTACGACGTTGTTCAGCAGCATCTTTTTGAGCTTGCGACATCGACGCCTCAGCACTAGCCATCTTCAAGTTTTGCTTTCTGGAGATGCGCTTGTAGTCCGACATTTCGAAGGTTGAAGCCATACTGTCTCTTTGGCTTTTGCCATACTCAAGAAAAAACTCCTGCGCATTAGCATCGACTTTAGTCTTCTCGGGTGATGGCACCTTTTGGAAGTGAGATGTTACCTCGGCCTTCATTTGCTCTTTGCGTTCTTCTTGATCATATCGGCGGTAATTTCTTACGAGGTGTGTTGCCTTCACAGATGACCGAGATTTGGTACAAGACGATGCGGACTTCGAGATGGTCTTGATGTTCGACTCTTCTTATGTGCCGGTGAGGAGTTGGACTTTTCTGGTGGTCTTGGGAGGAGTAGTTGGACTTTTTCGGATGGTGCCGGCGGAGGAGTTGGACTTTTCTGGTGGTCTTTGGCGGAGGAGTTGGTCCTTTTGTGGATGGTGCGGCGTGACGAGTTGGACTTGTCCTAACTGGTGCCGCGGAGGAGTTGCACTTTTCGTGGCGGCAGTCTGCGTGTGGAGAGTGCGCTCATCATCATCGTCGTCGTTATCGTCCTCATCGTCCGAGCCGAACATAATCAAGCTCTTGCGCCACGCGAAAGCCATGCACGTTTTCTCCAAGTTTGTTTTTCCGTCCTCGCCAGAATCTCTACCTCCATTTTACGATATTGTCGGACTACTGTCTCGCCGACCTGGCGAATCCAGTGGTATTAGGCGGCGGTCACGAGAACTGCGAGGAGGCGCATGGCCAAGCCCTGCCATCAGCCACCTTGATGGTAATGCCATGTGCGGACAAATGCAGCTTGCACGGTGTCGGTTCTGTGATGTCATCCACTGGAAAATGGAGTCGATGCTCTCCCGGAATCGTTGTGGACGCGCAGCTGCTCTTAAGAACACCGTGACTGAGGTTCCGAGGGCTGTCATCGAGTGGCGGTCGTGAGCTGAGAGCTTTCTGTACTGCTTGCTCCACAACTTGATCCAGCTTCGCTCTCTCTTCATCTAGCGCTCTTGCCACAGCAAGTTGTATTGACGTTTGCAGTTCATCTTCGCTTAGTCTTTTCGATCGCTTGTACGACGATGCGTCAGCTGGGAAGCCTTCTTTCCACGGCACCAAACCAACTCCTCGGGTGCGCCCAGGATGCTCCTTGTTACCCAGGGCAACAGTCAGCTCATCATTCTCCTTTTGTAGCTTGAAAAGCCCTTGGGAAGACTCCACGTGAGCATCTGATATTTTCTGCGACACCTCCCGGGCTCTATCGCTCCTGAAGCTCAAGCTGCCATCTTCTGAGACAGAAGCCCCCCTCCCAAACAACCAGTGCTTTGATCGTGCGATGAACTTCGGCCGTCGCAGAATGCGCCCTTGAGGATTAGCTCTTGTTCGCGGCTATCCCATGCGGTATTTTCTTCACGTAGCCACGATTGCCTAGTGTGTGAGGGTACATATTCTTATCGCGTTAGCCTTATTCTTCGACTCCTTTATCAGGCTTCTTGAAATTCTGTACTCCACAAAGTCCTTCCAAAATTCCCTTATCTTTGGAAGCGTGTTAAAATTTGGCGTGACATTCTTCTTCACATAGTTCTTACTCGGTGAGTCTTCCAATTCTTCGGCATGTGCACATGATACTTAGTGCACGTTTCTTTGCAACCAACTCGACCCTTGGGGAAATGGAATCGTGTTGTAGCTTGCCCCATAGCGAGTCTTTGGTCATCGGGAACCACCCATCGATCACCTTCGCGGCGGTCCATGATCTATAGATGATGGGCACGTTATCCCTAGCAAGTACTCCGCAGGTTGTCTGTCTGGCGCCAACGCCGATCTTGGTATAGCGAGTTCCCGACTTCCGAGAGCTAGAGTATGTTGTGAACGCCCTTCGGCATCTTGCTCGGGCCACGACCTGCGCGCCGGCTTTGTTCACCCGACGTTTGAGCCTACAATTGGATCTTGTTATTAGTCGTATGACCCTACAATATTTTGGGAATCTGGCGTACTAATACTTTACCTCGCCCATGTTAGTCGCGTTAGCTTGGTCCATGGCGATGGCGTCGACTGGCCCATAGCGAGGCGTCGGTTTGGTCCATGGTCGTGGCGTCGGGTTGCTCCATATCAATATCCTCAGAGGTTCAAGTAGCCACTTGGGCTACCCACTCCTACTGTCTACATTCGAGGGCGAACTCCCTCGGCACTTGTCCCCGATTCGAGGCCATTCCTAGCATTCCAAAATGTGCACATGTAACTTTAAAATGATACTTATACATGAGAAAAAAATCACATGATACATATACATCTCGAAATGAAAAAATAATATGAAAAAATTCATATATTCTTAAGAATATATTCCACACTAAAATGATTTTAAAAAAAATAAGCCCCTGCAAGTTCAAGAAGCATGGATGTCACGAGAGCGTCCGGTACACCGAGAAGGGAAGCCATGAGGAGGCATGTTAAGCAGAAATGGACTTGGGACTTAGTTCTTGATCAATGAAGCGTACCCTTGTCTATAGGCTTCCTCCGCTCCTCTTCTTCATTGATCATGGAGTCTGCGTGTCCAACTTTTCCAATGAAAAATTTCATGTTCTATGAAGATATAGAACATCTTTTCATGGAAAAGTTGGATCTGTGATACTCCATGATCAATGACGCCTCGTGACACCCATGCTTCTTGAACTTGCAGGGCTTATTTTTTTTTAATACATTTTTGGTCAACAAAATATACATACACATAAAATTGTAGGATCAAATTCATTATATATCGAGAGTTACAAACAAGAGAAAATTCTGGCAAGTTTAAACTCTATAAACTTGTCAGAATTTTCTCTTTTTTGTAACTCTCAGATATAATGAATCTTGAAATTTCATACAACCGCTTACTATTACAATTAGTGGCACAACTATTAACTAAATGAACTACAACTACTTACTATTACAATTAGTGGCACAAAACAAATATTTACAACACATGTATACATCTTTACGAAACAAATATTTACAACACATGTATACATCTTTACGAAACAAATATTTACAACACATGTATACATCTTTCAAGAAGATATACAAAGCACCAAATTGAAGTTTACTTTTGGCTGCAATATAAATAACCACAGAGCAAAATGATCAAAACAGCACATGTGCAGATGTGAATTCACAAGGCAACTAGCATAAAGCTCAACTTGTTTATTTTGAGTGTTCTCAGATGTCGGGTTGCCCAAAGGCCCTCCTCGCCACAAGGGACGAGTAATAGACTAATTTGTGACAACCTTACCTTAGTTATTGATTAATTCCCAGCGAAGTAAATTAATTCAGGATTAATATATCAAAAGAGTTAACCAAAAGATCAAACACAAATGCCCAAAAACTCAATGATTAACAAACCACAAACAATATTTAAACAACAGGGCTGGGTGTACACAACAATGGAAGTATATGCTTCTATCAAGCCATTTACTCCTACACGCTAGGAAGTAACTAAGTCAAATCAGAGAATCAATAAAGGACATCAAGTGGCGTTACATCATAATTTTTGTGTGTTTGTTCTGCATGAAACTCAATATCAATAAGTAGAAAAATTCATGAAGAATAGGCGAGCATAGTGATACAAGGAAAGTTACAATAATTATAAATGCACGCTCAGGTTTGTTCAAGAGTTGTCCATAGCAAATTAGAGATGATGATGCTCCATTAGGTATGCAGTTGAATTTTGATACTAATAAGCAATGCAGTTGAGTTTTTTAACTCAATACTATGAAGCAATTCAATACCGTGAAGCATTAACAAAAAATATCGGGTTTGTATTTTAACATAAGCATAATGCGGGTAATACCTTAATATACGCAACAAACTAACAATAATGCATAAAATACAAGTATAACTAAAATGAACCGAAGTGAAGTTTGCACATCATGATATTATGCAATCTATCATAGTTGACCACGTTACTTCCTACTCTTATCATATAAGAATGAAACCATATTGCACAAAGGTGTTACGGTGCCTCCTTTATTTCAATGAATTTGCTCAATACACAGCACAAGTATGGTAAATCAACACAAATTACGGGTAAGTGTTGTGTTATGCGAACAGTCATAATGAGCCACGTTTTTCTTGTGAAGCATTAACATATTAATGGAAGCACAATGAAGAAAGCCATATATCAATAAGCATAACAACTACCTTTTTACGGTGAAGCATTAACATTGCCAATCAAGCATGCGTTTTTGAATACCAAAGATGTAGATTGCCCATGTAAAAAAATAACGATGTGTCACAAATTGTCTATTTCAGTCCCAAATCCTCCTTGAACACTATACCCCACATGTTAGGTCCCCAAGCCAAACGAATTGTGGCCCTTAGCATTCATCGCACATTCACATCTGCACATGCACATCTCGCACATTCACAATCACATTCACATTCACATTTGCACATTCACATCTGCACATGCACATTCACACATCGCAAGAGCGATCTGAGGCGACGGCGGGGACATCAAACAACATTGAACATTAAGACCTCTGTCATAATTTACAAGAGGTGTACCACGGCGGGAGACGCGGGAGGTCGACACGACGGCGGGAGACGGTGGGGAGGTCGAGGCGACGGTGGGGAGACGGCGTGGAGGTGAAGGCGACGTGGGGAGGCGACGGCGACGTGCTCGAGGCGAGACGCAGCGACGGCGGCCGAGTCGGCGGCGGCGGGGAGCTCGACGCGAACCGGACGGCGGTGGGCCGAGGCGCGGTGGCGTCGAGGAGCTCAGAGGCGGCGCATTGCCAGAAAGCGAGAGGAGGGCGCGGGCTAGGGCTAAGGTAAATGAGAGGAAGACGCGGCGTTTCTATTTATAGTGGTGGAATATCACTGCCGGTTGGTTATACCAACCGGCAGTGATAGTATATCACTGCCGGTCCATTGTACAACCGGCAGTGATAGTGGAATACTACTGCCGGTCCATTGCACAACCGGCAGTGATAGTGGAATACTACTGCCGGTCCATTATACAACCGGCAGTGATAGTGGAATACTACTGCCGGTCCATTGTACAACCGGCAGTGATAGTGGAATACTACTGCCGGTCCATTATACAACCGGCAGTGATAAGCTCTTTGCCCATATTCTGTTAAAATTTGTCTTTTTTTATTACTCTTAATATAGGACAAATTTGATCATGAAATTTTATATGTAGATGGGGTAAGATGAGATGTACATCCATGATTTTGTTTCAGAATTTTTGGAAACTTTTCTTAGTTGGATTGCACGATGATTGCACCAAATGCTGTCAAATTCGAACAAATTCAAGTGCAGTCAAATTCACAAAAATCCAAATGCAGTAAAACTTTCAATTTGATCAAAAGAAAGCATAACCTCAATTTCCATTATTGCATATATTACATTAATTGTTACATATGAGAAAATAAACATGTCGTTCATACAAAAGAAAGCATACATTTCATTACTACAACTAAGCTACGACTCGACCTTCGTTATGATCGCGGCGTATGTATGTAAGCAAATCACTTTGTCTTCCATGGTACTTAGGTCAACATCCTCTCCAAAAGGGGAAGCTCATCGAATTGGTTGTACTCTTCCTCGTCGACAACATTCTCAACTCCGACAATCCTTCTTTTTCCTTGACTAACCATGTGGCGCTCCTTGTTAGCCGAATCAGTTATAAAGAAGATTTGTGTAACAAAATTAGCAAGTACGAATGGTTCTTCTCTGTATCCGACGAGTTTGAGGTCCACGGTAGTGATCTTGTGATTTGTCGATATTCACGCCACGGAAGTCGACCCATTGGCACCGAAGAGAGGGACCTTCAAAGGACCATAGTCAAGCTCCCAAATCTCTTCTATGAATCAGTAGTAGGTTTGCCTATTTCCATTGTTGTCATAGGCATCTATACGGATACCGCTATTTTGATTGGTGCTCTTTTTATCTTGCGCTCTTGTATAAAATGTAAAACCATTTATGTCGTATCCTTGGAATGTCCAAATTGTAGTTGACGGTCCCTGAGCCAACAATTTCAACTGAGTGCAGTCTGTCTCCGTACGCATCATGTGTCTACACAACCAATCGCCGAAATTATCTCTGTGCTCTCTCGCGAGCCAACCCTCTGACCTCCCTGGGTTTGTTTTGGATAGCATGTTCTTGTGCATGTCGACATATGGGGCCACCACAACTGATTGTCCCAAAACTGCGAAATGTGCTTGTGTAAATGTAGCTAGATTGCTAGTACGTTCTGATTTCTCGCCTAGTGTCCCTTTCCCCTGTAGCCTTCCCTCATGCCGAGATCTGAGCACACCAATCGGTTTGAGATCCATATAATCGACGCAGAACTCAATGACATCCTCGGTTCCCCAGCCATCGGCAATGCTGACCTTCCGGTCGATTTGGTTACAAACATATTTCTTTATAACCCCATGAATCTCTCGAAGGGTACATCGATGTAGAAATACGGGACCAAGAATTCAGTATCTCTTTCACAATGTGAACAATGAGAAGGACCATAATATCAAAAAAGATGGAGGAAACACATCTCAAGCACGCACGAGTGTGAACCACGTCTTCTGCAGCTTGTCTAGTATTAATGGATCGATGGCCTTCGTGAAATCGCGTTGAAGAATGAACACAACTTGATAATTGGGTCTCGGACTTTCTCTGGCAGAACCCCCCTAATTGCAATTGGAAGCATCTGTGTCATCATCACGTGGCAATCGTGAGACTTCATACCAATTAACTTTAAGTCTTTCATTAAGACTAGTCTCTTTATGTTAGCGAGTAACGAGACGGAACTTTGATTCCGTGCAAGCATTCATAACGCTAATTTTCTCTTTCTTGCTCAAAGTGTAGCAGTCGGGAAGGTACTTTTTGCTGTATCCATTTCTTCGTGATGCGGCTCATTCCTCGATTTCATATCTTGAGGTCCATCCTTGCTTGAAGTGTATCTTCGTTTTGCCAGGTATGTCCAGAAGATACCAAGCAAGCTATCACACACGTTCTTCTCTATGTGCATGACGTCGATTGCGTGTCGAACTTCCAGGTGCTGCCAATAAGGTAGGATCCAAAATATTGATTTCTTTTTCCACAAAGGAGCCTTATCCCGGGAAGTCGGAATAGATGTACTGCCGGCTCCCTTTCCGTGAATAATTGTAAGGTCCTTTACAGCGGCAAATATCTGTTTCCCAGTCTGATTCTTCGGAGCTAATGCAGTCTCCTTTGTCCCGTCAAAAGCTCTCTTATTATTGCGGTATGGGTGATCCTTACGGAGGAACCTACGATGCCGCATGTAAGCCATTTTTCGGCTGTTCTTCAGCCACCGGCTAGCTGTATCATCCAGGCACTGGACGCATCCGTTGAAACCTTTTGTAAATGCGGCCGACAGGTTGCCAAAGCGGGATAATCATTAATGGTTACAAACAATAATGCCCGTAGGATAAAGTTTTCTCTTTTATACTCATCCCATACACATACACCATCGGTCCACAATATTAGAAGATCTTCAACCAATGGTTTGAGGTACACATCGATATCATTGCCGGTTGCACGGGCCCTTGGATCAATAGTGGCATCATAATGTACTTTCGCTTCATGCAAAGCCAAGGAGGAAGGTTGTAGATGCATAAAGTCACCGGCCAAGTGCTGTGACGACTACTCATGTTGCCAAAAGGATTCATCCCATCTGTACTCAACCCAAACCTTATATTCCTCACATCATATGCAAAGCGCTTCTTATATTTTCTGTCGATGTTCCTCCATTGCACAGAATCAGCAGGGTGTCTGAGCATTCCATCCTTCTTACGCTCTTCGGCGTGCCATCGTAGCAATTGGGCATGCCTTTTGTTCGCAAACAATCGCTTCAGACGGGGGATTATAGGGAAATACCACACCACCTTACGGGGACACCTCTTCTTCTTACGCCTCACCCCAACATCTTCGTTCTCGATATCGGCGTCGTTGCCCTTATACCGCTTTGCTTTGCAAACAACACAGGCATCCATGTCTGCAAACTCATTGCGATACAATATGCAATCGTTTGGACATGCGTGTATTCTTTGTACTTCCAGTCCCAGCAGGCGGACAACTGCTTGGCACGATGCGTAGTTGAAGGCAACACGTTACCCTCTGGAAGCAAGTCCCCAAGAGACATAACATTTCAATAAAGCTCTTATCGGACCAACCATTGCTTGCCTTCAAGCTGCGATGAGTGAAAGCACGGTATGCGACTTTCACGTGCTCCTCCTTGCGGCCGGGTACAATGGCGTTGTAGAGTCTTCTACCATCTGTTGGAACTTTTGAAACTCCCTTTCACTCGTGAAGTCCTCCTCCCCATCACGCGACATTTGATCTAGATCACCTTCGTGGGTATCAACGAACGATCTTCCACCGTCATATCGTTGTCTCCGTCATCTCCATCAATGTGTTGCCCTTCATGTACAATATCATCTTCATCAATGTGTTGCCCTTCATGTACAATATCATCTTCACCGTGCTCACTCCAACGGTATAGCCACCTTGAAACCCCTTGAAGCAAGTGTGCACGTGTCGACTCTATGTTACAAAACATCTTCTCATTTTTGCAATCAACGCATGGACAACACATATAGTCCGCCAGTTTCTCGACTTGTGTGCCGCATGACGCATTCGAAAACAAGTCACACCATTAAAGAACTCGCACCACGACGGTCCGTGTCATACATCCACCTTCGGTCCATCTACGATTAATTATATCAAACTACATTTCAAATATATGAACAAACGATATCAAAATAATTTATTCTTTATAGTAGTCATGCATTGCTAATTAATTAAAACGATAAACACATTATAAGCACATAACGCAAATAACAATATATAATTGTAAATGATTAGTTTTACAAATACATCTAGCAATTTTGCCTATATAATACATCAAACCTTTTTCACTATTCAAATATCCATCTAGCATTTTTAATTATTTAGAAGATTTCTTCATTTCATTTTGTTATGTAGCGCTAGCTATTAAATTAAATTAATCTACAACAAATTAACAAGCATATAATTGAATATAAGGATATATTTCTAAATAATTATTTATGTTCCAACTTTCATTATTGCAAAATCCATCTACCATTTCCCATTATTTAAATATTCAACTAGCAATTCTCACTATTTATAATTGATCATCTAGCAATCCTTTACTATTAAAAATTGGTAGTGAATTATAATTTATTCAATAATTTAGCTACAATATGAATTATAATTTATTCAATAATTTAGCTAGATCTTAATTTGAGCGAGACTGACATAAAGCTGTTCACACCAGTACAATCAGCAATTATCAACATCTATAGCACTCAGTAAAGTAAAATTTTACGACAAATATAACATACATCAAGTCAAGTAACCTCGAAAAATTTTAATACAATTTTTCAAAGAACAACTCCCCAAGATAATACTGACTCCTCTTTGTTTTGCTTTGGGAGAAGATGTCGATTCGATGAAAAATATGAACAAAATATTGACACCAAATTCGGTGACACCTCTCCACGAAAAATACACCCGAGCAAAAAGCGCTCCTCTCTTCGCTTCGTGGTGGAAATGAGTCGGTCGGTGAAGATTGCTATATAAATAGCTTATCATCGCTGCGCTCGCCAAGAACCGGCGATGATAAGGTCATATTACTGTGGAAAATACCTTATCACCGCCGGTTACATGCGTAACCGCAGTGATAAGGTCATACTACGCGGGAAAATTGCGTTATGCGGAAAATACATATCTTTGCGGTTGAATATACGAACCGCGATAAAATTAAATATCACCGCCGGCTATAAATTAAACCGGCAAGTAATATATCCTCGCCGGCTATAGGTATTAACCGGCGGTGATAGTCGATTATCCCGCCGGTTGGTAATACAAACCGGCGGTGATACTCAACGTTCAACTCGCGCCGATACCAACCGTCGCTTGCGGTTCCTCTGCTGCGCCAACCGTTGCGCTTCACATTCCTCGCCAAGCTGTTGCCCTTCCCATTCGCCTCTATATATTGCGGTATTGTTGCATCCAATCCACTCTTGTCACAATCCACACAATCCACTCTTGTTGCCCCCACACAATCCACTTTTGTTGCAACAATGGCACCCCTAAGAAGCGTGCACGTGTTGGTCGAGCCCCACCGATCCGTCGCTCTGAGGAGGAGGAGAAGGAGGAGGAGGTGGAGGCGGAGGAGGAGGAAGAGGAGGCAAAGGAGGAGGAGGACGACGCGGCAGCGACGGCGGCGAGGAAGCTGCGGCGTTGGGGCAAGACCAACTCCGCCACCGAATCGGATTCGGATGAGAAGGAGGGCGAGCACCGCCGCACATCAGCGGCGACTCGGCGACGAGGAGGAGGATGACGGCGACGGCGAGTTTTGGATATAGGGCTTCGCGCCATTAGACTATTATAATTAGGACTAAATATGTAATGCTAAACAAATTATGCTTTGTAAATGTTATTTTAATTAATACATATCCCGCAAATTACAAATTTGCTTTCATATGTTCTGTTTTTTAACTAATTATGCTTTCATATGTTACATGCGAGATAAATTACAATGTTTATTATGTTTACATCGAACTAATAATGGGGAACAATAATATCACTGTCGGTTCTATAGTAAAACCGGCAGTGAAAATGGTCTTATCACTGTCGGTTTTACTATAGAACCGGCAATAATAAATCACTACCGGTTTTACATATAAACCGGCAGTAATATCTTCTTATCACTGCCGGTTCTCTATTAAACCGCAATGATATTACCTCCATTCTTTGCGAGAAATTGAAACTATTCTTATCATCGCCGATTGAAGTTTGAACGGCGGTGATAATATTATCCTTGCCGGTTGAATTTGGAACGGCGGTGATAATATTATCATCGCGGCTCGGACCTACCGGCGATGATGGGGGTCATGGATGAGGCGATGCAGTAGTAGTGGAGGAAGAATGCGAGCGTGAGGATGGCGGGCATCGGCGTGACAGCAGAACGCCGATGATCCGGAATGGCGGTGGCCGGCAATGGCGCCTGCGTGCTCGGGAAGCCCGTGTTGCCCCTGTGAAGGCGGTGGATGACGAGGACGAGCGAGGCGAAGAGGAAGACGAGGTCGATGACGCCGAGGAGTGCACGCTAGCTGCGGGCATGGCGAGAGGAAGGAGAACACGAGCTGGTAATATAAATTGCAAAAATAGATAAAAATGATTGATTGATTTTTGAGATTGGTAATATATATTGCTACGTACAATATATTTGGTTTTAATTCATACCAGAGAAGAAACCATAAAAACTTTTGTAATCGAGAGAAATAGATGTTTGATCTTGTAGCACAATTTTCTTTTATTGCTTGACCTTTATGTTTTGTTACCAATTTTATTGTTCATAGCAACGCACGGACATTGATCTAGTCACTATCGATGATGGTAAATAAATTAGATAGGGGCAAATTAATTAGAAGGCTTTACTACTATTATGGAATTCACAGTGTGGCAGTCCAGGCTCTGAATAACATATATGGATAGCCCCTGCCTCGTCTTAATATCCGTTACAGAAGGATACGAAGGACAGGACTGTGAAAGCTGCGTGTGTACTGATTTGATTAATGATGGGTCCATCAGGGATTTTCCTGGCCACTGACCAGCGGTCCAATCGATTTCCAAGTTGCGCAAGAATAATCATTTTACACGCATCTCGCTGCCACATCTGGACATAATTAATTCACCTTGAGGAGCAGCTAGCGTCGAAAATCCAAAGCATACCAGGCTCAGGTCAGCAATTCTCATGACTGCAAAACCTTCTCTATTCACGTGGTTTACATGAAGGATAAGGACCTGTTTAGTAGAGCTCTCTCTGATTCTGATTCTCTGTTAGAAGTGATTCTCCGAGAGAAGTGATTCTGTCGCTGAAAGTGATTCTCCAACGAATCCATAGGATAAACTATAGAAACCGACTCTTTGTTGGAAGTGAATCGAGAAAGCAGCTTTTTCAGCTCCGCACCCTAGTTCATTTCGGAGAATCACTTCAGGAATCACCCAGGAGCGATTATCGAGAAAAATTCTTTGTTTAGCGAGCTCACAGATTCACTCCGCAGGTTGGGAAGCTAAGCTCTGCTAAACAGGGCCTAAGTACCAGCTGCTGACTGTTATGCATTTCTTGTTTTCTGATGTCATCAAGGGACAATCTGAGACGTCATACGCCATTCCAGTACGTACTGTTCCTGCTGCTGACTGTTATGCATTTCTTGTTTTCTGATGTCATCAAGGGACAATCTGAGACGTCATACGCCATTCCAGTACGTACTGTTCCTGCGGCATTAGTGATTACTGCGTAAGGGCTTGATGCGAGTGTGATCACACCGCATATGGCGGAGAATATACAGCTCAGTTACAATAACGACGTCTTGCTGCCTCAAGTTTTTTTTTTTTTTTTGGTTTAGATAATAAAGATCTTTCTGGGACGTGCATGGGCAACGAAACAGGAGTCCTTGAATCTGTTGGATTGCCCAAGCTCGTACGCTCGACCGATCCTGCAGATTCAGAAGCGCACAAATGTTTTTTTTAAACAACCTATTATTTTATCAACTAGCTAGCAAGGTGACCTACGAACTTGTATGTATATCATCCTTAAAACATGTTTAAATGATTTAGCAATACATACATGATTTTACTTTTTAAAAAATAGATCTTACAGAACTCGATTTGTGATACCTTGATATTATACATTATAGGAGAAAATATAATTGTAGGATCGAAATATACTAATGTAGCAATCAGAGGGGGGTGAATGATTGCGCGGAAGCTAAAATCAAATTTATGAACTTTTTAAACACCCCAATTGAAACTCAAATTACTTAAAAATCAGTTTGTGCAGTTGGGAAACAAATAGACCAGTCTGGGCGACCAGTAGATCACTTGGGAGACCAGTTTGGGCACTTGGGCGACCAGTAGAGCACTTGGGCGACCGGTTTGGCACTTGGACGAGCAGTTTGGGCACTTGGACGACCAGTATGGCACTTGGGCCAGCAGGTTGGGCGACCACGTGAACAGTTGGGCGATCACGCGCACAGTCTGGGCGAGCAGACCGATATACGTCCACTAAAATAGAAATTCCTAAAGATCCAGCCGTTGGATTGATGTAAAATTTTAACTGTAGAAATTAAACTTAATTTCACAGCTAACGAAAAAAGAATCAGGTCAATCGGATCTACGGATCTAAAGTTATGTCCTTCACAAGATGACCGAACCCGGGCGACCACGCGAGCAGTCAGGCGAGCAGGACATCAATCTGGGCGATCACAATTACAAAAGATCTAACCGTTGGATTGATTTGAAATTTTAACTACATAAACTAGACTCAATTCCAAAGTGAACAAAAAAGGAATTAGGTCGATCAGATCTACGGATCTAAAGTTATGACTTTTGTAAGATGACTAAAACAATTAGCGATCTAACAGCTCGGCGACCAGACTAGTAATCTGGGCGACCACAAATTACCAAAGATCTAACCGTTGGATTGACATGAAATTTTAACTGTAGAAACTAGATTCAATTATGAATCAAACCAAATAAGAATCAACTCGATCGGATCTACGGATCAAGAGATATTACCTTCGCAATCTGACTAATGCAACAAATGACGAGGAAATTCAATTTCACCTTCAAGGCTGCGACAGACCAAACACCAGAGAGGACTTTAGTTGTCACGGATCAAACTTCTCATCACCAGAAACATAAGCATGTCCAGATCATCATCTATCTTCTGGTTGACTTAATGTATGCATGCACGATCAGAACTTAAACCCTAGAACCAGAAAAACATCTCTTCACAATGCACAGCCGCCAGACATGAAGTATCTTTCTGGAAGATTGATTTTTTATTTCATTGTCTAAAGTACTCCGACACAAGAGTACAAACCCTAATACCTGGCTCTCTCGAATAAACAGGGGACACCTCCCTCTATTTATACAGAGCAAACATAACGAGATTGAATACAACTCCACTTCCAACATGGAAATAGTTCGTATGTATCTCTACTTGGCCCAACATGGCCAAAAACAAAACCTTGCACGCATGAACAACCCACCTGCTGCACATACGTGACTAACCAGCCTTCATGTGCATGTTCTCTAGCCCGAACGTCCCGCATGACATCCTTGACCACCAAGACCTCGATTCCTCTCTGAACCTAGTCCCGAACCTCAGTTCCTCCATGAACCTAGTTCTGGTCCCGTCATCGACCACGTTCACCCTCGAGCAACACCTACACATGAATGAACAAACAACGCATCCGAGCACAAGTCCACGACTTGACTCAAAGTCAATCCATGCAACCACTCACATGAATGCATTGCATCAAACAAAATCCATCATGCTATCACCAGCATAATAATCATCTCAACATAGCACATGCACAAGCACCACACATGCCATAACCAAAACCACTTTGCAATGCCGATTTTACCATTCAGCTAATTTTTCATCACATGATTTCACAATCCCCCCCTTGATGAAAACATTGGCAACACCATTTGGAAACGAACATTGGCATTCACCTCACAATGACAACACCATTTTTAAAAGAAGTAAAGTGACCAAAAGACAGAAAGGAAAATCTCCCCCTACAAAGAAGAACAAAAATCTCCTCCTATCTAAAAAGAAATCTCTCCCTATGACAAAGAGAAACTCCCCCTAACAGAAAGAAAAAATGTGTGTGTGAATGTGCAATGTGTAACCAAAAATCTCTCCCTTTGACTCCAAACTTCTCCCCCTTTAACAATGGATTCATCAAGATTGCAAAAAGAGAGCAAAAGAGAAACTTCTCCCCTTTTATGTTTGTTGTTTTCTTTTTTTATTATGTACTGAGCATTATGAATCATGCACAAATGTAACAACTTGATCACCAAGTCATGCTATCAACAGTACTTGCACCCTCAAATCTACACATAAACAATGTAGAGTAAGCATAACTAGAAATCAAGTACTATTAACGATTTTTTGCATGGCATGATCTCCCTTTCTCAACAATCTTAAAACCTAAAAACATTGAATTTTTGTGCACTTTATTTGTGCTTTGAAAAACTGATTCATTACTTTGATTTCAACAATAACAATTGCAAGGAATTACATGCACCATCAGCCTTACTTTTCAACCATGCCAAGCAATCACAAGCTTAAGGTTTCATGGTTTCGGTCATACACAACCTCTTCCAAGTTCATATCATAGTGCAATGATAAGCAGTCTCGTAAAGAAGAAGTGCGACAGTACATAACCTTGATCTTGCTTTTTATCAACAATCACTTTTTGAGCTTTAGCACTTAACTTTCATATTTAGCACTTTTTCGAGCAGGATCAAGATAGCCAAGAAAGTTCAACCATGACAAGATTTAATTCAAGTTGTCATTCCATTTAAAAAGTCATGACATAAACTACACCATGTATGTATAAACAGAAAGTTGCAAAGACCCTGTAGCATAAACATGGCTTCAAATAACATATGTGTATGAAATACAATGCTTAGTACTTTTGTTGTTTTTCAATTTTTTTGTTTTTCATTTAAGAAACACACGAAACAAAAAAACATGTTACACAATATACAAAAACTTCAAAGAACTCCCCCTCAAAACAACCATCTTAAAGACCTTCTACAAAATTGTCACCTGAAGGGAATTATTTTAAAAACAAAAGACTGAAAGAACAAACCTCCTAAAAAGGCAACCGAAAGGAATTTTCACCAATAACCAATAACTCCCCCTCAAATGGATAACCAATGAGATCAACAAAGAGGAGATAATGATATACATGAGCTTGAGTTATCATGGTATGTTCAATTAAGCATAGGTATGAATCATGATAAGTGAATTCAAAGCATGAAAGGCATGATATAAGATATAACATTATTGAACATGCCAGAGGATACATATGAGCATATGAACAATCATTTCATCTCATGCCACAATTAGATATCTGTGAATGTAAAGAACATGAGTGTATCAAATGGCTCACAAAGTAGATGAAGAGTTATTCCACATGCTTCTTGAAAACCATCTCAAGGGTGAGAACCATCCAAGTCTTGATCCTATTTTGCAAAAGACCAAGATCCACTAAGCTTCTGTTCTCCAACCCGCATCTGAAAAACCTACATAGCACGAGAAGATGTCGATGCCTCGGTACTGGGGTTAGAAATAAAGCATTTGGGAATCCAGTACTGAGACACACGACGAGTAGGCACAACACGAGTATGCTTGTTCACAAAAACATATTTGCCCTTTCTCGTGTTTCTTTCAACAAAAGATGTTTGCATCACCGTAGGCACAAAATGAGGATGCTTGTTCACAAAATCAGATTTGCTTTTTCCCGTGTTTCTTGCAACAAAAGGTGTTTGCATCACCTTAGACACAAAATGAGGAGTGAAATGTGCCTTCCTGAAATTAGACTTAGCCTTAGCCTTTTCTTTCTTTTGCTGTTTGGCTAACCTAAAGCAAAAATCTACTAAATATCCATCTTTACCACAATGAGTGCAAGTGTACTTAACATGATGTTTAGCTTTAGTAACAGAAGTAACATTTGCATTCATCATAGTAGAAGATAACACACCAGCAGATTTGAAAACCGTTTTCTTAGGCTCATTGGCAATTTCGAATTTTCCACTTTCAAGTGTCTTCAGAACAGTTGGAGCATGTGATTTATGATGAGCATAAGAATCAAAACCTAAACCTTTGTGATGAGTACTGACTTTTGATTGATCCAAAATTATGTTTAGGTTTTTCTTTCCTGAAGTGAACCATTCTAAAGATTTTTCCAAGTAATCAACCTTTCGAGAAAGAGTTAAACAGTTATTACATGGAACGTCCACTTTTCCTTTCTATTTGCGACAAGTTGAGCATGAGAGAACTTCATGAGTGAGCATAGCATCTGTCATTTGAGAAACCCTAGCATTTGCATCATGCAACTTTAATTCCAGTATAGCACATTTAGAACAATGAGTTGTATCATGCAAATCAACAGTTGAACAGGTAGCATTTTTCACATGTTTCTCATTCTCTTTCTTTTCAGCATTGACTTGCTCTAACAAAGAAACATGTTCTTTCCTAAGCACAGTAAGCTCACTGTAAATTAAGTCACATGATTTGCAAGCATCATCATCAGGAATCAAAGATTTAAGTCTAGCAATTTCAGCATTCAAAGATTCCACAAGAACATCATGTTTCTTAATCTTCTTGTCGCGTTTGTCAAGCAATTTTCCAAGATGAACAACAGCAATAGTTAATTCATCGTAAGAAGGTTCTACCTCATTGCAATCGCTGTCATGATCGTCCTCGGTGAAGCTTACATCACTCCTAGCCATAAGACACAACTCTGTCAATTCATGTTTGCTTGGAGTTATTGTATCATCGTCACTGCTCTCCGAATCCACATCACTCAAATTGACTTGTTCAAGAGCGGAAAGGACCCAGTGAACAACTTTTCTGTTGATGAAGCTCTTTTTCTTTCTATCACTTGATGAAAACTTCTTCTTTTCTTTTCTTCTGTCATTGTCCTCCTCTCTTGATGCTTTACCTGCGAGTTTAGGACAATTTGAACGCGTGTGGTTGAGATCACCACACTCATAGCACCTTGGAGGGCCACCACCAACTTTCTTTCTCATTCTCACATTCTGCAAGGCTTTATAAAAACGAGAAGAAAGTGATGCCAAGTCTTCTTCCGGAAATTCCTTAATCTGTTCATCTGTTAGTGAAGACAAGAAGGACAAGACAAAACTTGAAGAAGCATTATTTTGAGACATGCTAGATTGAGAGGTCAATGCAATTGATTTATAATCAGTCCTCCTAGCAAGAACATGCAATTCATGAGTTTTTAGCTTAGAGAAAAGAACATCTACAGTAAGGTCACTCATGACAGTTGATTCTCTAATGGATGTAACTTTCATCTCCCAAATAGACATGTCCAATGCACCAAGCAATTGTCTAGCATTAGTAGCCTCATCAAAGAAAACTCCAACAGCACATAAGTTGCTAACAATCTTATTGAAACGTGCAAAGAAATCATCTAGGGACACACCAGGCTTCATCTCAAATCGCATGTATTCTTTCTTATATATGTCTTGCCTAACCTCTTTGATAGTGTTAGATCCCTCATGATAATCACAAAGAGATTTCCATACCTCATATGCAGACTTGAGATGAATCACACGATCAAAATCACTTCTTCCCAATCCTTGAATGATCAAATTTCGTGCTCTACTGTTTGCTTCAACATGTACTTGATTTGTTGCATTGACTTGATCATTATCAGGCACTTGATATGGCTTATACACCTTCTCCCAGATTGCAAAGCCCTGAGCTTGAATGTATGCCTCCATCTTTGCTTTCCAAAACTGAAAATCAACACCATCGAAAACACAAGGTTTTGTCGAATACCTATCCATCGCTACAGTTTCTAATCACCGGTTAAGATTAATTAGAAAAACCTTGCTCTGATACCACTTGTAGGATCGAAATATACTAATGTAGCAATCAGAGGGGGGGTGAATGATTGCGCGGAAGCTAAAATCAAATTTTCGAACTTTTCAAACACCCCAATTGAAACTCAAATTGCTTGGAAATCAGTTTATGCAGTTGGGAAACAAATAGACTAGTCTGGGCGACCAGTACATCACTTGGGCGACCAGTTTGGGCACTTGGGCGACTAGTAGAGTACTTGAGCGAGCAGTTTAGCACTTGGACGACCAGTATGGCACTTGGGCGAGCAGGTTGGGCGACCACGTGAACAGTTGGGCGGCCACGCGCACAGTCTGGGTGAGCAGACCAATATGTGTCCACTAAAATAGAAATTCCTAAAGATCCAGCTGTTGGATTGATGTAAAATTTTAATTGTAGAAACTAGACTTAATTCTGCAGCTAACGAAAAAAGAATCAGGTCAATCGGATCTACGGATCTAAAGTTATGTCCTTTGCAAGATGACCGAACCGGCGACCACACGGCGATCGAGGCGGCGAGGACATCAATCTGGGCGACCACAAATTACAGAAGATCTAATCGTTGGATTGATGTGAAATTTTAACTGTATAAACTAGACTCAATTCTAAAGTGAACAAAAAAAATTAGGTCGATCAAATCTACAGATCTAAAGTTATACTTTCGCAAGATGACTAAAACAATTAGCGATCTAACAGCTGGGCGACCAGACTAGCAATCTGGGCGACCACAAATTACCAAAGATCTAACCATTGGATTGATATGAAATTTTAACTGTAGAAATTAGATTCAATTATGAATCAAACCCAATAAGAATTAACTCGATCGGATCTACAGATCAAGAGATATTACCTTCGCAATCTGACTGATGCAACAAATGATGAGGAAATTCAATTTCACCTTCAAGGCTGAGACAGACCAAACACCAGAGAGGACTTTAGTTGTCACGGATCAAACTTCTCATCACCAGAAACACAAGCATGTCCAGATCATCATCTATCTTCTGGTTGACTTGATGTATGCATGCACGATCGAACTTAAACCCTAGAACCGTAAGAACATCTCTTCACAATGCACGGTACCGCGGACATGAAGTATCTTTCTGGAAGATTGATTTTTTATTTCATTGTCTAAAGTACTCCGACACAAGAGTACAAACCCTAATACCTAGCTCTCTCGAATAAACAGGGGACACCTCCCCCTATTTATACAGAGCAAACATAACGAGATTGAATACAACTCCACTTCCAACATGGAAAGAGTTCGTATCTATCTCTACTTGGCCCAACATGGCCAAAAACAAAACCTTGCACGTATGAACAGCCCACCTGCTGCACATACGTGACTAACCAGCCTTCATGTGCATGTTCTCTAGCCCGAACGTCCCGCATGACATCCTTGACCACCAAGACCTCGATTCCTCCCTGAACCTAGTCCCGAACCTCAGTTCCTCCATGAACCTAGTTCCGGTCCCATCATCGACCACATTCGCCCTCGAGCAACACCTGCACATGAATGAACAAACAACGCATCCGAGCACAAGTCCACGACTTGACTCAAAGTTAATCCATGCAACCACTCACATGAGTGCATTGCATCAAACAAAATCCATCATGCTATCACCAGCATAATAATCATCTCAACATAGCACATGCACAAGCACCACACATGCCATAACTAAAACCACTTTGCAATGCCGATTTCACCATTCAGCCAATTTTTCATCACATGATTTCACAATAATGATCTAAACTTTCTTCTCCAAATACTTGTATAGCAAAATAGTAAACGTATCATAACATAACAATTTTTATTTGTATCATCATCTCATAATTTCATTATTGCAATGCTTATCCTTTTCTTTCAGTACTTCTTTTAGTGTACATTACATTGCTTGTACCGGTATAACCGAGTGAACACTTGTCAATTTATCACTCTCTTAATCTCTTCATTCCATAGAGGTCCACCAAATAAAGAGTCATAGTATTTTATTTTTTGAGAATTTTTAGCTTATTCTATATTTTCTTAGCAACCATAGAAAATCTATATCGACTTTTGTTACATAATAGTATATATATACGAATCAAATTCCTAAACTTATGTTATTTTTTCCACAAATTAGTGTATTTCTAGAATTTTAATTCTAAATACAACAAAAAAATTATATTTTTCACTTATTTTGGAATTAAAAACAGTCCCTAATTTTATTATTATTCTTCATTATTTTTGTTGTCATTTTTATTTAATTTCGAATTTTTGGTTTTAATTTGAAGTTAAAATCAAATGGATAATTTCCTTTTGTTGTTTATTCTGAATTTATGTTGATTTTCATTGTAATTTTTATTTTATTCGGTATATCTTTTTTATGTTAGAATTCATATACAAATCCAACTACTAATTTTTATTTTAAATTTTAGCTATGTACATGTTTTAATTTAGAGCTCATATAAAAGTTAAATGGTGATTTCTTTTTATTTTTTATTCCAAATTTCTATTATTTTTTGTTGTACTCGGTATGGAATCTTTCTTATAATCTAAGTTATTAATTCTATTTTTAATTTTTATTTAATTTAAAATATTATTTTTAGGGTATTTTTAATTTTTATCTAATTTTATTTCAAAATTTAGCTATGACTGTGTTTTAATTTTTATTCCAAATTTATGTTACTTTTTTTATTGTACTTGGCATGGACTCTTTCTTTTAAAAATTTATTTTTATTCCTAATTTTTGTTATTTTTTTATTATCCAAGTGCTAACTTTTATGTAACTTTATTCTAAATTTTAGCTATGTGCGGATTTGAAGTTGGAGTTCATATGAAAATAAAATCGCTAATTTCTTTTTAATTTTTCTTCTGAATTTATGTTATTTTTATTGTACTTAGCATGGACTCTTTCTTTTCATCTAAGTTGTTATAACTCGAGTTTGCTAGATAGACGGTTAGCTCTTTAAATAATAACATCCAATGGCTACTATAGCTCAACTTAGTTCGGATCCACCAGATTAAGAGCCAGATGTTTTGCTTTTTTGTGAGAATTTTTGTCATATTACTATTTTTAACAAAAGATCCAATGACGGTTGTAATTAGGGTCCATCAGATTAAAGGCTGGATGTTTTGCTTTTTGTCAGAATTTCTAACCTATTTCTCTTTTTTTTAGGAACTCTCCATGAGCTTTTAATATGCAATAGATATGATAAAAACAAATGCCCTTTTAAAAAATTGCAAGAATAATACTCTATCGTCAACTCATTTGGCGATGGTCTTGATCTTTCTCATTAGCATGAATTCCACATGTTACATCCATTAAAAGGTGACCAATTTACTGAATTCCATGAGCATACGGCAAGCAAGGAGCATCTAGCTAGCTAGCCTTGGGACCTATTAATTTCTGCACGATCTGATCTGACCGCCATATGCATCTGGCTAGGCACCCAATTAACCAAACCTGCTCCATGCATGAATTGGGCGGCTAGTGCTACGTACTGTACCTATATATATAGCGCTCTGCATGTTGAGGTGAGATGAATTAATGCATAGGCTGGGGACAAGCAAAGTTTTTGGTATTGATCGTGGATTGCACCGGCCGGGAAGCCGTACGTGGCGCGGCTGTTCAATGTTGGCTCCGTACTTAGTGGAAAGGTATAGCCTGCCCGCGCTCTCTGCACCGGTCGTTTATCTATGTAGGAAAAATGAGCAGCACTTTCTTCAGTTCTTGCCAGTGGCAATTTGGCATGCATATGGGCATTCCTTGGTGGTAATGGTCTGGACCCATGCAAAGCGTGGAAGAAGATTGTATATGCGATATACTCCACAGTGATACGCCAATTGCATGCATATATATGGGTGAAGAGAAGAGATTCAATTTCCCAACAAGTTTCAGGGGCCGACAAGGCAAGCACATACTCAAGCTGCATGCTAGCGCACAAAGTAACCATGCACACAGACATGTACGCGGGAGCTAGCTAGCTAGCTAGGGAGGCTACCAAATGGATGGCCATAGAGATTGAAGTGCGGTAAACAAAAGGCCAGGGACGGCCCCCCTAACATTCATATGGATCTATCGTACGATTAATATATATACGTCCCCCACCGGACGGATGTGTCCTGCTGTCACCAAGGAACAGGAAATATGTCATCCATATATGCCTTGGTCTCATAGCAAACGAGCTTGTGCCTGCTCTTGTACCAGCCGTTCTTGATTCTCCCATATACACTGAGTTCAATTCTGAACAAGCGTGCTCCGTGCCCATCATTCACTTCTACTGCAATGCATGTCCCCAAGGTCTTATAGGCAGCCACAGCATGCCACTTCTACTAGACCCGGCCCCCTGGTTGCTAGTTTATGCATGTGTCACTATGGGAGCCTTGGGTGAGTCATGAGTGAAAAACCTAATCAGAATGTAGTTTGTCCTAGACTAACGGTGGAGTATATGGGAACAAGTCCAGATTTTAAGATGTTTGGAATCTCTCTGAACCGGGCAAGCTAACGACTTCCACAACTTGGACTGCTCGATGCTCTCTATGACTCTGTGTGACTGTCTGTGGTGTCAATCAAATTGAGGTTATAAAAGATGTAAGTTTTCCAGACATCAAGAGACAAAAGATGCACATCAATCATGAGGATGCAGTAGTAAGCGCTACTTAAATATACGTCCGGTGAGGTCACATGCATGCATGTAACCCAAGGTAATTCAGGTTTCAGAGTTCAGGCTTCCATCGAAGCCGGATGACCTTGTCTTTGGCCATCCAATCGTAACTGTCTTGTTTTGCATTCCAATCTTCTCCGACGAGATCAGAACGCCGCAATAGGAATGGCTGGCTTCTTTAACAAAATGGGGAAAACATGATGGAATCAAGCAATTACGACCCAGGTTTGATCTGAAAAGTAGCTAGTGTCTGATCTGGAGGCATGTCCCCGGAACTCAAGCTAAGATTACAACTAGACAAAACTACAAATATATTCATGTGGACTAAAAAAAATGCTACCAGTAATTCTTGAAAAGGGAGACAAGTATTATATAAGCAGTTTACTGTTGTGAAGGGACACACAGATTAAGTCTGACGTCAAAAAAATAGTTTGACGTCACAAAAGAAAAATTCCTAAGCAGTTCTTTTTGAGAGTGAAAACAATTGGCAGTAAAGTCATCGTAAAGCTTAATACCCGGCCACCGGTTCAAATATGAAAAATGATAGTGACAAATTCACATAAATAACTCACCCAGACCGGTGGGAATCGAATTCTGTTCATCAGCCAAGGAGACATATATGGTGCCACGAGGCCATGCTATGGTTGGCTTTTCTTGGGCAATTCTTTCGTTGAGATCATATGTCTGAAATAAAAATCATATACTTAATAATTGGGCCACATCGCATGAACTTAGAAAGGCTCGTGTTCCTCACTTGCCAAACAAGACTCCGACAAGAGGTCGCATTGTATTGGCGCCTTAACCAGGCCCATCTCCTCTTAAAAAACCAGGCCGAACTAATATAGCTCGGTCCAAATCATCCACCACCTCATTGCCGTACGTGTGGTCAGTAGTTGTTGGCACCGTCCTACACACATAGGCGAACTCCTGTCTACGCCGCCGCTCGACCAGACACGAGAAAAGGAGACCCCAAAAATTCAGGTTTTCGCCTCGCGGCGCACCGAGAATGGCCTTGGCCGTCAGTTGGGGGAGCTGCTTCAGGTCGTATAGCCCGAGCACCTCCACCACGAACTTCACACAGGGGAAACGGAGGTTGGTGTCAAAGTACGCCGCGAACACCACCTTCTTGATTGTCGTCGAGAGAACGCGGCTCCTCATTGTCACCAGGCCGCTGCACCAAGTCAATGTGCGGCTGTGCGCCACCTATTGATCGTTAACGAGGGAGGCCTTCGAGGAAGCCTTTGGTCACCTGCGACTTCCCAAGGCGGTTCACAGGATTCCCTTCTCAAGCGCTTTCCATTGCTTCCCCGGTGTGGCCCCGGAGGCCGAGCCAGTGCCCCGTTGTTGGCATCAAGAATTTGAAGTAGATTTTATCGGCAACAGCATATCAGATGAATACCGGATTCTGCGGTTCAAGACGTATCAACCAATTTAATCCTGCAATTGGTAGGAAAAAATATAAAATACGCTCAAAACCAATCTCGTAGATCAATCAGCTAAAAGCCGATCAGATTAAGGATAATTGATAAATCTAATTAGTCGATTAGGGCTGATTAGGGAATAAAGGTAGATCAACTCTGAAAAAGACGATGCGCAACAAAATCTAAGGAAATCAAACCTGATTGGCACAACAGAAGGTGACCAACAATTGGCGATGCGTAACTTTATTGATCAAAATCGAGTTACAAGAGTCTAAATTATAAGAATTACTCCTAGTCAACAGGAAAAATAAAAGTAGAGTATTTGTTGATTGGATTGTATGTCATTTTTTCTGCCTGCTTATAACCATCTTTTATACCTATCAGCTGATCGTATCCTATTACAACATGCTATAAAACATGATCCGTATCGGACTTAACCCAGGCGGCATTTCCTAAAATTTCAACTATAACCAAATATTCCGGTTCTTTCTAGATCAAATATTAGCTATAATACGTTGACTTCGTCCTACCGATTTTGACCACAGAGGCCTGGCGCCCCAGTCATGTTCACTACCTGCTCCGAATTCCATTTGCCCTTGTGGCCTAGGGTAGCGCTGGCGTCCGCGTGCCTATGACATGGAGGCAGCCCATGAGTAAACCAGGCGATCGTCGCGAGGCGGCGGAGCGTCAGAATTGCGGCGGTCATCCTTGGAAGGCTGGGATTCGGAGCACCTGCCGCTCGTCGCATCTCCTTGACCAGCGGCAGTGGGACGAAGCTCAAATGCCGACGGCAACGGAAAGGAACAAGTGGCAGGGGGGAAGCCGATTCCCCAAAACCACGATATGTTAGAGATAATATTCTAGAAGTTTCTCGTGCATGTAATCTTCAGCCAACCGAATCAATCTCCTATAGATAGAAAGGATATATTCTAGGCTGTGTATAGATAGAAACTCCAACAATAGATTGATTCGGTTGCCTTATTGTATAAGCTGTTGCACTCAGCTTTGGTGCCTATATAAACACGCAATCCGCGGCCACCCAAGTGTGGTAACAACGCTTCAACCATTCCATTCTACATGGTATCAGGGCAAGGTCCTCTACAACACATCCATCATGGCGAGTAGCTCCTCAAATTCCACCACCATCCCCTCCTCCTTCTCGATCCCGGTCACCGAAAAACTCACCAAAACCAACTACCGCCTATGGAGTGCCCAAATCCTGCCGCCCATCCGCTCTGCCCAGCTCTACGATCTGCTCACCGGAAAAGAAAAGATGCCGGCTGAGACCGTCTGTGTGACGGCGAACGGCGCTTCTACGGAGCAGCCCAATCCCGAGTACATCAACTGGGTGACTCGCGATCAAGCGCTGCTGGGATATATCCTCTCCTCTCTGACGCGCGAGGTCTTGATGGGTGTCACGACAGCCACGACCTCGGCCGACGTCTGGAGCTCCCTTGCGGCCATGTACGGATCTCGCACACGTGCGCGGTCCGTCAACACACGCATTGCGCTCGCCACCACGAAGAAAGGCACGGCCACAATGGCCGAATTCTACTCCAAGATGAAGAGTTATGCCGACGAGATGTCGGCGTCCGGCCAACCTTTGGGCGATGAGGAGTTCGTCGCCTACGTCCTCACCGGCCTTGATGAAGAAATCTACAATCCGCTTGTGTCGTCCATCGTCACTCGTGTCGAGCCAATCTCTCCTGCCGAGTTATACTCGCAGCTGCTCAGCTATGAGCTTCGGCTTGCGCAGCAGTCTGGCGGCGGGTACGCTGCTCATGGATCAGCCAATGCGGCCACTCGTGGTCGTGCTAGCTCCTGGCGTGGCGGTTCTCCAAATCGCGGCCGCGGACGCTCGCGCGGCAATGGCCGCGGTTCTCCTTCATCGTCATCACGCGGCGGCTATAGCAACAACAGCCACTTCAGGCGCAGCTCTGGTCCATCGGCAGATCAATCCGGTGGACAGTCTCGTCCACGCTGCCAGGTCTGCCTTAAGGTCGGTCACACAGCTAATATCTGTTGGTACCGCTTTGATGAAGAATTTACTCCTGATGATCGGGTCGCGGCCATGGCGTCCTCCTCCACTGCTGCTGATCCAAACTGGTACCTTGACTCCGGTGCGACTGATCACATCACCGGCGAGCTGGAGAAGCTAACAGCTCATGATCGTTACAATGGCAATGATCAGATTCGGGCGGCTAATGGTGCAGGTATGGAGATTACTCACATTGGTCATTCTGCTTTGCCCACATCCTCCCGCCCTCTGCACCTAAATCACGTCCTTCGTGTCCCTCTTGCCCATAAAAACCTTGTTTCCATTCATCGTTTCACTCTTGATAATAACACCTTTATTGAGTTACATCCGTTCTTTTTCTTGATTAAGGATCAGGCCTCGAGGAAAGTGCTGGTGCGCGGACCATGTAGGGGCGGTCTCTACCCGTTGACATCTCTTGCACCACCTACCCAGAAGCACATCCTTGCCACAATAAAGCCATCCTCTGAGCGTTGGCATTGCAGATTAGGTCATCCATCACGTGATATTGTCGCTCGTGTCATTAGAATTAATAATCTGATATGTTCCGGCTTAGATTCCTCGGAGTCTGTTTGTGATGCCTGCCTTCGTGCTAAGGCCCATCAGTTGCCTTATCCCCAGTCGACCAGTCAGTCCACTGCTCCTTTAGATCTGGTGTTCTCCGATGTTTGGGGACCCGCCATTGATTCTTTTGGTAATAAAAGATATTATGTCAGCTTCATTGATGATTATAGTAAATTTACTTGGATCTACCTTCTTCGCCATAAATCTGAGGTGTTTCAATTCTTCAAAGAATTTCAAAGCCTTGTTGAGCGCTTGCTCAATAGGAAAATCATTGCTATGCAAACTGATTGGGGTGGCGAATATGAGCGGCTTAATTCATTTTTTCGTACCATTGGCATCACTCATTTGGTGTCCTGCCCCTATGCTCATCAGCAGAATGGGGTCGCCGAGCGTAAGCACAGGCACATTGTTGAGATGGGTCTCTCTTTACTCGCTCATGCGTCTATGCCGCTTAAGTTTTGGGACCAAGCGTTCCTCACCGCAACACATCTTATCAATAGAACTCCTACTAAGCTTCTTGATTATGATACACCGCTCCACCGTCTCTTAGGTGCTACCCCAGACTACTCCAATCTACGCATTTTTGGCTGTGCATGTTGGCCAAATTTGCGGCCATATAACACCCATAAACTCCAGTTTCGGTCCATTCGGTGTGCTTTTCTAGGCTATAGTAATCTTCACAAGGGTTACAAGTGTCTTCACATCTCTACGGGCCGTGTTTATATTTCACGTGATGTTGTTTTTGATGAGACGATTTTCCCCTTTGCTGCTCTCCATCCCACAGCCAGTGCTAGATATACCTCTGACGTACTTCTTCTACCCGATCCTAATAACTCTCGGGCAAACTCAGATGATTTTGTGACTAATTCTCCTGCTGAATCCAGCATGCTTGCTCCGATTTTGTGGCCTAACCAGCTTTTGCAGCCACCAATGATCCCTGCTGCAGATTCTGTCCCGGCTGGTGGCCCTCATTCTGGTGCTGATCTGTTGCCGGGCTCCGCACCACACTCCTCAGACTCAGCTGCAGGTGCGCCCAGCAACGAGGTACTTCCCACCATCCCGGCCGCATCAACAGCACCGGCCACTTCGGGATTGCCACGTACCGACCCTGGCGTGGTGGTCCTCTCTCAAATCGCGTCAATCGCCTTCAAGTTCTTTGGTTCCACGCCATCGATCTCGGCTCTTTCGCATCCTACTATGCTTGCGAGCTCTGAGGATGGCATTGTGCAGCCAAAAAAGTACACAGATGGCACGATCAGGTATGGAAATTTGACAATTTGTGACGAACCCTCCAGTTTGTCTGCTGCTTTGTCCGACCCAAACTGGAAAGCTGCCATGGACCTAGAGTTTTCTGCCCTTCTGCGGAATAAAACATGGCACTTGGTTCCTCCCGCCCCTGACAGAAATTTGATTGATTGCAAATGGGTGTATAAACTCAAGAGAAAAGCTGATGGGTCTATTGACCGTCATAAAGCTCGCTTGGTAGCTAAGGGCTTCAAACAGCGTTACGGCATTGACTATGATGACACTTTTAGCCCAGTGGTTAAATTTGCTACTGTCCGCCTTGTTTTGTCTCTTGCTGTCTCTCAGGGTTGGAGCCTCCGCCAACTGGATGTGCAGAACGCGTTTCTTCATGGTGTTCTAGAGGAAGATGTGTATATGAAACAGCCTCCTGGGTTTCAAGATACTTCTCATCCGGATTATCACTGTAAATTGGACAAGGCCCTGTATGGTCTGAAACAAGCTCCGCGAGCTTGGTATGCTCGGCTTAGTCTCAAACTTCAAGCTCTTGGTTTCACTTCATCAAAAGCGGATATATCATTGTTCATTTATCAGAAGGGTGCAGTCACCATTTATTTATTGGTATATGTTGATGATATAATAGTCACAAGCTCTTGTCCGGCTGCTGTTGATGCTCTGATTTCTGACCTGAAAGCTGAATTTCCGCTTAAAGACTTGGGGCCTCTTCATTATTTCTTGGGCATTGAGGTTAACCACTTGTCTGATGGCATTCTGCTCACCCAAACCAAGTATGCCTCGGATATTCTCAGGCGAGCTAGTATGTCGACAAAATTGTCAGCATGTGATGGTGATCCGCTTGGACCAGATGCTGTGTCCACATACCGCAGTATTGTGGGCGCTCTTCAGTATTTGTCTCACACCCGGCCTGATCTTGCCTTTTCCATCAATAAGGTATGCCAGTATTTGAGCTCCCCTACCACTGCTCACTGGACTGCGGTAAAACGCATACTGCGGTATATCAAGTTTACTCTTGGTATTGGCCTCAAGATTCGGCAATCATCCTCGACTCTTCTTAGTGCCTTCTCCGATGCGGATTGGGCCGGCTGCTCTGATGACCGGAAATCTACGGGTGGCTTTGCTGTTTTTCTTGGGTCTAACTTGATATCCTGGAGCGCCAAGAAGCAGCCAACGGTGTCTCGGTCAAGTACTGAGGCAGAGTACAAATCCATGGCTAACGCCACGGCCGAGCTTATGTGGGTTCAGTCCATATTGAAGGAGCTTCACGTCTCTTCTCCGCGTGCTGCTCGGCTCTGGTGTGACAATATGGGGGCTAAGTACTTGTCATCCAATCCGGTCTTTCATGGTCGAATGAAACACATTGAGGTTGATTATCATTTTGTTCGTGATCAAGTTGTCAAGCGTCTGCTCGATGTTCGGTTTATCTCCACTCAAGATCAATTAGCCGATGGTTTCACCAAGGCTCTTTCTCAACAGAGACTACAAGAACTTCGACGCAATCTCAACTTAGACAGTTGTGATTGAGGGGGGGTGTTAGAGATAATATTCTAGAAGTTTCTCGTGCATGTAATCTTCAGCCAACCGAATCAATCTCCTATAGATAGAAAGGATATATTCTAGGCTGTGTATAGATAGAAACTCCAACAATAGATTGATTCGGTTGCCTTATTGTATAAGCTGTTGCACTCAGCTTTGGTGCCTATATAAACACGCAATCCGCGGCCACCCAAGTGTGGTAACAACGCTTCAACCATTCCATTCTACACGATAGACTCAAGGGCTAGAGCAAGTAGCGGTGGCAGTGGCAGTGACAGCGGCAAAGAAGAAGCGAGCAAGAGAGAGCGAGATTCGAGAAGATGGAGAATAATTGATTACCTCACCTCCGACGGTGTGACTCCACAGGTGCGAAAGGATGTAATGGCAACTGGTGGGACCGGCTTGCACGCACTCACCGCTTCGCATCCTGTGCTAGCCTTTGTGAGTTGTGACTTGTGACCGACGTGTGGCGCGCGACGGCGGCGATGCGCCTCACATGGGTGTGACGTCATATCACTCGCGGCAAAGTCTGACTAGCATTAGCATAAGAGCATCTCCAATGGTATTAGCTATAAGAAATGTCTACGTTATCTATAAATAGTATATAAATAACATCTCCAATAGATTAGCTATAGCATTGTCTATACAATTAAATATTAACCCACATATAATAGATAATAAGTGCTTTGGAATCAGTTATAGCCCGGCTATACATTAGTAGCCGATCTATATCTCTCTCCTCATTTTCTCTCTTCCACATAAACAAAATGCTGAGATAACACCCTTATAACTAGCTGAAGTGGTATCATTGGAGATGCTCTAAGGTGACCTGTGGGCACCAATAGGGTCAACGGGATGGCTTTGCTCTTGGTACTGTAGCACTTTAGGGGAGCACCATTCTAATCTTCCAACTCCCTTAGATCTCTTAGGGCATGTACAAAGGTTGAGTCCGACTCAATCTCTTAGGCAGTCTACATCAGCAAGAGTCAATTCGCATACAAAGGGCTGTCTCTAAAGCAGTCTCTTCATTAAATGGCTGATAATTAATTTTTTGCATGCGCCTTTTTTACGGTAGGAGATGCTAGGGCCGGCTGGCTCTCCAACAGACGGCTCTAGCATCGTTGTTTTTTTATCCCCGCGCCAAGAGTCGTTGTTTCATGAAACAACGCTGTTTCTCTCTCCTTCCCATCTCTCCCCTCCACGTCATTTTTCCTGCCTATGTGGCAATTCTTAGTTCCAGCAATTAATACCCATTGTACATACCCTTATGCACTATTTGAAAGGGTTGGAATACTTGTAACTGAGCACTATAAATACAAGTCTCTTTTACTCCTCACTACTTTCTAGGCTTCGGCTAAGCCTCCTTCGGAGCCATTGAAGCTCTATCATCATTGCTCCGTAATCACAACACACCTGTCAGTACAATATTACACTCCTTTTTTATATTCTTGCAAAATTGCTGTGATCTTTCCAAAAAAAAAAGTGTGAATTGTGTTCACAACCTAGAACTTTAGTAACCTTGCTATAAGGCTCCGATTTCAGGTTGTTAAACTAACCAGCTTTTCGAAAGCTGGATGTGACCAGGATTTTGAAAACCTGAAACTTTGCCTGCATCAACACAGACGTTGTGAGGATGCACAAGAGAACTCCATTTTGTTGCGGAATCATCGATATGCATAATTCTTGCAGTTTTAAATGTTTCTCCATATACCGAACCATTTGGTCATTATTCAGATTGTTAGCTTAGAATTTGGTATTTGATAGCTTGATTTCTTTAATGTTCTACATACTAGTATTAACAATGCCACTTAAATGGGATCCTCACTTAAATTTGTATGAAGTTCATTTTTTTAAAAACTTTTCTTTAGTCGTTTTGTGGTGAGTGTCAAGAGTTCGTTGATAGTGCCCACACTAATTTTCTCCTCTTACTATTTGTAGCAGGCTAGAAAGGAAGAGGAGGAATTTAGCGAGAAAATTGGTTATTTGCCACTTTAAAGATTGATCCTTTGGATTATGATGTCACTTGAGCCAATGACATATGTGACCATCTGAGTCAATGAAATGTGGGTTCAGTGGCATGCGAAGCCACATGTTTGAAGTGGCAAATACCCAAATTTCTCGGAATTTAGCACAGGTCCTCTGTCTGTCCTAATGATGAGTGTTAAGAACAACACCCAGGTGCGAAACTTACCGTAGTGCTTAGCTATTATTTTGCTAGACACTTGACCTAATTTTGTTGTTAGTATTTTTTGTTCTCCATTGCATACCAAGTGTAAAATACCTTTAGGTCATTAGGTGAAAGGGAAATGGTTTTATACATGGATCCGCTTTTCTCTTGTGCACATTGGTTCTTTATTTCATCTTCTAAGCATAAGTTGAACCTACATATCCACTGTTGCGTAGCAAAAACACTCTTTTGTTTCTGTATTTAGTATCCCTTGTACATGCTGTAGTTAAGTTGTAAAGCTTATGGATGTTATGGTCACTTAAAGTAGTTGGTGTCTGGCCGTGTATCTTCTGTTTTTGTTCTTCAGAAGATTTTGATGATTAAGTATGTTTGGTTGCCAATTTAATCAGTTTTGTTCTTTTTCCTTTGCGTTTTTTTTTCCGAAAGAGCAGCAAGAGGATTGCCGCAAATTATATTAAAAAGGAAAGGGGAACACGTGGGCTGTTTTTTCTGGGGAAAAACAGTGCCCAAAAAACCCTCACATCCAACCCCCCACCCACACCACTAACATCAACACTAGAACCCACTCACACCACAAACGGAAACCAGCCACACACTAAGATCAAAAAGACCCTCGGCCGAATCTAATCCGTAGCGTTTGATGACGAAGCAAAGCCTTTGCGTTTTACTTTCTGTTTACGACAATTGTACTAATTGTGTAATTTGAGGTGGTGGTTTCTGATGATTGTTGTTTTGTTTTGTCATACTGCGGCATTTGTGCCTCCAATCGGTCGATTAAGCTAACATTTTTATTTATGAACAACTTCAGGTTCTCATCAGTTGCCGCGGCAACAAAGCTACTTGGTCGTGTTCGAGCGTTTGATCGCCACTGTAACATGGTGCTTGAAAACTTGCGGGAGATGTGGGCAGAGGTAGCAAACTGAACTAACAAAGCGTGATATATGTCGCCCATAATTCTAGGTTTTTATTACAACTTGATTTATTGTTGCTCATTTCTTTCCAGGTCCCCAAGACCGGCAAGGGTAAGAAAAAAGTTCTGCCCGTGAACAAGGATAGGTTCATCAGTAAGATATTTCTCAGGGGCGACTCGATCATCATCGTCCTCAGGAACCCGAAGTGAACGCTGGACTGGACTCACCTTGTACCTATCCTATGCCCTTAATTTCTGTATTTTGTAATCAGCTGTGGATTTAGGGAGGCACGTCTCTGTTGAAGAGCATTGCTAACGTTTTCCGTGTGGTATGGCGGTTTTGTGGCACAGCGCAAATGAGCCTGCTTTAGACCTTGTTTGCAGGGCTTAAAGTCACCTTAAGCTTTCAAAAAGCTAGTAAGTCCCCTCTCTAATAGGCTTTTGGGATAAGGTCATATATAACTAGCAAAAGTTAAAAAGCTGTGCAGGATCTATTTTTACAGCTCATTGCTGAGGAAAATTAGTTGTTTGTCAAACGGCCTTTTATAAAAAGCTACAACTGCTTTTCAGCCTAGAAAACAAAGAAAATAGCTTTTCAAAAAACCTACAACTCCCCTAAACAGACCCTTAATTAACCGCTGCCAACAACAATATTTTGATCGTGAAAAGTTGAGCTTGTGCTTATTTTTCTCATTGTGATGGGCAATTCATCGCATCGCTGTATCATTGTGTTGTTCTAATCATAATTTCTGGCATTGTTGTAAATCCCATAAATTGTGAACTGGATTCGTCAAATCCGAACCGATTTAGCGTATGACGTCTGTGTTCTCAGTAGAAATTAAAAAGAAAAGTGATGAACCGTGTACCTGAATCCCATCTACGACTTGGACGAACCAAGTTTCTGATATTCTAACCTTTACCACCACTCCTGGTTGTATCGTGTGTGAAGTGCTTGCACCTTGCTGTCATTGCCATATCAAGGAAGCATGGGCTCTGTAGTCTGCAGACGAGTACGGCACACTGCTTCTACTGGTGCGAAACGGGCAGGATGAGGCAAGTTCAGTCGGCCGGCCACGTGCAACCGAATTCATGAGTCATGTCAGCACGTCCTCCTTTGCACTTGCAAGCGTTAGAATTTCACCTTATGAAAGATCATATGGTGGTCTACCCATGTTTGTGATAAGTATTCGATTGTGTTTGAACTTGTGGTACTCATGTTTGAGTTTAAATTGAATTTATATTTGTTTTGAGCAATTTAAGTTTAGGGCGATACTACCGATGTGGTAAAGGTGGTAGTACCGGAATTGTGGTGTTCCGGGGTGGTGGCGGACCCAGAACATAAATTTAGAGGGTGCTAAACAGTAATGATACAATGCTAAAATAAGACAAACAAATCAAACAAAGTAGAACCATAAAGCATACATAATTAGAAGAGAAACATAATGAAAATGTGAAATACAATGAAGGTAGTACCTCCATAATGCCATAATGGTTAATGCGTTCCCAAAAACCCATACATATGTGTAAATAGCTACCTGTACATCAAAATTAGCAAAGTTAGCTAGTAATGCAATTATGAATTATGATTTGCAAATAGTTATAAGCATTGAGAAAGGAATGCAATATACTACTAAGCATTAGAATTAAGTAGTATGAGTGCGAGGCAATGGCGTTCTACATTTCTTCATGGCTTGGAAGTGTTTTATGATTTTATCATCATGAAAGCTTCTCAGTATAGCATATCATTAAGTCACTGAACCACTCATCTGCTACTCTGTTATGAAAATCTGTCTTGATAATATTCATTGCTGAAAAGACTCTTTCTACTGATGAGGTTGCCCCCTGGAAGGATTAATGTTAGCTCAATGAGATGATGGACTAATGAAAAGTTTTATTTTTTTTCCTGTTTCAACCATCTTTTGAGCAAGCTTTGCAATATCACCACATCCATGAAATTCTACACTTCTCCATATGTTGAGAATCCATGTTTGAAGTTGATTTCTTAACAATAAACTGTTAGACACGGTGAAGCCATCATCATATATCTCAGTCAGCTGAACAAACTTATCTACATCAAACTTGGAGAAAGAGTTTATTGGATCAAGACAAGACATGCATACTAAAAACTCTAAAGAAACTTCATTGAATCGACGGTTCATCTTTGATGTAATAGCAAATCTCAACATGGTAGTAATGAAAGTGAGTCACCGTAAGATTTCTACGTGCAGATTTACCTCTAACTAGTATGTGTTCTTCCATATTTGGTACATGAATCTCATGTGCTTCACAAAAAGCTTTGGTTTGTTGGAACAATGGCTCCCATCCATTGTCCCTCATGTCTTGCAATCTCACTTTCACATCTACAAGCAAACCCATGGCTTCAATAATATATTGATCCCTCTTTTGCAAAGCAAGTGATAACTTATTTGTAATGCTCAATAAGTCTATCGATAAATATAAGATGAATACAAATTCAAATATTTCCATCTTCTGTATCAAACCTGATGCTCCACCATAACTTGATGGTTGACAGGTATCTTCAGACACAATCTTTAGTACGCCTAATACCACCTCCCACATGTAGAAAATACAAAGTAAGGTTTTAAGATGTGAACCCCATCTAGTGTCTGAAGGTCTAACTATGCTCATTTCTTGAAGCAACCCTGCTCTAGTGACAGCTTTGCCATTCTCCAACTTATTCAATAGGACATCTTGATGCTTTGCAAGCAACACATCCTTTCTCTTACAAGATGCACTCACAGCTTTCATTATTAAGGGAACATAGTTGAAAAACAATCAGTAATAGCTCTACTGCAAATTGCAACAGTCACAATCACTAACTGCAACTGATGGGCAAAGCAATGGACATAGAAAGCATATTGATTTTCATCTCGAATCAGCTTTTGCAACCCATTAAATTCTCCTTTCATGTTGAAAGCTCCATCATAACCCTGTCCACGTAGCCTACAAATTGGTAATTGGTGGTCTCCAAGCAAACGAACAAAGCCTCTTTCAATGTAGCAGATGTACAATTTGTTGCATGCTTAATACCAAGGAACCAATTGATAACCATTCCTTGTTTATTTACAAAGCTACATAATATAAATTATAATAAGTTAAAACAACATCACATGATTATATGGATAAAACAGTACAATAAATGAATATAAAATGAACCACTAATCTCGAAATCACGGCTATTTGCTCCTTTATTGATACATCTCGTGACTCATCAATAAGCATCGAGAAATTTCTATCTTCAAGCTCACCTATAATTACCATCGTGGTCTCTTGCGTGCAAGCTTTTGCAAGATCCCTTTGAATCTTTGGAGAAATCATGACACAATGTAAGGGAGCTTGATCAAATGCTTTCTTTACTTCCACTTTCTTATCTTTGTACCACTCAATCAATTCCTTAAAATTTCCCTTATTGATGAAAGAGGAAGATTCATCATGTCCTCGGAAAGTTTCACCTTGCAATAGAAGATATCTTGCTCAATCTAAAGAAGCGGTCAAACGAATCTTGTATGCAATTTGACTCTCGACCATTATCAAAAAGTTTTTGTCTCATATTTGCCCTTTGATTTCTAAAATCCTCATGGCCTTTGCCACATAGTGACGGCTATTAGGCCCACCGACGTGTTTATTAAATATTTTCAAAGCCTTTCTTCAATTGGAACACCTAGTTATTGTAAAGACATCACTACCAAATTTTTCGGGCCTTCCTGATTTCTTAAAAAGAAAACAATAGAAACAAAATACTGTATTCTTTTCCAAACTATATTCTAGCCAATCAAACTTATTGAACTAACATTGTTGAAATGCCCTTGAGCATTCATACTGCATTTTACAAGGGAAATCATGCCCTTTTGGTTGGGTTGGACCTCTCAATAAATAAACACTCCTAACTTGTTCTCTAATTTTATTATCATACTCATAAATTGGTATGCGTTTCGCTGGATCCGAGATAATTTCGTTCGGATTAAAATTCACTCAAGGTTTCTTTGTTTGATTCCTGCTCTCATTAGTGTGAGGAATGCTACTTGTATTGCTCTAAAAATATTTATGTAATATTTGTTTTTTCATCTTTAAAAAATCTACGAATCGATAAATGGCGGTAGTCAATACTCCGTAGTCATTGGTCAATACACAATATGTAAATTCATCATTCATGAAAAATGAAACAAAGATTTTCATTTTAGATATCTAGAATCTTAGTCTCTGGTCTCAGTTCTCAATGTCAGGTCAACTCGGACTATTGGTCGGCTCAGCGCTTCGACCCGTCGCCTGCACTCCTTCTAGAGCTCGACGCCTCAAAGCCCTCAACTGGTTCGCCGGAGTCCGGACGTTGGTCACCCACCTCCATCGACCGCTGCTTGGGGCTTGGGCGCACAGCCTTCCTCCATCGGTAGTCACTCGTGGCTGGGGCACGTGCCACGCGGCCCTCCTCCGTCGACCATTCGGTCACCCAGTCGATGCTTGCTCGCCCTGAGTTCTTGCCTCGGGCTTCCTCAGCTAGCCCACCCATCGCCCTCTATGGTTCGCCGTTCGGCCCTCCTCGGTGATAGGGGCCACCTCCTCAGTTCTTAGTCACCCATCAGCAGCCGTTTCTGCACCTTCTGCCTGACTGGCCGCTGGCTTACCGTGTGCCCAAGCCCACCGACATTTTGCTCGATTTGAAAATTAGGGTAGGGATTAAGGGTAGTGGCTGTATGCTTGAGGTGTTGTTGATGGTGGCCAGTGGGCTAGGCTGGTGTGGACCGCGTGTTGCAGGTGGTGCTGGCCTAAATTGGTTGCTCGGTCCAAGTAGTAAGTCCTACCTTTGCTATTCTTCTCCTTCCATGGTTCAGCTCAAAGTTTCCAATCTTCTTGGCCGACTTGGCGGCTTCCATGGAGTGGTAGCACTCCACGATGGGCAAGGGGTGCTAGGAGGTACACATGGTATCGTCGGGGTAGGCTGTGCCCTAGCCCCCCATAACCCCCTGCTCGATCCGCCACTGCTCCGGGGTTTGACAGGCGGTAATTATTTTCTAGCAGGGTGTTTTTCTGATGTCAAGGAAGACAGGTATTACTGGCCTTTGGAAAGTGGTAGTACTGGGAAGGCGATACTACCGGCTTTGAGAAGTAGTAGTTATTTTGCAAAACGAAATGTTTGATACTATCGTTGATTAAATATTTTGTTGAGCAATGCTATATGATATTTTGCCTCTTTGTGATGGTTGCAGGACTTTGGAGTTAGGACATGGTGAGATAAAGGAGACCAATACTAGGCTAGGAGAGTTGAGGTCCAGATAGTCAAGGTGGCATCGGAAGATGACTAAGTCCAGTAAGTTGCTGCAAGCCAGGATGACAAGTGGATGGATGATATGCTAGCTTAAGCCTTACTCAGGTGAAGATCGATAGTTGGATCAAGGGTTTACAGATGAAGTAGTAGTTAAGTTAGTGTTAATAGCCAAAACCCATTATATTGTTGGGTTACAAGATAGCCCATGTATGAGTGAGGGAGTGAATCTCAAATCTTGATGAGATTTCTTGAGAGCCAAGAATTCAAGAGTGAAGATTGCTTCGAGTATGCTATAAATAGAGGGGTAGAGGGATGCCTCCATACCAAAATCTTACAGAAGGTTTTTTTGGTTTTGTTAGGCTTCTTTGAGTTTTGCTCACCTGAAAGTATGACTTTGTAACTATTCCTCTAAAGATGAAATAGAAATCAAATTCGTGCTCATGTTCTTGCTCAAGTTTTGACCTTCGTTCTTTCTTGGGTTTTTGATCTCTTTTTCTTGATATTGTGTTGCTAAGTATGAATGATTGATGGATGAATTCTTTGTAGATCATATCCCAATCATCTAGACAAACCTTAATACGATATCCAAAGTTTTTTGGCAAGAAACCGATCCTTTGTTTGAAAAAAGAAAGATTCGTGGTACATCTTGTTTTTGCACATTTGAGAGCTATTTTTTATTTTTCTTAGTTGCTATGATATGTGGGAGATCATTTAAGATCATTTTAATCAACAAATCTCCACAAGAAAATTCAGATTGAAGTTTGTGATTTTGACCTGGTTTTGATACTGCAACCTTCTCTAGATTTCAAAAAGTCATAACTTTAACGTCAATCTATGCGATTGATAACTGGAATAGGTTTTTGACATCAATAAAAGGTACATGCAAAGTTTCAAAGGATTTAGATCAACTGATCAAAAGTTACATCGATTCTTTGTGTTTGAAATCATGCTGATTTCACTGTTCATCCTAATTTTTCTATTCATTTAGTAGTACCGGACTCTAGGCTCTGATAATGCCAGTTTTACTATTCATTTTGGTACTACCAGGTTCTGGACTACGTTAGTGCTGTCCCTAGATGATTTTCTCTGAAAAAATATGTCGATATCCAAGACCTAGGGTCTCTTAATCGAGCTTATGAAAATATGATTGTGGGCTCCTAATAAACAAGATGATGGAAACAAATATAGGGATTGCTTATTTATTAGCCAAATGGCTTAATAGAGTACATAGATTACAAAGTATCTAAAGACTGAAAACTCGATTACAATTGCGTTTTCAATTGCCTCTCTCTTGATGATACGGATAGGATCCTTATTTATGTTGGATGAGGAGGCGGCAGTTTGTTCTTTAGAGTGGCATCATGTAACCAAGAGATGTCTTCTTACCAAAGGACGTCTTTTCAAGTGATAACTTTCAGGTAATTGCGTGTAATGTCTGCGCAGAGACATGTGTGGGTATAAACACTTATTCCCGACCTGTTCGTTGGTCGGGGTGGCTATTTCACTGGTCGGGGACGACCAATGTGAATCAATATAATAACTGAATTAATCGGAGACTTAACCGTCCAGATAAATGTCAGTTTCATTCTATATTATAAGTTTCATGTGTTGTAAACCCATTAATAAAGTGTGATCACGAATAATTTATAAGTTTCATGTGTTGTAAACCCATTAATAAAGTATGATCATGAATAATTAAGGGTCTAAATAATCAACAGATTTTCAATCACCGCCTGTGGATTTTTTTGCTACTGTTTGATGAAGTGAGGTTTTGTTTGACTCCTTTTGTCCTGTGAGGAGGGGAAAAATTGTTGTTGATTGTTCAACTCCTCTCATCACCTTAACTCCGTCCCACACCTTCGCTCGTCGCACGCCGCGAACTCCAAATGCCTCCGCGTCGGCGCGGCCTTGAGGCCGCGCGTTTGGACGTGGGACGGTGGGAGCGGGTCATCAGTCCTTGCCGCACGAGGCCGAGAGCGGCCGGCCTGAGTTGGCGTGGGGAGCGTGCGTTGAATCGAGGTTGGCGACCGCGGGTGATGAACGGTGAACTGCGCGGTGTCCCGTCCACCACTCCGCCGACGGCTCGAGTTCGCGGCCTAGCTAGGCGTCTGAGGCCTGAGACGCACGTGCCGGATTATATCCTGCTCTAGGAAGTACATCGACCAAGCAACGGCGTGGGCTCACTTGCTTCGGCGGAGGAAGGCGCCTGTCAATTACGTGTTGCATGTCCGGGCCATTATCTCACAACTACGTACTGCGGGTGCAAGCCAAACTCTTCTGCATCTAGCGTGCGATGTATGAGTCCGAATGTTCGATTCCTATCCTCTACGAAAGCATTGTGTCATCAGAATAGCTGTGACAGACGCAGTCGTGTAGTACATGTAAACCCTCCCTATTCAGTTCAAAACTAAACGCGTAAGCTTGCAATCTCATTCATTAACACAGAAGTGGCACACAACACGCAAAGTACAGTATGCGTACGATCGCACCTGGAGAGATCGGCGATGAGACACCCACACCCTCCAAAGGTTACCTCCTGTATTATTGGACGTCACAAGCATAACAAAAGGCAGAACAACTACAATGTGGAGCGATCCTTTCGTGCGGCCCCTACAGAGGCGGCACCGGCTCATACATTGGTGGGCAGCAACATGTAAACAAGCCACAGCAGCACAGGAACCACAAGCTGCAACCAACGAAAATTCACAAGTAATCTGTAAGCTTTCGCATTGCAGCTAGACTGGAGGACCAACGTGTGACGGAAATGCGCTCCGGAAATACCGAAGTTAAATTGGTGCGTGAAGATTACCATAGGTGCATCAGACCATCGTGGGACGGCGTGGGTGCCGGGGGGAGCAGTGGCGGCGGCGGCGGAGAAGGATCCATGGTCGTTGGAAGCTGAGTTAGGACTTCGGGAATATGGGTAGGTGAAATGGTTATTGTTGCAAGAACTCTTATGATGTGGTTTTTTTTTTGGGTTACCAACCGTTCAACTGGACATTTTTGGCACACCTAACAGTCAGCTATGATCCTCAGACTTTACCCGAAATGTATGTGTAACTACAGCTTAAGAATTTCGGTTGAGCAGGGAAGGCATACATCGAAAGTTAAGTTCACAACGTAGTTGGTAGAAAAGTGTGGGAATATTTTGATGTTTTCCTCCCCATGACAAGTGACAGAATTATTGTGTTTCGCATCGTTGCCCTCTGCAGGTGAACAAAATGACACCACTTTCTTTTTCTTAGACATAACAACACATTAGGACAGTAATGGACAGAGCTAGCCTATCATGACTCTTACAAAGGCATTCTGTCAAAAAAAATTCGAACAAAGACTTCTGACTCACTGACTTGAGAACCTAGTCTGCCCGGGTTTTGGCCTAATTGGGTCTGAATTATTCCCTAAAATAAAGTCAATTATTCCCGCTAGATACAAAAACATGTTGTTTTGAGTCCAAGGATTCAAATTTCGTTTTCGGATGAAATCTCGCTAGTGACCAAAATCCGAAATCTCGCCGAGATCTCGAAATTTTGGGTAAATCTCGGATGAAATTTGAAAACAAAAATTCAAATATGGTTTTATTTCTACTGGGAAAAATGAAATTTTGAACAAAATTCCCCAAATCATGGCGAGATTTGCTAAGATTTCAGTGAATTTGCACTGAGTGAAAAATGGTACAAACAATATCAACAAAATTTTGAAATTTTTTGTCGAGGTTCCTGACACATCAGTGATATTTTCATAAAAATTTAAGATAATTATAAAATGAGAGAAATTTTTAAAAATTCAAATATTTCTACTATCCTGATAAAACGTTGACCAGCAAGTTTGAACCGAATGAAAAGTGGAACAAACCACGTTATAAATTTTTAATTTTTATGCATGGTTATGATGCATCACTAGTGTTCCCATAAAATTTTCAGATGATGATCAAGCTTCATGAATTTTGAAATATTCGGAAAGTGCTACTGTCATCATAAAAGTCTTACCGGCAAATTTCAACCAAATGAAAAATGGTACAAACCATGTTAGAAAATTTTGAAAAAAAATTTGTACATGGTTCTTGTCAGCGTATTTCACCTGACAAGATCCCGTTAACGGAGTGACTACTCCCTAGACGGAAGATTTGGTTCGGTAGAGGGCATCTTTGTGGCTGGAAACCCTAATGTCTCTCGACGACGGATCTCGAGAATCAGCAAACTGATGGACACAACGGTTTACCCAGGTTCAGGCCCCCAGTTTGGGTAATAGCTCTACGTCCTGCTGGTTATTTGTTGAGGAAATGTGGAAGTGTTTACAAGGGTTCTCTTCTACGTTTGCTTCTCTATGCTCTCTACTCCAGCCGCGCTCTTCTCCATGCACCGAGGCGCCCTTATATAAACGAGAAGGCCTGGGCAGGGGAGAAGGTGACGCTATGCTTATCTACAACACATTAATTACACCCATCATTCCAACCTCCACATCGACCCACGATTCATTTATTAAGCATGCCTCAGTGGCCTTGTCCTTCGAATCTCATTTAATGTCAGTAAGAGGCCTCGCCCGGTCTGCCCAGGACACGACGCTCTTGCGACAAGTTTGGTAAGATGCGTCAGAGGGATGAGCCGTCGCCGTGTCAATAGCAGAGTCCTTCACAATTAATGACCCAGACACGAGGTGCTAGGGGAGGGAAACTTCAAGGCGAAGCCTCCCTCTCCTTCCTTTAGTTGCCTTCGTGGCCTGACAAGGGGGGCCCGAACGCTCGCCCACTCACCAGGCAGCCACGCGGGCCACCTGCTCGGCGAGTAGGGCGTGACCGCCAGGCTGCTCGCCTGGGGGCCACGTGGGCTCCTCACCCGTGGCGGCGTGATCGCCGGTTGCCGCCAGGCGCCACGCTGCCGCTTCGCCCGTGTGAGTGGCGTGATCGCTAGGTCTTTCGCCGAGGCCACGTGAGCTCCTCGCTGGTTGCCGCTAGGGCGCCAAATGGGCGAAGCCCTTGCTTGGGCCTATCACTTCTGGCGGAGAGGGTACCCGGTGCAAAATACACCAAGCAGTAGCCGGGGCCATCATCTGGAATCTTGCGCCGATTGCTTTTCAGACCTTATTTAATGCCAGTGCGTTCCTGGATGGGCCCACCGCCTCTGCGCACGCAACCACTTCGGTCCTCCCCACTTTCGTCGATTTTTCTTGGGACCCGAAACGCCGTGCCTTTTGCCCGTTTGCGAGCCGTCTTCGTGGGGCATCTATATATATGCACACCCCCACTTAACAGCTCACGCCTTTTGATCTTCTTCACATTTCGCCCTTTGCTTTTTTGCCTCCTTCGCTTGAAGAACTTAAGCTCGCCTCCGATGGTGCGACCTCTTCTCTCTTCCACCGCCGGCTTTGGCCGGTGGACTTAAATCACCGGGATGGCACCCGAGGGCTCCCTTCGCCCTCGGCAAGGGACGGTCGTGCCATCCTGCGAGCCAGGGGAGATCATCGTCTTCACCTGGGGACTTATGGCGGGCTTGGTGCCGCCATTCTCTGAATTCTTCTTCACCGTCCTCCATTTCTACGAGATCCGCCATCTCCATCTTTCTCCCAACTCCATCGTTCTTCTTTCCACCTTCACTTACCTCTGTGAAATGTTCATCGGGGTAATGCCCAATCTCCCCCTCTTTCGCTACTTCTTTACTTGTCGCGTTTCCCCCGACAGCGGGGTCGCGGGGAGTTGCCACTTCCGCCTCCGCGATGGGTCGGTCTCCCGCTACATTCCCTTCCAGCTACGCTCCAACTGGAAGACTTGGCAGAGCGACTGGCTCTATGTCGGCGACGACAGCGGGGTCGACCTTCTTGGAGTACCTTGCGCGCGGGCGGAGACACGCGAAGCTGGAGCTCGCCCGTCGAGGAGACGGCGGAGCTCTTGGCAATCTTGGCCCGCATCGATCGGTTGCGGGGCGTCGGCCTGATTGGGGTGCTGGTAGTCCGAGACTTTGTGGCTCGGAGGATCAGCCCCCTGCGTCGTCGTGCCCGCCCTGCATGGCAGTATACAGGGGATGACGACATGACGCGCACGTACCCAGGCAGTAAGTCTTCTTACTCCTCTTCTTGAATGCATGTTCTTCTTCGTGGTCACCATCAGCTAACATTTCTGTCTTCTTTTGGCGCCAGGTGAGGGAAACCTGAACGGTGCTGCCCTCTCCAGGTGGTTATCTACGCTAATTCCGCCGGTGCCGAGCGGCCTGGAATTTCTGGCCGAGGCCTGGCCGCTCTGCGATCTGGAGTCCTCAGAACGCCTCCAGATCATCCAATCCTACCTGGCGATGGACTCCACTGGTCCCACCAGGTTGCCGGCCCGCGGCTCCTTGGTGATCAGGGACCAGCCCCGGGCTGCCGACCGGAGCGCAGGCAAATGGCCGATCGCTCCGGACGCTCCGAGCGCGGACCCTAAGAGAGTCTGCACCGGGAGCCCAATTTCTGCTGTCGCCGCTTCCGCCACTTCACCAAGCACGTTTGAAGCGGCGACATCTTCATCTGGGGCAGCCACGCCTGCCGCCCCTCCCCCGGCGCCGGTCGCGCCGACGCCGGCTTCAACTCCTGCTGCACCGTCTCCGCCGGCGTTAGCTCCAGCGGCGCCGAGCCCAACCACTGTTGGTGTCCGCCCGAGCGGGCTTGCGGTGGCGGTTACCTCCTTCAGCTTCAAGTCGCCCTCGAGGGCGGATCGCCAAAGTGCCCCGCCCGCGCAGACATCCACGGCGCCGATAGGCGCGGCGGACACTTCTGCTCAAGGGCAGCCTGGCAGCTCTGAAGCCGCCAGGTTGGACGTCATCGGGACTAGCGCTTCTGTTCCCCCAGCCCTGATCGCTCCTGCCGCCCACGTCACCGACCTGCACGCGCTGCACGCTAAGCTTGGCGAAGCGCTCGCAGCCGCGAGCACTCTCCTCACGGCAGTCTCCCAACGCGAAGTCCACGTGACATAGCAAGTGGAGACGCTGCGCAGGGAGCTGGAGAGGACAGAGGTGCAGCTGGCCCAAGAGAGGGCCACCGGGGTGTAAGGACCCGAATTCACCAATTCGGATCCACCGTGTATGCCGCACTATTCCCAGGATCAATGCTAGTGCACACGGCTTAACATCAGTAAGCACCACATCATACACAACGATAATAACAATAAGACTTCATTTATTTAATATAACTAGTGTATGATCTTATGATCACTTACATTTATTCGGCCTCATAGAGCAAGACTAAGATGAAATAAGACAAATGCAGCGGAAAATCGTAGAAGACGTAGTGACTCATCAGTACACCACAGGCGACTGACAAGGCTTGGCCTAGTGACTCGCGTCCACCTGAAAGTCCTCCTCAAGCACAGGCGATGACTCCTCCACTGTTGTTGGTTTGTAAGCAAGGGTGAGTACACCAACACGTACTCAACAAGTTGTGCACAGAATGCAATTCTATCATAGCTATATGCAGGCTTATTCCAAAGGAAAGGCTAAGTGGCTCATAAGCAGTAAAGCAGCATTTTCAAACATAAGCAATACATAGATTGAAAAGACAGTAAAACAAATAATAACAAGTAAATAGATTCCATTGTTTCTCAACTCAAACCCAAGTTCATCCTAAATCAAATTCCATTATCCACATGGCATCCTGCCATCCCAAACAGTTGTCCATTTTAATTAACTACCCCTTGACTGTAATTCCCGAGCATTGCTCAATACCGTGAGCACGGCTATCCGAATAGTTTGTACACTCTGCAGAGGTTATGCACTTTACCCACATGATACAACCATGCACCACCCAGGCGAACGATCGTAACGAAGCCTTTACAATGCATCCTCTTAACCCAGTGCTACCCGCTAAGGTTTCAACACTGAAGGGCTAAACCACCACAACAGGGCCCCCCTCTTGCGCCATGTGAGTTTCCCCCGTGCACCCCGACTCACACCACCAAGATAGCACTTAAGTTAAGCATTTGCAAATTAGTCACTAAAATTTGTCCCATTCCAGACATGTGGTTGCAAGTTAGACTCAGGTCAAAGGCTCGCAAGGTTAAGTCCTTAGGATTGATTAAAGCAAGACTTACACATACCCTTTCTCGCCCATCGGGCCCACCCTGGCACCCTTGCCCCTTCCACTTGCTTTAATCTAAAGTGGTTACCTCCCGGTTGGTTACCAAGCATCACATGCTTATCACAAATCAACATCGTTGTGTGACCTCCCTGCCACGACAACTCAATCTCTTCGTGCATCCACACATGAAACACAAATTAACATCATCGTTTCATATTCCATTAGTCAAGATTATTAACCATTAATTCATGAACACGTGATGACGTAGCATGGCTAAGCAGTTCTATTCCGATCTATCCATCCATGTTGATTTTCTATTAACCAACTATAATTAACCAACCTAGGGTGACAAGTGGATCATGGCATATAATTTAACAAGGTAGGGTGTAATTCAAGAGGGTATAATATCTAAATCCCAATTTAGGTCAAATCATTTGTACTCATGAAATAACAAGTAATAAAGTAAACCAAAATAGCATGCAGTCTAATTTATGGGTGCAACATGATCAAAGCACAACTTGCCTTGGTTAAGTTCCTGATCCTGGTCTGGAAATAACTCTTGAGTTGTGAAATCCCCTTCCGAAGCCTCGCACAATTCAACGTCTACGCGAATCGAAAGAGAAAGCAAATAAAAACCAAAACCAAATAGCAAATAAACTCAAAACTTCAAATAAAAGCCACCATTAGAAAGATCTTAATTTTACAAATTTTTAGGAATTTGAATCACCTCAATCTGAGTTCAGTATCACGAAAGTTATAAGGTTTTGAAATTTGGAAATTCCTGAAAATACCCTGAAAATAGAAATTCCGAATTTAGTGAATTATTTTTATATAGAAAAATCTGACTTTTCGGCGTCAGCTGACACAGGTGCTTGCGTGGCGCCAACTCATCGCCACCTCAGCGCCACACGGGCGACTCCGTCGACGTGGCGCCACGTGTCAGCGTTTTATCACCCCACCTCAACCGGCGACGTGGATCAATCTCGGCGCTTCGTTGAAGATCGGACGACCCACAGAGCTCCCGAGCGACGGACGAAGATTCGGCGGCGCAACTAACCGGACCCGAGGAAGATGATGCCTCCGGTGACGCTCCGGCGAACTCCGGCGAAGAAGAGATGGCGGCGCAGCTTCTCCGTGACTCGACGAATTCGATCCCACCCTCGAATCGACGGAAGAGAATCTCTAACGACGAGAAAATGCGGCGCAAACCCTCGGCCGAACTCCGCAACTCCGACGAGCTCCTTTGGCTGCTCCGATGCTTCTCTGGTGGCAATGCAAGAGGGAAACGATGCGGCGCTAAGGGGTGAGAACCGGAGAGGCTCGGGGTCCTTTATACCGCAAGCGCGGGAAGGAAAGTTCAAGGGCGGCGGCGATTCGGATCGGGAGGCGATGAGCGATGGAGATGAGCGATGGACATCGACGGTCGAGATTCGTTTAGGGTTTCCTCTTTTGGATGTTGATAAAGGCCGTTGGATATTAATCCAGCGATCGGCAAAATCGATTAAATCCGGCCGGTCAAGATGATGTCGGGCCGGCCCGTTATCGTTTATACCATAATTTCTGAATTTCCTATTTTAGATAATCCGATTTAATGTTTTGATTTATTTGGGGCCTTAAAATACTCTAAAATTCCCGAAAATTCTCAAAAATACTTTGAGACATTCGGACTTTAATAAAATATTTTCACAAAACTTTATTTTGCAAATATCTTTTTATAATTATTTCTTGACAAAAGATAATGTATTTTAATTCAAAAGAATTCAAATAAATCTCAGAAAATCCAAGAAAATTCATAAAATTCATATTTAGCAATAAAATAATATTATTTAATTAAAAAGCTGAAATTTTGGGATGTTACAAACCTCCCCCCCTTAACGGAATCTCGACCCCGAGATTCAGGGTTGATTAGAGAATAGGTTTGGGAATTCTGACTTCAGGTCATCCTCACGCTCCCAAGTTGCTTCGTTTTCTGAATGATTATCCCATTGGACTCTGCAAAAACGAGTGGACTTGTTCCTGGTCCTACGCTCCATCACATCCAAAATCTTGATCGGATGTTCCTTATAGGTAAGATCTTTCTGCAACTCAATAGCCTCTAATGGCGTTTGCTCAGCTGGTACTCGAAGACACTTCTTGAGTTGTGACACATGGAATACATCATGCACCCCTGCCAATGACTCTGGCAATTCCAACTGGTAGGCAACTTCTCCTTGACGGCTCAATATCTTAAACGGCCCTACATACCTAGGTGCAAGCTTCCCTTTGACATGAAACCTCTTAACACCCTTAAGGGGAGTAACCTTAAGGTACACATAATCATTGGGCTCAAAGCTCAAATCACGACGGCGATTATCAGCATAACTTTTACGTCGTGGATCTTGTTGTCTTTAATCTTTCACGATCATGGCTACTTGTTCTTCAACCTCTACGAGCAACTCAGGCCCAAACGAAACGCTCCCCGTTTCATTCCAATTCAGCGAGTGCGACAAGCACGACCATATAATGCTTCAAGCGGTGACATTTGCAAAGCGGCTTGATAACTATTATTGTAGCTAAACTCGCATCTGACAAACATTTATCCCAAGGCGTGCTATAAGATATCGCACAAGCTCTCAACATATCCTCCAAAATCTGATTAACCCTCTCGGTCTGACCATCTGTCTGTGGATGATATGCGGTGCTAAAATTCAAGCGAGTGCCTATCGCTTCATGCAGCTTGTCCCAAAATCTTGAGGTAAATTGGGTACCTCGATCCGACACGATCTTCTTGGGCACACCATGCAAGCATACAATCCTGGACATGTACAATTACGCGGTTTATCGCTGAATCGTCGTCTTCACGGAATGAAGTGAGCAACTTTAGTTAACCGGTCAATGATCACCCATATGGAGTCATACCTCTCACGAGTCTTGGGCAATCGATGATGAAATCCATACCAATCTCCTCCCATTTCATTAGGAATCTTTAATGGTCGCAACAATCCAAATGGCTTCGATGCATTGCCTTCACCCTCCGCATACATCACCCAGCGCTACATGCTCCGCGACTTCACGTTTCATACTCGGCCACCAGAATCTCTTCTTAAGATTCTGATACATCTTGGCACTTCCTGGATGAATAGAATACTTAGAATCGTGAGCCTCCTCAAGAATCAACTGCTTGAGCTCCTTTTCATTTGGCACACAGATTCGTCCTTTTAACCACAAAGTTCCTTGCTCATCTACCGAGAAATCTTCTGCTAATCCTTCCTCTTTCTTGGATTTGATTTTTCTGATCTTCTCATCTTTACTCTGCTTATCCCTGATTTGATCCTCCAAAGTTGGCTTTACTTCCAATGTAGCAATACATCCTTGCGGTACAACTTCCAATCCCAACTTCTGAAATTCCTCGCACAACTCCCACCACTTGCTCACCACCAAGGAATTCACATTATGGCTCTTTCGACTTAAAGCGTCAGCCACCACATTAGCTTTTCCAGGGTGGTAGTGGATTCCAACATTATAATCCTTTATTAATTCCAACCATCTCCTCTGCCTCATGTTAAGATCCGATTGAGTGAATATATACTTCAAACTCTTATGGTCCATATATATCTCACATCTATTTCCAATGAGATAATGACGCCATATCTTTAAAGCATGCACTACTATTTGCTAACTCCAAGTCATCGTCGGGTAATTTCCTCATGCGGCCTCAAGCGCCTTGATCGAGGCCACCACCTTGCCATTCTGCATCAACACACATCCCAGACCCTGCCTTGAGGCATCACAATAAATATCAAAGCTATTCTGCACATCTGGCAATACTAACACAGGGGCAGATGTTAGTCTCTTCTTTAACTCTTGAAAACTATTCTCGCACTCAGGCGCCCATGCAAACTTCTTCTCCTTTTTCAACAATTGCGTGAGAGGTCTCGCAATCGTCGAAAATCCTTCAATAAATCGGCGGTAATATCCCGCCATTCCCAGAAAACTACGGATCTGTGTGACTGTCTTTGGTTGCTCCCAATTCATTACAGCTTCTACTTTACTTAGATCCACGGCAATTCCCTTAGCGGTCATTACATGCCCAAGGAATTCCACCTTCTCCTTCCAGAAATCACACTTGCTGAACTTGGCATACAAGCTGCGATCTCAAGAACCTCTCTAAAACCAATCTCAAGTGCTTGGCATGCTCTTCTTCTGATTTGGAATACACAAGGATATCATCAATAAAGACTACCACGAACTTATCTAAGTATTCCATGAACACCTTATTCATGAGGTTCATGAAATAAGCTGGGGCATTGGTCAATCCAAATGACATGACCGTAAACTCATAATGTCCATAACGGGTAGAGAATGCGGTCTTCGGAATATCTTCTGCCCTAATCCTTAGCTGATGATAACCTGATCGAAGATCTATCTTGGAGAAAACCTGCTGCTCCTTCAATTGATCGAACAAGTCATCAATCCTCGGCAAAGGGTACTTATTCTTGATTGTTACTTCATTAAGTGCACGATAATCGATGCACATCCTCAAACTTCCATCCTTCTTCCTAACAAACAAAACTGGCGCTCCCCATGGAGAAGAACTTGGCCGAATGAAACCTTTCTCCAGCAATTCCTCAATTTGCTTCTTCATTTCCACCAGTTCATCGGTTGGCATCCGATATGGCCTTTTTGCTATCGGTGCTGTCCCTGGTACCAACTCAATAACAAACTCAATATCCCGGTCTAGCGGCATGCCTGGTAAATCCTCAGGGAATACCTCCGGATAATCTCTAGCAATAGGTACATCCTCCACACTAACCACCTTCATGACTTGTTGATCATCAATCGACCATTCTGACTGCGATGGCGTGTATTTCCACCTTCTCGCCGCTAGGGCTTTCTAAGGTCACCACCCTTTGGCCACAATCCAGAACAGCTTTGTGCTTAGACAGCCAATCCATCCCTAGGATAACATCTAAGGTTTGGGTGTCTAACAAGATGAGATTCGCTAGGAACTCTATCCCATTCATAAGCAACTTAATCCCCAAACACCCAAGATTAGATTGAAGTTCCGATCCTAGGGCTTGGACTATAAGCACACACTTAAGATTCTTAACAGCAAATCCATTCTTCATGGCAAAATCCCGAGAAACAAACGAATGCGAAGCTCCAGAATCAAATAAAACTGTAGCTGGTACTGAGTTAACCAAAAACTTACCCAGTACGACATCCGTTGCTTCCTGAGCTCCATCTGCAGTAATATGGTTGATCCTTCCACGCATCGTCGTTTGAGGCGACGCTCCTGACTGTGCTGGTGCTCGATTCCCTCCTGTCACCGGAGCTTTGGCTGGGGTAGTGCCCAAGTTGAAGCGGACTGGGGTAACGTTTCCCCTCGTCGGATACTTGTTGGCGAAGTGCCCTGGCTCGTTGCATGAATAACACCTTCTGGTATCAGGCTGTTGACTTCCAGAAACGGCATTGCCCATTGGTGCCGGAGTTTGAAAATTCTGACCCGCAGGGCGAGGTGTCGGAACTGGTGCCTTGCTTGGAAACTGAGGCTGAATTCTGGCAAACTGTTGCGGTGTCATCCTGAGCCTAAGCCGACTAGGTTGTCCAGCCTGGCTAGCCATTCTGCGCTTGCGGTCCTCACCCAACTCCTTGCGCTTGTCTTCAAGGATCAACGCCTTGTTGACTAACTCCTGGAAATCAGGGAAATTGTGGGTGATTAGCCCAACCTGCAATCCAGAGTTTAATCCTTTCAGGAAGCGAGACTGTCTGGCCTTATCAGTAGCAACATTCTCAGGTGCATAGCGTGCCAACTGAGTGAACTTATTTAGATATTACGCCTCGGTGGCCTTCTTGCTTTAAAGCTTTAAACTCCTCCTTAAGGTCCATCATTCCTTAGGCACATGATATTGTGTAAGCGTGGAAAATTCTTCCCAAGTGATTTCTGCGGGGCTCCATGTCTCGCAAGAATAATTCTCCCACCATTCGCGGCGGTCCCCTCCGGTGGTGTGTAGCATATAGCACCTTCTCCTGGCCCTCACATTGCGTGATGTGCGGCTTCCTCTCAATAGTCCTTAGCCAATCATCGGCCTCTAGTGGGTTGACATTACGAGAAGGTTGGAGGCGAGTTCTCATGAAATCGACAACTTGGAGTAAGCACGTGGCCCATTGTTGCCTTCTTTGCGCGTTCGCCAACTTGATCGCCATGTTCGCATCTGCTGCATCATCGTCTGCATAAAATTTGAGTCTCAGTGCCGCTTAAAAGCTCCCAAGTTTTGCATATCTCTTGGCGGTCTTGGTGCGGTGGTGTTCCATCATGGTCATTCCGGCGGAGACCACTTCCTGACGCTCCATTGTTGCCACGAGTGTTCACCATCTGTTTGGGTTAGGAGAGGGTAGAAGTAGCACAGATGAGATATAAGAATCTCTAAAGCGGGGGAACAGGTTTAACCCAAATTTTATCATTTTATTGCATAACTTGGTATGGTCGCTCACATAAGCCTAAAAGCTTTTGCAACGCATATTGCACACTCAGCAAACAATAAAATCCAAACTAAACACCCAACCTTAACGTCTATTATAATTGGTAATGCTATCTTATGGACGCGACTCAACATTCGAGTCTCAACTTAATCCTATGACTCTCAGCTATCGAAGTCTGACTCCGGGTCCGTCTCGGCATCGGGGTCGTGTAGCTCCATCTCCGGCTCTGGCTCAGATCCATATAATGCTTCCTCCAACTCACGGACCTTCTGGAGAGACTGAGCTAGAACCTCCCGTAGCTGAGTCTTCTCCTTTTGGGCCTCCTCTCAGGCTCTTCGCAGCTCCAGAGCCATATCATCAAGGGCGTCCTCCTGAGCAATGACATATCGGGCTAGGTAGGCGATCGTGGCATTCTCCTCTCTTATTGGCTCCCGATCATAGCGGTTGTCCCGACGTGGATGATGACGAAACACAGTGCCTTCTAACTCTTGGGGGTAGGTGCGAGCAAGCTGTCTCATCGCCAAACATGCTGCCGCCTGGATCCCGGCCTCGGGCGTAGATCTCCTGACGATGATGCGGATGGTACGACTTCCTCTTGCCCTTGCTCGTGCGTAGATCGTAATCTGAACCTCCCATCCCATGTCAAGTCCGGCACGTACTATGGTCTTCCCTCGGTAGATCGGCGATCGAAGCCTCCGAGCATCCTCATCATGCGCCAAAGCTCACAGATAACCTCCTTCCTCGCTCCCGTATTCTTGGATCATCCTCATCTATCCAAAAGGGAAATAGATAAGTCCTCCATGCTCAATGGTCTCAGAAAAACAAAATTTCAGCAAAGGTGAGGAGTGGAGAATGAGGTGAGTTGAGAGAGTTGTATTAATCCAGTTTGGATTTTCTTTTTAGAAAATAAGTTTGGACATTCTACCAACTAGGCCCAAGACCTACAGTCAGTATGCTCTGATACCACCTCTGTAAGGACTCGAATTCACCAATTCGGATCCACCGTGTATGCCGCACTATTCCTAGGATCAATGCTAGTGCACACGGCTTAACATCGGTAAGCACCACATCATACACAACGATAATAACAATAAGACTTCATTTATTTAATATAACTAGCGTATGATCTTATGATCACTTACATTTATTCGGCCTCATAGGGCAAGACTAAGATGAAATAAGACAAATGCAGCGGAAAATCGTAGAAGACGTAGTGACTCATCAAGACACCACAAAGCGATCGACAAGGCTTGGCCTAGTGACTCGCGTCCACGAAAGTCCTCCTCAAGCACAAAGCGATGACTCCTCCACTGTTGTTGGTTTGTAAGCAAGGGTGAGTACACCAACACGTACTCAACAAGTTGTGCACAGAATGCAATTCTATCATAGCTATATGCGTGCTTATTCCAAAGGAAAGGCTAAGTGGCTCATAAGCGAGAAAGCGACATTTTCAAACATAAGCAATACATAGATTGAAAAGACATAAAACAAATAATAACAAGTAAATAGATTCCATTGTTTCTCAACTCAAACCCAAGTTCATCCTAAATCAAATTCCATTATCCACATGGCATCCCGCCATCCCAAACGATTGTCCATTTTAATTAACTACCCCTTATTTGTAATTCGAGCATTGCTCAATACCGTGAGCACGGCTATCCGAATAGTTTGTACACTCTGCAGAGGTTATGCACTTTACCCACATGATACAACCATGCACCACCCAAAGTAACGATAAAACGAAGCCTTTACAATGCATCCTCTTAACCCGGTGCTACCGCTAAGGTTTCAACATCAAGGGCTAAACCACCACAACAGGGCCCCCCTCTTGCGCCATGTGAGTTTCCCCCGTGCACCCCGACTCACACCACCAAGATAGCACTTAAGTTAAGCATTTGCAAATTAGTCAGCTAAGCTGTCCCATTCCAGACATGTGGTTGCAAGTTAGACTCAGGTCAAAGGCTCGCAAGGTTAAGTCCTTAGGATTGATTAAAGCAAGACTTACACATACCCTTTCTCGCCCATCGGGCCCACCCTGGCACCCTTGCCCCTTCCACTTGCTTTAATCTAAAGTGGTTACCTCCCGGTTGGTTACCAAGCATCACATGCTTATCACAAATCAACATCGTTGTGTGACCTCCCTGCCACGACAACTCAATCTCTTCGTGCATCCACACATGAAACACAAATTAACATCATCGTTTCATATTCCATTAGTCAAGATTATTAACCATTAATTCATGAACACGTGATGACGTAGCATGGCTAAGCGTTCTATTCGATCTATCCATCCATGTTGATTTTCTATTAACCAACTATAATTAACCAACCTAGGGTGACAAGTGGATCATGGCATATAATTTAACAAGGTAGGGTGTAATTCAAGAGGGTATAATATCTAAATCCCAATTTAGGTCAAATCATTTGTACTCATGAAATAACAAGTAATAAAGTAAACCAAAATAGCATGCAGTCTAATTTATGGGTGCAACATGATCAAAGCACAACTTGCCTTGGTTAAGTTCCTGATCCTGGTCTGGAAATAACTCTTGAGTTGTGAAATCCCCTTCCGAAGCCTCGCACAATTCAACGTCTACGCGAATCGAAAGAGAAAGCAAATAAAAACCAAAACCAAATAGCAAATAAACTCAAAACTTCAAATAAAAGCCACCATTAGAAAGATCTTAATTTTACAAATTTTTAGGAATTTGAATCACCTCAATCTGAGTTCGTATGCGAAAGTTATAAGGTTTTGAAATTTGGAAATTCCTGAAAATACCCTGAAAATAGAAATTCCGAATTTAGTGAATTATTTTTATATAGAAAAATCTGACTTTTCGGCGTCAGCTGACACAGGTGCTTGCGTGGCGCCAACTCATCGCCACCTCAGCGCCACACGGGCGACTCCGTCGACGTGGCGCCACGTGTCAGCGTTTTATCACCCCACCTCAACCGGCGACGTGGATCAATCTCGGCGCTTCGTTGAAGATCGGACGACCCACAGAGCTCCCGAGCGACGGACGAAGATTCGGCGGCGCAACTAACCGGACCCGAGGAAGATGATGCCTCCGGTGACGCTCCGGCGAACTCCGGCGAAGAAGAGATGGCGGCGCAGCTTCTCCGTGACTCGACGAATTCGATCCCACCCTCGAATCGACGGAAGAGAATCTCTAACGACGAGAAAATGCGGCGCAAACCCTCGGCCGAACTCCGCAACTCCGACGAGCTCCTTTGGCTGCTCCGATGCTTCTCTGGTGGCAATGCAAGAGGGAAACGATGCGGCGCTAAGGGGTGAGTACCGGAGAGGCTCGGGGGGGTCCTTTTATACCCGGCGGGCGCGGCGGGGAAGGAAAGTTCAAGGGTGGCGGCGATTTTGGAAGGCGGCAGTGATTTTGGAAGGCGGCGGCGATTCGGATCGGAGACGATGAACAGTAGCCGCCCGATGGACATCTGACGGTCAGGATTCGTTTAGGGTTTCCTCTTTTGGATGCTTGATAAAGGCCGTTGGATATTAATCCAACGGTCGGCAAAGATCCCGATTAAATCCGGCGGTCAAGCCGATGAATCGGGCGGGCCCGTTCTGTTTATTTATACCATAATTTCCTATTTTAGATAATCCGATTTAATGTTTTGATTTATTTGGGGCCTTAAAATACTCTAAAATTCCCGGAAAATTCTCAAAAATACTTTGAGACATTCTGGACTTTAATAAAATATTTTCACAAAACTTTATTTTGCAAATATCTTTTATAATTATTTCTTGACAAAAGATAATGTATTTTAATTCAAAAGAATTCAAATAAATCTCAGAAAATCCAAGAAAATTCATAAAATTCATATTTAGCAATAAAATAATATTATTTAATTAAAAAGCTGAAATTTTGGGATGTTACACGGGGCGACCTTACTTGCCCGGGCGCAAGAGGCCAAATTGTAGCGGAGGAAGCGGAGGAACAATGATTTAACGCAAGACAACATCGCGACCATGCTCGGCCATCATCGAGCATGGCGAGGGTCTTAAGCGCCCGTTGAGGTGGACTTTCGTGAGCCATTGGAGCCTGACAAGAATGCAAGATGCCCTTTGCACTACTGGTCGCCGAGGTACTCTCCGTTCTGCCAGCCACCATGGCCGTCCGCTCCGTTCAGGAAGGGCAGCAGGTTGCCAGGGCCACCGCGACCTTTGTGCTGGCGTGCTACGCCAGCCGCGACGCCACCATCAATCCAATGACCGTCGCAGATAGCATTGAAGGGGACGAAGCCCAGGCGAAGGCGCGCATGCAAGAGGTCGCGGAGCGCGTCGTCAGCATGATGGCGGCGGAGGCCCTGGACCTTGGCGCGGTGGCGACGAAGCCAGAGGCTGAAGATGATGACGGGGGCATTGAAGTCGTCAACGACGACTGATGGCCCGGGCCGCCTTCTTTTGTTTTCTTCGTTTCTTTTTTGTTCCTGTTTTTTATATGCCAGAACAATATCAGCAATTGTAATGAAGTTGGCATATTTTGGTTTCACCTGGGCATGTTCATCTGTTCGCATTTTGGGTATGATTGCTCAACTCAATCTTCGGGCGATCAGCCCCCAGTCTTGTCATGATGCGAACCTAAGCACTCAGGTTAGGTCGATACTTAGGCATTCTTTGAGTGATTGCAATACTGCGAACAGGGATTATGCAGAATGTAGATAAGCAAAGTCTTAAGTTTCTGCGTAAGGGTGTCACTGACTCCTGTCCTTTTGGAACTTACATTCCTGCGATCTCTTGGAACCTGACCGCAGCGCTGCGCAACAAGGAAGCGAGCTTCCAGGAGCGGTACCGGGCCTGCGGTGCTCGCGGAGACAGCCAGCGGTGCTTCGTTGAGCCGAACCGGGGTGTGCGAGCCGCGTTTGAGTCACCGTGCCACACTCGCACTCCCGGTCACCCGTCCTTGCGACACAAGCGCTGGGCATTTCCTTTTATCAACAAGGAGCCATCAGGTTACCAGAGCCAGTGACAACCACGCATAATCCAACCCAACAGGGTGCAAATGCGAAAAATAAGTTGGTACTGTTAAAGCAAGCAACTTTTCTTTACCATAGGCCACTGGGCGACCAGCCCCCAGACTGGTCACGGAGGCCGATACTTCGGCGAGTAGGGCGTGGTCGCCCGATGGGCAGGGCGTGATCACCCGACTGCCCGTCGAACCCTCACGTGGGATTATCGCCAGGCGAGCAGGGCATGATCGCCCACCTGCTCGCCCAGCTGCCACAGGATTGCCTTGGATGCTTGAGCTACAGGCGCTCCAGCACTTCTTCTGCGATTGCGTATGGCTACTGAAAGCACAAATAGGCATTGCACAAAGCATGCAGAGAACATATTAAGGGACGTAAGTCCTCGCGCGGGTATATCATGGTTCTTTTTTTTCGGAACTTAGGCTCTTGTGACGTGGGGTCAGCCCGCGGCGCTGCGTGGCATGGGAGCAGGTTTCCAGGAGGGGTATCGGGCCTACGGTGCTCGCAGAGACAGCCGTCAGTGCTTCATTGAGCCGAACCGAGGTTTGCTGGCCGCGTCTGAGTCACCGTGCCACACTCGCGCTCCTGGTCGCCCGTCGGGCACGATGCGAATGCCGGGTGTTACCACGGATCAGCAAAGAGCAGCCAAATTGCTTAGAATGCATGACATCCCCACACAATCTTTCCCACCAGGGGACAAGCAGGAAGAATAAAGCAAAAGCTCTTAAGGTAAACAACTTTGCCAACCACCAGTAGTCACTGATCAGCTAGGGGAAAGCTCACCCGCACAACCGATCAGAGCGAACCACTGGGAACTTACAGATTTTTAGGCGTAAAACTTTTGCAACAACTCCACGTTGAAGGAGTTGGGTAGCTCTTGATCATTCTCAGTGGCCAACCGGACCGCCCCGGGTCGAGATATTGAGACCACCTTAAAGGGGCCCTCCTAGCGGGGAGACAGTTTGTGGAGCCCAGCATGCGTCTGGATTCTACGCAAGACCAGGTCGCCAACTAGGGATGGCAATGGGTCCGGGTACCTCCGGGTCCAGCCTCCGTGGACCCGAACCCGAGACCCGAAGTTTGGACCCGAACCCGGACCCGAAGTTAGTCACGGGTCCAAACTCAGACCCGGACCCGGACCCGATGGGTATCCGGACCCGAACGGGTACCCGGACCCGTTACCAATGCTAACTTTATCTGCAGTTGCTACAGGCGTATAAGAAGCGTGGCGGCTGAGCTCACCTCGTCAACAGCAAGCGGTGTGGGACTAACATCCTGCCGCTCCGGTGTGCGCTGCTTCGCAACAATCTCCAATGTGGGCTGCAAGATGCAGTGTTGTGTTGCTGGTTTGCCACTACCCTGGCCCACAGGCACCGAGAAGAAAGGACGCAGCAGAAGAGCAGAAAAGGCGCGCATTCAAATGCTCTCCTACCGCCCAGTGCAAAAGTTCAAATCGCCAGCACTGGCTCCTTTATTTGCATGCATGCATACATCGATCCAAGCGCTGGCTCCTTTTTTACTTCCCAGTGCAAAAGTTCAAATCACCAGCATTGGCTCCTTTTTTACTTCCCAGCCGCCTGCCAGAATCGCAATCGCTAGACGCCTAGATTTTTTTTCCATGCATGTATGCCCATTTAACGGTCCGGTCAGGTACCCACGGGTCCAAATGAGACCGGACCGACCCGGACCAACCGGACTGAAATAGTATACCCGTGGGTCCAAATTTAGACCCGGACCCGGACCCGTCGGGTCGGGTACCCGCGGGTACCCGGACCCACGGGTATTTTTGCCATCCCTATCGCCAACTGCCAGTGTTCTCTCGGAGACCCGGGCGGCGTGGTATCGTTTGAGACTTTGCTGGTACCGGGCGGCGCGCAAGGCCGCTCGATCGCGCACCTCCTCCAGAAGGTTGACATCTTCCCCACGATGGTCTTCTTGTCCTTCCTCGCTGAACGCCGAGACACGCGGCGAGCTGAACGATAGCTCGGACGGGAGGACAGCTTCGGCGCCGTAGACCAGGAAGAAGGGCGTTTCGCTAGTCGCCCGACTAGGTGTGGTTCGGAGCTACCACATCACAGCTGGGAGCTCTTCCGTCCACCGCGCCCCCCGCTTATGGAGCCGATCAAATGCTCTAGTCTTCAGGCCTCTCAATACCAGCGCGTTGGCACGCTCAGCTTGGCCATTGCTCTTGGGATGGGCCACCGAGGTGAAGCATACCTTGGTGCCCATCTCTTCGCAGAACTCCAGGAAAGCCGTGCTAGTGAACTGAGTGCCGTTGTCGGTGATGATGCGATTGGCGACTCCAAAGTGGGTGAAGATCTCGTGGATGAACTTGACAGCAGCGGAAGCCGTGATGGCACGTACTGCCTCGGCTTCGACCCACTTGGCAAACTTGTCGATGGCGACGAACAGGTGGGTGAAGCCCCCTGTGGCCCGCGGGAATGGGTCCAGGATATCCAGCCCTCAGACCACGAATGGCCAAGAGAGCGGGATGGTTTGCAGAGCTTGGGCTGATCGGTGAATTTGCTTGGCGAAGAATTAGCATGCTTCGCACCTCTTCACCAGCTCGCAAGCATCCTGGAGGGCAGTAGGCCAATAAAATCCTTGGCGGAACGCTTTGCCGACAAGCGTCCGGCCGGACATATGGCTCCCGCACATGCCTCCATGGATATCAGAGAGTAGGGCGCTCCCCTCTTCCCGAGTGACGCACTTTAGGAGAATTCCATTTCTGCTTCGGCAGTATAGGTCCATATCAACCAGAGTGTAGCACTTGGCCTTTCGTGCTATCCTTTCAGCAGAGGCGTTATCGTCAGGGATCTCTCGATCTCGCAGGAAGGCTAGGATGGGGTCCATCCATTGGCCTTCCCAGCCAAGAGTGGCGATCACACGGTGATCGCCCGGGTACTCAGTTGGGCTGGGCTTTTCCCCGGGTGCTGCATCGGCGGCACCGTCGTCCTCCCTGCGTGGAACGGGGGCAACGACGGCTGGACCGTCCTCCCCGCGTAGAGCGGGGGGCAACGACGAACGGTCGTGAGAGTCTTTCTTCAAAGACTCCGACTGGTGCAGAGGCTCTTGAGGATGCGAGCTGCGAAAGCTCGTCTGCTAGATGGTTGTCGCGTCGAGGGATATGGATATATCCCAGTCCTTCGAAGTGGTGCTCCATTTTCCTGACCTCCGCCAAGTAGGTGGCCATGGTAGGATCAGAGCATTGAAATTCCTTCCACGCTTGATTGATGACCAGCAGAGAGTCGCCTTTAACTTGGAGGCACCGAACGACCAACGCCGAGGCAACGCACAGCCCTACCAGCAGGCCCTCATATTCAGCAATGTTGTTGGTGGCCTTGAAGTCGAGGGCAACCACGTACTAGAGAATGTCACCAGTCGGAGAGACCAGGACCACCCTAGCCCCCGCGCCTTCGAGCCTGAAGGACCCGTCGAAGAACAGGGTCCAGGGAGTAGACGCGGGTGCTTCTTCAGGTTCAGGAGTGGCGGGAGTCCACTCGGCAATGAATTCCGCCAGCTTCTGGCTCTTGATGGTGGTGCGGGGTACAAACTTAAGACAGAATTCCCCCAGTTCCACCGACCACTTGGCGATACGGCCCTCTGCTTCCTGATTGTGAAGAATCTCTCGCAGGGGGTAGGCAGTGACCAATGTGACTTCTCGCCCTTGGAAGTAGCGTCGCAGCTTCCTAGACGCCACCAGGACGGCGTACAGCATCTTCTGCGCTTGCGGGTACCTAGTCTCCGCTTCGTGTAGCACCTTACTGATGTAGTAGACTGGCTTCTGAATGCCATCCCTCTCCGCCACCAGTACCGCGCTCACCACTGCCGGGGTAGCAGCGATGTACAGGAGCAATGGTTCGCCAGGCTGAGGGGCGACCAGTACTGGCGAGGAGAGGTACTACTTCAAATCTTCAAATGCTTGTTGAGCTTCCTCGGTCCACTCGAAGTGGTTCGTTTTCTTCAGTAGCTTGAAAAGGGGTAGGCTCCTTTCCCCGGCAATGAATCGAATCGAGGAGGCGAAGCGACCGGCCGAACCTTCGCACTCGCTTGAGTTGGACCGGCGGCTTCATGCGCTCGATGGCCGCTATCTTGTCAGGATTGACCTCGATGCCCCGCTTGGACACAAGGAACCCTAATAACTTTCCGGAGGGTATGCCGAACACACACTTCTCGGGATTGAGCTTCAAGCAATTCTTCCAGAGGTTGGCAAAGGTTTCCTCTAGGTCTTCAATCAGTTCTTCACTCTTTTTCACTTTTACGACTAGGTCGTCGACGTACACCTCAAGGTTGTGCTCTATCTGTAGACGAAAAGTGATATGCATGGCACGTTGGTAAGTAAGACCAACATTTTTTAACCTAAAAGCCATTCTGACATAACAATAAACGCCCATGGGTGTTACAAAAGCAGTTTTGTCTTCGTATTCTGCCGCCATGCTAATCTGATGGTACCCAGAGTACACATCCAGAAAGCACAGCGGCTCACATCCCGCCGTAGAGTCGACGATGACATCGATGCGCGGCAAGGGGTAAGGGTACTTCGGACAGGCCTTGTTGAGGTCGGTGAAATTGACGCACATTCGCCACTTCCCGTTGAACTTCTTGACGAGCACAGGGTTGGCAAGCCACTCAGGATGAGAGACCTCCCGAATGATCCCTGCGCGCAGCAGCTTCTCTACCTCCTCCCGAATGGCGTCTTGGCGCTCCGGTGCTTGGCGCCAGATTTTTTGGCGAACCGGGCGCACCTCGAAGAGCATAGCCAGTCGGTGCTCGATCACCTCCCTGGGGATCCCAGTCATATCGGACAGTTGCCAGGCGAACACGTCAGAATTAGACCAGAGGAAGGTGACGAGCGCGTCTTCCTATTTGGCGTTGAGGCTGGCGCCAATGAAGACGGACTTCCTGGGCCTGCCCGCACTCAGGGAGACCACCTTTACCTCGTCGGCCGAGCCGAGCGAGGCGCGGGTCTGCGCCTGAGGGGTTCCCGGGAAGGCGGCATCAGTCGGCTTCCCATAGGTGGCACCGGCCAGGTCTAGTCCATGCTTGTGGCAGCGCAAAGCCTCTGGCCTGTCCACCCGGATGGTTATGGGGCCACCAGGCCCTGGCATCTTCACCACCATGTAGCCATAGTGGGTTGCCGCCATAAACTTGGCCAAAGCAGGTCGGCCAAGTATGGCATTGTACGGGAGGTCGAAGTCGGTGACTTCGAAGTCGATCAGCTCCGTACGGAAGTTGCTTTCCTCCCCGAAGGTGACGGAAGGCGATCCGCCCAGGGGACCATGCTAGCCCCTGTATACGCCATAGAAAGGTAGGGCGAGCACGAGCTCTGGTTAGGCACTGAACGCCGGAATGCCTCGAAGGACAGGAGGTTGATGGAGCTCCCTCCGTCCATCAACACTCGCCCGAGCCTCACGTTCCGGATCGTAGGAAAAGCCACGATCGGAAGGTGACCCACACCGGTGGTGCTCTCAGGGTGGTCAGCCCGACTGAAGGTGATCGACTCCTCCGACCACTTCAACATCCGACACGCTCCTGAACCCAACGCCATGGCGCACACCTCCCTCCTCAACCGCTTATAGGAAGCGTTGGAGGGATAGGTGGACGAGCCACCACGAATGTACGCCACAGCGCGGTCTGCCTGCTGGAAGACCAGCGAGGCGAGGTCTTCGTCTTGGTCGTCGCCGCGGGGGTGGTGCTCCTTGAGTCGCTGCTCGACCATCTTGTTCACGACCCGGCAATCATCTAGGCCATGAGAGTTGGTCTGGTGGATCGGGCAGAAGGGCTCGCCCTCCTTTTCCTCGCAGCGGTCGTTCCCTCGACTGTGGCGATCGCCGCACTGGCCTCGACGGTCATCACGTCGATCGCGGCGGTCATCCCGTCGATCGCGGCGGTCATCCTGCCGGTCACAGCGGTCACGCTTCCAAGGCCGGGCGTCTTCACGCTCGCGCTCGGCGGCCAGGACCCGCCTGGTCTCGGTCGCCTCGCACTTTTGCGCCTTCTTGCTTGCATGGCCGGGGCCCCTCGAAGTCTCGGCTTCCTCCCCGCCGCGTCCTCTCGCGGCGCCAGATGTCGGCCCCCGAGCCTCTGCCGCCCGCGTGCACTTATGTGCCAAGGAGAAGAGCTCGAAGGTGGTAGCGATGTCACGGGTCGCCGTCTTTTCCCGCATCTTGTGGTCGCGAACTCCTCTTCGAAAGGCGATGACGACCGACTGCTCGAAAATCCAGGGAATCGTATTGCGACAGTGGCAGAATCGTCGAATGAAGTCGCGCAATGACTCCCCTCTTTCCTGCTCGAGGGCATGGAGATTGTCCTTCACGCCCGGCTGTGCGAAAGAGCCTTGGAAGTTGGCGACAAAGAGGTCGCACAACTCCTCCCACGAGTGCACCGATCCTCGCGGGAGGTTCAACAGCCAGGACCGGGCGGACCCCGTCAAAGCCGTTGGGAAGTAGTTGGTCATGGCCTTTCCAGACCCGCCAGCGGCACGCACAACGGTGGCCGAGTGAAACCTTTCGGGCCACGCCACGTGGCGCAGCCGTCGAAAAAACACCTGGCATCCGACGCCGTAGGGGGGATCCTGCCGTCCGCCCTGGCCCCGGCCCGGAAACCGTGCTGGGGAGGACGGACCGCGACTCCCCAAAGAGTCAGAGGAGCGGACCTCCTCCTCGCTCTGAAGGTGAGAGTCACGGGAGGAACTCTCACCCCTAGGGGCCATCCATCCGTCGCGAGCGCGGCGACGCTGCAGGTGATCACGCAAATCACCGCCGCGCCGCCGGCGCCGGAGCTCCAGATGGGCCCTCAAGTCCCCATGGCTCCTCGCGGAGCTGGGACCTTCTTCTTGCACGCCCTTTCCTTTACTCTGGCCCGCCTGGTCAGAGCGCTTCCCAACAGGCGCTGGAAGCTTGAGTGCGCTCAACGGGCACCCTTGGCTAAAGGGTACCGACGGTCCCAGACCGGTCGGGCATCCCTACGCGGAGCTGAGCCGCGTCCACGAGGCCAGCGATATCCCGCAGCCACGGTGTGGCCGGGGTGTCTCCTGCAAGTTCCACCGGAGGGTGGTCCAGGAGGAGACGAACCGCATGCAGGTTCTGGGCCGGAGTGGCGGCCTCCATGGCTAGCCGACGCTGAACTGGAAGCTCGACCGCCGCCGTGGGGGCGCCACCGCCCTCCTGCGGGGTTGGCGTGAGGCGATCCCTCGTCCAGCGAGAGTGCCGGGACATGTTCTAGGTGCTACTAGCCTCCGCCACATCTTGTCGCTGCGAGTGTGAACCCGCCATCACCAGATGCAAGGTCCTTTCGGACGGAAGACCGAAATCTGTCGGAAAGACGGCTGGATGAGCCAACCACTAGCCCCCTACCTGGCGTGCCCCTGTCGGCGTATTTCACCTGACAAGATCCCGTTAACGGAGTGACTACTCCCTAGACAGAAGATATGGTTCAGTAGAGGGCATCTTTGTGGCTGGAAAACCTAATGTCTCTCGACGACGGATCCCGGGAATTAGCAAACTGATAGACACAACGGTTTACCCAGGTTCAGGCCCCCAGTTTGGGTAATAGCCCTACGTCTTGCTGGTTCTTTGTTGAGAAAATGTGAAAGTGTTTACAAGCAGTGGCGGATCTAGGATTTCAAGCTAGGGTATGCCGAGCTAAATTTTGCCAAGCAATTCGGTTTACAAGTATAAAATAACGGGAAACATGGCAAAACATGTAAAAGATCTTATAATATTTTAGAATTACTCAAGTAAGGTCAAATCCAGCACAAATTACAATATAAATAGTTCAAACATATTAAATCTAAAATATGCATAAAAGAAGCTTGCATACCTACAATAGGTCAAAGAATAATTACTTCTTGTCCTTCTTGTCCGGCCGATGCCTTCTAATGGCCCTGAAATTCTTGATTATATCATCTTCATCAATTTCAAAGAAAATATCTCGCTCAATGAATGTGACTAGACAATCATCCAAAAGACTATCACCCATCTTATTTCTCAACTTACTTTTGACTAAACTCATTGCAGAAAATACCCTCTCAACACTTGCTGTCGCCACTGGTAGAAGAAACACCAATTTTAGAAGCAAGTAAACCAAATCATAAACTATATGCCTCTTTGTTTCAACGAGCTTAACTGAGAGGTCAACAAGATTCTCTAGGCTTTTGAAGCTATCATCTTGCCTTATGTCATCAATATAGTTATCAAGTTGCAACTCAAGCTTTAGCAAATCAGTATTTGAGATGATGTCATTAGGGTAGAACTCAGCAAGCCTGCGTATCTTCTGTGCATCAAAAGAAGCAAATGAGTTGGTAGGGTTGAAGGCCGACATACAAGAAAGCAACTCCATATTAACCTCATCAAACCGATTATCAAGCTCTTGGCTAATTTGATCAATGACCCCAAGATATACTTCTCTTCTGAAGTGATCATCATTTGTTTGGTTTTGGACAAACCGTGTTGATCTTCCATAAGGCACATAATTACCCTCCATATCAGGAACTTGGACACCATGTTTATTGCAAAACAAAGCGACCCTCTAAATGAATTGATTCCAGCCATTAGACCTCAATTGTTGCATTCTACTCTTTGCCTTGGTAACAAGTGAGATAGCATTAAGAATATCTTGCTCTCTTCTTTGTGACACTCAGATAAATCATTTGTGTATCTAAGAATAACAAACATTAAGTGTGCACTGAAAACAAAGTCAAATGACTCAAATACTCCAACCATAGTATGTATTTTTGGCCAATCTCTCCTTTGTGAAGCATCATTACCAAGAGTGATGAGTACATCACAGATTGAGAGATACATAGCAATAATGTTGACAACAGTTTTGTAATGAGAGCCCCACCTCGTCTCACCGGGCCTAGGCAACCCCCTCTCTTGATTCAATCCACTCTCAGTTTCAAGTTCTCTACAATCAAGTGCTTTCTCTATATTCTCAAGTCTAACATTTCGAAGTATGCCATGACGCTTACAAGAAACACCAACAATGTTTAGCAAGAGTGTTACTTGATCAAAAAATCACACACAATCATTATTTCCCTTGGCAACAACAACAAGAATCAATTGGAGTTGATGTGCAAAACAATGGATATAATAAGCAGAAGGTGACTCTTGCATGATTAATGTTTTTAGCCCTTTAATCTCTCCTTTCATGTTGCTAGCCCCATCATAACCTTGACCACGGATTTGAGTTATAGTCAAACCATGACTAACAAGTAAACCTTCAATTGCTTCCTTAAGTGATAAAGAGGTAGTTTCATCTATATGAACAACTCCAAGAAAGTGCTCACATGGCCTTCCCAACTTATCAACATAACGCAAGCAAAGAGCTAGTTGTTCTCTATGTGCTATGTCACTAGATTCATCAGCTAGAATAGCATAGGGCTCATCACCAATTTCTTCAATAATTTTCTTTCTAGTTTCTATGGCACAACATTGAATAATTTGCTTTTGTATCTCTGGGCAAGTTAAGATGCAATTACCTAGAGCATTCTTCAAAACATACTTATTCACTTCTTCACTATTTGCTGCAAGAAATTTCAAAAGTTCAATGAAGTTCCCTCTGTTGCTAGACTCTTCAGTTTCATCATGTCCACGAAATGCCAATCCTTGATGCAAAAGAAACTTCAAACATCTAAGTGAATAAGTCAACCTGATCTTGTAAAGACGAAGATCCTCATCACTCCACTTCTCAATGTGATAATCAATTGCTGCGTTAGGATTCACAAAGCCATTGTATCTCTCTTGAGCTGCATTGTGTGCACGGGAACCCGCATGTTTCAAAAGAGCTTTCTCTCCTATATTCCAATTTCTCCAACCATCTGTAGTAAATGTATCTGCCCCCTTGCCCTTACATTTGTTATCTTTGAACAAGTAGCATATAAAGCAAAACACAGAATCCTTCTTGATACTATATTCAAGCCAATGATGCTTAGCAAACCATACAAAATTGAATTGACGATCTCTATCTCCAATTTTTCTTTTTGGAAAATCATGTGCAAATGGTTGCAATGGACCTTTAAGAATATATGCTCTTCGAATTGCATCTTGATCATTAACAGCATAGCTTTGAATGGGCAGCCTTTCACCTGGATCATGTGGAAGGTGATTGATATCATAGACCGGCGGGGATGGCTGTGGCGGTGATGAGACATTATCAAGTGGAACTGAAGGTGGAGAAAGTGACACAGGATCCACAATTTCTTCCATTACTGTCACTTGTTCTTGAGGTTGATCTTCTGCCATGGTTCCAGTTGGAGCCGGGGAAGGAGATGAAGCAGCAGCAGCCTTCTTTGCAGCATGTTTTCGAAAAAGAGATGCAATGTCTCCATTCCTCTTCATAATTCAACAACTCTACAAACAAAATACGCAATGCATCAACAAGTAACTCTTTAGTCTCTAACAAAATAGAAATTATATTTGTTTCTAATCTCTACATCAACAAGCAGTCTAGCACTCACATCACGTCATGATCATAACAAATAAGAGCCAAGAGGAGACATGAAATAATTTTTTAAACTAAATTTTATTTGGCATCATATAGCTTATACTTTACATCATTATTATAAAAGTACATTCATCTAGTCTCGTGATGGCTTTTCATGTTGGTAACAGAGACAGTCTTTGTCAGAAGAATAACTAAAGTAAATATAAACTATAAGAACCATGCCATGGCCTGATGGCCGCCGCCCGCCAGACACAAATCGATCATTAGTTCATTACCACATGTGAATAAAAAACGGATTGCAAGCTACAGCAGCCATCATCTAGGCCCATCAGGCTTCAGAGTTCAGAGGATAGTAGATTAGTAGTTGAACTAACTGCTTGCATACTGCGACAGCGACAAGCGAGACAAATTGCGAGGGTCGGATCACCGGCAAGGCAAAGAAGCGATCTTTGCGGCAACGACGATGGTAATGCTGTTGTGTTGCGACACACTATAATCAGACGACAGGCCATCTGGGTGATTCGCATCATGGAACATAGATGAACCAAAACAAACGTGCATACCTGCGAACGGCGATGACGGAGGCGGACGGCGGCGGCGTCGCGGCGGGTTGGCAGGCGGCAGCGAAACTGAAACTACGCGTCTCCGAGGCTCTGACTCTCCGCGATGAGCGTTGGGGCGATCGCAGATGAGATCGGCTTTGTTCTTTGGCAGGCGAAACGATGGCACGCGAGGAAACTGATCGAAAGACGGTTGGACTTCTTTTTTTTTCTTTAGATGTGGGCTGGGCTAGGCCAAATCTACAGGGTATGCCGTGGCCCACCCGGCATACCCTGTAGATCCGCCACTGTTTACAAGGGTTCTCTTCTACGTCTGCTTCTCTATGCTCTCTACTCCAGCCGCGCCCTTCTCCATGCACCGAGGTGCCCTTATATAGAGGAGACGGCCTGGGCAGGGGAGAAGGTGACGCTATGCTTATCTACAACACATTAATTACACCCATCATTCCAACCTCCACGTCGACCCATGACTCATTTATTAAGCACGCCTCCGTGGCCTTGTCCTTCGAATCTCATTTAATGTCAGTGAGAGGCCTCGTCCGGTCCGCCCGGGATACGACGCTCCTGCGACGGGTTTGGTAAGAGGCGTCAGAGGGATGAGCCGTCGCCGTGTCGATAGCAGAGTCCTTCACAATTAATGACCCTGACACGAGGTGCTAGGGAAGGGAAACTTCGAGGCGAAGCCTCCCTCTCATTCCTTTGGTTGCCTTCGTGGGTTCGACAAGGGGGCTCAACGCCGCCCACTCGCCAAAGCCGCCACGCGCCACCGCCCGCGAGCGGGACGTGATCGTCTGTTGCTTTCGCTGGGGCCACATGGGCTCCTCGCCGTGGCAGTGGCATGATCGTCCATTGCCCGCCAGGTGCCACGTGAAGCCGTTCGCCCGGTGAAGCAGGCGTGATCGCCAGTCGCTCACCGAGGCCACGGGCTCCTCGCCCATTGCTCACTAGGGTGCCAAATCGGGCGAAGCACGCTGGGCCTATCACTTCTACGGCGGAGAGGGTACTCCGGTGTAAAGTACACCGACAGTTCTATTGTATTATTAATGTTTTTATAAAATTTTCATATGATGATCAAGCTACAAGAAGTTAAAAAATTCTGATAGTGCTACATCCTAATAAATTTCTGATGATCAATACATAGTTTGCTTTAGCAATAAAAAAAGTTTAAAATATTTAAAATTTTACAAAAGGGTTCTAAGAAAATTATTAAGATCTCATAAAAATTTTGAATCATGATCACACTCCAGTGAATTTATAAAATTCTTATAATAGCATCGTACTATTTATGTTCTTTCTATTTTTTATTTTGAAATATAACAAATGAAATTCAATACTTACATAGATTTGTTTGAGAAAACAAAAAAGTTGATTTTTTTTTAAAAATTATAGAATGGTATTAAAGTAATTATTAATCTCTTAAAAATTTTGGATCATGTTCACACTCGAGAAAATTTATAAAATTCGACAAATATGTTATTGTCCCAATTATGTTCATTTTATTTTTGATTTTTAAAGATAACAAATGAAGTTCAATTATTTTGATTTTTTATAATTCTACACTACTAAATATAGTATCATAATTTTTTTAGATCATGATCAAGCTTTTAAAATTTTATAAAAAATTGACAGTGTTTCTGCCAAAATTTTAAAATGTCTAAAAAATTTGGTTTTTCAACAAATTTTCGTGGAAGATGACTTTGTTAAGGGTTATTGGACCAAATTAGATCAAATTCGATCATAAAAATTCAAAAACCGGCAAAAAACCCAAAATTTCAACAAGATTTGGCGAAATCTCACCAAAATTAATGAGATTACTGTAGCAATTTAAATTTTTACCCAATCAGGATTTTGGATCCTATCCCCGGCTGGAATCCGAAATCTCAGCCGAGATTTCGACAGTTTTTTGAACTACGTTTGAGTCCATGCAATCAAACTTGCGAAAATTTGGCTATCCATATCTTTTTAAATATTTAGATTTGATATATAAAACCCATATATGTAGATTTATTTTAAAGAGTAATTTTATAATGTTACAATTTCATTAGATTTTATAAATATATTATAATAAAAATTAGTGGTTAAAGTTTTGTTTCAGAAAGTGTCGATGTCATGACATTTTTTTATGGTTGTAGGGAGTAGATGATGACGGAAGGTCATCGACGCACCAGGTGTAACCTGATCTATCTAGACCGTCTATTTCAGATCTAACGTTTGAGCCAATTTCTGAACCAAAACTACTAGTGACGTTTACATCCGAAGCGTTGGATTCCAAACGAACCGACAGGATCAGTTGAGATCCTCTACACTCTGTAGGGAGTCAGTCCCCGTTCCCCTAAACACAACGCCTTCTTCGTCCTCCGAAAATCCAACACCCCGCCGCGTCTTTCGGATCTGAGCGAGGGAGGCATCTGCGGTGTCGGGTCTCTTGAGGAGGATGAACTGGATCGGGCGCAAGATCCACCTGTACAATGTCACCTTCGGCCTCTACATGCTCGATTGCTGGGAGCGCTACCTCTTCAGTATCCTTCCACTGCTCGCCTCTCGTTTTCCCATTTTTGCAATGTCAAGATTTCGCCTTTTGCATAATGGTTAGTGCGCTTCGATGGTGCTTAGGTGGTTTGCTTGCTGAAGCTGATAAAGCCATGCAGGGTGGTGGATTCATTAATTTATGGAATTTAGGGGCCTTTCTGCCTTTGACATTATTTTCCTGCTTTCACTGGGATGATTCGGCATTGTTAGATAATCTGGTGGCGTACCTTTTTCGTGTTTGCTTAGTCCTTAGTCTGAATGTAAGGATCCATTTAGAGCAATTGCTGCAATTTCCAAAGTTGAAATTTGTGGAATCTCTAATTAGATTATATCAAAGAACTGTTTCTTTTTTTTTCTTATCGCTGAGAGCGGAAGGGATTTTGTTTAATTGTTAATGCAATATGTAGAACTGTAGATTAGTCTAGTTTCTCACCATTTTTTTCTAGACCAAGAGGTCAGCCATCCCATTGTCAACTCCAACAACCAAACTGTTGCTAGTTGTTACAGGCCAAGCTGCATCCAGCATAATAATGCACAACCAGGATACATGATTGAGCTTGCATGCCACGTGCCTAACAATTCCTGCAGATTTCTGGACATGCATGCTCAAACAAGTTGAATCTTGCAGAACTCTGAAAAACCATGGCATCCTGATCATGCGAATATCAGTGCATCGATGTATCCCCTGGCAAACAGCCCAATCATAGATAAAGGCATAGTGCAGATCCTAATAATTTCCTCTATTAGAACCCAACTCACCATTGCCACAACATGCTGAATTGATTCTGTTGCTGTGCAAAAAATACAGACTAATGTGTACCTTGCCATCCCCTTTTCTTCAAATGACCTCTAACCGTATTCTGGTCTTGTACCACCAAACTTTTAAAATATTTTTATTAATTATTACAAATGGCAATTATTGTTTAGAAAGTAATCTTGCAGTCATTTAGCACCCAACGTCAGATGATCTCGCAGTCTTCTTCCATACAAACCCCAAAGTTTTGAAAGTTATTTATGGAGGTCACCAAATGCACACTGTTCCACCGAAGGCTCCATTCTAACCTATATAGCTCCTGCTTCTATATTTCCATGGACTTAAGTCACTCGATTTTCTCAATTTTTGGAATCTTAACTCTGAACATTTAATTTAGTCTTAGGTACAACAGCTTCATTTTCCTTTTGAAACATGCAGATTAGTAGCATATTTGTATTTAAGAGAAAATAAGACCATGCAAAGGTTATAAGACCTCGAAACTTGAAACCAGAAGCTATACAACTCAACATATTCTTAAAAGCTCATAAAACTAAACAGCTAGGAGAGAGAACCCAATACCCTTTTCAGTACAAAACAATCTATCTTGTCTCCATGAATCCAGCGACCTATTCAAACTGTATGCAACCCTTGTTATCCTTCAACTAAGAATTCCGCACTTCTTGACGCTGTTCATTCTTCCTGCACAACAGCTCTTTCAAAAGTGTGTTATCCTCCCTTTCAAACTTCCAACACCAAGTTCTTTATTCTAATGTTATATATCTTATGTTTCGGCAAATTCAGCTCCACCATACGCTTTCCTCGTACACAGATTGTCCTTCCAGAGAAGACAATGCCATGTAAAGTGTTTCCACTCCCTTGCCCAGAACTGTGCAGTTGGCTGTCAGGCCTCAGGTGAGCGGTATAGTGGAAGGTTGTTCATCATCAAGAACATTTTTTTTTCTGTTTGTTTTATCAGCAACTTCATGGAAATTGGGAAAGTTTTCTGATTGCATTAATGGTATGAAAGATCTATACTTTTTGCTATTGTTTTTTAACCACTTCAATTATTCCCAAAGCCCCATTTCTGATGTTCTCAGCGAATCCCTCCAAAGAGTTCTAGATAATGTTATCACTTAACTATAATAGATATATTGATGCTTTGCCTTCTTTGGTACATTCTCCGGTATCTCCTTGGGTTCTTTGAGAGGTATAATCTTTCTAGCCTTGATCTGTTTTCCTTCTCTCTTTTAAGTATGTGCTGAAAGTGTTTCCCACCTGTCTTTTTTTTTTGAGTTTGTGTCCGCCCTTAAAGCCACTTTCACTAGTGTGCTCCTTTGAATCTGCAGTTACAAGGAACTCAATTGACAATTCAAGCAGAGGGTCCTTTGTATTATCTTTTATAAAGATGTAAATTCATGAACATTGAAGTAGTTACACCAGCAAATCCAAGTATACAAACTTCCATTGATCATACTGCTTTGTTATGTTTCATCTATTCTGGAAAACTTGCAACCACCTCTGTTGATCTATCGAAAACTACCACATCTATATAATTTCATTAAAACCTTTTTGTACGTCATATGTCTCATCTGTCATCTCTGTTTCATTGGAAGCCAATTTGGTTGCTCTATGCCTTACAGTAATTTGAAGACTATTTTGCAAGGTGGAAACTATCTTGTGCAAGGCAGTAAATCGCCGTAAGCAAATGAGATATGTTGATGGCTTTTAATGCATTGCCCATGTAATTTTGTCTTTTTGATTAGTTTTGAGCTGAGCAACTAAAAAACTGTTGAGATCTGTTATTGTCGAGTAGCCCTTTTTTTCTCACTTAACCTAGAAGATGTAATGTAAGTTTCTGGTGTTTGTATTCATCAAGGAAAAATAGAAGTTGTGTGCAAGGTTGACCATTGATGGTGTTGTCCATGATTGTTATATATACACACACACTATGCTTTGTGGAACTCAGTATTTTAAAATAAAATTCCCGACGTTTCTGATTATTTTTGCGTAATACCGTACTGGTATTCATACTGGCAATATAATCCTCTACCCTTTTACGTTCAGCGAAGCTGCGAGCCTTTGCATTCTGTGTCCGTCGCTATGATGTCTGCCATGTCCGTCGCAATTCCGGGCGATATGAAATGCAGAATTTTACTGATTAGATGATCTTCGTGGATTAGGGTGACTGAAAGTTGAAACGACGAGAGGTTTTGGTTAGACGTCCAATCGAAGTAGTTGAGCTGGTGTTTTCAACGTCAATTCCTTGCTGGCAGTCTTATCAAAGCAGTAATCCTAGGCCCTTCTGGAGTCTTCATACTTTTTAACTCGATAAACCATCAGTAATCCAGAGTCCACGTTCATACGTCAGTTCGTTCCAAAGCGTTAAGCCGTCAACCTTAGCCACTCACGCTGAAGTAAGGCTAGCCTGAAACCACGACAATATAGCCACCTGGCACGATATCACTTGAAATGGTGATCTGAACTGAATTGCCCCCAGAAGTAAAGTAACACTACTCAATCGGCCCGTCGTCTCCAGGTTCGGTGCTTATCGTTTCTAACACGCTGAGTGCGGGTGTGAGTAGCTACTGATATCACTTGCAGTCTCGTGGAGAAGCGGAAGCAGGATAGGAGGAGCCATGTTTTACCTTGTGATATCGATCCCGGCGATTCTTCTGGTGCTCATCCTGGCGCTGGGGTGCTACCTGTTCGGCCGGAACCGTGGCCGAGCCGAGGCGGCAGCGCCGCAGCAGTTCGCGCCACCGGCGCCGCCCAAGTAGCAGGCAGGCTTTATCTTTATAAGCCTGATTCCCAGTACATATCATATGGGATTTCTCCCCATGTTTCTGCCTTTGTGGTGATGTTTCTTGTTCTTGCACGATTGAATGCCCATACAAAGTCAAGTGTGTGAATTGCAATTTTGTATGAGTTCATGGCTCAATTTCCATATTCGTGTTGATCCAACTATTAGTTCTGTCACAAAGTTCTCTTCAGTGGATGATGCAGATTTTTCAAGTTGTGGTACGGAATTTGGTTTCGTGGTTCGTTACGTTTCTTCCTATTTTCATTATGAACATGAACCCTATACACTAAATTGATTTGGGCTCGACAAATCCGGTGTATGATTCATGGAGAATTACAGCGAATCCGCTAACAATGCTGACAACGTTCATGGATGGATTGCGGTGATGGTCTACTTCTAAGCTTTTTTTTTTGGGGTAATGTAAATGGATTGCTTACTGCAACTTAGAATACATTTCCACTTTCTTCATAGCTGTTGATCGAAAGCTCACAGTTTCATATCCCCAACAGGGGCTCAACAATATCAGGACGTTCATCAAATCGGATTAAGCACAGTGGTGAATCAACAATATCAAAATAAAGGCAAAGTTCTGATGCAAAAAATAATAAAAAAAGAGTTCTGCTGGTTTTGAACAAACTAATGGCCGTTTTATACTGGTCGGCAGGGGATCTGCGTCTGCGTGCCTTTGTCTACGCAATTAAGCACATTGCGTAATGGCTTGCGTAGGAGTATTGATTAGTACAAGTGCAAGACTACATTTTAGGCTCAACTAGATCTTTACACTTCCCAGCCAATCTAAATATAAAATCTAACGCCAATTGGTCGTAAACAAGAAAGGAAATATAATACTAACCCCTTGAGCACACCCGTTCAGGCCTCTAAGCAAAGTTTATAGCCATCGTTCTCTGCATTCTGAACTCCCTCTTTCGATTATAAATCTCACTGTTGATTAAAGAAGCAGTTTACTCCGTTCACATTTTTGGACGATCATCCCGCACGCGGCCATCCCTTTAGAGAGGGCCAATGGGCGGCACGACACGTTTAGACATGAGCCTTCTAATAAACAGCCCGTATCGTGTCAGGCCACGTGTCTGGGTGCCAGCCCAAGCACGGCCTATTGGCCTAACGGATCGTGCCATGCTGGCATGGGTCCTCGAGGGCCGATGGGCCGAAGCAGGCCGGGCTAGCCTGTTAACGCCAAAAAATTCAAAAAAAATTGAAAAAAATGTTAAAAAATTAGAAAATAAAAAAAATTATGAAAAAATACTAAAATTTTGAAAAAATAGAAAAAATCGAGAAAAGTTAGAATAATTTGAAAAACTCAAAGGAGGTAGAAAAACATTTTAAAATATATGTAAATTACGAAAAAGCTAAAAATATGAAATAGATTCTAAAATAAGACAAATAATTAGAATTAAATAATGAGCTTTATTGATGTTTGGTTGTCTCATTAAAAACTTTACTAAGTAAAAACTCAATACGAGAAAACCTTGGCAAAAAAAGAGTACAACCTATAGCTCAAGGATATAGGAAAAAAGTGAAGATTACAATTATCCTTTCTAATTATCTAGATAAAAATTTTCAAAAGTGTCTGCTAGCTCAATATTTTTTGTAGCGTGTTGAGCTTGTTGATCAGTAGTTCCCAATCTTTCACAGTGAGAAGTATTTTCACCATCTCACTTGACAGATTTATTCTTCTCTACTCGATTATTCTTCCGAATAAACTAAAAGGAGATTCTAATGAAACCGCAAAGATAGAAACTATTAATACATTCCATGCTAATATAGAAAGCACCGGATATGATATCTTATGCTCGTGCCACCATTGCATAATGTTGAAGTCCACCATTTGCTGCTCTTGGTAGTTGACAATGTCACTGTTGAGATAGGCAATTAGCTTTCCACCACTTGTTATGTTCTCACTTGACGTTGTTGTAGTCGAACTCCTTGAGAAAGAACCACTTGCACCCCATATTTTTCCCCACGCAGTTTTCTTCTTACCTGTTGTGGGTGCTAGTGGAGGTCACTACATGAGAACTCCAGCAAACTTCTGATAATACTTAGCATAAACTTGAGATAAGTTAGCACTTACATTTGAAAAATAACTAGAATAATCAATACCCACTGCATCACTTAGAAGTGAGAGAATATTAGAAAATCCTCGAAATTTAGCTCTAGGATCTAAAATAAATGCAAATACATATAACATAGGAATTTCTTTCCAATATTTCAAAATTTAGTTTTCATAGCATAAACAGGTTTACAAAAAATATTATCATTTTCGTGGTTTCTTAAGTGGGTAACAATTTCTAGAATATGATACAAAATTAAAGGAGAGGTTGAGTAATAAACTCCAGATAAAACAACAGTGGAATCATAAATTTTTTTCAAAAATGACAGCAAGTATTTAGCAACATACTATGTTGCTCTGTGAGTAGTGGTTGACCATTCTATCTATGATAGTACTTGTTAATGAAAACAAAAAATATGCTCTTATAAGGTATGAGAGACTTAAACATCAAGTAAGTAGAGTTCTATCTAACAGGCATACCTAAACCAAACTTACCAGGACACACCTCCATTGCAATACAATAAGTCTTATATACTACTACTCATTGATTAGAATTACTTAAAAAAGAAGGTTCAAGGTACTGATCTAACCTCTTCAAACCAGATTTAACAATAATATTAATAATATGGTAATCACAACACTAATATAATAAGAAAGATTCGGCAGAAATATTTGTTGAAGCATTATCTAATGTTATTGCAAAAATCTTATAAGTAAGGCTAAAATCTTTCACAACTTTTACAATACAATCAACAATATTTTTATCAGTATGGGCTACATCAATTAATTTGAATTCTATGATTCTCTTCTCTAGTTGTCGGTCATTGTTTACATAATGAGCAACTATACTAAGATAATATTCTTTAGTCCTACCACTCCATATGTCTGATGTCAAAGACACAGAAAAAGTACAGTTACTAAATTGCTCTTTTAGCTTATTATGACAATTATTATAATATTTAATCAAATCTATAGTTGTTATCTGTCTAGAAACTACAGAAAAAATAGGATTATAAGCGGTCTTAATATAGTTTTCAAATGCAGGTGATTCACCCAAGTTTATAGGAAGATCTTGAGAAGCGATTAAATGACATAGAGATTCACGAACTACCTCGGGATTGTAGTCCTAGTTACGTACAATTCCGTCGGGTTTGTATTGTAGCTGCATGTGTCTCAAAGCCACCTCTACGTTTCTTTTACAGCTCTCAGTATGTCTCTTCAAGTGTCCCGTTCCACCTGTAGATTTCGTTGCTAATTTATACTTATAATATTTACAAATAGCATACCTGCTTTAAACGCCATTTAATGTCTCGAAAATCTTTTCGAAATCTTCCTAGACTTCTTGACTCTAGCTGGGCCGAGCCCTTCTCATGCCTTGGTTGCCATGCCGCTCATGAGCCCGCGGCTTGGCCTGTGTCTCCCACGTGCGCGGCCATGCTTGGCCCGCCAGCTTCTTGCACATGCAGCTCATGGTTGATGTCTATCGGCTCAGACCCGCATATTTGCTGACCTATGGGTCAACTCGGTCTCAAGCCCTTCTGCCATGACTACTGGGTTGTTTCTACTCCTGATGGCTAGGGTTCGGTACTCCCTAAGGTACTGTGATTTTTATTGATTTAGCAAAATTTTATTGTGTTCTGTGCTGTACAAGAAATTGGTAAGTTCTAGGATTTGTGATAATTATTTGGCTAATACGCAGGTTGGATGGTGTTGTGGCAACACCCTATTGGGGATGAACGGCGCAAACCCCATGTGTTTTACTAACTGAGACCACTAGTTTTCTATTGTCATTTTCATTTTTCTACTTCACTACCGCTACTGTTATGGCTATGATAATCTTGCTGGGGACAATAGAAAATGGATGATACCTGACACTAGGGAAATAAAAATGCAGTGCAGGTGATGTGGTTGCAGGATGGCTGGGCTTCTCTTTTGCTTCCGATGGTGTCTTGGTTGGCTTGCTTGATCTCCTGGTTGAGTTTCTTGCTCCTGCGTGCTGGTCTCTTGTAGCCTTGTAGGTGTTGTGCTGGTCTCCTTCACTCCTTGCCTTCGGACTCCTGACTCTTGCTCACTAGTGGCCTTCTGGTTGCCTTGTGCTTACTGGAATGTGGCTTGGTTTAGTTCTGGAGCTTGGACTTTTGGGTGGGGATGTCTCTGATGGTTGGTTATATGCTTATGGCTTGCTGGCTTACTATTTGACTAAGGGTAAAATAATTTTCTACCGCTATATTTTAAAATTCGCGCATCTACAGCTTAAAATATGTTTATAAAATTGGCGAGTGATGCTAAATAAATCGCAAGAGGTGCCAATTTGGCCCTCGGACAAGTCTGATATCTCAGTGAGTGATACCAATTTATACCGAGCTGATGGCAATTCTAACTCAATTTAATTTGCTAATGACGATGACTGGGAAAATCTCTGACAAGTCAACGTGTGGTCAAAGGGCCTCGGCTCCAGACATTGCAGCGAAGGCCCTCGACCACGACCTAGCGGCGCTCATTCCCACACGACCTTGAGCTCGGGCGGCGGGGTCCCGTTCCCGCTCGGCCTCGACCTTGGCTCAGGGGCGTGCGCCTACTCGGCGGTTACCAAGACCTGGGTAGTTGCGTCAAGGCAGACGTGGGGCGGCATTTCCGGAGCAGTTACAACCTACCTTCAATGCGCACGAAGCCACTCCCCCGGGAATCTCTCCCGACCGTTACGGGCAACATCAGGGAGGATATAAGGCCTCGCAAGGCATGTGTACAGGGACATCAGCGCACTAGACATAGACCAGTAAACACAAACAGAGCACCCAAGCTCGAGCTATAATCCACCCTTTGTACTCTCAATTAGTGAATCCCTCCGCCTCCGGAGAAGACTGGACATAGAGCTGTTACCCTCGTGGGGGCTCGAACCAGTATACACCGCTGTCCCCTACTCGTTGACGACACGCACCGATCTACGTCCGCACCATTGTTGAGCGAAGCACTTCCTGGGTCCCTCGTTCACACCAACCCCCCTTTTTCACTTTTACGGTCAGGCGATCCCGATCGTCGACAGCTAAATTCTATTCTGCATTATTAATTTATTACCTTTACTGATAACTGCAACTTTTGTTAATTTACAGGCTGGCGAAGAATTTCAGGCGCAAGAAGATATTAAAATCTTATAGAATTTTTATTTCTACTTTGTAATTATTCATTTATGTAATTGTGTTGTAAATTGTAATTTAAATTTGTAATGCAATGCAATTCCATGTAGTTGTACAGACTTGTAAAATTAATATATGCAATTAATCTTTGTTGTTTAACTTTTAATTAACGACTGCTAAATTAATTTAATGATATTGTTTAAGTCGATAAAATTCTCGGCTGTTTCATAAACTTGAAACTCCAACCTACCGAAGTTGCGAGAAACTATCCTAATCTGACTTTTGGTTTTCAGCTTTTTTATGTACAAATGAATGGTTGGTTTTTAGTTTTCGGTTGCAAAAAGATAGCCGTTTAAAATAGCTTTCGACTTCTAAAGAAAAGAAGTTAAAGTTGAAGCCATTCCAAACAGACAAAAGTGTCTGCCTTTGGCTGTTGTGTGGTCATCGTGGCAATGATCATTTACTACTTCAGCGAAACAAGAACCGTACGAACACGCCTGTGCCATCCGTTACCAAGAATGCGGGCGCTCATCAGCAGCAGTAGCAGGATAGCAGCCGCCGCCCCCTGTAACAGGCGCGTCACCGCTCAACCGGCGGTGGCACCGGGTATGTACACCGCCGCCACCGGCGTACCAACCGGAAGGATATCCATACGGACAATATCCACCACCGCAGGCTTGACGTCAGTGGGCCGAGCCCAGCCGGAGATGGCCTCAACGAGCGGAGCGCATGCCTAGTGGCCGGGCCTGCTTGTCATTTTTTTTGTTGTCTCTGTGTCCTCCCTAAAAGCCGAAATTCACTAGTGTGCTCCTTTGAATCTGCAGTTACAAGGAACTCAAATGACAATTCAAGCAGAGGGTCATCACAAGGAACTCCCTCTTTCGAATATAAATCTCAGCGTTACTCTGAACATATATACTAATTGAATCCTTCAGCAAAAGACCCAACATTTGTTTTCTCCTCGGATCTTATTTCAAACTAGTATATAGGCACAATAGCAACGCAGCCATAACGCCACATCTCAAATTGGTAGCTCTTATTGCATGCTTTGGGCATCAAGGTATGCACGCCATATTAGCATTGTACATTTGTACTACTCGTTAATCTTGCTCGATCTTAACGATAGATTTGACGTGCTTGGATGATTTCTGAGTAGGTTGTCATAACTTGGGAGTAGTACGACTATACGAAAGATCGATGGGACTCCTGGTGAAAGCGTCCGTGTCTTCGGCTGTTGTGTGGTCATCGTGGCAACAATCGTTTACTACCTACTTTAGCCAAACAAGAACCGTACAAACACGCCGGCGCCATCCGTTTCCGTGAATACGGGTGCTCATCAGCTGCAATAGAAGCTGCCGGGCCCTGTAACAGTGCACATGACCGCTCAGCCGGCAGCGGCACCGGGTATGCCATACCAGTATCGGAGTATCCAGCACCCAGTACCCACCGGAAAGATATCCATACGGACCATACATACTAAGGGTGTGTTTGGTAGGAATTTAGCTTCTCCAGATTCATGAATCTGGTGAAGCTGAAAATTCTAGGTTCACCAGATACATTAAGAGTGTTTAGATAGATCATCTTGTTTACATTTTAAACCAAAAATATAAATTTAATTCACTATATTTTAGCCTACAAGTTTCAAATTTCAGGTGAAACTGAAATCTAGAGCTCTACCAAACAGACCTTAACAACGTTCAGTGGGCCGAGCCCAGCCGGAGGTGTCCTAAACGAGCTGAGCGCATGCCTGCGCATCAGCGAATGGCGTGCTCGCCGCAAGGGCGTTTATGATTCAGTTCATTTATTATTTGGTTCAGAATTGCGCAATTTTTTGCTATTTCATCGGCTCATGGTGTTTTCACTAGATCGTTCTTTATCTGCACTGTTTTTCCCCTGTGCACCGTGAAACTGTAGTAAAATTTTCAAGGCCGTTTCCGTTTTACGTGTGTGACAATGGTTTCTACGTGCCTGTGTTTCGAGTCCTTGGAGTTGGACCTGCTCAGCTGTAGCACCTCACGATACCTCGTTCTTTCTGCTTGCCTTGAGCAGATGCGGACAGAAATCGGGAGCGGAGGCAACGCTAGTGGCCGGGCCTGGTTAAGTTAACCCGACGCCGGCCTTCGAGCCGGCGGCGAGAGAAACTGAGATGGGAAAGCGCCCGGGCCAGCCGAACACTACCCAGCACACGCAGGCAAAGCAATAGTGTCTTTTGTTTTTCCACTATGGGCCGGCCCAGCTCGCCCGTAGGATTCGGCCGCGAGAAGCCGGTGCTTGTCCAGCTCGGCCCGTCGCAACTTGCTGCCGCTAGCGGTCTCGTCGAAATCCCTGTGTCATCACGCCAATGGCCCAACCTCAATGCATTGCTGCTTTCCACCGTCACGTTCACCGATCATCGTTGTTTACAGCCGCAGCCACGTGATTTCCAGCTCCAGTTCTTTCAGAACCTGAAGTGCTTCCAAAATCCAGCTCGCGAGTAGTTCTACGTACCAGAAACAACCGATAGTTTTCCCTACTCAGTGGGGACCCACCGTGGGGCGCATCGGAGTTAGCGCACCAGCTCCGGTCACATCATTTTGCTCAGGTTTTACTTTTCGTCGAAAACCGTTTAAATTTTGCTTATACCGTGCCTGTTCGGAATGCTTTTCATTCGGTTTACCCTCAAGTTCAAGTTTAAATTCAAATTCAAAAAATTCAAGAATTTTGAAAAAAATTATTCAAACGTTCCCTAAAATTAGTATTGTTTCCCTACTTAGTGGGGACCCACCGTGGGATGCATCGGAATTAGCGCACCAGCTCCGATCACAGCACCTTTGGTTATGTTTCACTTTTCGTCGAAAACCGTTCAAATTTCGCTTATACTGTGCCTGTTTGGAAAGCTTTTAATTCGGTTTACCCCTCAAGTTCAAGTTCAAATTCAAATTAAAAAAAATTCAGGAATTTTGGGAAAAAATTATTCAAAGGTTCCCTAAAATTAGTATTGATAGCTTTATGATCTCTGGTGTGAATGTTTTTTGAAAAAACAAAGTTTGAAATTTACAACATTTTTTTGCATTTTCCCATTAATTTACCTTTTTCGATTTTTCAACCTGTCACCGATTTTCATAGAAACCACTCAAAATTCACCGCTTTTCGACCTTTTTGTTCAAATTTAGCTCTGTTATTTGACCAGATTTTAAATTCGTTTGACTTTCAAAACCATTTAGTTTTTTTGCAAATTTCGATACCGCTGGCTTGTCTAAAACCGAGATCGAAACGATATTGTTAACCCTGGTGATCCCTCGGTAAGAGACGTGCCCATATGCAACTCTTGTATTTTTATTCTGTGTATGCTACCGTCCCTACTGCTAAGACTGTTATCTTCCCTTCCAGCGAGTGGAACTCTTCGTGTTAAGACGGTTACGCCATCCAGATAAACAAGCAGAAACCTCAGCCAAAGCAGTACACATGCACGCACGCTGGCGTGGACCAATCCGCGGGAGGGTTAGCTTGTGCTGCCTTTGTTGTGTGGCGTGCAGTGCAACCATGTGGAGCAAGCGTCGCAGCCAGTCCGAGGCTCGCGCCGCACCTACCTGCGCGCACGCGGGGCGTTACGAACGCCAACCGTTCTCGTTGCATCAGGTTGGTGGAACTTGTGGATCCTCGGCTTGCCAAGCCACGCCAACCCGGTCGCCCATCGCCGCTACCTACCTCGCGGTCTACTAGAGGCAGCGACGCCACATTGTTACCGCCCCTGCTTGCCGGTACAGGAAAGAGTAGTTATCGAATATCTAAATATGAGATATGGACGTACATCATAAACTTAAGATCATATCATATATATCTCTACCAGCATTTGGAGATTTCGGATATCTCAATTCAGTCCGATGGAACAAGATATACGCGGGAAGAAATATCCCTGTGCAGAGAATGATTCGATCATATTCCTATTACGAGGAAACCCACTCGAATACGCCCGGTAGTTATAGAAGTTTGCATATGATACGGAGATTATAACGACAATAGACTCCTTATTATCCACGATTCGGTACTCCAACCCACTATATAAGCGCAAGGGTAGACATCATCAAGGAGAGCCAATTCTGAAGCAACTCTCAAGCCGCATGTAGTCATCCAGAGCCAGACGCACAGGAAGATCTCCGAACAGACCATCCACTAGTTATAGCCTAGCCACCCTCATATTTGCCCTTTTCCTTGTAAACAAGATTAGCCATCCAGATTTGTAAACTGTTCATCGCTCTTATACATCATCCACATAGGAGTAGAGTGTTACTCGATCTAGAGGTCTGAACCTGTCTATATCATGCTCCTCCGATTGTATGTTTGATTCTACGCATTTCAAAAGTACCTGAATATAAATATGTTGTCGACTTTCGACAGTAGTTCAACTTCAGATTGACGGGAGGCTTCGTGCATGGGCCACGCTAGCTAGCGATAGCGATATGAATCTTCATGCATGTAGATTTCTTCATGAATGCTGTCAAGAGCAAGATAGATAACCAGACTGCATTTCACGTCAGCTAGCAGCAATTATTTGCGCAGCTTGTCGTGCGTTGCCGGGCGTTCATGGCATCGATCATGCAGGTATCAAGAAACGTGGCCTCTGTTCGATCAACGCTGTATCTCGAAAATACATTCACCCTATTCCATAAGATACTGAAGGTGAAATACATTAGGTTTTGTGACCACCCTACAATGTCAACGTGATGGATTGTTGTTCCAGTACATCTTCAATACCAAAATGGGCGAATCAAATAATCTCAAGAACAAAGGCGCTAGCTGGACACGCATATGCTTGGCTAACCAGGTTCAGCATGCAGAGTGTGGCTGGTGTCTCGGTGAAATTCACACCTTCTACCTACCACCAAGCACTAAAGCGGAGCTTTCCAGTGTTTTCAAGGGATGTATTCAACACAAAGCATGGCCATGGCTACCAGTGAGCCTGTTTGTTTTAGCTTTTGATTCTGAATTCTGGCCTTAAAAGTAAAATAAAAAACAAATATCCGGTTCTAGAATCCAATTCTCACAATCCAGCCTACCCATATACACTAGAATTCACAATCCACTTTATATGTGCTTTTAGATTTCAGCTTTTGGAGAATCAGTTTCTCTATAACCACAATCCAAAATCAACTTTTAGAGAATCCAAAATTAAAACAAACAAGTCCTGAGTTGTAGCTCTCGAAGTCTTGGATGGTGAGAATAATTTCATAAGGGAAGAAAGACTAGAGCAAATAATTAAAATGGCGATCGAGAAGATGCAACGTGTATGTCGATAACTTTAGGTATGTAGAGTGACGTATAAATGCATGCACATAATCATCATAAGGTCCAGTTTTGAGTTTTCTCCGTCGATCGCATATGGTCAATGTGATGGCCCTAATGCGCTTGTTGTCTCCATGGCTTCTACTTGGACATAAGATTACGTGTGAATAGGGCTTGCTTGTTCCCGATTATATATGTGCATGGAGGACAATTTGAGATCATCTTTGATTGTTGGGCATGCCAAATTAAATCTGTCTGTGCACTAATCAAATGGAGAGTAGGTGAGGACGGAAGCACTAATGGTGGATATCTTACGTCCAAAGACCAGGGCATGGGCGACCGACATTTGTCGCAGCCATAGACCAACTCGGCAAGTCCCCTGCCTCTTTCGCCGCTATAACCATTGAACTCGTCCCGTAATGTTATTGCGCGTGTCCCACCAAGGCACCAACCAACTCACCGAGCAAAAAAGCTACATATGGCTTCTGTTTGAGAGGCAGACTACTTTCGTAGTAGAATGCTTCCACTGTGGAAGTAAAATCTCTCTATACTCTAACCATGTCTTTGAGTCTTTGACCTATGTTAGCATAGTCCACGATCAACAAATTGACTCCACATGATTTGTTAACCAGAGTTGTCGGCAATCATTGATCTAGTCAAATATCGACACAGATTAAGTCGAAATTGTGCATGCTTATGTGTAGAACTCCTCTAGTACCCAGGTTGCCAGGACGCTTCAGGATGAAAATTGCGGACATTCTCAGCTTGATATGGGGGTTCATGTTCACCTAGAATTGATGCGCCTACGGCTACGGCAAGCCACCAACCAAATGTTTTTTTTTCTGATCGGGCGGACTTAAAGATGGTTCAAATGGGGCTAATACCCACCCTACTATCGGCGGCGTTGTGTGCCTCACATGTGCCCTCGGTTCTCTATAAGGTGTCATAGATGTAGACCATAGAGATCGAACGTATAAGAAGAAGGCTAACTGGTTTCTTGAGTAACTACCTAGCTGATCAAGGAGAATCCATGTATCCCTTATCAATGTGTAGAGAGCTATCTCTTGAGCACAAGTTGAGATTTGTTCCCAACTGGTAGTAGCTAGGAGAAAATTCCTTTTGGAAAGAAGAAAAAATCTGAAGAAATTATGTAAACCTTACGAGTTTATGACGTACGAATTACACGGACAGTGACGACTGAAGATCGACTCAATTAGTCAAGAAAATTTCCAGTTAGTCGTACCACATAGTCACATGCATTTCAAGATTTCTATGAACTTGCATGGATGTAAATTACACCTGAATTAGTCGGAACGGTGCCACTCGTTTGCAAGAAACCGAGTTATTTTTGTTAGGCAGACAAGTCTAATTGTGTAAAGCCAACAAACTGTATGTGGAGAAGACTACATGGAAACAAAAGGCGACAGGGATTTCCACGAAATCACTGTCACCAAATATCTTCGCATGAGTAAGACTAAACCAAAAGTGCATGCATTTGCATCGTAATTAACACACAAGTATGTGTATGATATGATAAACACGGTACAACCAGTGGCCATATAGGGCGTAAGAGTCTGAGCAGCATCGTGGAAGCATCCGTTTTAAAATTGTCGCCTAGGATGGCTCACACTCATGGTCGCAAAGTTTGAGTGGTTTTACAGTTGCTAGAAAATAAGCTAAAAATACTGGAAAAAAAATGTCCTTACATTCGATGGACTCTAATTATGATCGATGAAACTATAACAATCAGATATCATTAGACAAAACAGAGAAGCGTAAAAGGCGGAGCTACTCATTATAGAATTCTAGATGTTGAGTCCTTACTAGATAAAACGGAGAATCGTGAAAGGCAAAGCTACTCATTACATAATTTTAGATATAGTGTCCGAGTAGTGCTTATGTACATCACCCTCCAATATAAATTGTATAAATCTTTAAGTAAATAAAGGGGTAATTAATCACCATTTGTACTTCATTAATGAGCTAATATATGCATAATTCTTAAATAGTGATGCCTAAAACACATCACAATCCACAAAAATAAAAAGAAAGTCCTATATATAACTGCATTAGAAAAGGTGTATCAAGGGCTAGCACTGTCCTCCCAGCTTTTGCGTTTGGGATGTTTCATAGCTATCACTTCGCTACCATTTTAGCTATAGCTAAATGGCTAGCTCTAGTTGTGGCTCATAAGCTAATAGGGTAAGTTTGGACAAATCTGCATGTGACTATAAAGTATCGGAACTAGAGCAACGGGCTCTTTTCCTCCCATTCAACATAATTTGACAGTATTAATAGTTTAATACTACTTGCCTCTCTTATCAAATATTTTTGTATTGTGACTTATTTGGTTCCTGTTATCTCTAATTCTTAGCTCTATCGTTGGGACCCAGTAATCAGCCACTGTCGTCTATCGTCACTCGTCAGCACAGCGTCGTTGGCGGCAGTAAGCTAATATGGTAAGTTTGGACAAATCTACCTCTGACTGAAGTGGCGGTACAATAGTGTCGGTGTTTCGAGAACCGGCAAGTAAATTTGTAGGTCTAGAGGGGCTACGCGCTCCCGCTCCTTGAATGGTTAGACCGAAAGAAAGGAGGTCCAGGATTTATACTGGTTCGGGCAGAACGTCCCTACTCCAGTCTGTGAGGTGGTCGGATGTTATTGATTCTGGTGTATCCGTCGTGTTACAAGCGAGGGCTGAGCTCGGGCTCAGAGCACCCTGCGCACCGGGGTTGCCCGGAGTGGCTACGAGTATGATTCGGGAGTGCTATGTTCAATCGCTTACTCGTCAGCGTCCCCTCGCCTGAAGGGCTATGCCTCCCCTTATATAGCCCGGGAGGCGGTTACAAGGAGGTTACACGGAGTGTGAAAAGGAAAAATGGATGGAGCCCCACGCCTAGGAGTCCGGTTTTTGCCTCGGTGTCCGTTGCTAGACTTGACCTTTGACGGGTAGGTGCACGTCCTGTGTTGGGTTGGTGGAGGCGCAGGGCGACGGCTCGGTCCGTTCCTCCCGAACGCGCGCACTGCTCACAAGAAGGTCGTGCCGACGCCGAGGGTGTCACCCGGGAACCGCTTTGGGAAGGCGAGCGCCCCGCCCCGCCGATCGCGGACGGAGCCAGATCGCCGCTTTAGGTGACCAGCAGAGGCCGGTTCTGACGATTTGACGTTTGCTTCTTGGTGAAGATGATCCGAGCTTGTTCGGGGCTACCGATCGGTCCGACCTATTGGTCGGGAACTGAGTCTGGGCCGTTGTTGCCAGAGCTCATGGGCGCCGATCCTCAGAAGCGCCACGACCGCTTTTTGAGGTCGGCTTGGTCGGAAGTCGTGGGCCCTCACGTGGGCTGGTCGGTCGGAGGTGGTGGGCCTCCGAGCAGAGCTCCTAGTTTGAGGCCCAGGCGCGGTGGCGGCCCATACGCCTGGCTTGAGGCCCAGGCGCGGTGGCGGCCCATACGCTTCTTCTGGGCCGCTGGGGATACCCATGCCCCGGGTATTCGTCAATAGCCCCCGAGCCCTTGAGCGGATCGGAGAGCCGGTCGGGGGTTTGTCCTGTTCAACGGATCCTGGTCGAGCATGCTGCTTTGATACGGCCGGATCTCTGTGCCTTGGGACTGATCGACCGATTTCCGCGATTTTTGACGCCCCACGGCAGTTTGGTTTCGGTTTCGCCGGTGGAGTTTTCGAGCCCCGAGCGGATCGGAGAGTCGGTCGGGGGTTTATCTTTCGTGCGGAGGCAGCTCCGGCTCGACTCGAGCTCCTGGTCAAAGTCGCTGGTGCTCGCAAGAAGCGATTTGCTGACGGAGATGGCCTCCTTGGTTAGCCGGGCGTCCCACCAAACGGGTTGGTCGCCATCGCCGGCAAGCGCGAGCGATCCGGATGGAGAGCCCGAGCCCTCGAAAGGTGTCGAGAGCCGGTCGGGGTTCACCGTGGGTGGAGGCGTCGACGGCGCCGTGATCCCGGCGTACTGTAAGGTCGGCGCGGCGCCGAAATAGATAGAGGCGCCTCGCCCCACGCTGCTGAGCGAGGGCGTGGCGGCGCTTCCACGAATACGCCCCGCCCGCAGTGTGGGACCGGAGGGTGAGCTAGCGCTTGCTGCGCGTTGGCTCAACGCTGCGTTCAGGCGAGCCGATAAGCGGGTCTGTCTGAGGGGCTGGCGCGCTTCCCCGAAGGAGAACTGCTTCGAGCGGATGTTATCTCAAGGTATGCCCGACCTCTGGGGCGCACCCATGAGAACCTTTCTTTACTCGATCCGTGTCGGACCCCAAGTCGCCCGCCGACCGAGCGCATGGCCGCCGCCACGACGGCTCCGCGGTGAGTGTGAAGTATGGTCTCGAACACGACAGTGATTGGGTCGTCCGTCGACCCAATTCAGAGGACTAGCCGCTGAGCTCACCTTATCCTCGCCCTCGCCGATTTTTCGCCGGGGCGGTGCATCCACTTGGTGGTCGGGCGCTCGGAGCCCACAACACTTGGTCGAGCCCCGAGCATAAGTTGGTGAGCCCTTTCGTGGCTTCCGGACCGTGAACGCTTTGGCATGCTTTTCTTCCGTTGCAAGGCGCTCTTCAAGCCCGAGAACGAGGCTCGAGGAGCCGTGGCGCCACTCGCCCGGCGCGCAGGCCTTCCCACATGGTCGCTGCCCCTGCCAGAATTAACGCAGGGCAATCATGAATCGAGGCGGCAGCATCGCTGAACCGCCACGGCGGTCGGGAGCGAATCGCACGCCGCTTTCTTCGCGATATCGCTCGTTTTGCTGACGCCGTCTCGCCGATGGGCGCGGCGCCTTATAAAAGGGGGAACACCGGTCGGATTCCTCCGTGTTGTCCTGTTCTTCGCTGCGAAAGAAAGAAAGACGAGGGCGACCGTGAGGGAAACCAAAAACCTAGGAGAGGGATTCCCCGCCTTAGCCCCTTTTCCGCTCGTTGGTCCTGCCCTTTCGGAGATGTCGTGGCCGGAGTGCTCCGTTCTCGATGCTCGTGTGCTCGGCCTGGCGAAGAAACGGTTCCTTCCCCCGCGCGACGTATCTCGGTGGAGGGTACCGACGGAGCCATGGCTCGAGCTCGGGCGACGGCGAGATCGTCAGATCCGCCCTTCTTCGAGCGCTGGTTCGGCCTCCCCCTCCACTCATTTGTTCGCGGGCTTCTTCACTTTTACAAGGTGGAGGTGCACCACCTGAATCCCCACGGCGTGCTGCACATCGCGATCTTCATCACGCTGTGCGAGGCTTTTCTGGGGATCGAGTCCCATTGGGCCCTCTCGAGGTATTTCTTCCATATGCGCGCGGCGAAGGGAAAGTCGGCGGCGGGCGCGACCGTTGGCGCCGACGGCGGCGCCGCTTATCCACTTTCGGCCTAACGGTGTCGGAGTACATCGACATGAAGCTGCCCACGCCGAATCGAGGATGGCACTAATGGTTCTACATTCGAACGCAGGGATAGCGCCTCGCCTTCACCGGAGACGACTGAGGCGATGCCCGAATGGAACCGCCGACCGACGCGAAGGAGAAGAGGAAGATGGAGGTGATCTCGAGCACTGCTGGCTCTCAAGAGGCGAGGCCCGAGGGGTGACGATGTTGTCCGTGGTGTTCATGGCGAGACGCAGACAACCCCTTATGGACAGCCTCACCCAATGTTCGAGTATGTGGGAGCACCGACCCCATGAGGATGGAGCGACGGACCTCCCTCGCGGAGGTAGAGGCCCGGTGACCGCTGCCCTGGTCGTGGAAGGCCACGGCATGAGGCGGTGCTCCCGAGCCCTTCTCGGAAAACCCCCAAATTTGGTAATTAGGCGGCTCCCTTATTTTTCCTCGCCCCTTGTCTCGATTCTCATTTTGACCCGAACGGAGCTCCTACCCTTTTCGTGGCCTGCTTGAGCATCCTCCGGGCGTGGCACGGGGAGAAGGAGATGAGGGCGGCCCGCCAAAAGGTCGAAGTTGCAGGAGTCCGCCGAAAGAGCGCAGGAGAGCAAGAGGAAGGAGAAAAGGAGGCTCATGCTGGCATACGCTACAAGCGAGGATGTGTCGAGTCGACCGCCTCTCTCGCTCGGGCGCGGTCGCCTTCCGATGATGGCAGAGATCCCGGCGATCCATATGAAGCGCTCGATTGGCCGCTGCCGAGCGACGATCCGCCGGAGGACGTTGATATGGAGGTCACCATGCGCGCCTAAGCAAGAACGCCCAGCGGAGGTGCCCCGAGGGGGAGAGACGGCCTTCGCCAGGAGACCGGTGAAGAGAGCGCGGAAGCCCAAAGACCGCCGACGCGGTTAGTTTTGTTTTTGCCATACGCGCCGATTTCGCTTGAGTCGCTTCGATCGTCTGCGTTTTAGGGATTTCGGGGAGAGCTCGACGGAGGTGGCGGAGTTGCCATCGGGTCCGACGCCGCTACTCCCGCCGGCAGAAGTTGGGGATACGCCATCCGAGCCGGAGCAAATGGCGAGGTCGCGCGCTGACGTGCTCGCACGGCCGACGCAACGACAACAAGGCCGCTGGTTGTGCCGAATCGACCGTGGAGTCGGCACGCCACGAAGCCCGGGAGACCGTCAGCGGCTCGCCGTCAGGATCGGGGGCCGATGATGGTGGAGCGAACCTTGCGCCGCCGGTCGCTGGCGTGCCGGGTCCTAGCACCGAAGCTCGCCACCATCGCCACCGGCGGGCGGTTAGGAGAGGAGCCGCGCGGGCGGTGGCGTGGTCGCCGATTCGCCGGTCGGTGGCGGCGGAGGTCCCGCCGCTTGCGGGCTGCCGAATGACCGCGAGGGGACTCCTTCGCCGCCACCGCCCATCTTGGTTCGGGCGGGCAACACCCACGGGCGCAGGCATCGCTCACGCTGGATGACGGGGCGGAGCTTGGGTAGTGGAAGTCCCTGCAGGAGGGCTCCCAGCGAGCCAAGGCTGAGATGGAGAAGATTCGGCGAGCTCGAAGCCGCCTCGAGTCCTCCGGCAGGGCGCTGGACGTCGTCACCGGAGGGATTGACCTGGCCGGCGTGGTAAGTTGTGTTCAAAATTTTCCCGCCCTTTCGAACTTCGCTGGGTCTCGTAGTGATGCATCGGCTGGTTGCAGCGCCTGCGGGAGCGCTCGGAGGGTAAGTCCGAGTTCCTCCGTCGCCTGCACGACCAGAGGACGTCCGCGGAGAAGGATCGCGACCGACCGGCTCCGAGCCGCGTGGAGGCTGGAAGCCGTGCGCGAGCGCCGGCGGCTGAGGAAGCCCGCCGGGCGATGAACGTGACGGCCGATACCTTGGAGGAGGAGCACCGGCCGGTCGGTCCTCGAGGGCAAGGGTAACCGAATCGAGTCCTAGCGAGGCCAATAACGCCAAGGTCGCCGCCAAAGTGAAGCGGCGCATGCGAAAAAAGTCCAGAGGATGCTCGCCAAGCTCACCGCCATGACCGAGTCGCCGCCGGAAGATGTCGTTATTCGTTGATTTGAGGTACCGCCATCGAAGCGCTTTTTAACTTCGCCGATCTTCGTGAGTTGCGTAAGAGGTTCAGCCGGTCGCGAGGCACGGCGATTAGCGGTGGAAGAGCGTGACGCGGCGCGGCCGCGAAGCGGTGGCTCACGGCGAGAAGAGGCGAGGGCGATCGGGCCGAATCGGTCGCCGAGTTGGCGACCTTTGGGGAGAGTAGGTCGTCGCTCGCAATCGATTGTTTCGGTCGTGCGGGCACCGCTTGTTTCGCGATCGAAGTTGGCTCATGTGCGAGCACGCCGAGAAGTTTGTGAAGACGAAGCGCCACTGGAGCCACTTCGCGCTTTGTTAACGCCATGTCCTTCTACAATGGTATCAACTCGACAACGTTAGCGGGCTGGGTCACCAGAACCGGACCGACGAGGAGGTCCAGGGCTTCGCGTTCCAAGCCGAGCCCCATGCCCGAAAGTGATCGCCGACCAGATATCGCCGCAGAGCGTCCTCCACGGGGATTACGAATAATGTTAGACATTATTATTTTTGCAAAAATGTAAAGAACTTTGATATGTAATGAACCGGTTCGCTTTTGTGTTCATCGCGGTTTGAGCTGTTCCTTCACGCTCAAAAACAAAGAAATTCTCGAAACCGCTCGGGTTTTTGGGCGAGGCGCGTTCGGCTTTCAAGGAGCGCTGAAGGAAGTGGTAACGAACCCTAAGGTCGAAGGCGCCTATTCATGTTTCATGCGGGGAGGAGGGTTCGACTAACTTAGGGTTAAGATCGCGCGGTAACCCTTGCCACGGAGCGCTATTAAACCTTAGCCATGGGGCGGGGCAATAAGCGCTTGGGTCGACGGGTTACTCACCGAAGTCGAGTGGTCGCCGGGCCGAAACCAGATGAATATGAATGACGCTTGGAAAACAAGAGTATTCATTCACGTTATTAAGCAGAGAGGACGCCCCGACCGACTTGTGGCTCGCACAAGACGGTAGCCCATTATCGCAAAGCGCCACTGAAACCGTGAGTCATTGGGCGAGGTCGCAGCCCGGCCTGACAGTTACCCTTGCCCACCGGGAAGCCGAGTGGTCACCGGATCGCCGACCGTATGAATGTGAATGACATTGCTCCCGAGCCCCGAGCGGATGCGCGCGCGCACAAAGTGGTGGCTCGCCAGACGCCGGTCTTTCAAATAACCGTGAAGGAGATCGAGAGTGGAGAGACTTATCTTCGGTCGGTCGTCATCGCGGGTTGGTGGCGCTTCGGCGGATTCCGAGGTTGCCCGTGACGACCGACTCGCGAAGATCGGCGGGTCGCGCTGCCCGCTGCGGAAGCGCGCCTTCCGCCTCGTGGTCGCTTCGCCGCATTTAATGGGGAGGGATTTAATGCCCGCCACGCCGGGCGATCGGACGGTATGCTTGTGGGAGTTCGCGAGCGCCCGGCGATGGGCGGTTTTAGGCCGCATGAATCCGCCTTATAAATACGGGCGGGGTAGTGGTAACTCACACCGCTTTGACGTTTCGCTTCGCCCTTCGCCTTCCAAACGCCGAGGAGCTTTTGCGGCGCTATGGCGAAGCGGTGGCGCACGATAAGATCGGGAAACGAGTGGTGGAGGCGACTCGGGGTCCGCCCCAAGAAACCCTGACGGAGGGGCTCCTCCGGCGGGCGAGGGTGGGCTTGACTCGCCTCGCCGAGATTCTTCATCTGGAGCCTCGCCGTGGGTAGATCCCTTTCTAGTTGTTTCTGTGAGATGTCAAGGTTGCCTAGTTGACGCCCGCTCGATCTTTGCTTCCCACAGTCCGACGCCCAGGCGCCGACAAGTGCCGCCGGGTAGCTCCAGCCCCCAGCAATGGAAGCTACCGCCGAGGATCGGGCGGCGAGCATGGTGGACGCTGGCTGTGCGTTCAAGACGCCGACCGGTGTCCTGTGGGTCTCTCGCCGCCTTTGGGGCGCAGTGACGGCGCTGGGCGCGGGTTCAGCATCAAGACGAGGCGGCGGCTCACGGGCAGGCTGGCCGCCGAGGCGGAGATAGCCAGCAGCCAGGAGGATTTCGACTCCACGCGGGTTCTTCTCCATGCTCCGCCTCGCCACGAGAGCATGGGCAGGAGCTCGGGCCACTTGGGGTGGAGTGAACGAACCGGTTCAGCCCACTGCGTGGCGCACACGCCGCCTCACTCGAGCGGCCGAGGCATTGAGGGCTCGCCGCAAGCTCTCGAGAGCGCTCCGCCGTGAGGGGCGGAAGGGTCGCGCCTCGACGGGCGAGTACGGCCGGGCGCGGCCGCGCCAGCCGGCGCTTCTTCGACTTTGGTGGCGATCGCCGCCTATATCCGAGGCGACGGCCAGCGCGCGGCCGAGTACGGACGGCGGAGATGGTGGCGGAGCGGCTGCACTTGGAGACTTCGGACGACGAGGCCGAGGCGAGCGGGAGCTCCGGGGATGGCGAGGACGACGCCTTCTTCGGGCCAGATCCTTAGGGGCCTGGTGCACGCTCGCCCCTGAACTCGCCGTGCAAGCGAGGCATCTCTGGCGCCAGGGAGCCACCTCCGGTCTCCTCGCCCCGACCTGCTGTTTTGCAGATTTTTGCGCTCTTTTCTGCTTTAGGGTTAGCATAAACTGTGTACTTTTGGTGTTTGCTTCCCTGTAATGAACGCTTCGTGCCTTTGATGAAACGTAATGCTTCTTTTAGGCGCTTGGTAGCACTCAATATTTCAGCTTCATTCTTTCTTTGTGGGATGCCTGCTTGTTGTTAATTGCCCGCGAAATCCTTTTGCTAACAGCCATGAGTTGCCCATATGGAGTCCGCCTGTTCGTGAGACCACTACTTTAGAGGTCGTAGTCAAGAAAAACTGCCGGAGTTTTTACAAGACGTAGGCCGTAGTAGCTGGGTTGAACGGTTCATTTAAGGGAGAACCCTTGATCGGTTTGGGCGCCACGTAATGGGGTTACGAGACCGTAAGTCCCCGAGCGGGTTCGGCCGCCGCCTCGCATTTTGACAAGGTCGTGCGGGTAAGGACAAGTCTTAGGGAAAAAATTGCCTGAGCTTTTCAATGTTCCAAGCGCTTGAAACAATATTGCCGCCGCGTCTTTGAGTCGATAGGTGCCGGTCGGATTACCTCCGCGAATGGTGAAGGGGCCTTCCACGGGCGAAGTTGTGCTCGCTAACGTTGGATCGACTTGGCGCAGACCAAGTCGCCACGTTGAAGGCTCGCCGCGACTGGCGACTCTGATATCGCCGCAGCGTTTGTTGATATTTGGCCGATCGGAGGATGGCGGCATCACGCGCTTCGTCGAGCTGGTCGACGGCGTCTTGCTGCGAGTCAAGCCCCCGAGCGTTGTCGAAGGTTTGCAGCCTCGAAGCGCCATACTCTAGGTCGGTCGGCAGGACGGCTTTGACGCCGAACACCAAGAAGAACAGCGTGAACCCGGTCGACCGGGTCGGAGTGGTCCGCAGGCCCCAAAGGACGGAGGGCAGCTTGGCTGCCCATCGTCCCGCAGACTTCTTCAAGCGATTGAAGATTCGTGGCTTGAGCCCCTGGAGGATCATGCCGTTTGCCCTCTCGTTCTGGCCATTGGTCTGTGGTGGGCCACGGACGCCCAGTCGACGCGGATGTTGAAGTCATCGCAGAATTCGAGAAATTCCTTCCCCGTAAACTGCGTGCCATTGTCGGTGATGATGGAGTTCGAGACTCCAAACCGATAGACGATGCCGCGGAAGAAGTCCGCCGCCTGCGCGGACGTGATGGAGGCGACCGGTTTTGCCTCAATCCACTTAGTAAACTTGTCCACCGCGACAAAGAGGTGAATGAAGCCCCCGGGCGCCTTTCTGAAAGGTCCGAGCAGATCGAGTCCCCAGACAGCGAATGGCCATGTGATGGGAATCGTCTAGAGGGCTTGGGCTGGAAGGTGCGTTTGCCGGGCAAAAAATTGGCACCCTTCACAGGTGCGGACAATTTGCTCGGCGTCGGCCACGCACGGCCGGCCAATAAAACCTTGACGAAGGCCTTACCCACGAGGGATCGTGGTGCGGGCGTGATGACCGCACACCCCGCCGTGGATGTCGAGCGGCAGCCTTGCCTTGGTCGGTCAGGATACACTTCTGGAGGATCCCTGAGGGACTCCTCTTGTAAAGGTCTTCGCCGACCAGACAAAAGACTTCGCCACGGGTGAGGCGCCGGCCTTGGCCGGTCTGGAGGGAGGGTCCCATCCGCTGCTTATCAACGAGGGCTTCTCCAGCTCGTTCGACCGCGAGCACGCTCGATTTGAGCCTGACGGGCACAAGGTCCGCTGATTGGTGGTTGGTTCGGCCGAGCCGGGCGGTCCGCCACCGCCGACCATCGGGTCCAATCGGATGGACGGCCGGTGAAGGTCGTGGGATTTAAGATCCTGGCCGGGACCGGCCCTGCCGAGGCGAGGTTGGCAAGGTAGTCGGCCTCGCCGTTATTACGCTTCAGAGTCGTGGTGGAGCTCGAACCCCTTGAACTTCTCTTCAAGCTTGCGCACCTCCCGGCAGTACGCTGCCATGCGGGGATCTCGGGGCTCTGAGGCCTTCATGACCTGGTCGACCACCAGCTTGGAATCGCCGTATACGTAAAGCCGCCGTACGCCGAGGTCGGCGGCGATCCGGAGACCGTTGATGAGGGCTTCGTATTCGGCGACGTTGTTTGTAGCGTCGAAGAGCAATCGGACGGCATATTGGAGCTTGTTGCCGAGTGGGGAAACGATAACGATTCCGGCACCTGCTCCGTTCTTGGTGTAGGATCCGTCAAGTACATCGCCCAATACCCGGTCTTTAGCACCGGGGCGCTGGCTTTGGTCCACTCAATGACGAAGTCGGGCGAGGGCTTATGACTTGATCGCCGCCTTGGGGACGAACGAAATGTCGTGGCCGTTGAGCTCAAGTGCCCACTTGGCTATCCTTCCCGGCGCCGCGGTTGCGGATGATCTCGCCAAGCGGCGAGGAAGTCACGACGAGACGGGTGTCGTCGGGTAGTGGATCGCTTCTTCGCGATTAGGGACCGCTGTGAGAGTAACTTCTCGCACTTGTGGATAGCGGGCTTTGACTCCGAGAGTACTTCATCGATGAAGTAAACCGGTCGCCGCACCTTGAGGGCGCGCCTTCTTCCGACCGCTGACGACGAAGTGCCGCACTCACGACTCGGGTCGGGCGGCAATGTAGAGGAGCAGAGGCTCACATGGCGCCGGAGCAACAGACCGGAGGGATGTCAGAAGGCCTTTAGTCGATCGAGGGCTTTTTCGAGCTTCTCGGCCCAACCGGCGTGGTCGACCGAGCAGCTTAGAAGCGGCATCCCGCCGCCGAGGCGGATACGAACGCTCAAGGTCCGCGAGGCATCTCTGTCGCCTTTTTGACGCCTTTAGATCAGCAATGGGCCCCATCCTCATGATCGCGAGACCTTTACGGGTTGGCTTCGATGTCGCTGTTCGGATATCATGAAGCCCGTGAGCTTTTGGGGACCCCAAGACGACTTTTCGGGGTTGAGTTTTATACGAAACCGTCGGAGGTTCGCAAAGGTTTCTTCGAGGTCGGCGACGAGGTGTCGGCCTTTCCTGTTTTGACGACGATGTCGTCCACGTACACCTCGATGTTACGGCCGATTTGGTCATCAAAACAAGTGTACATACATCACTGGTATGTAGCGCCGGCGTTTTTCAGACCAAAGGGCATCGTTACGTAACAAAACGAGCCGAACGGGGTGATGAAGGAAGTCGCGAGCTGGTCGGACTCTTTCATCAGGATCTGGTGATAGCCCGAGTAGGCATCCAGGAAGGAGAGCGATTCACACCCGGCGGTAGAATCGACGACCTGGTCGATCCGGGGCAAAGGAAAGTGGTCTTTGGGACACGCCTTATTCAGGCCCGTGTAATCAACACACATCCTCCATTGCCCGGACTTTTTTAGAAGGACAGGTTGGCAAGCCACCGGGGTGGCGTGCCTCTTTATGAACCCCGCCTCCAAAAGTTTGGCTACTTTTCCCTATGAGCTCGCTTTTCTTCGTCCAAGCAAAGCAAGGCAAGCCGGCCTCGCCGGGTCGGATATTCAGGTGTGCTCGGCGACCTCCTTGGGATGCCCGGATGTTGGAGGTCTTCCATGCGAAGACGCCCCCGCTTGTTTTGAGGAAGTCAACGAGCCGCTTCCTATTTGGCGGAGGGCGGACCCTACCCGCACGGTCTTGGCTGGGTCCTCGGGGTCGACCGCGACCCTCTTCGTGTCTTCTGGATTCAAAGGACCTGGCCCGACTTGCGAGGCAAGGAGGGACTCAAGCTTCCTCCCAGAATGGTCGAGTTCGGCGACGCGATGATCGCCGGCTACCGAGAATCGCCCGCCGCAGCTTGAAAGCGCGGTTGGAAGGATGAGGCCACTGTAATGACGCCCGCGCCCCGAATCTTCAACTTCGTAGGTATAGTTGGGGATCGCCATGAACTTAGCGTAATATGGCCTCCCAAGATGGCGGTAGATCCGCGAACCCCACAACCTCAAAAGTGAGGTTTTCGGGCGGAAGTTCTCTGCCCCCAAAGGTGACGGCAGTCGACCGCCTAAGGGGTAGGCTCTGGCGGCGGGATGACGCCGTGGAAGGGCGCTTTGCTTGGTCGCAGGGATGAGCGGGGAACTCCCAGGGCGTCGAGCGTCTCGGCATACATGATGTTGAGACCGCTTCCGCCGTCCATGAGCACCTTTGTAAGGCGCTTCGACCCCACGATGGGGTCGACGACGAGCGGGTATCTTCCCGGGTGCGGGATGTGGTCGGGGTGGTCAGTCCGATCGAAGGTGATCGGAGACTTTGACCACCGGAGGTACTTTGGGACCGCAGGGGTCACCGTGTGCACCTCGTGGTAGGCAAGCTTTTGCCTCCGCTTGTCAGCGTAGCTCTCCGGGCCACCGAAGATCATGAGGCATCCGCTCTGGCCCGGAACCCACCGCCTCTTTTCTTCCCGACCTCCGCCGGGGTCGCGCTTTTTTCTTTACCCGCTGGGCCGCGGGGTTTCGGAGAGAAGCGCCAGACTTCGCAGCCCCAGATCTATGCTTGACGGGTACCCGTGATGCGACACGGCTTTCCATCAACTTTTCGGCGGTCGGTGCCCGCCGCACCGCCGCTTGTCGTGGGTGGCCAGCCGCGACTGCGGTGGTCCTCGCGGCCTGCTTTTCCTTCCGCCCGCTTTTCTGAGTGGTCGGGAGGAGGCGTGCTCGAACCGACTCGCTTGGCCTTCCCTTATCGAAGATGGCCCCCACGACCTCCTCACGGAGGCGTGGTTACAGGTGGCGATGTCGAGCGCTCCTTGGTAGTCTCCGGTTTGATGCAGCCCACCAGGACCAAGGCTCGCATGTCGTGTCAGATGAACGCCCACGACGCCGCTGTCGCCGATGTCGGGAGTTCATTACATCATGGGAGAAGCGCCGATATAGTCCCGAGCGCTTCTGGCCGCCGCCAGCTCTTAAGGTCCCAGGAGTTCCAGGCGCCAGGCGTGCTCGAAATTTCCGACGAAGACGTTTCAGTCGGCCGCTTCTCGATGGTCCCGGCGGCAGATATCGAGCCAGCTCGAGCCGAGTCCGCCTGTAAATGGGGAGGTATCAATGATAAAAGGTCACCGTAGCTCCTCCGCTCGGCAGCGAGCCGTAATCTTCCAGCCAAACACCGGGGTTCGTCGCCACCGTGTATTTGGCGATGTTAACAGGCGCTCGGAAACGGGCGGGAAAATCCACCCGGCGAATCTCCTGAGAGAATGCCTGGGGCCCCGGGCCTTCTGGGCTCGGACTTCGGCCGCGGCGCCGGCCATTGCTCGCGACCATGAGCGGCCGCGATCGGCGACCGCCTTTTTCGGCGCCGAGGTGTCGCGTAATCGTGGCGCCGCCCGAGGCGCCGACGCGTCGGGTGTAGGAGGCCCGGGGCCGCCCAACTGTGGTGCGGTTTACGGCCATGGGGTCTGCTCTGGCGCCCGAGTGAGACCTCGAGCGTTGAGTGCCGGTCGGCAGACATGCTGCACAAAGAACAGGTTTCTACCACCCCCGAGGTGCTGATAGGTAGCCCCGCCTCGGGCTCGTTTCGGCCGGATGCCATGGAGTAGCATCATCGGCCGCGCGGTTTTGCTAGGAAGGGGAAACACGGGCAGCGGACCGCTCTCGCCGCCAGCTTGTTGCCAGACGCCGGCGCTATTTGGCCTACGCCGGTGGCTCGCGGAAGCACGAGTGGCTCGCCCCGACGGTCGACCGCGCTTTGCCGAGCTCGCCGCCGCAACTCTAGCTCCCCTTCGGAGAAGCTCGCCACGGTGGATCCGAGGAGACCCAAAGTCGTCGTGCCGACGCCCGCCCTGGCGCCGGGATCGCCGGGCGGCTTGGTCGGGAAGTGGCGGCCGATCGATTAGCTATATCGCCACGCTGCACTCATGCGGTACGGTCCTCCAAGATAGCTCGCCGAGGCGTAGTCGCTGCCGAGGGGGTCTTCAGATTTCGTGGAAGGAGGCGGGCGATAGCCACCATTGCCATTAAACGCGGGCTCGCGGAGGCGGTGGCGCCTGCCGCACGGTCGCGACGTGTTTCTCCCGGATGGCGCTGCGCTGTGGGTGCGCGGCGCCAAGCCAAGTGCAGGGCCTCAAGTCGGAGGTTGTCGAGGTCGTCGGAGACGAGGTCCAGTGCCAGCGGGAAATGGGGCCCGGTTTCGGAAAGCGGGAATAAGGACGAGCTCTCCGCCGCAGAGTGGTAATAGCAATAGGTTCTTTTCCTCCCACTGCAACAAAATTTGATAGTGTTAATTTGGCCCTTCTTATCAAATATTATTGTATTGTATTTCTCCGTTCCTAAATAGATATCATTTTAGATTCTTTCACCTCCACTAAGACACATGTACACAAGACTGCATTACCCTTTTTATTATATGTTTGGGTGGTGTGTCTTACTGGATCCATGTCATAAATAATATTAAAAATAGCTAAAAGGGGGTATAGAAGGTAAAAAGTCATAACAAAACTGCAGAATGACATTATTTAGAAACAAAATTTGAATGGTAGAATAATATGTAATTAGAAACGAAAGGAATATACCTTATTTGATCCCTATTGTCTCTAATTCTTGAGTCTGCCGCTAATGACATATATTTAGAAACGGAAAATATGCCTTATTTGATCCCTGTTATCTCTAGTTCTTGGGTCGGCCGCTGGACCACTAACCAACCTCTCTCTTCCCCTGTTGGCCTTCCTGCCTCTTCATCATAGAATCTTTGGCGAAAGTAAGTGCTATTGTGTCACTATTTGATTAGAAATTAGTGAGTAAAATGGAAAAGGGGTAATTGGAAGGTATAATCACTGTTGTGAAAAACCATTGACTCGATCGATTAGTCAGGAGATTAATTGTGAATAAATCGTCATAATAGTGTAACTAGAGTACAAACAAACGATTAATTGACCGCATAATTTGATTAATTGATCTTTTTTTATTAATCATCTATTTTCCCATTTAATCATGAAAATAGCTTTTTTTACTCACTAAGTATGATAAATTAATTCATAATATTGTGTCATAGTGTTCGTAGTATGTATCTTTTGGATGAAGTATAAACAATGAAATGTAAAACATGTTTTGTAGAGTGATAATTTAAAATAACTTGGGGTAAATAAAATATTTACAATTAAATCTAAACATAAATAAATATATTAATAAGAACACATAATCATCCATTAAATTTCAATTAATAGACCCTATTACAATTAATCGTTTAGCAATACCACATCCGTGTATCAAGCGAATACTGTTTTCCACAACATTGGGTAAAATGGCTTGTAAGAGTGTTAATTAAACTGAAAATGCCTTTTTGTAAGGGATAAGTGAGTTTTTGGATTTTTCACTGCTTGTATGGTATAGGACTCTTTCTTGCCTTTTGAGGGTTTTGTTCTATAGTTTTCAAACATGCATCATCAGTTTTATTATCTAACTAGCTGATTCGCCCGCGCGGTTGCGCGAGTAGCAAGGTATTGCATGATGTATAGAGTTTGAATCGTACATGCTAAATTTTAAATTCCTATTTAATAAAATTTTATTTTGATATACGTGATTTCCCATACGTGAAAGAGAGGATTGCAAGCAAGGTGATCCATCTAGCAAGTTTACAAACTCCTCTTTTGAATTAAGCGTAGAGATAATATAAAATATAAGCCTTCATAATTATGGTCCACCGAATAAAGGGCAGGTTGTTTTTCTTTCTTTCTTTTTTGAGAACTTTTAGTATCTCACTTCTCTTTTCTTAGCAGTCGCAAATCACCTGTCACCTGTTTTTATTATATAATAGATGATGTTACTAAAATGCCTTCTAGCAATATCTCAGGCACAAGAAGCAGAGTAGTGCCGTAGGGAGAATTGGGTCCAATTTGTGGTAGGCTCTGTTTGCAACACATAAATTCCAAATGAAATGGTCCAATTTCCGCAAATTAGAAAATTTCCATGACCAAACATGGCCTTAATACGTTGGTTTAAGAAAATATACCTTGGAACCACAAAATACAAAGTTTTTGTAAACACTTTTTTGGGGCTAAAATGCTAAGTATATGAGAACGGAATAGAAGTAAACAGGCTATTTTTCAGCAAAACTACCTACAAGGCTACAACTAGGGTTCACAAAATCGACGATTTTCAACTGAAAATCATGATTTTTGCGTGCATCAAGGCAACTCGGTAATAAAAACCGTTCGGTAAACCCGTAGAGTTCAAATGCAAATTCAAAAAAACTGAAAATTTTATCAAAAAGTGTTGAATTTTTTATTTTTGTGTGAGGTCCTGAGACAATGCTAATGATTCTTTAAAATTTTCAGATGATTATTAGATATGTGTATTTTTAAAAAAATTCGATAGTGCTACTGTTTTTTATATACTGTTCTTTTTTATTTTCTAGGGGCACTAAATGAAGTCTAATATTTTTGAAAAAATTTGTAAGGTAATAGAGACAATGCTAATGATTCTATAAAATTTTAAGATGATGATCAGACACGCGTATTTTTTAAAAATTCTAACAGTGTCTTTGTTTGTGCTTTTCTATTTTTAATTTTCTAGGGTAACTAAATTATGTTTAATATTTCTAAAAATTTTAATATGTGATCCTTGGGAACTATTTATGGTACCATTAAAATTTAAGAGCATGATCAAGCTTATAAATGTTTATAAAAATCTAACACTGTCTCTGTTCCTTTTCATTAATTGTTGTTTTTTATTTTTCAGAAGCACTAAATGAATTAAAAAATTATTAAAATTTCTCTAAGGTGTTTTTTAGGTTATTTTGGATTTTATTAATTGTTTCTAAAAAATGATTTTTCAAAAGCACTAAATGACTTGGTGCTTTGGTCGATAATCGAAGAAAATTAGTAAAATCGTTTAAATATCGGTAAAATCGTTCGATTTTTTTAATTTTTACCATTGTTTGACCGTTGAGTTTAAAATTTTTGAATTCAAACTTCTTTGGCTTCTACCAATTTTTGAAATCAAAAAAACAATTTTGTGAACGCTGGCTACAACCACAGGTCAGCAACAAAATCTGTTTCTGGAGACTGAACCTGAAACAAGAATATGCGCATTTACATGTACGCATCTGACCGATCTGTTTTTAAGAGCTGACCGACTTGGTTTGGAATGCTGTGGGAAAGGCGCCTAAGACTTGGACGAATTAGACTATCTGTGATAACTAATGACTTGACTACTCTAAGTCTGGTCGACACAGTGATGCAAAATTGTCCCCACTAATCTTAAGAAAAGAGGCGGTAATACCATAAACCATTAGCCAGAACACTATATTAGTGGAAGTAATTCCTCTCGCGTGCTTGGTGCATGTGTCACGGTAGTGTGCATGCAGATGACCGACCGGGCGCGGGCGCAGGCGCAACGCAAGACCAGGAGTCGAAAGGTCTCGTTCCTCACGTTCTAGATTCTAGTGTGGAACTGTCGGAATCAAACGGAGGCTGCAGACCAAACGCCAAACGCAGGGTCACCGTCGTTTCGCACGCCGTGGAACTCGTGAGAGGACACATGTATTTGCTGCGTGCGACGTGCCTCGGCGCAGGGTTTGAAAAATAGATAAAAATAATCTGAAAATTGTGATTTTTGACCGTGTCGGTCCAACTCAAGATTTGAAACTGGTCAGTAAGCTGATCCAATTTAAATTTAAATTTAAAAATTAAAAAAATATACAAAAGTTCCCTAAAATTAGTATTAATAGTTTTTGACATCTGGCATGGATTTTGTTTTGAAAAACTCAATTTGGGTGACATTTTTTAGCAGAACTGAATATATATAATAGAAAGAAAAAAAAAGACAAAGCAGTCAACAATTCCTAATTTAGTTGAGCTATCAAGTCATGTTAAAAATTTTTGAAAATTTTTGTGTGAGGTCCTGAGGCAATGTTAATGATTTTGTAAAATTTTTAGATGATGATTAGATTTATGGCTGTCTTTATATATGCTCTTCTATTTTTTATTTTTTAGGGGCACTAAATGAAGTCTAATATTTTTGAAAATTTTACTACATGATACTTGGGCACTTTTATGATACTATTAAAATTTTAAAGCATGATTAAGCCTATAAATTTTTATAAAATTCTAACAGTGTCTCTGTTCTTTTTTATTAATTGTTGTTTTTATTTTCTAGAAGCACCAAGTCAATTAAAAAATTATTAAAATTTCTCTGAGATGTTTTATAGATTAATTGATATTTATTCAATTTTTTGCATTTTTATATTTTTTTTGAGTGTGCTGATTTTCGGTATAAATCGGGAAAAAATCGGTCGAAAATTGAAAACCGGTTCTTGAGCATACCGATCTAGGTAGAGAATTGAACAAAACAGGTCGGTTTTATTTTTTTTACCTCTTTTTGACTGCCAAATTTTAAAAGTTTCACTTTACAATTCATTCGGTTTTTTTATCAATTTTCGATGAAAATCGATACCGACAGAGTACGATTTTTCAACTCGGTTGGTAATGTAAACGTACCCTGCCTCGGCGTCATGGGAATTGGCTCGATCTGGACCCGATCGACTGAGCAATGCGAGACATTATACTATGAGCAAGCGCAATACATACAGTCCAATTCAGGAGTACATGGCACGCATCGATCCCGTGGCCGAAATGGATTAACCGTCCTTCTCAACTAATTTTAGTAATGGTTCATGTGGCGTGCGTTGCATGAGCACTAAGAGTAAAAACGAAACATGTAAAAATTACGAGATACTAGAGCACCCAGAAGCAGCATATATTCTTGCACGATTTCTTTTAAGTAAAGAAGAAGAAGAAGAAGGCGACTCAACTTGTAGAAAACAGGAGTACATAGCAGGATGCAGGAGTGCGAGGACCGTCGGAAAGTCCAATTGCAAAAACTGAACGACACGAAATTATGCTGCAATTTCGGACTCACTACTGAGAAACCACATGCACGAAATCATGCTGCAATTTCGAGCGTACTACCGAAGTCACAGGTGAACACTTCGGTGCAGTAACAGCAACACAGACTCGTTGTAGTTGCTCGGCAATCTCTTCTACCTTGAAGATTTTTTTTTTGAAAGAACTACTTATTTTTTTGAAAGAACTACCTTGAAGATTATTAGTCCAAACTTCTAACGAGTTGTTCTCTCGAATGCAGAACAGCACAACACATGTAACCTACTAAGAAAATATTCCAGAATTTCCGCTTACAGTCAAGTCTCTGTCAAGTCAAGTGTGCACTGAGAATGAAACTTCACACGAGAGGAGCGCAATAGCACGGCTAGACCGAAAGTTTTAGCATCAGAATGGCTTTACATTTGAAGACCGGTATCCCTCGTCGTTTGTGAAGGGAACAGTGCAGACGACCACGGAAGAAACGAAAGCTCATTTCCTTTTCTTGAGAAGAAGCTTCCAATAGATCAGCGTGGAGCTTACTGACGGAATAAAATGTGATTCCGGCACCCGTTTATGTCGGGAGACTAGTGACTGACCGACCGACCGGCATACAGGACCAATGGTGTCTCATGAACCATGATATACAATTACAAACTGTTCGTGAAACACGAGAGATTGCACTAGACTACTAGGTCGCCACAGGACCGACGATGATGTCTCACGACTCACGAGTCGTGGCATACATACAGTTCGTGAATCCCGAATGTACTAGTTCTTTGCAACAAACTAATTCAGTCTCGACCTGATATTTTTTTGGGGAAAACACAGTAGAAAAGACTGCATATAACTATGTATATTAAATACTAGGAAAGTTAGGAAATACCGTGGTGGCAATGCACTTAGGTCCGATGGATGGTTGAGGCCACGATTCCTATCTGCTAGTAGAAAAAAAAAAAAGGAAGTTCATGTTCATAGCAGCCCCCCAGATTCCTATCTGCTATCTGCTAGCCCAAAGAACACACTCCCGTTGTCTGCAGCGGAACCCACTTGCTTCTGGTGCCTAGATCAGCAAACCCGCTTCTGCTAAATCAAGGACCATTTAACTGTTCATTAAGATTTATTTTTCATGTACTTTATATAAGCTGTAAGCAACCGCCCTGCGCGATTTAATTTAAATGTTCCGATGTCGACAAAACATGTGGTTAAATCAGTACAGTTTGCACGTTAGTAACTCAAACCACAACGCTTTTGGTATCAATTAGGTAACGATTGCAGCGACAGGTTTGTAGCAAGTAGCGAACGGTTGTGCATTATATATATTTGATGCGACTGATAGTGAATACTTAAGCATGTGATGAATGATTAATAGAATTGAAGTTAACACATAAGCATATGTTGCATGATTACTCTGAACACTTAAGCATGCCAGCACACGCATGAAAGAGGAGGAAACTGGAAAATTCTTTGGATTTTTTATTGTTCTGATCGGTCATACCAATTGGCAAAAGCCCAAGAGTAACCACTGGTTAGATGCGGTCCTGGTGCTGGGGACCTAGAAGTCGTAAGTGCTTCGCCTGGTGCAGGGGTCAAAAAGAATAGCTCCTCTACCGCAAAAGAGCTACAGCGCATGAAGGAAGTGGACGGTATTATTATGTTTATCATAAAGAATCTATAGAAAGAAAAAAATAAAAAGATTTTCATGGACTCTTATCTTATGGTGTATTTGGTGGCTAATAGCATCGTTCAAGATATGCAGAATCAAAAAAAATGCTTTTGCGATTATATGAGTTTGCACGGATTGCGGTACCCTAAGGCTTCGGGATCAGAGCTACCCTTGTTGTTATGTGAAAAAGTATGTCTCTATGTTTATGTCGTGTTCTGTTGCTTTAATCCCCTAAGTCTACCTTTTGTATTTATAAATCTAAAATTGTAACTTTTGCTTTCCTTCTTAATTAACAGGGTAACCCGCGCATTTGCACAGCTAGATTTTTTCAATAGTTTGCAGTATCAAATGATATAACTTATATGCTTGATAATATATTAACATATTTTATAGACTATTTAGATTTTCAAGATATCATAACCATTAGAAATGACAATAGAAACTTAAAGAAAAATTCAACTTAATGAATGTAATTGAAGTAAAAGCTTTGATGGAAGAAAATTATTGAGAATAAAAAGTTGTTAGGGTTCTTAGAAACATAGCAATTCTTCATCTTGTATAGAACACATAGCTACATATCCCTATTCTTTCTCCATTAGTATTTTTTTTCAAAATATATGTAACACATCTACCTCTATTTAATCTCAAGTAATACGCTGATTATTTTATATGGCATTAGAGTATATTGCTCAATTATACATTGATACATCATGGGTGACTTTGAATGTATCTCCCTCACACGTTGGTTGTCCTGCAGAATCATATATTTTATATCTCTCATTGGTCACCCCACAACTTTTCTACTTGAGCCACCAATAGTAAACCTAATTTTTTATCAATCCCTCTCAACTCCTACCCTTTTAATGCAACACTCTGTCGTATAACTACTGTCGACGATTCGGGAATCGGTCCCCCGCCGAGCTTACTTGTTGAATGAAGGATCAACCTAAGACCCCTTTTCCGCGGAGGGGGTGACGTCCGAGGTTCTGCCGAGCTACGTATCGTGGAGATAATGTAGTAAACAGAGAGTCTTTTTGTCTGGTTCGGGCCTCTCGCAGGGGAGATAACAACCCTACGTCCAGTGGTTGCACTAGTTTCCAAAGGTGGATTACAGGGTGCTCGCTCGGGGGCCTGGGAGGCTCTAAGGACAATGCCCCAGGCTACCGGCAAGCTATTGCTACCTATGAGGGGCAAAGTGAAGCAGAATCCCCGAACACTACGTGCGAGGGGGTATTTATAGGCGATTACAGTGTTTCAGCATTTATTACAGAGCGGCGCACCACTATTTTCGGACGTGGGTGACACTGTTTTTCGCTTTATGCCATACCGCTACATGGGCGTAGGGTGGCGCAGGTCGTGGCAGCATTGTCCTTCTAGCCGCCAAGCGATTGATGCCACGTCGAGCCGTCGGGTGATTAATGCCACGTCGCCTTTGTGGAGTGTGCCCGGCTTCTTGGTGAGTCTCGATGCCTTTTCCTCCGGGCCCGGGTCGCCGGTCGCGCACTCCCGAGCAATCATGCTCGGGGACGAGCCTAACTGAGGTCAGGGCAGGTGTGAGGGTCGACCTCCCTGAGGGTCTCCGTAGGGGGCACCATCCAAGAGCGTGCATGGTCGGTGGTCGGCTGGCCACCGATGTACCATGGTCGTTGTAGGAAATACCCAATCCCCGACAACTACTTTCTATTTCTCATACATGTACAAGTATTACTTATCCCTACTGGAGACTCCTGTCCTATTCTCACCAGTGGCTCCAAAGCCTATTTCATAGAATAGCGCTATCTCTACTTTGAGTTTTTTTGCAACTTGTTTTGATTCAAACGAATTTATGTATGCATAAACATATGCAAGATATTATACATACTTGATTTACGCCTGTCCCATATCGGTTGCTTCTCTCATTCGGTGTTTGCCAACTCAATAATGTTACTTCCTTACTAACGCGGTGACTTCCCATTTTCTATGATGCTAGCATGTTTACTTTTATCATTATCTAACAATATAAAGAATTTTCCCACTATCGTGTGTGATGCTATGTCCCTCAGCAACGATGGTACGTTTCTACCCACCCAATGGATATATATCCTCTGTAGTTTGTTTTCAGTGCAAAGCTTCTTCTCCTCTCTACCAAGGCCTCCCCATCATCAAGGTGGATAATATGTGAGACGATGTCCTCCTCCTTAGGCCTCCTGCACAACGTCAACTCGACGATGTGCCGAGACTTCGTGATCACCTAATCCCCTTTTCACAAAGCAAAGTAACAACATACTGGCCACTGCTTTGTCAGTCTGATTTGACAAAAATAATTGTTTTGCAAAAGTAAAAGGAAAGCATAGTTCTATAATCGAAGTAAGTGATTGTTAAAGTATGATTGTAGTGGGGCCAATCTTGCAAATAAGTCAGCATGAGAGTCAACAACAATAAAAAAAAGAAAACAACTGAGCCAAATATATCAACAGTTTCACGAGCGAGGCTCGGGTTTCTGTCGCCAATCAAAATAGTGACTAAGAATGTGAACCGTTAGTTACCATTTTAATTGGCGACAGAAATACTAGTCACCAATCCAATTGGCGATTGCTGCCATAGTTGTGAGCTGGCACATTTATGACCAACTGAAATGGCGACTGACTTACTGTCGCCAATTGAAACGGTGACATATATAAGAACGACGACAGTGGTTTACTTCTATGATTTTTCTTTTTTGCTCATTATTTTTATAATTGTTGTGTATTATTTTTTAAAAAAAAATCCTAAGACAATGCTATAAAAGAGGGAAATTTTTTAGCATTAATACCAACAGGTAGGGGAATATATGCTAAGTCTAAATTGTGTGGCACCGAAAGAAACCTTGACAGTTGTTACAATGTCACAAAAAAAGTTAAAGGTTTAGAATCTATATATAAATGGTGCTAAGGGCTAAAGGAAAAGTAGTTCACAATTGTATTGTGTAGAGAGACATGATATATACATCTTTAGATGCTAAGGAATGTACATGCTCTAAGGAAACTTCTTGATTTGCATGTTGCAATTTCAGTTATCTGGATTAAAAAAAAAATGCCGTAATGTGTGACGACATGCTCGACATGGCCTTCCGCAAAACACAATATCAGAATGCACTTTGCAGAGATAGTTTTGTATACAGAGCAGATCTGTATTAATACAAGAACATAATTTCATTGCCTCTATGAGCGTACCGACTGGGCGTGGTGGTGGTTATTACGTAGAGGTGCGTGGTGGCGACAAGAACGTCGGTTTGGCGTTCTGCAGGCAGACGGCGTTTTTTGCTCCTTGAACTGTTCGACACCATGCATTTTTACTTGCAAGGCTATATACTACCTTCCGTACTGGGTGAGTCCTAACCGCGCCAAACTTATGTTATTGATACAGCTATTATTCAAGGCGCGTCTTGGCGACTGGCAAGCAAATAAATTTTTAGTTCGCATCTCGAACTGTTCAAGACTATTCGTGTACTTACTAAAGGGTTACAACGTCACATACTCCTGAGCTCCGAGTCGTTATTCGGTTGGGATATTAAGAAAAACTGCTGGAACTAACCAAATTTGTCCAAATCTCTTGTGTGAAACTAACCGTCATCCATTCAAGCCATCAGGCCAAATCCACGAGTCACAACTCCCCCACAACAGTATTGTTTCCGTATAACCTATCTACACCTAAGGGCATGTACAGTGGTATAAACGGCAACTGTCTATATTATATCTCCACATCATCTATAGACAGCACTAAAATAACTCATACAATGGATCGTCTATATAGTTGTCTGTAATGATTTCTCATTCAATTAACAGGCCGTCTATACAATGGTACATATAATAGAAAGTTATTTATAAGACCGTCCGTTAAATAGTAGACAGTAACTTTCTCTCTTCTCCTTCTCTTTCCTCCACATCATCTAAAATTCTAGATGACGTGATCTTACAGACAGCTGACATGTACCATTGTACATGCCCACAAGAGTTGGCGCCTAAAATCGAAAACCGACTGGGGATGGGATAAGTTTGGCCGGTTCCATTGCAGAACTCACAGAAACAGAGCGACAACGTAGTACAAAGGATGGAAAGAAATATCCCGGAAAAAGAAAGGAAAGAGTCGGCAGTCAACTACCAAAGACGGACGCCCGAACGGTGTGGAAACGGAAGACGAGGGCCATCGGCAGCCGTAAGCGGCGCGCGCACAAGTCATTGCTTTTATAGCTTCTAACAAACTTTTATTTAATTTGAATAGACGTAATTACAAAAATAGTTTTATTTCTGATAACAAAAACGCCAACAAACGGCATATATCACTAGCGCGCTTCTGCACCGTAAAGGATCACATAGCTCGGTAGCTTTTTTTCATGGTACGGGAGCGTGTTGGGTGACACATATCACCTGACGACGCTTTCGCGATTAGGGGTAAAGCTTTTTGTAATTGAGTTCGAAAATGAGACTAAATTTGTAAAAATAAAGTTTCTCAAGGCCAGAAAAGACGAGTCGTGGCTCGTGTGGTCAAGAGCCTGCAGTACTTACGACCGGCCGCGAGTTTGATATCTGAATCAGACTCACAGGCCTCATCCCTCAGTAAGGGCATCTCCAATGGTACTAGCTATAAGAAGTGTCCATGTCATCTATAGATAGCATATAGACAACCTCTCCAATAGATTAGCTATAGTATTGTCTATAAAATTAAATATTGACCCACATGTAATAGATAATAAGTGCTTTGGAATCAGTTATAGCTGGCTATACAGCTGAGTCTATATCTCTCTTGTTTCTCTCTCTCCCTCAGTGGAATCCTAAGATGACATGTAGCCGCTCTCCGGAGGCCAGGAGACCTTCCAGAAATATTTTCTTGGCATATAGTACATCGGACGTATAGGCGTGTGAACGTACGGAGTACGCGCGTGGAGGATACGAGTGTGTGTACGTCATTGTCCCTTTTAGGAAAAAAAACGACGAGTTACCGAAAAGGCCTCTCACAGTGTTCCCGCTTGCGCCGCGCCCCGTGGTATCCCCGGTGCCGCAGCAGCTGCCGCGTGCGCTCCCAGCCTCCCCTCCCCCCGCACCAACCCCCCGCCCGCGCGGCGCGCACCCACCCCTGCCATCTTGCCCACCCGGCCGCGCCCAACCGCCACGAGATTAAGCCGCCGCCGCCGCAGCCGCGCATCTCTACGTAGCCACCATTCGGTCCGTACGCTCCCACTCGGGGTGCACCCACCAATGACCAGTCCAGCGGTCAACCCCCTTCCATGTCCGCACCCACCCTGCGCGACCTATTTAAACCCCATCCCCTCCCTCCATCCCCCTCCAAGAAGAGCCTCTGCTTAGTGCTTCCTCTGCTTTTCGAGCTCTTCTCCAGCACAGGTCCTCGAGACACCGATCAGTCGATCAGCACTTCCAGATACACCTACCAGCCTCTCTAGCTTGCGTGCGTTGGTAGTTCTTTGCCATTTCGATGGAGTGCGAGAACATGAACGTTGCCGCCAATGGTAATGGTTTGTGCATGGCGAACCCACCGCGGCCCGACCCCCTCAACTGGGGGAAGGCGGCGGAGGAGCTCTCCGGGAACCATTTGGACGCGGTGAAGCGGATGGTGGAGGAGTACCGCAGGCCCGTGGTGAGGATCCAGGGAGCCAGCCTGACCATCGCGCAGGTCGCGGCGGTGGCCGCGGCCGGCGAGGCCAGGGTGGAGCTCGACGAGTCCGCACGCGGCCGCGTCAAGGAGAGCAGCGATTGGGTCATGAACAGCATGATGAACGGCACCGACAGCTACGGCGTCACCACCGGATTCGGCGCCACCTCCCACCGGAGGACCAAGGAGGGCGGCGCTCTGCAGAGAGAACTCATTCGGTATGAACCGCGACAGAATTCTTGTTCAATGGCTGAACATCTCTGCGTGAGTCATGGAAGCCTTATATGTTTCGTGTATTGCTTGCCTTGACAGATTCCTTAACGCGGGCGCGTTCGGCACCGGCGACGACGGCCACGTGCTGCCGGCCGCGGCGACGAGGGCCGCGATGCTCGTCCGCATCAACACCCTGCTCCAGGGGTACTCTGGCATCCGCTTCGAGATCCTCGAGACGATTGCCACGCTACTCAACGCCAACGTGACACCGTGCCTGCCACTCCGGGGCACGATCACCGCGTCCGGCGACCTCGTCCCGCTTTCCTATATTGCGGGCCTAGTCACCGGCCGACCAAACTCCGTGGCGGTGGCTGCCGATGGCAGGAAGGTTAACGCCGCGGAGGCATTTAAAATCGCCGGCATCCAGCACGGCTTCTTCGAGCTGCAGCCCAAGGAAGGTCTTGCCATGGTGAATGGCACGGCGGTGGGCTCCGGGCTCGCGTCGATGGTGCTCTTCGAGGCCAACATCCTTGGCGTCCTTGCGGAGGTTCTGTCCGCCGTGTTTTGCGAGGTCATGAACGGCAAACCGGAGTACACCGACCACCTGACGCACAAGCTGAAGCACCACCCTGGACAGATCGAGGCCGCCGCCATCATGGAGCACATCCTGGAGGGCAGCTCCTACATGATGCTCGCGAAGAAGCTCGGCGAGCTCGACCCACTGATGAAGCCGAAGCAGGACAGGTACGCGCTCCGCACGTCGCCGCAGTGGCTCGGCCCCCAAATTGAGGTCATCCGTGCCGCCACCAAGTCCATCGAGCGCGAGATCAACTCCGTCAACGACAACCCGCTCATTGACGTATCCCGTGGCAAGGCGCTCCACGGCGGCAACTTCCAGGGCACACCCATCGGTGTGTCCATGGACAACACCAGGCTTGCCATTGCTGCGATCGGCAAGCTTATGTTTGCGCAGTTCTCGGAGCTCGTGAACGACTTGTACAACAATGGCCTGCCCTCCAACCTGTCCGGTGGGCGCAACCCGAGCTTGGACTACGGCTTCAAGGGCGCCGAGATCGCCATGGCCTCGTACTGCTCCGAGCTCCAGTTCTTGGCCAACCCTGTGACCAACCATGTCCAGAGCGCGGAGCAGCACAACCAAGACGTCAACTCTCTCGGCCTGATCTCGTCCAGGAAGACCGCTGAGGCCATCGACATACTGAAGCTCATGTCCTCGACATTCTTGATCGCGCTGTGCCAGGCCATCGACCTGCGCCACCTCGAGGAGAACGTCAAGAAGGCCGTCAAGAATTGTGTGACGACGGTGGCCAGGAAGACCCTAAGCACCAGCGCCACGGGTGATCTCCACAACGGGCGCTTCTGCGAGAAGGACCTGCTCACGGCGATAGACCGCGAGGCGGTGTTCGCTTACGTGGACGACCCCTGCAGCGCCAACTACCCGCTGATGCAGAAGATGCGTGCCGTGCTCGTCGAGCATGCTCTGGCCAACGGCGAGGCCGAGCGCAACGTGGACACCTCGGTGTTCGCTAAGGTTGCCACGTTCGAGAAGGAGCTCAGCGCCATGCTGCCCAGGGAGGTGGAGGCTGCGCGGGCTGCCGTGGAGAACGGCAACGCCGCAAAGCCGAACAGAATCAGCGAATGTCAATCGTACCCACTCTACAGGTTCGTGCGCGAGGAGCTCGGGACGGAGTATTTGACCGGGGAGAAGACGCGGTCGCCCGGCGAGGAGGTGAACAAGGTGTTCGTTGCCATGAACCAGGGCAAGCACATAGATGCCCTGCTTGAGTGCCTCAAGGGATGGAACGGCGAGCCCCTGCCTATCTGCTGAAGCAGAGGACCAAGGAAGATGAAGAGAAGATAGTACGACGATAGTGTGTGTTTCAGAATTCAGAAAGCTACATGTGCTTAGCTGATAATACGCATGTCTTTTGTTTGTTTATTTTTCAAATTTGCTGTTTGCAACGTTCCTGGAGACCTGCGATGCCATTGCCAAAGTTTACAGTTTGCGTTATCTGGCAGGCAGCTCCTAGAACTACTGTTGAAGTAAGTTAAAGGGTATAGTGTGTGATAAATTATCATGACAAATGTTCTGGTTCTTAAGGCAACTTCGAACAATCTCCAAAGAAGCATACCATGTGGGCATGATGGTACCAAAAAAGACGGCAACTTAGAAAGTAAATTTTGTGCTTTACGTCGTCGGTGGTCTCTTCCTCCTAGTTCCATCAGCATGCTAGCTACAAAGCGGTTCTCTGAATTGTCAATCTTACATCTAATTTTTGTTTCAGTGTTCTGCTTCTAATTTCTACATGAAATTTAATGGAAACACAGAATATGTAGTTCTCTAACTTAATTTGGTGCTACCCAACTATCCTACCACCACATACCTGTGCATCCCAGGTTTCGATTATTAAAGTATAACACGAGAAAACATGTAGAAGATGCCATAACCTGTGTACATGCCCATGAAGTTTATCAACACTTCAGAAGATCACATTCTTTTTTACGCGTTCGCAGGAAACAGGTAAATTGTAGGTACTCCAGGTCAGGATAGGATACGCGCTGTTTTTCTATGGTTGCACACGCATGGCGTACATAGTACATACGTCAATACGTGTCTATGGACTCTTCACCACGGGCACCATAGGCCGTAGCTAGCTTGACGACGTACGAATTCGTCTTGCATAAAATGATTTTTTTAAAATAATATTATTTTTTTTAGAAATTAAGACATTAATACTCGGTTTAAAAAAATTACAAAAATAATATACCTTCGCCAAACGGTTGGCGAAAATAGGTTAATCCGGCATTAATACTCGTTTTGAATCCTTATCACCTAGATTAGCCTATTTTCGTCAGATGGTGTGGCAAAAATAGTATTTTTGCCACACCGTTTGGCGAAAATAGCTAAAATAGTTATTTTCGCCAAATGGTGTGGCGAAAATAGCTATTTTTGCCACACCATTTGGCGAAAATAGTAAAATGCTTGTAACTTTTTACTCCGAACTCCGATTTAGGTGATCTTGGACTCTATACGAAGTCTTCTTCATAAGCTTCGTATAGAGTCCAAGATCACTTAAATCGGAGTTCAGAGTAAAAAATTACGAGTGTTTTACTATTTTCGCCAAACGGTGTGGCGAAAATAAGTATTTTCGCCACACCATAGCATTTAAACCACAGGATTAACCTATTTTTACCAAATGATTTTCGCCAAACCGTTTGGCGAAAGTATATTATTTTTACAATTTTTTTAAACCGAGTATTAATGTCGCAATTTTCAAAAAAATAATATTATTTAAAAGAAATTCTGCATAAAATAAAGCTGCGAGCAGCTATCTGGAACGAAGTGTTTGCGAATATAGCCTCGTAGCTTTTTTTTTTTTAATCTAGCTTCCATACGAAAAATATATAAATCTAGTCTCCAACTAATCGCGAAAGAGCTGACAGGTCTACCGCACTATACAACTACGGTAGAAAGGTGGCTTGTCATGGCAAGGTTGCATAGAAGCTCCTACCGTGGCAGAGAAAAGCGGTACATTTTGCTACCGTGGCAGCCTGGCAGGTCTCCTCCCGCGCCACCACTCTATCGTGATTGCATAGCACGATAAGGGACAAGTGTTTCCTGTCAACTCTTCTACGCTTACTAAAGGGTTATATTTGTAAAAAATTTTCATACAGGAGTTAGTATGGAGAAAAAAACAAAATCTACGTGACTATATATGAGAATGGTCCGTCTGGAATCTAGAACTCGGTAGGTCATCCTGCCAAGACTAAATAAAGTCATTAGTCATCACTAAACTACTGCTGCCAAACGCAATAGAAAATCCGGGCACTAGATAGGGATGCTTGCTGGCTGATGAGTGCATATACACCATATAATATGCGCTGAGATTGTCGGCCAACCACAGCGTCCAGGTGGCAGCTTGTTATTTTTGTGAAAAAATCTCTCCACTTCTTTAAATTACGGATAGGTCCCAGAAAATTACAAATAGGTCATTCGCGATTTTTTGTGAGGGAAATTTTTTTTTGAATCGCGTTTTGGTCCCTCGCGCGCTGTTTTGGAGAAAACATCTCCCGTTATATTCAAATCACGAGCAATCCCTTTTCTAATTTTTCAGGATAGCGGACAGGTCTAAAAACGTAACAAACAAGTCCTTACTCCTTACGTCTAGATCCTTTCTCCGTTTTTTTAGTAAGATAGACCCGATAAATTTCGAAATTCCGTTTAGGTCCCTACACGCGGTTTATAGCTAAATTGAAAATCACATTTAGGTCCTTTCATCGATTTTTTTCACACGGTTTTCTAAAAAAACGGAAAAAAACGGTTTTCTTAGAAAACACAGATTCGTCGAGGGTTTATAGCTGAATTGGAAATCGCGTTTATGCTTTTTTCGTCACGGCGCAGCAACGCGCGCAAACTCAGCCTAGTAGCAATCATGTTCATTGGACTAGACTTTAATCAAGCGATTCATAACCCTTTTTAACCCTTTTACGTGTTCGTTAGATATTTTAGATCACAAATTTGTGTTTCTAAACGCCACTTCTCTTAAAGGGTTGCCTTTTTTTTAAAAGGCAGCAAAGCCGTAGATTATATTAGAAATAGAAAGAGAGTACTAGGAGATTATATTAGAAAAGGTAGAGAGGGTAGAGAAAAGGAGACAGAAAGAGAGGAATCAAACACGTCGGTCCAGCAAGTTTTTGAGATGTATTACACCTGCAGCAATCCAGGCTGCAGCGTCGTCTTTGATGGACTGCAGTATGGCATCAACAGTTCTGACGTTGTTTCGAAAAATTATGTTATTTCGCTCTTTCCACCACTGCCAACAAGTCAGAATAATCAGAGCCTTCAAACATTTACGGAATCTTGGCTGACAGTTTGCGAGATGACGGTTCCAATCAGCCAGGCTTAGTGCGGCGTGTGGATCCCACCGATCCGGTGAAAGAGGCGTCAATCGTACCCACCTGGCGATGCGTTTCCACAAATATTTAACTCATGGGCATTCTATGAATAGGTGATGTACAGTTTCGAGGTTCCAGCAACATATTGGGCAGAAGTACTGGTTTGGCCATCCCCTGCACTGGAGGCGCTGAGCTGTCCATAGCCGGTCGTGATGTGCAAGCCATAGGAATATTTTGCAATGCAACGGAGCCCACATGGGCCAGATTGCGGAATGGAAGGAGTTGAAGGTACTTCCAATGAACTGCATTAAGTATGCCGACGAGGCAGTGTAGGTACCGCTGGGAGTTTGAGTCTAGGTTATGGCGTCGGGCACGTTCGGCTGTAGGCGCACAGATTGCAGTTTTTCCTTGAACTCCCTGATAAACATTAAGGGTCAGAGAGTCAAAATGATCGCTTTTCTAGCTCTTTCCCTTTCTCTCTTACAAATTTGGCCCACTTCCATATAAAATTGCAAATTTAATTCACTCCCTTGGCTTGGAACGTGCGACACACGATACCAACCCCCAATCGAGCCCGAAGGGCACAGAAACCTGTGCTGATGCGACCGATGTTGAGTCTACCTCCGAAGCCAATGCAAGTCACCCAAACCAATACCACCACAAAAAAACTGGATGCCATCTTCAGCACCTGAAAGCCATGTTGTGCGAGCCATGGCAACTCAAGCCACGGTAATGGAATTGATCACTTTTTTAATCACATTTTTCTCTTTTTTTGGCCAAATTGGCTCTTTTCCAAACAAATTTGCAAATCTAGCCTACTTTCCCACCGCGGAAGGTGCAACACCTGACGCCTGCCACGCCTGGGGAGCACGGCAATGGGTGATGAGCACGGAAGTAGGCGGTTGTCGTGCCTCCTGAACGCAGGAGAAGCCGGCTCTTCCATGACACGTGAGTGTGGGAGCGGAGGTGCCCTGGGCGGCGAGTGCGGGAGGAAGGCTACCACGGAGGGAGCATGGGAGGCGCTTCCACAGTAGGAGAATGCGGAAGGTGTTTTTTACGGTAGAGTAGAAGCTAAATTTGCAATTCTACATGGAAGAGAACCAATTTCTTTTTTGAAAAAAGAAGAAAGCTAGAAATGGTATTACTTCGCCGTGATGCCCTCCCGCATCAGCACCTAGTATCCTACCTAGGGTTGAAAACGGTTCGGATATTTTCCGATCGATCCAGATATTTTCGGATACGGATTCTGTTAGATCGGATATTTTTTGGATAGTATCGGATCAGATACGGATACGGATATTTTTTTGTCGGATACGGATACAGATTCGGTAGTTCTTTATCCGTCGGATACGGATACGAATTCGGATAATCCGGATAATAGTGGGTCGGATATCCGGATAGCATATGGGCTGGGCCAAGACTACTCTTTTGGCCCAAAAAGGTTTCTTAATTTCAGAATTGTTTTCTAATTTAGTTAATCTCTAAAATAAGTTTCAATTATTAAAATTAGCAAACCAACTCTAAAAATTATAAATTTTTTTTGAGAAAGTTCTTGTAACAATATAACATTTAAAAAATTATTTTCAAAATTTTATCAGATTTTATTTTTTCTCAAAAATTCAAAAACTCCTATTCTTGATAGGAAAATATATTAAATAAGTAGCTAAAAAATGCATAAAAACTCATAAATACATAATTTGTTATTTTAAACATAATTCAACTAAGATTATAAATCTTGAGTCATTACATGTAATTGTTATATACTTTTTCTAGGGATATGATATCTAAGTATTATCAAACTTTTAGTATGTTATGTGTTTGCATCTATTTGTATCTCTAAGCAAATATTACCTTTATTTTGTATTTTAATCTATGTGTATGATGAACTAATCGTATGTGTGTGATAAACTAAACCTTATATAATTTTGTTTGCGATATGGTATCTAACTATTGTCTAAGTGAATGAAAATGCTTACATTTGTTCAATTTTCAATAATATTTTGATCAAATCAATTAGTTATGTGTTTCTGTTGATTTTTTATGTACAATTTAAGGGGTTATTATGTTCCGATAAATATTCGAAACCGTATCCGATTCGATTCGTATTCGATCCGTATTCGTATTCGATACTATCTGTATCCGTATTCGTATCCAGACTATTCGTATCCGTATCCGCATCCGAGAAAAAATATAAAAACAAATATGATAGAGCTATTATCCACCCGTATCCGATCCATTTTTACCCCTAATCCTACCCTGCTGCTGGGACACCACCACGCCGGCCGCCGCTGGAGAGCGGATGCACTCGGCTATCTCGGGCTCTCGGCCCTTTTCAATGGCATTGTTGCCGTGCAGAAGGCCAGAATCGAACGCTTCGGTCCGAGGCCATCTTGATCTGGTTGCCAGTTTGGCACTCGTCAGCCCAGTTTTTCTCTGGGCGGAATGTTCGTTCTCGGAGAGGATTGAAGGATGTGGCAGCGATGTTAGGCTGGGCTCGCCTGGACTGAGCCGATCGAAAAATTTTGCAGGTGGATCGGAGCGCAGTTCGATCTAACGATCTCCCTTAGTTTTCTTTTTCCTTTTTTTTTAAAAAAAAATATAGGCTTTTTTTGACAGGACAGTGCACTGTTGACTTGCTGTTGTCGTCTACAGTTGTTAAAGTAAAGCATGCTTATGTGGTTCTGGGCCTGGCTTATGACACCAAATGGAGTGATGTGCAAGAGATTTGGTTTGGTCTGGGTGGGGACAAAAGCATCCTTGCTAACTATTCCCGGCTTGTCACTTGCCGATCACGAAGTACTGAAGTCATGATCTTGAAAAGGACGGCTGGGTTGTTAAAGAGAGTTTGGTACTCCTACCACCTCATGCTCGAAATGTGGCTAGGAAATGTATGAATTTCTCTGATGTTCTGTTCTACTTGACTTGACTTGAATTCATCACTTCTTTCTTGAAATTTAAAAAATTGGAGTCTCCTGTAGAGATGCCGGAACGTAAGTCTCGTTTGGAACGCAGGAATTTCACAGAAAACAGCTTAATTCTCATAGAAATTCAGAAAAAAAACTTACATTCTAAACAGGGACTAAGGCTAAAATAGTTAAAGAGCAGAAAAGTACCAAATGGCGAGTGCATTAGCTATTGTTACCTGTTATATACTTCCATTGAAAGGGAAACTTAAGATGAGATCTCTTGCAGAACGAGCTGTTGGGACTTGGGACAGAACAACTGAACAAGCATACATCAGGACATAAAAGCATGAACAGGGCCTACCTAAACTTCATTTTGAACGAGTTTTTTTGTTTTGTTTTTTTGAACGAGATGGCCCTCAGAAGTTATCTTCACCTATCAGAATTGAATCTACAAGTCAGCACGATAATCAAGCTGCTATTGGTGAACTTGACGGATCACTTGGCCAAGGAAACCTTGGACGTGGAATGCAGACCTTCCACCCACAGTCACTGCTGGAGTGTCACAATGGTATTTGTAACAGTTCTAAGTCCATGACAGCTAATGGCAGGAATGCTAGCTTCAGAGTAGATGGAGTGGATTATAATCATCTCCATAAAGGGGGTTCTGGTGGCCTTCATGGTCATTCCTTTGATCAAAATAATGAAGCATTTGGGGTTTCTGGAATTGGAAGTTGCCCCCTTCATGGACACCACTACACCTGGAATAACTCAAATGCTTTTCCTCAAAGCCTCTCTGCTCCAATGCTGTGGTTGAATTTGCAGCACCCAATGCACATGCATGGTTATCCTGGTGTGCCACCTCATATTGGCACCAACCCATTTAACTGACAACAAATGTGCCGCTACTGCTAATGAATTTTCCCCTTGGCTTCTTCAACTATGACCACACGATCCATGCTCCTCGCAGAAACAAAAAGGCCATTGTTAAACTGCAGGAAGCAATTTCTTCTTCACACTGGGCACTCGCTTCCTCCTTTATAAACGGCAGACGGTTCTTTTTTTCGCCTTCATATGTTAGAGCATCTCGTAGGGCTAAAGCAGTCCTATTTTGGATTAAGGACTCTATTTTTTGAGGCACTGTTTTGAATGAAGTCAAGAACATCCCTAAATCTCGTATTTTATTTTTCTCCTATTTTGACATATCCGCTATGTATAATCTTCATTTGACACCACTAAAATTCAATCAAAATATTTGTAATACATAAAACATAAGCATATTAACATTTACAATTTAAAAACATGATATTTAAAATTAAAATTTAAATTTTTCAAAACATGATATTTAAAATTTAAATTTAAAATTTTCAAAATTTTGATGCAGATCAGATGCATGATTGCAACTCATCCAAAGAAAGACACGCTTAGCTGCGAACTAATGCAAGCCATCCTTCACTTAACTCCTATTTTAAGGTTTAGAAATTTGGTTTAGGGCACAGGAATTGGGGCTCAGAAGAAATTTAGGGCCTCCTAAATTTAGAAATTGGAATAAGGCCTCTTGGACTTGTATTTTTAGTAAACTCCTATTTTAAAGTTTAGAGGCTGGTTTAGGGGCTTTGCTGGAGATGCTCTCGTACTGCTGAACTACGTGTTGAGCCAAGCTTGTATAAACAAAAGCCTGTAATATTGTTGAAATTCTTGTTTTCTTAAAGGATCATTTAATACTTTTTAGACGTGCCATTAATCGATGCGTAACACATTTAGATCTTACAAGTATGGGCCCGCTGTGGTACGTAACCAAGTGGTGGAAAGAAATCCGTATGTACAGAACCTCATAATTAAGGATTAGATTGTCAAATTAGTGGTTTATGAATCATCAGCATCCACATGGGGAATATTGGATTGTCATGTTAATTATCTTAGGATTAGCTAGAGTACTTGCGGGTAGACCTGGAAATTGGGCTGGGCCTTAGTGGGTCAAGACGACCGACGAAAAAAAAAATGGGCAAGCACGACCCCAAGACGAAAAAAAATGGGCCGGGCTGGCACGGCCCGAATGGCGTGCTGGGCCGGGCCTAAAAACCTGGCACGATGGGCCACCCGGCACGGCCCGACTGTATGGGCCGTGCTCGGGCCGGCACGGCCCGAAAGCCAGCCCGAATCTGTAATTTGTATTTTTCAGGGTCTTTCTTTGCTCATATGAATTTATACTCTACATGAAAGTTGTAGAGAATTTCGAGACGTATCTTTTTCATGTAGACAACTTTTCCATTTGAGCAACGTATGAATTTATAAAAAAAATATTTAGTGCGCTGTGTAGTTTCAGACCGACGCCACGTCTCTCGATAATCTGCATTTTTCAGTGTCTTTCTTTGCTCATATGAATTTATATTCTACACGAAAGTTGTAGAGAATTTCGATACACATCTTTTTCATGTAGACAACTTTTCCATTTGAGTAACGTATGAATTTATAAAAAAATATTTAGTGCGCTGTATAGTTTCAGACCGACGCCACATCTCTCGGTAATCTGCATTTTTCAGGGTCTTCCTTTGCTCATATGAATTTATATTCTACATGAAAGTTGTAGAGAATTTCGAGACACATCTTTTTATGTAGACAACTTTTCATTTGAACAACGTATGAATTTATAAAAAATATTTAGTGTGTTGTGTTCTCTCCGGTTGCGTGTTTGGGCCGGCCGGCCGGCAACAGCCGGCGTGCCTTTGGGCCGTGCGGCCTTGATTTTTGCCGTCCGTGCTGGCCCAGCCCGGCACGAAGAAATGACCGGGCCGTGCTGGCCCGTTTCATATAGGCCCGAAGCACGACGAGCTCGGGCCGTGCCGGCCCGGCACGGCCCAATTTCCAGATCTACTTGCGGGGATTAAACCCATCTGTGCCACTAGTCTCATGGAATCGGCCATGGGATCCATTGCAGTGTGAACTGGAAGATTAGCACGCCGGGAGATAAATATAACTGCCGTGCTGTCAATTTTTACCTCTAGCTCACCATTACTGGTTTCTTGATTTCTTTTTGTTTTACCTCGGGGCAGTGATTTGATCCGCGTGCTGTTTTTCTTTTCTTTTTGGGTGAACTCGCAGAAGTTGGCCGGAAATGCGCGAGCACGAGGGGCGTACGTGCCGCCCAACCTTGCGTAAAGCGGAGTAAGGTTTTGAAATTCGTTTTTGGATAACACCAGGGAGGTGGCTAAATTCTAAAATTTTGATGGGATTTCAAAATTTCGGTTGAAATCTGAATAAAATTTAAAAACCAAATTTGAAATCTGGTCCAAAAGACAAATTCAAAAAGCAAGGTGAGTGGCTCCATAGCTGCTAGTACAGCTTGTGCATTAACTTTTGTAGCATGAATTCCGTGTTGGTTGATCTCAGGCAAGGCCACGTGATACTGCCACCCTTATTACCATACACGCAATGCCTTTCCTAATGAAGACTTTCCTAACTAAAGGCTAATCCCGTGATTAGCTCTTTCCTTAATCACGCGCCATGATCGGAGGTGCTTTCCATCCAATGGGACTTGCCCCCGAGCTCCTCAGCGCCATATTAATAGGAAGAGGTGAGCTCGTGCGTCTGGTGACGATCATACGCACGATTCGACTCTCCCGAAAACCCTAATCTCTACCGATCCTCATTGGGCGCTGGAGGAACTTCGAAGGGCGGTTCAAGGTCAGTGCAGGTGGCGTCCCGAAGGTCTCCGTCACCACCGTCGTCCCGAGAGGCTTCGGAACTAGTGTCCAGAAGGTCTTCGTGATCACCCGCGACACCTCTCTACGACACCGACAACCGAACCGTCACCGACAACCGATCTAATGGCGAATCTCTCCTCACCGGGTTAGTGCTCATGTTTCTTCCGCATTATTTGTGACCATGATCTAGGCTAAATGATGAACTTAGTGCTTAGCATAATCTAACATTCCGGTCAAAAAAAACATAAATTCTGATCGAAATATCTGAGATTTTCTAAATCACTATAGCTATTTAGATTTTTTTTTTAATTTCACCGGAACATGGAATCTCGACCTCGGTCAAAATCCGAAATGTTGACTAAAATTTCTAAAATTTTTACCAGCATTTTCAACCTTAACCAAAGTGCTGCTCTTGGTAGCCGATCGAGCTAGCTTCTCGTGGGACGACGACGACATACCTACGCATGCAACTGTAAGTAAGTCCGCGTGCACCGTCGCCAGCCACCTGCCGCTCATCGTACGACGTGACGCGATGGCCAATCCGGCAACCCCTCCCGACCGTGAAAATTTTTCGCGCCAACCCGCGAAAGCATTGCAACAGAATAATCCTGTGGTGCTGCGTGACAAAGTTATTCGTTTTTGAAAAAAAAATAACAGAAAGCTTACAAAGTTTTACTTCTATGTCTTTGGAGCAGTCAATTGGGATCTGTAAGCAGACGGACCGTTTACATCAGAAGGGCTGAAAGATTCTTTCTTCCACCCATGCATGCATGGATATTCATCCTGGACGTAAATAATTGCAACTGGATCGAATAGCTATATATTCAGAGACACAGATCTTAACTTCACCTTGATAAAGACATCCTAACTATGGATACGACCGCTGCTCTTTCTCTCTCGGCGATACCTACCTTCATCTACGTCGTATGGAGGGTTTAACCCAGAAGCACGACCTTTCCATCCACCTTTGCTGGACCGGTACATCAAGACCACTCACCAAGGACAACCCACATGCCAAGGAAGGCCCACGTTGAAGTCCAATTCGTCGCTGAGTCCGGTTCGGCCATCCAGTAGTACGTCAACATCAAACCGGCATATCTCGGGCTCCGAACTTCGTTTTTGACGTACGACCACTCGTTTGAAAGCTTAGGTGACAAGCTTTCTAATGGGCCTGGTCACATGGCCAAATTCATTGAGGAGCGTTAGGAAATCACAAAAGATTCTCACCAGCTAGAACTTTAGGGTGTTGCGCCACCTTTATTTTGGGCCCATAGCCTATGTATCTTTGGGTGCCTCTCCCCTGGCTGCTGCTATATATGTGGCCGTCGTCTCTCTTCTACATTTAGGTTTTGTTGCGTGTTGGTTGACCCCGTGTGTGTCCCTCCTCATGTTCACGTGTGTCGACTAGACCACCCGTGACGAGAAACAGAACCTCACCCCTGTTGTTGAGTTGAATTTTCAGATTGTGCTTCACTTGATTCTTGCAAGTTTCTCGATTGCTCGCAGGGATTAAGATCAATCGTGTTGGACACGGTTGATAACACTCGAGTTGGTGGTATTGCGATTATCGGTTTCTTGTCCTCACTGGTTGGTAGCCGAGTATCACGACGCTGTCATCTCGCAAATCGACGTATCGTTCTCCCCAGAAGATCGGACCGACCCTCGTGCGCATCATTGTAGGCTAAAATAAAGTGAATTAGGTTTATATTTTTAGTCTTAAATGTAAACAAGACGACTCATCTAAACACTCTTAATATACCCATAGCTTCAGGCCTAATTACTTGCTAAGAATTGATTTAGTTAAATAAGAAGATTGTTGCTTGTGCTTCTAAATTTGCCTACATGATGGCTAACGTACGTATGTTTCCTTTAATATTGAGCTGTATATATTCACGTGCACTGAGCTGTGTCTATTAAGTTTTAGGGTTAATTGGATATATGCCACTTGTCAGCGTACTCTGCGTTGGGGTACCCTCTTCGCCGCACAAAAGCAATCCACGTGGCGGCCTGACGGATGGGTGGGCGAGCACGCCCGCCGGCAGTGCCGGCCACGTGGTGCCCGACGAAGCGGTGGCGAGGCGCCTGCTACGCCCGGCGCCCGATCCACGTGGTGGCTGGCGGCGGCACGCCCGCCGACAGTGCCGCCCACGTGGTGCCCGCGGCGGTGGCGAGGCGCCGCCGCTCGGCGCCCGACCCACGTGGCGGCTTTGATGGCGGCGGCGAAACACGCCCGCCGCCAGCCGCCACGTGGTGCTGGCAGTAGTGGCGAAGCGCCTGTTCGCCGGCGCCCGATCACGTGGCGGCTTTGGCGGCGGCGGCGAAGCACGCCCGCCGACAAGTCTGCGGCCCGTGGTGCGGCGGCGAGTGGCGAGCGCGCTGCCGCTGGCGCCCGATCCACGTGGCGACTGGCGGCGGCGGCGAGCACACCCGCCGGCCGTGTCGGCCCACGGAAGCAGTGGCGAGGCGCCCTACTGCGCGGCGCCCGATCACGTGGCGGCTTTGGCGGGCGGCGAGCAACACACGCCCGCCGGCCAGTGCCGGTCACGTGGCGCCCGGCAGCAGTGGCGAGGCGCCTCGCTCGTCGGCGCCCGATCCACATGGCGGCTTTGGCGGGCGGGCGGCGAAGCACGCCCGCCGGCAGTGCCGGTCCACGTGGCGCCCGGCGAGCAGGTGGGCGAGGATGCCCTGCTCGCCCCGCCACAAGGCAAAAAGGTGGTGCAGGGTGGCTTCACCTCGAAGTCTCCTTCCCCTATCGTACCGTTCCAAGCGGCAGGCCTGCGGTGTCATATCTATCAATTGCGAGGATTTCTGCTACAAGCCCATTTCTCTGACGCCTCTCACCTACCCGTCAAAAAGGGGTCACATCCCGGGCGGACCGGGCGAAGCCATGCGTCGGCATTTAATGAGGTTGGAGGAACAGAACAGCACAGGAAGGGGTAATAAATGTATGAAGATCAGCATGATGACCCTCCTTTGTACCTACCCTGGCTGGCCTGGCCTATATAAGGGCCCTCTGGTGTATGGGGAAAGGGGGTCGAAGATCGAATGATCAAGAGTTCTGCAGTAGAGCCTAATGAAGAACTTGTAACCCGAAAGCTCTGTACTGTACTAGTTTCAAACACTCTCTAAACAATCTAGCAGGAAGTAAGGCTATTACCCAAGGCAAAGGGGGCCTGAACCTGGGTAAAATCTCTGTGTCATCCCTAGTTCATAGGCGCCGGAATCCTTCGTGTGGGAGTCTCTAGGGTTTTCACCCTCTAGGGTTAGCCAACTGCGAAGACGCCCTCCTATCGAACCAAACCCGGTCTGTAGATTTCGGGCCTGTCAGGTGGAATACGCCGACACCACTGTAGGAACCGCTTATTCGAGATTTGCCATCGTTCCTTTGCCTTTTCGAACGATGCTATTATGAAACCATGCTTATTCGAAATATGCCACCGCTTGCGACACGTGTCCCGTCCGGTCAAACCGAGCGCACGACTCAGCCCATTCGGACGATTTTGCCCCTCCGTCTATTTTGTTTTATATTTAATTTAAGGCTAAAATGGTATTAATATTTTATGAAAATTTTTATCAAGATATGAAATAGTATTGTTAATCTTATATAAAGTTTTAAAAATTTTATCTTTTATATTTAAATTTTAAAAATTTTAACATTGCTATTTTCAACTTTATTTGTTTTCTATTTTTGAATTTCCAAAAGTTTCAAGTAGCATTCCTTTTGTACAAATGCATAGTGAACTCCAAATAGCATGTTGATTATATATATGCACATTGGTTCATGTTATATTTATTTGTGGATATATATTCATTTGAGTTCATTATGTGCTTTGTTTTTAGTATGCATGTATTAACTAGAGTTAAACTTTACATTGCAATAGATTGACTTGGTGCATGAATGTTTTAGTTGTGTATCTTCTCATGCACCTCCCTTAGTGAAGTTTAATCTAGAGTTGGATCACATATTTACTCTTATTCCAAATATTATTTGCACATGTACAATTCGTGTATATTCTATCATGTGCTTCATTTAAGTAAAGATTGTGATACTTGCCATGATTTAATTGATTCATCATATTGGCAATTATCTCTTCAGTGCATATAGATCAATTACATATTCATCATGATGTACTTAGTAGAGAACATTTCTTATGTCAAGTGTTTCCATTTATATTGTGCTTCTTTATATGAAACATTTATGGTAATCAATTGCTCACAAATATCAACTTGTTTATATTTATTGAGTTTTTGGGACTAATGTCTTTCATGAGTGGTTTGGAAAGAATTAGGTCCCGAGTGTGTATGATGACCAAGGTATCTTAGAGGATGACCGTTAAGCCGATGTCAACAAGATGGCAGTGTCACCAAGAGTTGAGGACTAGGTCAAGATCGACTTGGCGTGGAGATCATCGGAGAGGATGATAAAGTCAGGGTTGATAGGACGAGAGTCTCATGAGGTGAATCGAGTTAAGTTGGACAAGGCGAAGATGTCATCAACTATATGGTGAAGGTCTTCATGCACCGGCATTAAGAAAGAAGACGGCAAGTGGCTATTTCTAGACTTGTATTATCTTTGATTTAATTTGAGTATAAGGATTGCCGTACTATTAAGAGGGATGCGACGTCGAATGACTTTTAGATGTGTCAAGTGCTCAAGTGATCCATCCTTGTGAAACTTAGAGAGAGTGTGGTGTTGGTGGTGCCGGAAAGTGAGAATTGTAGGTCTCCTTTGGATTCTTTGTGAAATCTGTATTTATCCTTTGAGATTTGGGTAGTGAGACCTTATTAGTTGTGTAGCCCTCGTTCTTAGCTTTCCGTAGAGTCCAAAATAACTGAAATCGGAGTTCGGAGTCAAAAGTTATACTTGTTTTCGTCGGGCTGCTCAGTCCAATCCGCAATATCTGGGTTAAAGTTCGGAGTATCCGGGTTGGTTCTCTCGGTTAGGTCAATCCAGAGTATCTTGGTTAAGTTCGGAGTATCCGGGTTATCCAGAGTATCTGGGGTTAAGTCTGGAGTATCCGGGTTTTGCGCAATTCAAACGGCTAGTTTTTGGGGACCTCTATTTAAAGCCCCTCCTTCCCATCTTCAAAGTGGCCGTTACTCCACTGGTTTGAGGGGTTATCCTCTTGTTCTTGAGCCCCCAAAACACCTCTTTGCCCTTAGATCTAAGTGATCCCCTTGGAGAGAAGGGTTGGGAAGAGTTTGAGGAGTGAGGTGTTAGATTGAGTGTGATTTGAGTTGTTGAGCACTTGATTTCATATCCAAACTTGTTCTTCGTGAGCATTTGTTACTCTTGGAGGTTGAGGACTCCTAGACGGCTAGGAGGTCGCCTACGAGCCACCAGAGCTTTGTGTGGTTGTCCGTAGGAAATTTGTGAAGGCCGATTCCGCCTCTGCAAGGGAAGGAATCAAAGAAGTGAAGACCGGCTAGTGCATTTGTGCAACACCGGGAGGAAGAGGGTTGGAAGAGACCCCGGCTCAAGTGTGACCGAGCCACCTCAACGGAGACGTAGGATCCCCCCAAAGATCCGAACTTCGGGTGAAAAATCAACGTCTTCATGTTTGCTTCTTACTCTTGCTTTAGTATTTGATTTTGAATCTTGAAATTGCCCGATCTACTTTTCTACTGAGTTTTCCGCTAGATCTCTACTTGTTCCAGGTATCTGGTAGTGTTTAGAATCTTTGTGTTCAAGTAATTTGATTAAAAGTTGAAGAGATTAAAAATTTCATCTCGAGGTGCCCAACCCGGAGTATCCGCACAATCACCCCGGATAGTCCGGATATACCGGAGTATCCGAAGTAAATCTCGGACAGTCCGGGTTGACACCCTCGGGAAGGTTTAATTCCGCTGAAGATTTTTATTTCATCTATTCACCCCCCCTCTAGGCGACATCCCCTGTCCTTTCAGACACCATATGAGGGTTGAGTCCATGTGATGACGTCGTCGAATTCCGGGCGAAGATGCACAGACTGTACCTTGGACCATAGGTTGATGTACTCCCATAGTAGCTACGGGTCAAGGTGATGGCGAATGTCTTGAATCCAATTATTATTTTGTAATGCATTCAACACCGATCTCGTCTTTCTCCTGGAGTGCTTGTAGAGGTGTGGCGCAATTTGGCAAGGCGCCACGCCTTGTAGCCATCTAGAAGTCTAGAAGGTTACCAATCGCCCATTTCCAATGGTAATTTTGGTGGCAGCCATGAAAAGTTGTTGGTCAATCCGGTCAAACGGAGTGGGCAGCCCGATCCATGATCTTTTCGGGCTGGAGTGCCTGAGCCACAGCCAGCGTAGTCTAAGCATTGGATTATCCGCTACGCATGTTAGAAGAACCATATTGATAATACGAATTTGAAAAAACGAATCGAGGAGGAAACAAATTCTAATCGCTAACTGCAAGTATATATGTATCACAGCTAGACGCGGGCATATCGGCTAGTTGTGATCATTAATTCATTTTTCGGCCCATCAATTGCTGACAAGGGCCGTGCTCTTAGGATGGTACACCGCGCCGTGTGACGTTATGTGCACGTAAAAAACCACAAATCAGGCTGGGGTCCCCTCGGCGAGAAAAAGGGAGACCCAACCAGTCCAGATGCACAAATAATTGAACCTTCCAACAACCCTGGTTCGCAACAGTTGGGGAGCGAGCGAGAGAGAGAGAGAGAGAGAGAGAGCACACCAACCCCTTGTTTTCCCTTTCAGGTTGGTGAGATTTGCACCGCTCGCGATCTCGCTTACCATCACGCCGAAACGATCGAGTTGGGTTTTGGCATGGTTGCTACGTACGTGACTGCGGGCGGGACGGTTAGCGTTTAGCGCCAACACCAACACCCCACCCCCTCAACCGAAGCAGCGGAGAACACGTACGTCGATGCTCGGATCTGCCATGGTCCTACGGTGGTTGCGCACGTTCCGATGCCTTGTGAGATGGGAAATCAACGCTCCCTATCTACCACCGTGGAAACTCTGCAAAGTGGGGATTAGTTTTTTTTCTTTATCGAAGGTATAGTGTAAGCAAACCGTCGTCGATTGTTTGTTTTGGTTCAACAATGTGAAGCATGTACAATCTCTCACTCACTGTTGTTGGACTACCTCCACGGTTTCACTACAAAACCTCCATTCCACCCGATCTCTGTGCGATCGTAATTACAAAAATAACCTCTTCTTCCAACACAGAAGCGCTGACAGATGACACGTATTACTTGCCATGTTTGTGTACCACGGTAGGGGTGTAAAACCGTGATCAGCTAGGTGCCGAGCACCACACGCGCAAAAGCACATATGCCGCGTCACAAGGCTTGACAAGGCTCTGTCAGAGCAGAGCAGCTTGACAAGGCCATAGTGTAGACGTCGTAACAGAATCTACCAAGGTGCCCGAGCGCAGTAGAACCTATCACTGTTATAGCTCGGTAGAACCTACTGCGATACACGAGTGTGATAGGTAGCACATATTACCTGTGAGTACTTCAATGGTGAAAACGAGTACTATTTTTTACAACAGAAAAACTAACCAACGGTATACCGTTGCAACGGTATAGGATGAAACTTACCCGTGAAATATGAAACTTTGGTTGAAACTTATCTGTGAAACTCGAAAACCTGATGAAACTTACCCGTGAAACATCATGAAATTTACCCGTGAAACCTAGCAATGAAACTTACCCGTGAAACTAATGAAACATGCTATACCGTTGCAACGGTATATCGTTGGGTAGTTGCTCTCTTTTTACAAATTACAATTATATAAAAGGAGTTAGATTTGCAATATATGTACAAACACGCGAGGAAGCTAGAAAAAAAAAAGTTGACTCCACGCGCATAATGTACAGGACTACTGATCTACATTTGAGGAAAGAAAAGAATCTTAGGCCCTGTTTGGCAGAGCTCTGCTCCCAGCTTCTGCGGAGTGAATCTGTGAAGCTTTGCCAAACAGCAGTTTTCTGATAATCGCTCCCAGGGTGATTCCCGTGAAGTGATTCTCCGAAATGAACTAGGAATTTGGAAGTGAAAAAATTCGCTTCTCTGATTCACTTCCAACAAAGAGTCGGTTTCTCCATAGAGTTTATCCTATGGATTCGTTAGAGAATCACTTTCAGCGACAGAATCACTTCTCTCGGAGAATCACTTCTAACAGAGAATCAGAATCAGAGAGAGCTCTACCAAACAGGCCCTTACTATTACATCCACCGCGCACACCAAACCAGTCACCAACACCCGGCCTCACCTAAACCCCCTGGCCGAGTTGCTATATAAGCACCGCTCTCCGCTCCGTTTCCCTCCCAGAAGAGCTTCAGAGTTTATTCTTCCACCACTCATCCTCTACTCCTCTTGATCTCTTCTCTCCACCACCAACCACACCGAGATGGCGAGCCAGACCGCCGCCGCCGCCTCCTTCGTCGCGAACGACCCCCTGAGCTGGGGCAAGGCCGCGGCCGAGCTGATGGGGAGCCACCTGGACGAGGTGAAGCGCATGGTGGCGCAGTCCCGCGAGCCCGTGGTGAAGATCGAGGGCTCCAGCCTGCGCGTCGGCCAGGTGGCGGCCGTGGCCGCGGCCAAGGACGCCGCCGGCGTGGCAGTCGAGCTGGACGAGGAGGCGCGCCCCCGCGTCAGGGCCAGCAGCGAATGGATCCTCGGCTGCATCGCCAACGGCGGCGACATCTACGGCGTCACCACCGGCTTCGGCGGCACCTCCCACCGCCGCACCAAGGACGGCCCCGCCCTCCAAGTTGAGCTGCTCAGGTAGTAATTAATACCTCACCTTTATTAACCCCTTTCTTTTCCATTAAAGTGCAGCAGTGGAGTACGACTTGTTTGATTCGAATGATTCATACGCTCGTGCATGCGCTTTGCGTATCGTATCAGAGAGGAGGCAAACACCTTGGCACGAGCGCATCGTATCGTATGCGTGCGCGTGCCTGTTTGTTGGCACGACGCTGCCATTCTGGCGGATTGGTAGGACATTGTTTTCCTCCCCATGCTGCGCATGATGGCCTGGAACTGGCGTCTCCCTATGCCTGTCCTGCTCCTGCAGGCCTGTGCAGCCAGCTCTATCAGTGTATTTTACTCATAACCACACGGTCCTTACAAAGGAGTACATGCATGCCACTATGCCGAACGTTGGCCCAGTCGAAGTCATGCTTTCTCGTGGAAGAAAGTGATGGTGGTTACACAAACCAATATTGGATTATTAGTAGCAATTAAGCTTGGGATTAAGAAACCACATATATATATGTCCATGGTTCGCTAGTCAAAATAGTTTTAAACAAGCTTCACTTTTCTACACACCGCTAATGTCAAAACCAAAACAAAATGTAAACTTGAGCGTTTGAAGAAAAAAAATTGTCGATCGGTGGATGATAGAACCTGGTAGGAGGAGTAACTGACAGTCATTACACTAACCACTGAATGACCAAAATTTTTTTTTGAGAGGTTACTGTGCTGAACGGAATTGACATTCTTCCTTCCTCTCCAGGCATCTCAATGCCGGAATCTTCGGCACCGGCTCCGACGGCCACACGCTGCCGTCCGAAGTGTCACGCGCGGCGATGCTCGTCCGCATTAACACCCTGCTCCAGGGCTACTCCGGCATCCGCTTCGAGATCCTCGAGGCGATCACCAAGCTGATCAACACCGGCGTCTCCCCGTGCCTGCCGCTCCGGGGCACGATCACCGCGTCCGGAGACCTTGTCCCCCTTTCCTACATTGCTGGTCTCATCACCGGGCGCCCGAACGCGCAGGCCGTCACCGTCGACGGCAAGAAGGTGGACGCCGCCGAGGCGTTCAAGATCGCCGGCATCCAGGGCGGCTTCTTCAAGCTGCAGCCCAAGGAAGGCCTTGCCATCGTGAATGGCACCTCCGTGGGCTCAGCCCTTGCGGCCATGGTGCTCTACGACGCGAACATCCTCGCCGTCCTGTCCGAGGTCCTGTCCGCCGTGTTCTGCGAGGTCATGAACGGCAAGCCCGAATACACCGACCACCTGACGCACAAGCTGAAGCACCACCCGGGGTCGATCGAGGCCGCGGCCATCATGGAGCACATCCTGGACGGCAGCTCGTTCATGCAGCACGCCAAGAAGGTCAACGAAATGGATCCCCTCCTGAAGCCCAAGCAGGACAGGTATGCTCTCCGCACGTCGCCGCAGTGGCTCGGACCCCAGATCGAGGTCATCCGCGCGGCCACCAAGTCCATCGAACGCGAGGTCAACTCGGTCAACGACAACCCGGTCATCGACGTCCACCGCGGCAAGGCCCTTCACGGCGGCAACTTCCAGGGCACCCCTATCGGTGTGTCCATGGATAACACCCGCCTTGCCATCGCCAACATAGGCAAGCTCATGTTTGCCCAGTTTTCCGAGCTGGTCAACGAGTTCTACAACAACGGGCTGACCTCCAACTTGGCCGGCAGCCGCAACCCGAGCTTGGACTACGGCTTCAAGGGCACTGAGATCGCCATGGCCTCCTACTGCTCTGAGCTCCAGTTCCTGGCCAACCCCATCACCAACCACGTCCAGAGCGCGGAGCAGCATAACCAGGACGTCAACTCTCTCGGCCTCGTCTCCGCCAGGAAGACCACCGAGGCGGTGGACATCCTCAAGCTCATGTCTTCCACGTACTTGGTCGCGCTGTGCCAGGCCGTCGACCTGCGCCATCTCGAGGAGAACCTGAAGAGCACCGTCAAGAACTGCGTGACGCAGGTGGCCAAGAAGGTGCTCACCACGAGCTCGGCCGGCGACCTCCACAACGCGCGCTTCAGCGAGAAGGCCCTGCTCACCGCCATCGACCGCGAGGCGGTGTACAGCTACGCCGACGACCCCTGCAGCGCCAACTACCCGCTGATGAAGAAGATCCGCGCCGTGCTCGTCGACCACGCCCTCGCCAACGGCGAGGCCGAGAAAGACGCCAGCTCCTCCGTGTTCTCCAAGATCACCAAGTTCGAGGAGGACCTGCGCGAGGCGCTGCCCAGGGAGATGGAGGCGGCCCGCGTGGCCTTTGAGAAAGGCACCGCCCCGATCGCCAACAGGATCAAGGAGAGCCGGTCGTTCCCAGTGTACCGCTTCATCCGCGAGGAGCTCGGCTGCGTGTACCTCACCGGCGAGAAGCTCAAGTCGCCAGGCGAGGAGTGCAACAAGGTGTTCCTGGCCATCAGCCAGGGCAAACTCGTCGACCCGATGCTCGAGTGCCTCAAGGAGTGGAACGGCGAGCCCCTGCCCATCTGCTAAGCCGTCCGAACACGAAGAGGAGGAGGAGACTCGGAAAGAAGAGACGATTCGTACATCAGAATAAAAACGGAGGATCGCAGGATTCTGAAGGCTTCTTCTACGCTCAGATTATGTTGTTGTGTCTGTTCTTCCTTTTTGAGCTTTCTGTATTGATCCGTGTAATCCTGCATGGTGTTGTTCTTTACTTAGATCGTTGCAATGCCGTGGCCTGCAGTGCTCATGGCCTGGCTGGCAGCTTTCTCATCTGTTGTATTTTGAAAGTAAAGTAAACTACTATTTTGATTTCACTGTTCCTCTCGTGGAGTCTGTTGCTAATTCTGTGGAAGCATTTTGAACAAGGTGTTTTTTTTTCTATTGTTTATTAGATGAGAATTCTTTTCTGAAGGACGAGATCGAATTATATATATTTTTTCTGAATTGGTTGTATTCACTTCTCCCGAATTGGCTATTGATCGTAGCCTCGTATGTGAATATGTGATGGCGGGAACTGCAAGAGGCAGTTTGCTGGGTGCTGTCAGTACACATTACTAGACTGGTAGTGAGAGTGACAACATAGAAATCCTTTCCCCTGTGCTGATGCTTTGTGGTGGCCAAGCACAATTGGATGCGAGTCATACAATCTGTGCCGATCAGGCTCCGAGGATGAAGGTGCCCACTCGTGCTACCTACCACCTGAGACAAGGGTTACAAAAACAACATGAAAAGATGAGTTTTTTTTATGTGAGTGTCCATTGTTCAAAGAAAAGAGAAGCCTTTAATTACCAGTTCAGTTCTATGTTTTCAGTCAAAGGGGAAATGGATTTGGCATGAGTAATATTCTTGGTTTACAGTCAATGGGGAAATGGATTTGACAAGAGTAATCTGGTTCCCTTTTGGCTTTTGCTAATCGTCGTAAATTTGTAATGTTGTGCAGGAGTGCTCTTCAGAGCGGCTAAGCATGTACAATGGTATAGACAGCTGCTATCTATAACAGACTGACATGTCATTTATAGACAGCGTTAGAGACAACTCATGCAATGATATAGACAACACATTTATGAGTAGATAGCTTCTTCCTACATACAACCTGTCTTGATTCTCGTGCTAGAGTCGACTCTAAATTAAGAGACGGCTCAACTCTCTATACACACCCTCTCTCATCCACATCATTTTTTATCCTACGTGACAAAGCTTAAAGACTGCTGACATGTATCATTGTACATGCTCTTAGAGAGAGAAGTTAAAGCAAGTACTAGTATAAAGGAATGTGAAGCTTTGATTGACAATAGCAATATTCTTCATTGATTGAATAAACAGAGTTGTTTCTCCACGTCCATATGTCATCCTGGTTGCTATAAATTCTGGCTGCCTTTTGAATTTTGACATGTAAATACTTGACAATGGATTTTTTTTCTGCTGCCTATCTGTGATTGTTCTGTCAAATTCGTTGTGAAAGTAAGAAAAATAACGAAGTGTTTTTTTCCTAGGAAAAGACCAATACAAACTGATCCATTGACAATCTCCAAAAATATGCTTTGCAGAATGTCAGTTGAATCGAAGAGTCGACTGCATGAGAAGTGAATTTGGCATATTAGAGCAAGTTAATAAGAGAGCTAACTGCAAGTTTTATCTTATTGCCATATCATATACAGCCAACCTAACAACTCACCCATATAATAGTTAGCTATACATACATACAAAATCATTAATATTTGGCCCACATTCATCCTCTCATTCTCTCACCAAGTTTCTTGGAGCCCGTGCTGTAGCCGGCTGTAGATCTGCAGCCCGCTTCTCTCCTCTCATCTCTCCTCCAATTCACCATAAATCTGATGTGGCAATCCTTACGGCCTGCTTACCTCGCCTTATTATACTTGCTCTTAGGAGGTGATCTTGCGTGGCGGCGGATTATCCACTGTCCTTTTTACTTCCTCTGTTTAATTCTCCTTTTCTACAAGGATTACCTTTTGCCAATTACTTTAGTCGTTTTCTATTGAAACTTGACATGTTTAGCGATAATACAACTTAAATTGGAAATTTCCGGGACTAATAAGTGAGTTCCAAATCTTTCAAGTATTGTAATGGTGGAACGGATTGTTGTTGCAGTAGAAAGCCATAAACGAAACTAGAAACTAAGGGTCTGTTTGTTTTTGTCTTGGATTCTTTAAAAATAGATTTTGAATAGTGGTCGTTGAGAAGATGATTTTCGAAAATCTGGAATCCAAAAGCATATATGAAGTGGATTGTGGATTCTAGTATATATAGGTAAACTGGATTGTGAGAACCGATTTCTAAAATCAGACTATTTATTTTTTTATTTTGTTTTTAAGGTTAGAATTCAGAATCAAAAGTAGAAACAAACATATTGATCACCGTTCGACACTTTGGTCTTTACCCCATATTTGTGTACACCTACCGCGATAGCTAACTTATTAGTCCAACCATAAAGAATTCGAAAGCGAAAACTATAAACTAGCTGAGTGGTACGCATATTTACGCAGCAAAATTTAAAGTTTCAGAGGTTCAGAACTTTTATATAATTACACGAGCAAGTTTTGAACTTTAACTATAACTGACGAAATTTATATTTTGCGGTCACTCGCACGCGATGTTTCTTGCGGTGATGCCTAGGTGCACGTCACGTTGTTCACATTCGTGGGGGAGGGAAAGAGTGAGTGATCAGGGGCGGAGAGAAGGGGGGCGCGCAGGGGCCTGCCCCCCCCTAATCCTCCCGTAAGTCCATTAGGCCCATAAGGCAATCAGGTCCAAGTTCAACATGCAGTCGTGGAAGTCGGAACGAGCTAACGAGGGCGCCGCAGTTCGCCTGTTCGCGTTCTCATCATCTCGTGTTATCGCGCCGCGCCGCCGCTGTTAAGCCTGTTATCTTCATAATTCCGGCGATCCAATCCTGCAGGCTGCAGCTGCAGGCCAGCCGGCTTCCGCTTGCTGTTGTGCACCCTGCCTCTGCGTGACTGCGCGTGCGCCGCGTCGCTCCGCAAAGGTATTATTCTAATTCTTGGATGCCCTAGGCTACGGTTAATTAAATTGAGAGTTGAGACATTGATTCATTGCCAATTAACATGTGTTTTGTTACATAAATAGATTATTAAATAATATAATCCCTTTATTGTTTGATCCTTTAGCCGATGTTACTGCTTATAGGAAATATGAAGAGGATAAGAACACTTGATAGTTGGTATAAGCCGGTTGTTTCTGCTGAAAATTCTAATGCGAATAATGATCAAGATGCCGAGCTAGTAAATGATCAAGCTACTGAGCCAGTTGAAATGCAAGCTCCAGCTACAGAACAAAATGCATCTGCACCCTCAGGTACTTCGGTTTGTCAATAAAGAATGTCTTATTAAGGAGCGTTTTCTTGACCTTATTCATGTTACTGACACTGCTGCATTGACTCTTAAGGACTCAATTTGTGTTGTACTATCAGATAATAATCTAAGTGTGCAAGATATTAGGGGTCAAGGCTATGATGGGGCAAGTAACATGAGAGGGGAGTGGAATGGATTGAAGGCACTAATTCTTAAAGAGTGTCCTTATGCATATTACATCCATTGTATGGCTCATCAACTTCAATTGGCTCTAGTCGCAGCATCGAGGGAGGTACATGAGGTGCACAATTTTTTTCCGAATGCAAATTTCATCATAAATGTTGTTAGTGCTTCTCCTAAGCGCAATGATGAGTTATTAGCGAATCAAGCGGTGAAATAACTTCGAGAAATTGAATTGGGAGAGCTTGATACTGAGGAAGAGGACTAATCGGATAGGCTCTCTTCAAAGACCGGGGACACTAGGTGGAGTTCTCATTATAAGTCTATTACGAGCTTGAAGAAGATGTTTGTTGCCACAGTTTGATTACTCTGTGATATTGCGAATGATCGATCGATTACAAGGTATTCTCGAGGTGATCTGGGAGGTGCACTTAAGATTATTGTCACTTTTGATTTTGTATTTATTCTACTCATGATGGAGAAGATAATGAAGATCACCGATGTATTGTGCCAAACACTACAAAAGAAGGATATAGATATCATAAATGCAATGGATTGTGTATCTAACACAAAGGAATTACTTCAGGGCTTGCGGAACGATGGCTGGGAACCTCTTCTCGAGGATGTCAAAAAATTTTGTGAGAATAACGAGATTGAGATTCCAAATCTAAATCGCAAGTAAGTTCATTTACCAAAATATTTCATTGTTAATTTTTACCTATAAGATAAGAAACTAATCTCTCTTTTAATGCAATTCATAGGTATGTTGATGTGACCAAGTCTAGGAATAAGCATGATAACACCACAACTCTTCACCACTATAAAGTAGATGTGTTTAATGTGGCAGTTGATCAACAACTAATTGAGTTGAAAGATCGATTCAGCTCTCAAGCGACAGAGTTTCTGTCACTTTGTGCTTCTTTGGATCCAAGAATTGACACCTTTGATATATCAAAGATATGCACCTTAGTAGAAAAATACTATCCTGCTGATTTTTCTAATCAAGAAAGAGACCGATTCTGATGCCAACTTCCACATTTCAACTTGATGTTTGCAACCATCGAGCTAAACACATTGCCATCGATTCTTGATTTGATAAAAGGACTTGTTAGGCGGGTAGAAGTTCCTTGTATCCAATGGTTGATGATTGTTAAGATTAGTGGTGACTCTTCCAATATCAACTGCAACCACTGAGAGAGCCTTTTCAGCTATGAAATTTGTCAAGACCCATTTGAGGAATAAAATGGGAGATGATTTTCTGCGAGGTTATATGATCATCTATATTGAGAAGGAATTGGCAGCAAAGATTACCTCTCCTGAGCTAATCAAAGCTTTTGATCTAGCTGGTCCTCGTCGAGGTAAATTCAAGCTAATAGATATGTGATCATGTAAGTCTCTTGATCTCTCCAAATATATCATGTATGCTACATCATTTTGATATCTGTAGGAGTTAATTAGTAGATGATTTTATGGTGCAGCTCATGTTGATTTTCTTATTATTTATGCTCTATGGAAGTTAGTATGTGCATGCGTATATATATCATGCCATAGTATTGTATGATTTATTATTGGTGGATTGGCCCCCCTATGCTGAAATCCTGGCTCCGCCCCTGTGAGTGATAATACGGATCAGGCCATCAGAGCAATGCCACGTGTCGCGGCTCCCACCGGCTCGGCCGGCCAGGTCGGCTCTTTTTTTTCGTGTGTAAGTCTCTTAAAAAAGTGTAATTATATGTAGATTCTTCTCGTGCTTTTTTACGAAAATAATTTTTTGGTTCAGAAAAATTACGAATCTTTCGTGAAAGGACCCTAAATAAATACCGAAAAAGAGTGTAGTTACGTTTAGATCATTCCAGCTGTTTTTCACGAAAAGAACTTTTCGATTTATCGCAATCACAGATCCTTTGTGAGAGGATCCTAGATAGATGCAAAAAAAACGTGATTGTATTTGTACCGTTTGCGTTTTCTCGATAATTTAAAAAAAACATAAAAAAACGAAATTATTTCTGGAAAAAAAAACGACGCACGCGGAAGAGTTTCTGGCCAGGCGTGCAGTTCACGTCGCCCATGGCTCCCCCCTCGGCCGTCAGTATATTCTAGTCGCTGTGTGTTTGCTCCCTCTCTATAACTCTATTCCTCACACATGGAGATGAGATGACGCCTTCACTTTCCCTACAAGTTCTCTTTGTTCCACCCTAGATACGCTTCTTCAATTCCAAGGCGCTGCCTCGCGCGGACATTGGTGACTATCCTTATTCCTGGGTAGTGGACGTTCCACTCTGATCCGCCGCAACCGCCAATTCTGAAGTATCCCCATTCGATTATAAAGTTTTCCCACCGAATTCAGAAGTTTTCCAGCCAGTCCGAACGTTCTTCCACTCGAGTTGAAGGTTCTCCACCTGACTAGAAAACTCACAGATCTCAGTATAAAGTACACAGCTGGATTCAAAAAGTTTTTAAACTTGTCCAGTAAATTGCACCGTGAATTTGTCCGACAAATTCAAATAGGTCACTGAAGTCCCAACCGGCATGTTTATGGCTTGTTTAAGTGCGTCAGTCTAGGTTATTAATATACTAGCCTAGTGATAAAAGCTAGTAACATGGTACTAAGAGTTTGTTTGGTAGAGTTTCAAATCTCAGTTTCATTTGAGATCTGAAACTTGTAGGTTAAAATAAAGTGAATTAAGTTTATATTTTTGGTCTAACATATAAATAAGATGATCCACGGAGCCGTGAGTACATTAAGAGTGTTTAGATGGATCATCTTGTTTACATTTTAGACCAAAAATATAAATTTAATTATTTATTTAGTATTTTCAGATCTCATATATAAGATCTGAGCTCTACGAGAACTGTTATCGATTTCACAGATCCGTGGATCTGGTGGAGCTGATTTTCTAGCTCCACGATGAAGTCAGCCGTGAGTACATTAAGAATGTTTAGATGGATCATTTTGTTTATATTTTAGGCCAAAATATAAACTTAATTTCTTTATTTTAGCTCTGAGTTTGAGATCTCGGAGAAATTTGGGATCCTGTTTCTACCAAATGCGCCTTAGTCACTGCCCCCACATGCCTACTATTGTGTCATCCCCACGGGAGGGGGCTATTTGCCCCGCAATCTCGCTGTCCGCTGGCTCGCGTCCCACTGATCTTCTTCCGCGTGCCGCTGTTCTCTAGCTGATCGCTAGTCATCAGTTCATCTCGCGCAGTGCAGCTTGCTCCATCTTCCATGACCATGCCCGGTCGGGCTCGAGTTTGATGAAGTCTCTCCGGTGGATTCGCCCCTCGTCAAAGTAAGCGAGAAAGCTCTGAGATAATGACATTTCTTTTCTCGTGAAACAGAGAACCTACCGATCTGAGTCTCCTTACTAACAAAATCAAGAAACGAAGGGAAAAACCACCAGGCAAAACGCAACTTTGATGATTGCACAAGTAGCATGATTTTTCTGGTGAATTTGAATGTTTGAAAATTACCATGGATAACATACACAACTGTTAGTTGACAGATTAATATATAGTTAGACTGCCAAAATCCAGCTCGGTGGCCGGCCTAGAACTTGTGAATTGTGATTGTTAATTTCCTCGTCACCTCATACTAGCTAGTACATTACATCCTCATAGGTGGAAGTCAAATACTTAGGACAGCTAGTGTTTGGTCAAAAAACCATGTGCTTCCACTATAATACGCGCGCTAAGAACAAACGACCACTTCCTAAACAACTGTGTGTTCCTTTGGCCACACGAAATGGCCGAACAATTAATTATTCATGGTACGTGCCAATGGATCGAACTGCTGGAACATGTACGGCAATATTTTTGTTTAGCCGAGATGCATAGTATCCTATGAGCAAATTAATATCGATCGACGAATCCATCTGCACGCACATGACCACACCGACTATCCCCGTAGTTACGACAAAACTGACAGATTGAAAATTCGATCGGTTAAGGCATCAACATGACAACATGGCGTTGAGCCTCACTGCAGGTTACAATGTGCAATTAAGATCCTCCTTTTTGTCTTCAGTGGGGTTTTCTTTGGGCTGTTTTCTCGTTTATATTTGGGTTTTCAGTGGTATTTTCTGTTATCGTTTATAGGGTTGTGTTGTGAGGTTTTTCTGCCGATTTTTTCCTTAAAAAAACTGGACCTAACAATCTCTCTGTCTTCTTAATAAAGTTCGCAGCAATTCTCTTGCTGCTCTTTCGAAAAAAAGATCCTCCTTTTTGTCAAACAAGGCGTGGGATCTCAGGGATCTGCACACTACGTACTACGCTAGGGAAACACCAATCAACGTTCGGTTAGCCTCGCGTGCAGCTTAATTTGAAACCTTTTCTGAAGGTGGTGGCCGGTGGATCGATGTTGCTAACCGAGACATCGCCTGGTAGATGTCTACACGTACCGGGCATGCATGTGTGTGTGGAACGTTAGTTGTCATGCCAGTAAACGCTTGGGCATGCGATCGACATGCATGCAGAAGCGGCACATTCCGTGATCTCGCAGCAAGGCTGGACCGATTCCCGGCAAACATTTATAAGTACCAAGCCATATATGCAAGAATGCCCATTTTCGAGTTTGCTTCCGATTGATGCTAGCTTGTCGAGCATGCATGTCTCAATCCAAGGCCCCTCCTGTCCTCTCCTTGAGCATCATGTCAAGTGTAATGGTCGATCGGTTGGTCATCCTGTTTGACGTGTAAAACTACAGCAAGCAAATGAATGATTGCATGTACCGTGCTGCAATGCAGATAGAACAGGAATAAAAGCGAAGGAGCTGAAATTAGAAGATGATGATGCTTCTTCGGCAGCCTAAGCGAAACTAATAAAAAAAAGATGTTGCTGTCGTCTACCAAACAAAGCTCTGCCTCGACGGTAGGGATATATCATATATGACCGGTCGGAATTAGACGGTGTGCATCCGTCCTGGAGAGAGGTAGGTGAGGAAAGCATCTGTTTGACCTTAAGCAGCTTAATTATTAGATGGATGTGTATATATATCGCTTAACCTGTGAAAGTTGGTTCCAATTCCAACTAGCACTCCACTAGTGAGATCGGGAAATTGTATTGTTCAACCGAACTCATTTTTTTTATGGCGATGGAAAAAAGGATTGTTCAACCGAACTCGTACCACCAGAACATCAGGTAGATTTGGAATTCATGGTCTGTACAAAAGATATCAACCAACCTATTTTGCATGTAATATTTAAGGCTTGTTTGAAGGAGCCGTAGCTTTCTCTAAAAACTCCTTTTTAACTTCTTAGATTGAAAATCGGTTATAGTTTTTTATAAGAGACCTAATAATAAATAGCTAATTTTTCTCCGTAATAAACTGTAAAAGTAAGTTCAACCTAGTTTTCAGCCTTTTGGCTTTTGCTGGTTAGTGTGCTCTTGGTCGCAAAATTTTCCCGAATCAATCTGGGTTGTTTTTGGGCCCAATGAGCAGTCTCTAACACCTAAGGAGCTTTTAGCTTTATAGATAGTAGAAGATGGGCCGTTTGTAGCACATGGATCCGATACTCCAATCCACCCAGATTGGGCCGTTTCTGATGTCGCCGCTGGACGAGACCTGCCTACTGATGGCGAGGGCGACGTGGTGCTCCTCGTGCGTGCAGACGCGCATCGCCGCAGCGGGTGGTTGAATAAGGTGTTTTGGGCTGTGGGCCTGTGGAATAGGCAGGCCCGTCCAACCGTGGAGTACGTATGATTTCCCTGAAAATATGCCGAGAGTCTAACGCGTTTTTAGGGAAAAAAATTTCTGGTGGCTGTGCAGCACGACACCAGATGCCGCCGCATGTGACAGTTACAATCTTCAAGCAATGTGAAACCAGCCCCGAGTGAGCCGCTTTTCCCTGGCCGCGCGACGCCTCCACGGCTCCACCAAGCCAAGCCACACCGCGCTCTCCTTTCCTCCGGAAGGCTCATCTATTTCCGTCTCCTCCGGCGTGCTGGTGGAGGCTATGTTCGCGGAGGCCATGTTCATCTTCACGCTGCTGTTCGTCATCTGCGCGACCATCCTCGACCGGAGCCCGAGGAGGAATTCGACGCCGGGGATCAGCCCGCTGCTCATCGCCCTCCTCGTCGGCGCCAACACCGTCGCCGGCGGCGCGCTCACCGGCGCGGTCCTTCGGGCCCTCGCTGGCCACCGGCAGAACAGAGAGCACGGAACCTGAAACATCAAAGCTTTGCGCTGGATCTGGACTTCTAGTCTTCTAGTGACAAAACAACCGAACTTCAGACTTCCCTCACGCCAAAGCATAGCAGCGCACAAAACAGGATTACTCTGGCAAAGCAATCAATTTGCATAGGTCAGGTTTTTCAGTGCCAACTTCTTACTTTTCTTATTGCTCTGGCTAATATTTATACCCAGGTATTTTACATACAACAAACCGACTCTGTTTACAATCTAAATTGTATTCTGCAACCGACTCCAAAACAATTACTCTGACTTCCGAATACTATTCCTAGTCTGGCACAGTTCCGGATACTTAACAGAGAACAAACAGACTTGGAAAACAACTGAACCTTCGACTCAATTACAAACTGCCGTAGACTTGAATAACAAGATTAACTCAACACTGTCGGCAGATGACAGAGGCAATACCTGAAGCAGTAAACACCAATAACAATATTAGAGATGTAGTACTACCTCAAAGCCAAGTCAGATCTCTTTAGACGGGAAGACTTGATTCTTTTCTATTCGGCGGCACAACAAGAAAAACTAGCACGCAACAAGAAAAAAACATCAAAGCAATGTTCAGGGTATTTTGGTGCTGCAAACAACTTCCGCAGATTTTCGGTTTTCCTCTTGCATTACTTACATAGTCAGAGATTACATGAACTTTAACTGAATACATTTACAAAATACAATCCGGATTGCACAAGCTAATTGGACTCTAACTCAAACTTTTAGACTCCCAACCGAGACAGGTTCACTATGCCCTGTCTGACAAAACTTCAAAAACCAATAGCAACTCTGAAACAGAAAGCAAAGTTAGAATGACCTAGACTTCGAACTAAATACCAGCAGACTCCGATCAAAACAGAAACCGACTAGATTTCTAACCATAACCGAAACTGATATTCTTATGCACAAGATTAATCCCAACAGCTGCTTCATCATCAACACTTAATTCCACATCTTCATCGCCAGAAGCAACCATTTACTAAAAGAAGCTGAGGGAGCCCTAACTGGCAGTGCGAGCATGCGGCCCGGCCTCTGGCGCCGGGGGAGAGGGCAATGCACCTGGGGGCAGGAAGCCAGGAGGGCAGCGTGCCTGGGGAGGGTCGGGGAGGAGGGCCGAAGCTTCTTCCGGTTGGAGGGTGGCGCTGCTACGGGGAAAGACGGCTTCCCGTCCGCGCGGCCTGGCTTGGTGGAACCGTGGAGGCGTCCGGCGCCGGGGAGAAGCGGCTCGCTCGGGGACTGGCTGGACGCAGCGTGGATGCTTCAAAATTGCAAGTGGTGTTAACGTGGGCAAATCTGGTGTCGTCTTTGCTGCTGCTGCAGCGTCTTGACGACGCCGTAAAATTTTCCCTCGTTTTAGCCCTTACTCACCCGTTTTAGCATACTAGCCGAGTGTGTAAGTTCAACCTTCATTAGTTATGGTTTTGGTGTTAATGACAAATCTAATCGTGCGTTAATGAAAAATCTAATATTAAGTTTATCCCCTAATGCGATATTGTTATTAATGACAAATCTTATATCGAGACTAACTTGTTTATTTAGAATATCTTTGTTTAGTCTCATCACATTGAAAAATGGAAAACCCAAGGTATGTTTGCATATTCATTCTAGTATTAGTTGCATACTTTGGAGTCAAGTTAAAATATGAATGTCCCGTTATATTAACCACAAAGCGTGCATCATGTTCCCAATCCATATATTACATGGATGCACACACTTAGGGGAGTTAAGTGGTTTAACTTGATAGTTTCATTGTATTGATCTATTCTTTATTGACACATATAAGGATCAAGACAAAGAAACTAAATCCTTGAGTATATATTTGAATTGCCTAGTTATAAGTATACTCATGGTAATATAGGATATACTTCAATACGATCAATTTGAATATGTGCATATTATCTCCAAGTCAATCATATTTATGCACATATACATGTGGGGTGTATTCTATAGTTGATGATTTAGAGTAATGATCATTTTCATACAATTTATATATAATGGATCATTACTTTTCATCAACATGAGTATATGAAAACTTGTGTAGTTAATATATACTCACATCAATTTAAATGATAATTTAAATTGAGTTCATTTGTCTTATTAATCATTAAAGAATATTTCATCATGTGTTGATGGTGTTCCGTGATTAATTAAGGACAAATGAATAGTTCTTAAGTATAATAAAGCATGAGTTGCATTATTGTACTTAAGACACAATTAAATCATTTCAATTGATTTAGGTTGTGCTCAATTGATCTAGAGGCATCCATTATGTGTTAATGGAGTGCAAGAGATAATTGAGACAACCATGCATCTTGGACTAACAAGTTTCATGAGTTATGTTTGAGTTAGGTCCAAAGATGAATGAGATGATGAAAACGGGACAAGGACGGCATCACGAGTTGATGGGCGTCAAGAGAAGATCTCGAAGAGGAGTCGAGTAGAGATCCCGGGGGAGTATCAAAGTGATGATCATAAAGACCCCAAAGGGGATTGCTTGCGCGCGGCGGCGAAGGTATAATTAGATAGGCTAAGGACTTTATAGTCTTTGAGTCTAAGGTTTTTATCGCCGTGCTATTAAGAGGGGTCGTTCCCTAGCTTGAGCTTCATCATGTGTTGGTGATCTCATTCCGCGTTCACTCGAGCTCAAACCATTTGGATTTATTTTTTGCATGAGGGTTAACCATTTGGCATGTGTTGCGAATGGGTTAAACTTATGCTTGGTTGCATTTGGTTTTCGCATAATGCTTTGATTCGCATGTGTTGCAAATAGGATAAGCTAATGCGTGGAGTTCACTTTTGCATGTGTTGCATTAGTTGAAGCTTCACGTTTTGGTTCGCAAAACTATCTTTATAAAACCCGTGTGATTGCTTGGAGCTAAGTTTTGCATGTGTTGCAAAAGGAGAGAGCTCAAGCACGAATTTGTGTTTGTGTGTTTGTATGGAGCTAGAGGCTTGCATGCGTTGCGAGTAAAGAGCTCATATGGTTGATTTGGTTTAGTTGAAGTTTGGTTTTGGTGTTGCTTTGAACTAGAGAATTGCATGTGTTGCAATTAGAGAGTTCATGCATCTTGATTTGATGTTGCTTGGAGCTAGACTTTTGCATGTGTTGCAAAGAGTAGTGCTCAAGCATGAAATGTATTCATTGCGTTATTTGTAAGTTCACAGCGAATAAACCGAGGTTTATGAGTCCGAATTCGAGAGCATGTGAGTGGGGCTTGCAGCGGTGTTGGCAAGTTGACCGGTCTTGTGTTGACCTTCACATGGCTAGGGGATTAATCTCATAAACTTCGAGTTTGTTTTGCTTATCGTTTTGCAAATAGATTTGGAGTTGGTTGCAAAATGTGTTTTTGCAATTTGGTTTAAATTCTTTGAGCATGAGCTAAAATGGTGCAAATGTGTTTTGCACGAGTGTTTGATCATGTGTTGATCATGTAGAAGCTCAAAGAATCGCGTTTGGATTTTTTGGAAATGAGTTTGCGAAAATCCAGTGTTGGGCCAGCCATCGGGTGGTGCGACCATCCATCGAGTGGTGCGACCATCCATCGGGGACCATCCATCGGGTGGTGCGACCATCCATCGAGTGGTGCGACCATCCATCGGGTGGTGCGACCGAGTTGTCCTTCGGTGTGACCGGGAGGGCTCGGTGTGACCGGGCGTGTGCGGTGCGACCGAAGGTTGCTCGGCTTGAAATTTCCAGTGAGTGGCGCTTGCGGCTGGCGTGTGGGCGGTGCGACCGGCCCGGGTCCGGTCGGACCGGCCGGGCGGTCGGACCGGCCCCCGTGCGGTGCATTATTTCCAGAGAAGCGTGTATTGATCTTTTGGTTGGGCGGTGCAACCGGGCGCCATGCGGTCGGACCGGCCACGCGGTGTGACCGGCTGTTGAGCGGTTGCACCGGCCGTGTAACGGTCGGTTTTCCGACCGTTGCCCTGTGAGGGTCGGTCGGACCGGGATTGGTCCGGTCGGACCGGGCTTGTGCTGATTTTTCCTGTTTCGACCCCCAACGGCTAGTTTTCTTGTGGGGGGCTATAAATACCCCCTTGGGGGGCTTGGGGCATGTTGTTGTTGATGTTGGCTGCATTGGTTGAGTGTGTGGGAGTTGTTTGCATGTGTTGCTCTTCTCCATTTGCTTCTTGAGCTCAAGAGTGAGGCTAATTGCATGTGTTGCAATTAGTGAGTGGTTTGAGAGGCTCTTGTGCATGTGTTGCACTTAAGTGAGGTCCTTGTGCATGTGTTGCACTTGGTGATCACCGGGAGCGCATTTGTTGTGCCCGGTGAAGTTGACGAAGGCGGCTTGTTACTCTTGGAGGTTGCCGACTCCTAGGCAGCGTGGGCGTCGTCTTGTGCTGGAGCTCTCAAGGTTGTGAGAAGCCCGCGAAGTTTGTGAAGGTTCGGGTTGAGCCTACGCGGCGTGAAAACCACGACTAGTGGAAAGAGGCGGTGCTCGGCGGGAGCCGGTCCAAGTGTGGGCTAGCCTCAAGCGTGGACTAGGGAGACAAGCAAGTCTCCGAACACCACGGAAAAACATCGGTTGTCCTTGTCTCTTTACTCTCAAGCATTTACATTATTGAGTATTTATCAATTGCTTGAATTAGAATTGCTAGTATTATTTAGTTGATCAATTTATCAATTCTTGTGTAGAGACATAATTTAGATAGTGCACATAGTGAGCCTAGTTGATTTAGGCCTTAATTGTCAAAACCGAGTTTATCGCTTCTGCATTATAATTGTGTAGGTTTTGACATAGGGGTTGATTAGAGCGAATTGATTAGTGAGCGATCGAATTTTGTAAATCGCCTATTCACCCCCCCTCTAGGCGCATCCTCGACCCTACAGAGTGCTCGTGGTTCCAATGGAACAACAATTGCTAGTACAGACGAATTAAAACAGTAGAAGAACAATTTATGGTAATCATATATAGTCTAAAAGATTATATCGTAATAATCAGAAAAATTTTAAGGTGCAATTTACAAATTTTCGTATGGTGGAAGCCCTCATGCTTAGAACTGTAAGACTCATACAGATGAACTAACAATAGAAAAATAACTTTTAATAATTATATAAAGTTTTAAAGACTAAACGGTAATAATTAGAAAGGTTTTAAGGTGTCCTTTTCAAGTACTTGAAACTATAAGTGGTATTGGAGCATTAGCTAGTCGTGTGTTACACGTTCCCATGCGTACGGTCGTGTGTTTTTTTTGAATCTGCTGTGGTGTTTGAGAGAATTATTTTTACAAATTTAAGCGATAGCAAATTATTATCATCAAAACGAGGGGGAGGGAGGGGTTGATGGCGAAGCCTTCTGTCCCGAGATGCCCGTCCTTTCCTAGAACGCCCGAGATCCCTAGAGGCCTAGACTGTACCTTTTTCGTCAGACAATATTATGAACGGGGAGAAACTAGCGTTCGGACGTTCGATTTCTGTTCATTCCATCGGACGTCTTTTGCAATATTTTTCTATGTTTGCAACATTTTCTACCAACGCGCGAAACATTTTTTTAACGCTTGCAACATCCGTTTACTGTAGTAAATTTTACTGTTTATCGAAGGAAAATGTTGTACGCGTTGTAATAAAATGTTGCACATAAAAAAAATATTGCAGTGCGATCGAAAATTTCGGACGTCCGAATACAGGTCATTCTGATCATCTCTCGACTACTGAGCCTATTTTTTTCCAATCCTTTTGGTATAATTTTGTTGGGGGTGACACGATACGAGGTTTGGTATAATTTCCGATCATAATTGCTTGTACTCTAGAGCGCGAGTTTCAGAGGTGGTACCTGTGCAACTGAACAATACGCAGAATATGCGTATCTATCCCCCTATTAAAGCTTGCAAAGTTTCTAGATGGAGAGCCTATCCAAGTGTCACTTTTGCCCATTTTACGAAAAACTCCCTATGTTTCTTGAAATTATGGATAGGTTCTTGCAAATTACGAATAGGTCTTTCGCGATTTTTTGTGAGAGAAAGATTTTCTTTTCTAAATCGCATTTGGGTCCCTCGTGCGCCGTTTTACGGAAAAAACCTCCCGTTAAATTCAAATCACGAACAAACCCTTTTCTAATTTTTCAGGATAGCGAACAGGTCCAAAAACGTAACATTCAGGTCCTTACTCTTTACGTCTAGGTCATTTCTCCGTTTTTCTCGGGAAAAAATGTTTTCGTCACCAGAAAAATGTGTTCAGCTCTATCTCTAGACTTTTTCCCTCCGTTCTTTCCGGAAAAAATATTTCCGTGCTCCGTTTTCCTCGTTTTTCCCGGAAAAAATGTTTTCATGGTCCGTTTTTCCTCATTTTTCCAAAAAAAAATCGTGGTCCGTTTTTTCTCTGAGAAAAACACAAATTTGTTTTTCGTTCACGCGCGCGACGTGCGCCGCGCTTAGTCCTTTCTCCATTTTTTCTGAAAAAAATGTTTTCGTGCTCCGTTTTTCCCGGGAAAAATGTTTTCGTGCTCCGTTTTTCCTCGCTTCTCCAAAAAAATTAAGTAGTCCGTTTTTCTCCGAAAAACACAAACGTTCAGCGTGGCAAAAAAAAAATTTATCCGTTTTTCTCCGAAAAAACACAAATTTATTTTTCGTTCACGCGCCGCGCTTATTGTTCTAGTAACCTCCATAACATGCAGCCGAACGAACAATATGCAGTACACTAATGCCAAACTGCATAGTTGATTAAACAGAATAGTATCATTCTCATCCAGTGCATTTAGACTCATTCGTTTGTCTCCTTTCTGAATTTCTTTTCATTGGCAAAAATAGCTAAGCTGTAAGCTCGTGCTCCAGTGTTGGAGAAAGCTCACCAATGTCTGGAGAAAAGGTTTTATACTTCGTGGGATGGCGCCTGACCTGGCTACGGATCAACATCAGGGCACACCCCGCGATTCACCCTCCTACCTCCAGAGCGTACCCTGTGAGAGGCCCCTTCAAGTCCCGCGGGCATACCCCGCGGGTGGACCTTTCAAGTCCCGCGGACGTACCCCTAGGGCTTACCCCACTGGAGGAGCCTTCGAGCCCCGCGAGCATATCCCTAGGGCGTACCCCACGGGAGGATCCTTCGAGCCCTACGGGCATACCCCGCGGGAGGTCCCTTCGAGCCCCATGGGCGTACCCCTAGGACGTACCCTGTAGGAGGTCCTCTGTGAGGGCCACAAGTCAGGAACCTGCCCCGGCAAAAGCAATGACGTGGGATCTACTACCATACCCCAGAATGACCAAGATGCCCTCGTTCAAGACCTTGTGATACGGGTAGAACGGTATTTTGTACAATAGGCTAGGCGCCTATAAAACCCCGATGTAGCCCTCACATGTAACCTGGACTCTCATTGAATACAAAACTTGAACTACTGGTGTGTCCCGAGGGAGCCTCACCCCGGAGCCCTCTGGCTCTCCCTAGGGGACACGCCGATAGGAGTAGGGCGCTTCCTTAGGCGCCCGAACCTGTATAAACTCTTGTGTTCACTTTGTCTCCTTAGGGCGGTGGCCCGTAAGATGGCCAGTGTCCCCTCTTTCTCTCGTGTCTTGTTTTCACACATACGACATTTGGCGCCATCCGTGAGGAGCCCTAGTTGACATCAAAGGCTATGGCTCCTACCAAGAAGCATCCCAAGCCTCCTCAATCCCCAAAGCGTAAAGAACAAGTCGATGGCCCTCCTTGGCGAGCCTCCAGGCGCGCACCTCCCTCCGAGATCGGAGCCATCCACCCTGGAGCAGGTAACGTCCTCCAAGCCCCAGAACCTGAGAGCTCCACTCCCTCCCTCTCATTGGCAACTACGGGTCAAGAACAACGGCTCCAAGATGCCATCATCGCCGCGGGGTTGATAGCCCCGGAGCCCGCAATCCCTCCTGAGGCGTGGACTTGTCCCGGTGGAGGGCTATGGTGGAGGCGACCACGAAGTAAGCGATGGATTACCTGATGGCCTCCTATCATCCTCCTAGCATCCCTCTACACCTTTCGCCACTCCCACCACCACCCTCGGTCCAAATCGCCACCGACCCGGGGGTCCATGGGGGGCCTGCCTTCACCTGCGAAGGGGGGAATCCCTGCATTCCCCCGTCGTTGGCCCATACGGCGGTCTCGAGTGGGGCACTGTTCTGGCCATTGCATCCACCAAGCTCGGGGATCGACATCCCACCTCTGCAAGCGGGAGCTCCAGGCCCCCCGCCATAAGCTCCCCCCTAGACAAATGCGCCTACACCCAGAACTGGTGAGTCACCTCCCGCCTGCCGGCATCGACCCTCTCCCTCATGGCACGGCATGGCTCAGGGCAGAGGGGAAACCTCTGAGACCAAAGGCACCTGTTCCCCCAATGGCACTTCTTGTGGAGCAAGGGAATCAGGCTGCGACCGCCCCTGAGCACTCACGAGGCTCCAGAGATCATCGTTCAATCCAGCGAAGCCAAGTGGAGGGAAGAAGCTACCGCTCTGTCTACTTAGGGCGAGCTTTTTCCCCTCCAAGTCGCCGTGAGTACCATCGCCCTGGGGGGAGGGAGGTCCAACGCCTAATGGGTCGAATGGCCGCTCTTGGGCATTTCATGTCACGATTCACCGAGAAAGGGCTTCCTTTCTTCAAAATTCTGCGCGGGATCAAAGGTTTCCGTTGGACCCCAAAGGCTCAAAGAGCCTTCGAGGATCTCAAGTCATACTTAAGCAATCCCCCACTCCTGACAAGCCCTAGCCCTGGGGACCCCTTACTACTGTACCTTGCCGTGACCCTAGTCACCACAAGTGTAGTCCTGGTCAAGGAGAAGGACGGGGTCCAACGGCCCGTGTACTACGTTAGTGAGGCTTTCGCAGGAGCAAAGACAAGGTACACAGAAGTGGAAAAGATATACTACGCGCTCCTCATGGCGTCACGAAAGCTTCGGCATTACTTCCTCGGGCATTCCATCACGGTGCCCACCGGCTACCCGCTAGCCCAAGTAATGGGCAACAAAGAAGCAACCGGGAGGATAGCCAAGTGGGCGACCGAATTGGCACCTTTCTCTCTCAAGCTCGTTGGAAGGACCGCCATCAAGTCTCAAGTCCTTGCAGACTTTGTGGCAGAATGGACAAACCCTCAGATCCCAAATGAAGTGACAAAGCGTACCATGTCACCTGACCCTCACTGGACCCTCTACTTCGATGGCTCCAAACGCCTGAACGGTGGGGGAGCGGGGATAGTTCTTATGAGCCCGGAAGGGAAGGCACTTGAGTACGCCGCACGCCTCTCCTTCAACCCCACCAACAACATGGCTGAGTATGAAGCCCTCCTTCTAGGGCTCCGCCTTGCAAGGGCAATGGGGATCCGACGTCTCCTCATCCTCGGGGACTCTCAATTGGTCGTCAACCAGCTAGACAAGTCCTATCAATGCCTTGACCCCAAGATGGCTAGCTATCTCGAAGAAGTACGCAAAATGGAATGGTACTTCTTGGGGATGGAAGCTCGCCGCATCCCCCGAGGAGAAAATCACCGGTCAGATCGTTTAGCCCGAGCAGCAAGCTCCCAAGAGCCTCTCCCACCGGAGGTCTTTCTCAAGGTGCTTGATGCACCCTCAGTCAAGGAAGATCCTAATGAGAACGGAGATCCTAAATTACCCCCGACAGTCAATGAGATCATCGCACCCGCAACATGGATGACCCCAATCATAGGGTGCATCTAAGGAAAAACGGAATCAGAGGACAGCACTGAACACCGAAGACTCTTTGCGAAGGCCAAGACCTACGTGCTTCTTGAGGGGATACTTTACAAAAAAGGGTCTTCCGCGCTGCTCAAATGCGTCCCACGAGAAGAGGTGGTCTCACTCTTACGGGAGGTGCATGAAGGTCTCTGTGGCTCACACCTTGCGCCTAGGGCCACTGCGGCGAAGGCACTAAGACAAGGTTTCTATTGGCCTACAATGGTGTAGGACGCATCGTCTTGTCACTCCCCCGCTGAACCTCTGCATCAGATCCCAATCACTTGGCCTTTTGCCCGGTGGGGCATGGACCTACTCGGACCATTCCCACCGGCCAAGGGGGGCTACAAGCATGCAATGGTAGTGGTGGACTACTTCACCAAACAGGTAGAAGCAGAGCCATTGCTGACAATCACGTCTTGAGCGATGTAGAAGTTCTTCTAGAAAAACATTGTGTGCCGTTTCGGAGTCCCGAAGGAACTCACAGTGGACAATGGGACTCAATTTGATGTCTCCTCCTTTAGGGACTTTTGTGACTCCATTGGGACAGTCCTCTGCTTTGCTTCGGTGGCATACCCTAAGTCCAATGGGGCGGTCGAGAGGGCTAATGGCCTAATCCTCCAGGGCGTCCACCGCCGACTTGACAAGAGCGCTTAAGCGAGGCTTGTGGGCGGAGGAACTCCTCAACGTCCTGTGGGGGATGCGTACCACTCCCAATCGTTCCACGAGACGAACACCCTTCTCGCTCGGGTGCAGTGGAAGCAGTCCTCCCTATGGAAGTCTACCACCGCTCCCTCCGTGTGGAAGTGTTATCGGGGGCCCAAGCCATCAACTTCATGATGAACGAGGAAAACCACAAGATGGAGGTGGATTTCATGGAAGAGGTCTGTGACCACGCTCTCATCAAGCATGCCGCATACGAACGGGAAGTCGTCCGTTTCTACAATGGCCAGGTGTGGCAGCGGACTTTCCTCTTGGGGGACTTGGTGCTAAAAAGGGTCATCGACCTAGGAGCCCAGGGAAAACTTCACCCTAAGTGGGAGGGGCCCTACTGTGTCTCAGCGGTCTTGGGCTCAAGGGCCTACCGCCTCTCCACCATGGAAGACAAGCCACTTAAGCACGCATGGAATGCTGACAAGCTTAAGAAAATTTACATTTAAGTTTTCTTGTAAGCCATAATGGCAACTATCTTATGTTGATGTAAACCCTTCTGAGGTCATCAATGAAGTATCATGTCTTGCATGCCTATTATTGCTTGTGTAGTGGTCTAAAAGGCCCTATCCCCCACATGTAGATGTGCAGGATGGGGCTTGAACTTCACACCCCTCAAGACGGGCTCTAGGGTGCATGGCCTCCGTGGCCTACCCTTGAAAAAGCCCCAATCGGCCTGGACAATTCGCGTCCCCCTTGAGCGGCCCCCTCCCTATCGGACCCAGGGAGTGGTGCGACGACTTGAGGCATTTTGCCTAAGTCATAGGGTGCTCCATGACTTAGTCCCCCATGGACCCCTGGCGCTATGCCAAAACGACCCCCGGGTCACAACTTCGCCCCGCTTGTTGAGAAGCAATAGGAACTTTCTTATTGCAAGGAGCTTAGCCTGGGAGACATCCCCTTCCCGGTGGGCGCAAACCTAGGCCTCTCAGGTCGATTAAGCTACTGAAAGACCATGTGGAGGTCTATCCTTGTGTGTGATGAGTAATTGACGAGATTTGAGCTTGGTTTGATTTGAAATTGAGTTTGATTTGAATTGGATTTTCGATTTGAAGCAATTTGAGTGTTGGTCGCTTTTCCCAGTGCTACTGGCCTAGGGGCGGCAGCACCGGAACTTTGAGATAAATTATAATTGATTAATGATTTTGGGATAATTATTGAATATCTTTGTGGGCATTGCTATGTGAAAGGTTTTTCCTTGTCTTTGATGGTTGTAGGGCAACGGTGCTAGGTCATGGTGAGGCGAAGGATGACCGGGACTAGGCGAGGAGCGTTAGAAGTCCAGACGGTTGGGAGATTACTGGAAGATGATCAGAGACGAAGTCCAGGCAAGCCAAGAAGACAAGGAAAGAAGGAGATGCTAGCTAGATGCCACGTGGATCAAGAAAGACCGTCGGATTACGGTCTAGTTGATAAGTTAGCGGGTCTAGGTAGTATGCTTTGAAAACCGTGCAAGAAAACCCGTTATGTGTGTGGGTTTTGGGTTAGCCCTTCCATGGATGTGTGAGTAGGTTAATCCTAACCCTTGGATGAGTGCTCTAGGGTTGAGGGACTCATCCAAGGGTGGTAGGTGGCCCAAGAGTAGTATAAATAGGGGTGGAGGGGTAGCTCCTCCCCTTGAAGGTTTTAGAGGTTTTTGTGCTCTTTTGAGCTTGCCCACCTTGTTGTGTAGCTTTGTAAACCTCCACCTTCTAGAAATACAAATATTTTTCATTCATGCTTGAATTTACATTACGCACTTACTTTATGTCTTAAATTCAGTATTTAAATTCCTGCAATTTACTTTCTTGCAATTTGGATTTGCATACCCTCCTTCTAAATGCTGATCTTGGATGTTTTGAGTGTGTTCATATGGTTTTACATCTCTTTTGCACTCTAGGATAGAGTAAAGATCATCTTTTCTATCAAGTTGCAATTCTGTCCAGAACTTATTCTTCGCATAGTAGTCAGTATTTGATTTTTAGAAAAATATAAAAAAATCCTTTTTGAGTGATTCTTATTGGATAAGGTGCGGGACTCTCATATGCATCTATAGAAAAATGTTGGAGTCCACTTGTTGCACCGTTTGGGCGCCATGAGGTGAAAACCGAGCTCCAAACCTTCTGCTCAAAGTTTCTGACTATCTATGTTCTTTGATTTTACTGATTTTTATGTAAGTATTTTTGAGGTGAAATTTGGTGGAGTTCTTTAAAACTCATTTTCTCATATGAATAAAAATTCTCAAAATTTCTTGAGTACCAGAAACCCACCAACCACCTGTTCAAATTGAGGATAGTCTTTGGAAATTCTGCTTTTGCTTTTCTGAAAGTGACTTTTGTGATTTGAATTGATCTCCTTTCTAAAAGTAAGAGTTGAATTGATTCCCTTTTGTTTTGGACACTAGACAACCAGGATTGTGACTTAAAAATCCCCACATATTCTATGGGACTCATCCATGCAAACTAGGGGTACACATAGTTGCCTAGTTGTTCCGGTATTTCACGATTTTCTTTGCGCGATCCTTTCGAGATATTAGTTGGAGTATTTTGGGGAAAAATTTTATTTGTGACCATTCACCCCCCTCTGTTCGCCATCTCGATCCTTCAGCTACTCATAATGATCATACAAGGACTACGCTGTAACCTAAGCCCCGAGCCCCCTAGTGGGGCCTTGTAGGCTGTACCTCCTAAGTGGTCTAAGATCCGATGCGAGACTAAGGTCACCCTAAGATGATACAGAGTCTGAGTCCCCCTAGCTGTTGGAGGAAGGAGACGCCCTCGTATTGTCTAAAGACCTAGAATACTCGCCCCCATACGTGACACAAAATAGGCTATTTTCTCCCCCTCGGGGAGAAGAAATCAAATGACCCTCCGGTGGGGCGCCCGCGCCTCGAACTCCTCCTGGAGTCCAGGGCACGATCATGCCCCCGTGAAGTTGCCGATCCTCGGCGAGACCTTCTTTGGCGAGCATAATCGTGGCCTTGCGCCGAGTCAGTTGTGCACTTCATTTGTATCGGATACCAACTGCCCCCCGAGGCACATCCTAATACAAAGCATTGCAAAAGTCATAAATAGTCCATACCATAATCTCAAAAGTAAGTTCATACAAAATGAAGGAAGTTTGTCCCAACTAATCATCATGAGTACCACAAAATACATCCCTAGTATAAAGAAGTGCATCACCTTGTAGGCCAAGAGCCCTAGTATATTAGATAAGAATCACCTAACTACATAACAAAAGATGTCGAATACACTCTAGAGGAAGTCATACATGCTCGGAACTTGGGCCCTCTCCTGGCGCCCGGAGATCGGTCCCACGAGGGACCCTTGTGAGGCTATCCACAAAGCCTCCCACAAGGGGCCCCCAAGTGGATCTACCTTCGTGGACGCTCCGGTGAACCTCATGAGTGTATAGTCCTCGGAGCGTGGTGAGGATGGCTTCCTTGCCTGCGGTGTCGGAGAGGCGGAAGATGGCTACAACCCCCATGGTCAAGGCAACCTTGGCAAAGGCCTTGCCCTTATCATCATCCGCCCTAGCAAGGAGACCGACACGGCCTCGCAGGATGCCAGCCCACTCCTCCCAATCCTCAAAGGGAGGTGGGAGGTGCTCCATTCTGGCCCCGAGCTCCCTCAAAGTGACCTGGACCAACATAGCAAGATTCATGAGAGATATAGCCATTGTCTTCCAGTCCGCTTCATACCTTTGCTCATGGGCATCACGGTCTGCCCCCACAGCTCGTATCACCACTTGAGATCTCTCCAAGTCAGCCTCTAAGTCCTTGACCCGTCGTCGGTACCTCTCCAACTCGGCCTCTGCCTTGGAAAGGTTGTCCTCCGCCGCCCTCTGACCCTCTTGGGCTTGTAGCAAAGCCCGCTTGAGGGCCTTTGGGTCATTCTGAGGATCTCGCGAAGGGGCGGCTTCCAGCATCTCCTCGACCATTCTCGGGACCCTATCAAAGAGGACGTTGCTCATTGCCATAGCCTGCAAAAGGGTGAAAGTATCTAGTGTCAAAGCAAGACACACACAAGGATCCCATGTTCAGGAGATATGAAAAAGGAATTGCAGTACCTGGTACTGAAGGGTCACGGTGGTCGCTAACTTCTCTCCCAGTACGTCCAAAAACCTCCTGGGATCGCCAGGCACCAAGTCTGCCATATACCTTTGCACTCGTTCAGTGTCCAGGAGGCGAGTCGTCTCGATTGCCTCCGCGCCTAGGGTGTGAGGGATGGCGTACTCAAGGAGGGCGCTAGAGGAACCACCCTGGTCCTCGCGCGCTGGCGTCGCCTACATGGGTGAGCACGGGGTAGTCACGTTCTCCGTCGGAGCCTTTGGGGGCACAACTGGTGCGGGGGGCTCTACCTCAGGGGCCACCCTATGCTCCACCGGATCTGTGAAAAGCAGTGAAGCAATTTGGACATGTAGGAAGAGAATTCACTCCATGGTAACTCAACGTGACCTTAAACATGTACCTTCAAAAAAGCAGAAGAAAGACTCAATGTCGTCGAGGTAAACATACCCAACGTCCTCCCCCACCACGGCTCTAGCTGGGGAGGAGTTTGGGCCATCGGGCTTGATGCCCATGAGCCCTTTGATCTCCCGAGCGAGCTCTTTGGGGCGCCAGTGAGCTCCTAGCTCGAGTCAGCTGACGAGCTCATTGGAAGAAATTTGGATGTAGTAGATGGAGAAGGTGAGGGTGGATGCCTGCTCGTCCGCTGAGGGCAAGGGCCAATGCCCTCCCCGTTGGGTGCCTTCTCCTTCTCGAGACCCATAGCACCTTTGCCCTTGGAGGCGGGATGCAGCGTGAGTCTTCGGGACTCCACCCCGAGGAGGGCCCCTCTCGCCCGTGGCATGGACCGTGGTGGCAATGCCCTGCTGGGAGGTGCTACCGCCATGCCCTTCGGTGGTCTGCTTGGCGCGTGTCTTGGTGGGCGAGGCCCGGGTGTCCTCCCATGGTGCCGCTGAGCCCTCTTCCATTGCTTTGGTCAAGGCGGGGACACCCGTGAGGGGAGGCGTGGGCAGCGCCGACCACGAAGTTCTTTCCCTCCATTGGGATGCCTTCGGCCTCGTATCCTCGTGCCTCAGATATGCACCATCTCCTTAGGATCATCTCAGCTTCATCTCTCGCTGCTTCCACAGAGCGAACTGCATGCAAAAAAGTAAGCATGAGAGGTAAAAGGATTGCATGCCAAGAAAAGACAAAGGCCACGCAAGGGCTCTTACCCTTCCCGATGCCAGGGTGAAGGCTGCCGTGGAACCCCAACCTAGCACGTTGAACAAGGGTGCTAAGGTTAAGGAGTGTCATCTATTCCATGAGGTCTCGGGCTCCCTTCCTCGCACACACCTCCCGGATGGCGTTGCGCAGTTTTCAGTCATCGTCGGTGACGCGACTCATCTCGGGATAAGTTCGTGTCGTCAAGGCCGGGTGTGACTCGCTGTAAATGAAGTTCTCAGCCCTCAGGTAGAACCACTTCTTTGTGGCGAAGGGCCAACATTCCTTCAAGGCATGCACAGGGAACTCCTCCTCATGTCGCGGGGTGGTGTAGATGCACCCCAAGGACCCTCTCCTGACATCCCCCCACTGAGAGCAGAAGTAGTAGTCGAACAGGGCGACTGATGGCTCCATGGGCGTCCCCAGGATAGTCGTCTCACATAGCCATAAGAAGACCCTCATTCAAACGAAGAGGTTCGGGCTAAGGTGAGAGAGCTCCACCCCGAGCGCCTGAGTGTACCTCTTGATGAAGGGGAGCATAGGAGCCCAAAGCCGACGTCCACCCATGACTTGAGAGCCACGACATACCCTGGCGGAGGGTTGGGGCTCTCCCCCGGCGCTGGGAAGTCCATGTCTCCGGTGGAAAGACGGCTCCCCCGACGGATGAGAGAAAGCTTCTCCACGTCAGTGAGCTTTGATGGCCCAGGGTCTACTTTCGCCTCCTCCAGGTCGAACCCCTCGTCGCCCGTCGGGCTCGCACCGGCGGCGGAACCAACAAAACCCATCATGTCCACGTCTCTCATGCGATAGTCCTCTCCATGGGGAGGCCTGCTCTTGCCCTTCCCTTTAGCGAAGGCGGCCTCATCCACCTTACCCTTGCCCTTAGTAGGGGCATCGCGAGGGCAGTCACCTACAAGCAAAAACGGAGTCGTCCTCAACAATGCCAAATTACCAAGGACCAATAAAAAGAGGCCAATGAACATTGGTGCGCCCGTGGTCTTACCCATGAAGTCCCAACTCCTTGCTCTCCTCGATGAAAGGCGTGATAGCAACGGCCCCCTAAGGACCTGCCACGCCAAACCAAAGGGTCAGAATCATGTAGAGGTCACCAAGGAATGCACGGACGCCCTGTCGAGCTCCAAAGGTAATGCCCAAGTGCGCTGCGCACTTGAGCCAAGTCCTGAGTTAGGCGTCGGTATGCAGCCAAAAGAGGGGCTCACCTCTAAGCGGCACTCGATCCATCTCCGTAGGAATTTGCTATCGATGCCTCCACCCCTCAGATGGGCTCCTTTTATATGGATTGTGTTCGTCACCTGAAAGTGATTCAACATTTGAATAAATATGATGAACCAGGCCGGGCAAAAAGAAGAGAATGGTTAGAAGCTAACAAGCGAAGGCTTCACAAGGGGCCCTGGTTGCTTTCCTCAGCACCAGCGGCGCACGACCGCAGAGGTTGCTCTGGCCAGTGGCGGCAGTGGGTAGCGCACCCCCCTTCTCTATGCACGGCGGCAATTCCACAGCTCACATGGCAGAGGACCGAAGCTCGGTGGCTTGCGGCAACAGCTTCACGGTCTGCACAACCAAAGCCTAGTGGTCTGAAGGATAGCGGCAGCGTGCTTCCTTCTCGTCGCGTGGCGGTGTGCTTCCTTCTCGCCGCGCAGTGGCTATGTGACGATCCCTCTAATGGCGCAGTGGTCCTTCCCGACCCCCGTGCGGCAGAGACCCACCCGGACTGGTGGCCAACGGCGACAGCGTCCCTCTTTTAGCACGTCAAGAAGAAGGCCATAGTGTCGTCCCGAGCAGCAGCAGTGAAATTTTCTCTGCTCGACGACAGCAGCAACCCCCTGCGTAATCGTGCCTCTCTCTCATGCGGCGGCGGTGAAGACTTCCTCATCCCGGCGATGGCAGCCACTACCTGCGTGACCGCACCCTACCTTCCCGCGTGGCAGTGACGTCTATGCAGCAGTGGTGCGGACCCGTATAGCAATCGCAAGATGTGCTCGGTCCAATAGTGGTGATGCTTGCCCGCGAGTCCCTGTCTCCTTGTGCGGCGGCGATGTCAATGGTCCTACCCGGCAGCAGTCGTGTAGGCCTGGGTGGCTACTCCCTTTTCCTCGCATGCAAGGCTCGGAACCAGCTTGTCCCGGTTGCAGTAGAGCTTGCCCCGCGCGACCGCGCCTTTCTCCGGTGTGGTGGCGGCACTTTCACCCCACGCGGCGGTGGCCCTCACGCTGCCATGGCTTAGCTAATACACGAGAAAGCAGGCGCCTCCCTTCCCTTTTCTTTTCGCTGCTGCTCTCTAGAACAGCTAGAAATAAAGAAAACGCAAGCGCGGACGGAGAGGGCAAGTTTCTAGCAGACCCTCTACGGGCCATTTCGGGCGCTAGACCGAACGCCCAAAGCGCAAAGAGAGATGCCCATACCGCCTCAGAAAAAAGTCTCGGGCGCTAGCCCCAGCGCCCTGAAACGCCCTCCGCTCCCTAGAATTGTATGGAAATAAAAAAGAGGTGGTCGACACCTTTTGCAAAAGCTTGCACATGGGCGTTGGCCTTGGCGCCCGCTCTCCGGTGCCCAGCGATCCGAGTGAGTGCAAACCCCTCGCCCATTCACTTGAGATGCTCATTGCTACAAACCATTGGGCGAGAAGCTAGGCGCCCGGAGTGCCTTCTGCTGTGTGGATATCCGAGGGCCGGTTGGACAGCAGCCGAGCTCTCGAGAGGCACCGCTCGATTCTGCCTACCCCTTTCAGGCTCTAGCGCCCTGAGAGACAAAAACGAACCAAGCACCAGCACCCTATCAATAGCGAGGTCCAGCACGGATGAAGGTCCGGGCACCCATACCGCAGCATGGGAGAAGTTAGAATGGGCATTGCAAAACTTCGCCTAGGGTGCTGATGATTCCTAACTGGAGGGCACCTATGCTCTTCCCCCGATAGTGGGGTGTATTAGCGCTTTCAATATCCTTTTGCACCTCGGGCGTCTCCCTATACGCCTAAGGGACAGGGGGGCTACTGTTGGAGAAAGCTCACCAATGTCTGGAGAAAAGGTTTTATACTTCGTGGGATGGCGCCCGACCCAGCTGAGGATCAACATCAAGGCACACCGCGGTTCACCCTCCTACCTCTAGGCGTGCCGTGAGGTCCTTCAAGCCCAGGGCGCACCCATGGAGGTCCTTCGAGCCTGCAGGGTACCCCAGGGCGTGCCCAGAGGTCCTCTATGGGGGCCACAAGTCAGGAACTTGCCCCAGCAAAAGCAATGACGTGGGATCTACTACCTACACCCCAGAATGACCAAGATGCCCTCGTTCAAGACCTTGTGATAGGGGTAGAATGGTATTTTGTACAATAGGTTGGGCGCCTATAAAACCTCGATATAGCCCTCACATGTAATCTAGACTCTCATTGAATACAAAACTTGAACTACTAGTGTGTCCCGAGGGAGCCTCACCCCGGAGCCCTCCGGCTCTCCCTAAGGGACACGCTGACAGGAGTAGGGCGCTTTCTTAGGCGCCCGAACCTGTATAAACTCTTGTGTTCACTTTGTCTCCTTAGGGCGGTGGCCCGTAAGACGGCCAGCGTCCCCTCTTTCTCTCGTGTCTTATTTTCACACATACGACATCCAGAAAATGATATCTGCCATTATGTTGTTTCGTCAAAATTTTTCCAACAACTTGGACCATGCTTTCTCGGTTGCTTGTTTGGAGAATCAAATAGCCTGTGCACTTATCATGAGTTAACTGACATGTTTCTCTGCACCTGTGTTCTAAGTATGAGATCAAACCGGCCAATGCCATTCTAGCAGAGGAAAAGCACTTGCCGATGTAATTCTTTCTCCCCACAACTTCCCTTGCATTACTAAATGCTGTTGCCAGCTTGTTGTGAATTGAGAATAGAAAACAAAAACTAGACACTGTCACATTAGGCACCAGAAGAAAGAAAAGCTTGTTATGGTTTTAATTTTGTATGGTCTGTTAAACTATCATGTGAGATCGTATTTAGTTTGAATAGGGTATAGATTAGCTGTCATATTTCTGTAAATATTGTTATCGTATTCTGTTAAGATTTGGTATAATTAATTTGTAATCCGGCAAGTAGCCCACTATACAATACAGATCTGTAGGTGATGTGTGCGGCAAATCATTTTCATGGTATTAGAGCCTAGTTTGGCAATGTCAACCTCATCTACCTCCTCATCACCCTCCTCCTCTTCCTTAGCCATGGCAGGTTTAGCCACATCTATACCCACGAGCCATGCACATTGTCAACATTAAGCTTGGAAGGGACAATTACATGCTGTGGAAGGCACACAGCTTCTGACATATCTAAGGAGCACCTAGCTTCTTGGATACGTTGATGGAACCGCCGAGTGCCTAGCAAGGATGATTACGACCACAACAAAGGTCGAAGTAGCCCAGATCGTGAACCTGGTGTATCTGATTTGGTTTCAACAAGATCAGATGGTTCCCAATTGGATTTTCTCCTTGTTGACTGAGGAGATGGTGGCGCACGTGATGAATATGGCGATGGCACGTGAAGTATGAATAGCACTGGAGCAAATGTTTGCATCCAGATCACAAGCACGAGTAGTTCAAATATGCATGCAACTCGCGAACCTCGAGAAGAAGGATCTCTCTGCAACATACTACTATCGACATATGAAAAACCTAGCAGATACTCTAGCTGCTATAGGTATGCTACTACGTGAAGATGAGATTATATCCTATTTCTTGCAGGTTTAGGATCAAATTATGATTCCTTTGTCACATACATCATGACTAAATCGGATGGACTAACTCTAGATGATGTTTATGCTCATCTGTTGAGCTATGAGCTCCGGATGGAGCAAAACAACATGGAGCTTTATCTTGGAGGCTCTTTCTTCTTTAGCGAATTTTATTGGTCGCAATCAAGGTGAACATGGCAACTACAATAACAACAACGAAGGATGAGGACGTGGCCGTGATCGTAGAAACCAGAAGCAAGGAGGCAACAACTCCGATCAGGGTGATCATGGTTCACGTTCGACATGTCAACTTTGCGAGAAGATTGGTCACACCACCATGAAGTGCTATCATCGTTTTGATCATTCATATCAAGATGAAGGTATCTTCACATCAATGGCAGCCATGACAACCTCATACCAAGTCGACCCAAATTGGTATATAGACACTAGAGCAATAGATCACATCATAAGTGATCTAGATCGCCTCACGTTGTGTGAAAAATACCATGGTGCAGATCAGGTTCAAGTCGACAATGGAGCAAGTTTGGGCATATCTCATGTTGGCAATTATTCTATTAATACTACTGTAGATTCCTTAATTCCTAAAAACGTGCTTCATGTTCCCCAAATTTCCAAAATCTAATCTCAGTTCACAGACTTACCCATGATAATAGTGTCTTCCTCGAGTTTCACCCTGATTACTTTGTCACCAAGGATTAGGTGTCAAAGAGACAGGTGTTTCAAGGTAGATGTGAGTCAGGTCTCTACCCAATAAAGTCCTCCACAATAAAGTCCAAGGTTGCTTATCTCGGTTCAAGAGTGAGCAAGGAGCAGTGTCATGCTCGTCTTGGTCATCCTTCATCCCAAGTAGTTTAGTCTATTTTATACCTTAATAGGTTACCATGTTTTAGTTCCACCTTTTAGAATTCTCTGATGTTTGAGGTCCTGCACCTCAATCTGTAGGAGGATATAAATACTATGTCAGTTTCATCTATGATTTCAGTAAATTTGCATGGATTTACTTACTACATGCAAAATCTAATGTTGAGAGTTTGTTCTTGCAGTTCCAAAAGCATGTAGAATGCATTCTTGAAAAAAAGATCAAGTGTGTTCAATCTGATTAGGAAGGGGAGTACTAAAAGCTTCATAAATTCTTTCAGAATGTTGGGATTAAGAATAGGGTCTCATGTCCTCATACTCACCAACAAAATACCTTAGGTGAACGAAAACATTGACACATTGTTGAGACTGATCTTGCATTTCTTGCGCAGTCTTCCATGCCAATTAAGTTTTGGGATGAAGCTTTCTTGATAGCCACATATCTCATAAATTGATTGCCAACTCATGTTATTGATAATGCGAATCCTATTGAATTATTTTGAGTCAACCCCAACTACCCTATGTTAAAAATATTCAGGTGTGCCTGTTGGCCTCATCTTGAGCATACAACATTTGGATGCTTACTTTTCAATCCAAAGAGTGTGTATTTATTGGTTACAGTTCTCATCACAAGGGATATAAGTGCCTAGATATCAATTCTGGTAGGGTTTACATCTTTAGAGATGTTGTTTTCGATGAAAACATTTTCGCTTTTTCTTGGGCTCCTAAAATTGTCTCACCATACAATACTGTACCGAGCCCATTATACACAAATATTTCTGTTTCATTAGCTCCTCATTCATCTCCACAAAATTCTCTAGAAAACAATGGTGTTTCTAGTGACAATATGTTAACACTTGAGATACCAAATATTGTTGCTTCTGATTCTCTGTTTGCATATTCTAACTATGCTATGCAAGATTCATTGGCTCCACTACATCGATATGGTACACGTCTTCAGAACAATATAGGACACCCCAAGTAGTAAACAGATGGAATTATGGCTACACAGTAGCGCATAGTGTGTCTTCTTCTCTGTGTGATGATAATGAGCCAATGTCTCATCTTGATGCCATGCGGGACAATAGATGGAAGGAAGCAATGGACCTTGAGTTTACAGCATTATGGAAGAATAATACATGGCACTTGGTAGCACCCAGAGCAGGTCTAAACATGTGGACTGCAAGTGGGTGTTTAAATTGAAGCGAAAAGCTGATGGTACAATGGATCATCACAAGGCCAGGCTAGTAGCCAAAGGATTCAAGCGACGATATAGTATAGACTATGGAGACACTTTTAGTCCGGTGGTTAAGCCTACTACCATACCAGTGTTGTTGTCTTTAGCTATCTCTTGAGGATGTAATCTATGACAAATTGGCATATAGAATGCATTTCTTCATGGTGTGCTTCAGGAGGAGGTGTACATTAGGTAGCTATAGGGCTATGAAGATCTAAGGTACCCTCAATATTTATGCAAACTAGATAAGTCGCTTTATGGTTTAAAGCAAGCACCAAGAGCATGGTTCTCACGATTAAGTACAAAGCTGCAAGTGTTAGGATTTGTTCCATCCAAGGAGGATGTTTCTCTCTTCATTCACAACCAAGGAAGTATCACCGTATATATACTCATATATGTGGATGATATAATCATTATTAGCTCATCAACCAAGGCTACGGATTTGCTCCTTCGATAACTCAGAGCTGATTTTGCTATCAAATATCATGGTACACTGAGTTACTTCCTCAGAGTAGAAGTAAATCATGTGCAAGATGGTATCATACTATCACCACATAAGTATATTCAAGATTTACTTCAGAAAACTAATATGACAAAGGCCAAGTCAGTTGTTACACCTATGGGAACAGTTGAGAAGTTGACTCGATATGAAGGGTTGGCTCTATCAGACACTGAAGCAACAAATATCGTAGCATGGTTGGTGCCTTGCAATATCTAATATTGACATGGCTAGATATCTCCAATGGTGTCAATATGGTTTGTCAGTTCCTCCAAGCTCCAACCGAGGCTCATTGGATGGCTGTCAAGCTCACCTTGTGATACCTTAAAGGTACAGCTTGTCTTGGATTGCACTTGAGAAGATTGGTGTCATCGTTGTTAAGTGCATTTTTAGATGCAGACTGGGTAGGACGTCCAGATGACAGGAGAAGTACCGAAGGACATGTTGTATTCCTTGTTCAAATCTTGCAGCATGAAGTTCAAGGAAACAACCTTGGCTATTTCTAGATCAAGCACCGAGTCTGAATATAAGTCATTAGCTAATGCAACAGCTGAGATCTTGTGGATACAAGCATTACTCAAGGAACTTAGAGCCTTCTAGCATCGAGCACCCTGTTTATGGTTTGATAATCATGGCGCAACTTACTTCACAACCAATTCTGTATTTCATGCTAGAACTAAGCATATTGAAGTTGATTATCACTTTGTATGTGAAAAAGTAGCTCAGAAAGCCTTGGAGGTCAGATTTATCTCTTCAAGTGATCAGCTTGCTGATGTGTTTACAAATCCACTTTCAACACAGCTATTCATCCATTTTAGAAGCAATCTTAACATGATTTCGTCACGTCCAGATTGAGGGAGGGTGTTAAGATATCATGTGAGATTGTATTTAGCTTGATTAGGCTATAGTTTAGCTGTCATATATCTGTAAATATTGTTACCATATTCTGTTAAGATTCGGTATAATTACTATTTGTAATCCGGCAGTAGCCCACTATAAATACAATACAGACCTATTGGAGTTGTGTGCAGCAAATCGTTTTCATGGTCATATATACATGGCTTGAAGTTAGTATCCAAATTGCCAGCTTCAAACGTCATAGTAGAGAATATGTTTATATAGTTGTACACTTGCAATATACAAAGACATAACATAGTTGAAGTAGAAAAGCAATGTGGATGTATCATTGAAGGCTGGTAGTAACTAAATAATGTGGATGTTTAAGTGGATGGTGTGCAATTTTGTAGCCTTTCATTCGGAGCTGCCATACTAGCCCCATCCGACAAAGAGCAGTTTGGCACAATGGTTCAAGGTACCTATGACTACCTTAACCTTGAGTACATGCAAACATACCAATTGACCGACAAGAACGATGTCTACAACTTTGGAGTTATCCTTCTAGAGATCCTCACTGGCCAAGTGCCATCAAAACTTGAGGGACCTGAGATGCAAAGAAGCTTGTCGTCAATTTTCCTGTCTGCTATTAAGGGGAACAATCTTGACACGGTGTCGGGGAGCCACATAATAGGCCAAGAGAACATGGAACTTCTAGAGGACACTCAGAGCTGGCTAAGCAATGCCTAGATATGCACAACAGTAACAGGCGTTTGACGAGGGAGAGATCCCGGACGAGCTCAACAGGTTGAGGAAACTTTCGTTGCATCCTTGGGTACGACTTGATACAGAGAGGGAGACACAGAGCCTTCTTGGCGGACCATCTATCTGTCTTTCTTTATCTGTTTTTGATGTAACTAGCATTCCATAGTTTTTTTGGAGGGGGAGGATAGTCCAGTTTATGACCTTTGAATCCGATTGAAGATTTGTGCACCACCCATTGTTGCCTCCAACTCTGACCGGTGGGTTCTTCCTCTTCGGGCGTGGCGGAGGTGAGTTACAGCGATTGTTCACCGGATTAGAGATGGGGTTCACCGGGTTAGGGATTTGGGTTTACCGAAGCTTAGATTTAGAGAGATACCGGGACGATAGAGGCACAATAGTGGGCACTAGGTGGCAAGGCGGTGGAGGCATCATCAACCGTAGGCTTGGGGGAGGGCACGCCATGATGATCATGAGAATCTTAGGGTGGACAGAGTGGCTGCGAGGGCACCGTCGGCCGTGGGTGGTGGAAGTAGGGGTGAGGGCGGTGGTGGATTTTTTTTGGAGCTCACAAAGTGAAAGAAGAAGGGTGGTGGGGAAGGAGGAGGCAGTGGCGGTGGAGAGGGCACGCAGATGGGTAGTGCCAGCATTAGAGACGATAATGACAAGCATTAGGGAGGCACGCAGTGGGGGCATCTAGAGTGGCAGCGGCATGTGGAGGGCATATAGGGTTAGAGTTGGGTACAAAGTGTATATGTGATTTGGGGAGTAAATCTAAGACGTAGGATCCCTATCTAATGGTGAAAAAACTGATGGTTTTGTGTGGAGAAAAGAGTCCAATTCAGTATAGACAGACCCATCGATGTAGATCCTTATCTAAACCCTATCATTATTCCATACCACATGAACACCCTTCGTCTCTTCCCTCATCCATGAGCGGTACTTACAATACCATACTGGTATTGGCCGGTATGTACCATTTTAGCACCTAACCGATACAAAATAGCCCTATGTATTATATTGGACTTGATACCGATCAATACTAGTCATGCTGGCCCAATACCGACCATACCGGCTTCGATACCAGTCAATATCAGTCACACTAGTGGAATTGATAATATGGTATATTGAACTATGTAATTGGAGTAATATTATAAGTGAACATTGGTGTACATATAATTAAACATGTGCATACTTATAAATATATATTATTATATTAAATCCAAGATGGTTTTTCGGTATTGACCGGTACTGGAATGTACCATTCCAAGAGCCAAACCGGTATAACCTCTGGTATGATATTGATAAGTGTGATGAGCACTACCCACCTCCTTCCCTGTCTCCTTCCTCATCCAGTGACGCATCAACGACTGGATCAACTAGATCTTCACTATCGGGAGTCGGCCATTAGCACCACGATCTTCTTTGTCCCGCTGTTTCTCCTTCTATTACTCATCTTCTATCTTTCCATCAACGCTTCATCGCCACCAAATGAGGCGCCATCTTCCACATCCATGGCTCCCTACTGCTTTCCTTGTCCTTGTCAAAGCCAAAGATGGAATATCATGCGGCGGCCACCATGAACGAAGCTCATTAGATCTGCCCATGCCAAGGTCGGGAAGAGCCAATGTTGATGATGAGTGGAGGATGACGCGATCAAGAAGCAATGAGGCGGTGGTACTAGGTCATCCTGGCCCCAATAGGATCTAAGGCTGGCCGATGACTTGGCAACAGTGTGGGTGTTCGTTTCCTTCTCTTCTGAGATCAACTCCGGTAAGGTTGTTGTATTATTTCTTGGCTTTGTTGCATCTCCTTTGTCCATTTGTTGCAAGATCTGTCACAAGCGTTGTGGTTATTTTATTCTTGGTTGCAAAATATCGCAACTACTGTCTTTTTTAATGTTGTAGCATTGTAACATTCTAAAATTGTTTATTGGGAAATATTAGGTGTGGAAATCTTGTGTAATATTTTTTATTTGATGCAAATAGTGCCTAGTATTGTTACCTGAGTAATTATAAAATATTGCCAGTAGTGTTTTTAGATGTTGCAATGTTGTAACGGTGTACAATTTGTTTGCGCAAGATTTCTAAACTAGTTTTAAAACACAACTAAATTGCATATTCATAGTTGCATCAAATATTGCTGATAAATAATATTTTAATTATCTTATTGATGTTACCATCGTAATTATTCAATTTTGATGTACGTATTTGTTGGTGTCGAAAAAGAGTCAATTGGTTTCAACACACGCGAACGTAGAGTTTAAAGGGTTCTAGGTGTGGCAGCCAATTTAATCCTACAATTGGCAAGACAAATCTAAACAACTATTATTGCCAATTAGATGATTCATAAATATATGTTTCTGTGAGACCCGTTAAATGACAGGAACCTCCATGTGATTCTTGTGCTATTCCTGGATCGGTAGCTAGCACTCACATGTTTACAACAATTGGAAATCACAACCATACATTTTAATAATTAAGCGGAAACAATTATACAAATAATATTACAACTCGAGAGAAATATAGCGAGAAAAAAGCGAAGCCTTGTAGTGTACCCATCCATTCCATGAGCAATGACCGAGCATAAACTCTAGATAGAACACGACGAAGAAAATCCGCAACTGCGCATTTAAAAGAGACTCGAAGCAGCGCTACCACAACCACCTACATATAATTAGGCAAGTGTAACACCCGACGCCCGCCATGAATGCTACCCAAAGACCTAAATGATGCTTACAACACTCGGAACCATATTGGTCGAGTGTCTAACAAGACGAAGAAATAAAAAAACATGACAACGGAGTCTAATTGAACTAATAATTCAACGAGCGAGTCACTAAACCTTTTCTTCTACTAAAAGATTGAAACCGACCTTGAAACTCTCTAAACCATTATAAAACTAAGTCACGAAATTCAGAAAATTTCGGCATGACCTCTCTAGAATTTAGGACATCCACTCGTGAGCAGGAAACAATTGCGGTATATAATATCATTCTAACAGGTCCTTAGTTAATCAATCACACAACCAACATCATTTAATAAACTCCACCACAGCGACAACACATTACAACCCCAATCAATATCACTAGGCTTTACAAATCAATTTAAATAGTTTGATGGTGGCCGAAGTCGTGTATGTGCTCTACTCCCATCCCGTGAGCGACTTCAAAGAACCTAAAGCAGAAGCAAACAAGCGTGAGTCCAAGACTCGACAAAAGTGCAACCAAGTATAAAAAGTAATGAATCGACTAGAAAACAATAACTTCAAAACATACAGTAATAGTTCCTTTACTTGACATCCTTAAATAAAGAGAGCAATTTGAATTCATATAACTTCAAAACGTAACAACACGACTACTTCACCATTTGCTATAACCATTACTTAATTGAAATTATCCAGTTAAAGAAACAAAAACTACCCTACTTACCACGTCCAACTCGGAACATAAATAAACCTTACTCATGCCTCAACAATCATTTCAGGATGAGTTCACGACTCAATACTCAACCTGTCTTTTCCATTCTCATTAATTAACATTTACCAATTGCAACACACAATGCAATGCTTTTATGCTCTCATCCTTTTTTCTCATGAATCATAAAATGAATGCACCATGCATGCTCATAATGCACATTGTCATAGCGTATCTGGTATAGTGAGTGCACACCGTCGGTGTGCACCCTCAATCCACCATCGTCTGCGGGGCCTACTCTTCTTGACTCGCTCCCATTCACCTCGATGAATGGGACTACGAGTAGGACTTTTGTACTCACTACGTGTAGTCTGAGCCCACATCAACATGGGTCACCTCTTACGTAATGAATGCGCAAATGCATGTGACATGAATGATCTACAAGTTTCATCCTATTTCAACTCCACATCGGCCATAGGCATGTTTAAAAGCACGACACAAACATGAATATAAACAAGCACATTATCATTTAATCACATTCATCACTTTATCATTTGTATCAACATACCCATACTTATTTATACAATTCATAATGAAATACAATGCAATTGAAGTAAATTCACGTATGATAACATGTCACATAATCATAGAAACAATAGGAAAATTCTTGAACTTACCAAAGGTTAACCGACCGATTACATATAACAATTCTCAAGCCCATACAAGAGGTAAATCTTATTCCAATGTCTCTGTGCAAATCTCTCATGCAATGCATCATGTCAATGTGATCAAAATGATCACTTTCGCTTTCATCATCACACTAAGAACAACTTCCTAGATATGCTATTAAACATAACCAAATCATTAGAATTTTCATACTCTTATCGCAAACAAACCAGGTAATACCCTAATAACGCTCTAGGGGATGCACTTGCCTTTTATTGAAGACGGAGTGACGCGGGGTCGAGGCAACCCCCGAAGACCCACTACCTCATGACATGATGTTTCCATACTGCAATCGGAGGCGCCTTCTCCAACAATATAGATAGATTAGACCACCCCAAAACTGAAATCTACCTGCTTGATCATGAACGTCGCACATTTATTACTATATAGCAGTTGAAGAAATCCAATATGATCAGCGACCCTCTCATAAAGCAAACTCTGTTTTAGCTCGTTTCAACACATGCGAAACCATGGTGTAAATTTCAGGTTCTTCTTCCTTTATTCGATCTAGCGGGGTGGATTCATGTGCATCCGACTCACTAAACTTGAGAAGTACTAAGTTCAACACACCAGCCGGCTATGATTTGTCCCACATAGCAAAATAGGCACCACAACAATGACAGGAACAATCATAAAAAGTCAATTTGATTACATTAATAATGACAAACTAAGTAGATAACAAGCTAAATTCTTATTCGGTAAGATTGCTATGGCAACTTGATACCATCAAAAAGGTTCAAGACTATTGATATGATGGCAGTATGACGGAGATGAGTAATGGTGTGGTTAAGGGGAAGCTTCAGCAAAACTGAAATTGGCAAAACTCTGTTAACTGCTTCACTGCCAACGAGCTTCGAGCTCAACTTGGCATAATAGTAAGCCAAATTAGCTAACAGTTCATCTCACGAAAGATAAAAGCGCAAACTCCACTTAAATCATCAGTAAGTGGAACTTCTCTGTTACCCTATACCAAAGATTATGTTCTTGGCTACCATATCGGATTTTAGAAAACTTGGCTACCATAGCAACCGTGATAACTGACATGCCAAGCCACACTCTTATCGGTTAAAGAAGGAAGCGCACATGTATCTAGGATCCAGGATCCACTCAACTAATTACATCTCAAAACAAAGATTCTAACTAGGCATTTGATCAAACACCAAACATGCAAGCAAATCCCCCCCAAAAGAAATACCTTGTCTCTCTCTTGAATGGTGAAGAAGGCCAAGGGGAGGTGAGGGAGGCTGCTTGGCAATTTCGGGAGGCGCCGGCCGGGCAGCCACGGCTTTGGAGGTCGGCCAGGTGGCCGGGCCTTGACGGGTAGGCAAGGCGAGCCATTGGAGAAAGAGCAGTCGAGGTAGCGACAAAGGGCGGGCCGGCAGGGCAAGGGCCTTGGGAGGAGGCCTGTGCCGTGGCCGAGCCAGGGGAGCGCCTGAGGCGCCTTGCACCTGTTGGCAGCCGTGAGGCGGAGAGCAGTCGGAGACCTCGTGGGAGGCGGAGGCCGTCGGAGGCGCGGGCGAGGGAGGCGGTCAGGTGGCCAGGAGGAGAACCTGCGCCTGCCTGAGAGCAGTGTGGCCATTGTTTGAGGAACAACTCAGGAGTTCTCTTTTGATTCTAGGGTTCCTTGTAAATTCCTCTCTTCCTTTTATATAATCCATTAAGTGGGGGCAAAATTAATCAAAAGGGCTAGGGAAAAGGTATGAATAAGACTACACAACAATTCTAACGACCACAAACCAACGGTGATCAATAAACTCCTTGTGAAACCAAAATTTCTTTTGAGTAAAAGCGTGAGACGACAAAACTTTTGCCCTTCCGCAATAAATCCCTGGATTTAAGAAGACAGAAACAATTCCGGCCAAGAAAACCCTGGTAAAGCGTTTTGTGGTGTTACAGCAAGGGTGAGTACTTTACGTACTCAGCAAGACTTGAGCAAACCTATAATACATGCATGCCATTTCAAAGGAAAGGCTACTACAGTTAATTTGCATAAGCGAATTTCATTTATGCATCGAGTTATTTGCAAAGCGGAATTGATAAAAGCATTTGATTGATAACAAATAAGTAAAGTATAAATAACACTCACGGTCCTCCATGGCGTGGCGGCGAATCATCAATTCACGAAATCCATCAATGTCGACCCTTCGACATAAAGCACGATTGCCAAAACAAATGAAACCAACCCTTTTGAAAATAATAAAACATTTAACTTCAGAGAGTTCACCAAGACACCCATGACATGGTATGGCTAATCAATTAGATTTAGACTCTGCAGAGGTGTACAAGCTGTACCCACAAGGAATGATCAACCTTTGCGGCACACTTCCTTAGGTGTGTCGTCCGGAAGACCATACATAGCCATTAAATTCTAGACAAGGCTTTACACGGCCGGGCGTTAACCCTCGCCACAGCAGAGACACTCACCCAAGCCGTGGATCCACATTTATCACACCCAACACCACGTCTCTGTCCATGGCAAAGGCGTGCAGTTACTGCAACCGGCGATTACCCATCTGAAGCGCATGGAAGCCCTCACAAGCAATCCGTGTCGGAATGCCTCCGCTAGCTCCGCCTACCAATGAGCAAAGCCATGTCTAAACAATTTAATAGGCTAAGGCTAACCCATCCTCACCCTTGTGGTTTGTACGGATTTTCTTGGATCAAGCTACGATGTTAGGTCCTTAGTTGTGACACGGCGACACTTCACCCTACACTACGTGCTATTCCTTTACTGCACTGTAGGCTATTGCCAATAATCGCGCATCGAAGCATAGTTTCATTTTGGGTTTTAATCAAAATTACCCACCACCAATGATGCCATTTCCAAGGTTTTCGAGAAACAAATCTTGCTTTGATCATGTACATTCTTGATTCTAAAGCATGGCTAAGCATGAATAATATGAGCATATACCCATGATGACATTAAGTAATGCCTAATCCGTAACCTATGGTTATCAAGGTTCACATCTTATAATCATCAAAGGAGATTCATGTGACAACAGGTATATCTACCAAACCATAAGATAGCAATTTACATAAAGTAAGCGCATGCATAGAACCATTTGATGCACAAAGGAATATAAAATATTGGGAGCAATATGGTCAAAGGATGCTTGCCTTGCTTAATTATTGCTTACGACGAAGACGAGGATTGCGGTGGCAGCGATAATGGCAACAACGTCGGGTTCTACGTCGATCAGCGAAATAAAGCAAAACACTAACTTCAATAAGGGCAAAAAGAAAGTAGATAGAAAGAACAAATAAAACTCTTTACAAGAAACAAGGATTGCTCTTTTATGAATTTATTAATATTATTTTATGAATTCAAGATGCAAAGATTGTTTGGATTACTAGAATTAAGCATTAGTTACAAAGTTTATTGATTTACTATTCATAATATGAGTTCACAACTTTACTACTTATGGGTTTTGCTCTATTAAGATTCAGATTCGAAGCAAGATAAAATAAGAATATTTTCTTAGATTACTGCAAATCATATCTTAAAGATCATTTCTAGGTTATTCTTTACTAAATTCAGATTTAGATGAGCTGCTTTGCGAGTTAATGAATAGGCTTAAATGATCATGTTGGATTATGAATGATTTGTTCTTTATCTTTAATTGATTTTACTTAGAATTAGTTTTATGCAAGTTAAGTCTATTGATTCAGGCTATTGGACTAATTTACATGATATTTAAGAAGGTTATGGTGATAAAAATAACTTAACTACAAGTTTTCTCATTTGCAACTGTAGATCGTTCTTTCATATTACGGGCTAAAGTAATGTGATTACTTAGGGTTGTTCAGCTATTAAGATTAATATGGAAAATGTGATGAAGTATGGTTATTTCTTCATACTAAGATGGTTTATACTTTGTATAACAATTCTAAGCTAATTCCATAAATTTTAGACTTTGGCTGATACATTATTTCCATTGTTGAAAAGGCTTAAGTGGCATTGTAAATTGACGTTATTCGAAATCGGCAGGAAATGAAACTAAAGGTTAATCACTTAAGGGTTTTGATCTAATGAGATTAATATCCAAACCTTAATGAAATAAGATTCTTTTTATAGAATATGGTAGTATGAACTTTGTACAATGATTATAAACTAGTTTTACTGATTTTGGTATTTGGATGAGTTATTTTATCTATCGTTGAAATAGACTAAATGATCATATTTGAAACCTTGAATCGGCCAACTTTAAATCTTAATTTCCAACTAACCTATACATGATTCTTGATTCATTTTTCAGGCATTGACAGAATACCATCCTAGAAATGTTTCAGAACTGGTTCGGCATTATTTTAATAAAATCTTAGTTATTGATAGCAACTCTCATTGCTAGAATATATATATGAATCATCATATATATGTATACTAGCATATGTGTGACTATTCATGCAGGTTAGTGCATGAATAACGAAATCCCAATTGAATTCAATCTTTGTCATTGACTCATCTAATTTTGTATTTTATAATTTACGATCATATCTTTTCTACTTTATTTAAGCAAACATTCGTTCTTAACTATTCATGTGACATGTTTTCCCTTGAAGATTTATTAAACTACTGGAGTATCTTCACCTAAATACCATTACTTTACATTTTTAAGCTGTTAATAGTGTCAAGGTTCCATAAAAATTCACTTTTCTTTATTTTGCCTTAAGGTACTATTACTAATTTCTTAAGACATAATGTTTTTCTCATGTATTTCCTTTACTAAAATTTACAGTGATTATTCTAAAAATATTTTTGCATATTATAATTCTCTTGGATTTTACATAAATTTTAAAATTTATTGCATCTGAATCGGTTCTAATTCAAAAGATATTCCATACTCAATTTTATTCGGATACAAAAATCCTAAAAACTAAAACCTTCCAAGAACGGAAAATCGTTTTCCTCCTAAATGGCGCTTTCCTTTTGGTTTGCCCACACAAACCTATTTGAACCCCATCGGGTCGAGACCAGCAGAGGATGGGACTGCAGGTTCACGGCGTGACGGTGGCGGAAACGGAAATGGCGGCACCTCTGACTGTGCGGCAAGGGAGTCCAGGTGGTGGTGCTCATTTGGCTCGGGGCAGTGGGAGCACGGTCGCCACAGCGCCTGGCGGCCGCCACGGACCTCGGCAAAAGCTCAACTCCGCGGTCCATTAGTTGAGGCGAAGGTTGGGTAAGCATCGATGAGTGGAGGGTCCCGATTTTACAGAATCGGCGCGGATAAGGAAGCGAACCGCCTGCTTACGGGCGCTGGTGTGGGAAGAAGGCCGGTGGATTCGATGAGCGCAAGGAAGGATTAAAATTGCTCGGTAAAGGTTCTATGGCGCCTGGCGAAGCTTCGTATCGGTTCAATTTCATAGCTTACCGCTTAGCTTGATCGATGTTCCCCCCCTTTTCACAGCCTGCGAACAATGGTGAAGAAGAGAGAAGAGAGCCGGTACCAATAGAATGAAAGGAAAAGGGAAAAATGCTAGTGTGTCTCGAGAATGGTTTGTAGTGTTTGGTACATCTGTGGAGTCTTGGGCCAGCGTTGGCAATCGCCGGCCGACATTAGGAAGGACGGAGCGGCGGGAGAAGGTAATGGCGAGCTGAGTGTGAATGACTCGTGGCTGGTCCGTGCGATGCTTAGGGAAGATGACTTGAGGAACGCCAGAAGGCGAATGGATTATTGAATCGGTGGTTGGATTGGTGCCGGAGAATTCTCTGCGATGCACCGCTTCGGTTCAACGGCAATTGGGGAAGAAAGAGCTGGCAGGTGGGGCTGGGGCCCTTTGCCGGTGTCTGGGAGTTTTCACCGCTGCGCCCGACAAAGCGGGACGGCATTCAAGTTGGTCCACATGGCGTTGATTGGCGAAAGAACAGTGGTTGGGCTGCATTTTCTCCTTCTCTCTCTAATTTTTACTAGTGGTCAAATGGAGTAAAAAGTGATGAAACTTTTGACTAAAGTCTCCAACCAGTATTTATCCCCTGGTAAAAATTTGGGATTAATTCGAGTTACTGAGAATTTTTAAATGTTCTTTCAATAGTGGCTATTTAAATCTCTAGTCTCTGTCTTCGGTTTTTATTTGAATTCAAATAAATTCTATTATTTTGAAATTTTGTTTTTCTAAATAATTTGATCTCAGAATGTTGCTGTAAAATATTCAACTCAAAATATTGTTCCATTATTTTATATAAATTCTGACATTGCAATTTCTAGATTTTCAGGGTTTCTGTTTTTAAATTTGGAAAAGTCTTAAATGACATTACTAATTTATAATATTTTTACCAGAGATGGATATTGCATTGAGGGTTTTATGATAAATTTTTCAGCTCCATTTGAGATTCCAAAATATTTTATAAATTCTGACAATGCATTGTTTTGATTTTAAAAGTTGTCTTTCTAATTTATCTTTTCATTTCTTTATGCATAAAATTTCATTTGTTAGCAAAAATGATTTAATTACATGCTCAGGGTTCTCATGGCTATTTTTCTAAATTTTTACTTTTTGCTTCTTGGCCTTTTTCTCTTTTTCATTCTTTATTTCTCATTTGTTTACTTTTTCTTGCAACACAAAATCCAAGAAAATACAAACAAAGCAAACAATATTCAGAAATCCCAAAAATATTCACAATCAAATTTAAATATTATAAATTTACTGTTCTTAATTTTCGGGCTGTTACAGTTTCCCCAAAAAGGTGGTGTGCAACAAGATCGGTATAAAACAAACCTAAGATAAGTGATGTAAGTCAATGATGATCAAAACAGTGATGCGCAACTTTATTGATTAAAAGTGAATTACAGAGAAAAGATTTTAAGTCTAAAAACTACCCCTAATCAACAGAAAGTGAATAAAAGTATATGCAAATAGCTGATTGATTGGTGGATGATGTCGCTCGTATTGCCTCTCGTGCCCTTTTTATAGTGCCTAGGCTAGTCATATCCTTCCTTGATTCCTCAGAATCCATAATTCATATCGGTGTCAACTTTCAGGAGATAAATTCCATTTTGAACCAATATCGGTTAAGACTCTCCATCCACGCTTAACTCTATCTTTTTAAATCGATCACTCCTGCTAAATTCTAGTGTCAACAACGTAAATCTATTATAATATTAAAGTAGATGCAAAAGAAGCCACCACATTTGCTCTCAAAGTTAGAAATTTCCACATTAATTAAAGAAAAAAAAGAAAGATTTACACCGTTGATTATGGTGGGTCCAGATTATAACGGTCTAGATTAAAAGAAAGAGTTTGGTGATGTACAATTAATACAAGGGTTTGTGTCATGTACAATACAAGAGTTTGTGTTATATACAATACAAAAATAACTGAAATTCAGAATAAAAATAAAATAAAATCAGAAATTTGATTTCCATACGATTAAAAGAAAGAGTCCAAGTACAATAAAACAATTTGAAACAAAAATGAAAGATAATTAATAATGTAATTTCCATATGAACATCAAAATAAAATTGAAATTTAGAATAAAAATAAAATATAATTAGTAATCTGATTTCCATACGAACATCAAAATAAAACTTAAATGTAGAATAAAAATTAGTAGTTGGATTTGTATACGAATTCTAATATATAAAACTGAAATTCGGAATGAAAAATAAAAAATAGGAATTTGATTTCCACATGAATATCAAAATAAAGAGTCCATGCCAAGTACAATAAAAAACCAAAATTCACTGTAAAAATAAAATAAAAGTAGCAATTTGATTTCCATACGAACATCAAAATAAAAATAAAATTCAAAACAAAAATCAACTAAAAATCAGTAATAGGATTTGTATATGAATACCAACCTAAAACTAAAATTTAGAATACAAAACAAAATAAAATTAGCAATTTAATTTCCATACGAACTCTAAAGCATAATCCCTAAATAGTTTAAGTTCAAAATAAAAATGAAATAAAAAATGCCAGTGGGATTTGTATACGATTCCAACATAAAACTATATTAAAAAAATCTATATCATGTATGATCTAACAACACACAAAAAATAACTAATTTGAAATAAAAATAAAATAAAATAAAAAGAGAAAGGCTAAAACCAAAGGAGCCAAAAGCCACGATGATGAGTGTTGTGCGTCTGCATTATTGAAGAAGTTAGAAGCAAAAGAAGCTTGATGACAGGGAGACTTTGGTAGATAGGAGAAGAAGCTTTGCATTGAAGACAAGTTACAGAGGATATATATATCCATTAGGTAGCTAAAAATGTGCCATCTCTGCTGAGAGATATAACATCACACACGATGGTGGAAAAATTCTTCATATTGTTAGATAACGACAAAAGCAAACATGCTAACATAATAGAAGATAGGAAATCACCGCGTTAGTGAAGAAGTAACATCGTTGAATTGGCAAATATCGAATAAGAGAAGCAACCGATATGAGACAAGCGTAAATCAAGAATGTATAATATCTTGTATGTGTATATGCATGCATGAATTTGTTTGAATCAAAACAAGTTGCAAAAGATTCGGAGTAGAGATGGCGCTACTCTATGAAATAGGCTTAGAGCCACTGGTGAGAGCATGACAGTTGGCCCTAGTAGGGTTAAGTAATACTTATACATGTATGTATTGTATGTTGATGTCGTAACATTCAGCATTAAGTAATAATTGAAGAGAAAATAGAAGATAGTTATACGATAGAATGTTGCATTAAAAGGATAGCAGTTGAGAGGGATTGATAAAAAATTAGGTTTACTATTTGCGGTTGAAGTAGAAAAGTTGTGGGGTGATTAATAAGAGATATAAGACATATGATTTTGCAGGGCAGCCAGCGTGTGAGGAAGATACATTCAAAATCGCCAATAATGTATCATGTACACGTGAGCAATGTACTCTAATACCATGTAAAATAATCAGCGTATTACTTGAAATTAAATAGAGGTACATGTGTTGATATATTTTGAAAAAAAAAGTTAGTAATGGAGAAAGAACAGGGGTATATAGCTATAGTTCTATGTAAGATGAAGAATTGTTGTGTTTCTAAGAATCCCCGACAACTTTTTATTCTCAATGATTTTTTTTATCGAAACTTTTACTTCAATTATATGTATTAAGTTGAATTTTTCTTCAAGCTTCTATTGTCATTTCTAATGTTTATGATATCTTAAAATATAAATAGTCTACAAAATACGTTAATATATTATCAAGCATATAAGTTATATCATTTGATACTACAAACTGTTACAAAATCTTGTCACGCAAATACACGGATCACCCTGATAGTTATAAATATTACAGATACAGTTGACGTATGTTGCGCCAAAACATATATTGTGGCTCCGGCGGCTCCGGCAAAAATATCCGGGGGAAGGCGCTACCAGGGTTCAACTTTTCGTTTTGTGAAAAAATTTGGACCCTCCCGAAATCCGAAATTTCGGCCGAATTTTAATTTTTTGGCCGAAATACATTCAAAATTCAAAAAGCAAAATTCAAATCCAGTTTGTTTGGCACCGAAATTTCCAAAATTTCGCCGAAATTACCCGAAATGCACTGACTGAAAATTAGTTCAAACGATGTCAAAAAATTTTGAAATTTTTTTTAGGTTCCTGAAACATTAAAGATATTTTCATAAAATTTTGAGATGATTATCAGTTCTATGGTTTTTAAAAAAATTCAAACATTGGTACTATCCCGATGAAACGTTGATCGGCAATATTGAACTGGATGAAAAATAGTACAAACGATGTTATAAAATTTTGAAATTTTTTGTGAAGATTCCTGAAATATTTATGATATTTGTGTAAAAATTTAAAATGATTATAAAATGTGAGGAATTTTTAAAAATTCAAACATTGGTACTGTCTTGGTAAAGCGCTGAGCGGCAAGTTTCATCCGAATGAAAATTAGAACAAACGAGGTTATAAAATTTTAAAAAATTTTATGAATGGTTCTGACACATCTATAATATTCTCATAAAATTTTCATATGATGATCAAGTGTCATGAAGTTTTAAAAATTCAAACAGTGCTACTATCCTGTTAAAAGGCCGATGATCAATAATAGATTTACTTTAGTAATAAAAAAGGTTTAAATTTTTTAAACATTTTACATAAGGGTGACAAGGAAATTATTAATATCATATAAAAATTTTGAATCATGATCATGCTCCAGTGAATTTATAAAATTCTTATAAGACACAATGCCATTTATGTTCTTTCTCTGTTTGATTTTTGAAATATAATACAACAAATTAAGTTTAGTGCTTACTGCATTGATAGATTTTATTGAGTAAACAAAGAAAGTTTAAATTTTTTGAAAATTTTATAGAATGGTACTGAGGAAATTCTTAATCTGTAATAAAAATTTTAGATTATGATCACACTCAAGAAAATTTAGAAAAATCTAACAAATTTACTGTCCCAATTATGTCCATTCTGTTTTTGATTTTTAAAGATAACAAATTATGTTCAATTATTTTTAAAATTTTTATGTATGATCCTACACTACTATGGATAATACCATAAATTTTTTAGATCATTATCAAGCTTGTACAATTTTATAAAAATCTGAAAGTATTTTTGCCTAAATTTTAAAATGACTCAAAAAATTAGTTTTTCATCAAATTTTCATATAAGATGACTTTCTTAAGGGTTATTGGACTAATTCCGGTCAAATCTGGCCCAAAAAAGTCAAAATCCGGATTTAAAACCTGAAATTTCTGAAATTACTGTAGCAAATTCAAATTTTTAAAAATTTAAATTCGGCCGGTACTCCATAATTCGGCCAAGCCCGAAATCCGAAATTTCGACGAAAATTTGATCGTTGGGCGCTGCAGCGTGGAAACTGTCAATCGGGCAGTCACTGGTGACAACCGCGACATTTATTGTTGCACCGGTGGCTCCGGCGAAAATATCCGGGGGTAGGCGGCTGCAGCGTGGGAAACTGTCAATCGGGCAGTCACTGGTTACAACCGCGTGCAGGCACACCACGCGGGGCGCGACCATTGACCCGGCCGCCGCCGACCCGCCGTGCCGCGTAGTCGTTCTTCATATATACGTACACAGACGGTGTTGGCTGTTCTTAGAGTACACAACGAGTGAAGTAATCCCCAAAGGTTCATCAGTGTTCTCGGCGTCTCAAGAAAGAGATCCTTTGGCGAAACTAAATCCCATATAAGGTACTTCTATTGTTGGACAAGAACTCTACTCCCTCGCTACTTTCAGGTGAACTAAACTTGTTTTCTACGGTTTAGTTTTTATCAGCTTTCAGTTTATTTGGCCACATACTTAAAGTTTGATGCTGCGTTTAGATGCTAGAGAAACGAGACGAATAGTCTCATTTATTCCCAAGACTCTGAATTGCTCAGGAGTCAGGACAGCGAACTGCTAATAGCTAATCCAAACATTCTCTTCTGTACACTTGTGAGATATTCCTAGGTTCCTGAAGGCAGTGTTCGCACAACCAGGCTCTATCAAAGAAAGAATCCATCCATGTAGAACCTAATTAATCCATCGGGAACCGTTTGCCAGCTTAAAAACCTACTGATATAGCCATGGTATGGTGCCCCTCTGTTCCCTATGATCCTAAATCAGTGTCTAAATATTGTGCCCTATTTCAAATAGAGAAATTTTACGGTGCACTATATTGATAGTATGAACCACAAGAGGACGTACAAATAAATATTGATAATCTTATTGTCAGAGCTCGGAAAAATGCTTCCGAAATCCTCTGCAACCTGTACTAGTCCAGGAAAAACTAGTACTCACAGCAAAGATGATAACATATCATATCCAATACACTTTATTAATAATCAGAATTTATAATAAATATAGCATGCAGACCAAATAAAAGATTACAGCGAAAGCAAAATAAAACCAATAGTAAAACCCAATAGATTCGCCACAGAAAATCAACTGGGGTAGCGGCCTAGTTGTCTTGATCCTCACCATCGTAGAGATACTGCTCTAAAAAGATAGAGTAAGCAAGGGTGAGTACAAAAGTACTCCGCAAGTCACACGGGAAAATGCAGTATTAATGACAGGTCACAAAGGAAGGCATAATATGGTTATTTTGAGCATAAAGCAATATTTCAAATACAATAAGTAATTTTTAATGCGTAATTGATATAGTAAAAACTGAGTTATAATTCAATTTTCAACACGGGCTCTAACCCGAAGTTTCATCCCAAATTTCCCAATGTCTCCACTTATAAATCACTTTTCTGAAACCATTTTTGAAACATCAAAATTTAATCTGTGAAAGACTTGCTTGGCATGCCTATGACCGTGGGTGCGGCTAATCGATTAGTTTTAACTCTGCAGAGGTTGTACAACTTTACTCACAAGACATGATTATCCCTTTTCGCCCAATACACACTTCCTTTGGTGTGTTGTAGAGAAAATCATGACAAGACCCTTATTAAGTTTCATTCCATGTAGCTACACAAGCTAAGGTTTTACTGCTGGTAGAGTTAAACCTGCCTAGTCCAGAAGCCCCCTCTTGCGCCATGTGGCAGACTAACCATCCCCACATTCAACTGAATGGCATAACTAACATGGAATGTCGCAAAATGGACAGCCAGATCTGTCCTATACCAGACTTGTGGAAGTACGGTTGCGCTTTACATGCAGTAGCTCATAAACGGTTCTTAATTGACTAGGTGAGCTTTTCAACAAACCCAAAGACCACTAATCAACCATTCTTGCCGAGTCTAAATCTATTTTTATGTATACACATTTTTACTTCCAAACAACTTCTTGGATCACCATAGCAAAATTTTATTTCAACAGATATTTATTTGGCATAAAATTCCTAAAATTTCAGTTTTTGTCCTCAGCAAATCTAAGCATCCCTAAATATTTTAATGATTATCGTATATTTAGATTATACTCTTAGGTCTACAATGGCATAATAGAATCGAATTTCAAATGCGGTCATAATCAGCATAGGTCATAACTACTAGATTTTTAAATTGGGACTAAACTATTTTTATTACAACTTAAGCGTGCAATAAATTTTAAAACAAAATATAATTTAAAAACTGGGCTCAAATATGGTCAACATGTGCAACTTGCCTGGTTCGAAGGGTAGGTGATCAAGATCGTCGACAGCGAACCGTTCCGTCTCTCCGAAAACTATACGCGAAGAACATCCAATTTTTAAATAAAATCCAAATAAATTTAAATAAAATACAAAACTAGTGCAAACAGATATAGTATAATTTTATGCAAATTTAAGAAGAAAAATAAGGTCAATCGGACTTAAGATGAAGGAGATCGGACATTTTGAATCCAAAGATTGACCTCTCGCCGGGCATGAAGAAGAAATGATTATCGACAGTGCCACGGTGAGAATTTTCAAAATATAATTTTACACAAGGTAGAGGACACCGAGAGGAAGCTCCAGTAAAAATTTTATACCGAATGGATGTCGGGAGTGGTTGAGAGAGCTCGCTAAATGTTCGCTGGAGTTCGAAAAGAATGGCTTGCATAGAGAGATCCGGTGGATGGATTGGACCAACTCAAAGCTAAGGATGTAAAGAATGAGAGGAGGAAGTTGGGGTTCCATTTATAGGGCAATCGGACCAGCGGATCGTCAGTAAACTCTCGTCGGAGTTATTGCTGGAATAGTTACCGAGTTCGCTGAGTAAATGAGGGAAACAGATGGAAATTAAATGCGGGTCGGGTTCGTTTGGGCATTGTAGCGACGGGTTTACTGTGTCTGACGGGTGGGCTGAGAAGCGGATCGGGTAGGAATGATCACAAACCAAAAATATTAATTCCAAAAACAATTAATTTTCCACTGAAAATAGGATTAAATTCAAAAAAAAGCAATTAAATCATAATAAATTCGTGAATTTTTATAGACAACTATTTCAACAAATAAAGCACGAATAAATATTTTTTAATAATATTATATTGTTATCTTTTGTGCAGTAATTAATTTTATAATGCTAAAAATTATTTTTAGCTTTGAAAAAATATCAAATAAAGTTCACAATTTTGGGCAAAATTCACAGAGATTTTCAGAGACATTTCAAACTTAATAAAATTATTTTTAACTTAAATTTGTTTTTATTTCATATATAAATTACTTTTAATTTCTAAATATAGGAAAAGACTTTAAAAAATTCACAAAAAATCCTTAAAAAATCAAAATAAATATTAGAAAATTCCAGATAATTGAATTATTATCTAAAAATTCACAGAAGCCAAAAAATAATATTTTATAATTTTAATAACAAATCTATTATTTTCATAAACAAAGTTCAAGGATGTTACAAGCTACCCCCCTTGAAAAGAATCTCGTCCTCGAGATTCAGAAAGGCTAGCAAAAATGTAGGTTTATAGATCCTTCAACTTAATTCTCGAACATACCCTGCTACATATCTTGTTCGGCCTGAGCTGTGACATTGTTCAAGCACCCTTTGTTAAAGTTCTGTGGCCTTCTTGATGCATTGCTATATGTTGCGGAGTTGTTCATTCCTGGTCTTGCATTTTACTTCTTATTAGGGCAATTTTTAGTGAAGTAGCCAATTGCCTGACAGTTAAAGCATGTGACTCCATTGGCAAGAGGTGAATCCTTCTATGTTGGTCCACTTTGGGATGCATTGAAGATTACTGAACTGTCGAGGCGTTTCACCATGGATGACTTCTCAATTTTAGCTATTGGCTCAGGTTAGACGGGCTGCAATGGAACCATCTGAACTTTGGGAGAAGCTCAAGGATTGAACCTTTGGGCAACCATTCTTATTTTGTGGTTCTCTATTTCCTGGCACTTGCCTTCTTGACGAAGTGTCTTGTTGACCAACTACTAGAAGTCGGAGTAGTCGTGGGAGATAAGTTGGATAGACAATTCGTCATTGAGCCCTTCGAGGAATCTCTCCTGCTTAGCCTTATCTGTGGCAACGTCTTCTAGTGCATACCATGCTAACTGGTTGAACCTATGTAGATACTCGGTCACGGTACGGCCTCCTTGGCGCAGATTGCGGAATTTCTTCTTCTTCAAGGAGATATACCAGAGGGTATATGAGCTCGCCGAAAAGTCTGAACGAACTCATCCCAAGTGTTGGCTTGATCATCCTGGCGTGTGATACGGAAGTTGTCCCACTGTTTTGAAGATGGTCTATTGAGCTGGTGGGAGGCAAAGAGAACTCTCTCCCAGTCACTACATTGGACAATATCTAGTTTCTTTTCAACTGCCCTGAGCCAATCATTAGCGTCCATTGGCTCGGTGCTACTAGAGAAGGTCAGAGGTCTTGTCCTCATAAACTCTGATAGGCGTGACTGCTGATGAAGTTGGGGTGTAGCAAATAAGCAGCCTGAGTGTTGTTAATGCTTTGGGCGAGAAGTTGAATTAATTGATTCTGTTTGGCCATTATTTGCTGCCAACTTGAGCCTTCAGCTGGAGGAGATGGCGGGAGATTCTATGCATTGTTGTTCTTTGGAGCCATGTTATTCAAATCAATCCCACTTCCATTGCGACAGGTGTTTATCATTTTCTGGGTTTCGAAAAGATAAGAAAGAAGAAGACTGAGATTAAGGGGGATAAAATTTTCACATTCAACAAAGAAGCAATAAATACTAACTTTATGTTATTATAATAACTTTTTTATTATGGCTATCAACAAAAGAGGAAATAAGACAGTTCACAATGTCGTCTACTGAAATAGATAGCTTAGCCTAGACCTTAATTAGAGTATTCTTCTAGTCTTGATATTCATGGACTTCGGGGCAAAGGTTGTAGTAGACTTCGAAGAGTTCGTGACTTTTGTAATGTTCTTCTCTCGTGGAGTAGATTGGCTAACATCTGTAATGCAGATGCTGGAGTAAACTCTGAAGAATGTCTGTATATCTTTTGCTTTGCTCAATGCCAACTTTGACAATCTATCGTTTGACAAGGAAAGAGTGTAGAAATAACTTTTTTAAGAGAGCAACTACCACACGCTATACCGTTGGGAATCACTTCCAACGGTATAGCATGTTTCATTAGGTTCACGGGTAAGTTTCACTACTAGGTTTCATGGGTAAGTTTCATGATGTTTCACGGATAGGTTTCATGAGTTTCATGAGGTTTCAAGTTTCATAAGGTTCGTATTTCATTAAAAAAAGTCTCATAGATAAGTTTCAACCAAAGGTTTCATCGAATGACACAATGCTAAACTTTTTTAATGAACACGAACCTTATGAAACTTGAAACCTCATGAAACCCATGAAACTTATCCGTGAGACATCATGAAACTTACCCGTGAAACCTGGTAATGAAACTTACCCGCGAACCTAATGAACCATGGTATACCGTTGGAAGTGATTCCCAACGGTATACCGTTTGGTAGACTTTCTGCTTTTTTAAATGAGGTAAGCATAAGACATAACAGGATGAGAGTAGAACTTTTTTTTTGAAATACTTTGTTATTCCAAAATAAGTCCTTAAGTTGTAACCATTCTAACTAAAGCCACTCCTACAGTCGATATGGCTTTGATATCACTTTGTCACACCTCAGAAAAATGCTTCCGAAATCCTCTACAACTTGTACTAGTTCAAGAAAAGCTAGTACACACAGTAAAGATCATAACATATCCTATCCAATGCACTATATTAATAATCAGAATTTACAATAAATATAGCATGTAGGCCAAAAAAAAGATTACAGCGAAAGCAAAATAAAACCAATAGTAAAACCCAATAGATTCGCCACAGGAAATCAACTGAGATAGCGGCCTAGTTATCTTGATCCTCACCATCGTAGAGATATTCCTCTAAAAAGATAGAGTAAGTAAGGGTGAGTACAAGAGTACTCCGCAAGTCACACGGGAAAATACAATATTAATGATGGGTCACAAAGGAAGGCATAATGTGGTTAATTTGAGCATAAAGCAATATTTCAAATACAATAAGTAATTTTTAATGTGTAATTGATATAGTAAAAACTGAGTAATAATCCAATTTTCAACACGGGCTCCAACCTGGAGTTTTATCCCAAATTTCCCCATGTGGACTCTCTCCACTTATAAATCACTTTTCTGAAACCATTTTTGAAACATCAAAATCTAATCTGTGAAAGACTTGCTTAGCAAGCCTATGACCGTGGACGCGGCTAATCGATTAGTTTTAATTCTGTAGAGGTTGTACAACTTTACCCATAAGACATGATTATCCCTTTGCACCCAATACACACTTCCTTTGGTGTGTTGGCAGAGAAAATCATGACAAGACCCCTATTAAGTTTCATTCCATATAGCTACACAAGCTAAGGTTTTACTGCTGGTAGAGTTAAACCCGCATAGTCCAGAAGCCCCCTTTTGCACCATGTGGCAGACTAACCATCCCCACATTCAACTGAATGGCATAACTATTATGGAATGTCGCAAAATGGACAATCAGGTCTGTCCCATACCAAACTTATGGAAGTACGATTGCGCTTTACATTCAGCAGCTCATAAACGGTCCTTAATTGACTAGGCGAGCTTTTCAACAAACCTAAAGACCACCAATCAACCATTCTTGCCCAGTCTAAGTCCATTTATATGTATACACATTTTTATTTCCAAACAACTTCTTGGATCACCACAGCAAAATTTTATTTCAACAGATATTTATTTGGTATAAAATTCTCAAAATTTCAGTTTTTGTTCTGAGCAAATCTAAGCATCCCTAAATATTTTAATAATTATAGTATATTTAGATTATACTCTTAGGGCTACAATGGCATAATAGAATCGAATTTCAAATGCGGTCATATCAGAATAGATCATAACTACTAAATTTTAAATTGGGGCTAAACTATTTTTATTACAACTTAAGCGTGCAATTAATTTTAAAACAAAATATAATTTAAAAACTGGGCTCAAATATGGTCAACATGTGCAACTTGCCTGGTTCGAAGGGTAGGTGATCAAGATCGTCGACAGCGAACCGTTCCGTCTCTCCGAAAACTATACACGAAGAACATCCAATTTTCAAATAAAATCCAAATAAATTCAAATGAAATACAAAACTAGTGCAGACAGATAGAGTATAATTTTATACGAATTTAAGAAGAAAAATAAGGTCAATCGGACTTAAGATGAACGAGATCGGACATTTTGAATCCAAAGATTGACCTCTCGCCGGGCATAGAGAAGAAATGATTGCCGACAGTGCCACGTGAGAATTTTTAAAATCTAGATTTTACACAAGGTAGAGGACGCCGAGAGGAAGCCCCAGTAAAAATTTTATGCCGAATGGAGGTCGGGAGAGCTCGCCGGAGTTTGAAAAGAACGTCTTGCGTAGGGAGATCCGGTGGATGGATTGGACCAACTCAAAGTTGAGGATGTAAAGGATGAGAGTAGAAAGCTGAGGTTTAATTTATAGGGAAATCAGACCAGCAGATCATCAGGAAAAGTTCACCAGAGTTATGGCCGGAATAGTAACCGAGTTCGCTGAGTAAATGAGGGAAACGAATGGAAATTAAATGCGGGTTGGGTCCGTTCGAGCACTGTAGCGATGGGTTTACTACGTCTGGCGGGTGGGCCGAGAAGCAGATCATGTAGGAATGAACAGTAACAAAAATATTAATTCTGAAATCAATTAATTTTCCACTGAAAATAGGATTAAATTCGGAAAAATAGCAATTAAATCATAATAAATTCGGGAATTTTTATAGACAACTGTTTCAGCAAATAAAGCACAAATAAATATTTTTTAATAATATTATATTGTTATTTTTTGTGCAGTAATTAATTTTATAATGCTGAAAATTATTTTTAGCTTTGAAAAAATATCAAATAAAGTTCACAATTTTGGGAAAAATTCACAGAGATTTTCAGAGACATTTCAGACTTAATAAAATTATTTCTAACTTAAATTTGTTTTTTATTTCATATATAAATTACTTTTAATTTCTAAATATAGGAAAAGACTTTTGAAAAAATTCAGAAAATTCAAAAAATTCCAAAAAACAAAATAAATATTAGAAAATTCCAGATAATTGAATTATTATCTAAAAATTCACATGAGCCAACAAAATAATATTTTATAATTTTAATAACAAATCTATTATTTTTATAAGCAAACTTCAAGGATGTTACACTTATCCATTGTATCGAAAAAAAATATCATGAAACAAAAAAGATGCACTTCACTTCTCCATCATGTAATTCCCACTTCCTTTGGAAACTTCCCCGCCAATCCACAACAGCAACGGCAGCACCACCAACAAGTGCACTGTGCACGACGAGGGATGTAGAAATAGGCCACTAACCATGACAATCTCCCCCAAATTGCCTCACCAAGATGCCGACCGAGCTAGGTGGTGTAACCTAGAATAGGGGCTCTAAGAGCATCTTCAAGAGGAGCCCTAAATAGGTTGCTAATTGTAATTATAGGGTTTTGATGGAAAAAAGCACTCCAACAGAGGTTGTATTTTGAGAAAAATTATCAAAATAGGTTTAGGACTCGGAGCCCTGTTGCTATATTTGGCAACGCTCCTCTCTAGCCCCATCCTATTCGCGCGTTTAGGGTCTAATTGTTGGAGTCAATAGTTATCTTAGACCCTAATTCTTTTAGTTTAGGTCCTATTTTGATATATAGGACTCCATTTTAAGACCTGATTGTTGGAGATGCTCTAAAGGTGGGACTTTGCTGGGACCCTAATCTAGAAAATTTTTATGTTACCATATTCGTTGGTTTTTATAAAGATGTGCTTTGACTCGATTCGATCTCTCAAATTGAACTTTGACAGTAATTTTCTTTTTACAATATCTTGTGTATAACTACGAAATCGATCATATTAATAAGAAATTAAGTATTTTAAAATATGAATCAAATGGTACCACTTTTGCATCATATAACATTTATATTATTGGATTAATTGTTGATCAGAAATTGCAAAGTTTGAATCTTTTATACGCGCACCCCTTATAAAATCAACGGAGTGCCGATTAAGTTGAATGCTACAATATCATGGTTTCTGATTCTCCAGCCAGGGAATATGGAAGCGGTCCTGCAGCTTGGCCTTGCCCTCCTGCTTTTTGCAGCACAGTATTCCCCTGCAACTGCGGTTCCTGGCTCTCAATGCCAAAGGCGGTGTGGCAATGTTGACATACCGTACCCATTTGGCATCGGCGCGAACTGCTCCCTCTCAGAAGGCTTCAATGTCAGTTGCGAGGTCCAAGATGGCATCTCCAGGCCATTCATGGGCGGCGTTGAGCTGCTTAATATTTCGTTGAGTAATAGCACGATCCGAATACTCAACATTATCTCAACGTACTGCTACAATGCCTCCACCGGGCGGCGCATGGTGTATAATAATTTCGCGTTGAACGGAAGCCGTCCCTACCGGTTCTCGGACGTCGAAAACAAGTTCACCGTCATCGGGTGCAACACCCTCGCCTACATCTCCCACGATGGCAGTGGCGCAGGCTACCAGAGCGGATGCGTTTCAACATGCAGCAACCTTTCGGACTTAGCGGACGGCTCCTGCTCCGGCATGGGCTGCTGCCAGACGGCGATACCAAAGGGGATGTACTACTACGGTGTCACCTTCGACACCGGGTTCAACATAAACCAGACCTCGAAGTTCGAACTGTGCAGCTACGCCGTGCTGATGGAGGCAACAGGGTTCAAATTCAGCACCTCGTACATAACCACCACCAAGTTCAACGACACGAATGCGGGGCGGGCACCCGTGGTGCTTGACTGGGCCATAAGACATGGGGAGTCATGTAACGTCGCCAGACAGAACAAGACCGGCACATATGCATGCCTCAGCGGCGGCAGCAGCAGCACGTGTGTAGATTCCACGAATGGACCAGGGTACGTGTGCAAATGCTCCCAAGGGTACGAAGGCAACCCGTATCTTCCAGATGGATGCAAAGGTACTCGCACGAATGCCGAACATATTGAACTCTAGAAGCAGAGTTCTCCTTTCATTTGAAGTCCTAATTAATATTTAGTTTTGCTCATCTTACTGCAGATGTTAATGAATGCAGTGACAACCCATGCCCTTCAGGCAGCATTTGCCACGACAATGTTGGAGGATACAGGTGTTCTTGTCGAGCGGGAAGAAAGTATTCCAAGCAAAGTAATACGTGCAACCCTGACATCGGCTTAATAATAGGTAACTCCTAAAGTTCAGCTAGTTAAGACCTTTAATTTTTGGTATCAAATTTCTGTGAAAGTCAAATAGTAAAATAAATGCAAAATTGGGCCCACTAATGGTGTTCTAAGTTCTAACACTACTTTTATTGTACTCTCTTTCTGAAAAAGAAAGGAAAAGAAAAGAAATCACGGCTCTTATCTGATGCTGTTATACAGGAGTTACAATCAGCTTTGTTGTTCTCATGATCATCGCCTTCTGCGGATACATTATTCTTCAAAAGAAAAAACTGGGCAAAATTAAGCAAGAATATTTTCGCGAGCATGGAGGGTTGCTTTTGTTTGAGAGGATGAAATCAGAGAAAGGTCTTGCTTTCACAGTATTTACAGAAGCTGAACTCATACAAGCCACAGACAACTTTGACAAGAGCAGAATAATTGGAAAAGGAGGCCAAGGAACGGTCTATAAAGGGATAGTTAAGGACAACGTGCCAGTTGCAATTAAAAGATGTGCACTGATTGACGAAAGGCAAAAGAAGGAGTTTGGTCAAGAGATGCTCATTCTGTCCCAAATCAATCACAAGAACATTGTTAAACTCTTGGGTTGTTGCCTTGAGGTGGAAGTTCCAATGCTAGTCTATGAGTTCATCCCAAACGGCACACTGTTCGAGCTTATCCACGGCAAGAACCAAGAGTTGCAAATCTCTTTCAGCACTCTGTTAAGGATTGCTCATGAAGCAGCTGAAGGACTAAATTTCCTACATTCGTACGCGTCTCCCACAATTCTCCATGGTGATGTGAAAACTGCCAACATCCTTCTTGACGACAACTACATGGCCAAAGTGTCAGACTTTGGAGCCTCAGTACTAGCCCCATCCGGCAAAGAGCAGTTTGTCACAATGGTTCAAGGTACTTGTGGCTACCTTGACCCTGAATACATGCAAACATACCAACTGACGGACAAAAGCGATGTCTACAGTTTCGGAGTTATCCTTCTGGAGATCCTCACCGGGCAGGTGCCAGTGAAACTTGAAAGGCCTGAGACGAAGATAAGCTTGTCGTCGATTTTCCTGTCTGCTATGAAGGAGAACAATCTTGACGCAGTGCTGGTGAGCCATGTGAAAGGCCAAGAGAGCATGGAATTGCTGGGAGGACTTGCAGAGCTGGCTAAGCAATGCCTACATATGTGCGGCAGCAATAGGCCCTCGATGAGAGAGATCGCCGACGAGCTCAACAGGCTGAGGAAGCTTTCGCTGCATCCTTGGGCACGACTCAATATGGAGACCTTGACGGAGACTGAGAGCCTTCTTAGTGAACCATCTACCGGTCCTTTTGAAATAGAAACAAGTACTGGGTATCCTGCTCAGGAAGGTGACAAACTGCCCATGAATCCAAGAAGTTCCTATTAGGGCATATGAATCATCCAAGAAAAAGTTCCTATTTATATACCATTGCGAGCAGATCATTATTTGGATGAGACTATTAGATAACTATATAGGCGATCCATTGTATGAATTATTTTTAGTGCTGTCTATGATGATGTGGCGATATATTATACATTAATACTGCCCCATGCGAGGTGATTAAAACATGTGTAATACATTAATACTCCATTGAAGCTACGACATGCATGCGCAATTTATTCAGATACGCATAGTTTTCCATCTTGCTAAACCTGATTCCCCTATGTTTTCTGCTTAGTGTGCTAATGTTTTCTGCTTAGTACGGCTGCATATATTCGTGTAATTGACTCTCTCTTCAGCTTTTAACTATGTAAAGAATCATATTTGATCTGGACTTGTGCATGCCTTCAATAAAGGAACGTCTATTTCTAAGACTTATACTTTTTCCTCGGTCCTATTTTTGAACCTTTGAATCGTTATGGATAATTAAATAATGGAAAAAATTAGATTGGATCATCAACCGATCTTATCGAAAGTAGGATTAACTATGGATTCGAGTCATAACATATGGTTTCATAAAATCTATAATTTAGAATCGGATACACACATATCTTAAAGCTAATCGAAAGGGCACGAAAATTGACATAGAGTTTAAAAGAAAGTTCGGCCAACTTATAACTAGCTAACCCATTCTGTAATACAGTAAGAGCTCATTATTGAATTATGGACCAACGAACAAGGGATTCTGAATATGAAATCAAGATTAGAGACGAAACTAAGCTGCAACCTAGCGTACTTCCGAAAAAAAATTGCAACAATGCGGTCATGACACAAGGCCTCGTTAGATGCAAGAGGGTCATGGATCGGGCGACTGTTACGGTGTTAACTGCTACCGCAACCGGGGGCGAATTGAAGCGCAGCTATCGAGGTGCCAATCGACTCGAGCGGCCGGGGTTGCCGCACCCGCGCGCGGGCGTGCTTGTCCGGCCACGTACCGTTCCCACTTCCCTAAATGCGGCACCGGCCATTGCCCATAGCATAGATCCATCGTGGTTTTAAATTTTGTTTTCTGATCATATGTTGGACGCGACCGAAATTCAAAATTTTAACGAGATTTTGGAATTTCAGACGAAATCCAAAAGGCAAAATTCAAATATGCATTTTTTTTGGACCGACATCTCAGCAAATTTCAACCCAATAAAAAAGGGTCTCCCGAGGCTCTAAAAAGTTGGGGGGAAATTGAAAAAAAAATCATGCAACCATTTATATACATTTTCTATCTGTTTTAATGCAAAATAATAAAAGACTAAATTTTGAATCATATGATATATTTCAAAGTTCAGTTGGGTGGGGTCTAGTACAGTGGGACTTCCTGGTTGCAAAGTTTCATGGTTCCAAGTTCCCAAATGGTTCTTCATTGGCTACACTCTCAGAGTTTCTAGAACAAACCATACAAGGTTCAGTAGCTACATCTTAAATTCAAAACAAGCAACAGAAGGGTTATCTTACCTAGTTCTGGCAGACTGATAACCACATGATCTGATTTAATTAGTAGGTGCATGATGAAAATTTATGGTGTCTGCAGCATTATGGGTTTTGTGTTCATCCTGTCCTTTGCTGGAAGGGAAATCCGGCTGGTTTGAAGCTACAATCTGGCATATGTCAATTGAAGATTCATCAAGCCGGTCCAAAAATAATAAAAACTGGCCCAAAAAACATGAATTCCGGTCAAGATAACAGGCCACAAAGCACCTTAATCCGGCCACAAAGAACACTAATCCGGCCACACAACACCCTACTCCACAAAGCACCCTAATCCGGCCACAAAGAACACTAATCTGGGCTAACATGCCAAAATTTCGGACAAATATGATGAAATTTCGGATCAAATTGACGTGGTTTTGTTTACCTTCGAAGGATACCGCAACGTGCGACTGGGCGGCGAGGTTGTAGACCTCGTCCGTGAGGATGTGGTCGAGTGTCAGGACTTATATGAGGAGGAAGAAGAACAGTAGTAATACGGCGATGATTATATTGCTTCACCGATTTCACTTAAGAGAGATCCTACGGCCGAGATTTCATTAGGCTGGCTCAACTCGCATCCAAGGGCTAGATGACGTGCTACAGTAATTACGGCAATTACTGATGTAATTTTTGTCGTTTAACTTGTTTACCACTTGCGATAAATTGTGTTTTTACCTTCTTTCACAAGTCTGGTCCGTTCGACTCAACCAGACTGATGGGATACGGGATGCACAGATGCAGAGACGGTGTTTGTTTTAGTAGACAGGTATTTTGAAATTTATATAGCAAGTGTGGTCTAGTTTTGTTCGAAAAAATGTCAGGAACCCATTTTTGAAATCGGTTCGGTAATTGGAGATGCTAATCAAAAGATATAAACAAAAAAGAAAAAAAGAAAAACTTACATTCCCACATGGCACCGCATGCATGGTTTGCTATTGTGGCTGACAGTGGCCCCTTGCGCAGAACACGAGGCTGCCATGCGCTGCATCCAGAGATACACCCATTTTCTCCGTATCTCCAGAGCCAGGCTACATGGAGAATCTTGCATCAGAGAGCCAAGCTCAAAACTAGATGCAGGCAACCAAACATAAGAAAAAAATAAGATTCTACATTTGTAGATGCAAATATCTGTGCATACAAGTAACCAAACAGCCCCTTAAGCGAGAATTTTTGGTTGTAAGTAGGGTATAAAACCTGAGATGGATGGAAAAGGAAAGCAGACTTGATTCCGCATACTTAAGCTTAGTCCTCTTGTTAGTTCTGTGTAGAGATTTGTATTTCTGGAGTATCTTGGAGTTTATTTCGTGTTCTAGTTATCATCATATCAGTCGGATTCCTGGTCGTATTCTATTTTTGTTCTGGGTCCTGACATTTTGGTATCAGAGCTGGTTCGTTCTTAGGCGCTATTGATCTGATTGAGTCTTTGGGTGTCTGGGGTTGGTTTATCCGTAAAATCCCCCAATCGGTGGAGAACTCTTCAGATTTGGGTCTTGTTCAAGTGTTCTGTGGGCTATTGAAGTTTGGAGATGGACGTCCAGGAGGAGATCGAGAGAATACAGGTACGCCTTGTAGATCTAGAAGTCTTGAAGACGGATGTGGCGGAAATTAAGAGTTTGCTGTTGGGGAAAACTCGCTTATGACATTGAATCAAGGGGATCAGTCAAGCCCATCTGTAGTTAACGACTCTACAAGGCCATTTTGGGTGTGGACATGGGGTACAGAATGCTCTACATAAATGCCTAGAGCCATACAGAAATCATTGAATGCTTTTGAGGTAAACTCGCCAGCATTGTCCATTCGAATGAACTTGATTCTTTCTTCTGGAAAAGAAGCTTTTAATTTAATGATTTGGACGATTAATTTAGCAAAAGCATTGTTCCTAGTAGATAAGAGACATACATGGGACCATCTAGTAGAAGCATCTATTAGTACCATAAAATATCTGAAGGGGCCCGACAGGGGCTGAATTGGTCCACAGATATCACCTTGAATTCTCTCTAGGAAATTCAATGATTCTTCCCTAATTTTAAGATGAGAGGGACGAACTATCAGTTTTCCTTTAGCACATGCAGGGCACATAAAAGCTTCAGGTTTAGGAAAGGTTGTGGTTTTTATATTATGGCCAGCAGAATTATTTATTATTCTTCTTATAATATTCAACTCAAGATAACCCAGTCGATCGGCTAGATTTTAAATATCTCTGGGTTTTTATCGCAACATAAACTTCAGGTTTTCTATGTGCATAGTATAACCCGGAGGAGCATGAATGAAACTTTTTAACCACACGTTAATTATACCCATTAAACTTAGTCATGAGTAGGTATTCTATACCGTCCTCATTCTTTGTCTTCATATGGAAACGGTTCAGACCAATGTCTTTAAAACTTAAGAGAGTGCGATTGGACTCAGGGTATAATATGGCATTTTTCCAATGCTAACTATGAGGGTATCGCTTCTGGCAATAGTCGTAATAATTCCAATTTACTTAGTGTGGTACAACTGTCTTCTAGACAGATTTTCTCCTCCCTTGTCGGATTACACTTTGTTCTATATTAGAAGTATGATTTATCAATCCAACAATTGTTGCATCAGGAACAAATTATAGAATATAGAACAAACATAGCATAATCAAACAAATATCTAGGAAATATCAATTTATTCAATTTTGAATGATAATCGCTCAACAGGAGCATAGACCAAATGTTCATTCAGGAACTAGGCTAAACTGATAAGGAGACTTATAAGAAATATGTGACATCGACTAGCAAAGTGAAGGTCTACTTAGGAGACTAAAACATGTCTCCTTATGAGTCATATATGTCCTTCTAGGACCCCTCGAACTTTATAATTTCAAGAACCATATTATCACATTTCTCAGTACTCATGTCAACAACAGGTTGAACAGTGAAATATGATTAAACATTATTTACCCTGAGTCTTATTTACTTTTCCAATGATTTTTTAGTAAAGGCCTACCACATGCTTCAGGATGCAATAGTTGCATGACCAATAATCAATGCATTCATATCTAAAATAGGGTTTGCCGCCTTACTTCTGGAAGTCCTTGACTTTTTTACCTTTACTCTGAATTGTCTCTTCCCCTTATCCCCTCTATTCCATTAGCCCTTTCTGTGGCCACAGCTATTGCTAGCCTGCTGAGCATTTGCATGTGCTTCAAGCACTGCAAGACTTCCATTAGGGAGTACATGATGATTCTTCACCAGGAGTTCATTATATTTTCTGCTTCTAGCAAATGCATATAAGCTCGAAGTACTTCTGGCACTGAGCATGGTGATACTATTACAGTAGTATTCACATATTAGGGTGACAGGTGCATATTCTAAAAGCACGGGAGGATCCATTTGCATTATGCTTCTGGCAACAGAACGGATCTTTACTGGTTATATCTTTTCCCTTCAGGGAATTCAAAAGTACTGGCTAGTCATCTTCCATCAACTATTTGACCTTCAGGTCCGAATGGAGATGATGCCTCAGGAGGTGCAACGTCGTATATCTAGTGGCTTTTGGGAAGAGCAGGGGTACCATCTTCAGGCTGGGAAAACAGTAGCTCCAAAAGATTGAGCTATCAGATTAATCTTGGTATTAATTTGCTCGGGTAAGAAAATTATTGTCGTTCAGGGCAATCTTGATAAGTTCCCTCTTTGCGATGTCCAACATATCCTATTTCTATTTATGCAAAAATGACTTTTACTACCGGTAAAATCATTATATTGCATGCTCACTCTTCAATCAGTAAAGCTTGGTCTATATCTATTTAGTAGATAATTATCTAAAAATTTTCAGAATTTTCTAGCAATTTTCATGGTTTTCTGCTAATTATTCAGCAATTTTCAGAATTACCAATTAACAGAAGGATAAACTTCAACATGAAATAGACCTGGCATAATACTAATTACATCTTATGTAACTCTCGTTGGTTGGGTATGAAAACATGTAATGAATGCCTTCGTCAACATGACTCTTGGCCAGGTCAACCTGCCCCGAGGGCTCACATGAGGGAGGGAGCACTTCCCGATTTCGGGCGTTAATTAAGAAACCTAGCCTCATGTGTGTTTTCCTTAGACACCAATTGTCATGTATCTGTTCCTTCAAGATAGAAATCAAAGGCCCAACCACTTATATCCTCAAGCCCAAAACCGTTTTGATAGCTCAATTATTTCCATAATTTTTTAGAATTTCTATTAATTACTAAGTAATTTTTAGAATTACATAAATAACATAAGATAAACATTCGGCGCATATTAAACATGGCATAAAATTAGAAAATAAATCTAGAGTAATGGAACTTCCAGAGAATGCTTAATATCAATTTTTTTTCAAATTTTCGGAAACCCATATACTAAGAAATGCAATTTCTAGTATTTTTTAATTCCAAAATTTCTTTCCCAGAAATTGGTCGTATGGCTCAACCCAATCTATGGGCCCATTCGATTCGGCATTAACCGACCCAAACATCCGGCCTGATTATAGAGGGGTCGGTCTGAGCTGCTAAGAATTGGGCGCAATTATTGCCACCGTCGTTGTCGCGATATCCGAGAGAGCCACTCCCGTCCGGTGGCGCAGCACATGACCTGAGGGCGGTGCGACAGGCGCACGACTGGTCAAGGCGCAGGGTCAGCAAGGCGCGAGGACGGCCGAGTGACCGAGCAGCTTCGGGCATGACGACCAGGTGGCGGTGCGGGGGGCCTTCGGCTCGGTTGCAACGCCAGCAGGGCGCGACGGTAGCGAGCCGGTGCGGCTGCAGGCCGGAAAAAGGTACGCAGGGGCGACCAGGTTCGGCGCATGGTCGACGACATGGCTGCTGGCCGATGCGATTGATGGCCAAACGGTTGCGCTACAAGCGCATCTGGTAGGAAAAATCTGCACTGTAATTTTTTGTTGATGAACAATACCACAGGAAACCCTAATAATTATGATTTGATTGATTTGCAATTAGGATAATCAATCTGCTGGATTAATTGTGTATTGATGCGATTAACTTACGTAGGGGTTGTTTGGATCTATAGATTTATAAGAACTAGTTTCCGTAAAACCTGCTTTATCTTAACTACCCCTAAAATCGTGTTTGGATCCTCCAACAAACTCCCGTACAAGATAAACTCGATTTTCACAAACCACAAAATTCTATAGACTATCGCGTAGGATAGAGTCGCGTAGGACTTTTTCGGCAATCCGAGTGGATGTCGGCGTGATGATGAGTTGATTGCAAATCGGATCGGGCGATCAATCGCCGGTAGTAGTCGTTCGTTGTAGTTGACGATCCTCCTTCTTGTGGTAGAGACTCGTGCGTTCATCCATATATGCAATTCCATAGAATGATCTCTTAGAGACTCGTGCGTTCATCCATATACGCAATTCCATAGAATGATCTCTTGTATGAGCGGCATGCAAAATAAACAAAGATCAATCGTGATTAGTATCAAGAAAACGATATTGATCTACTGCAAAGAATATGAAACGACAAACGTTGGCTTTAGCCTCTGTAGCGACCCTCATTTTTACACAGAATGCAAAAATGGAAATCTAATGTGCTTGCAGTATTAGTCCCTGGATCAGTAGCTAGTATGCACATTTACAACAATTGGAATCACAACCATACATTATAATAATTAAGCGGAAACGATTATACAAATAAATCTTACAACTCAGAGAATATAGCAGCAAAAGAAGCAAAGCCTTGTAGTGTACCCATCCAACCCCGCAGGCAACTGACCAGGCATAAATCCTTAGAAAAAATCACGGCAATAAGGATCCCGCAACCTGCGACGAAACAATCTTCGAAGCATCGCCAACTTTACACCTAAAAACAACGAATAAGCAAGGGTGAGTACTTTCGTACTCCGCAAGACTTGTTATTGGTTCACAAATGCAAATAATTAAGTATGCAGGCTTAATCAATGACAGGCTCTAGTTATTTTGCAGTTGCTCAAAGAAAGTAAATCATAGACTAGTATTAGATTGCAATTCACATTTATAAATTTGCTAAGGAACAAGTAAATTTACATGAAAGTAAACACAATTTCACAACCAGTCTACCCGACTGAATAGCCATATATGTCGATTCCTTTGGACATAAAACCAGGTTGCCAAAACAGTTTCAAATCGAAACTCTAGTTTTCATAAAATACCAAAGTCTAACATTGGAATGACTTCACCAAGTGCCCATAACCGCGGGCACGGCTAATCGATTATATTTAAACTCTGCAGAGGTGTACAGCTTTACCCACAAGGAATGATCAACCTTTTTGCTCGGCGCACTTCCTTAGGTGGTCAGCAAGGAGATCATACAGAGCCGTTACATTATTTAGACATGACTTCGATCCAGCCCGGGATGTTAACCCCCGCCGTAGAACCAGAAACATACACCTAAACCGTGGATCCACTTTCACACACACAACACAACGTTTCTGAACACGGCAGGGCGTACACCATTGCACCGATTATGCATTTACCCACACGAACTGTGTGGAAGCCCCTAACAAGCAATCCAAACCGGAATGCCTCTGCAAGCTCCCGCCTACCAATGAGCAAAGCCATGTCTAAACAACTTAATAGGCTAAGGCTACCCCATAAATAGCCCTCGTGGTTGCACAGAAATCTTGGATCAATAGCGTCCCATTGCTCGGTCCTTAATGTGACATGGGCGACACTCCACCCTACACTACGTGCAGATTCCTTTTTGCACCTCCGCTATTGCCAATAATCGCCCACATCAAAACCATAGTTTTATTTTGGATTTTTAGTAAACTAACAGCAACCTTTTCCAAATGGCAGTTGTTTAAATAAACAAGTTGAAAATGAACCATTTTAACGTTGAGCATGGCTAAGCAGATATGATATCTATCGTTTATACCCACAGTGACATTAATTCATGTCTAAACCATACTTACGGTTACAAGGTTCACATTGTCAGTCATATTAAGGAAATCCATAATTCACAAGGATAATTACTGTTCTACCCAGAATAGCAATTTTTATGGAGAATTACTCGCATGCATAATACAGTTGCAAAAACAACATATTGTAAGTGAAGTACTGGGATCAACATGATCAAGAAGGTGCTTGCCTTGCTTATTTGTCGTTTACGACGAAGACGAGGATTGCGTCTGACGACGACGATGACGGAATCGAAGGCGTCGAGCTCTACACGTCGATCAACAGAAAATACAGCAAAATACTAACTTCAATAAAGGCAAAAAGAAAATAGATAGCAAGAACAATAAAACTCCTCACAAGAAATAAGGATTGCTCTTTTATGAATTTATTAATTTTATTTTACGAATTCAAGATGCAAAAATTGGTTGGATTAATAGAATTAGTCCTTAGTTGTACAGCTTCATTGATTTATTATTCATAATATGAGTTTCAGCCAGTCCTTATTACTTGCAGGTTTTGCTCTATTAGGATTCAGATTCAAAGCAAGATGAAATAAGAATATTTTCTTAGATTACTGCAGATCATATCTTAGAGATCAATTCTAGGCTATTCTTTACTAAATTCAGATTTAGATGAGCTGCTTTGCGAGTTAATGAAAAGGCTTAAATGATCACATGGGACTATGAATGATTAGTTCTTTATCTTTAATTGATTTTGCTTAGAATTAGCTTTACGCTGGTTAGATCTTCTGATTTAGGCTACTAATATCATTTCCATGATATTTGAGAAGGTTCTGGTGATACAAATAATTTAACTACGGTTTTCTCATCATTACCGGGAGCGCTTACTCAAATTATAAAGTTCGGAGATCATAATACTTTAGGTTATTCTGTTAACAGGATTTATATTTAAATCTTGACGAAATAAGATTATTTCTTCATATTATGCTAGTCTATACTTTGGAGAGCACTACTGGGCTAATTTCATAAGTTTTAGCATTTAGATGAAACATTATACTCATCGCCGAAATAGCTTATATGGCATTGCAAAGTTTACGATATACGAAATCGGCGAGAAAGTGAAACGAAAGGTTAACACTTAAGGATATTTGGCTAGCAATATTTATATGAGAAGCAAGTTATAAATGAGATGTTTTTCTAGAATATGGTAGCATGAACTTTGTACAGTGCTTCTAAACTGGTTTTACTGATTTTAGTATTTAGACGAGTTATTTTATCTGCTGTTGAATTAGTCTAAATGATCACAATGCAAACGCTAAATCAGATCAAGATTCATTTTGAGTTTGCAACTATACTATACATGATTCTTTACTCGTTTTTCAGGCATTAACAGAATAAAATCCTAGAAATGTTCACTACTACATAAATGATTTTCCTAGACACCAAGGATTTCTTTCCACAAGCGGATTAAAAGGAGAGCCGCCTCAAATGACTTCGGCCGGTCCTTGGGGTTAAGAACCGCCTGTGTAAAGGTATCTTCACAGGCTGCTCTCTTAAGAAACCGTCTGTGAAAATATTGATCTTGTCACAGGCGGTGTCCTTTAGATGCCGCCTGTGGAAACTATGCTCTTCACAGGTGGCTCTCTTAAGGAACCGCCTTGGGAAATTGCCATCTTTACACAGGCGGCTTTCTTACGAAGCCGCATGCAGAAAGCGCAGTTTCCACAGGCGGTATGTTAAGCAAGCCGCCTTAGTTAATTATATTGATGGCCTAATTAATTAACGAACCCCCTGTGGTGATGTTCAAGTCTTTAAAGGCGTAGTTCTTAAACAAACCGCCTGTCCAAATTTTGTAAATACTTGTCTACAAATTTTGTGACGAAGGAGATGCCGGTATGCGTTTTCATGTACGTACCGGAGCATCCTTTGTTCTACAATACCTGCAAAACACAAAAATCCAACGTCCAGACAATACTCCGGTATGAGTTTGTATTGACGTACTTGATCATCCGTTATGTTGCAACAGCGGCACTACACAGAGAAATCCAACGTCCAGAAAATACTCCGGTATGGTTCTTTTGGCCTTTGATGGATCATCCGGTAGTGCTGTTTTGCTTGATCGTTATTATTGTTCTACAAGCCGTTGTCTTAGGGAGCCACCTGTGGAAACTTCGCTTTAAAGCTCCGAACAGATCATTCTCTGCGGCAGTTCCAGGTGGCCCCAAAATTGTGAAAACAAGGGGAGAGCTAGGTTTTGAACTTGAAATGCATGGAATAGTTAACTCTCTAAGGTAAGAACATCTCATTCCTGACATTTGTAAAGGTTTATATATCTTGTGGAGAGGAAGATGTAGTGTAGATATAATGTGCATGGGAGAGGGGTTGAAGCCCAGGAGATTGGCGCCACTGACACTCTTTAAAATTCGTGATTCACTTTTTGAAACCCTGGTCCACTGTCATAGACTCAGATGGACCCACATGTCATAGACACATCACCAAAACCAACGAATTGAGTGTCCTTTGGACTAATTTTTCCGTTGAAGCCCTCACCTTCTAGATCTGTGAGCAGATCTTGTATCCCTCCTCTCTCTAGAGGGAGAGAACGATCCACTCTCTAGATCTAGAGGAGAGGACCTTACATTCTTCGTGATTTTAATAAAATCATTTTATAGTATTTAACTTAGGGTTCTCTTGTTAAAGTTCTATCTAAATAATTGACATTTCGATCGATTTTCTATTTCGGGTTCAAGATGGAAAGGGCATGGATGTACAATGCCCCAAGAAATAAGGGTGTATTCCTCAAAGAGCTCGAAACTTTTATTAAAGCCGCTCGGAAGGGCGCTGGACTAAGAAGGAAGTAAATACTTTGTCCATGCAAAGACCGTAAGAACAATGTAGGGTGGGGAGATTTAAGCATAATCACAACACACGATCATGAGAGGTTTTATAGAGGATTACACATGTTGGTCCAACCATGGCGAGCAACGCATACGCCATAAACAACCGATGATGTTGATCCCGATCTCGTGGATGATCGAAGTGTCGGAGGCGACACTGATGGTTTGGGAGATGAAGCTCACGTGCATGCTCGTTTGCTAGATGATGGTCGCATCACTGATGTAGAGAAAATGTTGCGCCATGCCGAACCACAGGTTTTAAAGGAGATGATAGGTTTAGATAATATCGATGTGTTACACAAAGCAGCGAATGATCTGTTATATGAGGAATCCAAGGGTTGTCCTCCAGAGTTTACGGTGTTGCATACGTTGCTGATGCTTCTACGGTTGAAGGCTAGCAATGGATGGTCGGACAAGAGTTTCACCGATCTGTTGAGGCTCTTGACAGAAATACTTCCGAAGGCTAATGGATTGCCCACCTTGCCGACGAGCACTTATTTCGCGAAGAAGCTTATCACTCCGATGTCATTGGATGTGCAAAAGATACATGCATGTCCGAACCATCGTATCCTCTTAGTAAAGATTACACGGACTTGGATCAATGCCCGGTGTGCAAGGCGAGCCGATATAAGAAGAATGATGACTCCCACGACGACGATGATTCTTCAGCTAGCACTACGAAGAATAAGAAGAACAAGAATAGTACTACTGGTAATAACGAAGATGACACTTCTTTAGGCACGGACAAGAAGAAAAGAATCCCTGCATTGATGATGTAGTACTTGCCAGTTATTGGCCGCCTGAAACGTTTGTACTCGAATGAGAGGGACTCCGAACTAATGGGTTGGCATTCCGACAAGCGCAGAAAAGATGGAAAGATTCGACACCCAGCCGATGGTAGACAATGGAGAAATTTTGATCGCATGTATCCAGATTTCGGCAACAAACCCAGGAATGTAAGGTTCGCACTGAGTACCAATGGTATGAATCCTTTCGGTGAATGGAATGCCACACATAGCACTTGGCCAGTAGTCCTGTCCATCTACAACCTTCCTCCATGGCTATGTATGAAGAGAAGGTACCTAATGTTGTATATTCTTATCCAAGGTCTGAGACAGCCTGGAGTAGATATTGATGTGTTTCTCGAACCACTGATGAAAAATATGGCCATGTTGTGGCATGATGGGGTCCAGGTGTGGGATCAGTTCCAACAACAGTACTTCACACTAAAAGCCATTATTTTTATTACCATCAGTGATTACCTCGCCCTGCTAGCCCTATCGGGTCAGATTAAAGGGAAGACAGCTTGTGTAGTATGCATGGATGAAACTGTGTCGACGTTCCTTCCATGCTCACAGAAGTTAGTGTACATGCGGCACCGCAAGATGGGCAAGTATTTTGACAATACGGTTGAGGAAGGTGTGGCTCCAAAGCGCCGTAGCGGGAAAAAAGTGTTTGAAATGGTCCGGAATATCAAGGTGGTTTTCGGGAAGAAGCTGGTGCAGGGCCAAAAGAGGGGTCGAAAGAGGAAGAATACCGATGAGGAGGTTCCTCCTTTGTTGTCTGTTCAAAAGATGTCAATTTTCTACAAGTATTTGCCCTACTGGAAGGACTTGGAAATTCGCCATAGCATCGATGCCATGCATGTCATAAAGAATGTCTGTGAAAGCGTGCTAGGTCTCTTGTTGGACATTCAGTACAAGACAAAGGATGGTCTTAAAGCTCGTAAAGATTTAGTAGTACTTAAAATCAGGAAAGAACTATACCCTCAAGAAAGAACACATGGAAAGTATTACCTTCCCCCAGCAAGCTACTCTCGACGGTGAGGAGAAAAGATCGATGTGCAAGTGCTTACGTGGGGTCGAGTCCGTCTGGTTATTCATCCAACATCAAAAACCTAGTATCGATGAAAGATTTAAAGATAAGTGGTATGAAGTCTCACGATCGCCACGTCATGATGACACAAATGCTCCCAATTGCAATCAAGGGTATCAACTCAACATTTGTAAAGGTGGCCATCACTGCAGGTGTGTCATTTACGCAATGCGATTTCATAGAAGGTGTCGATGATGAGCAATTGAGCTATCTGCAGAACTACATAGTGGAGACTATAAACCAACTTGAGATGTGCTTCCCTCCATCCTTTTTCGATATCATGCCGCACCTCTTGGTTCACCTTGTCGAGGAGGTAAAGGTACTGGAACCAGTATTCTTACACGGGATGTTTCCATTTCAGAGGTGGATGGGCTTGCTTAAGAGCTTACAACGGAATCGTGCTTATCCAGAGGGTTCCATTATTGAGCACTACAATACTGAGGAAGTCATTGAGTGTTGCACGGATTACTTCATGCCCATGGAAAGGCCGATTGGTGTGCCTGTCCCTCGACATGAGGGGAGGTTGACTGGTAAAGGGACTAAGGGAAAGAAAATATTCATCGACCATGAGTACAAGAATGTAGATCAAGCACATTTCACCGTCTTGCAACAGCTAAAGATAGTGGAGCCGTACGTGGAGCAACACTTGGAAGAGCTTGAAAGAGAAAATTCAGGACGCCAAGTTGATTGGATCCTGAAAGAGAATAAGCGCATGTTTACCACATGGTTCAAGAACCAAAACATACTAGATGGTGAGGACGAAGAAACAGAAACATTGAAAATGTTGGCTCATGGCCCATCAAGTCTGGTAACATCATGGCTAGCGTATGACATCAATGAGCGTTCGGGTAGAAGCCATAGATGCGACAGGGGAGAAGAACACCTACTATGGAATCATTGAAGAAATTTGGGAACTCGACTATGGAAGGGATATGCAGATCCCGTATTTATTTGAACTAGGTCAAACATCCTAATGGTGTGGAGGTGGACAACTATGGGTTCACAACTGTCGACCTCAACAATCTTGGACACAAAACTGACCCCTGGATACTAGCTTCTGAAGTCTCGCAAGTTTTCTACATAGCTGACCCTAGTAATAAGAAAAGGAACATAGTTGTTCCCGGAAAACAAAGGATCATTGGAGTTGACAATGTGCATGACGAGGCAGAATACAATCAGTTCGACGATCTACCGCCTTTCGGAGATCCGGAGAGGATCAAACTTGTAGAAGAAACCCTTGATATTTCAATGATGCCATATATGCGTGATGATTGCGTCGGAAAAGTTGTTAAAGGCAAATAGGGACACGTTTTGTAAAAACTTAATATGTAATAGAACTTATATTTTTTATTGGACTTGAGTAAAACTGTTGCGTGAAAGTGTAGGATAGTACGGTAGGTAATTTGCTATTAGGCCGGATCATCCTGTAAATTGAAGCCAACAGAGGCCCGAGGAAGCCAAGCACTATTCGTCCAGACAATAATCCGGTACGGTTTTTTCTCGACTTAACGGAACGTCCGGTATGTGAATCTTAGCTTCGAGGCCTTCGGCGTCCGCATTCGAGGGCGTCTTTATCTTTTCCTATACGGATTATCCGATCTTCGTATTGTCCGCGCTCATTGTTATTGTGACTGCTAGGTGCTAGCACACCGCTACACAAGATGATCCGATTCTTTTTTCATCAAGTGGCCGAACCATCTTGCCACCGAGTCGAACAGAGGCATCGATCCGGTCAGATGATGTTTCCGATAACGGATCATTCGGTATGTTGATCTTAACCTTATCCAAAAAGGCAAAAACACGCTTCAACATTCAGAGAACCGCTTGTGGAGCTTTAATATCGACCGCACCTAACTACTCCTCTCTCCACGCCTCCATGCCACCTTACGCCGCAACCCGTTTCCGTGCCTTACGACGCCGTACTCCAATCCTCCACCCGCCTCGGCGCCGCCACACGCCAGTTCGCGCCACCCGTTTTGTCACCGCCGACAAATTCGAGCCCTCGGCTGGCGAACGACTCTCCTTCACTTTGTAAGCGGTGAGATCCACATCCCTCTGGTTTCTTTGGACTCCATTCAAATGCATATGAATACGATGCAAGTTCTTGACATTCAACAGTGCAACTTGCGATGGCGAGGGAAAAAGGAAGGAAAAGAAGTTGTTGTCTTGGTGAGAAGGCTAAGAAGTCCAAGTTCTGAGAAGCAGAGAGAGCGGTGAGATGGCTGCAGATGCGAACTTGGCTCGACCATCTTGGCGTGGCCACCAATTGCAGATTAGAGACACACAGAGTCGTGAGAGAGGGTCGAGAGGAGGGGCACTCAATTCCACGAGAGGGTGGTGCGACACCTCCTCGTCGTTCTAGCAGCGTCTTTTCGTGGTGGTTCGACATCTTCCGAGCACATTGCTAGGCGGTGCGTGCTCGTCCCAACATAGTTTCGCATGAGGAGGAGCTGGCGATGAAAGCGGAAGAGGACGAGGAGTACCATGTGCCACATCCTAACCCTGAGATAAGACTTAGAGACCTTCGGAACCTCTCATCCCGGAGGGTAAAGAGCCTTCGTTTCTCGATGTCAATGTCCGGTTTCCGCAAGCCGAGAATTTGGAGTTCATAGGAGGTTACATGCGGTTCTTCAACAGAGCTTCTTTATTACGTCTGAGAGCTCGGGGTCGATTGAGCATGCAGGACGCTCAACTTCGCCTCTTTGCAGAGGGCCGCGAGTGGGGTGGACGTTCAGAGACACTTCGACCATTTCGAAGGTCTTACCAGGCAGCTTCAATTGCCCAACAGCGGGAGACACAGACCCAATTACTAGAGGAGATGAGGTTGCATCAGCAGATGACCCAGGCAGCTTTGCTACACGGTCAGATGCAAATGGCTCAGATGTTCACTTTCTTCTCAGGCTACTTTGATCAGTTGTACAATGCAATTGGTCTTGCACAGCTTGAGCTGCCAGCTCCAGTTCCACCTCCCGCTACCGGCATTGCTGCCCCACTTGCTTCTGTTGGGGGCTTCCTGCCCACTTCCGTGTCCATGTTCCCACCAGCTCCTACGGTCTTGACAGGGATGTTCTCCAGACCAGCCGGTGATAAGGCATCTGCTCCGTTGTCCACTACTCCACCTACTTTAGCGGATGCACCCACATCAACCATGCTTGCCCCGTGCTCGACTAAGACCGAACATACGTCCGTGCATGCTGACATGACTGACGAGATGGCCGCTCAGAGTGTAGTATCGTTGAGTTCCGCACCTATCGATGCGGTGCCGACTCCTCAAGTTGACGACGATCCAGTCATTGCCTCCGAGTGTGCTCCTGTGAGTTCACCTACAGCCCCTGAGGCCCCTGATGAGGATAACACTGCGCCAACATGTACAGAACATCAGTCTCCGGACTCAACACACACTGCTGTGATTACTCAAATCATAGAGAATATTGCTGATACGGGTGTTGTGGATCTGACCTCCGAACCTGACAGTGCGGCACAGACAGGCCCATCAGACCCCCTTGCCGGCGACCAAATGATTGCTCCGACCCCTTCACCAACAGGTTCACAGGCCCCTGATAAGGAGACTAAAGCTACAAAGTCCCAAGAGGAGAACCTCGATGAGCCTGACGCCGACGGTGTTGAGTGCGAGGCTGATAGGGAAGACTCCAGCTCTGGCTCCGATCTTTTTGGTACTAGTCCAAGCACGGACGAGTAGTTCTTTGCTTAATGCGCCACTTGTCTTTTCGGTTGTTATGCGCTCTAACTTGCTTGATATGTCGTATTTCGATTTCGCCGTGTTCGCCTAGATTGGAACGATGCATTTCATGACAATTTTATTTAACTTTGTACTCTTTCATGATAATCTGTACCGAAAGCTTTTTGCCGGTAGGATGGTCCGGTATACATATATTTACACATACCGGATCATCCAGATTTGTAGTTCCGTTGTAGCCCACGGCGAAAGTTGTACGCATAGGGGATGATCTGGTGCATTATCCTAACCTGGGCCGGATCGTCCGGTCTGTGGAATCGGCTCCTGTGCTTGAGGAGAGCACCTAGAAAGACAACATGTGTAGAGCTTTGGTCTCTCGGCCAATTACTTTCTGCTGTGATTGCAACGATCACAGAGAATAAGGCTGCTATCGATCGATTACACCGAAAGGAACAACTACGAGTGGCGCAACATTCAGATAACTCGTCCTTACATGAAGATCCGACAAGAGCTAACACCACTAAAATCAACTCAGCACTACGTGTAAAATGCGTTCTCATTTGGGAATGCCCAAAGATCGGAGCCGAGTGGATCGACCTCGCTCTGCAATGAGAGTTGGCGCAGCTCGTGGAGGTCATGATATTGAAATGGTCTACTCTAGTCACCATCGGACTGATGGGCTAGCGGTGATGTCGTAGGAGCAGGCTATGGGTCATGGGCTTGGGGGTCTCCGGGAGTTGTCTCTGCCGCACTAACAGGGTCCTCTTTGTACTATTGGGAGAGGTCGCATTTCGAAGACTTTTTTGTCCATTTGCCACTTAAAGATTTGACCTTTTGGATATGATGCCACTTGAGCCAATGAAATATGGGACCGTATGAGTCAATGAAATGTAGGTCCAGTGGCAATTTTACGAAGCCACATGTTTAAAGTGGCAAATAACCAAATCTCTCCTCCAAACTATGGACGGACCATCCGGTCTGTGGAATCATCTCGCCTGATGTACGACGCCGCTTGTAGAAATCGTTGGAACCGCCTGTGGAAATCTTGTGCACCGCCTGTGGAAATTCCTAACCCCTAAAATCTCTAGGCGGGAGATCGAATTGCTCCCCCCGTCCAAAGCGGCAAAGCCAAATTTCCCCCGTCGACGCCTCCACGCCGCCGCCCTCGGTGACAACCCCTCGGGCTCGTGCCTTCGACAACCGTTCCGGCGCGCTCGGTGACCTCTCCGTGGGCTCGCGCCTACGACTACCGTCCGCCGCGCCGTCGCCCCCTTCGTCCACGTCGCCTCACTCGGTGACCTCTCCGCGGCCTCGCTCCTCCGACGAACTTTCCGCCGCGTCGTCAACTGCCAAAGCGAGGCAAAAATTGTATAGATTAATAGAATTTATCATTAGTTGCAAGGTTCATTGATTGTACTATTCATAGTCTATTTCTTGTTTCCTTATTACTTAAGGATTTTGCTTTATTAGGATTCATATTCAAAGCAAGTTAAAATATGAATATTTTTCCAGATTGTTGTAGATCATATCCTAAGGATCACTTCTGGACTATTTGTTATATGATTCGTATTTAGACGAGCTGTTCTGCGAGCTGATGAAAAGGCTTAAATGATCATATTATATTATGAATGAATTCTTCTTCGCCTTTGATTGGCTTTGAATAGAATTAGCTTCGCGCAAGTTAAGATCTATTGAATTAGGTTACCAGCTTTGATTTCATATTATTTGAGAAGGTTCTGGTAATTCAAATGTCTTGAATATAGATTTCATCATTAGTATCGAGTTCGTATAATCATGTTACCCCGTTCGGCAATCATAATACTTTATGTTATTTTGCTACTCGGATTAATATTTAAAGCATAATGGAATAAGATTATTTCTTCATATTATGGTAGTCTATACTTTGGAGAGTATTTTTATTTCAATTTTATAAATTTTTAGGATTTGGATGATACATTATAATCATCGTTGAAAGGTCTTATGTGATATGATAAAGTTTGCATTGTACGAAATCAGTGAGAATGGTGAAGTGAAAGATTAACACTTAAGGGTTTTGAATTAGCTGAATCTCATTGATTAGCAAGTTGTAACTAATATGTTTTTCTAGAATATGATAGTCCATATACCAAATATTGTTTCTACGCTAATCTTTCTCAAAATTGCATTTAGACGAGTTATTCTACAGGCCATCGAAATTGCTTAGTTGGCATAGTTTCTACGCTTCTATTTTGCGAAGGGTATTTTCAGGAGCAGGATTTATGTACAACGTAAGATTTAATTAGAATATTTTTCCAGACTATGATAGTACATATAATGGAGAGTGTTTCTAAACAAATTCCCTAATAATGGTATTTAGACAAGAGGTTTTACATGTTGCTGAAAGGGCTTAAATGATTACATAAGTGACGCTATCAGCAATCGGATTTCATTTTAACTTTGCGACTACCCTAAACATGATTACTTACTTATTTTTCTGGCATAAGTAGAGGATGACCTTAGAAATGTTTTAACGTTAGTTTCGCATTATTTTAATCTTAACCACTATAGATTACCTATTTACTTATTGTTGTAATTAACATTTCTTTTCATTAAAAGAATGCAATTTGAGTCTTATTCTAAATATTTTTACATACTTAGGTTCCTACTATTTTTAAGGACTTAATACCATTTATTTCATCATTTTATGAACTATTATGCTTTGTTTTAATTAATGGCCATAGCAAGGTTTACTAGTGATCATAAAGCAAATAATTTAAACTTAGTTCAAAATTTAATTATTTTTGCATACTTGAGTTTACTATGGTTCCAGAGACACATTAAAATTTATTTAATGAGTTTTAGGGATTATATTTGCCATATATGCAATAATGTCCATGACAGAGTGTTTATCTTAATTTCAATTTTAATAATTGTTCTATGACTTAAGAATCAAATGTTTTTGTAGATTTAAATCCATCTTGGTCTAATTATCATCTAAAAATTTATTTTATCATTTTATTCCTTATTGTGCACATATTTGCATTTAAGACCATATTAGTATTATAAACAAATTTACTCTAAATATTTATTCTGCAACTCAAGAATTTAATATTTTTGCATATTTATATTCTTCCTGATTTTACATGAATATACAAATTTGTTTCATTTAAATTGGATTAGAATCACAGAAGATATTCATGATTGAATATTTAATCCGGTTGGAAAATGCATTCAAAATTCAAAAATATGTTTTCTGTGTTGGGAAGGCGTCTTTTACCGTTCACTGGAGTTCCTTCTGTGACCCTGACAAATGGGGCCCGCTCGTCAGTGACAAAGAACAGGGGAAGGAGCTAGGGGTCGACGCCGACGATGTTCCGGTGATCTTCCGGCGAAGGCGAGTGCACTAGGGGCAAGAGCTCGCCGAGGTGCTTCTGGTCCTGGAACCGATTCGGCCGGGGAGAGGACGGAGCGAGCTACCACCGAGGGGAGGCGGCGGCACTAATGGTGAGTTGGCCGGGAACGACGATCAAAGCGAAGGAGCTTGAATGGGTTTCGGTTCTAGCATCAGGGTGATATGGTGATTCCATTTTTGGGCTTAGTTCGGCCGGAGAAGTGATGGGTTAAGCTGCCATCGTGCGCCGGCCATGGAGAAGACGGGCTCACGGCGGCAGCAATATTTCGCATGAAGAGCTCCGGAAATTCTTGAGGGCTTTTGATGATTGAGGCTTGGTGATTCTTTAGCTCAAACAAATTTGGATATGGACGATCTTGTCATGAGAGTTGTGATTGGGTTTTGAGCTTTCAAGCTTCGGCCATGGCGGAAGACAGGGGAAATTCTGGCGTCTCGGTAGAGGAGAAGATGGAAGAAGTAAAGGGGGAAGAAAGGGCGACTCAAGTGATTGCTTGGCGCCTTTTATAGGTGAGGAATATGGATGAATTTGCCTGAGTTGCGCTCAGCTCGGATAGAGACTTCATCGAATGGGACAAGGGGAAATTAATGGCTTGGTTGCGTGGATTGCAGAGGCTGTGTCCGCGTGGAGGAGTCGGAACACGCTGGAAGCTTTGCTGGCTCGGCTAGGGTAAAGGGTGACGCAGGACACAGGAAGCTACGCAAGGTTTTGCTAGGGGCACCAGGCGCTAGAGGTTGAAGAAGACCAGGCGGGGAGGCTGGCGCATGGGCCTGCACAGGAGATCGGGTCCCACATGGCGGCGAGAGGATCGGTGAAGTGGAGCAAAATTAAGAACTAGCTGCTGGCTGGACGAGAGAAGGTTCAATGAATCGGTTTCATGTCTCATCAAGAATTTATGACAAATTTTCTGTAGCATTAATGAGTGGTTATCAAGACACTGTAGAAATTTAGGAGAACAATATTATTCACAGAATTTATAAAAATTCTGACAAGACGTTATGCACAGTTTTCTGATTTCGGATTTTGATTTACCAGACAGTTTAAATATTTTCAAATATTTTTGAAACTTTTTTTAAAATTTATTTGAGCTAAGTATTCTTATGTAAAATTTTCAGCTCAAAATATTGCTCCAGGAATTTATAAAAATTCTGACATTCAAAGTACTACTTTTCAGTATTCTTCGTTTTTGAATTTTTATATATCTTAAATTAATTTATTAATTTCTTTAATTTTTAATTTGAATGAATTTATTTCTGGGGAAGATAATATAAAATTTTCAGATTTAAATGATGAAATAATATTTTCATTTAATTCTGACATTGTTACTATTGCTAGTCAAGGTTCATTAAATGGCATTTAATTCGCTCATAAATGCTTGATATGATATTTTGAAATTTATAAATGAGTCACTGGGGTTTTCCTAGTTTTATATAAAAATTTTATTTATTTTATTGTTGCAATCATTTTGCTCCTCTCTTTATCCATCATTCCAATTTATATTAAATGGATTTCTTAAGAAACAAAATTCAAGGAAATTTATGATTAAATTAAATTTCAAATTGATTTTTTTTTAAATTTATTTTCATATTTTGATTGATCTATAAATTTTATTTTGTAGCTCAACCTTTGATTAAGGTTGATTTCAACATGCTGGGATAAAGGATTAAGATTTTAATTCCTTCTCTAAATTTTAACTGGAAATTTTATTCAATTTTATTTTCCAAATTTTTATATTTTTATTTCATTATTTAAAATTTTCAGGATGTTACAGCTACAAAAGAGTTCCCAACTTTTCTCTTCGTCCAATAACTTCAGGTCATGAACATAGGTTGGCATTTGGTTGTGTTTTGCAACATTTTCCTTTCGTGTTGTTAACAATACCCTGCTACCGTTATTTGCATCTGGAAAGACTTTAACCCTTCTATTTATTTGGTTCCATGTATCTGTTTCCCAAACATCATCAAGCACAACTAAATATCTTTTTTGCAATACAAAATCATGGATCTTCTTCCCCACCTCATGCTCCCGCAACTGATCAATTTCTCTAGAGTCATCTCTAGGCCCTGTTATTTGTTTCATAACATCCTTCAGTAAATCAATGCACTTGAACTTTTGAGATACAGTCACCCAAGCAACTGTGTCAAAGCGTTCTTTGATTTTAGCTGACTTGTAGACTTTTCTAGCGAGTGTAGTTTTCCTGCCCCACCCATGGCAACTACAGAGACAACACTAAGCATGTTCTCTTGGTCAACTAACTTCCCCACTATCAGTTTGTACTCATTTTCAAAACCAACGACGACATCATCTTCAATATTTTGATACATGGGATGGTAATCTTGCGGAAATTCATCCTCAACATGACCATTCTCTGCTGAAGTATAACCTAGATCAACAATTTTCAACATGACCAGGAATGAGCGGTTTTGTTGCAGAATTAGTAGTATTTTTTGGACTAATTACTAGTCCAAAATTTCTGTTAATGCCAAAGATGCTAATTACTTTTGTAATGGCAATCTGTTTTGTAGTAAGATGGGAGATAAAGAATTGCTCGCCAAGAAGGCGCGTAAGAGGAGCCTACTTGCAGAGCTCGGTGGTAATACGCCACTGCAAGAGGAGGGCGATGCCGGAAGGTAGCAAGACTTGTCCGAGAAGGATGATGCAGCCACACGGCTGGAAAGAACACCGAGCCCACAAGATGCATTTTGCCAAAATATGATATTTGCTAAAATGTCATGTTTCCCAGCATTCAGCATATAAATTGGCGCATTGACCATTGTCTTCTATGTAGAATGCAATATACCGATGCTAAAAAGATGGAAAAACGTGTCGGGTTCCTTGACCCCGCACGGATTAGCCAGCCGAGCTTAAGAGCTGTACTCAATGAAAAGGCGTTGAAGGATAAGGGGATGACGGAAACAGAGATAGAAGAAAAGCGACAGTCCCTGACCCGAGATCGCCAAGTAGATGTGGGGCTATACATATCAAAAGCAATGCTCCAGATGCAAGACAAGGACGTCATAATGGCTCCCTACAATTTTAGGTAATCTTCTCATTCATCAATCGTTACTAAAAGTTTAGTTTGCACCATAATCACTCATGAAACTTACATAAGTTTTCGTTGCAGCGATCACTTCATTTGTTTCATGCTGTACCCGAAGCAGAGCAGATATATGGTCCTTGACTCATCCAGAACCCCACCGGAATCTTACAATGAATTCACCCGCGTCTTAAATGCGTAAGAAATATATATACACAAACATACATAACATAACATAATTTGTTTTATGATATGATAGTTACTTGTTGTTGTTGACATTCGAGTAGGGCTTTCAAGAATTACACGAGCAAAAAAAAGGGGAGCAACATGATCCTGCGAAGGGGTCAAATAAGATGCTTTGCTATGTCCACCCATGGGTAAGAAGACACTTATAATGCTTCAACATAATTACACTAGTAAGGAAGGGTATTACCAACTGTACTAATTCCATACATTATTATTTGATTTGAAGTGCCACAAGCAACCTCCAGGCAGTGTTCTTTGTGGATACTACGTCTGCGAGTTCCTCAAGATCAACGGGAGGTACAGAAGCAACCCCCAGGACGTAAGCCTATACAAATTGGTGATTCAAGATTATTTATTGTATGATTCTCAATTTCACTATTGTTTAACCTCTTTATTGCCTACTTTATTATCATAGGCGAAGATTGCAATGACCACTTTGGCACTCACTGATGATGACCTTTGCAATGTGCAAAAGGACATGTGCCAGTTCATTCGTCGTGAAGTCATCCATGAGAGAGGTAGTTTCTTTTACCGGGGAGGTGAAGTGGCGAAGCATGCTATACTTTGTAATTGGGAGACAAGGATAGATGGGCCGTGAACACTGATGTATATATAATAACCTTGTGTATATATTTTTTTTGAAAGACAACAGGGCTGTAATTTATATTAGATAAAGAATATCAGAGGAGTACATGGCGAAGGATACTGCACCTGGAGAGTTTTACAAGGAGAATATCAGAGGAGTATATATAACCTTGTGTATATAACCTTATATATATATACATAATGCAATTATGATTTATATGTGCTTTGTATATATAACATTGTCATTGTTATGTATGGATTTGTGCTGAAGAGTGATGTGATTGATAGAATGTGGCTTAAGAACCCGCCTGCACAAATGCTTATTTGTACAGGCGGTTTCTTAAGCTGCCCGCTTGTACAAATGCATTTTACAGGCGGTCCTTAGAAACGTCTGTGCAAATATAGCGATTTCCAGAGACCTTCAGTTACAGGCGGGTGCAAAAACGCCTGAGAAGATGGGTTACCACCCGCCTGTACAAATATTTTCTATAGTAGTGGTTTTAAAGTTGGTTTGGCATTATTTTAGCTTTAATTGCAATAGATTATCTATTTACTTATTGTTATAATTAACATTTTCTTTCATTAAAAGAATGCAAATTAAACCTTATCTTAAATATTTTTACATACATGGATCCTTACTGTTTTTAGGAACTTATTGAAAATTACATTATCATTTTGTGAGCCATTATGCTATTATTTTGTTAATGGCCATAACAGGGTTCATTAATGATCATAAAGCAAGTAATTTAAACATGGTCCACAATTTGAATATTTTTGCACATTTGAGCATCTCAAGGTCAGATCCACATATAAGAATTTATTTTATCATTTTATAGTTCATGGTGCATAGCTTTTATTTAAAGTCCATAATAGGGTCATTAGAAGATCTTAATTCCTAAAATTCATCTGTAGCTCAAAAATTAAATATTTTTGTATATTTCGAGTGTTACTGATTTTATATGATTATACAAATTTATTTCATTGAAATTGAATTGATATTTTAAAAGATATTCAAGATTGAAACTTATTCGGTTTTGGAAATTGAATTGAAAATTGGAAATGCGTTTTCAATCACAGGAGGCGTCTTTACCCTTGAACTGAAGCTGCTGGCTCTGACCGACAAGGAGGGCCCGCGCAGCAGACACTCAAAACAGAGGTGATCCAGGGCACGGCGGCGACGGGGCTCCGGTGGCTTTCCGGCGAAGGCGACAGCACAGGAAGCAAGAGCTCGCCGAGGCGCACATGAGGGTGTTACCGATTCGGCCGGAAGTGCAGCAGAGAGGGGCGCGTCCAAGCTTGGGTGGCGGCGGCAATGGTGGCTCGGTGGAGAAGACAAACAGAAGCATTAGGAATTGAATCGGTAGTATTTTAAGCATGAACAGATGCCAAGGGTCCCATTTTTGCGGTCGGACAGGGTGGAAACTTACCGGAGAACTCCGCCCACGGTGGCCGGCTGTGGGGAAGAAGGGCGCACGGCAGCAGCACAATTTTGCATGAGAGAGCTTGAATATTTTTGGGGGCTTTTGCTCAGTAAGGTTTAGTGATGCTCTAGCTCAAGGGGATTTGGAAATGGATTCTTATATATCGCAAATTGAATTCGGCTTTGAGCTCCAGGAGGGTTCGGCCATGGCGGAAATGGGAGGGAGCTTCATGCGTGCAGGCTGGGAGAGAAAGGGAAGAAGTGAGGAGATGAGAAAGAGGCTCACTGTGAACACTGGGGTGCAATTTATAGCCAAGGAACGCAATGGATAAGCCTGCCTTGGTTGCATTTGTCTTGGACGGGAGTTTCACCAAACGCAACAAAGAAAAGGGCGAGCGGTATGGCGCGAGACAGAGCGAGGACGAACGTGGCGATGATCGTGGCTGAGATGAGATGAAGATGACGCAGTGACATGACCAAACGGCGAGCTGGTTCGCTGAATTGAGCGTTGGCTGCGTTCTGCGCTTCGGGAGAGTTCGCCTCCTCCCACCGGTGGACCAAACGGGGTTGAGGGAGATGAGCCTGGCAGCTGGGGCCTGGGACCACTGCCAGCGGCTGGAAGCTTCCTCCTTTGCGCCAACAGAACGGAACAGGAAACAGTCGGCCCACACGTTAGCGACTGGTCAAAGAAAAAGGGTGGTTGTGGTGATTGACTCTCTCTCTCTCTTTGATTTTATTGGCTGTCCAATAGATGTAGAAAATTGTGAAACTTTTTGACCGAAGTCTCTAGACAGTCTTTAGCCTCTGGTAAAATTTTGAGATTAAACCAAGTTACTGAGAATTTATAAATATTCTTTCAACAGTGACTGTTTGAATTTCTAGTCTCTGAATTCGATTTTTATTTAAGATCAAATGAAGTCTATTATTTTTGAAAAAAAATTTCAAATGGATTTGATCTCATAATGCTTCTATAAAATTTTCAAGCCAAAATATGGTTCAATTATTTTATAAAAATTCTGACATTGCAATTTCTAGATTTTCAGGGTTTCTGTTTTTAAATTTGGAAAAGCCTTAACCACATTATTAATTTATAATATTTTTACCAAAGATATATATTGCATTGAGGTTTTCATGATAATTTTTACAGATCCATATGAGTTTTATAAATATTTTATAAATTCTGACAATGCATTACTTAGAGTTAAAAGTTGTCTCTTTATTTTATTTCTTCATTATTCTATGTATAAAATTTCAATTGATGACTAAAATGGTTCACTTGCATGATCAGGGTTCTCATGGCAATTTTCTAAATTTTTACTTTTTGCTTCTTGGCATTTTCTCCTTTTCATTCTTTATTTCCCTTTTGTTGGATTTTTCATACAACGTATAAATCCAAAGAAATCCAAATAAAACCAATAATGACAAGAAAACTCAGAAATAATTATATTCAAATTCAAAATATATATTTTACTTTATTAAAATTTTGGGATGTTACAGCCTCATAGAGCTTCGTGCTGATAACGTGTTGTAAAACATCGTCGATCGCCAATAATCAATCGCTAATTGTAGATGCAATCACGAGAGTAAGAACAATGGACACACAATGTAGGAGTGGAATTTTCTCTCACTTTATTGATTCCATAGTTTACAATGAGGGGGCACCCGATATATATAGCGGTGTGAGGAGAGAGTTCGAATTCGACCACACCATCAAGAGATAGAGTTCTAACCATATTTGGTTTATGTTTCCTTATCTCACAACAAGTTCCAAATCTTTCAAGTATTGTAATGGTGGAACGGATTGTTGTTGCAGTAGAAAGCCATAAACGAAACTAGAACTAAGGGTTTGTTTGTTTTTGCCTTGGATTCTTTAAAAGTTGATTATGAATTATGGTCATAGAGAAGATGATTCTCGAAAATCTGGAATCCAAAAGTATATATGAAGTGGATTGTGGATTTTAGTGTATATAGATGAACTAGATTGTGAGAATCGGTTTCTAGAATCGAACTATTTATTTTTTATTTTGTTTTTGATGTCAGAATTCAGAATTAAAAGCAGAAACAAACAAGCCCCCTAAAGATATTGATCACCTAACGTTCGACACTTTGGTCTTTACCCCATATTTGTGTACACCTACCGCGATAGCTAACTTATTAGTCCAACCATAAAGAATTCGAAAGCGAAAACTAGAAGCTAGCTGACTGAGTGGTACGCATATTTACGCCAGCAAAATTTAAAGATTCAGAGGTTCAGAACTTTTATATAATTACACGAGCAAGTTTTGAACTTTAACTATAACTGGCGAAATTTATATTTTGCGGTCACTCGCACGCGATGTTTCTTGCGGTGATGCCTAGGTGCACGTCACGTTGTTCACTTTCGTGGGGAGGGAAAGAGTGGAGTGATAATACGGATCAGGCCATCAGAGCAATGCCGCGCGTCGCGGCTCCCGCCGGCTCGGCCGGCCAGGTCGGCTCTTTTTTCGCGTATAGATCTCTCAAAAAAGTATAATTATATGTAAATTCTTCTCACGATTTTTTACAAAAATGATCTTTTGGTTCAGAAAAATTACGAATCTTTCGTGAAATGACTCTAAATAAATACCGAAAAAAGAGCGTAGTTACGTTTAGATCATTCCAGCTGTTTTTCACGAAAAGAACCTTTCGATTTATCGTAATCACGGATCCTTCATAAGAGGACCCTACATAGATGGAAAAAAAAACATGATTGTGTTTGTATTATTTTAACCGTTTCATATATTTTCTCGACGATTTAAAAAAAATATCACCGAAAAAAATGAAATTGTTTCAAAAAAACGACGCACGCGGAAGAGTTTCTGGCCAGGCGCGCAGTTCACGTCGCCCATGGCTCACCCCTCGGCCGACGCGTGGCTCACGTTTCGTTTCCTCGCGATGGAAGCGGTTGGCGCGCGCAGAAACGCTGTCATCCCCCTCGCTCGACACGTGTTATGTGTTTCGTTTCCTCACGATGGAACTGGGTCACATCTAGGGGTGAAAACGGGACGGATAATTCCCGCCCGATCCGGAGCCGGATCTGGTTTTGACCGGATCCGGGAAGCAAAACGGATATCGGGTCGGATCCGGATCCGGATCCGGATATTTATAAACGGATACCGGATCGGATTTGGAGCGCCCAGTATCCGGAAAATATGGGTCGGGAAACGGATATCGGGTATTCGGGAATTCGGATATCCGGATTGTCTGATGGATCATGGGCCTCACCAGTTAGCTACTCAGCTCGTCAGGCCCAGACCCTTACGGCCTTAGTGCCTTACATACTCTGATACCAGTAGTATACCACCCCGCCCGTGACAAAGTCTGGAGCCCGAGCGCTTGACTCTTCCCGTCCTCGTCTCTCTCCCTGTGGCTGTCTCTAGGGCTCAGATCTGGATCGCCTCTCGATTCCTTCCCGGCCCGCGGCGGCGCTCACCTCCCCGACCAGCGGTCCTCGGTGGCCGGCGCTTCTTCCCGACCGGCGGTCCCGGCTAGCCTCCTCCTCCTCGACGGCATCTTTTCCCGGTCGGCGGCTCGGCGCTCCCCCTCTGGCCATCCCCCCAACCGACAGTCCCCGGCGTCCGCGCTCCCTCTCCGGCCCTCCCCCCGACCGGCGGCATCTTCTCCCGGTGGCCGGCGCTCCCCACCCTCAAGTCCTCAACGTCAGCTGCTTCGATTCGAAGAAGCCAGGTGAGGAGAATGCTCTATTGTCTGATAAATTGAGAATGATATGAATGTGTGATGTTTGATCTAGTGACTGAAAATTGTCTGAATGTGTGATGTTTGAGAATGATAAGAATGTATTGATCTGTTGTCTGTGAATGATAAGAATGTGTGATGTTTGATGTACTGACTGATAAGAATATTGGCTATGAATACTGGCTGTGAATATTCTCTGAAGATTAATGTTTGTGATTGATGTTTGATGTACTGACTGATAAGAATATTGGCTATGAATATTCTCTGAAGATTGTATTATTGGCTATGAATACTGGCTGTGAATATTCTCTGAAGATTAATGTTTGTGATTGATGTTTGATGTACTGACTGATAAGAATATTGGCTATGAATATTCTCTGAAGATTGTATTATGGTGTAAAGGATGGCACATGATATACGTTCATAGACATAACAGGCTGTGTATAATCGCGGAAAATATCTGCATTATACTTATACCATATAAATATAATTTAGCAGGAAGCAAAGCAACAAATTAGTTGATATCTGGTATAAGTATAATGCAGATATTTTCCGCGATTATACACAGCCTGTTATGTCTATGAACGTATATCATAAAAGACTTTAAAGTTCTTAAACTTAGTTGCTTACTGTAAGTTAAAGATGGACAGAAGGACTGCATATATAGGAGAAATTTGAGATATGTTGGTCTGGTCTTTTTATTCCTGAGGTTGCTTTGTTCCATCCGTATTCTACTGTTTATTCATGGATAAACTTTGGTTAGTGCATAACTCAGCAACTTGGGATGTACAAAATCTATTTCAATTGTAACTCATAAGGAATCAGAGGCAGGATGAAGAACCTAAGTCGTCTTGCCATAATTGACTAATCTGATCTAGAATTCCAGCAATACTGCAACATATTATTTGCTCCTGTAAATTTACTTGAACCTCTTGCTTAAGTGCCGCTTTTGATGAGGAAAGTTCAATTGAATCTGCATAGAACATTCACACAAGATACATGTGAGAGGTTCTTCAAAAAATTCTTTTTTGTCAAGAGAATGACAAAGTCTTTGTAGTTTGCTACTATGTTGCATTGCCTTCTCATGCTGATTTGGGAATATCTGGAACCAGTGCAAAGCATTATGACATGTTCTTTAAAAAAACATCGTTGCTACTATGTTCCAGGAAGGATCAAAAGTTCAAAACAAAGACTGTCCAGATCGTGGTGTTTAAGTCCAAACCAAAAGTAATTTGTGTTCAGTTCAGAGGTTCATTTGGAGGAGCCTGATGTTATCTCAATTTTCTGGGCATTGCTACATTTTGTGTAGATTGTGTTCTGTTTCCAGTTTCGTTGCATGTGGGCATGTGCACTGGTTCTGAGTTTGTTCGGTCAACTGGAGGCTTTGTGTGTGATGTGGTTGTCGTTGTTGGTGCTTGCTCTGTGATGTCAAGGATTGATTACATTCTTGTATGGTTGTTAACTGTCTCTTTTCAGTTTTAGTAAGTTGTTGGTGCTTGCTTACATGTATTTGTGTGGTTTAATTCAACATATATTACTTTATGTATGTGTGCATTATCCATTCCCGAATTATCCGTTTCCGATTCGAATCCATCATATATCCGATCCGAATCCGTATCCCGAATTATCCGGATCTGGCTAGCCCGTATCCGGTTCCGAATCCGAGAAAAAATATGGGTTAGGATACGGAAAGAGCAATATCCGCCCGTATCCGATCCGTTTTCACCCCTAGTCGCACCGCGTGTTCGCACTGTGAGGCCTGCCAGTAGACATGTGACGTGGTGCCGCGCGTACGCGTCAGTATATTTTAGTCGCTGTGTGTTTGCTCCCTCTCTATTCCTCACACATGGAGATGAGATGACGCCTCCACTTTCTCTACAAGTTCTCTTTGTTCCACCCTAGATACGCTTCTTCCAAGGCGCTGCCTCGCGCGGACATTGGTGACTATCCTTATTCCTGGGTAGTGGACGTTCCACTCTGATCCGCCTCTGCCGTCGCAACCGCCAATTCTGAAGTATTTGAAAATTACCATGGATAACATACATAACTGTTAGTTGACAGATTAATAGTTAGACTGCCAAAATCCAGCTCGGCGGCCGGCCTGGAACTTGTGAATTGTGATTGTTAATTTCTTCATCACCTCATACTAGCTAGTACATTACATCCTCATAGGTGGAAGTCAAATACTTAGGACAGCTAGTGTTTGGTCAAAAAACCATGTGCTTCCACTATAATACACTAAGAACAAACAACCACTTCCTAAACAACTGTGTGTTCCTTTGGCCACACGAAATGGCCGTGCAATTATTCATGGTACGTGCCAATGGATCGAACTGCTGGAACATGTACGGCAATATTTTTGTTTAGCCGAGATGCGTATAGTATCCTATGAGCAAATTAATATCCATCGACGGATCCATCTGCACGCACATGACCACACCGACTATCTCCCGTAGTCACGACAAAACTGACAGATTGAAAATTCGATCGGTTAAGGCATCAACATGGCGTTAAGCCTCACTGCAGGTTACAATGTGCAATTAAGATCCTCCTTTTTGTCAAACAAGGCATGGGATCTCAGCGATCTGCACACTACTACGCTAGGGAAACCCCAATCATCAACGTTCGGTTAGCCTCGCGTGCAGCTTAATTTGAAACCTTAAACGCTTGCATGTGTGGAACGTTAGTTGTCATGCCAGTAAACGCTTGGGCATGCGATCGACATGCATGCAGAAGCGGCACATTCCGTGATCTCGCAGCAAGGCTGGACCGATTCCCGGCAAACATTTATAAGTACCAAGGCATATATATATGCAAAGATTCCCGGCAAAGAATGCCCATTTTCGCGTTATGCCGATTGATGCTAGCTTGTCGAGCATGTCTCAATCCAAGGCCCCTCCTGTTCTTTCCTTGAGCATCATGTCATGTGTAATGGTCGATCGGTTGGTCATCCTGTTTGACGTGTAAAACTACAGCAAGAAAATGAATGATTGCATGTACCGTGCTGCAATGCAGATAGAACAGGAATAAAAGCGAAGGAGCTGAAATTAGAAGATGATGATGCTTCTTCGGCAGCCTAAGCGAAACTAATAAAAAAAAGATATTGCTGTCGTCTACCAAACAAAGCTCTGCCTCGACGGTAGGGATATATCATATATGACCGGTCGGAATTAGACGGTGTGCATCCGTCCTGGAGACAGGTAGGTGAGGAAAGCGTCTGTTTGACCTTAAGCAGCTTAATTATTAGATGGATGTATATATATATCGCTTAACCTGTGAAAGTTGGTTCCAATTCCAACTAGCACTCCACTAGTGAGATCGGGAAATGGTATTGTTCAACCGAACTCATTTTTTTATGGCGATGGAAAAAAGGATTGTTCAACCGAACTCGTACCACCAGAACATCAGGTAGATTTGGAATTATGGTCCGTACAAAAGATCAACCAACCTCTTTTGCGTGTAACATTTAGGGCCTTTTTGAATGAGATGTAGTTTTTCTGAAAAACTACTTTTTAGCTTCTTAGATTAAAAAGTGGCTGTAATTTTTTATAAGAGACCATAAAATAAATAATTAATTTCTCTCAGCAATAAACTGCAATAGTAGATTCAACCCAGTTTTCAGCTTTTGACTTTTGCTAGTTAATGTGCTCTTGGTCTGTGGGCCTGCGGAATAGGCAGGCCCGTCCATCCGTGGAGTACGTATGATTTCCCTGAAAATATGCCGAGAGTCTAACGCGTTTTTAGCCCTGTTCACCCGTTTTAGCATATATACTAGCCGAGTGCTCATGGTTACAATGGAACAACAATTGCTAATACAGACGAATTAAAACAGTAGAAAAACAATTTATGATAATCATATATAGTCTAAAAGATTAAATCATAATAATCAGAAAAATTTTAAGGTGTAATTTGCAAATTTTCGTATGGTGGAAACCCTCGTGCTTAGAACTGTAAGACTCATACAGATGAACTAACAATAGAAAAATAACTTTTAGTAATTATATAAAGTTTTACCGACTAAACGGTAATAATTAGAAAGGTTTTAAGGTGCACTTTGCAAATTTCTTGAGACGACCCCCGTTTTAGCACGAATGCTAAAACGGAAATCTAATGTGCTTGTAGTACTAGTCCCTGGATCAGTAGCTAGCACGCACATTTCAACAATTGGAATCACAACCATACATTAAATTAATTAGCGGAAACGATTAATTACAGAAATATTACAACTCAGAGCATATAACAGCAAAAGAAGCAAAGCCTTGTAGTGTACCCATTCGATCCCGCAGGCAACTGACCAGGCATAAATCCTTAGAAAAGATAGCTTCAAAGATGAACCCGCAACTTGCGACGAAAATGAAGATTCGAAGCCGCGCTAACTCATCCACCTACATAATAATTAGGCAAGGGTGAGTACTTTACGTACTCAGCAAGACTTGAGCAAAACCTATCATATATGCAGGCCATTTCAAAGGAAAGGCTACTACAGTTAAATTTGCATAAAGCGAAATTGAATTTGTAAATCAAGTTATTTGCAAACGGAATTTATAAGAGCATTCTTAATTGATAACAGATATATATAAAGCATAAATAACACTCATAGTCCTCCATGACGTGAGCGACGAATCACCTCCTGAAATCCAACAATGTCAGCCCTTCGACATAAAACACAGTTGCCAAAACAGTTTCAAACCGAAACTCCAGTTTTCAGAAAATACCAAAATCTAACATTGGAATGACTTCACCAAGTGCCCTTGACCGCGGGCGCGGCTAATCGATTAGATTTAAACTCTGCAGAGGTGTACAACTTTACCCACAAGGAATGATCATCCTTTTTGCAAGATCACACATGCCTCCACTAGGACATTGTGCTTGCCAGGCGATCATACATAGCTGTTCATTACCTAGACATGACTTTGATCCAGCCCGGGACGTTAACCCCCGCCGTAGAACCAGAAACACACACCCAAGCCGTGGATCCACTTTCAGTACACCAACACAACGTTTCTGGACACGGCAGGGCGTACACCGTTGCACCGGCCAGGCAATTACCCACACGAACTGTGTGGAAGCCCCTCACAAGCAAACCGAACCGGAGTGCTTCCGCTAGCTCCCGCCTACCAAAGAGCAAAGCCATGTCTAAATAACTTAATAAGCTATGGCCGTCCCATACCGGACCTCATGGTTGCACGGAATTCTTGGATCAATAGCGTCCCATTGCTCGGTCCTTAATTCAACACGGGCGATACTCCACCCTACACTACGTGCAATTCCTTTCGCACGACCGGCTATCGCCAATAATCGCCCGCATCAAAACATAGTTTTATTTTGGGTTTTTAATCAAAGTACCAGGAACTAACAGTGCCATTTCCCAGGTTTTCAGGAAACAAATATTGGTTTGATCATGTACATTGCTGATTCTAAAGCATGGCTAAGCATGAATAATATGAACGCATATACCCATGATGACATTAAGTAATGCCTATCCTCAATCTAAGGCTATCAAGGTTCACATGTTCATAATCATCAAAGGAGATTCACGAGACAACAGGTATAACTACCAAATCCACAATATAGCAAATTTACAGAAAGTAAACGCATGCATAATACAGTTACAAAAACAACATATTGTAGGTAAAGTACTGGGATCAACATGATCAAGGGGTGCTTGCCTTGCTTAATCCTGGATTACGACGAAGGCGAGGATTGCGGTTGACGACGACGACGGAATCAACACGTCGGGTTCTACACGCCGATCAACGGAAACAAGCAAAATACTGAGTTCAATAAGGGCAAAAAGAAAGGAGATAGAACGAACAAATAAAACTCTTTATAAGAAACAAGGATTGCTCTTTTATGAATTTATTAATTTTATTTTACGAATTCAAGACGCAAAAATAGGTTAAGATTAATAGAATTAATCATTAGTTGCAAGTTTTCATTGATTTATCATTCATAATACGAGTTTCTGCCAATCCTTATTACTTACGGGTTTTACTCTATTAGGATTCAGAGTCAAAGCAAGATAAAATAAGAATATTTTCTTAGATTACTGTAGATTATATCCTAAAGATCATTTCTAGACTATTCTTTACTAAATTCAGATTTAGATGAGCTGCTTTGCGAGTTAATGAAAAGGCTTAAATGATCACATTAGACTATAAATGATTCATTCTTTATCTTTAATTGGTTTCGCGTAGAATTTGTTTTACGCAAGTTAGATATACTGATTTAGGCTACTGGAATTATTTCCATGATATTTGAGAAGGTTCTGGTGATACAAATAACTTAACTACAGGTTTCCTCATTTGCAACTACAGTTCGTTCATTCATATTACGGCTTTCAGATACGTGAACACTTAGGGTTATTAAGCTATCAAAATTAATATGTAAATCATGATGAAATAAGATTATCTTTTCGTAACGGAGTAGACTATACTTTGGAGAGCACTACTGAGCTAATTTCATAAGTTTTACAATTTAGATGAGGCATTATATTCATCGCTGAAAAGGCTTATACGGCATTGTAAAGTTTACGTTTACAAAATCGGCAAGAACGCGAAGCGAAAGGTTAACACTTAAGGGTTTTGAGCTAATAAGATTAATATGCAAACCTTAATGAAATAAGATTCTTTTTATAGAATGCGGTAGTATAAACTTTGTATAGTGATTCTAAGCTGGTTTTACTGAGTTTAACATTTAGACAAGTTATTTTATTAACTAATGAAATAGTATAAATGATCTCAACACGAACACTAAATCGGTCAAGATTCATTTTGAGTTTGCGACTACACTATACATGATCCTTTATTCATTTTTCAGGTATTAGCAGAGTACCATCCTAGGAATGTTTTAAAGTTAGTTTGACATTATTTTAGCTTTAATTGCAATAGATTATATATTTATTTGCTATTGTTATTTGTACTTTCTTGCATCAAAGAATGCAAGATAAGGTTCATTTTAAATATTTTTACATCATTGGTTCTCTGCTGATTCCAGGAACCTATTCAAGGTATTCTTACTATTTTATGAGCTATTATGCACTTACTCTTATAATTGGTCATATTAAGGCTTATTGATATTTACAACGTAAGCAATTTAAACACAAATCAAAAGTTATATGTTTTTGTATATCTGAGTTTATTATGGTTCCAGAGACAACCAAGAATTTATTTTCGTTATTGTACGAATTCAAGATGCTAAAATTATGAATTCTTTCATTTATATTTTCGAATTCAAGATGCTAAAATTATTTAAGATCATAATGATTTAATCAATTCAGGATTAATCAGATTCTTACCCTTTTTATTGGATCTAGATTCAAAGCAATATTTTAATAAGATTCTAGTTATTGACAGCAACTCATAACACAAGAAGAATTCGTAAAACTCCAAATAAAATCAAAAGCATTATGAACAAGCTGAAAATATTCACATTCAAATTTAAATATTATATTTTACTGTTCTTAAATTTCTGGGCTGTTACATTTCTATATGGCGGAAGCCCTCATCCTTGAAACTATAAGTGGTATTGGAGCATAGCTAGTCGTGTGTTACACGTTCCCATGCGTACGGTCGTGTGTCGTTTTTTTGAATCTGCTGTGGTGTTTGAGAGAAATATTTTTACAAATTTAAGCGAGAGAAAATTATTACCATCAAAACGAGGGGAGGGAGGGTTGACAGGGAAGCCTCTGTCCCGAGATGCGCGTCCTTTCCTAGAACGCCCGAGATCCCTAGAGGCCTAGACTGTACCTTTTTCGCTAGACAATGTTATGAACTGAAGATCATCTCTGGATTACTGAGCCTATTTTTTTTCCAATCCTTTTGGTATAATTTTGTTGGGGGTGATACGATACGAGGTCGGGCATCACGTCTGTGTCATATTGCTTGTACTCTAGAGCGCGAGTTTCAGAGGTGGTACCTGTGCAACTGTGAACAATACGCAGAATATGCATATAACCTCCATAACATGCAGCCGAACGAACAATATGCAGTACACTAATGCCAAACTGCTTAGTTGATTAAACAGAATAGTATCATTCTCATCCAGTGCATTTAGACTCATTCGTTTGTCTCCTTTCCGAATTTCTTTTCATTGGCAAGAATAGCTAAGCTGTAAGCTCGTGCTCCAGAAAATGATATCTGCCATTATGTTGTTTCGTCAGAATTTTTCTAACGACTTGGACCATGCTTTCTCGGTTGCTTGTTTGGAGAATCAGATAGCCTGTGCACTTATCACGAGTTAACTGACATGTTTCTCTGCACCTGTGTTCTAGGTATGATATCAAACCGGGCAATGCCATTCTAGCAGAGGAAAAGCACTTGCCGATGTAATTCTTTCTCCCCACAACTTCCCTTGAATTACTGAATGCTGTTGCCAGCTTGTTGTGAATTGAGAATAGAAAACAAAAACTAGACACCGTCACATTAGGCACCAGAAGAAAGAAAAGCTTGTTATGGTTTTAATTTTGTATGGTCTGTTAAAATATCATGTGAGATCGTATTTAGTTTGAATAGGCTATAGATTAACTGTCATATATCTGTAAATATTGTTACCATATTCTGTTAAGATTCGGTATAATTAATTTGTAATCCGGCAAGTAGCCCACTATACAATACAGATCTGTAGGTGATGTGTGCGGCAAATCACTTTCATGGTATCAGAGCCTAGTTCGGCAATGTCAACCTCATCTGCCTCCTCATCACCCTCCTCCTCCTCTTCCTCAACCATGGCAGGTTTAGCCACATCTGTACCCATGAGCCATGCACACTGTCAACATTAAGCTTGGAAGGGACAATTACATGCTGTGGAAGGCACACAGCTTCTGACATATCTAAGGAGCACCTAGCTTCTTGGATACGTTGATGGAACCACCGAGCGCCCAGCAAGGATGATTACGACCACGACAAAAGTCGAAGTAGCCCAGATCGTGAACCCGGTGTATCTGATTTGGTTTCAACAAGATCAGATGGTTCCTAACGGAATTTTCTCCTTGTTGACAGAGGAGATGGTGGCGCACGTGATGAATATGGCGACGACGCGTGAAGTATGAATAGCACTGGAGCAAATGTTTGCATCCAGATCACAAGCACGCGTAGTTCAGATACGCATGCAACTCGTGAACCTCAAGAAGAATTAAGGATCTATCTGCAACAGACTACTATTGACAGATGAAAAACCTAGCAGACACTCTAGCTGCTATAGGTATGCCACTACGTGAAGATGAGATTATATCCTATGTTCTTGCAGGTCTAGGATCAGATTATGATTCCTTTGTCACATACATCATGACTAAATCGGTTGGACTAACTCTGGATGATGTTTATGCTCATCTGTTGAGCTATGAGCTCCGGATGGAGCAAAACAACATGGAGCTTTATCTTGGAGGCTCTTTCTTCTTTAGCGAATTTTATTGGTCGCAATCAAGGCGAACATGGCAACTACAATAACAACCACGGAGAACGAGGATGCGGCCATGGTCGCAGAAACTAGAAGCAAGGAGGCAACAACTCCGGTCAGGGTGATCATGGTTCACGTTCGACATGTCAACTTTGCGAGAAGATTGGTCACACCGCCATGAAGTGCTATCATTGTTTTGATCATTCGTATCAAGATGAAGGGAACTCCATATCAATGGCAGCCATGACAACCTCAAACCAAGTCGACCCAAACTGGTATATAGACACTAGAGCAACAGATCACATCATAAGTGATCTAGATCACCTCACGTTGTGTGAAAAATACCATGGTGCATATCAGATTCAAGTCGGCAATGGAGCAAGTTTGAGCATATCTCATGTTGGCAATTGTTCTATTAATACTACTGTATATTCCTTAATTCCTAAAAACGTGCTTCATGTTCCCCAAATTTCCAAAAATCTAATCTCATTTCACAAACTTACCCATGATAACAGTGTCTTCCTCGAGTTTCACCCCGATTACTTTGTCGCCAAGGATTAGGTGTCGAAGAGACAGGTGTTTCAAGGTAGATGTGAGTCATGTCTTTACCCAATAAAGTCCTCCACAATAAAGTCCAAGGTTGCTTATCTCGGTTCAAAAGTGAGCAAGGAGCAGTGTCATGCTCGTCTTGGTCATCCTTCATCCTAAGTAGTTCAGTCTATTTTATACCTTAATAGGTTACCATGTTTTAGTTCCACCCTTTAGAATTCTTTGATGTTTGAGGTCCTGCACCTCAATCTGTAGGAGGATATAAATACTATGTCAATTTCATCTATGATTTCAGTAAATTTACATGGATTTACTTACTACATGCAAAATTTGATGTTGAGAGTTTGTTCTTGCAGTTCCAAAAGCATGTAGAATGCATTCTTGAAAAAAAGATCAAGTGTGTTCAATCTAATTAGGGAGGGGAGTATCAAAAGCTTCATAAATTATTTCAGAATGTTGGGATTAAGAATAGGGTCTCATGTCCTCATACTCACCAACAAAATGGCTCAAGTGAATGAAAATATTGACACATTGTTGAGACTGATCTTGCATTTCTTGTGTAGTCTTCCATGCTAATTAAGTTTTGGGATGAAGCTTTCTTGACAGCCACATATCTCATAAATTGATTGCCAACTCGTGTTATTGATAATGCGAATCCTATTGAATTATTTTGAGTCAACCCCAACTACCCTATGTTAAAAATATTCGGGTGTGCCTGTTGGCCTCATCTCAAGCATACAACATTTGGAAGCTTACTTTTCAATCCAAAGAATGTGTATTTATCGGTTACAGTTCTCATCACAAGGGATATAAGTGCCTAGATATCAGTTTTGGTAGGGTTTACATCTTTAGAGATGTTGTTTTCGATGAAAACATTTTCGCTTTTTCTTGGGCTCCTAAAATTGTCTCACCATACAATACTGTACCGAGCCCATCATACACAAATATTCCTGTTTCATTAGCTCCTCATTCATCTCCACAAAATTCTCTAGAAAGCAATGGTGTTTCTGGTGACAATATGTTAACACTTGAGATACCAAATATTTTTTCTTCTAATTCTCTGTTTGCATATTCTAGCTATGTTGTGCAAGATTCATTGGCTCCACTACATCGATATGGTACACATCTTCAGAACAATATGGGACACCCCAAGTAGTGAACAGATGGAATTATGGCTACACAGTAGCGCATAGTGTGTCTTCTTCTCTGTGTGATGATAATGAGCCAGTGTCTCATCTTGATGCCATGCGGGACAATAGATGGAAGGAAACAATGGACCTTGAGTTTACAGCATTACGGAAGAATAATACGTGGCACTTGGTAGCACCCAGAGCAGGTCTAAACATGATGGACTGCAAGTGGGTGTTTAAATTGAAGCGAGAAGCTGATGGTACAGTGGACCATCACAAGGCCAGGCTAGTAGCCAAAGGATTCAAGCGACGATATAGTATAGACTATGGAGACACTTTTAGTCTGGTGGTTAAGCCTACTATCATACCGGTGTTGTTATCTTTAGCTATCTCTTGAGGATGTAATATGACAAATTGGCATATAGAATGCATTTCTTGGTGTGCTTTAGGAGGAGGTGTACAGGGCTATGAAGATCTAAGGTACCCTCAATATTTATGCAAACTAGATAAGTCGCTTTATGGTTTAAAGCAAGCACCAAGAGCATGGTTCTCACGATTAAGTACAAAGCTGCAAGAGTTAGGATTTGTTCCATCCAAGCAGGATGTTTCTCTTTCATTCACAACCAAGGAAGTATCACCGTATATATACTTATATATGTGGATGATATAATCATTATTAGCTCATCAGCCAAGGCTACGGATTTGCTCCTTCGATAACTCAGAGCTGATTTTGCTATCAAATATCATGGTACACTGAGTTACTTCCTCAGAGTAGAAGTAAATCATGTGCAAGATGGTATCATACTGTCACCACATAAGTATATTCAAGATTTACTTCAGAAAACTAATATGACAAAGGCCAAGTCAGTTGTTACACCTATGGGAACAGTTGAGAAGTTGACTCGATATGAAGGGTTGGCTCTATTAGACACTAAAGCAACAAATATCGTAGCACGGTTGGTGCCTTGCAATATCTAATATTGACATGGCTAGATATCTCCAATGGTGTCAATATGGTTGCCAGTTCCTCCAAGCTCCAACCAAGGCTCATTGGATGGCTGTCAAGCTCACCTTGCGATACCTTAAAGGTACAGCTTGTCTTGGATTGCACTTGAGAAGATCGGTGTCATCGTTGTTAAGTGCATTTTTAGATGCAGACTGGTTAGGATGTCCAGATGATAGGAGAAGTACTGGTGGACATGTTGTATTCCTTATTCAAATCTTGCAAAATGAAGTTCAAGGAAACAACCTTGGTTGTTTCTAGATTAAGCACTGAGTCTGAATATAAGTCATTAGCTAATGCAACAGCTGAGATCTTGTGGATACAAGCATTACTCAAGGAACTTGGAGCCTTCTAGCATCGAGCACCCTGTTTATGGTTTGATAATCATGGCGCAACTTACTTCACAACCAATTCTGTATTTCATGCTAGAACTAAGCATATTAAAGTTGATTATCACTTTGTATGTGAAAAAGTAGCTCAGAAAGCCTTGGAGGTTAGATTTATCTCTTCAAGTGATCAGCTTGCTGATGTGTTTACAAAGCCACTTTCAACACAGCTATTCATCCATTTTAGAAGCAATCTTAACATGATTTCGTCACGTCCGGATTGAGGGAGGGTGTTAAGATATCATGTGAGATTGTATTTAGTTTGATTAGGCTATAGTTTAGCTGTCATATACTTGTAAATATTGTTACCATATTCTGTTAAGATTCGGTATAATTACTGTTTGTAATCCAACAGTAGCCCACTATAAATACAATATAGACCTGTTAGAGTTGTGTGCAGCAACTTGTTTTCATGGTCATATATACATGGCTTGAAGTTAGAATCCAAATTGCCAGCTTCAAACGTCATAGTAGAGAATGTGTTTATATAGTTGTACACTTGCAATATACAAAGACATAACATAGTTGAAATAGAAAAGCAGTGTGGATGTATCATTGAAGGCTGGTAGTAACTAAATAATGTGGATGTTTAAGCAGATGGTGTGCAATTTTGTAGCCCTTCATTCGGAGCTGCCATACTAGCCCCATCCGACAAAGAGCAGTTTGACACAATGGTTCAAGGTACCTGTGACTACCTTAACCTTGAGTACATGCAAACATACCAATTGACCGACAAGAATGATGTCTACAGCGCCTTTGGAGTTATCCTTCTAGAGATCCTCACTAGCCAGGTGCCATCGAAACTTGAGGGACCTGAGATGCAAAGAAGCTTGTCCGGTGTCGGGGAGCCACATAATAGGCCAAGAGAACATGGAACTTCTAGAGGACACTCAGAGCTGGCTAAGCAATGCCTAGATATGCTCAGCAGCAACAGGTGTTTGACGAGAGAGAGAGAGAGAGAGAGATCCCGGACGAGCTCAACAGGTTGAGGAAGCTTTCGTTGCATCCTTGGGTACGACTTGATACAGAGAGGGAGACACAGAGCCTTCTTGGCGGACCATCTATCTGTCTTTCTTTATCTGTTTCTAATCTAACTAACATTCCATAGTTTTTTTTGGAGGGGGAGGATAGTCGAGTTTATGACCTTTGAATCCGATTGAAGATTTATGCACCACTCATCGTTGCCTCCAACTTTGACCGGTGGGTTCTTCCTCTTCGGGTGTGGCGGAGGTGAGTTACGCGGTTGTTCACCGGATTAGAGATGGGGTTCACCGGGTTAGGGATTTAGGTTTACCAAAGCTTAGATTTAGAGAGATACCGGGACGATAGAGGCACAATAGTGGGCACTAGGTGGCAAGGCGGTGGAGGCATCATCAATCGTAGGCTTGGGGGAGGGCACGTCATGATGATCATGAGAATCTTAGGGTGGACAGAGTGGCTGCGAGGGCACTGTCGGCCGTGGGTGGTGGAAGCAGGGGTGAGGGCGGTGGTGGAGTTTTTTTGAGCTCACAGAGTGGAAGAAGAAGAGTGGTGGGGAAGGAGGAGGCAGTGGCGGTGGAGAGGGCACACAAATGGGTAGTGCCAGCATTAGAGACGATAACGACAAGCATTAGGGAGGCACGCAGTGGGGGCATCTAGAGTGGCGGCGGCATGTGGAGGGCAGATAGGGTTAGAGTTGGGTACAGAGTGTATATGTGATTTGGGGAGTAATTCTAAGACGTAGGATCCCCATCTAATGGTGAAAAAATTGATGGTTTTGTGTGGAGAAAAGAATCAAATTTAGTATAGACAGGCCCATCGATGTAGATCCTTATCTAAACCCTATCATTATTCCATACCACATGAACACCCTTCGTCTCTTCCCTCATCCATGAGCGGTACTTACAATACCATAATGGTATCAGCCGATATGTACCATTTCGGCACCTAACCGATACAAAATAACCCTATGTATTATATCGACTCGATACCGATCAATACTAGTCATGCTGGCCCAATACCGACCAAACTGGCTTCTATACCAGTCAATATCAGTCACACTGGTGGAATTGATAATATGGTCTATTGAACTATGTATTTGGAGTAATATTATAAGTGAACATTGGTGTACATATAATTAAACATGTACATACTTATAAATATATATTATTATATTAAATCCAAGATGGTACGTCGATATTGACCGGTACTGGAATGTACCATTCCAAGAGCCAAACCGGTATAACATCTGGTATGATATTGATAAGTGTGATGAGCACTACCCACCTCCTTCCCTGTTTCCTTCCTCATCCAGTGACGCATCAGCGACTGGATCAACTAGATCTTCACTATCGGGAGTCGGCCATTAGCACCACGATCTTCTCTGTCCCTCTGTTTCTACTTCTATTACTTGTCTTCTATCTTTCCATCAACGCTTCATCGCCACCAAATGAGGCGCCATCTTCCACAACCATGGCTCCCTACTACTTTCCTCGTCCTTGTCGAAGCCAGAGATGGAATATCATGCGGCGCCCACCATGAACGAAGCTCATTAGATCTGCTCATGCCAAGGTCGGGAAGAGCCAATGTTGATGATGAGTGGAGGATGACGCGGTCAAGAAGCGATGAGGCGGTGGTGCTAGGTCGGCCAGGCCCCAATAGGATCTAAGGCCGACCGATGACTTGGCAACGGTGTGGCCGTTCGTTTCCTTCTCTTCTGAGATCAACTCCGGTAAGGTTGTTGTATTGTTTCTTGGCTTTGTTGCATCTCCTTTGTCCATTTGTTGCAAGATCTGTCACGAGCGTTGTGGTTGTTTTATTCTTGGTTGCAAAATATCGCAACTACTGTTTTTTTTAATGTTGTAGCATCGTAACATTCTAAAATTGTTTATTGGGAAATATTAGATGTGGAAATCTTGTGTAATTATAAAATATTGCCAGTAGTGTTTTTAGATGTTGTAATGTTGTAACGGTGTACAATTTGTTTGCGCAAGATTTCTAAACTAGTTTTAAAACACAACTAAATGGCATATTCATAGTTTCATCAAATATTGCTGATAAATAATATTTTAATTATCTTATTGATGTTAACATCGTAATTATTCAATTTTGATGTACATGTTTGTTGGCGTCGAAAAAGAGTCAATTGGTTTCAACACACGCGAATGTAGAGTTCAAACGGTTCTAGGTGTGGTAGCCAATTTAATCCTCCAATTGGCAAGACAAATCTAAACAACTATTATTGCCAATTAGATGATTGATAAAGATTTGTTTCCCCAAAAAGGTGATGTGCAACAAGATCGGTATAAAACAAACCTAAGATAACTTATGTAAGTCAATGATGATCAAAACAGTGATGCGCAACTTTATTGATTAAAAGTGAATTACAGAGAAAAGATTCTAAGTCTAAAAACTACCCCTAATCAACAGAAAGTGAATAAAAGTATATGCAAATAGCTGATTGATTGGTGGATGATGTCGCTCGTATTGCCTCTCGTGCCCTTTTTATAGTGCCTAGGCCAGTCATATCCTTCCCTAATTCCTCAAAATCCATAATTCGTATCGGTGTCAACTTTCAGGAGATAAATTCCATTTTGAACCAATATCGGTTAAGATTCTTCATCCACGCTTAGCTCTATCTTTTTAAATCGATCACTCCTGCTAAATTCTAGTGTCAACAACGTAAATTTATTATAATATCAAAGTAGATGCAAAAGAAGCCACCACGTTCACTCTCAAGGTTAGAAATTTTCACATTAATTAAAGAAAAAAAAGAAAGATTTACACCGTTGATTATGGTAAGTCCAGATTATAACGGTCTAGATTAAAAGAAAGAGTTTGTGTGATGTACCATTAATACAAGAGTTTGTGTCATGTACAACACAAGAGTTTGTGTTATATACAATAAAAAAATAACTGAAATTTAGAATAAAAATAAAATAAAATCAAAAATATGATTTCCATACAATTAAAAGAAAAAGTCCAAGTACAATAAAACAATTTGAAACAAAAAATGAAAGATAATTAATAATCTAATTTCCATATGAACATCAAAATAAAATTGAAATTTAGAATAAAAATAAAATATAATTAGTAATCTTATTTCCATATGAACATCAAAATAAAACTTAAATTTAGAATAAAAATTAGGTGGTTTAGGGATCAAGGATCTCCATAGGTTTGGGCAGGCACTAAGATTGCGTGCTCTATGGTAACAATGGAAACAGTTTCGGCGACCTTGCGAGCAGGTCACCGATTTATGTGATCGCATACACCTCTCCTTGTTCAGGGCGAGCACTTCCATTCAGCTAGGAGATGGAAAGACAGCTAGGTTCTGGAGCTCCCACTGGCTCAATGGGATGGCGCCACAAGAAATTGTGCCAAACTACCACCGATTAGTGCGAACGAAGACTAGATCGATCTATGACGAGCTAACAGACAATGCTTGGATTAGATCCCTCAGAAGGATCACAACTGTCCTTCAGCTTCACGAGTTCTTCCTCTTGTGGCAGACCGTTCACTTAGTTCTGCTCCACAACAACAGAGAGGATGACATTACCTGGAAATGGACGACAGACCATCAATATTCTGCTAGATCAGCCTACTTGGTGCAATTCTAGGGGTTCGTGACCAATAACAACTTTACCAGAATTTGGAAGGCGAGTGTCGCCTGGTTGTTCATCCACAACAGGCTTCTTACGGTGGACAGGTTGGCGGCGAGAGGATGGCTAAATTGCTTTATTGTCCCCTCTGCGGCTTTGAACCGGAATCAGCGGTGCATCTCTTCCTTCGATGCCCTTTTGCTAACCTCATTTGGACGCGTATCTTTTCCCAAATGCAACTTGTGTCCCCGATTCCTCGGGATGGGGTTTCTATGTCGGGATGGTGGCAGCTCATCCCGCGCATAGTGACAGCCCCCTCGCGCAAGCAGGTAGACGGCACGATTATATACACTCTGTGGAACTTATGGAAGGAGCGCAATGCCAGAATCTTCAACGTCTACCGGTCCACGGACGCGGTCCTATCTTTAATTCAGCAGGATATTCAGAACCGGAGTTTGGCTCTACGCACCGGTCACCTTTAGACCTTTTCGTCTGGATTTCGCTAGCGAGGGGGGTTTGGCGGTTTGAGTCTCCCTCTAGTCCCAGCTCTAGGTTTCAGTTCGTGTAATTTTTGCTTTCTGTTGGGTTCAGTTGGGGTCTAGTCGACCTGTTGTATGACTCTGTTGTCTGCTTACCTCTTTCTTTAATGCATGGCAGAGCTCCTGCCGTCTTTTCAAAAAAAAGAATAAAAATTAGTAGTTGGATTTGTATACGAATTCTAATATAAAAAACTAAAATTCGGAATGAAAAATAAAAAATAGGAATTTGATTTCCACATGAATATCAAAATAAAGAGTCCACGCCAAGTACAATAAAAAACCAAAATTCTCTGTAAAAATAAAATAAAAATAGCAATTTGATTTTCATACGAACATCAAAATAAAAATAAAATTCAAAACAAAAATCAACTGAAAATTAGTAATAGGATTTGTATATGAATACCAACCTAAAACTAAAATTTAGAATACAAAACAAAATAAAATTGGCAATTTAATTTCCATACGAACTCTAAAGTAAAATCCCTAAATAGCTTAAGTTCGAAATAAAAATGAAATAAAAAATACCAATTGGATTTGTATACGATTCCAACATAAAACTATATTAAAAAAACTATGTCATGTATGATCTAACAACACACAAAAATAACTAAATTTTGAAATAAAAATAAAATAAAATAAAAAGAGAAAGGCTAAAGCCAAAGGAGCCAAAAGCCGCGATGACGAGTGTTGTGCGTCTACATTGTTGAAGAAGTTAGTAGCAAAAGAACCTTGATGACAGGGAGATTCTAGTAGATAGGAGAAGAAACTTTGCATTGAAGACAAGTTACATATGATATATATATCCATTGGGTAGCTAAAAATGTGCCATCTCTGCTGAGGGACATAACATCACACACGATGGTAGGAAAATTCTTCATATTGTTAGATAACGACAATAGCAAACATGCTAGCATAATAGAAGATAGGAGGTCACCGTGTTAGTCAAGAAGTAACATTGTTGAGTTGGCAAACATCGAATAAGAGAAGCAACCAATATGGGACAAGCGTAAATCAAGCATGTATAATATCTTGTATGTGTATATGCATGCATGAATTTGTTTGAATCAAAACAAGTTGCAAAAGACTCAGAGTAGAGATGGCGCTACTCTATGAAATAGGCTTAGGGCCACTGGTGAGAGCATGATAGGTGGCCTTAGTAGGGTTAAGCAATACTTATACATGTATGCATTGTATGTTGATGTCGTAACGTTCAGCATTAAGTAATAATTGAAGAAAAAATAGAAGATAGTTATACGATAGAATGTTGCATTAAAAGGATAACAGTTGAGAGGGATTGATAAAAAAAATAGGCTTACTATTGACAGTTGAAGCAGAAAAGTTGTAGGGTGATTAATAAGAGATAAAACATATGATTCTGCGGGGCAGCCAACGTGTGAGGAAGATACATTCAAAGTCGCCAATAATGTATCAATGTATACGTGAGCAATGTACTCTAATACCATGTAAAATAATCAGCGTATTACTTGAGATTAAATAGAGGTACATGTGTTGATATATTTTTTTAAAAAAAGTTAGTAATAGAGAAAGAATAGGGGTATATAGCTATAGTTCTATGCAAGATGAAGAATTGTTGCGTTTCTAAGAATCTCCGACAACTTTTTATTCTCAATGATTTTTTTCCATCAAAACTTTTACTTCAATTACATCTATTAAATTGAATCTATGCAAGATGAAGAATTGTTGCGTTTCTAAGAATCCTCGACAACTTTTTATTCTCAATGATTTTTTTCATCAAAACTTTTACATCAATTACATCTATTAAGTTGAATTTTTCTTTAAACTTCTATTGTCATTTCTAATGTCTATGATATCTTAAAAATCTAAATAGTCTATAAAATACGTTTATATTATCAAGCATATAAGTTATATCATTTGATACTGTAAAATATTAAAAAAAATCTAGCCGTGCAATATGCGAGTCACTCTGTTAGTTATAAATATTACAGATACAGTTGAGGTATGTTGCGCCAAAACATATATTCGGGCAAGGCGCCTGCAGCCTGGGAAACTGTCAATCAGGCAGTCACTGGTCACAATCGCGTGCAGGCACACCACGCGGGGCGCGACCATTGACCCGGGCGTCGCTAGCGTTGCCGCACAGGCGCCGCCGACCCGCCGTGCCGCGACGTCGTTCTTCATATATACGTACACAGACGGTGTTGGCTGTTCTTAGAGTAAACAACAAGAGAAGCAATCCCCAAAGGTTCATCAGTGTTCTCGGCGCCTCAAGAAAGAGATCCTTTGGCGAAACTAAATCCCCTATAAGGTACTTCCATTGTTGGACGAGAACTCGACTCCCTCGCTATTTTCAGGTGAACTAAACTTGTTTTCTACGGTTTAGTTTTTATCAGCTTTCAGTTTATTTGGCCACATACTTAAAGTTTGATGCTGCGTTTAGATGCTAGAGAAACGAGACGAATAGTCTCATTTATTCCCAAGACTCTGAATTGCTCAGGACAGCGAACTGTTAATAGCTAATCCAAACATTCTCTTCTGTACACTTGTGAGATATTCCTAGGTTTCTGAAGGCAGTGTTCACAAAACCAAGCTCTATCAAAGAAAAAATCCATCCATGTAGAGCCTAATTAATCCATCGGGAAGCGTTTGCCAGCTTAAAAACCTACTGATATAGCCATGGTACGGTGTCCCTCTGTTTTTTTTTTTGGGAGGGGGTTGGTGGGCTTCAGGTTCTGGTGTTGAAGGAACAAAACATGATATGCAACCGTGGTTTCATATTTTCGAACTTCGAGAGACTAGTAAGGAAACATTCTTAACCTACCTTAGAAGCAACATTCCCTAGGGATCCTAAATCAGCGTTTGTCTAAATTTCTGTGCCCTATTTCAAATTGAGAAATTTTATGGTGCACTATGTTGATAGTATGTAGTGGGTAATAGAAATTAGATCTAGGCATTGACTTGTTAAAGGTATTTATACTAATCTACCATAAGAGGAAGTACAAATAAATAGTGATAATCTTATACATTAGATAAAAAAAATAGCATGAAACAAAAAAAGATGCCCTTCTCTTCTCCATCATGTAATTCCCACTTCCTTCGGAAACTTCCCCGCCAATCCACAACAGCAATGGCAGCATCACCAACAAGTGCACTGTGCACGACGAGGGATGTAGAAATAGGCCACTAGCCATGACAATCTCCCCCAAATTGCCTCACCAAGATGCCGACCGAGCTAGGTGGTGTAACCTAGAATAGGGGCTCTAAAGGTGGGACTTGCTGGGACCCTAATCTAGAAAATTTTTATGTTACCATATTCGTTGGTTTTTATAAAGATGTGCTTTGACTCGATTCGATCTCTCAAATTGAACTTTGACAGTAATTTTCTTTTTACAATATCTTGTGCATAACTACGAAATCGATCATATTAATAAGAACGTATTTTAAAATACGAATCAAACGGTACCACTTTTGCATCATATAACATTTGTATTGTTGGATTAATTGTTGATCAGAAATTGCAAAGTTTGAATCTTTTATACGCGCACCCCTTATAAAATCAACGGAGTGCCGATTAAGTTGAATGCTACAATATCATGGTTTCTGATTCTCCAGCCAAGGAATATGGAAGCGGTCCTGCAGCTTGGCCTTGCCCTCCTGCTTTTTGCAGCACAGTATTCCCCTGCAACTGCGGTTCCTGGCACTCAATGCCAAAGGCGGTGTGGCAATGTTGACATACCGTACCCATTTGGCATCGGCGCGAACTGCTCCCTCTCAGAAGGCTTCAATGTCAGTTGCAAGGTCCAAAATGGCATCTCCAAGCCATTCATTGGCAGCGTTGAGCTGCTTAATATTTCGTTGAGTAATAGCACGATCCGAGTACTCAACGGTATCCCAACGTACTGCTACAATGCCTCCACGAGGCTCATGGACCGTATTAATTTCGGGTTCGAGTTAGGCCCTAACCACCGGTTCTCGGACGTTGAAAACAAGTTCACCGTCATCGGGTGCAACACCCTCGCCTACATCTCCAACGATGGCAGAGGCGCAGGCTACCAGAGCGGATGCGTTTCAACATGCAGCAACCTTTCGGACTTAGTGGACGGCTCCTGCTCCGGCATGGGCTGCTGCCAGACGGCGATACCAAAGGGGATGTACGGCTACTATGTCACCTTCGACCCCGGGTTCAACACAAGCCAGATCAAGTTCGGCCGGTGCAGCTACGCCGTGCTGATGGAGGCAACAGGGTTCAACTTCAGCACCTCGTACATAAACACCACCAAGTTCAACGACACGAATGCGGGGTGGGCACCCGTGGTGATTGACTGGGCCATAAGAAATGGGGAGTCATGTGACGTCGCCAAACAGAACAAGACGGGCACATATGCATGCCTCAGCAGCGGCAGCACGTGTGTGGATTCCACGAATGGACCAGGGTACGTGTGCAAATGCTCCCAACGGTACGAGGGCAACCCGTATCTTCCAGATGGATGCAAAGGTACCATGTCAACGTGTTCATGCACGAATGCCAAACATACTGAACTCTAGAAGCAGAGTTCTCCTTTCATTTGAAGTCCTAATTAATATTTAGTTTTGCTCGTCTTACTGCAGAAGTTAATGAATGCAGTGACAACCCATGCCCTTCAGGCAGCATTTGCCACAACAATGTTGGAGGATACAGGTGTTCTTGTGGAGCGGGAAGAAAGTATTCCAAGCAAAGTAATACGTGCAACCCTGACATCGGCTTAATAATAGGTAACTCCTAAAGTTCAGCTAGTTAAGACCTTTAATTTTTGGTATCAAATTTCTGTGAAAGTCAAATAGTAAAATAAATGCAAAAGTGGGTTAAAAAAATGCCACTAATGGTGTTCTAAGTTCTAACACTACTTTTATTGTACTCTCTTTCTGAAAAAGAAAGGAAAAGAAAAGAAATCACGGCTCTTATCTGATGCTGTTATACAGGAGTTACAATCAGCTTTGTTGTTCTCATGATCATCGCCTTCTGCGGATACATTATTCTTCAAAAGAAAAAACTGGGCAAAATTAAGCAAGAATATTTTCGCGAGCATGGAGGGTTGCTTTTGTTTGAGAGGATGAAATCAGAGAAAGGTCTTGCTTTCACAGTATTTACAGAAGCTGAACTCATACAAGCCACAGACAACTTTGACAAGAGCAGAATAATTGGAAAAGGAGGCCAAGGAACGGTCTATAAAGGGATAGTTAAGGACAACGTGCGTGTTGCAATTAAAAGATGTGCACTGATTGACGAAAGGCAAAAGAAGGAGTTTGGTCAAGAGATGCTCATTCTGTCCCAAATCAATCACAAGAACATTGTTAAACTCTTGGGTTGTTGCCTTGAGGTGGAAGTTCCAATGCTAGTCTATGAGTTCATCCCAAACGGCACACTGTTCGAGCTTATCCACGGCAAGAACCAAGAGTTGCAAATCTCTTTCAGCACTCTGTTAAGGATTGCTCATGAAGCAGCTGAAGGACTAAATTTCCTACATTCGTACGCGTCTCCCACAATTCTCCATGGTGATGTGAAAACTGCCAACATCCTTCTTGACGACAACTACATGGCCAAAGTGTCAGACTTTGGAGCCTCAGTACTAGCCCCATCCGGCAAAGAGCAGTTTGTCACAATGGTTCAAGGTACTTGTGGCTACCTTGACCCTGAATACATGCAAACATACCAACTGACGGACAAAAGCGATGTCTACAGTTTCGGAGTTATCCTTCTGGAGATCCTCACCGGGCAGGTGCCAGTGAAACTTGAAAGGCCTGAGACGAAGATAAGCTTGTCGTCGATTTTCCTGTCTGCTATGAAGGAGAACAATCTTGACGCAGTGCTGGTGAGCCATGTGAAAGGCCAAGAGAGCATGGAATTGCTGGGAGGACTTGCAGTGCTGGCTAAGCAATGCCTAGATATGTGCGGCAGCAATAGGCCCTCGATGAGAGAGATCGCCGACGAGCTCAACAGGCTGAGGAAGCTTTCGCTGCATCCTTGGGCACGACTCAATATGGAGACCTTGACGGAGACTGAGAGCCTTCTTAGTGAACCATCTACCAGTCGTTTTGAAATAGAAACAAGTACTGGGTATCCTGCTCAGGAAGGTGACAAACTGCCCATGAATCCAAGAAGTTCCTATTATGCGAGGTGACTAAAACATGCGCAATACACTAATAATCCATTGAAGCTACGACATGCATGCGCAATTTATTCAGATACGCATAGTTTTCCATCTTGCTAAACCTGATTCCCATGTGTGTTATGTTTTCTGCTTAGTATGGCTGCATATATTCGTGTAATTGATCTCTCTTTTTTTAACTATGTATTATATTTGATCTGGACTTGTGCATGCCTTTAATAAAGGAACGTCTATTTCAAAGACGACTTATACTTTTTCCTCGGTCCTATTTTTGAACCTTTGAATCGTTATGGATAATTAAATAATGGAAAAAATTAGATTCGATCATCAACCGATCTTATCGAAAGTAGGATTAACTATAGATTCGAGTGATAATATGGTTTCATAAAATCTATAATTTAGAATCGGACACACACATATCTTAAAGCTAATCGAAAGGGCACAAAAATTGACTTAAAGAGTTTAAAAGAAAGTTCGGCCAACTTATAAATAGCTAACCCGTTCTGTAATATAGTAAGAGCTCATTTTTGAATTGTGGACCAACGAACAAGGGATTCCGAATATGAAATCAAGATTAGAGACGAAACTAAGCTGCAACCTAGCGTACTTCTGAAAAAAAAACTTGCAACAATGCGGTCATGACACAAGGCCTCGTTAGATGCAAGAGGGCCAGCCTGATAACGGCCAAATTAACTAAAGTTACTAAACCCGTGGATCGGGCTTGAAGGCCGTTTAAATTCCTCTTTTCTCTGGACTGGATGGGAATATGTGTCGACGCATGCGGCTATGCGGGCGACTGTTAGGGGCCTATTCACAGGGATCCCAACCGGGAATGAGCTTCTCAAACAAGACCTAACACTCGCCCACATGACCATATGTGTCACCTCATAAAATCCCGGTCCATCCACAAGGATCCCGGTCAGTAATAGGCCTCCCAAACAAGACCTTACGTTATTACCACACCCGGGGGCGCATTGAAGCGCAGTTATCGAGGTGCCAATCAACTCGAGCGGCCGGCGTTGCCGCACCAGCGTGCGAGCGTGCTTGTCCGACCACGTACCGTTCCCACTTCCCTAAATGCGGCACCGGCCATCGCACATAGCATAGATCCACCGAGGTTTTAAATTTTGTTTTCAGTTCATATGTCAGAGGCAACCAAAATCCGAAATTTCAGCAAGATTTCAGAATTTCAAACGAAATCTAAAAGGCAAAATTCAAATCCGGATTTTTTTTTACCGACATTTCGGCAAATTTCAACCCAATGAAAAATGGTCTCCCAAGGCTCTAAAAAATTGGCAAAAAATTGAAAAAAAATCATGCAACCATTTATGTACATTTTCTATCTGTTTTAATGCAAAATACTAAGTATTTACACATAAAAGACTCTAAATTTTGAATCATATGATATATTACAAAGTTCGGTTGGGTGGGGTCTATTACAGTGGGACTTCCTGGTTGCAAAGTTTCATGGTTCCAAGTTCCCAAATGGTTCTTTATTGGCTAGACTCTTAGAGTTTCTAGAACAAACCATCCAAGGATCTGTAGCTAAATCTTAAATTCAAAACAAGCAACAGAAGGGTTATCTTACCTAGTTCTGGCAGACTGATAACCACATGATCTGATTTAGTAGGTGCATGATGAAAAGCTACGGTGTCTGCACTCCGCAGCATTATGGGTTTTGTGTTCATCCTGTCCTTTGCTGGAAGGGAAATCCGGCTGGTTTAAAGCTACAATCTGGCATATGTCAATTGAAGATTCATCAATCCAGTCCAAAAACGATAAAAACCGGTTCAAAAAACATGAATTCCGGTCAAGATACCCGGCCACAAAGCACCTTAATCCGGCCACAGAACACTAATCCGGCCACACAGCACCCTAATCCGCCCACAAAGCACCCTAATCCGGCCACAAAGAACACTAATCTGGGCTAAAATGCTGAAATTTTCGGACAAATATGATGAAATTTTGGATCAAAATGAGGTGGTTTTGTTTACCTTCGAAGGACACGGCGTTGTCGCGACTGGGCGGCGAGGTTGTAGACCTCGTCGGGGAGGATGTGGTCGAGCCGGACAAGTCGGCGTAGTGGAGGCGCATCGGTGGGCGCGGCATGGAGGGCAACATGGCCACATGGGTCGTAGTAGAGGTGGTCGAGCCGTTGTGTGTTGAAGTTGGAGGAGCGGCGGCTTATGGGAGGTGGCTGGGTCAAGTGGGCTGTGAATTGGGCCGAATCCGGTAGCTAAAACATAAAAACCGTCCAAACAGTGATCATCTCGATCCAAATTCTCAAAATTTTAGAATTTTTAAATCATTGTAGTAATTTGCATTTTTTAAATTTTTTATTCTGCCAGGATTTGGAATCTCATCTCTGACCAAAATTCAAAATTTTGTCAGGATTTTAAACCTTGGTACCCACTCTGGTCATAAATAGTTATCGTTTTAAATATAGATATAGTTAAGCTTTCGTAACTTTTAACTGTCAATATCTTTTTAAATATTTAAATTAGGTGTTTTTAGTGTCAAAATTTGGCAAGGTTTGACCCATTTGTTAGGATAAGAATAAAATTAGATATTTTCTGCTGATATTAACTAAAATGTAAGTTTAGGTAAATTTGGAATGATAGTCGATATTAATTTTATCTGCATAAGATTGGGCCATTACGAATTATGATTGATAACGCATTGAAGAAGCATACGATTGATCTATATGCTATAAAAGGGACCAGAGGCGAGTCAAGAAGGAATCAAAACAACTCGTAAGTACTTTTTATCTACTTTTTCATGTCAACTAGGAGTAATCTTGTAATTTATACCTTTTGTAATTCGTCGTTGATCAATAAAGTTTCACATCACCGGTTGTTGATCCTCTCCGATTACACTAGGTTTGGTTTTCTCCAATTTTACTGTGTATCAAATTGGGCGGCACACCTTGAACCTCTTGAACCCGGCGTTCACGTGTATTTGAATCAATCAATCCATCATCACATTTTTCGACATCAACACACTTTTAGCACGCCTAGTGGGACTCAATGTATTCTTCCATGAAATCAATTCCATCGTCCGATCTCAACACAAAAGCTATAATCGTCCCAACGATGGTCGATTTGATACCAGAATAATGCAAGGAGATTGATGATTGGAAGGACGTGCTTGAGGAGATAATGTTGAGTTACTATCAAAAGACTCGATGTGGCGTTACCCAAAAGACCGCGTTGCCATCGATCAATCCCTCGACAACACGGGGACTACCGATACATTGGTAAATTAATATATGACTGCACAAGCTGAATTATCTATTATGATTAATCAATCTGTATACCATACTTTAATCAATTAGTCATCAGCATTGGTAACGATGCTTAAGCTGATGATCGCCAACAGTGTTAAAACCATAGCTCAAGAATTGGTATCGGCTAGAAGTCTGCTCGATTCAATACAAACCCTGCCAAATTACCCAATTTATTCAGTAGCGCCAAGCACGCAATACCCGATGTCATTGGTCGATCCTAAGCCATCAACTCCATCTCTTATCATGATGCCAACCTAGACAACTATAATATTACTACGAGATCCTCATATAAGTGGGGTTGTGCATTATCAAGCAAATACTGATACCGTTAAGTTGGATGCACCAACCAACTTACCACCATCGATTTCATTTTACGCTTTTCCCTAATCAGTTCCACAGCCTGTTGAAACCCATAGGCACCCACAGTACACCGAGCCAATTCTGCAAAGGAATATGGCTCTATACAAGATCGTAACGCACTCGAAAACCTTTGTTCCAGTACCAAAGACGATTGCTACGAAAACATATGTAAGCTATGAGCAACCTCATCAGTTTCCATCGGCTCAAACGACCTATCAACCTGAGCTTTCGCTGGAAGGGGGTAGAATGCCAGTTATGAACGTAATTGGCAAACTTCTAATACTTTTATCACTCAATACAGTGAATTGGGCCGATCAAATATCCGTTGTATTGCGAGACCAATTCAGCATACAGTCTAAATGAAGGGTTATAGACTATCAAAAGTTGTATCTTGATTATATTGATAAGATGCTTTACCCTAAGAGCTTCAAAGTTCTTGATTTTGCAAAACTCAAGCGATGACTCCATCACCACCTTAGAGCACGTCGGACGTTTCATCTCGTAATGTGGTGAAGCTGCTCAGTTCGACGGATTAAAAATTAAGTTGTTCCTGCTATCTTTTGTCAGGAGCTGCTTTACATGATTCGCATGCTTAACCCTGAATTTGATCAATTTTTGGACTGATTTGGAAAGATGGTTCCACGAGTACTTTTTTCTGGGAAGCTTAGAGCTTAAGATTTCTGATTTATGTACACTAGAAATTTAGAGAATCGGTTACAGATTATATTAAGAGATTTATAGAAATGAGAAATTGGTGTGAATGCTTGTGAGTGTGGGGCCAGCAAATACAGAGCCAAAGCCGTGGAGTGGAGGTGCGAAATGGCAATGCAGCGCTCCGAAGGCGCGAGTTGGCAGGGCCCGCAAAAAAAGGTGATTCGCCTGGTCGGCATGCAGTGAAGTGGACGTGCGAATTGGGGGGCCCACGACAAAATTAATATAGTGGTTCCCTGGTGTGACAAACAAAAAATTTCGCTCCCCACAACCGCTGCTTCTCTATACCGCGCTCCCACTTCGCTGCTCTCCCCACATGTCAGCCTTTCGTTGAAATTTTTGCTTTTCCGCTCGACGCGGAGTTTTGACGGAATTGGGCACTGTCGCGACGAATTTGCGGAATTGGGCATGGATGCAATGACGCCGGCGCCGCTATTGTCTTTGGGCGACATCCGCCTTCAAGAATGGACACGGAGGGTTGCCGACGGCAGCGCCGCCGAAGGCCGCGCATGCATCGTGGGCCCGGCCAACGCCGCAACGCGTCCGCCCTCTGCGCCTTCGCCGGGCGCCAACGGAACGCGCCGACGTTAGCGCGGCGGAAGGCCAGATGCAGCATCGTTTACCCGGCGACGCCCCTCCGAAACCTTCGCCCGGCCAAGCGGCTGCGGCGTTTGTTGGTTTGCAACGACGCTTTTCAAATACGATAACTTTATAACGATAATATCAATTTCGACAACATTTTTTCAGATTTTCAAAATGGCGGCATAGTCAAGATGTGGTACGCCATCTATGCATAGCCAAGACGTGGTGTGCCGGCTATGCCATAGCCGGCGTGTCTATGGCATAGCCGCAAGACACCATGTGCCGGCTATGGTTCGACCGGCCACGCCACCAAAGCTCGCGAAATTTTTATTGTTCGCCTCATGCGCTTTGTAAATTCGAACTAGCCTCCCGCTGCAGAATTGCAAAAGTGGCCTCTCTGTACACATGGGTCGATTTGGCCTGACGGCGATAATTTCATGTGTCAACTAGGGTTGAATAAATAAAAAAAATCTATTTTTTTAGTGATATAGAAAATCTTTTATCAGAAATATTTTTGTTGGAGAATTTTATTTCGGTGCGTGATAACCTTTTCCGGTCGGACTGGTTGAATAAGACATTTCCGACTCGACGAGTGAGAAATTTTTGCGACTGGTTGAACGTCGAGATTTTTATTCTGCTCGCGACACAATGGGTTTTTTGAAGTGTTTAAGGGAATTTTTTTTAAGTAATGTAGTTTCGTAATAATTGCGAGAATAATATAATTGGGATACAACAAGAAGATATAGAAGAAATTCATATAATTTACTGCGGAAAATAAGAGACAGGGTGATTCTCAACTCAGAAGTTACTGCGGAAAATAAGGTAGGCTACATTTTTTATTACGGCTTAAAATTGGGAGGAGCATATAACATGACGCTCATGAGTGCATCGAGGCCACTTCCCTTCTCCCATGCCTCCGGTGGGGCTTCTCGCACGACGCGCCCTCTCGCTTCCTTTCTCTCTCGGCCTCCTTCTCCTCGCTTCCTTGGGCGTGCCTCCTCGCGGCTTGGGCACACAAGCGCTTGAAGTCGCCTCCCTACGGTCCGCTTGTTGAACTCTTCATGAAGGAGCCTTTGGTCCTCCGGTCGATCTCCTCATCGCACCACTTCTCAAATTCACACAGGGGGAGGCGATCGATGAAACAAAAATTAGGAAAGTTCCATGTAGAAATATTAGGAAACACGTATGATTATTACCATGAGGCGAAGCTTCCTGCCTTCTCCGTGGTCGACCAGAAGTTGCGGCACTTCCAATACCGCCTCTTCCAAGTTGGAAGCTCAGATGAGCGACAAGCCTGCAACGATCTCCGCGACAAACACATCGGTGCGACAACCCCGGTCGGTAGGAAGAGATCTTGGTGCAGTTTGGCGCTGCAAGGTCGAAGAGCCTCCCTCTTCTTTTGCTTTGCCCTTTCCTTTGAACTTGCACGCCTCGGCATTTTGTCTTGGTCGTCACCTAAAATGAACGGATATATCTTAGAGACTTCCTCACCTTGGTTGTTCCTCTTCTCTGTGCTTCTTAGAACACATCGCCCTTCTTATATAGGCCTTAGGGGCACTTTGAGAGCAAACACGAAGCACATAAGCCTCCGTCCCAAAGATCGTGTCCCACGGTTTCCAAAGCCGAGTTGACAACGCACCGCAGCCTCGAGCTTTTTCAGCGGACTTGACAACACACCGCAGCGTCAATGTCTTTTTCAGCCGAGTAGACAATACATCGCAATGTCGAGTCTTTTCAGTATGACTAGAAAATACACCGCAGCCTCGAGACTTTTCGCATCGAGTGGACAAAACACTGCTGCCTCAATGCCTTTTCAATTTTGTAATACAGGTGAATCATGCCACTAAAAATTTTGTAATGCAGCCTCAATCACACGAAAATGTTCTAATTAAAGCTCGCTAACATGTAAAATACGGATACAAACCGAAACCACTTCAAAGACATCCGTAAAGCCGATACAACATAGGGTACATAACTCCGGTGAAGGACTAAGTCGAAAACCATACATTCTAAGGCTATGGTTGTCGGAATAGGCCTATTGTATTGTTCAGAGAACGGATAGCTCTAGTAGTGCTTGAACGTCGGGGTGGTGGTGACACGAAGTCGCCGCCGCCATCTTCATCGTCATAGTTACGAGTAAGCCCTCCCGCAGCTGCTGGTCGAACGCCCTCTTGTATTGTTCGAGAACGCCAACTCGTAGTGCTTGAACGCCGGGTGGTGGTGACACGGTCGCGCCGCCATCTTCATCGCCATAGTTACGAGTAAGCCCTCCCGCAGCGCTGGTCGAACGTCCTCTTGTATTGTTCGTGAGAACGGCCAGCTCCGTAGTAGTTGAACGTCGAGATGATGGTGACACGGTCGTCGTCATCATCGCCATAGCCATAGTTAGGAGCAAGCCCTCCTTCACCTGGCCGGATGTCCTCTTGTATTGTTCGTAGGACGCCTAGTTCTTGTAGTGCTTGAACGTCGAGGTAGAGGTGACACGAAGTCGTCGTCATCATCGTCATAGCCATAGTTAGGAGCAAGCCCTCCTTCAGCGCTGGTCGGACGTCCCCTTGTATTGTTCGTAGGACGCCCAGTTCTTGTAGTGCTTGAACGTCGAGGTGGAGGTGACACGAAGTCGTCGTCGTCACTTAGATGCAGACTTAAGTTGTTCGCCATTCTCTTTTAGTGTGTGTTAAGTCAGAGTTAAGCATTGAATAGAACCCAAAGATTGATATTACAAAGTGAAGTAAGTAGAACAACTATAATACCATGTCAAGTGAAATGCCTTAGGAATTCATAAAGTCGATACAACATAGGGTACATAATCTGCGTTGGCGGACTAAGTCGTAAAATCATACATGAAAATACGGATACAAACCGAAACCACTCGCTGTCAAGAGGCGACTGAGAACGACATTGTGCCCTAATTTGTGTAGATTCACCGACGTTTATTCTTCGGGTTTGGTGTGTTGGATGTCTACCCTCTGACTGTTTTATAGTGGTGGTGAGGGGTTACTCCACAATTACAGCCTCTTGCCGCAGCTGCGTGTGCTGCGGTTGTCATTTCATGACGTGTTGCGCGGTTGTCATTTCATGGCGTCGGTCGTCGTGTCACCGTAAAGCTACTAGGTGTGTGACAAAGCGCCTAGCCGATGAAAGGAACAACTAAGTACATAAGATTAAATTTACAAAAAATACAAATGCAAGTGCAACATATTTCAAATGAAACACTAACTACATAACATACTGCCAATAATAAAAATCAATCACAGAGGCGCTGCGGTGGGCCCTCATGCCTAGGTAGAGGCGTCGCACAGACCGGCCGAGTAGCTCAAGGCTGCCGGGCGCTCCGTGACATACCGACTAGTCTGCTCGGTAGAGGAGGCCGCACTCGACAACTCGAGGGCGCTGGCAAAGTAGCAAGACATGGGTGATTTGACATTATGCGAGCTACAATTAAATATCATTAAAAGAACTACTAAGAACTACTTGATCATTTAAGCGTTTTGACAACTCAGAAATGTCACGTAAAAATGAAAAATGTTGAGGGAATTGCGCGTCATTATTCAATGCAAAATAGAAGTTACAAGTTGACGTCTACATAGGTTACAAGGAAATGCAGCGACAATACAAGATCGAAGGAAACTAACTCTAATAAAGATGGACAAAGTGGCATAGACATCCGCAGGATGGAAATGAACATTCCACTGTCGTTTCATATTCGGGATTAGCTATGAGGCCGCGCTCCCTGACTTTTTTGAGGCACCTCTCTCGCGCCTCACACACTTCCATGGATAGACCTGCTGGGTAGTGGCAGGAGCATAGGCATTGCGGTTCATAGCATCCATTGTTCGCGGTGTACGTAGGGTCTAGGTGCGGTAGGGGCGAAGGTGCCCGCAGAGCAGGTGGCTTTTCCTGGACAAGACTTGGCATAATGGATCTCGAAATGTGGAGTTGTGTTCGATACTCCTCTTCCCAAACCCAGAAACTACAGCTGTTGGGTCCTAAAGCCTGGTGATTTCACGGAAGGAATGCAGGGTTAGCGTAACACATGGTAACAACTCAAAAGGACAAAGAACTGACCTCATTGTTTTTCGTGCACTTGAAAAAGAATCGAAATTGGTCAGGGGTAGTTTGTGACATGCCCTCAAAGATTATGGATTTGCATCTCGGGCATTCTATCAACGGGAGCCCCGTCGTCGGGATTTTCCTGGCAGACGCACTTGAGCTCGAGGGATAGGCCATGGAAGCTCTTCGATATGTGAAAGGATTGCGGGGAAGCCTTTCGAGAAACGTTGGTGGTTTGGCCTCTCCTGGCCGAGAGTCCTTTTGTAGGCACGTCCACCTTGTCTTCGCGCGTGCTCGTGAACCCCAGCCCCTTCGCATCAAAGACGTGGGACGCCCCGCCCTTCAGACCAAAGATGTGGCTAGGCCCCCATCCCGACAGCATCGCCGCCATGCCCTCCGGCCGAGGGGCACGGGCGCCCCCGCAAAGACGAACGGCATCCCCCTCCGCCGAAAGCACGCCTCCTGTGCCCCCGCCCGATCCACCTCTAACGGCACGTCTCCCCTCTACACGGACGTGGTATGCCCCCGCCCGATCCACCTCGATGGGCACGTCTCCCTTTACAGGGGACGTGGCTAGGCCCCGCCATCTATATGAAAAACATCTCGAATAAATACGCTGCTTATTGAAGTTGTTGCTCTCGATCGAGTTACACGAAAAGAACATGGCTTCCATTGAGGTTGATACAAAGGTATGCTCGCAGAAACTAGTTACATTTATGAAAATATACTTCTTAGAAGGGATTGTACAAAGCTCCTTGCCGCTACTTCACCAAGAGAGAAGCATCTCGAGAATGCAACTACGTCTGGGAATGCCGCTATGATGAGTACTTGAGAGACAATAAACTACTGATTGACCTACTGGATAAAGAAAAAAAGAAGAAAAAGTTTGAAGAACTCTACCAAAAGTTAAAGTTATTCACTGTTACTGCAAATGCTGTAGATCTGAAATTTAAAGTTATTCACTGTTACTATATGGTCATAGGATGATTTCTTGCATTGCGGCAACACTGGACGAAGACTTCTACTTTTACTATTCACATATTACGGTGCCTACGATATTATCATTTAGGGTTTTTGTATTAACGTATTTTATTTGATAATTAAGTAGTAATTAAGATATTTCAACACTGGTTGGTTGTCCATATATTGAAGTAACTTTCTGGACCAATTCCCCTAAAGTTTGTGTTTAGACGAGCTATTTTATAAGCCGTCGAAGAGGCTTAAGTGATAACAATTCTGTGCTGATTGTGTAAATACCTTAATAACATGCAAGACTCAAATGGTTAAAATATGTATCAAATGAGCTCAACAAGTGGCGAAACCAATTTAGTTGCACTTCTGGGATATCATAGATCACAAATATACAAAAATATTTAGACTCTTCATTAGTTTGCCCTATTTGCTCATTAGCCAAACATGCAATCGGTAAAATGAATAAATAGCCGTAACTTTAGCAAACGGACCTTAAATTCGACAAAACTAACTTCCATGACCTTGAAATGATATTCCCTAGCTTACCATGCAAAAATAACATCAGTTTGATCAACTTTGAGTTAAGCTCATATTAAGCCTAAATCACTATTCACTACAAAAACACCTTGAACAAATGAGAAACATCGCGGAATCAACTTTAAAACACTCTTAAGGATATTCCCTAATAAACCTTGAAAAATAGATAGATTATCCCTTTCGGTGTAGTCGCAACTGAAGAAAGAAAACTGAACCGCAATAGCGCTAAAAATGTGGTCACTTAAGCATTTTCGGCAGTCCATAAAATATCACATATAAACATAAAGTTATGAGAAAATAGTGTAGGATCATTGTCTGATACATATTCTACCTTAATCTAGAAAAATATGTTAATTATAACTCCATTTGCATATTAATCCAATCAGAAGAAAGACCCCAAATGATCACGTCAGCACAGAATCGTTATCACTTAAGCCTCTTCGGCGGCTTATGAAATAGCTCGTCTAAACACAAACTTTAGAGAAATTGGTCCAGAAAGTTACTTCAATGTATGGACAACCAAATTATGTTAAAATATCTTAATTACTACTTAATTATCAAATAAATTACGTTAATGCAAAAACCCTAAATGATAATATCGTAGGCACCGTAATATGTGAATAGTAAAAGTAGAAGTCTTCGTGCAGTGTTGCCGTAAGGCAAGAAATCATCCTATGACCATATAGTAACAGTGAATAACTTTAAATTTCAGATCTACAACATATGCAGTTATAATATATATATCAATCTCTCAAACCAAAAGAATACATTGTAGCGCATCCTTAGATAATCAATCTTATTCAACACAACCATCATCACATTCAATCTTATTCAACACATCACAATGTGGGAGCAAAGATTTTGGCTGCATAAAGTACCAACCTTAAGAGTCGAGGTGTAGACAATCCGTTATATCGCAAGCTTTGGGTGAACACATCGTCGAGGTTTCTTGGTGAACCACGCTTAGATGCTCGCCTCTTTTTTTGGGATTCATCATGTTAGTAATCCCATCCATGCTGGGATTACTAACATGATGAAGTCCCAAAAGAAGAGGCGAGAAGAAATACAAAGGCGTTGGTATGAGACTTTTCCTCGTTCTTTTGCATGTAGTTTTGTTCTTACTTCAATTTGATGCTCGCGAACGTCGCTGAATTTGAACAAACACCAAGAAACCTCGACGATGTGTTCACCCAGCTTGCACGATATAACGGATTGTCACTGTACCGATCATTAAGGTTGGTACTTTATGCGACCAAAATCTTTTGCTCCCACATTTCACCAAGAGAGAAGCATCTCGAGAATGCAACTACGCCCGAAATGCCGCTATGATGAGTACTTGAGAGACAATAAACCATCGATTGACTCCATTGGTGCGGACCTCGGCTACCGCTTCCCCTTGTCCCTTCTTCTTCGAGAGGAGGAGGAACCTCTTGCACCTCTCTTGTGTTGGTACATTGGCGGAGACATGCGGAGACGCCGCCTGCTTTCGCTCGCGACTCCACTATATGGTGCAGAGGTGTGTGTTGGGCTTATCATTGACAACCGAAGCGTGCATCGCATCAATGCAAGATGCCCGCTTCGTCGTTGAATAACACCGTAGGCGAGTCGGGTCCGGCTTTTTCGGCGGTAGTGGCACCACGAGAGGGTTGTTCCCCAGCTTATCCCATGCAGAAGCATGAGATGTGGGTGGTACGCCTCCGGGTCCACCCAGCTTGAAGTAGCCGCACCATTCATCTCGGCCAAGGAGCACCAGTAGAATCTCCGGTCCGCTAGATCATCGTGGCAGTACCAACCACCGCCGCAGCTATGTTCGCAAACGCTCGGGGCTTATGGGTGGCCTCGAGGAGGTTTCTCCTTTGGTGTATCAACCACCGCCTGCAGGCCATGTTCACACACTTCTAATTGTACTAATATTACACTTATCATACTAATATTCCCAAATATTTTATACTAACCTTTTCTCGAAGTTGTACCAGAGATCACTAAAGCCCGATCAACAGACAAAATAATCTTCGTAAACAATACGTAAAATAACAACCCCTGATCAAATACTACGTGTACTAAGACCATTATTTCATATACAAATAATAGTTTGTTCATATTTGTAAAAACATGAACACTCATTATATTTCTCCGTAACTACGGTTCCGCATTTCTTTATCCACCTCCTATTTCCTCTCTTTTCTTACTCCTAACTTCTAGCTTCCGCTTCTCAGAGCTCTGGAAAATAAGACTCGTGTTCATAAGGACGGAGTTTCTCAGATAGCGCCTCCTCATTTATAGTGTCTTCCGGAGAGCATGCATGCGTGAAAAATTCACCGTTGTCTATTGCTTTCGCCAGACAAGACATTACCGGGCCGCTTTCAAACGCTCAACACTTGGCTCGCCAAGATGCAAATTACCTTGGCCGTGCTCGATTGGCTTACTCGTGTTCCACCAAAGGTTGGCTTGACCAACGATTTTGCATGCGAGGAATCACCGGACGAAAAGCAAAAGCGCAGACAGCATGGCGTTTTTCCACGCGTCGATTTTTTTCATGAGGACCCTCTTTTCTTTTCTTTGTAGTTGCGCCGCGTTTTGCCTGCCCAGGCCTCCCTCCCGCACCAGCCTGCCAGCCACACAACTCGAATAGAAGAAATAGTGTGCACAAGAAGGAATCAAACTAGCTTTTCACCTACAGAGAAAAAAGGGCACTTGTAGAACACTCGCCCATTATTTTCCTGAGTGTTGGCGTAGAACACATTAGCATACGCGTGGCAGTTAGGACATTCGACCTGCCTTGCATTGGCAAGTGCACGAGCCCTCCGATTTTCAGAGCTTGCCGTTTGAGACATAGTCTTTTGAGGCAAGGAACGGGATAAAGACGAGGATATGTGGTAGCGTCGGTGGTATGAAAGCCTATTTATAGAGAAAGTGCATACGCTCATTGTTATAAAGGAAGCAAACAAAGACACGCAGGGCAAGTTGGTATTTTCATGCACTAATGTTTCATTTTGTTTAATAAGGGTGTGTAGTTAAATCACCGACCAAACTACAAACGATAGTGCATCCAACTTGATAGAAAAAATCAAAGTTAAGCATTGAATAGAACCCGGCATTGATATTACAAAGTGGAGTGAGTAGAACAACTATAATAGCATGGCAAGTGAACTACGTGCATGCCTTAGGGAATTCATAAAGCTGGGATACAACATAGGGTACATAACGCAGCGACACTGCAAGTGAACTACAAAGTTGAGGGAACCTCAACTCTAATCCGGTCGCCGCTTTCTTGTATGCCGGAGTTGGTCTTCTGGGTATGTGAACCGGTCAGGTGCATGCGTCGTGCTCCGCAAGTCGTACTGTATCTCCTGTGTTCCACGAGGGGCATCTTCAAGTTGGCTGGGTGGTAGTTGTGGGGTGCCCAGCATGTCGCCCACCCACGGAGCAGTCTGCATTGGCGGCAGCGGTGTCGTCGAGTCCTGTGCCCACTGCGAGAACTCGTCCCTTGAAACCTGCATCCATGTACTGTTAACATGGCTCCACATTGGGAGTCACTCCAACTTGACAAACATACCTGCCATGGCGCATGCATAGAAGATGACCGCACACCATAGTCATCCATGGAGTACGAGGTGTAGGTAAGTGGTTGGTGTGGTAAGCGTGTCGGCGCGAATGCACCTAAATCCGAACTTTGCAGTGGCAAGTCCTGCTCGGGGGTGTCCGGGTCCTACAGAACAGCATGATACCAATGGTAATGTTAGGCAAGTCAGATAAAGGTATGTTGAACGAAAGAACATAATAATTTGAACGAAAGAGATTATACCTGACGTGGCGCCTGCGTAGATGAGGTGCCTGCATCGAAAGAATGCATGCCGTGGGGGGTGTACATCCGCCGGCGAAAATCTCGGGTAAACGCATCGACGGACGCACGTCTCGCCCGTAACTTCTTGGCGGCAAGTCATGAGCGGCGGTGTCTATGCTCACCTCAGCATCTGTACATGTGGGCACCGGAGCAGTAGATTCATCGTGGTGCCGAGAGGACGATGGCAGGAGAGACCGATCCCTGCGTGCATGCTGCAAAAGCACATGTCATGGGAAACTAAATTACAGTGCATAAGTAGTACGAAGTATTCCAATGAAATATATATGTCATACCTGCATATCTTGATGGCCAGGATGAGCTGAAGACCAGCGAGCGAAGCTCGATGGTCTCTCGGCCGCACTGGGTCGCGACGACCTAGGAGATACTGGTCGTGTGCCTCCGCGAGCACCCGGTATAGCGACGTCGCTATGACGGCCGCGACGTAACGCCTTTGATGATGCCCTTCGCTTCATTCACGAGAGAACGACTACGCGACGGAGGCCAAAGAAGTGTCGCTCCTCTTCTTCTCGAGTGCTCGAACCCGGTCAACGATACGATTCGCACGGCCGAGCCGCACGAAGAACATTACAAGGTGGTTAGACATGAATAAAAAATATGAATGAAATGTACGCTCGCTTGCACTGCGGTCGCCTTTGCCGTGATGCACGGTGCAGGGTGGCCGAGGCCCAACCGGCCGTCGGCGTGACCACCTCGGGCCTCACAGGAGCAGGTCCCGTAAGCCTAGCATGCGTCCGTGGCACGTACCACTCCAAGTATGCGATGTACGTCTCCAAACAGTACGGTCGAGCCTCCAAAGACTACCCGCGTGTGGCGATCGCCACGCAGGGTCCTGGAGTCGTGGTGCGCCGCCACCACTGCTGTTGGTTCTTCCGAGATTGACTGCAATTTCAGAAATTGACAAGTTAGAAATTTGAACTACATACAGTAGTCTAGTAGAATAGTTGGTAGACTTGAAAAATACGAAATGCACTTACCTATGCACGTTTTGTGGCAGTGCTGGACCAACTAGAGGGGGGATTTGTTGATGAAGTCCGAACTGGCGCATGACTCGGCCTGGGCACACGGCCAACCATGTGACGAATACTGTGGCATGTCGTCAACCAGTAGGCCAAATCCTGGGTGCACTGCTCTGAAAGTCCATGCGGCGCCGTTGTCATCAAGAAGTGCGCTGTCCATGGCTGCCATATGATATCGTCCTCGTGTAGGGTCTCGAAGTAGTTATGAAATTCTGCGTAGACTCGACGAGGCCGCTCCCTAGCCCATGCCAAACGGCTCGCCATCCACCGCGTGCCCATGGTAGGCCTGTCGATCTGGTCCCCACCATCACCGTAGAAAGGAGCCACTAAGGAATAAGGGTGAATGGGCTCCTTGAAGTACGGCCATCCGACGGGAAAGTGCTCCCAAGACCATATCTGAAGGAGAGAGTAGCACACTGCAAGCACGTGCTCATCTCCTCTTGTCTTCAGGCACGCTATGCACAATCCTCAGTGCGTAGTACGAGCACCGCCGATCCAAAGCTATATTGCAAGACGCCCTCCGTGTCGGCCATACCAATGCCTCAGCGATGCGGATGAAGCTTGGGTACACGCAGTCTCCCTGCGTCGAAGGGAACAATATCCAGCCGAATAAAAATAGTAGATATGCCACAAGGTGAGTCCTCACTTGCGACACTGCCGGGCATCGGGGACATCGCACGGCTTAGCAAGCCAGATCGCGAACCCTCGACTATTCTCCGGGACTGGATGACCGAACCTATGATGTAACCTGACCCTCCAATTAGGCCACTTCGGTGGTGGAACTATCGGCCTGCCGCTGATAGGCAGACCGGTGATGAGGGCAACGTCCTGCAGGGTGACGGTCATCTCCCCCCAGCGAAAGTGGAATGTGTGGGTCTCCGGCCTCCAACGATCGACGAGCGCGGAGAGTAGAGCCCCGTCCAAAGAGAAGCAACGCCCAGTGTCCATCATCCGTGCAAACGGCAACAGACTCGCCGCCAGAATATAGGGACGCATCAAGCGCCCAATGGCGATGGTCCTTCGAGCCCTCGTAATCTAACGATTGGGGACCGCCCTCATCAACGAGCCTCTACATTTATGGTTGCCATCGTAGGATGGGTCAAGCAGAGTCTCTGCGTGTGCGGCCATGTCCTGCAAGCATACAAGAAAAAAACAAGATGGAATTATGAGTTAGTTTAGCAACTAACACGAAACCATATAACAGGACAATACGGAGCAGGAAGGCACACGACATTAGAAAACATGGTATTACATAACATTACATTACATAACATGACATTACATACCATGACATTACATATTGCTACTACGTTCTGCATATGTCAAAGTACATTCTCCGAGGTTCCTACGGAGGGTTAGAAGAGCCTGCCCTATTCGGACAGTTCTTCATTGTATGGCCCACCCCCCTGCACAACCGGCACCTCCGTGGAGCTGGTGCATCTCCACGCTGACTTGCGTCCATGTCATTACGTAATTGCCGCGATCGCCACCGTCTGCGCGCCACTCCTCTTCGTAATGTTGTTCAAACCAAGTCACTTGTTCCGCCACAACTCCTGTAATGCATGTCAGGCGTGCGAGTTAAACTCAACTCCATGTCCCAACAAATGGTCGGTATTGAAGTACTCGAGATGTACGGTGCCGATGATCGACGGAGAACCACAAGACGCCGCATATACATGGGAGCACGGTTTATGCAGCATTTTGGCTTGTTGCGAGTGCATGTCGCTACATCACGACAGTATACTTGTTTACTGTAGTCCCTACAATGGCCATCGACGAACTTCTCCGTGAGGCGCATTTCAACTTCCGCCTAACTCCATCCATGGTGTGCGCAACATGCATCGAGCCTTCTATTTTTTTTCTCCATGTAATCATGCATTCGTCGAGAACCGCTTCCCCTCATCCAGTGCCTCCTAGCATTCATTCCTCTGCTCACAAAATATCCAATGGTTCTGCTCTGTGTCTCCTCCACGATGGCACTAATTGGGAGGGAACGAACCCCCTTCAGAACACCGTTGTAAACCTCGGACATATTGGTCGTCATTATACCGTATCTTGCGCCGTCCGTGTCATGGAGCAAGGACCACTTCTCCAGCTCAGGAGCATGGAATTGCACCCACTGTGAGAAATCGTTGATCTCGCCCTCTGCTGGTCCAGTCGTGTGCTTGGATGTCTCCTCATCCAACACTCTCCATATTGCCTCAAACTTCCGCATTTGGTTCTGCAAGCAGAGCCTCTTGAATGTCTTCATTATTTCCTTGTTGCGGAACCGCCTATGCAAGTTCGCGGCAAGATGCCTCATACACCATCGATTGACGACGTCATTCCATTGGTACGGTGGTCAGGTACCTCCTTGCATAGTGCCGATGGCGACATTAACCCAAAGATGCCTATCCGTGATGAGGCACACTTTCGGCGGTCCCGACAACCGCTGTTTCACATTTGCTAGAAACCACAACCAGCTCTCCGTGTTCTCGCCGACGATCGCATAGGCCACCGGAGTAGTTGGTCGTTGGCATCTGCAGCGACCGCCATCAATATGGTGCCCTTGTACTTGCCAGAGAGGAACGTGCCGTCCATAGTCAGCACTGGCCGGCAGTACTTGAAGCCTTCAATGGCAGGTCCGAACGCCCAAAACACACGGTCCAGATGAAACAGCCGGACCCTTCGTGGGGTGGGTCTGGCCCATCTTGTTGATGTAGGTCCCCGATTGGCTTCAAGAATCTGTGAAGCATCCGGGAACAAGGTTGTACGCCTTCGCATTTAATTCGCACATCATCTCTATAACTTTCTTCTTCGCCGCCATACCTTGCCGTAGCTTACAGGATATCCCACCATGTTAACCACGTCTGCCATTAGTACCTTCGGTGAAACGGTGACGTCCGCCGTGACCAAGTGAGAAATCAGGCTTGCCACATATGAGGACGTCACGTTTCTATGCTTCTGGAGTGGCTCAGCAAGCACACAGGTGTGATCCGTCCGGACCATTATCTTGAAGCCCGAGCTATTGTTCTTGAATTTCTGCGCACGGATCCTACCGGGACACTCAAGATCTATGCACTTCACAACGTACGTATCCGGGTTGGATCTGACATCACGTGACGCGCGGCTAATGTTCACCGTGATATCTCGCAATTGCTCTGCTGGCGGCACTCTTCGAGGGAAGCGCTGTTCTACCGAGAGAGTGTCCCGATCGAACGCCCAACCATGGTCGCCTTCATCCGCTAACACGAGGGAAGACATCGCCAGATCATCCAACCGTGAAGACATCGTACTCCACATCGCTGGACACAATGCCACCGACGGAGCCGATCGCCATCTCCACTACTATCCGTGGCCGACGCCCTCATCATCATTGACGCTGACATGCCCTCCGTGGCTTCCGTGTGCTCGTGGCGGCCGATGCGAGCAAACCGCCATTGCCCGATGTCTTCGCTTGCTTCGAAATTCATCCGCAGAGCGCCCTCACGGATGCCCCCAAAGGATGCTTCGACGGTGCCGCCACCACCACCATGAGGAGTAGAGGATTCTCCTATGTCCAGAAGCGCACATACACCATCGGCGACGGTGTATCATCGCCAGAGGGTTCATCACAATTTGCATGTATTGACCCCACTGTGTGCTTCCCGCGATCTTGATTAGTGTCCACAAATAGTCCGTGGAATTTCCAACAACTTTGGCATGTACGGCCTCAATGATAAGCTTCTTTTGGGCGGTCTGCTCATCAAATGCGCTCCAAGACGATCTCCCGAGTTCGGCCAGCCCATCTCCGCTGACCGGAGTCCGGATCACCTTCGTCATAGCTCGAAGGTCCACCCCGTATGGACCCTCTCGAACAACGCCGTCGCCATAAAACACGAGCAAATCTAGTGCATCTGCCATGTAGTACCTACCATAATAAATGACACTATTATTATTTCTAATTATAATGCCTGTAAAATGATCAAATTGTCCTACATGGTGTAGTTGCAAACTCAAAAAGAAATCTAGACCGGAATCATGTAAACTACGTGGTCGCTTTTAGGCTTTTTCACGCACATAAAGTGTCGCGTCTAAATGCCAAATATTGAGAGAATAGCCAACAAACATACTCCATAATATGAACTACCATCATATGAAATGATATTATTTTTAGGACTTGCTCTGCACATAAATCTTGCTTCTACAATCATCCTTCGTGAACTAGTTGCGCAGAAAACTAAACTAACTAAGCCTATTCAGCGGCCTTTAAAACTACTCGTCTAAATGCAGATGTTGGTGCGACCATCTTAGAAACACACTTCGGTATATATACTACCATATTGTACAAAAAAATTGTATTTATAACTTATTTCGCATCTAAATCCATTAACAAAAAATACCCTAAATGACCATATAGTACCAGCCAATAACTTAAAATTTCAGATCTAACTTGTACAAATTGCATGAACGCTAGAATCCGTTGTGTTACTACCGTTTCGCATACTAGTGATTATGTCACATCATATTGATACTACAGTACTATTACAATATTATAATAACATTATCGTTAGTGCATTTCATATACTGCTACTTATTCATGTACCGTTAATTCATATATCGCTACTTATTCATAGTAATGTTCCTAAAGATTAAAACTAACTTTGTGAAGTCAGAATGAAGACCGAAAACCAAAATAGGGAACCCGACCGCTAATCCAAGAAATGACGATAGCTCGTAGTAAATTCCTACAAAACATGAACACCGATAAGTATGCCATTATGGTGACCATGTTCTGTTCTTTTACGTACGGGTAGTAATTCTAATATCGTTGTTGCATATAATAATACCTTTATTTTTTCTACTGCTAATTGCACTGCACTCACACGACGTACACACTATTTATCTAGGCCTTTCATGAACCTAAGTATAGTTACTCGCATCCATAATTAGTACTGAGCAAGAAAAATCGTGACAATATTTCTTACGCATTCCATCCTCATTTTAGGAACTACTCACTAAATCAACGTGGTCATTTCACATACTACTACTTGCATTAATATTACACCAATTATTTCTCATGCTACGTACTACTCATTACAGCACTACTATCATTTCATGTAAATAATTATTATCAATTCACGTGCTGCTCGTTCTACTAATGACGTGCTTTTATGTAACGCTCCTTGTACTAATATTCCACTAATTACGCTAATATCACAAAAATAATATAATTATGAGTATTTCTAACTAACCTTATCGAAGTTATATCGAAGATCACTGAAGCTAGAGCAATGTACCAAAAAACCTTTCTGGAGAATACCTGCAAAATACGAATCTCAAATGAAATAATTGAAAATTCTCTCACAAAATTCAATAAAGTATGAACAATGACTAAATTCCTCCCAAACTCGGTTTCAAATTTTCTGCTCGCACTAATTTTCCACTCTCTATTTTCTTGGCGCTCTTGGTTTCTCGCCTCTCTCAACGCCCCGGTTTCCTCGGCTTCTCTCCAATTCGTCAAAACTCCGCTCAGAAAAGCAAAAATTTTCAGCAAGAGGACTATTATTGCAAATTTGTCGGTATGGGGCCATTTCCGAAAAAATAAACAGCACAAGGCTAGTACAATAAAAAATTAAAAAAAAGGCAAAAAAAAACCTGGATCAAGCTTGCAAGCCGTTTAGATTTATCTTTTCTCTGGACCGGATGGGAATATGCGCCTATGCATGCGGCCATGTGGGCGATTGTTACCATATGCCTGAGGTGAGTCGAAGCGCAATTATCAAGGTGCCAACCGACTAGAGCGGCCGACGTTGCCACACCCGCGCCCGGGCGTTCTTCTCCGGCCACCATGGGTGACAACCGGCACCTTCAGAATTTTAAAAAGTACCGTAAAATCACCTCTTCAATTGCTCAAGTTTATTAATTGAATTGGTCTAATGTTAGTAGTTCGTGATTTTTAAGATCTTAGAACTATTTGCATTGTATTTTTAGTAAATTTCAAATGTATATTTATGATTTATGATCTTACGAAATCATCGTACAAGTTTATAGAGTTGTACATGTGAAATGTACGCCTTTAACAAAAAATTTCTAGTTTTGCCACTGCCAGCCACGTACCGTTCCCACTTCCCTCAATGCAGCACCAGCTATCGCGTATACCATAGTACCATATTATAGTTTTTATCATCTTTGAGAGGTATAATAGAGTACCACTAAATTACTTTTAGACTCTCTTATCTTTCGTTACCTTCACAATTTAAATTTTTGATATCTTCTAGTACTAACTCAATATATATTTTGATATCTTTAAAATTAAAAAATGATAAGAAGTCTTGTACCAGATCGGTGGTCCACCGACTGAAATAGGTGCAATGCTCCGCCTCACGGGCGGGCACCAGCGGCGGGGTGGACGGGCGGTCGCACGGTCAAGACCGCGGGAGGTGATCGGTGGATGTCGGTTGTCGCGTACGTGTCCCGGAGGTCGGCACGCTGCCAAACCGACGTGGCTGAAGCGGCCGATCCGCGCTTGGGTGGCGCGTCGAGCGATGAGGTTTCATCACCACGACTATTGGCTAGGGGTGGATATCGAGCTGACTTGACTCGACTCGACTCGACTCGGTAGACTCGGTAAGGTAACGAGTCAGCTCGAACTCGACTCGTTATCTTAACGAGCTAGAAGTTCAACTCGACTCGACTCGTTATAAACTCGAGTTGGCTCGAACTCGACTCGTTAAGCTTGTTAGTAATGTGAGCAAGAGAGCATACATATTTGATTCATGTAGCTCGATTAACTCGTTAGGGGATTTAGGGATTTAGTCATTTAGGAGATTTAGAGTTTTTTCCATGTAGCTCGATTAACTCGTTAGCTCGCTCGATAACTCGTTAGCTCGGCTCGTTTAACTCTTTTTTTAACGAGTTCAAAACCCAGCTCGACTCGACTCGTTAAACGAGTTCGTTTTAGTCGAAATCGAAGTTTTCGAAGTACTCGCTTAACTCATGAAGTTTCGAAGTTTTTTTTCTTGGCTTCCTCTTGTGTAAAAATGGACGGCACAACTGTACTACATTTTTATCACCACGATGAGGCTGCTTGATTGCATTTTAGTATCGACGAAGGTACCAACTAAAAAGATCGAAACAGCGATGAGACAGAAATCAAAGTATTGCAAGCAAAAGGTCGAACACCGCTCGGCCTGATGTGACACGGACGTGGACCGCGGCAGTGCTTAACCGACAAGCCATGGCATGTACTTTTGCCCAAGTCATAGTAGTCAGCAATAATTGACATGCCGCTGTTTTTAATTTCTTGCCCAGCAAGAATAGCCAAAACATCGGTCATATCTGCACACATAAAAGAATTATTAATGGATAGAAACATACAAACATACACCATAGTATTATGTTTCCCAATCTGCTTTATTATCTCCGTTTCGCTATATTTATATATGATCTTAAAGTATATGTTTAAATATGTTTTTCGAATTAATGTATACAGACATACACCATATTATGTTTCCCGATCTACTTTACTCCCTCCATTTCCTTAATTTATCATGGACTCGAGAGTAGCTATTTCAATATATTTGTTTAGTGATGAAATGATATAGTGTATTTATTGTAATTTTTCTCTCTTTACCCACATTAAAAGAGGTTAGATCGTTGTGATCTGTCATTTAATTAATGCATGTATGGTTATTTCTTATTAAGAATTTCTTAAATTTAATACTTCTTTAGTCTATGTATATGACGTGTTGTAGACTAGAGGTGGGCGTCGTGCCTTGTCGGGCCGGTCCGACACGGGCCCATCGTGCTTCGTGCCTAAACCGTGCCGGACCGCGACAACCCGTCTTACCCGTCATGCCGTGCCGGTCCGGTTCACCTTCGCCGAGCCTAGATATAGCCCATTTACACTTCATGCCATGCTGACTCAGACCCGGCCCATTTGCACTATTGCGACGAGAGAAAAAAATCGGAGACGCATGGAGTTGAGACAGTAGACACAAATATTATGAACAAAAGAATTTAAATTTATTTATTCTTAAACAGTTGCAAAGCGAGAGGGATGTGCTGAACATGGGCGAAAGAGAGGGCAATAGGCGAGAAAGGAAGTGAGGGAGACATGCGAGAGAGATTGAAAGAGACGAGAGAGAGAGATTGAGAGGGACGGGTGAGAGAAAGAGTTGAGAGAGACTGAGAAAGGGTGAGAGAGAGAATCTTTTTGCACCTTCTCTCAATCTCTCTCAGCTCTCTCTCCCTCTCTTGCCCATCTCTCTCAGGTGTCGTGGCGAGGGGCGTCCATACTGCTAGATGCGTTCATAGCACTCATGCTCTGCGGGTCGATGACTTTTATGCTGAACTTCTTCCTCATACCCTGAGTCATCCGGCCCAGTATAGCCCACTTTATTTTGCACTGGATCTATCATGCCTCAAACCGATAAAAAAACTCAACCTGAGTGCTCACCTCCGTGGACAAATATAACCAAACGGAGAGGGGGTACCACTTATCTTGTTAAATAAAATACAATTGATCTGAGCTAAAAGGTGTACGGTCACCATCCATCAAGGGATGCATCATGCACCCACCAAACCTGTCCTTAATTGGTTTGGATAAGCAATCCAGCTTATTATTTGTTTTTGAAGGATGTCCAGTTTTATTGCTCGTGGGGGCATACCGAACTTCTTTTTGTTGTTTTGTGCCCAAAGCAAAGGCCCTGTTTCTTATCCCTCCTCTGGTAGGACATATGGCCTTTGCCAAAAGAAGGGACCGCCTTCAGTTTTTAATTTCTTGTGTGCCGTCATCAATCAGATATTTGGAAGTTCTTCGGTGTCTGCGTACATGATATGAGACGCTACATCCATGCCGCCTCTAGTTGCCGGGCCATTTTCTGCTCTATCTTTTTTTGAGCCAAGGTGTCGCTGCGTTGCTTGCACGTAGCTCGCAGACGTTTTACCAGCAGTGAGCTGTGGACTCTGGTGAAACGACGAGCGCCAAATAGAACAGGATTAATTACTTATATGTCACTGAAATTTTAGAAAAAATTTCTGAATGTGTCACTAATGTGTGGATCAGATTTGTCAGCGAGATCTAAACTCAAAGACAATGAGTGATATATAAGAGATGATACAAAGTTTCAATGGCATATAAGAAATTACCCCGAATAGAATAAATGATTAGTCTGGATAATTCAACCGAATCTAGATCAATTCATATCGAACGATCTGAAAAATGCAACATATATACCATTACTACGTACGTTCATAGCTAGGCCACTTGAGGCGAGATCAGATTAATTGTCCGTCAGTGATTAACATTGCAAGCAAAAGCAAAGTAGGAGAGGATATCATAACATCTGGACCATCGTATCGTGCTGGTGACAAATTAAGAGCACTGTCTGGGCCATTAATCACGCGACAAACGCCTCATACTTAGCTTCTGAAACATCATGGATAGATATGGTTTACACGTACGAAGACCTGAAAAGCTCGATCCAGCCGGTACAGCAGCAACAATAAATCTTCCTAATGACGTGTTCGGACGTCCGATATACTATTCATTTTTTCGGACATTTGCAATACTTTTTTACTACGTGTGTAATATTTTTTTACTACGCGTGCAACATTTTCCTTCGATAATAGTACAAACAGTAGAAATATCGGTACAGTAAACATATATTGTAGACGTTAAAAAAATATTGCACACGTTAAATAAAAATATTGTACACATTAAAAAAATATTAAAAAAACATTTAATAAAATGAAAAATACATCAGACGTTCTATTGCTAGCACTCGCCATAACGCTTGGAGGTAAGTCAGCGGTCGCGACAGAGGAGACACCACCATGTGACGGGTCCTGCTTTGGTGCACTAAAGGGTGCTCGATATCTGGGGCTCAAGACTCAAGTGGGTAGGCGGTACTGACGTACTGTAGTAGGTAACATGTCTCTGGCTGCTTCGCTCTGAAACCGTTTCTGTTGTCTCGTAGCCACAGTCATATATCGTAGATACGTACAACTCGGACTAAACTGCAAAGCTCATGGTCCCTGCCATGTGTAACTACGAAGCCAGCTAAGCTTAGGCCGGTGTAACTTGTAAGGTTTGAAATCTCAGTTGCACGAGATATCTCAGAGGGGACTCAAAAGACAAAAAATCAGTGATAAATCGTAATTTTTGATAAATTCTAGATAAAATATAAAAATAAAAAATCTAGTTTTTTTATCACCAAGATTTCGATGAGAAATTCTGAGATTTCAGCGAGAAAAGGCGAGATTTTGATGAAATTAAACTGAGTAAAAAAAGTCTAAAACACGATGAAAATGTTTGAATTTTTTTTAGATGGTCCTAACACATGAATAATATTCCCATAAAAATATCAAATGATTATCAAGCCTGAAATTTTTTTAAATATTCGGACAATGCTACTATCCTTATAAAGCGTTGACTAGTAAATTTGAATCGAATGAAAAATAAAACAAACCACGTTAGAAAATTTTGAAATTTTTTGTGCATGGTGCAAACATATCAGTAATATTCTCATAAAATTTTGAGATGGTGATGAAGCTTGAGGAATTTTTAAAAATTCAGACAGCGCTAATGTCCCAATAAAGCCTTACCGGTAAATTTCAACCACATGTTTCTCGAACCATGTTAGAAAATTTTTAAAAACTTGAATGGTCCTAACGCATTATTAATGTTACCATAAAATTTTTGGATGATTATCAATTTTGAGGAATTTAAAAAAAATTTACAGTGCTATTATCGTGATAAAATCCTCATGATCAATACATAGATTTGCTTAAGCAATCAAAAAAAGGTTTAAATTTTTTTAAACTTATACAGAAGGGTTCTAAGGCAATTCTTGAGCTCTCATAAAAATTTTGGATCATGCTCACACTTCAGTGAATTTATAAAATTCTTACAAGGGTATTATAAAGTTAGAAATTTCAACATCATTTCTACTGATATTTGAATTTTGAAGGTTACAATTGGAAACAATCAATATATATTGACATTACAAATGATAGGCATGAAATAAAATTGATACATATAAAAATTAATCACATGTACACCACAAATATGACCATATAGGAGAGTATTCATCACATATATGATCATACAACGATGGTTAATAATGTGAGAACTACCTATAAAAGTATGGATGACGTCAGAACACAACGCTCAGCCCAAACCACCTACAAGAGGCATAATTAAAGAATGAGTATGCAGTATGAACATGTATTGCAAGAAGATAATAATTAAAGGAGTAGGATCATGCAAAGCACGAACAAAATTGTGTTTATGTACCTACGAGTAGTAGTACGCGTGTGTTGTAAACTCCACCTCCTCGTTATCGACAATGATCTCGTGATACCTTCTCTGTTGTTATTGATTGTACTCTTCCCAGCTCATATCCCGCGGTAGTAAGGCAAACTTTTAATGTTCATAATGAGCTGTCCAGTTGTCATGATTCTCTGACTGGTAAAGGTACCTGATAGATGTGTCTCGTGCGTACAGATCGATGTAGGGATAAGTGTAGTTAAATGGCCAAGACATGCTCGATGTGTCATAACTCTATCTGCGACTGTACCTACCTTGATCCTATCTGTAGGGCATTGAACCGTACCCTACTACGAGGTACCCAGGATGCTCATTCAGGAAGCCCCAATAGCTTGAACACTGGCTGCTAAACTATGAGCCTATGTCATCCTGGCACCACTTGGACCATGCCCTCCCTAGCTTCTACCTCACCTCTACTTGAATGTAGTGTCAATACGGGGTTGCTACGGGCACCACTTCATGCAAAGTCAAGATCAATAGAGGCATGGTTTTCTAATATCGATTTGGACTTACTGAATATTTTGCTGATAGTGATTTGGACTGAGGGTCTTGCTACACCATTCGTAGACCCCAATCCTAAGGTCAAACCTTGGCTTCTAAGGTAGGGCTATTTTTTCGAGACCCTTATGGTCATCTTAAACTGCTCTTGCTCGGTACGGTAGTATATAACCAAGGTGGCCTAATCATCGCAAGCCTCCTTCTTCTCCCGACATCCACAGAGGTTCGTGAGCAAGTTCTGTCTAACCACTTTAGGCACGCCTGGATAGGCTTTTACATCGCCGCGCAGCCTGCCAGATGTGTCTATTAGCGCTTTCGTGGTCGGAGATGATGTTATTTTTGCAATTGTGTCGGAAAAAGGCTAAATTTGTAAAAGTAATTATCACAAAGCTTAGAAAAATGATGATTTTTTTTATCACTTTGTGAAGAGCAAGGTACACGCTATAGAGTATATTCATATATACATAGATACAGATAGAGCAACGCTAAGAGGCCTAGATGCCATACACAGTCCATGTCCCTGACCCGGAGCCCACACCTGCACATGCAACAACAGCACACTACGGAGGAGGAAACGATGCGTTGTTGTCACGAGTCAGCTCATGACATGTCCCTCTCCTTTTTTTTTTGTTACGTGGGTCTTTGCTACCCTGATCCTCTGCGGCAGCAATACCAAGGTCCCATATATTGCGAGGGTTTTCTCCTTCTTAAACCCTACAAATGCTTTTGAAGCCGTATTTGGCTTTTTTGCACACTTTTTTTATCTTTAGCTCTTCTTTAAACAAAATTATAAATCTAGACCTCTTTCCGACCACAGAAGCACTGATAAATGACATGTGTCACCTACCACACTTACTCATTTGAAGCGGTGGGTCCTTCGAGCGCAGGGGCGGATGCAGTATGTAATTAGTGGGGTCAAATGACCCCAATGATTTTGCCAAAATCACATATAAATCTAATTGTATTCTATTAGTGTATAAGCATATATAAGTTATAAGTTACTGTAATGACCCCAACGACCTCAATGATCTATTTTTCTAGATCCGCCCCTGTTCGAGCGTGTTGACAGGAGATGCTACAGTGCTAACAACTTGCCGCAGTAGAGAAACGTGGTAAGTGATATGTGTCGCTTATCCGGTATTTTCGTGGTTGAGAAAACGATTAGATTTGTAATTTTATTTGGGAGATAATCAGAAAAACAGGGCAATACTCACCTTATCAGTTATCAGCTATCAAAAGATTCCCTGCCTTACACTCACAGAAAAAGGGCATGCGCCGATCAGCCATCAAAGGCTTGCCGATACAGTGCAGCTTGCGCTACGGTCAAAACCCTGTGACCCTTCCTAAGGGAATCATCTCCTCCTCACTGGCAACTTCCTGAGCAGATTCCATGGGTTGCTTGCAAATCAAGCAAGGGAGAACAAAGCAGAGGCATTCCGGTACGCAGAACATAGCCGGACTGAGGTGAGGATAAACCGAGGATATGCCGCGTGGTGGGGGCGCAGGGCAGAAATCTGTCTCCATGATCGGACGATCACCTTATTCACAGAATCACAGGCAATGAGATGCTCACCAAAACGTTGAAGTGGTGTTAGGGTTAGCACGGTAAAACAGAGAACAGATTAGTAGATCGTTGGTTTTTTTCTTCTCTGCGAGATTTTTTCAGTTGTTTTCCGTTTTCATGTATTCTTCTCGGTGAGGTTTTATCAGTTATTTTCCGTTTTCATGTACTTCTTAAACCCTAACAAGTGGCAGCACGGGATTCGTCTTAGATAGAAGAAAAGGAAAGCGGGAAGGGAATCGCGGTCAGGAGGCCACAGGAGGAGAAGGAAGAGGTGATAACGCACGCGAATGGCGAGGGAAAATGCCAACAGGGGGATCACCATCGGTTCCTCCTTATCGTTTCGTTTTCACGCATTGCTTATTGAGAAAGAATTGGAATGGGTAGTAGAAAGGGTGCTCTGTACTTTTGCGAAAACGATTTAGATTCTTCACTGTGCGTGATAACCACCATCCAACCGAGCAGTTCGTGTTTCTCTGTTCGAGAAAAGATGAGTAATCTCTGACAGGATAAACTGATAACGGAATGCAGTCCCCGGCTGAGACAAAACGGATGGCTTGAAAGTATGTCTAATCTATGGATCAAGCAGCTCGCGCCAACGATAAGGTGGGTCATCCAATTCAATTGTTCATAGCCAAGTAATTGCCTTGCGACTTAAATACTAGATGTTAACAAAACTGTCGCCGTTGCTGTACACACGAAACAACAGATATTTCGTCGTCGTGTTTTACTTTATCAGATAGCTCCACAACACTATATGCAGAAACCCTGCCAATTTGGCAATTTCCAAACTGAGAGCAAACCAAAACCAGCGAAAAATTGGAGGAAGATCACTTTTATTCAGGTTTTGTACAGGCAACGTTAGTATACACAGCAGCACTACCATTAGATAAAAACCTAACAGGCAGGCGTTCACTCAGGCAAAAGGCAACCAAAAAAAGCCCAAGAAAGAGAGAAAAAAACAGAGGCCAAAGACCTCTCTTCTTCATCACCCCATGCACACTACTGCTACTGCTCCCTCTCTTAATTAGTCGCGTACGTACTCGCATGTACAAAGGCGTGTATAGACAAGAAACCGTATCTCTACGGGAACATTCGAGGCTGCCTGATACGTACGGACTCTTCACTTCAGGTTGGCTGCACCACCTCACGGGCTCCTCCTCCGCTCAAGATCCACGGGTGCCCTGTAATCCAAGATAATGTAGGTTATTAGCGGCAGATAAGGCAAAGGATACGGAGTTAATGTGCAGTTGGATTAATCTTGGATAATTTAGCAAACGGATTATGCACTTTCCAAGAAACAATTCCTCAGTTATTCCGAATGCACCACTAAATCGAGCCAAAGAAGGATAGAGGTTGAACAGATCAAGGCATCGGAATTTCGGAATCGGACGTGAATAGTGGAGTACTTACTGACGACTTGCTCGGCGGAGAACCTTCTGGAAACGTCGCGGCACATCATCCGCCGCATCAGGTCCTTGGCGGCCGGCGACACCCCAGCGAACAGCCTGGGCGGGAACCTGGGGTTGCCACGCAGCACGGCCGCGAACACCTCCGCGGCCGTCTCGCCGCCGAACGGCAACACGCCGCCGGTGAGGAGCACGTACATGACCACCCCGGCGCTCCACACGTCGGCCTTCTCCCCGTACTCGCCCCCGGCCACCACCTCGGGCGCCACGTAGTGCGGCGTCCCCACGAGCCCCTCGGCGCGGCTCCCGCCGCCGACCCACGCGGCGGACCCGAAGTCCGCGAGCCGGGCGCGGGGGGGCCCGTCACCGCCGGAGGAGGCGCCGTCGAGGAGGACATTGTCCGGCTTGACGTCGCGGTGCGCGACCCCGCGCCGGTGGCAGAGCGCGAGCGCCTCCGCGAGCTGCGCGACGACGACGGCGGCGTCGGTCTCCGGCACGGGCGCGCCGCGGCGGAGTCGGACCCAGTCGAGCAGGTCCGGGCCGGCGCAGAGGTCCATGATCATGTGCGTCCACACCTCGTCCTCGTAGACCGCGTGCACCTGCACGACGCCCGGGTTGCCCGCGGCGGCGAGCTGGGCCAGCTTGGGCTCCACCTCGGCGAGCGCGCGGTCCAGGTCGTCGGAGAGGCGCGACCGGTCCACCGACTTGACGGCATAGGCCTCGCCGTTGCGGCGGGAAGCGCAGCGGTGGACGACGCCGAAGCGGCCGCGACCAATCTCCTCGCCGATCTCGTAATCTCGCTTCAGTTCCTCACTCATAGGCAGATCTGTTGCTATCTCGCGTCGCGCACTATGTTTTTGGGACGGTTCGTTCGGAGTCGGAGGTGGGGGTGGGTCGGTCGCCTCGCCTCGCCTCGCCTATTTAACGAGCGCTGGAAGCCCGTCGCGCCGAATATTCGGAATTTCGGATCCTGCAGGACCGCGGCTCGTGCTCGGGTATTCACCGTCATTCCAATTTTGCCCTCATGTTTAGTGCGCTTGTAACGTTCCACTCCTACACGGTTACGCATTAGCGAAGCTTGTATAGTTTGATTGCATCTAGTTGTACGTTAGGCTCACGAGTCTGGAATCTAATACTTACTACCCAACAACTAGACCTGTTTATTGGCACTTCTTGAGCTCTCGGAATCCTATTGGTTTGGTCCCACGCCACATTAAGTTTGATATGGAGTACAATATAACCTATCCGAAAGTTAGAGCTGTTGAAAATGAAGTACAATTGTACTCAGATTTCACACAGTGCGCTGTCACTTCGTACACGTGGAACAAAACCTCCGAATCTAGGAGACACGACACCTAACCAGTTCAAGCACATGCATTATAGTACCCAATACCGAGCTCATTATATCCCGTCTCGTTTGCTGCTAGTGCGTGTCTAACTGTCTACTAGGGTGGCCACTTGCGAGCAGCGAACAAACTCGACGCAGACCGCTACAAATCTAGCGGGCCCCACCGTCCCTAGAAAAACTCCGGTGGGCCCACGTCCGAGGAGGTTATATTAGTCAAAGTGAGTTCTATAAAAAATTTATCATACTCTACTTTTTATAGCATAATTTGTGTATACATTTCTTTTACATATAGAAAAATGCATATAGCAAAAATAAAGGATTTTAATGAAATTGTTTTAAGTATATCATATTGAAGTATCTTATACTGATTATTATTGAAGTATATCGAAAGAGATAAAAAATACAACATATTTATTTAAATAATATATTAGAGATGAGAATATGTACATTCATTAGTAAGAAAAAGAATAAGCGAGATTAAAAAATACGACTTCGACCGAGGGAGTATTAGACGGAGTTCACGAGGCTCGTACCGTCGTACGTGCTGTGTTGTTTTTGTGTGTGTGTGTTGTGGAGACCGTTTCGGTGGGGCCTTTTTCCGGACAGCCAATGGCGGCCGGGCGCGTCCACGTCGATCCGGGCTCCGGCCAATCGCGCGCCGGCTCGGCTCGGCGCGCTTTCCCCCGTCCCGCCGGTAACGCAGGATAGGGGCCCGTATCCGCTTTGATAAGATATCGTAATTATATAAGCCATCTGTCGTGCTCGTGAGCCTCTGGCGCATCTATCGCGGATATCTTATATATAGGCTCCGCAGCGGCTCTGCGCTTGCGCCACCTACCTGAGCACTTGTTATAAGAATCTGATGTTTTGTTGTCCAATCCGCAAGTTGCGTCGTGAACTGCTCTTTGTTTAATATTGGCGCTAGCTCGTTTTGGAACATCAGTAGATATAGAGATCGTTTTCGAATCTTTGTATCCTGTTCTCGGTCCATTATGTTATCGCTTTGCTGTTTTGCGTCGTGCTACGTGGTTAAGTTACCGTGAAAAAAATTAATGCAGGGATGATGTTAAGGAGTTTATTTTCATCTCATACTACGATGAATACATTCATAATCCAATCTGGTGATTACTTTCCCCTTCTAGACATAAATGCGCCGTAATCACAATAAAAAAAAGGCACGAGTGCGACCCAAACGCCTTAGAGCATGTACAACAGTAATTAATAAGCCATCTGCAAGTTGTCATATAATCTTTATCATCCTATGTGACATAGAATTAATGAGGAGAGAAGCGTTTGCCGTCTCTTCGCGAGAGGACAGCAGTGGCTCATGTTCCGATGCAAAACGACGGCTTCGTCGCCTGTTGTAGGAAAGAAGCCGTCTATATACTCATGCTTGATCACAGTAATTTATGGACTCATGCATAAATTAATTAGTTTATAGACTGTCTGACAGACAAACCATTGTAGAAGTTATCTGTTTTGTTGTCTTCATACGACACAGCATATATTTACATACAGCAGCTGTCTAGACTGTTGTACATACCCTTACTTCGCCTCCATTCACAATGAATTCTAAGATCCTCGTTACTACGTGCAGTACCAGTAACGGCGGCTATATTTATCAACCAGCAGAGTAACTGCCATGAGTAAGATGCCAGTGCAACGAACAACAGGACAGACAAATGGCGCTGAGTGCTTTATAGGCAACAAGATTTACAGTGTAGGTCTGCAGCCTCCTTGTCAATTGCGCAGCAAGAACAACCTTGGAACCTATTTACCTTTGGTTGACATGAGTGTTACAAAATGGAGTCTCCGTGTGAAGGGAACCACCAATTTTTCTCGCGCACAAACTTAAAATACTACATGAACCAATGGAACACGAAATAAATCAGTAACTTAGGTACATAATTACTACCTACTAACACAAAAGACAAATGCTTCTAGCTCTGGACGTATTTCTATCTTTCTGACCATTATGAAAGGCTGAGATAGCAAGATGCTCCGAAGCATATGTCATAAAAGATGCCAGCACAACACCACCACCAGCCATCAATCCTAACCTGACGAAGAAAATAGCATAAATGAACCGATCAGTTACTGGCAAGCGAAACCAAACAACAATTATGTCAATACAAGATCCTTTAGGACAGGTGTCAAATGTACATAGCTATATTTCTTCAGGATTAACACAAAATCCTTTCACATGAATCAATAACCTCATATGTGTTCTACTTAAAGTTTTATTGTCTGTAGTCCGCATAAGCTAGAAATAGGATTTAGCACTTTATACTACACAAAGCTACCCAATATGAATTGCGGTCACGGAGCTAGATAAAAAACCTCGTGGGATTAACTCCTCTAAAATCTTTTAAGTTGATCACATATGTATTTTGATGCAAACATAAAAAATACTGAATTGCAAAACATGTGGGGTCAACGACCCCACAGGTTTACTGATGAATGGAATAGGCCTACTTGTCTAAAAAAACCTGATAGGTAACTTGTCACTCTGTAAGGTTCACGCTAGCCAAAATTAATTCTGCGATCTAGGAAGTTCACAGGTATCCTTCCCCAACACCCCTCCTATCCCCTCGACGTAATCTCCAATCTGAAGTTCTCAATCCTTTCCATTCCTGTAGTCCTATGTGCATCCTAAACATGGGACCCATTTCTACATATTCAAGATCAGTAACTTGTATAGCTGTTTTTATCCCTACTTTCTTCATATTAAATGGGGAACAAAAGAGAGAGACAAGTGATGCGTCTCACTTTGCAAATAACGCAGTTATACCAAAGACAGTTGGTAACAATACAGCGATAATAGCTATAACTGCCATCCCTGTCCAGTAAAATGTTGCGTCCATTTCGCTGTCAGATATATTGCACTGATGGCCTGCAAAAGACCAAACTGATTGCTACCAAGAACTTCTAGTCTAGAAGAAAGAAACTTTGCAAGAAGTTATATAGTTTAACATACCTGTACCCATGTGATTCTCTGACAAATCAAACTTGCTATATCCCACATGATTTGCACTAATACTTCCCCATCGATGAACAAAACGGAGATAACTCCCAAACAATAAGAAGAATACCACAAAGGTCCACTCAAACATCAGTAGCAAACCTGTCCATGGCATAGCCTGCCGTGGAATGATAGCGAAAGCGAAGGCTAGAGAGACACCAGCAGACATAAAACAGACTAGCACAGCGATTGCCCCGAAATAAGAAGGTAGCTTCAAATATGTGCCATTGGAGAACTGTTGCAGGGTTAAGCAACCATCAGAACCACATCATATGGTCATCAATACATTTTGGTAAGGTATAAACCGGCAAGGATTAAAAATTCAAATAGAACAAGATACTGTCCTCCTAACCCAGTTTTGTGCAGGATGGGCGCTTCACCAATATTCCTAATATAAACAATATCTTACATTCTAGCGCAATTTTAAGCAGACATTTGAAATCATGAATGACAATACCTGTAGTTTCATGTTCATTCTTGAAGGTGACTTCAAGTGCAAATGCAGAAAGTTCCTTGATTTATTTAAGAACAACTTACTTAATGCATGCTTTAGATTTATAGACTATTTGCTGTTGAAGAGGATTAAAGGACCAACCCTTTGATTTGAATTAGGATATGCACATGAAGAAACACCAACTGATGAATAAGATGGAAGTGACTCTTCAGACTTGTATTTGTAGCGCCATCTTCTGGCAAATGCATATAGAGATTTTATACTTAAAACCTCCTTGTTGGTCTGTAAAAAACATCATGTAGATGAAGTCTATAAGAAGATGGTAACTCTTTTAAGTGCATGTGCCTACAAAATTAAAGTAAAACACTAGCTACAATGAACATAGTTTAACCTGTAAACATGATCGGTAATAACCAAATAACAGCAGGCAGAAGGGAAGAATGAACAAAAATTTGGCTATCAGCTGGTCATGAGGGTTCCTTCCCCCGCTGGTTCCTGGAAGAGATTCATCAAGTTTTTGCCTAATATCCTGCACTCATGGAGAGCATAACTTTATTGCTACCATGTAATTGTACATAAAGGGAAGAGCAATTAAATGCAATGGCATTTTACCTGCCATACTTCCACAGGTTTTACAAGCCAAGCTGTCCACCAGTCCCAGGGTTTAAGGGGACCCAGAGTGTAGTGAACGACTCTAAGTTCTTTTTCGTCAACCATCCACTACATAAGAAGTTAGAAAATAATAAGGTCCTCAACCAAGCACCATCATCTATATGACTCATGGAAATAAACATCTAATGGTACCCAAAAGATTTGTTTTTGTTAGAAGTATATGTATATATTTGAATTAATCCACTGTATAAGGGGTTTTCTGCTTATTGCTTATGCCATGTATATGACTTATCATGGTCCATTTGGCTGATGGAATAGACAAGGGTTCATTCCAACATAGTATAACAATGAATGGCTCTCTACCACCAACCCTAACACTAGCTATTGTTCATTGCCACTACCCTGAGGCCACCGCCACCTGAGTGCCACCGCCTTCCTCCTCCTATCCTCCCTACCCAAGCTTGCACAGCTTAGATTGAGGTTGCCGCAACCCAGATCAAGATCCGCCAAGCTCCGCCGTTCGCTTTCAAGCACACCGCCACCTGATTCGATGTTGTCGCCGCCTGATTTGAGAGTGCTGCCGCTAGATTGACACTGCCACCACCTGCATTGAGCTCAGTCAACCAGGCTTGCTCTCCTCCGAGCCTGGCTCTGCTTCGCTTGATTTGACAGTGGCACCATTAGATTGATGCCGCTGCCGCTTTGCCTAGGCTTGCTCTGCTCCCAGCCCGACTGTACTTCGCCGATGTTGGTGGTGGTTTTGCATATCAGCATGTGCTACTCCTGTTGGTGCGGGAAGGGCACAATTTCTACTCTACTCCACTACTTCAAGCTAAGCCAAGCTCATCTCGGTGCAAATGGCAACTGCTAACTCCTCCGTCTCCATCCCACTCCCCAAGGTCCAGTTCACTGGTACAAACTTCTAGGACTGGTTTGTGCGCCTGTGGATCTACCTCAACGGCCAGCGCCTCTGGAATTGCCTCACTTGCTAGCAGCCTTGTCTGTCTCTCCGTGCTCCGCCAGCCGGGCCACTTGTCGATGTGGGTGCCACCCCAACTAATCCAGACGCTGTTTTTGCGTTTGAGGATGCTGTGGAGAGGTATCGATCAAACCTTCATGCCTATGAGAGATGGCAGGGTGATGAAGCATTGAAGCTCATACCATCGCCATCCTGATTGGGAGTATGACTGTCAACATCTCTATGGACTTCGCTAAGCTGCCGTCATCACGGCTAATGTGCGAACCTATCCGAGCACAATATCAGCCAAGCAGTGATGCCTTTTACCTCTCTATGGTACACCAGTGCACTCTCTCCAACAGCTTGATGCCACTATTGATGACTTCTATCAATGGATCATCGGAGTGTGTCGCCAGCTTGACTCTTTGGGAGCATATGTCTATCGGACTTGATCCTGCTGTGTGCAGACATGTGCTCACTAGGAGACTCACTGTCTCTATGACTTTCTAACGCGTCTTCGACCAAAGTTTGAGCCGGTTCGTGCTCACCTTCTGGCCCACTCACCGTGCTCGTGTTTGGTAGAAGCACTCACTTTTGTTCGTTTCGAGGAGACCAATCTTTGTGGCATGACTCAGTAGTCGTCTTCTGTTGTCCTGGTTACCTGTATGACTACTGCTCCTCTAGCACTAGTGGCCGCTGTGGGTGCCTTTACCAGTGGCATTCATTGCGCTTGGTATCAACGTGATGGCCGCACCTTCGCGCTTTTGGCTGCGCCTGCTTTGTTCTTCTACCTCATGAGCACACGATTTTGATTGCTAAGTCAGTTAAGTGTGTTTTCCTTGGCTACAGTGCTGAGTACAAGGGTTATCCCTAGTATGACCCTGTTCTCGTCAAATGCGCATCTTGTGCGATGTCACCTTCGATGAGTCCCGACCTTACTATCCTCGTGACACCACTTCCATTTCGAACTCTTTTGTTGAGTCAATCTCCTTTTTGACTTTTTCTGATCACGGCTCTCCATATTTACTGGATTCGTTGTAAATCCCTATAAATCGCGAACCGGGTTAGTCAAACCCGAACCAGTTTAGGGTACAGGGTTCTTGTTCGCAATGGAATTTGAAAGAATAAGTGGCGAACCGTGAACTCGAATCCTGTATTGCGACTCGGACGACCCATGTTTTTGGTAACTACACTCCACTCTGTTGGTGTCACTTTCGTCTCCTCAACCAGCTCCGCCGGTTTCCCCTCTGGCCCCCTTGCTTCTTCCCCACCAGAGGATCCCACCAGCTCTTGTTGAGGTCTCCCCCTTTCCATTCCACTACACTCGCCGTTCGTGTTCTGATCCTTCACCGTTACTTATCACCATCTCCCTCTACTCGTCCATCCTTGTTGGGTCCTACTCTAGTGCCTTCTTCCTCCTTGTTGAGTCCTGCTCCAGCATCTCCTCTGAGGTACGCTCTTCGTGATCGGATTGTCATTACAAGTCCTGATTGCTATGGCTTTGCTGTCTCTATTGTCTCTCTTATTGGGCGTAACTCTTATCGTGATGATGCATCTCATTTTAAGTGGCAGCCTGCTATGGCTAAGGAAATTGCTGTTTTAGAGCGTAATGGCACTTGGTGACCACTGATTGCACTCTCATTGCTGTTGTCTCTGTTCGTCAATGGGCCATCTCGAAGCTTGATGTCAACAATGTCTTTATCAATGGCGAGCTACGATAGGTCTACATGCAGCCGCCTCCGAGGCATTCTGTTCTTGACAGTTAGGTTTGTTGCCTTCGTTGTTCTCTCTATAAGCTTAAACAAGCCCTTTGTGCTTTGTTTGAGCGTTTCATCTCTGTTGTCACTACTGTTGGCTTCTTTACTAGTGATCACGACCTTGCTCCCATTGTTCACACATCCTCTCGCGGTTGGAAGCTTCTTTTTGATGTGGATGTCATGCTCATCACTGGAGACGATCTTCACTATATTGACTTTGTGAAGAAGCATCTCAGTGAGCAGTTACATATGTCTAATTGGGGTCCTCTTCACTACTTCCTTAGGATTGAGGTCACCTCCACGCTTGATGGCCATTACCTCTCCCAACAAAAGAAGTACATCCAAGATCTCCATGAGCGTGCTTATCTTAGTGACCAGCACACATTGAACACTCCTATGAAGCTTCACCTTCATCTTCAACCTACTGATGGTACCTCTCTTGAGGATCATACTTACTATTGCCACCTTGTTGGGGGCTTAGATTATCTTAGTATCACACATCCTGACATATCTCATTCTGTTCACATCCTAAGTTCGTTTATGCTTCCACTTAGCTCCATTATAGTCACCTTCTTCGGATTCTGCGATATCTTTATGGGACTATCAATCAGCGTCTTTTCTTCCCTCACTCCAACTCTTTGCAACTTCAGGTCTATTTTGATGCAACCTGGGCTAGTGATCCTTCTAATCGTCAATCCTCTCCTCCTTCTGTAAATTTCTTGGTTCTTTATTGCCTAGAAGACTACGAAGCAGACTGTAGTGTCTCGTTCGAGTGTTGAGGCTGAGTTGAGGGTTCTAGCGTCTGTGATAGCTAAGGTCACCTAGCTACAATGGCTCCATGAGGAATTTGTTGTTTCAGTTTCTGCACTGATTACGTTACTATCAGACACCACTAATGCAATCAGCATTGCTCGAGATCTGGTGAAGCATGAGCTCACCAAGCATATTGGGGTTGATTGTGAGGACCCTCCCCTAACCCTTCCTTAACCATAGCATAATCATCATGCATAATCAAACAAAGCATTGCATTAGCATTGTCATTAATACTAATCATGCATTAGGAAGGAGTCAGATTAAGCATCTCATCATTTTACAGCCAAGCATTACATCAAAGAGTAAATTAGCATGCAGACCTGGAAGTGAGATGGAGTAACAGTGCTGGTGAGAGAGTGCAAATTTGAGAGGTAACTTGGTAAAAATATAAAGCTGACTCAGTAACTTGGTAAAAGAGAGGGAGAGAGAGAGGTGCAGCCCCTATTGCCCTACTTCTCAACCATGCAACCAGTGCAGTCGAGATTCATCCCCTTTCTCCTCATTTCCAGCAGCACACAGCCACTCATCCATTGATCTTTTCCCAACCGAAGCCAGCACAGCCAGCAGGGAGACAACCAGGCAGCAAACTATCCATTCCCCATCTCATTGCTCCAGTCCAACAGCCAAGAAGCAAGCAACCAGCCAAGAACCGAACCAAGACAACAAGGTGAAGCCACAAGGAACAAGAGCAAGCAGCCAGGAGGAGGAAGAGCAGCTGAACCCAGTTCAAAGAGGAAGAACCAGGAGTCGGCTACCCCTCCATCAACCCCTAGCAGTGCCCACATTCCAACATCAACCAGCACCAAGTCGTTGAAAGAACATCAAGTAAGTTCTTGCCATCAGAAAGTAGTAGTAAAGGGAGAAATGCAGTAGAACTAAAGAAAAGAATGGTCTCAGTAGGGGAGCCCTGGTGGATTAGAACTCAACCCATGTCCATCCTTGACCTTTACCTGTAGCCTCACCTCAAGAAGCCATGGATCAATAGATCTAAATCATAGCCATCACAAAAGTAAATGAAGCACAAGGAAACCCCTGTTCTGTAGAGCTAGGGTTAGCTCCTAACCCATAAATGGGTTCGGCCAGGAGAAGGCGTGAATGGGGCATTAGAGGGAGGCGCCCATTGCCCAGACGCCCACTGCCCAGGCGCCCACTGGCCGGGATTGGTATTGTAGCAGATCCATTGCCCGGTGGGAAACGGCGGTCGGGGCACAGGGGAGAACCCTCCGCTGTGATTGCCTTTCTTCTTCCAATGCTTCTTGTTCTTGTGGGAAGAAGATGCGCCATCGCCGCGGTGATCACCACGACAAGAAGACCCAGAGCAAGAAGAGGCCTTGTTGTTGGTGACGAGAAGGGCGCTGGCAGCCTCGGCCTTGGCGGCAGCACCGAGGCGCGTCTCTTCCTTCAGGAGCTCCGATCTGGTAGCGATGAAGGACGGCAGGGGTGTGGTCATCGCAATGACCGTGGCAGCATGGGACATGGTCTTGTTGAGGCCGCGGAGGACGTTCAGCACCAGGAGACGATCGTCGATGGGCGTGTCAGCGTCGCGAAGGTCATCGGCAAGACGCTTCTGCTCCTTGCAATAGGCGGTGACAGAGAGATCTCCTGCTGAAGGCTATGGAACTCGTTGAGGAGGACGATCGCTCTGGTCTCCTTGTTGCCGCAAAACAGAGTATCGGCAGCGACCCAGAGCTCGCGAGCGGTCTGCTGCTTGTCGAGAATAATGTCGAGCACCTCTGGGGAGATGGCGCCGTACATGACGGAGAGAACAGCATAGTCATCGGAGATCCAGGTGGCATCATCGGGAAGAGGAGCCGAGCCGTCGATGTGGTGGAGGAGACCGTGACGCCCAAGAAGGGCGCGGAGAAAGATGTCCCACTTGGTGAAGTTGCCGGTGGCTAGGTCAAGTTGCACGGGAAGGGAAGCCCGCGGGGAGGAGAGTGCAGCAGCGCCAGAGCCAGCTCCGGCCAAGGAGGAGTGCGCTGCGGCAGAGGAGGCGGAAAAAGACGACATGGAGGGCAGCGGTGGTGAAGAGGATCGAATCAATCTGATACCATGTAGAAGAGGAAAGAATAGGGAAAGCTACCGCACATCTCTTGGATGGCAGAGCATGTATTTATATATGTATCCTCAAGGGATAAGAATGGAAGGTACAATCAGATTACAACTAACCATATTGGTTACAATACACAAGGAAACTATCTACAGAGATAAGGGAAAGAATATATCTCTAACAAAGCCAACAGGTAGGAAAAGGAGAGGGAGGAGTGAAGCTGCAGTAGAGAGGAAGGGAAGAACTAGCCAGGGAAGAAGAGAGGAGGCGCCAGTTCCAGTCGGCAGTGAGGGAGAGATACCAGAGTAAAGCAACCAGGAGAGGAAAGCCACCGAGAAAATCACCAGAGCCAGCCTAATGAAATACCAGCAGCCGAAAGAAATGAGTAAGGGAGAGGAAGTAGCACTCAGCATTAGTAGTAGTAGCCAGCTAAATGGGTAAAAGGCATCCAAATCCCTTTGGTCATATAGCTGGCCGAATGGCCAACTGACTGAGCAAAGCAATGGCCAGCAGTAATGCTGGCAATGAAAAGAAATGGGAAATGGAACCATATACATTCATGTATACCTCATATCACTCATAAGTGCATTATGTGTATAAAGTGGTGAGTAGAACATTACCTGCACCTTAAAGTTAAATCGGACAGCATTCGTGTCATTAGGAGATTAATGAGCTAGCTATAACAACTGATCATGCATGACATTAATATAGAAGGCAACATATGCATTTAATGAAAATGCGATATGGATTGGTTGGACACTGCAACTCATATTTAATAAAATTGCCGTAGATTAATTTAGTATAATTTTCAGGACCCGAACAGAACACTCAAATCGACCCGAGCCTATTTTCGAGCGAGACCGAGCATTCAAATTCTATTCCAGGCAAGCGCATTCTATTGATCATATTTCTGTAAATGCTTTACGGCTTTCTGATTTAAATTCCATCACTGCATTAAAATATATATTTTAGAATAAAAAGTATAAATGAAAGGGTGTGCGTTGTAAGAATGGATAATTGGTAGAGGTTGGAAATGGATGGATGAAATGGGTTGATGAGAATGAGTTTGATGTATGAATGGAATGGTAATATGATGTCGGTGTAATGTTTGGCTCGTCCAACGAATGGAGCCATGGGTATACGTTATTATGGTGGGGTAGAGGACGCCGATGAGAAGGTGTTCGCCGGTGGGGTCCTCTACAATAGGCTAGCATATAAGATAATAACAATCTAATATTGAGTAATGGGTCAGAATTTGGTGCCAACCACGAGTGTGAAATCGGTCGTAAAAGGTTGTTCTAGGATGGTATTAGTGACTCCACAATGGATAAGGTCGTATGTCGTGCTGGGAAATGCCGGTATGACCCAGGGGGACGGATTGAGAAATGTGATTTGGGGGCGGTATATTTGAAGCCCGGTGGGTACTGCTGGCAGATTGGTCAAAGTACAAACTGCACCGGAGGTGACCGGAGGTGGGCTAAGCCAGAGTGGTTGAGGTCCATACTCAGTGCAGGGTGGAGAACTAATACCGGAATAGAATAAACGTTCTAGGGCATCTCTTGTGGGTGTCATTGTGGGTAAAGTGGCACGAACCTGCGCAGGGTAAAATCTTGAATTCAAGCCAATCTTCAAGATTGGAGACTACAGAGGGCATGCTCACTATTAGTAGAGTCTTTTATAAATATAAAACTTGCAAACCTTTAAACTAAGGTTTATTTCTCTAAAAGGGATAATTTGGGATGAGAATGGATGCAGAGGGATTGGATAGGAAGATTGGGGTATCTTGTAAAGGCATCTATTGCATTCATTATTATTATTGCTTGCTGAGTACCTAGTACTCACCCTTGCTTAACTCCCCCCTTGCTTAGAAGGTGAGTCCTATGGACAATCCTACGAGGCCAGGGTGGAGGTTTGTGTGCAGGAGCAGATTTTCAGGAGTTAAGGGGGTTATAAGATTTATTACGGCTATATTAGAATCCATGTAAGCTAAGGTATGATGATAGCCTGCGTGGCTAATGGAGTGAATTAAAGCTTCCATTTATGTTCGTCTCTAATTATTGTTCTGCTGCAATACTCTGTATACAGTGTAGTAACTAATAAAGTATCGGAATGTCCGATGTTTTGCTAGTTACTATGCTGAGGTCCGTATAATTAACTCTAGGTGACAGTGTTACCAGGGGTTAATTATGCGGGTCGCCACATTGATGCTTCCTACATGTGATCGCAGATGCAACAACAGGTTATCGCTCTTCACTATGTGCTTTCAGAGTTTCAACTAGCTGACTTATTCACGAAGGCACAGATTAGGACACAACATAGCTTCTATCTCTCTAAACTCAGTGTCGTTGATCCACCATGAGTTTTGAGGAGGGGGCGGGGGTGTTAGAAGTATATGTATACATCTGACATCTATATTAGTCCATTGAATAGGGGGTTTTCTGTTTATTGATCATGCCTTTTACATGACTTATTATGGTCCATTTGGGCCATGGAATAGACAAGAGTTCATTCCAACAGGTTTATACTCTCATAAGCACAAGACAATAAATTAACACAAAAAACTAAAACACTCGCTTAGTTGGTGATATCAAAGCCCATCTTCCACAAATTCAAACTACTAAAATAATAGTGCCAGTACAGTCTGAGCAACCAATTCAAACATTTGTATATTGTAAGTGGGTCGCATACCTCATTATGGTCATTTCTCTTTGCGAGGACAAAGTTTAAGCTAATATGGAGCACACGGTTGGTTGACACATTCTTTTTTTGGAGAGTACAACAAGATGTGGCATATGTAGTATTCTCAAATAAAGTTTGCTAAAAAAGTTGTACAAAATAAACAAAATAAAGACCTTGTGATAATCAACTTGCATAACATTGATGAAATGGAGGCATGCAAATCTCCAGGTTCACACACAAAGTAGAACGATCAGGACTTACCAAAATTAGAGTAATCATGTTGTTGATTACCTTATTATACTGTGTTTATTTATGCATGATATATGGCGAAGGTATTGAGCATAATCAATGCACCTAAGAAGTATTACCTTGTTGGCTAGCATGTAAAGACCAACATCAGCATTATACAAGGTAGAAAGGCGCTGCGTCTCAGGTTCAGGTGTTAAAGGTGAGTCTGGATCATAAACACGGGAGCTGGCAAAATCAGCATAATATGAATTAAGAAAACCTTGGTCCCCTGCATGAATTAATTCAGCATCTCAAATTAGTTTCAGAATATAAAAAATCATCAACAATCCTAAAGATAACCATAAAAAGACAAAACAACTTCTGGTGGTACATAAGTAGTACTAGCACCTACAACCTGTCTGTCCTAAGTAAGAACATCGATCCTAGCAAAATGATTCACCATTAAAAAAAGTTCTCTAGAGCATACAGAAATGTCATATAGTAGTATGACTGTATGAGTACCAACAAAGTTTGGATATTGCAGATATATGCTCACAAAAAAAGAGCCATCATATGTATCCCCTCAAAACCATGGGCTATTGCAAATACATCCTGTTGGACTAAGGCTCCCTAGACCACTATTATTTTCCATAATGGTCATCTTGCCCTCCTCGGTCGTCAACATACCCAGCAAGGGAATAGGTGTTGATATTGAGGGGTCCCTGCAATGTCTTCAGCAGTTGGGCATGATTGGGAATTATAAAAGAAGTGATAGTCTACAAGCAGGTTCTGCAGCAACTGTTTGGCCAAGGAACTAAGATAAGAGTGGCTTGAAGATGGTATCTGTAGTGGCGTCCAATAGCACACGTCTGCAGGCAGTTCCAAACTGTTAATGCAGCTAAGAATGTTGATGTGTGGCCATGAACTGCAAGTGAGGATTTTCCACATAGAATGACACAACTGACGATTGCACTGGTGTTGCCACTGGAAACTTAAAAGAGAACCTGACAATGCACACAAAAGGCTAGCAAATCACCATGGAGGCTATTCACAGCAGGCCAAGGAGAGCTGCAGGGCTGAGGAATTCAGGTCTAATTGCAAAGTTGTGCTGTGCAAGCATCTATTTAGGCATGCAACATGGATACTTTCATGCACTAACATGCCCTGAGGCTAGTTTTATAAGAACATGCATGTCTTACTTTATAAGCACTGCACAGAATTACTCCCTGATAGTAATATAGTCATATAGCTACTTCGCTTATGCAATAAAATAACATTTTTCTTATACAACTAATCTCAACTTATTACACAAGAACCCTTTGTTACATGCACTAGCATGCCCAGAAATTCCGAAGAGTAATAGATGGAATCATGGAAACAAACAAGTGTTTATTGTTGTATTTGGACAATTCGAGCAAATTATTTAAAATAAATGTACAGAATTTCCCCCTGATGATAAGCTATTTCTCGTATGGCGTATGCAACCAAAAAAAACATTTTTCTTATACAAGTAATCCCAAATTTATTACACAAGATTTCTTCTTTGCATGCACTAGCATGCCCTGAAAGCCAAGAGTTGGAGGTGAAGAAGTGTTCACTGATATTTGGATAAGTGCGAACAAGCTGCTTGCTGTCAATTAGTTTATATTTTCAGAACAGTTGCCTGAATATAAAGGAATAATGAACTCGTATGACCTCAAAAAAGGAACATACAGAGCAGAAAAAGAAGTGCATTGACCTCCAGTGTAGGAAGGCAAATGGTCTACTTGGCTGATCATATCCTTGAAAACAGTTTCAGACGGCTCTACAACCATTACTCCAGAATTCATTCTTTCAGAATGCTTCAGGTTTCCACAGAATTTCCCACACTTGAAAAGATCCTCAATACTTTTCACAACTACAGTATCTGCATCAAGATAAACAACTGGCAAAACAGCAACCTTTTAGAACAATAAAAAAAATAAAATGCAAGCCATCAAAGAAAATGCTTTTGTAAGACTGAAAATATTGTCAAAATATACCTTTTTTGTAGCTTGTCATGTTGAATATCTTTAGCTTGGTGTAGACACCCCAAAACCTCTTTGGCCTTACTTGATTAGGATTAGCCAGTAAAGTTATACGCTTCACAATCCAACCATCAGCCTGAAATTTATCTAAGGTCAGATTTAGTCCAGATTAGACCAAACAAGAACTAGAAAACTTGAATGTCATATAAACATATAATAAGTGCTGAAACAACTTCGCAAATTGTGCTGATCGTACTAGAATTGAAAATTCATGTGGCACGGTGTCTTCTAAAGTAACGTGGGTTGAAACATTGAATTCCATCCAATTCTGCACGAACCTATCCTAAATCGTGGTCAAGTTTGCACAGTGGAGATCGCAGTGGGCAGCCCTAAGGTGAGCAACAACAGCCTCCTTATCTCTGTATTACAATCCTACAAAACTTTGCACCAAAAGTGCCTCACAAAGCTACTGAATCGCCGAAATTGTTCAGATATCCCCACTAAATACGTCGAGTGGAGTACCCACAAACCTCGAGGAGCTTCCGCGAGTAGTCGGAGACGCCGCCGGAGACGAGCACGACCAAGTCGCGGCGGGTGCCCGTGTCGCGGATGGACTTGCCCAGGACACGCACGCCGAGGACGAACTCGTCGCCGTACAGCAGCGTGACGTAGGCCTCCTCCGTCGCCGCCGCGGCGCCGGCGGCAAGCAGCCCCGCTGCGACGAGGGCGGCCAGGAGGGGCAGCAGGGACGGCGGCGACCTCATGGGGGCAGGATCCGGCTGCCCCGATGGGATGTCACCGCGGCTCGCGTTTCGCGAGGAGAGCTAGCGGCGGGGAGCCCGCGCGACGCAGTAGAGCTGTGCGGCACTCGGGAGGTTCGTTCTCCGGTCTCGAGTACGATGCTTTGGCGATGGAGATTGCTCGGGAAATTTGGCTGTGTGACCCCCAATACGACGGCAATTTATATATTGACACTTCAATTCGTGCGGTTCATAAAATTGACACGAATCGACGAATTTTTTGGCTCAATGATACTCTCGGTATTTTCCCAGCTTTTCAAGATTTTCGAAATAATTTTCACCTTGTGTATAATACCGAGATATCTGAAAAGCAGTATACAACGGTGGAAATTATTTCAAGATTTTCGAAATAATTTCCACTGTGTATAATACCGAAATAATAATCCACAGTGGAAATTATTTCAAGATTTTCGAAATTATTTCAAGATTTTTGAAATTATTCTCGAAATTATTTCAAGTTTTTCAAATAATTTCCACTGCGTATAATACCGAAATAATAATCCACATGGAAAAGCGAATTGTATACGATGGAAATTATTTCAAGATTTTCGAAATAATTTCCACTGTATATAATACCGAAATAATAATCCACAGTGGAAATTATTTCAAGATTTTCGAAATAATTTTTGAAATTTTTTCAAATAATTTCCATTGTGTATATCAAATAATAATCCACAATGGAAAAGCGAGCGATATATCTGATGGAAATTATTTCAAAAATCTTGAAAAAGCGGGAAAATACCGAGAGTGTCGCTGAGCCAAAAAATTCGTCGATTCGTGTCAATTTTATGAACCGCACGAATTGAAGTGTCAATCTATGAATTGCCATCGAATTAGGTGTCACATAGCCAAATTTCCCGAGATTGCTTCGGTCAATGAGTTGTTCAAATTTGGACTTCTTAGGGCGGCTCGGTCGGTCGGTCATTCGGCGGCGATGGAGACTTGGAAAGCGAGCACAAAGAAAGTGCTTGTGCTGTGAGGTTGCCGAATTTGCCGGTGGCGTGTGCAGCGGGCCAAGGCGACACCGGGCCGGCGTTCCTGGTCCTGGAAAGAAGTTTACGACGGCCGAGTGTTGACAAATGGCAAGCCCGCGCTGCGAGTTAGTCTAAGGTGAGTGCACAGTTCAGACCCATGGGCCTTCGTTGCTTGGTCCAGTTGCTGCCATGCCTACGCAGCGTCGGCCGCTGCTACCCGATGCTCTCGTCAACGACAGCGAGGATGCCGCCGCCTTCTGCTCATTGTTCACTAGCCTTAGGAAAGCAACTTGGCAGCGTCTTGGCGCAGACGACACCGTTTATCATACAGTTAGTTCCACTAGGGGTTAGAAAAAAAACTCAAAACTCACTTAAATAAATACTTGAAAACTCGGCTCGACTTGACTCGAACTCGTTCCCTAACGAGTCGAGCCGAGCCAGCATTTTAACTCATTAAGTTAGCGAGTTAACGAGTTAAATGAGTTCACTTCGTATGGTCAATTTCCAGTGATCCACAAAACCACAAACGGCTCTCCTTGCTCACTTTGCTTCCCCTCCCTTTGCTTGCACCGCTGCCTCCCATCCCTCTTGCTCATGCCGTCGTTGGTCTGTCATCCTCCCCTTCGCCAACCGCCGCCTCCCCTCCTCCTTGCTCTCGTCGGCCCCAACTTCCCCTTGTCTCGCGGTTGCCTCCTCTCGCCCTTTCTCCCGCTACTACCGTCCTCCCACCACCGCCGCGCCACCCCTCCCCCCTTGCTCCCGTTGCTACCTCCCCTCCCCGCATCCGCTCATATTTGGCTCGCCTAGGGTTTAGGCACACCAAGTCTCTCCTCTGGCCACTATCTCCAAGCCCCTCCATCCCTGACTCCGATTGTGTGTCACCAGCGTCGCCCATAGCGACGGTGAACCGTGCAAAGCCTCCACAAATCGGGTCCAATGTTGCTTCCCCCTACTCCCACATCTGCACCTACATTGGTATCTGTAGCTAAGGGTTTTTGCGGTTTGATTCTGCATGTAGTTCTTGTTGCAAAAATTTGGGTTTTGCCCCCAAATTTAAAGGAAAAAAGGCCAACTGGGCCGGGCCGCCCCGCCCATGGGACCAAGTCGGCCCAGCCAGGGCACTCGGCTAAGATAAGACACAGAATGGTGCCTGTCGGTGTTTCGTACAACCGGCAAGTAAATTTGTAAGTATAAGGGCCGCGCGTCCCCTCTCCTTGAATGGTTAGACTACGGGAGTCCAAGATGTATACTGGTTCGGGCCGAATATCCCTACGTCCAATTCGTGGTGGTGGTTTTCATTGCTCAGGGTGCAGCGGACTACACGGGGTTACAAGCGAGGGCTAAGGACAGGCCCTTAGCGCTCGTCCGAGTGGGGGAGCTCGGGAGTGTTCGTCTAGATCGAATAACGGACTCGATGCGAATGGAGTCGAATTGAATCGAATGAAATCAAATGCCCATCCCGGAGGGCCCTGCTTCCCTTTATATAGGCGGAGGGGGCAGGTTACACGGGAGTTTGGAGAAAAATGGTAGGGATATGCTACGCCGGAGTCCGGTCTTGATCTTAGTGATCGACAGTTCTGTCGTCTCACGTCTGGGTTGGTAGACACAACCGGCGGCGTTCCGCCGGGAAGGCGCGTACCTGCCCTTTGAGTGCTTGTCAGTCTTGACGTCGTTCATTGCTCTGGCTCGCCTCGGGGCCAGAGCGCGTCTTTCCACTGCGCAGGACGGAGTGAAGGGACGGGTGCTTGACTTTGGCGGCCTCCTGGCCACTTTGGGAAGGAGCACCTGCCCCACCGTGGGCATCGTATCCATGGGGCAAGTGACCAGCTTGTGATCGACCAGCGACGTGACGGAGGTCACTGAGTTAGAGCTCGTTTAGGGATCGACCGAGGCGGTCGAACTGTGGGCGCCGACCCATGGCGGTCGAACTGCTGGGCGTCCGACCCGTGGCCAGGTCGGACCGCCCCTGATGGGCATGATCGAGGCCGAGGGTCCTTTGGGGCCCAATGAAGCCTTGGGCCAGAGCTGGGCCCAAGATGACCCATTTGGGGTTCCAGCCAATATTCAGTGATAATCCCATCTGTGAGGGATGGAGACTTTGGTGATACCCCCTTCAGCACTCTGTGTCGCCGCTGATCTTGCCGCTATGTCCGTACGACTAAGAGATATACGATCTTGAAATAGATGTATACCTTGCTGTAGGGTACCCCCGGTATAAGTATTCGTCAGTGCCCTACCTCCAGACTGTAGTGAGAGGCTCGGGCATGTGTGGGGCAAGGGGTGGCGGGCGGAGACTGCTTCTCCCGCTGTGGCGCGAGCATGAGGGGCGATGTGATGCGGCCTTCTCGACGGCGGTTGGTTCTCCAACCCCCTCCTCTGTGCTGCTTTAAACCGTAGGGAGCTCTTCCCTCATTCACACGGTGAAAAAACTCCTCTCTAATCCCCATCTAATTGATTCGAATCCACTCAATCTGGTTGGAATTTTGGCATTGTTTTGCTCTTATGACAATATCTTGTGATCCCTAGCTTTGATTTGCCCTGATTCAACCTGTGGATGACCACTTATGCACGTAACCCGAGTTGAATCCTGGGATTGATCTTAGGCCTAGGGTTTTCTTGGTGGTTCAAGGAAGGCACACGATGCTAATTCATCCATTTGCCTGGCTTGCTTATGGTGTCTACTGGTTTCTTGATCCAGTTAATTGTGGATTTCGGTTCGGTTGTGTTGCCCTTGCTGCAGTAGGTCTTTGTACCTGTTGCTACTATTATTGTTCGTCTTCATCTCGGGTCTCCTGATGAATTGCCTCACTTTGGGGATTGTGGCTTTGTAACTCTAGAATGCTTGTTGGTGATTTCTGCAACATTGCAGTAGCGATATCGTTTTCGGGACAATGTTTTTGATGTGCCTAGCCAATTAACACTGACAGCTTGTCGGTGTTTTGTGAGTATTGTCAAACTCTTGTGAACTGTTGTGATTATTTGCTTACTGTTCGTGCAAAGGGGCTAGTCAATTTATTGACTTAGGGACCTTGCATGTGTGAGACAATTGGTCGATGACGATTGGGCTATACAAAGACTATTTGTGACAACACATCTTAATTTTCAGTTCTCATTTATAAACTTGATTAGCACAATTGATATATATTCTCATATATGCCTATGATGTGAATCATCAGCTTACTGTTTTGTCTCTGTTTACTTTCTTTGTCGGCTGTCCCTATTGTCAATCTTGCTTTGGGCGACTATGTTAAATTAGCTTCTATTGTTGTTCCTGTAAGCATATCTTTTGTTGGTTCACCGTTATATGCATATTGCTTGGAGATAATTAATTGTTTAGGTTTATGTAATCTGTCAAGTATCAAAAATTGATAATTATTTTGAATTGAGGTAAGGTTGTCACAAATAAGTTTGTGATCTTGTCCCTAGTAGCAAGGAGGCCTTTTTAAGGCAGCCCGGCATCTGAGAACAATTTAAAATCAACTTGAGCATAGTTGCTAGTTGTATGTCTCCTTTACTGTTAATTGTTATGCCTTTGCTTAAATACTTGATTATGAGCCTACATGTTTTGATATTGTCAAATATTTTGTTTCAGTATTTTTGCTTATGCTTTATTAACAATGATAATTCATGGTTATTTAATATGCTTGGATAATTGCCATGATAAATTTGCTAATACGGCAATATTTATAACAGTTCTTGGTCAGCTGCATTCATGATGCATGTTCTACTGACTTGAAATAATAATAGTCAAATCATTTAGCTTTCTAGCATTCATGATGCATTTGTCAACCGTAAGCATTCATGATGAATTCCATTTGTCATATAGGGCTGGCTAGATCAGCTGCGTTCACTTAAATGTAATATAAGGCTGTATGATTTGAGCTATGCACACATACAAATCGACCATGGAATTGTGACGCATTCATGATCTAAAGATTTGAGCTATAGATCTCAGATCTATAGCTACATGAATGTGTGTATTGGAGATCTACTTCTTTTCATGTTTCTTATCTATGATGTAAGGTAGAACTATTGCCATTTCCTTTTTCAAAAAAACTATAGATCTCCAAAGAAGCAGATTTCTCTTGAACACTGCAATACTGCATTGCCATCTTCTCTGAGTTCTTCAACTCAGCACGGGCTAAACACTAGCAGACAATAAAAACCCATACTCAAAGAACAAGTTCACCAGTACATTTTCCATCATCTTTCACCTGCATGCAGCGTAGAAGTTGAGTAGAGCATTTCCATTTAATGGTTCTAGGTTGCAAATTTAGACATACTCACCTTGCATGACAGGCGGCTATGGGACTGGGGGAATTGCTTGAGATCATCACCTGGGCCCAACTAGTAATCCATAAGAAGCCGGTAACAATTAATTCTGATTCATTGAAGCTTCTAGAATTCATGTCAGAGACTTACTCATTGTTGTTTATGCATGGTATGTGTTAACAAGATAGAATTAGTTCTTTATGAATATTCCAACACAACTAATTGAATGATGTTCGGAGGATCTTGTACCAGTCATATTTTACATTAAAGAAAAAGTACTGTTGGCATCTATCATAGACAATTGCCTTGTGAGCTAGAAATTGTAGAGAAGTGAAAAAAGTTTGATCGAGTCAAGTCGAGCCAAGGTCCAGTAGAGCTCAGATTTTTAGGGAGCTAACTCAAGCTTTTATGGAGCCGAGCCAAACACAGATTTAAACGTGTCAACAAATTTGATCCTATTTCCACCGACCCCTGCCCTGCAAAATTGCCGCTACCTGGGGTGAAACCGGGTCAGATACGGGCGGATATTGCTCGTCCCGTATCCTAACTCATATTTTTTTGGGATTCGTACTCGGATACGGATGTCCCGGATACGGATACGAATTCAGATTATTCGGGATTCGGATACGGAGAGGATACCTGACGGATTCGGGTCGGGATCGGATATCATAATCGGATAGTAGTATAGTACATAATTGTGTACGTAAAAGAACGAATGAAGCATTAACCTTACAACATTAGCTTCAAGTCATAATTATTTCAACGTAGGATAGTAGTATAGTTAGAGGTGCAATTTAGTGACTCAACTAATTCCAGTAATTTGAATAGAAAAGAAGTTTATCAAATAAGTTGAACAAATCAATTTAGGTAAAAGCATTATGTCATCACTCTATTTGTTTGTTGATAGATTTGTTGAAGTTCACGTTTAATAACAAAGTAGTGTTTTTAGTGCCAGTATCAAACAACTATTCTATCTATTCAATAATGAACCAAATTAATGGAAGAATAACTGATTTTATCCAGATATCGGGTCGGATATTTACCGGATATCGGGTCGGATATTGCTCTTCCTATATCCTAACCCATATTACATGAGATTTTTCGGATACGGATCGGATACTGCTCTTCCCATATCCTAACCCATATTACATCGAATTTTCCGAATACGGATACGGATAACATCGATACGGATTTTAAACGGATTCGAGATCGGATCAGGCGAATATTTTCTATCATATTTTCATCCCTAGCCGCTACCACCGTACCACGTACTAGCTTAACTCAAGCCTGTAGCCCATGGGGCGAACCCACAAGACCACAACGGCCCAGATCACCGGCGATTAGATTGGGCCAACTTCGTCAGTTACTTTTACCCTAGGCCGTCTTCGGAGGGAAGACTCGGCCCGCTTGCCGCCGCCTAATCCAGAAACGAGCGGAAAAAACTGGTGCCGTGGTGCGACGTGCGAACCAGGAACACGTAACGGAAGTACGGAACAGCCACCCCCATCCCTTCCGCTTCGCCGCCATCTCCTTCTCACCCGAACAGGCGAGAGAAAGCTGAAGACGAGGACACAAGCTCCGGCAAGTTCCCGTGCCGCGCCCCAAATGAACACACTCGATAGCACAACTGTCTAATTCCTCCAATCGCTACTCCCTCTATGTCGTGGTGCTTCCTGATCTTTCGCAGGAGAGGATACGCCGGGGTGCCCTGGCAGCCGGAGCCCTGGGTGGAGATTTTGGAGTACGTCTCGCGTCGCTGCTGCTTGGACGCCGGCAGCGGCATCTCTGTAATCCTTCTCCTTTTCCTTCTCGCTATTTTTTTTCCCTTTTGGCTATTGTTCTTTTGTATCGTTCCTGTGCGGAATAGAAATCTGCTCAAGGACAAACTCGGATGATAGTAAGTAAGAAAATTTTGTCTTCGCTTAGCATCAGATTAGATATCCCCTCTCCAGCACTTGATGAAATGAAAGGGTAGGGGGGAACAGGGGAAGGTATGGAGGCAGTAGGCTTAGCATTTTCCTAATGCTCACAAGAGTCTTGTGCTAAAGGGATTCACGCTTGGTCAATCTGTTGCCTTTTGGTTTTGCAAGAATCTTTATGGTTTGTCGGTAAATTTGACAGGGTGAAAATAAAGCTATGTTCTCCATCCGTTCAAAAAAAAAAAACTTGTGCTTGTTGGGCTTTGTTCTTTCTTACGAACACTAAACGGTATATGCCTACTACAATTTAGCAGTGCCCAACTGAACAATGGATCTCGTAGCTCACTCAAATAAAGTATTAAGTATAGCTGGGCTGCTAGGATAGTTCATTTTTCACGGTAGTGGCTAATCGTAGCACTAGTTCACCTTAGTCCTGGGAGTTATTTGAAAACAAAGTATAGTACAGTTGTTTGGTTTCATCGATCAAATAATGGAACATGTTATATTATCATATGCGCCTTTGTTCTAATAGTTCAAATGGATCATCAACCTTGCGAATTATTTCTTGAGTTCTTCTGGCAGCAAGCAGCCCCGCCGCATACCTCACTACTAACGTAAGTTGTCACTACCTGCAAAACGACCTTTTAATGTTTGTTTGCATGAAATATAGAAAAAATCCCGACTGTGTGCAAGCTTAATTCCTTGGTGAAAATACTGGAATGTTACTTTCGTGATAATTGTAGAGTTAGCATAAATTTTCTGTTATTGTGTAACTCCTATTTTCCTGTAGGTAAAAGTTGTCCAGGATTCAAGACCGATACATGATAAGATAGTTGGTTCTTACAATCCCATCAGGTTATACATACAAGTATGAGTTCCCTGTAATTGTAGATATTCTTGGTTGCCCTGCTGGGCAACATTCTTTGATAAGTTTTGGCTAGTGATCACGCAGTGTGAGGACTACCGAACATATACCAAACTCTGAGCACTCCAGCATTTTTCTAGTGCTATGCTACATGTATTATCAACCAAGGTCAGTTCTTCTGATTACAATTGTATTTTGTTGAGCAACAGAATTACGAAAGTCATCATTAGATGACTTTTGTGTTGTTTTCATGAATTTTAGCCAATTTTCCAGAACTGATTGTTCAATACCTAAATTATGCAAGCCCTTTACTTCTACCAACTTTTTTTTATGGACAAAAATAGTGCCATTCAACTGACTGCCCATGTGGGATGTGGCTCAGTCTTTGCTATTTGCTGCAGGTTTGCGACTTACCCCTGCGCAAACAACTGCTGTAAGTTGGGTAAGTATACGATGACAGATTGGGGTAGGATAGGAATAAAACCCAATTGAAGTCAATAAAACCCTAAACCTTCAATTTTAGATCAGGGTTCCGGTATATGGATCGCTAACTTCTATGCACTCCTATCCAACGCCAATTATTTGTATATATTTCAATTCCTTAAGTCTCTTTTAACTGCTTCTTCCCACATTAGTCTCGGTCGACCTCTACCTCATGTTTTCGAGACGACTTAAAATTCTACTATGCATCGGTGACTCAGGAGGCCTCCATTGGAGATGTTTAAACTATCTCAATCAATGTTGGATCGGACGAGCTTTTCTTCGATTGGTGCTACCTCAACCCTATAACATATATCATCATTGCGAATTTGATCTCACCTTGTATGACCACAGATCCACCATAGCATCCGTATCTGCTACTCATCTTTTGTACATGTTGTTTTTAGTCGTCCAACATTCCGCTCCATACAACATTGCAGATCTGATCACAGTACTATAGAACTTACCCTTTAAGTATCTCTTGGGTTTCATTATATGAAATGAGGTTGTTTTTTATGGCTCGTCAAACCTATCACAACCCTCCTTTTTCTTGGCTTGGGACATGCTATTTAGGAAACTACACAGGCAGAGTTAAGCATATGGTGACAAAGATGCTACTATCAAACATCTCGGCTGATTCTATATCCATTTCAGATTCTAAAAGATGGAATGCAGCATGCAGGAAAGCTCATCTGTAGTAGCATGGGGGCAAGAATGGATTCGGAGCCAAAGAGTTGGTGGGTAGTAATTATATGAATCATATGACCCTTTTCTGAGATTTCTGTTCTTTTGTGTTGGTCTCACTATCCTTTCCAAGCTATGTTATTCATGCCTGTTTTTGTGGTTTGTCAGCTGATGTTCTGTATGATCTTGGTACTGCCATGGAAGTCATTTCACCATTATGCCCACAACTTTTTCTTGAAGTGGTGGGCTTGGGAAACTTTGCGAAGGTGCAGATTCTAACTTGCATGTTGCACTTCATAAGGAAGGAATATTTCAATACTTTTCTGCTTGAAATTGGCATGCCAAATTTAGTTGCAGATTTATGAAAAGATAAAATGAGTGTTCTCTGTATCGAATGGTATATGAAATAAGTATATAGAATAATAACATAAAAAATGATAATGCATTTGTCCAGATTTTTTTTGGGCTTTAAAATTGAGTTACAAAAAATTAAGGCATTGCTTGTCATTGTAGGGAATGGCTGTTGTTGGTTGTTACAGGCAGAGCGACAAGGCTGCCAATCTATTTTTCTTTTGCAAACGGAAGGTAACCCTTAGTGACTTGTTTGCTAAAGGGGAGTCCATCTCAACACTTTACATTGTAATGGTGATGGGAGCTGGCATTGGATTAGCATCTACTGTATGTTCAACAACTCAAGGGAAGGTACACATATTTAAAAGAATACATCTGTTTTCAGTTATTCTGTCATTTGATCAGGGAAATGCACAAAGTAAAAATGTGCTTTACAAGAATGACCATTCTATTAGGTCGTTCAGAGTTATATGGTTGTGACATAAAAGCGTTGCTATCATATGCTAAATGAACTTGCCGTAGATAATTGTTTTGATTTTTTTAATCTTATCCCGAAGATATTTCGCTTAGCATTATCAGGTACATTAGTTAGGGTGCAAGAATGGATCTTAGCTTGTCGGATTGCCATCATCTCCTACACTCCCAGAACAGCTTGTTAGGTCCTCTACTATAGCTTGTGCATCATTTGTGTTGATTACATGCATGGTTATTAAGTCGTCGCCTAGGCGTCCAGTCGCCGGAGGAAGACCGCCGTGGCCGATCGCCTCGCCTAGCTGGGCTTGGTGTGGAGAGAGAAGAGATCCGCGCGGCTTCGAGTGTCTCCAGCCGCACCGCCATCGCCTCCTCTGCCGTCGCTGCAAGATCCAGCCGCCGCCGTCCAAGATCTGGCCGCCGCCATCTCGTCTCGTCCCAGATCTGGCTGCCGCCGTTCCCGATCTGCAGCGGCCGTAAGTGGGGGCGGAGGAGAGGGGAGGATTCGGCAGCCGTAGGGGGAGGGGGAGGAGGTCGCCGATGGCAGAGAGAGGAGAGGAGTCGACAGCGGCTGGGTGGAGAGAGGGCGGCGCGTGTGAATGACGAGGGAGCGGGAGCAAGGAGGCGAAGTCGGGAGTGGCTGCGCGTGTGAATGGCTCGGTGCGGGGCCGTGGGCATGCGTGCGTCTAGTCGCTAGGAGTGCTAGTGCAGCACTGCAGAGCAATGGGCCAAATGGGCTGACGCCAGGAATGGGCCAGAGCCCTTGGACCGGAAACTCGTTTGACTGGTACTGTGGGTGCTTGTGTTGTGCTGCTACTGCTAACATTTTTTTGGTGTCTAATTCTCACCTAGGCGTCCAGGCGCCCCGGAGACGATTCGCCTCGCCGGGGCGCCGTGATAACCATGATTACATGCACTAAAACAAACCCAGAACATAAAATAAAACAAAAAATCTTAGCACAGTGAACTTGGTGTTGGATATGGTCCATGTGCCTGTTTTTAGCATGAAGGCAAGGCGCTATGATGGAGATCTGTGTAATGTGATTTTTATTGGTTTTTTCTGTACCTAAGGGAACTAGACAAGGAGTTGCTTATATTTTTTAGAGGGGAGGCGTAACTCATTGTATGAGAGAGGACCTACGAGTTAGGACATTCCAATTATTGCCTACAACATAAGTACATAATCTGTGCTTACAGCATAGATTTTGAGTCCACTTCCGTGCTGCCCAATGCGTATATCTATGTTCAAACCAGACCAGATCCAACACTTAACTATGTATTGTTCACTGATGAGAATTTGTTGGAGAGGAGAATTACAGTGTATCCACGCTTTGGTGACTTGGCTTTATTTGCGTAGTTACTAGAAATAAGGTTTGTCTGAGTCGCGATACGGAATTCAGGTTCGTGGTTCGCCACTTTTTCTTCTAATTTCTACAACAAACATGAACCCTATATCTTAAACCAATTCAGATTCGATGAATTCGGTTCACGATTCGCGGGGAGCTTACAGCGAATCCGGTAACTATGCTTCATTGTATTCTTAACATATTCTTAACTGTTGCATACCATCATGGCAAGCACTTGCCGTCTTCCTAATTACAATACCATTTTTGCTTGCAGTGCAGAGTGGAAAGGTTTCTAGCCCAGCTGAGCTGAGATACAGAGTATTTTCTATTTCCGAACTGATTAATAGAAGAAGCAGGGAGTGTAAAAATTGGACAACCACTTCGTAGAGTTTTGAGCCCACAGAGTGTCGAACGGCTGAGAGCTACTTTCCCAAAGGAGAATTTTTGCTCAGCCAAAATAGCAATAAGACCATACATGGTTCTTGAGCAGATTGCAACTGGAGAGGATGCCCTGAGGGGGTGGCTGGTTGCTGCCTTGCATCAGAGATGGAGAGGTCAGGTGTTGGTTCACGTGATTCAATTCTAAATGAAGCCTACGAGAAGATGGATAGCGTCTTTCCAATGTTCGTGTCAGAAGTTAGGAGTATAGGCTGGTACACAGATCAGTTTTTAGATGGAATTCGCAGTTGAATTGCATATGCAAAATCCCATTCACCGCTGAATGCGCATGGCTGGAGGGACAGCACAAACCATAAAGGCAGTGCATTCTAACTACAATTTTTCGTAGTTACAAAGATGAATGGATCAATTTATTTTCACTTCACATTATCTGTAGAACAATTTTTTATGTCCATTGCCATTTGTCAATCATATGATCATTATGCTAGCTACTTTCAGTGTAGTGTGTATCATAGAAATTAGTGGATGTTTTGTCTGAGGGCCAGAACTTCGTTTTGATGGTTAGAAACCTGAATCATACACGAAATGGAAAACCAAGACATGCTGTTCAGCTGCCGGTACTTCAAAGGAGGCTACATCTTTTTGTCTACTGTGCTGTTTTATGGTAAAACATACTGGCTGACTGGTCTAGGAGTATTTCGGTTTCGGATCTGAGGCGGTTTCTGATCTGGCTACACAAGGTTTTAAATTTTAGTTTCGGATATGAGGCAGCCAGAATTCAAAATTTTAGTCAAAATCTGGACGAAATTCAAAAAGGTAAATTTGAAACCGAAATCTTGTCCTTTTCAACCTCTCTTAAATGGTCGTCTGAGGCTAGAAATTTTTTTAACCATGATGTAATATTATGAAGTTGAGATGGGAGTTGATCTAAGGCGTCAGGTTAAGCTTCAGGCCCAAAAGGACGTGGGTTCAAATTCCACTCTCAACATTAATTTTTTTTCACTTTCTTTTTTTGAATCTAATGACTTATCCAACTCCTCACCAGTGAAGAAAACCAACTGAGCTAAGGTGCTTGTTGCAAAATTTTTACATGTATTCATCATAAATGGCATTATAATTTTCTATTAAAAAATAGGTGCGAAATCCGGTGAAAGAACAATGCAAACCGGTCCATCAAACATGAAATCCGGTCAAATTAATCGAAGACTTGGTGAAATTACTGTAATATTTTGAAAATTTTCAAAAAAAATTATTCAGCCAGAGTTTGAAATCTCTTCTCCGATCGAAATCTGAAATCTCGGTAGAGATTTCAGAAATTTCGCTAGGATTTTGAACCTTGGTCAAGCATCATTCAAGTGACTTGAGCTGCAACATTAGTCAAGATGATGCATGGCGCGGTGACATAAGCGAGCACCCCACAGCCTACCATATGTAGGCTACTAAGCTATACAGCCTGCCATATGAGTGAACCACGTCGTCGACTCCTCGTCTTCCAGTGTGAATGTGTGATGTCCCGGTTCGTCATCTCAGAACTCTCGCGAAACGAGCCAAAAGATCTCTTCCGTAGTACTCTACTCCCTCGTCAAGGCAAGACAAGTCGATGGCTGCTCTGGGCAGGAGTCAGGACAGCCAAAACAAAAGCATCAACCGAGAGGCTAGGGAAATTACAGGTGCCCTGCACGGTGTGTTGCACGTTTACATCTCTTTGGAAAAGAACGACTCGGTTTCGGGACAACGCCACGAGCATAAATCACACCAGGTTCACAGGAGAATAGTTTTCACGCGGCTTATTACTGACATCTTCCACCACCTCGCTGGCCAAAGGATCGTGTGATGTGATTCCTTAGTCCTTACACGTGACGTCATGTACTTCTGTTGAATGTGACTGCAGCTACCCAGTTTCCAGTCGTCGCCTGAATTGGAGGCGCAAAATGAAAGCCCACTTCGGCTAAAACGACCGACGATGGCGATGTGCAGAGCGAGGAGAGTAAACCAGCGCAAAAAAAGAGATCTGGCCCAATGAGGCGCAAAGTCTACTTCAAGACCGAACGCAACTGGCCCTAACAAGTTACCATTGACTAGCGATCGCGTGCCACGGAACTGAACAGCGAGGAATTCTGTCTGGCAAGTGGATGGCAAAGCAAGAAAGCATTTTCATCTCCCCCCCAAAAAAAAGGTGAATGGCAAAGCAAAAGCATTTACATATATGCATTCATTCAAGAGTAGATAGATCACAGAAAGTTAGGTTGGTTTGTGAAGTCAATAAAGATCGGACACTGCGGTTATATTCTGACTACAAGAAGGATTGCCCCTTCTTTTTCTGAAACTGAATGGGCACAACTAGCAATTGACAAGATGTTTCTGATGAGCTGATCCTGCAAAGATTTAGTTTTAGGGAATTTTGTAATCTGGTTTTTCCTTACCTTATGTCCAATTGTGTTAGTTTTGCTTGTGGAGTTTGTTTGGACTTTCACTGATCATTATCTAGTTTCAGTAATGAAATTGGGACATCAATCTTGATGTCCTTTTGATCTAAATACAATTAGCAATTGATGCCTTTCGATTTGTTAGGTCCGTTGGACATCTCACTTCCTTGAGAGCTGTCCACGCATCCGTCATCAAATGGAGTCCATCGTCTAATGGACGGTCCAGAAGGAAGCACGGAATATCCACCCATACGACATTTTCAATTGAAGTGGAGTACCTGTCCAAACCAGGGTTATGAAGGCAACATGAGTCTGAAGTTCTGAACTCTGAAGGGATAGGTAAAGAAGTGCCATGCGACGGCGATCAATAAATAAAATATATGAAGGACAAGTCGAAGCCTAGGTCAATTGATACATATATTGAATATTTGAACGAAATTGTGAACACAACATCTTCTTTATCGTGAAAGGGGTAGAAGATGACACGTGTAACCTGAAAACCGCCCTAGGTTTACCTGCCAGAGTATGAAAGAGTGATAGATGCTTGCTGCTGCTTTCGTGGTCGAAAAGTGCCCATATTTGCAATTTCGTTTGAGTAGATAAAAACAGAAATAAAAAACAGACCAAAGGAAAATAAAAAAGCTTCGGACAAATCAGGGCATAGGGGTTATGCAGGTTTATCTTCTAATTTTACTTTCGTTTTGTTGGTGCTGTGCGTGGACAAATAACTGACCTCCACTGGCAGGTGCAGATTGCAACATCCACTCGCATAGTCCAAAAGCGCAGAGCATCCCGCATGGGGAAAATACGCTCTCTCATTTCTTTACTCGTAGCTTTTCCCGTATAGTCCATGGCATGGACGCCACCCAAATCCAAATCCAAAATGGCGGAAAGCTACGTAGTAGATCCAGCGCCCGCTCGCCTTTCACATTTGGAACGGGGATAAATGCGCGATGGCATCTGAATTCTGACGCACGCATGGCGAGCAGGCGACGTAACGCAACGCGCGGCACGATCGGGCGTCCATCCGGGGCTCCGGACGAGCCGTACGCCGGCGCGGACGGACGAACCGGCGAAAAGAGAGGAGACGGACTGCACCGCGCGCACGTACGGTCGCCGCTGTTCCTGACCGAAACCACGCGCCCTGTTCCTTCCGTCTGACTGCACACATAATGACATAATGCCTCGAACAGCAGCTATCTTTGTTAGATGTTAATTTGTTTTGTAGCCAATAAATAGTAAAGGGGAGCCATGTAACCAATTTTGGCTTCTGGCTGCGAAAAACCCAGTCGTTTCGAACGGTTTTAGCTTTTAGAGAAGAGAAGTCAAAGCTAAATTCGTTTCAAACAAACCATAATTACACTGTAACCTCCGTTTGTACACCCTTCTTTGGTCAAACTAACCGTGGTAAATTTACATCTATACTTGTTCATTAATTACATGGACTTGTCTTACCCGTGCGACTAGATATTTTGATACAATTGTTTTTTTTATGCAACTTTACTTCCTATAATTAAAATACAATTGTATTTGTTACATAATTTTAATATCTATATATGATTAATCTGCACAATTATAATCTAATCCCACCAAAATAAGCGGTGTGTGTGTATATATATATATATATATATATATATATATATAATATATATATATATAAGAGTTGTTATATCTTCATCGTTTGCAAAGCCTGACGCGTGGTGCTACCCCAGCCTTAGATGAATCTTGTTGAGGAATGAAATCGATATCAAGAGATGTGGTGACATCTGCTGGGTTTACAGTAGTAAAGAGGGTATATCGGCGACAAAAAATCGAGAGATGTCATTTGAGAATGCAAGTGTTGAAAAAAGCCACGAAAAATTGAAGTCCATCACAAGAGTTGGGTGTAAGGCTTCATGTAGGGTGAGGCACACCAAAGCGGCATGTGGCAAGTAAGTGTATTTGAGGAGAAACATAACCATCCTTTAGTAATCTCTCCATCCAAGAAGCGCAATCTAAGGTCACATCGATTGCATAGCAGAGGAGGACATGAGTATGATTCATGATTTAAGCACCCAAGGTGGAACCATCAAAGATTTATGAGTACATAGGTTCTAAGCATGGCGGTAAGGAAAATTTAAGGTTGACAAAGAAGGATATAAGCAATGTGATTTCAAGAAAATTCGAAAACTAGATGGATGTACATGAGATCTTACCCTATCTACATTTAGAAAAAAGCAGTGATCAAATTCGTTCTATGCTAGAAGTTACAAAAAAGACAAATTTAGGGTGAAGAGCCTACCAAGAATTTGGGGATGTGGTGACCTTTGATACGACATATAACACCAACAAGTACAACATGCCATTAGCCCCATTTATTGGAGTCAATCACCATAGGCATTCCATTTTTTTTGGGATGGCTTTGCTTAGGTCGGAGGAAGCTAAGAACTTCGTTTGGCTATTTAAGACATGGTTGTCAGCTATGTATGAGAAACACCCAATAGCCATTATCACCGATCAAGATCTGGCCATGAAAAAGGCAATTGAACAAGTATTTCCTCAAACTATGCATAGATGTTGTCAATGGCATGTCATGAGGAAGGCAAGAGAGCATTTGGGAGTAATATATGGGCGAGAAGGCAGGATTTATGGATGAGTTAGGCGTTATGTAATTAATCATGACAATAATGAAAAAGAGTTTGTCGAGAGGTGGATGTCCATGCTTGACAAGTATGACTTGTCGAGTAATAATCATCTAAAGGTTATGTTTGGAAAAGAAGAGAGTGGGTCCCAGCCTTCTAGAACACTTTCTTTCTTGACATGTCAACAACGCCAAAGGGTAAGCATGAATGCTATTTTGAAGCTATGGCTTTCAAACCACATCTATTTATCAATTTGCATGCAAAATTGATAATTTGATAGAAGCATTTGGCAAAAGAAAATGATGAGGACTTAAAAGTATGAATGAGATACCACACATTCATAGTCGGTACCAAATCCATTTGAACTATTCAGTTTGTCAGAAATTTATCTTTTATTACTCTTAACATATTGGGTCCTAGAAAGCACGTGATAGATTTGCAATCCAAAGTTTTAATTGAAATGAATTTGAGGTCTTACGTGTTCTCATGCAATGAAGGTAAGATGTTGGGACCTATCTTCTTTCCAAGTACATATTGAAAAGATGGACTAAAGATGCAAATGTGGTGATCAAGCGTCCGGGTTTGTGAAAGAATCAATGAAGAAAGTGAATCACAACAATTGAAGGAATATAGGTTTTTCAGCTGAATTTTTAGATATAGCGAAGCATGACTTAATCTGCTAAGGTATTTGCAAAATTAGCTAGCTTGAAAGAAGAATTATGTGAAAGGAAGCCGATAAGGACTTGCATGTAGAAAGCCGAGGCATGAAAACCACTCCATGCAACAACCTCAATTCTCGATCCACAACAAGCATGCAAAGGAAAAAGAAAGAAACCAACTAGATTTAAACGGCGGCGGATGGAAGCATTAAGAAGAGATTGAAGCCTATCAATGAATCAAAGATCAAGAAAAGGAGGACATGCGACCATTGCTTGCAACAAAGTAGCCCTAGCATAAGAACATGCCCTTGGTAAGTATTTTTCAAATTTTGAAGTGGAGCAACTAATCATCTGTGTGATTTCAAATTTTGAATCTTGTGAAACAAAATTTCTAGCAAAGAAACAAGTGCAAAGGATGCAAGTGAATCAAGCGAAGAAAATGAAGAAGAAGAAGTCAAGAAGAAGCAAGTGAAAAGGAAGGAAGTGAGCAAGATGGCATGGAGGAAATCTCCAAGTCATTGATTTCCTCTGGGAATGGATTAAAAAGGTAGGTGTTTTAGGGGTCACATTAGATAATAGGCTGAACTATATACTAGGATAAAACTTGAGTGAAGAATTCTACTAGCTATTGTCTTCTTGAGCAGTGAATTTCTTTCAGAGAACGGTTGGGTTGCTCATCTTACAATGACAGAGGTTCTTGACAATTCTTTTTAAAAAAAATCCTTTTTCTCCATACAGAAAAGTAATATCTCGACATAATACAAGCAGTAGTAATCCTAGTAAAATCGTAAATGTAAATAATTGGAACATTTCCTTGATCATAGTCGAATAGAGCCCAAAATTTGTTTTCTTCAAGTGAGTATGAAGTCGATTTGTTTTGTTTTGTGAGTGCGAGGGTAATGCATCTTGTGATCTTCGGCGGATCTGATGCTTCGGGAGAAGCGATAGTGTTGTGAAGTTAAGTCACCGGTATCTTGTTGATGATAGGATATGATGATTGTCATATATTTTGAAGCTCATATAATCTGAAGCTTATGTGTATAGACCACATTTTGATGATGTATATTCTAAAACTAATATATATGTGTGTAGATGGTTTAGATTCGCCATGATTGATTTTGTTGCTATGCACAAAATCTGAAATAGTGATGCCATAGAAAAGTTTCAAAAATTCTGAAGAATATCATGGATGTATATCTCATCTTATCCCATCTACATATACAAATTTCATGATTCAAATTCGTTCTCGCTAGAAGTTACAAAAAGACAAATTCTTAGGAGGCGATCGTCGATATTTGGCACCCAAATTCTTAGTAGTTGTCCTCAGCATAGATAGATATAAGAGCATTATCACCGACACCGACACCGAGAGTGATTTATATGGATGGAAAGAAAGGCGTTCACACTGCCTATTTTTGAATCATAGTCAATTGTTCTCCTTCAAGACCGAACACTTTAATCATCGCTTGGTGAGCCACTTGCAACGGCCGGGCATCTTGATGAGCGACTAATGCCGTTAATGAACCCTGTGAGCCGATAGTGAGGTAGGGTTCAGGCGCCTTCTAACATCAAGAAATTGAATGTCTCCGACTTGAGATCGCTACACAATCTGTGATCGCAGATGATAAAGAAGGTTTTGTAAAGCTCAAACAATTGAATCGGTGACAAAAATAATCAATTGCAGATGACCTGAAATACCAATCAACTCCTCGCTCGTAAATGGATAATTGTTGGGGAATATAGAACAATATGAGAAACATTGTACACAAGATTGATCAAGAACCACAATATCATCGAAGCCGCTGCTCCTAACGACATGTGTTTGAAGTGGAGGAGGAGACGCGCATCATGGCGTCGCAGCTTGGACCGGCGGCTAGGGTTTCTCCTATCACCCGGCGGCCGTATTGATTACATTGATGGAGAAGCGGCAGCGGTTTCCCCTCGCAGCATTGCGGAGGCGTGACGGGAGGCGGCTGGCTAGGGTTTCGCCTCGCCGGGCGGGCGCGTCTTTGGAGAGCGCGCGAATTGGGGAAGCGGAGCGCGGTTTCCCTCCGCATGACGGAGAAGCGTGTGGCAATGAAACGGCGGCTAGGGTTTCGCCTCGCCGGCGGCGGCGTGATGGAGAGCGGCGAGGTGGGGAGGCGGGAGGAAGGCGGTCACGCGATGGAGAGCGGAGCCGAGGTGATCACTTGCGATGGAGAAGCAGAAGCGATAACTGCAAGGCGGCTTAGATCGACCGGCTTTCCTCAACAAGATTCAATGGTGGGCGTATATGCCCAATTTTAGATAATCCGGTAAGTGAGGTTAGCCATGTTAACATCTTAGTGCCGTTGTTAAAACCCTCACTTAGTTATGAACATACAAGTGTTAGTGCATTATTTTGCATGATTAGGAGTAGCAAAACCCTAAACATCATTTTCCAACTGCACACATGTTACTTCACCCTACTCAATGACATGTGGGCCATGTTTGTAAGAGAGAGGAGAGTAGGCTGCACATACCTACCATATAAATTCTCACTTTACTCACATCTACCCACCCACCTAGCTAGTCTATGACACATGGGACCTACCATTGCATGGGGAATTGTAGGCTGCACATCTTTTCATGTCTTTTCTCACTAAAACCACCCATACCCACCTCTTTACCCACCCTATGACATGTGGGACCTAGCCCCACATGTAAGGTATGAGTGGGCAGCCTATATAAGCCCTAAACATTGGTTTCTCCTCCCCATACTGCTCATTTGTTCATCCTCAACCCAGAAAACAGCACACCACTTTTCTCCAACACTTGCCAATCTCCCCACAAATTCCAAACTTGAGTTTTGGTTTGTGCATGTTACACCATCTTGAAGCCAAGATCAAGAGCTTCAAATCCATAAGATTCTTGGGGCATCAAGTCTTTGGTAGAAATTTGTCTGAAAATTTTGCTCTTTAACATTTCTATCTTCTCCATGGAATTACTCTTAGCATGAAACCAATAGCACAAACAACCCTAGAGTGGTAAGAATCTTGATCATGAAACCCTAGCCCATTCCTTTGAAGTGTGGAGGTCAATAGACACTTTGTGCGTTTTGAAGCAGAGAAGCCTAGCTCGGATAGTCCGAGATTTCACTCGGACATTCGAACATTTTGGATACTCGAATAAAGTTCGGACAGTCGAATAAGAATTAGCTTGAGGGCTGCGCGGGTTAACCGAGAGGGATGCTCGGACATTCGAGGTGACCACTCGGATAGTCCGAACCGTCCGGATACTCGAATGTAATTTTGGATAGTCGAATATAGTTTCAACTTCGAACCCAAGAGAGATGCGCTCGGACGATCAAGTGACATTCGGATAGTCCGAACATAATTCAACTTCATACAGGAGGGTCCGCTCGGATAGTCCGAAGTGAAACTTCGGATACTCGAACATAATTCAATAAAGCTTTAAGACTTGAACTTTTAGCATAAAAACTCAATTAGTACTTTCATATTATGACTAGTACTACACATCATGAGCATTTCATGCATCTTTTAATCATGTGCATCATTTGAATTCTTGATTTGGTGTTTATGGATTTGGATTTTCTCGTTAGGTGTTGGCGTTTGGAGGGCACTCCGAAACGACTCACGCCTTGAAATCAGAACGGCGACAAGGCACTATTTTATTCCTTGACCATGATTGCTCCTACTAATTGCAATTTATGTTTTGGAAGTATTTTATCAATTGCATGCTTACTTTCAATTACAATTATGTTTGGGTGAAATTAGTAGCTATTACCACCTTGTGATGCCACTCCTTATCATGTTCTTTCCATTTTCCATTGTCGCCCTAGATGGTTGGTTTATTATTATTGTATATGGGTTCAATTGAATTGCTTAGCCATGCTTAGAACCGTTAGAAACCGCGATAGATGGACTTAATCCATCGATCGCAATGATTGAGAATTATTATGATGATGTTGATTTTAATTGTTGATTAATGAGTAGAGATATTGGTTAAGGACCCTAAGATTAAATCACGGTGGCGTCTTTTGAGTAACTATCGTGCGAACCACACGCGTTTATGGGACCGGCGTAACCAAGTACTGTGTATGACTAGGGTATGTAAACCATGTGCTTTCGAATTCCTTGAGCTTAGTAGGCGTCGAGGAATGTCCGCCCGAATTCCTTGGGCTTAGTGGAGGCGCCAAGGAAGGTCCTCGAGTCCCTCGAACTTTGTTGAGTTGGGGATCTCCAACAGCAGGTGTACTCCTTGATCCACACACACGAAACCTGGCCGCAGCGGGATCGAGGTCACATCATCCGGATGGTTTAGATACACTACCATGCATCTTTGGAAAATGGTTTGTCACGTTCACCTCGTGAGCACATCTAAGGAAATGTGTTAATAGCTTGGCTCACGAGTGTGGCGTGTCGTGTGGGTAAAGTCGTACCTCTGCGAGTTTAAACTATTGAATAGCCGCGTCCATGGTTAGGGCGATCTCTTGAATTGTCGATCCTTGAGGCGGTATTAAGGACTTGGTAAGAAATGGGATGGGAGTGGGAAAAAGACATGAGTATTGGAGTACTTGCGTGTGTGTAGTCGAGACACAAGTATTGGAGTACTTGTGTGTGTAGTCGAACATGAGCGATGGAACTCATGGTTGGAGAATGCTTGAAGGCATGAGATAAAAGTGATTATGATGATGTTATATGATGTATTAGAATTTACAAATGTTTACTAAATGCAATTCTTTCAATCTATACTTGTTTACATTGATTCCAAATATTGCTTTATCTTTGAAATTGCCACTTTGCCTTCCTTTGATGTAGCAACCACATGTAGTTAGAAACCAGCATACAACTTATATTATTGTGCAGTACACTCTTTGTACTCAATCGGATTGTCCACTTGCTGCGGTGAGGAAGAAGCTGCCGGGGACTTTTACCGGCGATTTCGACAATGCTAACGTTTAGTCGCCGTTCTTGCCCCGGTTGGTTTGAGATATGCCACGCATTTGGGTGAATCGGTGGAGTCGAGGGACGGTTCCCCCAAAGCTAGCAAAGCACCACAGCGTCTTTGTCTTGCGGTGATGAAAGAATAACTCTATATATATATATATATATATATATATATATATATATATATATATATATATATATATAGAAGAGAGAGAGAGGCTTTGAGCCTATCTAGTGGATTAAGTGGCACGCGAGTCTAACTGACGAACGAATCCGAGGGAGGACAAAGTCCAGCCACGTGGGGGCTAGATGGCTAATTAATCGGGGTTGAAATCTTTGCATACGCCAGCTCGAGAGTAATTTGATCAGGAACGCTGATACGCGGTACGTGTATAAAAATAGCGGCGTAGTTAGTGCGACGATGAAACGGATGATCGATATCCGGTGAAGTGCGGGTTGACGACGACCTCTCATGTAGAGGAGGAGGTGACGTACGTCGACGATCGATGTCGGAAAGCTACCTACGCCTTTTTTTTTCCTTTTTTTTTTTCCTTTGTTCCATGGAGTTGCTGCTTGTCGTGAGTGCGTGTTGATATAATAAATTTCTATTAGTTTGTCTCGACGCTTTGTTATTAGTTGCAAGTGTAATCGTTATTAGGGTATGAAAATCAACTAAAGGCAGTCTCAACTTATAGTTTATGAAGTAGTAGTATAGAGAGAGAAAACAATAAACAAATCGTCATAGTTTCAACCTATAGTTTCCATGAAGCGATTATCTAGGAGAGAGAGCGATAAACCGTCATGCACCACAAATACAGACTTAGTAAGCGGTAAACGTCCAACCCGATTTTGCTTTCGTTTCTTGCGTCTTGGTACCAGGCGACCGGTTTCTTGCATGAGATACGGTTTCTTTGTTTTTTCTTCTCTCCCTTAATTCCTATGCCACATAGATTTTTGCTTAGTTGGCAGCATAATTAACTCTATAGACACCAGCTGAGGTGGAGAGTTGGGACTGCCCTAATTGATGTTAGGTTTTCGTCGTACTACGAAGTTAAAAATGAAGTGTGCAGTGCAAGTGTAGCGTGTGTCTGTCTTAATACTCTTTAAAGAAAAAGGAAAGGAAGGGTTACTCCGCAAGCCACGCTAGAATAATCTCCATTATTGGCGTATTTATTTATCTATCTATCTATCTATCTATCTATACATTCGAGCTAGGATTCCAGGAATCGATCCCAGCATGCCGCGTCATCCAAATAATACGAGCCATCTGACCGAGCCATGTGGATGTCTGTATCCATCCGTTGGAAATATCAACCAACCTAGACCACTGGATTGCAAAGAGCCGGAGTAGACAGCCAAAGCCCAACCTAGACTCTTCTCCTCCCACAGGCACCGTCCCTCATCGTCGTCACTAATGCCACCTACACCGCTTCCGCGCCACCACCCATGCACTAGCTTGTGCCTGTGTCATCGTGGATCACTCCTGCATCACCGCCATCGCATCGCTCATATCATTCTCTTTCACATTCGCCTCACTCGGACCAGCTCTCTGTCGACCTCATCTTCGTCATCGTCCAAGCCCAACGTCGCATCCCTTCTCTCTCCCTAATCTGGCCGCCACGCACTGGTTTGGATCCAAATGGATCTATCCATGCGGCGTGGGAGCAAGGGAGGAGGAAGCCAACGTAGTGGAGAGGGAGGAGGAGGGTGGAGAGTTGGAAACCAATGTGGTGAAGGACTGGCTGGTTGGTGGCGACGAATTTGATGAGGCTGGCCATTGGTAAATTCAGAGAGGGTGTGGTAGAGAGAGGACAGCGATGGTGGGGGAGGGAGGAGGGACGCAAAGGTGAGCAGGGGCGAAGTCAGCGAGGGGCTCTGTTTGGCTAGAGCCCCCCTTCGGGAGCTAGACCTTAAGTACCTCTTTATTATTGGTAATTAATTTTTGATATAGTGACAGAGAATACACACACGCTCAGATGTGGCTAGAGGAAGAGGTTTTATTGGGTGGATGAGTTGCTTCATATACCATGTGGCTTGGTGGGTCGTTATTTATTGGAAATCTAATTTGACAATTGATGCTTTCTCTTATCGCTTGCACAACTAAACTCAAAACCTAGACGCATGCAAAGTCCATAGAGCGAGAGAGAGGGCGTGGCTCAATATCTCTCCTTCGCGAGGATATGATAGCCTACCAAGTCCAGGTTGATTGACGCGCGTCGTGAAGAGTGGATGATGGGGGCTAGCGAGGGCGTGGGTGTGTGGCGATAGATAACCGACCGCGGCAATGGTGAGCGCGCAGGAAAGGTGGTTTAGCCTAAATCAACGACTGCCTAACCAGGTAAATGGACTAACCAAAATAACAATAGACAATGTGAACCTCTTTTCTGATTTATGATTTTTTTTTGTCAACTGTAAATGTGTAAACTGGCTGAATAGAGACAATAGCCGATTTGTTTGATTAATTAGTATTAATTTGTTCATTGATTTACAAAAGTTTGATAAGTGAATATTGTACAAGTATTTCTCAAATACTCAAGTATTATTAGTAACCCTCAAACTGGTAAGAATACAGCACAAATTGTTTAGTATATTTATCTCAATTTAACCTAATTCTTTGAGTCCACCATCTATTTTTTTTCCTTCTTCGCCACTGGAGGCAAGTGAGGGAGCAATGAGGAGCAGCCAGGAAGGGGGAGGATGGAGGCAATGGCATTGCTCGGGTGAGAGGAGGAGAACGAGGAGTGATGAAGAAAGAGGAGAAAGAATAAAGGAAGGGGGAAATGGAAATGAATAAAAAGAAAACATAGAGAATAGGAAATAAGTATAAAAATAAAAAATAAGTGGGTTTTGTTTAAGTCCAACCAAAATTGAGTTCGGAACTTTTCCAACAATTTCATAAAAAAACTCACCTAAACTCCTGTCTCAATGCAAATAAAATGAAATCATGCGACGAAACGATGGGATCAGCACCATAGCTGCACATGGTCATGTACTTGGAGTCGAACAACAATAATCTATGTTCAGATTCACTATCCATGAAAACGGATTAGAAGAGCAGTTGAGATGTGTCAATGGCGATGGGCAAAGGTTGAGCTACGATGGTGCTAGCGATGGTGATGTATGGCATGGGAGGAAAAACTACTCGCGTCAAAGTGTAAGCGGCGACGAGGGGATGCTTGTACAAACCAAGGCTCAGTGGAGCTGATGAACAGTGATAGGGAAGTCGACATGATGATACATACAAAAATGGCCAATTTCTCTTGCTATATAAATGGAAATTAAATTAATTTTGGCGTATGAATTTATCAAGGGGTAGAACACAATATGACACGAATAGATTGGAGGATAACTAAGTGGTGGTGGCAAAGATCAAACTCAACATTGATGTTAGTTGGTGTTACATGTGCATAGGAGAGAAGAGGAGTGGGAGAGTGTAAGATCATGGATGCGCCTAGAGGGGGGGTGAATAGGCGTTTTACAAGATTAATCGCTCACTAAAATAATTCGCTCTAATCAACCTCTATGTCAAAACCTAATCAAAGATAATGCGGAAGCGATAAACTAGGTTTTGACAATTAAGACCTAAATTAACTAGGCTCACTAGTGCACTAACTAAATTATGTTTCTATACAAGAATTGCTAAATTGAACAATCAATCAAATACTAATCAATTCTAATATGATCAAGCTTAAAAGTCAAAAAATTAAAGTTGAACAAACAATAGGCTCTTCAACCAAGTTTATAAAAAAGATTAAGCGATTTTACAACTATAAGGCATAAACTTGAAAAAGAGTGTTTTTTGGCTTTTGAGTGATGGATATAAACCTTTGCCACTCAACTTCGTCAAAATTACTAACCAATACCATCGTATATAAAAACTTCTGCCCCAACCTCTCCCCACTCCTATTCCAATCCCCTCCCGTCTCCAATTATTGTGGACCAGCGGCAAGTCACCCATCCACAACCTCGCTAGCCGCTGCCGACCTCCCACAATGTTCACTGGCCTAGATCTAGGGTTTGGGCTGTGCTGCACCATCATCCTTCATATCGGCACACCTCTAGACCTGGCCCACCCTGACATCAACGCTACTAGATCTGACCATCATCGCCTCCCCTTCATCGTGGTCATCCTCCTCCATGCTAGCTAGCGTCCTCTACCTTGCGTTGCCAAATTCGGCCGACCTAATGTCGTCGGCACTAGATTCGAATGTGATCGCCTACCTCCGTCGTGGTTATCGTCCTCCACCAGGTCCACTGGATCTAGCCGACCCCAAGGTCATCGCGCTGGATCCACCTGACCCTGAGGTCATTGGCACCAGATCTGATTGCCAATGCTTGCCTCCGCTGTGGTTATCCTCCTCTACCCTAGCGCCACTGGATCTAGCTGACCCTAGTGCTACAATAATTGTGAGACTAAAAGTATGAGTACTATTCGCCTTTTCCCTATGGATAGACTCCCTATTTGTACTAGATGAAGTTGGGTAGCTGTTCTTCAGAGGGGCGTCATGTAACCAAGAGATGTCTTGTAGCCAAAAGGTGCCTTCTCACCAAAGTGTGTGTTTTTCATCGATAGCTTTCATGTAGTTGCGTGTATCTGTCAAGTAACTGTCAGCACGAAAACATGTGCGAGTATAACTGCTTGTCCCCGACCAGTTCACTAGTCGGGGTCACTATTTTACTGGTCGGGAACGACCAGTGTGAAACGAAGTTATTGATCACCTTGACTGAAGATAAAGGTAGGTTTTGTTTTGTATTTTTGGGCTTTATATTTGTAGGCCTATAAATAGAATATGTTAACGAATAATTGAGGGCCTAAATAAGCAAACTTTTAATCCTCGTTAATAATGTAATCGTGCTGCAAAAAAATCTTCAATTATGAGATAGAGCATCGATCGATTGTTTTGTTTTGGTTTTACAACAATTCTAATGTTTTTCCTATGATTGATTGCTCACTTGGAATAAATAGTCCAGTTTAGTCAGGTTTCGTTATGACAGTGATACAAAGATTTGACATTAGCTTGTACATAAGTCCTTGATGAAATGAGAATTTTGGTATTTAGTTCTGATTATTGATATTTTGTTCATCGATAGCATGTTCTAATAACTCCAAAACGATGATGTACAAACCTTTTTTTAGCTCGATTGAATAAGGGTGTTTAGGAAATTTCGTACTTCACAACGATAAGCAAGCCTAACAAAAGCCAGACTACCAAATAAATTGACTTTATTTAAAAAAGAACTTTTTTAAGTTGATTAAGCCAAAAAAAACTGACTTTACGTTATAAGAAAAAACAAACTAAACCCGGACAAACCGGAGCTAGTCCCTTCGGCTGGACTTGGCCAACCGATAGGCGCACATGCGGCAAAGACATTTCTCCACATGTCTAGCAGTCAGGGGCGAATCCAAGGGGTGGGCTCCATCAGGCCCGAGCCCACCCTCCACTGTTCCCGGAAACCCCCCACCCCCCACACGACAAGGCCTATCTGTGGTCTCACTCCCACCACCGCTACCAGTTATCCCCATTCCCCAATCCCTAATCTGATTCCAACCAGAAATCTCCAATCCCCTACCCGATTCAATTAGCACAAGAGAGCACCTGAGGGCTGAGGTCTGAGGAACCGGTGGTGGCGGCCGACAACGGTGTAGCCAAGAAGGTCAGTGCATGACGTGAAGAGAAAAAATGGTATTGGGCGTGGTCGTTGCCACTGGCGCTAGGGAGAGCTGCTGCGCATGGAGCCTGGAGGTGGAGCCGTGGAGGGAGTCGCTCGCTTCCTCAGCCGATTTGGTCTGGAGACTGGAGTCTGGACCAGGCGACCAGCGCCGAGCTAGTGCTTCACGCCTCCAGCACTAATAGCAAACAACCGGCCATTGCTAATTGGGGGTAATTAGGGGATTGAGCGGCGAACTGGTGATTAATTTGAAAGACTGAAGCTGAAGGTATATAAATATTACTTGTTAGTCACTTAGTCTATTAGAATATTAGATGAATGAATAGATAGATGGTCAATTGGTCATGGTCGGCTGTAGGTATTAGTTGTTAGTCTGTTAGTCTGAACAATGAATAGAGGTAATGGTCTTGCATTGCACTTCTGCCGAAATGCTAAAAGTTAATGGTCTTAACTTCTAGTATCCCTACAGGATACAAATAGGTAGATGAGATCACTGAGTAAATGGGTAAATAAGTAAAATGGTAATATAATATGTATTGTCAAATGTCAATATATCGTATCTATGGACTATGCTGTTACACACTCATATTGTTAATTTGTTATACATTGATAAAAATTACAAATATACTATACAAATATACAATATGCTCTAGGCTCTGTTGTTGCTAATATAGTTGTATTATGTTTACACATTTATAGTTGTATTTATTTGTAGATTTGCAATAATGGAGAAACGAACTTTGCGCAATTATTTCACAAGTAATTCAAATAGTACTCCCCCAACTGACGAGAGCACAACTCAACCAAAGAGGCTTCGACTAGAATTGAATACGAATGAAATTATTGCCGATCCGGCGCTTCGCATGTCAATAGAAGATTATGCCAATGAAATTAGAGATCAAGTGAGGAGGGCATATTTGTTGAATGGTCCAACTCAACTAATTGGACATACCTTTCCAAAGACATTGGATGGAAAAACCTGGAGATCTTTTCAAGAACATTGGTTTAATAAATTTGATTGGTTGGAATATAGTGTGGAAAAAGATGCCGCATTTTGTTTCTATTGTTTTCTTTTCAAGAAATCATCACAACCCCATATATTTGGGAATGATGTATTTACAAAAGTTGGGTTCTCTCGTTGGAAAACAGCTTTAGATGCCTTCAATAAACATGTTGGTGGTCCAAATAGTTTCCATAATATTGCAAGAGGTGAGTGTGAAGATTTCAAAAATCAACGGTCAAGTGTGTCCAGTAAAATGAATACTTACAATAAAGAGGCAGAAATTGCATACAAAATTCGTTTGACCGCATCTTTAGATTGTGCAAGATATCTCATAGCGCAAGGTGAAGCTTTTCGTGGACATGATGAAACCTCTACTTCCATTAACAAGGGAAATTTCAGAGAGTTGTTGGATTGGTACAAAGATAAGAAGGAGGAAGTGAAGGAGGCATTTGATCTGACTCCGGGCATGCAGTTATGATTTCTCGAGATATTCAAAAGAGCTTTCGAAATGTTGTGCACAAGAGGTCATAGAAGTGATTAAGAGTGAGATTAGGGATAGGAATTTCGCAGTGCTTATTGATGAATCTCGAGATGTATCAATAAAGGAGCAAATGGCAGTTATTGTGAGGTTAGCTGTGCATCTTATTTTTTTAGGAGTAAATTTCACAAAAGTATAATTATAACATTTATGCATTGTTGTGTTGATTTAACTTTGTAAAATTTGTACCATGTAGATTTGTCAACAATCAAGGAGAGGTCATGGAAAGGTTTCTTGCCATTAAGCATATCACAAATTGCACATCTTCAGCATTGAAGGAAGCTTTAGTTGGTGTGCTTGGTCTACATGATTTACCTATTTCCAGGCTAAGGGGACAGGGTTATGATGGAGCTTCTAATATGAGAGGTGAATTTAATGGCTTGCAAAAACTTATTCGAGATGAGAATCCATCGGCTTTCTATGTTCATTGCTTTGCTCATCAGTTACAATTAGTAGTTGTCACTGTCGCAAGTTGTAGTAGAGCTATTGCGGATTTTTTCAACTATGTTCCCCTAATAGTAACTGCTGTGAGTGCTTCTTGCAAAAGAAAAGAAGCTTTGATTGAAAAGCATCATGATGTCTTGGTGGAGAAGTTGGAGAATGGTTTGATTTCAGCTGGGACAGGCTTTCATCAAGAAACTAGTCTAGCTAGACCTGGAGATACTCGGTGGGGCTCACATATCAAAACCTTACTTCGTATATACCAAATGTGGGAGGCAGTAGTGGATGTGCTAGAGCTTATAAGTGAAGATGCTTGTCAAAACTCAAGTCATGGTGGAGCAGCAGGTTTGCTAAAAAAGATGGAATGCTTTGAATTTGTATTCATCATGCATTTCTTAATAACCTTGTTGAGTATTACAAATGAGCTATCAATTGCTTTGCAAAGAAAGCATCAAGATATTGTTGAAGCTATGTGCTTAATACAAGATGTGAAAGAACGTTTGCAAGATATGAGAGATAATGGGTGGGAACAATTGTTCAACCAAGTCAAAAACTTTTGTGAGACTTATGGGATTGTTGTGCCAAATATGGATGATTCTATTGGAGTTATGGGTAAATCTATACGTCGGAAGCATACAGTGACTCAACATCATTATTACAAAGTTGATATTTTTAATGCTGCTCTTGATGCAACTATGAATGAGATGAATCATCGCTTTAATGAAGTTTCCTCGGAGTTATTAGTATGCATGTCTTGTCTTGATCCAAGTGAGTCATTCTCTAAGTTTAATGTTGATAAACTTGTTCGACTTGCTGAGATTTATCTTTGATGATTTCACGGTGGTGACGGTTCTTGTTAAGAAGTCAGCTTCAGACCTTCATTCTCAATATTAGGAGAAGTGAGCAATTTCATGGATGCCATGATATTTCAAAGCTTGCTCAACTGATGGTTGAAACAAAAAAAGATAGAATGTTCCCATTGGTATATCGTCTTATTGAGTTGACATTGATTCTTCCGGTTGCAACGGCATCTGTTGAGAGAATATTTTCAGCAATGAAGATTATCAAAACAGATTTGCGCAACAAGGTAGCAGATGACTGGCTTAACGACTTGATGGTATGCTATACTGAGAGAGAGATATTTAGAAGCATTGATGATGCTAGAATCATAAAACGTTTTCAAGACATGAAAACTCGTAGAATAAATTTGCCTCGTGATTCAAGCTAGCATATTAGTGGTATATTTCTTTCATTTTGATTGTTCATAATCATTTATAAATTATTATTGTATCATTAATTTTGCAAATTTTGATATACAGATCGCTTCGGACTGGATGCATATTCATATATTTCTGGGACACCATTTAGTTCGTGAGGTACTTTCATTGCTTATTTTTGCTTTTTTTCTATGCTTTTCCTTTCTTTATGAATGAATTTTAATTGTACAATACTATAATTACTATGTTTATCTCAATGTAGTCTATTCCTATGAGGCTTTGAGCCCACCCTTTATTTCAATTCTGGCTTCGCCACTGCTAGCAGTACAACTATTTGGATTGATTTCACGACCAATTCTGTGATTTATCGGCTCCCAACGCTGCAGCGGCAACCTACATAACTCGAGCGCTCTCGATAGCCCAAGCGCGCGGGTTACCTTACCTTCGCACCGCAGCTTTCCAGTCGGGTTTTTGCCCTTTGCAAGCGCACACATCGCACGTGTACGTTGGATCAGAAATCACTTAACCAGAACAGTGTCGTGTCGATATTCGATAATGAACCACGTACGTCCAGTCCATCTTTATCTGCAGTTCGCGTGTCAAGCTTCTACTGTATTCAGTTCGACCCACGACGCGTGAAGCAGGAAGATGCCAGCATTGAAAACCCTTCTATGCTTGCTATTAGGCTCAATTAACCGGAATTTCCCCCTTATTGTTGTGAGATTTGTCCATGCGAATACCCGAAGTTCAAGTACTATATATATCATCTGTAATCCTGATGCGGTGTGGCATCGACCCTACTGCATGGGGTATCGCAGCCTAATGGTTGATGGCATCAAAGTTCGTTCGTCCCGGAGAAAGTAGTGTACCTAAAGAAAGGCAATTAAGCAACTAGACACGTCACGGGAATACCGGGCAATTAGTCTAACTGAAGCCCCTTAATCAAACTTAGGCTAAAGATGCGGGAGTGGAGAGACTGGTCTCCCGGTTGAATTGGAAACGTTCCGTGCCGTCTCGCTCGCTCGGCACGTACGTACGTGCGGTACTGCGGCGGCGTACGAAACTGTCCGGGAGCGCACACGCACGCACGCACGCACGCACGGACCCCGGTCCAAAATTTCCACTTGATTCGTAGTCTCGGAAGGCAAGTCGTTTACGTGACAAGCATTAGATTGGCGGCCCCTCTGGCTAGGCCAGATGCGGTGAACTTGCCCCGTCCAGCTCTTTGCTAGCTTTCTTCCTTGGTTAATTTTTGTATTCGTCGTCAACAATGCTCTTTTAAGTCTTCTTTGAAACGACGTCGTAGCATACTAACGCTAATCGATCGTGCCGCTGAATAGTAGCAGTAGCAGTGGTGAATTCGTGGGTAACTTCACTTTGAATCTGGCGTTTGTCTTTACACACGCGGCATTTTCTTTGGGATCTCGATATTTTGTAGGGATGTCAATTACTTTTCTTTTTCATGGTTTGCTTGTTGAGAAATTTTAGGTGTGTAGTAGAAATTAAGGGGCTGTTTGGTAGAGCTCCAGATTCCAGCTTCTCCTGAAATCTGAAACTTGTAGGCTAAAATAAAGTGAATTAAGTTTATATTTTTGGTCAAAAATGTAAACAAGATGGTCTATCTAAACACTCTTAATGTACTCACAGCTTCAGCTTCATGAATCTGGTGAAACTAGAATTTTCAGCTTCACTAGATTCACGAGTCTGGAGAAGCTGAATCTCTGCCAAACACATCCTAAATCTAGTTATTGATTTGTTAAAAGTATTTCTACTACTATACCACAGGAGAAAATATAAATAAATACTAGCTAATTTAATCTTTTAGATAAAAAGAATGAACTATCTATATTAAATTTAAAGTACGATAAAAGAGCTCTCGCTCGATAGTGCTGTGGTAGCCGTCGTATGATATCAGCTTAGGTGCTGATGTCGAGATGTTCTATTATTCTTTATGAACCTTGTTTATGTTACTGCATATAATTTCTTAATTCTCAACAAAAATTTCAATTTTGCGGGTGTTTGCTTCCTGTATTAATATAATTCGAGAAAAGAAAGGGATATAACTCGCTTAATTCTGTCCAAGCGTTTCAGTGCATAATACAAATTAAGTCGATCCAAGAACACAATGTTCTTAGTCCACCTTCTGGCCATGTAGAACCTTAATTTTAGACGGTGGTGAAAATGACAAAAACTTCATTTTGCAACCATTGCACCGTACTACTTGTTTAGCTTAAATTGAAGATACGTGTAACTTGAATTCAAGCTCACCAAGTCACCGGAGCTAGCATAGGCCATTCAGAAAATTAAACGCAAAACGCGCACACGTGCGTGGACCTACACAAGTAGTACTGTAGTCGATAGGTGACATCAGAAATTATCAAATGAGTCAAATGACTATGCATTTCTATAAATAAAAAAAAAACAGAGAGAGAAAGAGTTGACCAGAACCTTGAATTTTAGTTTTATTCACCTGTCTATTGTGATAGTTTGACTACTGTTCATGCTTGGTTTGTGAGATACCAAATTGATGAACAAGTGTGTCCTGGTCAATAATAACACATATGCCACTTTCATCTTCGTCCAGACACGCATGTACCTTCCCTGAGGTCCATCTCTAGACTGACAAGGAGAGGCTGGAGTTATTGGTGCACGACTTTATTCACCATAATTTAAATCATAGTATCCATCTTTACACACACGTCTCTCTATACAGCTTTCTCCACTCACCCGCGTTCAAATTATGATGACAACCTCTATGCACATACCTCTATATCCGTCAAAATTTTGCTCACACATTAATGGCTCCTAACGCCAACTACATCGAAGAAATCCATTAAATTTCTGAACCCAACACAATAATATTTGAATTGCGTGTGACTGTTTAATTGATAAACAATCGCAAGTTGCCATTTCTTTATTAGGACCATATTTGTTTGGATTTTGCCATAGCTTAAAATCCAAAAAGTCAAGGACTAGACTCTATTTGTTTGGACTTTTTTTACCAGCTTAAAAGGCGAAAAAGTCGAAATCCCTGTATGGGACGGCTTCAGCTTTGGCGTTTCTCCTTTGAAAGCAAGCTGTTCCAAACAGCTTTCTCCACTCACCCGTGTTAAAATTATGATGACACCTTTATGCATATAGCTCTATATCCGTCAAAATTTTGCTCGCACATTAATGGCTCCTAACGCCAACTTCATGGAAGAAATCCATTAAATTTCTGAACCCAACACAATAAGAGCTTGTACAATGAGTCGATATCAGCTATCTATAAGAGTTGTCATGTCACCTATTTGTTGATGTGGATGAAAGAGAAAGAAGCTGTCTATACATTTGTAGTCGACTGTAGCACGGGAACTAAGCTGGTTGTGTGTAGAGATGAATTGATTGTAGCATGGGAACCAAAAAAGTGATTATCTGTACCATTGTATAAGGTTGTCTATAGATAGTAACTGTCTATAGCATTGTACATGCCCTAATATTTGAATTGCGTGTGACTGTTTAATTGATAAACAATCGCAAGTTACCATTTCTTTATTAGGACCATATTTGTTTGGATTTTGCTATAGCTTAAAATCCAAAAAGTCAAGAACTAGACTCTATTTGTTTGGACTTTTTTACCAGTTTAAAAGGCGAAAAAGTCGAAGTCCCTGTATGGGACGGCTTCAGCTTTGACTTTTCTCCTTTGGAAGCCAGAAGCTGTTCCAAACGGTTGGGTTTTTCGCAGCCTGAAGTCAAAAACTAGTAGCTCATTTGTACTAGGAGAAACTGAAAGCCAAAAGCTGGTTTAAGATAGCTTTCCACGGTTTCGGTGGATTGGAGTTCTGATTTTACCACTAGAGTTGAAGAAAATTACCCCCTCTTACCAAGTATAAAATCCCAAACCACACCATCTCACTCTCATTCTTGACATGCATCCCTTAGATCTAAAATCTATACTAAAACCCAAACTGTCAAACACCAAAGTTTTTTAGCGCAGTCATGCAGCCCTTAAGCTATGTAGCCCAACCGAAAGCTTCTTTTGAAAAAACTACAACCATACAAATAGAGCCAAAGACTAAACAAATAGTTGGCTTTTTTACTTGTGCATTTCAAAAGCTATAGGCCTCTATATAACTAAAAGCCAAAAGTCACAAAAGATAAGCATTTTTGGCTTACTGAGAGTTGGTCTTAGACTAATAACATTGAAGTTAGGGTAAAATAACAATCATCTTTACCATGTATAAAAGTCGAATGCTTTTAAACTATTTAAACACAAAACTAGCTTTGACATTTAGCTAAAAAAACTAGGCCTAAAAAAACAGGGTATAAACAAAGGAATGACTTTTTAATCGGATTTTTTCAAAATCCATAAGTCTCTATAAAACTAAAAGCCAAAAACGACGAGAGTTGTTTTTTTGTGTGTGCTTATTGAGGGTTATTTTTAGACTAATACCACTGAAGTTATGATAAAATTAACCACCTCTACTAATATAAAAGCGAACTCTTTTAAGCTGTAAGTAAAAAAAAAAACTTGAAACTAACTAAACAGGTCTAATAAGTGGCACGGGCAGGTTTATGTCGGTAAAACTTGTGTGTTGGGGGCCATGCGCAGATTATCCTCCATACCGTCCGATCGTGTCCTGAGATTTGTAAGATAACCCATCGGACGCCCCTAGGGTGTATTCTCCACGCGAGGATCGACCTCCCCCTCACAGCGCAGCAAAAACTCAACCCGGCCGGACCAACACAAGGTGAAAAAGACGAACGGAAGAAAAACGGAGGAGAGAGAGAGTAACTCCCTCATGTGGAGCAGAGCAGCCACCTTTCCGCGAAGTTGCCAGAATTGAACTTTGATACTAGTTGGAGCACGTTTCCAAAGCGCTGCTCCACAGTCGAGGCAAGGATAAATACCCGGACACCCTCGCGACCCCCAGCCTCAGCAGCACGAGCAGGCCGGACTAGTGTTCCCTTCCCCAAAGACAAGAGAAACGCGTACCTCTACTCCACAAACTCGACGAGATCAAGTGTGGGCAAGAGCTGGTGCAAGCAATTGAATTCGGAGGAGGCGAGGATCAATGGGGAGGGCTCCGTGCTGCGAGAAGATGGGCCTCAAGAAGGGGCCGTGGACGACCGAGGAGGACAAGGTCCTCGTCGCGCACATCCAGCGCTTCGGCCACGGCAACTGGCGCGCGCTGCCCAAGCAAGCCGGTGAGCAACTCGTTCGACACCTCGGTATCTCGCGCGTGCCGCGCCGCGGCGGCGGGCAGGACGCTGAAGGTCCTTGCGTTTCGTGATGTTGCAGGGCTGCTGCGGTGCGGCAAGAGCTGCCGGCTCCGGTGGATCAACTACCTGCGCCCGGACATCAAGCGAGGCAACTTCACCAAGGAGGAGGAGGACAACATAATCCAGCTCCACGAGCTTCTTGGCAACAGGTACTACTACCACTACTCATTTGGCCTTTCGCCGCCGCCTCCTCCTTTTCTTCTTCGTTTGCTAAATTGGAGCTACGATCGTTGCTTCAAATCCAACGAAGGGATATTTTTCTCTTTTCCCCTGTGGGGACAAACTGTGCATTATCATCATGGGCCCCTCCTCGAGGCAAATAAAGGAAAAAAAAACATAGGTGTAGGCCACTTTGCTAGAGCTAATTGCGTCACTGATGATGCGCGAGATCTATAGATTCCATCTCGTTTGGCCGTTCCGCCGTTCCGGTGGTGGAGCAGTGCCTCCTTGATTTCAGTGCTGCAAAAACATGCACTTAGCATTAAACAACAGCATGTGATTCCGTTGGGGGAATCAAATCACGCCAAGATAACGTAAAACAATTCGTCTGTCGACAAAACTGTGCTCTGATCAAATGCATGTTTGTTCACAGATGGTCCGCGATTGCCGCCAGTCTGCCGGGGAGGACGGACAACGAGATCAAGAACGTCTGGCACACGCACCTCAAGAAGCGTCTCGAGCCCAAGGCGCAGGAGCACGGGGCATCAAGCGCCAAGAAGCACAAGCCTGCGGCGCCGAAGCGCGAGAGCAGGGGGAGGAGGACCAACGACGTGCCGACCACCACACCGGCGTCACCCGAGTGGTCCGTATCGTCGTCAGTGACAGAATCTTCGATGGCAGAGCACGGCAACACGGGGAGCTCCGCGTTCGCCAAGGAGGAGAGCTTCACCTCGGGCTCGGAGGATTTCCAGATCGACGACAGCTTCTGGTCAGAGGCGCTGTCGATGCCACTGGACAGCTACGACGTCTCAATGGAGCCCCGCGACGCGTTCGGCCTGTGGTCCGGCGCCGCCGACGACATGGATTTCTGGCTCAGAGTGTTCATGGAGGCAGGCGACGTGCAAGAGTTGCCGCAGATCTAGAGATTTTTAGTTTCTTGGCTGCTAATTGATTGTTCTTTTTCTCTCTTTGTCATCTTGCACCCGAGGGACATAGATGACGGAGAAGAGTGTCCATGAGGGAATTAGGCAGGAAGATTGCGAATCATGTGATCGATGCACCCGGTAGGTTTGATCGATCTTGTTTACCTCCTTGTATAGATCGAAACGGAAGCATTCGGAGAGAGTTTTTGCACAATGTGCAAATGTTTATGTACAATGGAGTTATCTGAAATGGACTCTGCTTTTCTTATTTAGTAGATCAAATTCATCTCGTATGTTACTGCTTGTTTGGTTATGAAATCACGTCATGTGAAAATTTTGAATTAGTGTACGAGTTTTGTCCAGTTATCTGTTCTTCTCCTCGTTTGTCGCAGTTGAGGTGAAACGCTAACCGCTTAGCAAAAGAAGCCCGAAAAACATGTCTGATCAGACTGCGAAACTGAAGAAAGATTTCTTTTGTATAGTTTACAGTTAAATAATTAGAAGAAGAGATCAGGCTGTCTTGCCACTGATTACGAATCACCTTTGTTTGATCTGGAAAAAGTAAACGAAAAACATGTGGTCACACATACATACATGTGTGCTATCAATTTTCTGTTCCAACTTGCGTCGTTTGTGTTTACGCTGTGGAAACAGTATTCAACTATACAAAAGGGTCTCGCGCCTTTGTTTATGCGAGAGTTCAGATACTGTATTGTCGATGATATATTTTGAGCTGTTTCAGATTAGTGGAACACACTGCTCATTATTGCCGACAATTTCATGGCCATCACAATAGTCTGTCCTTGATAAATAATAGCACTTGCATAATGATCTTGGTCATATAAACTACTAATTTTTAGAGTTAAACAATGCCTATTGTTCCAAAAGAACTTGTGAACACTTGCGCATTGTTGTCAAGTCAAAAGAGTTGCTCGAATCGACAGGAAGAGTCTAGGAGATAGAATTAACACTTGTGGTCGAGCGTTTCAAAGGCGTTTTTACCTATACAAGCCTCGAGAACATTGTGAATGTGTAAAGGATTAGCTCCATCTATAACGAGAAAATTGTGTGTACAGAACATTTCTCTTGGTGTAAGCGTAAATGTGGCATGCCAATGACGTTAAAAAAACAATTGACTCCTTAAGAATGAGCCTCTATGGTAATTGCTTCACGTTATTGTTTAGCTTTCAGTTTGGAAATTTTCTAGCAGTTTTGTCAGTTTTTTCGATGCATTGATGAAGTCCAACTCGCAAGGGGTGTTTGTTCAAACTTTCATTTTGGACAAAACATTGTCCCCCACCTCTCAAAGAGATAAGGAACAGTCTTTCTATTTGTAATAGAACTTGATCATCAATGGTAATCAGCTTATAGAAAAGTAGCAAGAAAATGACAAAACGATTCAAGACTGAAGTTCTCACTGGTTTACAGATCACTCCATCAAAGAGGAACAATCACACGTGCAGCAAAGCTAACTTGGATCCAAAAGAAACTCATAGCCCCCACTATTTACTGGCGTAGTTTTCCCGGCAACTCTGAACTAATTTTCGCTGAAAAGGGCCTTTTACTGATACGTGTATGCGATACTTCAGTGGTTTGACTTCGTAATCACAAATTTTGAAGTGGCCAATCTAAATTGGCAACTTAAACAAAACGATTAGCCGCCGCCAATCCCGTGAAAGCTACATCAACAAGCAAAGTACTAGTAACTGTTGGGATTGTTCTTTGCTCCTATGTTCTATGATGCCATTTTTACTTCGCTCATGTTTATTGTATTGAGCAAGTTTTATATATACATACTTTTCTTGTTTCTTTATTCGTTGCACATTATGCCCATGATAGAATCCAAAAGGCAGTAATGAAAGAATCTAAAAAGCAGTGTATGCATCACCAATTGTCCTTGCTAGCAAGCTAGCCTTGCATATCATTCCTAATTATTGGTCTAAGTAACTCATTAGATTCTAAACTGGCTATGGCTAGATTAGGTAACATAGTCCATCCCCTAAACTAGCTACCTCCATAGGTTTGGTTAAATTCCATTTTCAGTACTAGTGGAAGTGGCTGCTATTAGCCCAATGATATATGTTTCAAAACTTTTGTCCTTTCATGTGTCTATATAAGTTCAAATTATCTTCTTCTTAGTCGCTACCCAGATCAAAAAGGCAAAAAAACACTTTAACCTTTCTTCAACCATGTGAACATAAAGAGCTCACACGCTTGCTTACACATGATTATGATTTATGAAGAGCAGGCGTGTGTGCAAAGACTGGTCTTTTAGAAGAAAATGCATGCAGAAAATAGAGTGATATTGAAGTTTTATATACAATGTCACGAGTGATCTGAAGTCAAAAGTAGAGGTATGCAAATTTCTACCTTGATTAGACCAACTCCACCAACAAAATCTTGGAGGAATATCTGTCAGCAGGTAAAGTGAAGATGAACTCAGACAGGCTATTAGAGGCGACAAATAATTTTTTGAAGGGATGGCAACAATAGCCTTATCATGTATACACTTGGACACAGAAGATGCAAGGAAAGCTTATGAAGAGAAATTAAAAAGTTTAACGGCGATAACTGAAGTCAACTTCATTGTGGAACAAAGCTCTCTGTCATCTCCTATTAGTATAAAGTGGTACAGCACTACATGTGTATGCACAATTGATTAGGAAGGCCGAAATGATGAAATGATTGTACCACTGAGCCTACTAGCTAAAACATGTGATCTCGATGCAAGCAGCCATTACTTTTTCAGAATAAGACCGCTGGTCCTTTCGAGTTATTAATTATTGCTTTCTTCTTTCATTACAATCATATATGCGTAGTTATTGCTGTTGGTTAATTTGTCCATTTCTCTGCTTTAGATCAATTGAAGTGTTTAACTTAGGACGAACTATCATGAAGCAATAATGTAGGGCCGAGTAGCCAGTTGTTTGGGGGGTGGTTGAATGGCTGTTTAAAAAAACATTTCCCCAAAGCTTTCGACTATTAGGCCATTTCTAGTGGGAGTTTCAACTGAGTTTCATTCTCATTAAATGACATGACACATCATTATATTTGGTGACATGGCAAGGTAATTATGAAGAGAGAAATGGAGAGAGTTTCATGGGAGGTGAGAGAATTTCATCTAGATAAAACCTGAGATACACGGTTACCTAGACAAAAACTGATGTGACACTCTTGGAAACTGGGAAATGAAACTATGCACTGGGAATGGCCTTAGTTCACTCGAGCAGCTATGTAGAACTGAGAAGGTAAGAATAGAACCTTCACACTACAGTAAATAGGTTGAAATGCCAAGAAACCAAAAAACTTCATCCCCCTTTAAGCCCGATCTGACCAGTGACTGGGCTACTATGACCGCCAGATATAGGCTGGTTTGACCGCCGGCTAGGGGCCTGGAGGCACTGCAGTCTGACCGCTCCTATGCTGACAGACCAAAAATAGCATGGTTTAAAATTTGTCTAAATTTTGATCTAATAAACCAAAGCTCTCCAAATCTTGAATGTGACTTCTCATGGATGTATGAAACCTATTCCACCCAACGATTTCGAGAATCGTTGTCAAGAATCCAACTTTTATCCATTCTTGAGAAGATGGTTCAAAAACTGAGCAAAACACCAAAACCTAAAACTACACGAGAACTTGAGAGACCTTCGTTAGAGAAGATGTTGAAGATGATCTTATATGCCCTATCAATCTATCCCATGGCTTGGAATCAGCTAGACCAAGAAGAAAACTCGAATCATTCAAATAAGAACACAAATCAAAGCATGATAGGGCAACTTGACTTTGATCTCCATTTGATGATGAAGGATTACAACCACTTCAAATGGAAGACAAAATCCCAATGGGGCAACCCTTGGTTCTCACTACAATCCTTTATTTTTCTCTCTTGAACTCTAGTGGATAGCTTCCTATTCTCTCCCTCTCCTACTTGTCTCCATTACAAGTCAACAACCAGGATACAAAGTGGATTCCATCCACTCTTACTTGGGTGAACCTGTTAACCTGACACACAAGGGTTTTACATACTCACACACGAGCTTCTCAAAGCAATGTCTTCAACCCGAACTCCACAAAGCCCGAATCAACCATCTTGCACTCTATGAAGTTTTGTAAACCACCTCGCCATGGTTTTACATATCGCCCTTCTTAGCAATTTAGTTAGACCATTCTACCCCTCAACCAACTTCTCCCTAGTTTCCTTCGTCTCGAACCATCACCTTCTATGAGTTTCCAATGACTCCTCGACAAGCTCTCAAGTGTCCGGATCCCTCGAACTATCCTCGTTTGCACATGAGCCGAGTCACTTGGCACACCATATATCCATGACCACTTGTGCCTTTCATGGTCTTGGTCATTGAGCCCACCCAGCTTCCTTAATCATTCTGGATCTTGGTTCTCCTTGTTAGAGATATGCCCTAGAGGCAATAATAGATATGATTATATTTCCTTTTATTCATGATTTATTATCTTGTTTCTTGAACAATGTCATTATTGTTTATTAGCAAGTATGTGATTTGTTTGCGAAACTCTATATATGATTTTGCGATGATTATTCTAAAGTGATTCCTAGTCAATAAACGTATGAGAACACACATAGATAGACTAGCGTATGTATTGGTTGATGACTATGTTTCACGGGTTATGGATATAAAGATATCAAATCAATAATATGGACACGTGTTATAGAACATGGAATTGGATCGACCCACCTTAAGACACTGCGAGAATGTTGTAATCTTACTTATCATCAGTTAGTCTCATATATAATGTGTACGCTATATCCTTAGACTTAAGATTGACGCATGTACTCGAGATGTGTAATGACTTACTTAGGTGTTGCCAAATGTTACTTCGTAACTAAGTAGTTATAAAGATGGCTTTCGAGTTTATCGTGAAGCATGCTGTAAAGCATGGTCGATCAAGATGTAATTTGCTCCTCCATACAATGAGAGAGATATCTCTAAACCTCTCGAGTGTCCGGATTCTAGAAATTCATGACCATGCTACTCGTGGTTAAAGAGATAATCGTAGTTGGGATTTTAATTCACATAATCGAGAAAGAGTGGTCGAGCGAATTAAACAAGGATGATACATACTCATCTTGAATTTGACTGATATCATGAGGTAAAGAGAAATACATATAACTAAGTATTGTTACGGTTCATCCGATGTGATATTTATATATACTCTAGAGTCGACACGTCCTACTAGAGGTCGCTACCGATTAATGGTCTGGTAAGAGTACCTGTGCTATGTCTAAGTATATGTGAATCTATAAGGTCGAACGCTTAAAAGGTTGTGACTTAATTTGGATAATAATCCGAATTCTGATGGGCTTAAAATTTCTAAAGGACCTCTAATGTAAATACTAATTATGGGGTATATATATAAAGGGAGGGGGTGGTGGTTTTAGGTATGAGACACCATAGAAATTCGAAATTTTCCAAACTCTAGTCGCCACACCTCCTTCGCCTAAAACTACGCAGCCAGCGCTAGCACTCTAGTGCGTGATGTTTTTGCCCCATACGTATGGATACCTTGAAGGCTTGCTGTGAGGCTTCAACGTTAGGACGATCAACAACCTGTGATAGTCATGAGGAGGTGTGAGGCTATCACGACTATAACCGCACCAATGTGTTATATCAACTCTACTTTCACTATAGGTTCGTGCGTCTAGTAGTATTTTCATGATCTATAACTTGCAATGGCTTCTTGGTTATGTAGTAGAAAGTTTTGATTTTGTACTAGACCAGCCTACCTGTTCTCTTTCACTCCTAACCAAGTCCTAGTCCTGCATGTATTGACCATAGTTGGCTCCAACTAGCCTACATAACAATAGGCCAAACAATCATTTCTCGGCACAAGTTCTTCTCAACTTAACCCACATCAGTCATAAACATGCAATCCATACACATTGTGAACACAACTCAACACACCACACAAAACACACCTGGTGGATAGCCGATCTGCCGGTCTCATTACTAGCACCACCCCGGTCAGACCGCCAACCATGGCCGGTTAGACCGCCAGTGCAACACTGGTCAGACCACCAACACTAAGTCGATTAGATCGCAATACCCACTTCGGTCTGACCGCCAGCACCTGAAACTCATTCACATTTATCAATTACTCATCGCAACACAGAGATTGAGAGACAGCAACCATGTGGTCTCACAAATGATGACGCATACTGAACTTTCTTACATCTTAAACTATCCTGTGTCTTTTTTAAATAAAAAATGCTTCGGACTAAGTGGCTGAAAAGTCTACTTCTTTACAACGACACCTGAATAAATTATGATCATTGTACCACCACTAGTTGATGTTAAATCGGGAACAGCACAATAATATTTTGCACATTTATTTGGTGTATCCTTACTAGTTCAAAATGCAAGCATTACCTTACCTGTTTCTGTTTAAATTGATATGCATTTGATTTATTGGAAGGAAGTGCATCACTATGTCCAAATTTTAGGGAATTATCAGGAACATCGAGTGAGAGATAACCTGACCCCCCGCTCAGCTTCTCCGTTTTTTGATTAGTCACAAGAACACGATCTACACACATAGCAGCCATCTTCTATTACCTATTCTCTTCTGAATTAGAACAGGAAACTGTTTTCGAAAGAGTTTCACGGTATTCTTGCCACAGAATACAGTCGTAGTACTCGTAAGAACAACTGAACTGCAAAGCAGCTTGCGGACTACACCGATTTCTACCTGTTGTAACTTGTACAATGACATGTCAATATATATATCATCTTGGTCATGGGTTGTAATCTAACCTGTCATGTCGGATAGCGATGTCCGTATGGACTAAAGGAGTTTCAGGTCGTAGTTTCTGAGCTCTCTGTACAAGATATCGTCAAATCAGATTTGGAAATTTTTCAAAGTTCCTGACAAACCCCCCAGTTGTGCCTCAAGAAATTAATTTCAGTTGACAATTACAATTGGATTATTTCAGTACATTGATCGGCATTTTAAAATGCTGTAGAATCACTGAAATTCTTGGTGCCTCCATTGTTGTCTCGACATGGTTTGTTGTTTATGCAGGTAAAATCTTTGTCAAATGCAGACATACAGCTAGCTCCGAGAACTTCACTTCCAGGTGCTCCATATTTCTGCTTGGAAACAAAGTAATTTTGACTCCGAATCACAGATTGTGTGTCACCCAAAAAAGTAAGAACAGATTGGCGGAAACCATGCTGCAATTTTTCGATTGTTGTCTTGATATATTTTTTTATTTATTCAGGTAAAAACATTGTCAAATTCAACCATATAGCTACCTCCGAGAACTACACGTCCTGGTGCTCCTTATTTCTGCTTGGAAACAAAACAATTTTGACTTCAAATCACAGATTGTGTGTCACTCAAGAATTAAAGCACAGTTTGGAAGCAACCATACTACAATTTTGTCGGCGAGCCCAGAGTTCCATGGTGTACAAGACTTTTGAGGCATTACAAATGGTATCAGAGTATATTCCGTCTGCCGCGCAAAAAATGGTCCAAAATCCAAATTGCTCACATATGCACCAGCTAGGGCCTCAAGTTCAGAAATTGAAACTTCCATTTTCCAACGTTAGGTCATGATGTCTGAAGAATCAAAGTACAATCCTAATGTGTTCTAAATTGTTCATTGTACTTGAACGTTAGTCTGGTCACTGGTGATACAGTATACATCCATCGCTAGTGCCATTTTTTATTAGGAAAGGGTTCCTGTGCAGTTGAAAGGGGATTGCAATTTAAACAGTCCTCAGTTATCAGCGTCGTCCGATCGAGCCAACGAACAGCCCAAATCGTCCAACAATGCCTTACTACAGTAAAAAAATGGTGGTGCAGTTTTTAAACAGTATTCTCGAAAGGTCTGAAACATCGTTTTTTTATCGAGTGGTCCATGTGAAACTGATTAAGTTGCAGTCCCATGGGACTGCATTGGATCTTTTTCCTTTTTATTAATATCGTTATCATCACTGTATTAAAGATGGCAAGATTCCTCCCTCCTCACCTATGCCACTTGTCAAGCCTCCACCAATACCCCTCCAAAAAAAGGTAATTAAGTTTAGGTCATTTCGCTTTTTTTTTACGAAAAGGATCTTTTAGTTCAGCAAAATCATGATTTTTTCGTTAAAAGACCCTAAATGAATGCCGAAAAAGAGCGTAATTACGTTTAGGTCCTTTCGATGGTTTTTTACGAAAAAGACTTTTTGGTTGAGCAAAATCGCGAATCTTTCGTGAAAAACCCTAAGTAAATGCCCCAAAAAAGCATAATTACGTTTAAATCGTTCCAGCTATTTTTCGTGAGAAGGACCTTTCGATTTCGCACAGTCGTGGCCAGTTTAAAAAAAACACCACCGAGAAAAACGATTTTTTTTCGAAAAAATCTAGATCAAATTTTTTTGCCGGGCACGGCATCGCGCGCCTCGTGTCCTCCGTCCGCGAACGCCCCTTAAAAAAACATAATTATGTGTAGGTCCTTTCAGCAATTTTTTACGAAAAGACCCTTAAAAAGGATCTTGTGGTTCAGCAAGATCGCGAAACTTTCGTGAAAGGACCCTAAATAAATGTAAAAAAAAAACGTAATTACGTTTAGATCATTTCAGTTATATTTCGTGAAAAGGACATTTCGTTTTGGCGCAATTGCGGGTGTGTGCGGTGTGTTACACCGCGAAAACATTTCTAGTAGACATGACAGCTGATCAGAAAGACGATACCAAGGAATGATGCTATATCTGTAAGTTAAAACTTCTCTTTCTGAGAATTGACCCTGAACTATTAAACATCATAGCCATCGCACACATGTTTTGATTGTTCGATACTGTTATAACAACTCACCGACGGACAACCAGAAAAATAAAGGAGAGCAAACTCGTAAAGCCAACGTCATGTCAAGCGATAAGAAAGAAACTGCACATTCGTTTTGAGAGATTTTTCTTCGTGTGGTTGCGACCTGTGAGCTTGTGACCGTGCAAGGCAGAAAGGAATGAGGGGAAAGGCATGAACGATGGCTACACGCAATTGAGAATTAGAGATGGTGTGCTCCTGGGCAGAAGAAGACAGGGGAGCTAATAACAGTAACAGGGAGCTAATAACAGTAACAGAGCTAATTAGAGATGGTGGCAACGCGTACGAAGATACAGATACTTAATAATATATGTCCGCGTACATTCCCTGCATATGTCTGCACGGCTTGTATGCCGTTCGATGAGTTGTAATGCAATTTTGGATTTCTCTTTTGTCGGGCATGTTCCTGGATGGATGAGCTGGAGCCTGGAGCCGTCCGAACGGCTGCTAAATGCTATATGCAGGTATGTTTGCCAGGATGGAATTCAAGGAAGAAAAAGCATCTGTACAACGGTTGATAGGACAGACACCACGCTCTACGCCGCCCAATCATCGTATCGCTTCGCTCCATGTGAGGACCAAGTTGCATTTTGTCCTTTTCATCGAGACAGAGAGAGAGTGATTTTGTCCATGGTACGGGCCGCGTTGTTGGTAGGCTACCATCTGCAGAACGCTTAACTGCGCAGGGCCTCCAAAAGTCGGAAAAATATCCTTAGCAATCAGACAGACTGGTGAAATTACGGTGCAACTCAACTAGAAAAAGTTTCAAAAAATTCTGAAAAAAATCATGGATGTACATCTCAGCTTACCCCATCTACATATAAAATTTCATGATCAAATTCGTCCTGTGCTAAGAGTAATAAAAAAGACAAACTTGATCATAAACAGTAACAATTACTGTTCATGATCAACTTTGTCTTTTTTGTAACTTCTAGCACAGGACGAATTTGATCATGAAATTTTATATGTAGATGGGGTAAGCTGAGATGTACATCCATGATTTTTTTCAAAAAATTTTGAAACTTTTTCTAGTTGGGTTGCACCGTGATTTCACCAACTCTCTGGTTGCATAGGATATGTTCCCCCAAAAGTCAAGGGCCCCAGTTTTGATTAGATCTTCAGTTACTTATTAATACCTCAACAAAGCTATTCTTCTACATTTAATATCTCTATATAAAATAATCTTATTGCTGGTCATGAATCAATCGACTTCGGTCATTTTGGTTCTGGTCTCATTCTTCTAATATTCACGTGTAAATTAGGCTCTAGTGCTGCAAACTAATTGACCGTTGAATGCGACTTCTGTGCTACGTCATGGGCTACAAGAGCTATATGTATCGGATCAAATCAGCTTGTTAGTCCCCTTTCATAGTCAGTTGGAACTGTCGAACTAGAAGTTTGGAACTTCAGCTTTGTTATTGAATTGTTAACACCTACTATTGTTGATCTTTCTCGTTTATCTCTGCATCCATCTCTTCGTTGTTCTAGTTTTCAAACACGTCTTCTAGAACCAGGAGATATGACTTATGGTTACGAAGGGTGCAAGACAAACAAAAACACATAGAGCTAAAGAGCTAATGTTATGACACAATTCTAAATGAAAACAGTTTTATTTTAGCAGTTAACTTTTCTTAACTATTGGCCATAATTTTAATCCCAGAGATGTTTTCATGCTTTTCTTTTTAATGGTTACACAAATATTAAAGTATAAATAAATGGCAGATACTGATTACTTACCCTTTCGCTTACTTTAAAATTTGCGTAACTTGTATTGGGATGAAAAGTATTGAAGCACCTGCTCTTTTAAGGGAACATATCCTGTGCAACCAGAGAGTTGGTGAAACCACGGTGCAACTCAACTAGAAAAAGTTTCAAAAATTTTTGAAAAAAAGCATGGATGTACATCTCAGCTTACCCCATCTACATATAAAATTTCATGATCAAATTCGTCCTTTGCTAGAAGTTACAAAAAAGACAAAGTTGATCATGACTGTTCATGATCAAGTTTGTCTTTTTTATTACTCTTAGCACAGGACGAATTTGATCATGAAATTTATATGTAGATGGGGTAAGCTGAGATATACATCCATGATTTTTTCAGAATTTTTGAAACTTTTTCTAATGGCCAGACCGCGATTTCACCAAATTGTCTGATTGCACAGGATATTTTTCCCTCTTTTAATCCAGCACGGGCCCCTTAAATTCTAAATACGGCCCTGCTGCGGCGTCGACTTGTTCGGCTGCCGCAACAGCCGTGGCCCGTCGCCCCATCGGCCGTACGCTGTGATGCATCGGCCGTCGTCGCCCGTCCAGCCGCGCTACCCCCGCGGGCTGCGGGTCGCGACTGAACATTTCTGGAGGTTTGGACGTGCGGTGGCGGTGAGCCCACGCCGGCTCCGCGCAAATTTCCACCAACATCGGCGTCGCTGATACCAACAAGGGCCACAGCCAACTTTCACGGACGAACCAAAGTCGAAGTGGTACGTACACCGTATTTACAAGCAGTTACAAGTTTCTACTCCTTGTTCGTAAGCAGATGGCCAGTTCCATGACACGCTGAGCCAATTTGTGCAAATTATAGCGTAGAAATATGATATACCAATGCGGCAATATAAACCTTCCATCTAAATCACAATACGAAATTAAGGTCCAGTCTCACACAGATACGAGCTACATTAAACACATTGCACAAAGCATCAGTGCGAACAACATTTGAGAAAGCCCACAAGCATCTAGATAGCATACCAACCAAAAGAGAACATTGCTTCAGAGATCCCTAGTCACAGAAGTGGTGACCTAGTGCTGCTATCTACAGACACACTGCAATACTACCGGTCTTGCTGATACAAGCTTCCAAGCAGGAATAATGGCAGCTCTTTCTTCATCGGCTTTCAAATGCAGGACTCGTTTGCCTGCTCAAACCGCTCAGCCTGGATAGCCGCAGCCTCCTCGGACACGAGTGCCTCCAGTAGCAGCGCCTTCACCTCCCAGGAATCGAAAGGAAAATTTCTCCTTGTGTAAGCATTGAGGAGGGCCGCGCTTCCTTGCTTCACGAGTTTGACAAAGGCGCTGCCACCAATGTCGTCGGTCCTCGTGGTAGCCTCCAATAGGGTAAGGCGTGGCCCGTACTTCTCAACGGACCTGGAGCCAAACACCTTCGACACTGCTGCTTCCTGAGGGACGATGTTGGGCCATGGTTCAGCTCCACTGCTCCAGAACCTGCAGAGTTTCACAGGAAGCAAGACAACTCCCGTTTCATAAAATTGTATTACTTGACATTGTTTTTTTTTGGGGGGTGGGGGGTGTTGGAAGAGGAGGAAACCCTCTATTTCATTTAAAGAAACCAAAATAATGGAGCTTACTGTTCTGAGTTTTGGCAGTAATGCCACCAAGCTCACACAAAGCAGACAACCTACACCACTACTTATTTACAATGCTTGCTTGGCACTGTACATGTTAAATTATCTTCAAGCCAGTCCAATCTTGAATTGGTAAAATATCCTCTAATTGGAGCCGTGTACAGAAGAAAAAAGTTCACATACCTCATATTATACAATGCGGAGGGTTGACGTATTGTTGAGGAAAGTATCAAAAACGGACTAATTTCACATACCTCATATTATAATACGATCATTTAGCTGAATACCCTCATATACGCCTAATTCCAGCTACCTTCGACTAATAGAGTTTTTACTATCCTTGGAAGATACCACCAAAGTACCCTTAAACTCTTTTACTTCTGCCTTCTAAACTTTTGATACCTCTTGATATTACCTCAACGTATATTTTGATACCTATCAAGGATGGTAAAAGTACTCATTACACAACTCTAATTAGCCCATGCGAGATTTCTCAAGAAGGAATTTCTGCATGCTATGTAATAATAATTTTTAGCCATGGTATCTATCCCCTTATAAAAAAAGAACTTAAACTGCCTCATAAACTGGTGAATCACGCTGCGTTATGATAACAAATGCATCCCCTAGCAGAGAACGCCCCCACAAGGTCACAACACTAATCTTCATAATAGGACGCCCCACAAGACCACAACTTCAACAACCAGAGCTTGAGAAGCAGAAATGGCATTAGATGCACGTAATAAATGAAAATGACGTGGCTTGCCCTGATGCCCACAAGGCTCAACCCGGAGTTATAATGGTTGTCCATTTACCATAGGCAACTCTATAGAAGTAAGCCCAATATACAGATCTGCATATGGAGGACCATGAGTTACTGCAGGAAATATGTTACTATACTACAAGTATAGTCGCTGGTTGATATGTTTTTCCCTGCTACTTGGACCATAAATTTTGTGCACTACTAGAGAATATGGGAACTAGTCACTCAAAATGTGCCCTGTATATGAATGAGCAGATGTTGTAAAACTTGACAGGATGATTCCATCGACCGTAAGTCGAAGACTTTAGCTTGGAATATACGGCAAGGGTTTTCGTGAAAGCAAATTAAAGGCTGTGGGCTCGCAAAAGCCACCTTCTTGCAACCTTGTGCAGATTCCGCTGGACCTTTTAGGCTAAAACAACATTCTTAGATCTACCCAATCGCGATAGTGGTCCCTTTGCACAGACTGTAAGCCTGAAGACGCCTAAAAATTACATTCTTCGAACTCGTCTCCAACCCACAAAAGCTACTGTTCACAGGGGCGGATCCAGAAAAATTGGTCACTGGGGTCATCGCCAACATACGGCCTACAGGTTACTTGCTTTCGGATGACTGGTCAGATTGGATGAGCACGGGGCTAGGGTCCAAGCTAATCTGCCGCCGGGGCCATCAACAGAGTTTAGCGGAGGATATAAAGTATTAATACGGGGCGTCGGGGTCACCGGACCCCGGCGCCACAACTGCAGATCCGCCCCTGACTGTTCATCGCATTGGTCATCTCCTGGGCATGTGGATGCGAGCGGTGTCGATTTCCCTTGGGTAAGCTACAGAAGCTTGCCGTTTCCACATTTTGTGCATTGGGAATATGTAAGTTGAAATCACTAACCTTGTTTCAAGGGAAAGGTTTCTACACAGAGGACTACCCAAGAATCAAGATTCGATGCCTAGCTCAACACGGTAGTGACCACTAACCACCCATCGTTGTTAAAATAATCAAGTAAAAAGATCGAAGCTCTGCAAAGGAAGGCCAAGAAAAAATTGATCCAAGAATGGGAATGGGGATCGTGTGCTTACTGGGGTGTGCATCGCCCAACCGCTCTGGTGTAGAGGTACCCTGGCCACGCAGCATTCGCGGTGCCGTGGGTGCTATCGGTGACGCTACTCGCCTCCTCCTCCTCCTCCGCACCAGCTCTGCCGTACATCCCATTCGCTGCCCGCAAGGATGAACTGAGGAGGAACAGGAAGCAGGCCAAAGAACGGAGAAGCACCATGGAACCCATCTCTCTCTCTCTCCTCACCTTCACGGCTTCACCCTCTGTGTGGCTGCTTCTGCCTGCTTCATACAGGCTATGGAATTGATGGAGCCCAAATGCCCAATTTGAAATGACGACACTGTGCCCTGATAGCCTCCTTGGGATGCACGTTCACGGGGGCCCAAACGAGAGTGCTGCTGCTCTATTTACTGGTCATCATGCTCTCGGTGTGATATTTGCATTCCCGTCCTTCTGCTCTGCACATATTTGTGTCCAACTCCAGGCCTTAGCGTTCGGCAGAAAAATGCGAGTATACCGAGGTGCGTTTTTTACTGAGAGATTTGGCTACTCGCCACTTTAAACATTTGCTTCGTAAAATTGCTACTGAATCCATATTTCATTGATTCAGATGATTCCATATGTCATTGACTCAAGTGGTATCATATTTAAATGGTTAAATCTTTAAATGGCAAATAGCCAAATCTTACGTTTTTTACTAAAGCTGAGTTCTTCTTTATCGGTGTATCTATCTCCTATTGGCGTGGATAATTAGGGTTCACTATTTTGAGGAACTTGTTGGACTCCAATATTGATTTCAAAGAAAGATGGGTGGTTTGCAGTTCCCACGAGTATTTTTGGTATTTCCCCTCCAGAAAAGGAGGAACCTCAAGATGTTTCCTTTTTCTTCCTCATGATCTTGGCAAAATCTAATTTATGAGTCTCAAACCGTCACTTCCTTTAGACGCAATCCGGTACAATTGTACAAAGCGTTTACTAGTACAGTTACAACTGTACAAATCGTTTACTAGTACAGTAACTGTACGAAGGGAGCGACGTGCATGTTTCCCTGCTTTTATCAGTGTAGCGGGAGCGTGAGAAGATTGCGAGGACAGAGCCACGATGTGACAGAGATTCCCTCTTTTTTTTTTTTTACTTTCTCAGTGCCAACTGCTCAGCGCTAGAGGTGTTGCACTCGAACCGGTTTTTTTTTGTTTGAGGAACGATGGGTACGATCTGATATAAAGTGGATTGTACTGTGTTAGTATGGTACTGTAGTATGAGCTATGTCAGATTTGAGAATCGGGCACAATTGGCGGCACAACCGACAGCAATATGTTGGTACGGTCAGGCACGAAGCACGCCGCGGCACGACGGCTCAGCCACGGGCCAGCGGCAAGGCACGTCGGTTGCAGCAGGGAGGCAGGGCACTAGAGCGTGGGGGAGAGGAGGGGGATTTTCCTGCCGATGCCACCATCCATCGAGGCCCTGACGCCTCGACTCTCTCGCCATGCCACGTCTGCCATGGTCGTGCCTCCACTCCACCCCGTCGTACCACCTCGCGGCCTCGCCTCGGTGCCCCCGCCACCTCTACTCCACCCCACCATGGCCGCAAGGCCTCGGCGCCTCCGCCACCTCCCACCATGGACGTGCACCCTTCGGTGAAGACAATAATGCAACAGTGGGCTAGAGGAAAACCCTCTCGATCCCAGAGAGGTTGGTGACGAAACCAACGAAGAGGAACACACAGGCGAGCCCGATAACACAGGGCATGATGAAGAAACCCAGCATAAAGGTTACTAAAACGCAGAGCATGAGCGCCATAGACATACCCAACAGCATAGACATCACCCCCACTATCGACACCTGAGAGAGACAGGCAAGAGAGGAGAAAGTGCTAAGAGAGATCGAGAGACAGTGCAAGAAGTTACTCTCTCTCGCTCGTCTCTCTCAATCTCTCTCACCCATCTCTCTCAATCTCTCCCTTGCTCGCCCGTCTCTTTCAATTTCTCTCGCCTGTCTCGCTCTTGTCACAATAGTACAAATAGATTGTATCTAAGCTCACCGAAGGCGAGCTGGGCCGACACGACACAGTGGGCGTGATGGTCTGTCACAACCTGGCACGGTTCAGGTATGAAGCATGATGGACCCATGCCAGACCGGCCCAATACGGCACGATGCCCACCTCTAGTGCTAACTTCCGAAATCATTCTTTGTCTAGGTCCTTCATTTTTTACAAATCTAACACCTCTCTGGAATCATTTATAGATTTAACCCCTTTTCTCACTGCAGAAGGCGCTTGGGGAGCGTAGTAGCCGGCGAGCCACAGTAACAGACACACTAATGTGGGATCAGCGGCTTCCGAGGATGGGCTATGTGGGAAGGATGGCCAGTGCCATGGCTGAGAAGCGCGGGAGATGGCCAGGAACGTGGGAGACTCCTTCCACGATAGGTAGCACAGAAGGTGTTATGTCATCTTTTAACGGTTTTGCGATTGGGAATTGGATCAGTTCTATAAATGCATCCGTGAGGAAGCTAAAATTGTAAAAATATGAGGAGAGATAGGTTAGAAAAGGGATGATTTGCTGACTCCCTTCGCTCTCTGTGAACATGCATGTTTGGTATGTCTAGACGGCTCGATACCCACGAGTATACAATGAGAAAGGAGCGGCCCCTATCTATGTTCCAGTGCATCACAATGTTTCTCCTGAAGCCAGTCCGGATTCAGCCCCATGGTTTTTTTCCGTATCTAGCCCTGTTCCGCTTGGTTTTACAGTTTTGGCGCCTTTCTCTGGACCACGGCTACGACAAAATGGGACTATATTTAACTAGATATGGTAGCGTGCTATTGCACGTCGTGCTGTGTGAACGTGAAAATAGGGACGTGATGTAGGTAAGGTAGTAAAGATGTATATAAGTGTTAATGCAAGTATACGCACAGGTGAAGCATTGGCTGCGTGGAGAAGGTGATTATGGTGTTTATAGGGTGACAGGTGTGGTTAGCTCGGTGATAACGTGCGGTTGGTAATGTTGTGTAAGGTCAGCGTATTGGCGTGAGTTTTGTGCGCGTATCCACCGTGTTAACAGAAAAGGTGTGTGTGTGGATGTGCGTTATAGCAACTAAGCTGAGTTGCGTGCGATGCCGCGCCGACGAGAAAATCTGATCCAAATTTTTCTGCAAAAAATACGCAATTCCAGTCTATTGTGTCGAAAGAACCGGCGCCCGTGTCGAATTTGCGGAATTACAGGGTATTTTTTTGCAAAATAACTGGCGAAAGGACTTGTTTGTGATCTGTAGAAATATCTCTTTCAACGAATTACCTGGAAAATATTGGAGACCGAGCTGGAAAACCGAGGTGGGAAAATAGTCCAGAGGAAAAACGACGAAAAATTATCAGAGACGACAACCTTCTTTTGTCGAGCCTAACACTCTACGCATTCACCGAGTAATAATACATGTTTTAAAAAATATCAGAGATCGAGATGGAAAAGCGAGCCGAGGAAAGAGTCCAGAGATAGAGCTGCACACATATTTCTAGTGACGAAAACATTTTTCCCGGGTAAAACGGAGAAAGGACCTAGACGTAAGGAGTAAGGGCCTATTTGTTATGTTTTTGGACCTGTCCGCTATCCTGAAAAATTAGAAAAGGGCTTGCTCTCAATTTGAATATAACGGGACCCTTTTTCCGTAAAATAGCGCACGAGAGACCCAAACGCGATTCACAAAAAAATATCTTCCCCTCACAAAAAATCGTGAAGGACCTATTCGTAATCTCGAGGGACCTATCCGTAATTTGAAGAAACGGAGGGGTTTTTTCGCGAATGCGCCTAGGGGGACAGCTGGCTACGCTCTCCATCCGGGGAATCCATGTGACATTATAGGGTTAATATTCAATACTGTGAAAGGTTCATGGTAGCATAGCCACAAATAGCAGCATGTCAGTTCGGATGGGCCTATCGCAATAGATGATCTATCGCTACCAGATCATGGTATGACTTGGCCCTGTTTGGGAGAGTTCCAGATCCCAGTTCCAGCTCAGATCTGAAACTTATAGGCTAAAATAAAGTAAATTAAGTTTATATTTTTGGTCTAAAATGTAAACAAGATAATCTACCTAAACACCTTTAATGTACCCACAGCTTCAGCTCCATAAATTTATAGAGCTAAAAATTTTGATGGAGCTGAAGCTGTCCCAAACACCTCTTTACTGTCTCGTTACTAGATAGATCGTCCTATTGCTCTACTTAGTCATCCTCCTACAATCATACCTACTGTCTTTGCAACACCAACTTGCTATGGTATCATACAGCATCAGAAGATCCTTAGAGACCAAAATTACAAATACTTACAATCAAGAGCCAATTCCACAGCAAAAATAGGCTCGGGCCGTAAACGCCAAGGACTAGTTTCTGCTGCCGGTGTACGAGGAAAATTGTCCTCAAGTTCTTCGGTTTGTTCTCACAAGTATTGCCTTGGAATTTTTCTTAGGGAAAGTTCTTTGGAAATTTGAAGTGGAATTAATCTACTTGGCGGTCGTAAATTACAGGGGAAATGGCTGGCTCAATGATGCAACACAAAAGGTGTAATATATTATATATTAAAAGCTCATAAAAAGTTGCTAAGAAAAAAGAGAAATATGATAGAAATTCTCACCAAAAAAACATTAAGCCATTAATCTGGTAGACCTTAACTAAGTTGACCTATAGTAATCATTGAATGTTATTATTTAAAGAAAAACATCTAAATGTCTATCTAGCTTTGATTTTCATAAGAACTACAAATTAACATCCGTACATAGCTAAACTTCAAAATAAAAATTATATAAAAAATACTAGTTGAATTTGTATATGAATTCTAAGCTAAAACTAATATTTAATATTAAATAAAAAATAACAACAAAATTAACAACTTAGATTAGAATAAAGATTCCACATTAATTAAGTATAATAAAATAACAGAAATTTGAAATAAAAAATAAAAGTAAATAAGCCATTTTACTTGTGTACAAATCCCAAATTAAATCCTGTACATAGATAAAATTTGGAATAAAAATTAGATAAAAACCAGAGTTGAATTTGTATATGAATTCTAAATAATAAAAAATAACATAAATTGGGAATAAAAATAAAAGGAAATTAACCAATTGATTTTCATATAAACACTAAATTAATACAAATTAAAAATTAATTAAATAAGAAATAACAACAAAAAAATAATAGAAGAATATAGAAATAAAAGAAAATTAGAGATTGTTTTTTAATTTGTGTGAAAAATATAATTTTTTATTCGAATTAAAATTTTAGAAATATGATAATTCGATAAATAAATTAACATGAGGTAAGAAATTTGATTTGTGTATTTATAAAATTTTAATTATTATATAATAAAAGTTGATGGCAGATTTTTTAGGTCACTAAGAAAATATAGAATATGCTAAAAATTGTCAAAGAAAAGAAAATATTATGACTCTTCATTTGGTGGACTTCCACAGAATGAAGATATTAAAAGGGTGATATATCAATGGTTGTTCACTTAGCTATACCAGTATAAACAATATGATATGTGACGAATATCCAGGGGATAGGTATCCCTAGCGGCCCAGGAGAGGCATATGGGCCGCCACCGCGCCTGGGCCTCAAACAAAAAGCCCAGCATGGAGGCCCACGACCTCCGACCAAGCCGACCCCAGAGAACGGTCCGACCAGACGCTCACGGACCGACGCCCGCGACCTCATACCTAACGACCGAGGTTGACCCAACCAACAGGTTGGACCGACGGCCGCCTTAACGAGCTCGGTTCGTCTTCACCGAAAAGCGACGCCGATCATCGAACCAGCCCTCATCGTCGCTTAGATCGGCCGACGGCGACTCATCACAATCGAGCGGGACGGACACTACGCCCTTCCCAAGTCGGTCCCCAAGGTCGACACCCTCGGCGTAGCACCGACACAGCCGCAGAGCGGCAAAGGCCGTTCCGGAGGGACGGACCGAGCCGTCACCCTACCGCTTCACCAACCCAACGCAGGACGTACAACCACCCGTCAGAAGGCCAGTCTAGCGATCAGACACCGAGGCAAAAGACTGGACTCCAAGGCATGGGGAGTCCCATCCATTTTTTCCCTTTTGCGCACTCCCGTGTAACCTCCGCGCCACCACCCTCCCCAGGCTATATAAGGGGAGGCGTGGCCCTTCGGAGCGGAAGACGATCTAGGCAGTCAAACACAGCACCCCCGAGTCACCCTCGTAGTCATTCCGAGTAATCCCTGTACACGAGGCGCCCCGAGCCCGAGCTCAGCCCTCGCTTGTAACACGACGGATACACCGGAATGAATAACATCCGACCACCACACGGACTGGAGTAGGGACGTTCAGCCCGAACCAGTATAACTCTTGGACCTCTTGTCTTTTGGTCTAACCATTCAAGGAGCGGGAGCGCGTAGCCCCTCTAGACCTACAAATTTACTCGCCGGTTCTCGAAACACCGACAATATGTATTAAAAGTAGTGAAAGAAAGAGAAGAGTATTGCAATAATGAAACTAAGGGATGATGATATAATTAAAAAATGTTATGTTATGTTGACTGTTTTGTTTTTAATTTATTTGGGGATGAAAGTTTTGATCACATGTAAGAGATTCACTTTTCTAGTCCCATGACTTTTTTTTTTGGCAAATCTAGCATTCTCCCAAATATAATTGCAAATCTAACCGTTAACTTTGATATGTGGAGAAACCAATCAACGATGCATAATTTTGGGTGGAGCGGAGAGAAGAGAGAGAGAGAGAGTGCAAGTTGCTACTAGGCTGTAAGTAGGGGTGAAACCAGGTCGGATACAGACGGATATTGCTTGTCCCATATCCTAACCCATATTTTTTTTCGGGATTCGGAGTCAGATACAGATACGAATTCGGATTATTCGGAATTCGGATACGGAGCGGATACCTGACGGATTTGGGTCGGGATCGGATATCATAATCGGATAGTAGTATAGTACATAATTGTGTACGTAAAAGAACGAATGAAGCATTAACCTTACAACATTAGCTTTAAGTCATAATTATTTCAACATATAATAGTAGTATAGTTAGAGGTGCAATTTAGTGACTCAACTAATTTCAGTAATTTGAATAGAAAAGAAGTTTATCAAATAAGTTGAACAAATCAATTTAGGTAAAAGCATTATGTCATCACTCTATTTGTTTGTTGATAGATTTGTTGAAGTTCACGCTTAATAACAAAGTAGTGTTTTTTAGTGCTAGTATCAAACAACTATTCTATCTATCCAATAATGAATCAAATTAATGGAGGAATAACTGATTTTATCCAGATATCGGGTCGGATATTTACCAGATATCGGGTCGGATATTGCTCTTCCCATATCCTAACCCATATTACATGAGATTTTTTGGATACAGATCAGATATTGCTCTTCCCATATCCTAATCCATATTACATCGGATTTTCCGGATACGGATAACATCGGTACGGATTTTAAACGGATTCGGGATCGGATCGGACGGATATTTCCTGTCCTGTTTTCACCTCTAGCTGTAAGCTTTCGTATGTGAATGTATCACATGCATCTGATATAATAAAAAAATCATGTGACATTGACTTATTCCTTTGGTTTTAGATGAAATGATATAGCGTTCTTTACAGCGATGAATATAGGACAAAAATAGATGGGCTCCTATGTCGAAGCTCTAATTTAACGTAAGTATATTAATTATATGTCTATTGGTCTGTTGCCAACTAAATTCAAAATTCATATATAATTAGAAAGAAAACAAGTGAAGAATCAAAATATAACAAGTGTGTTACCCTGCTAATGGATAGAACAATATAAATATGTGAGGACAGATCATCAAGCATTCAACATGTAGATAAAAATATAAAACTTAGTGATGCAATTTCAATTTGTGAATACTTATAAAAATAAAATTTGAAATAAAATTTATGAAGGCACTAGTACTGAGTACGACATAATTTCACTCTATGATTTTTCATCTCTTTAAAGCGTCGAATGGTTCTTTTATTATCTAGGCTTCTAAATATCTCTTTCTCAGTGTAACACACCATCAAGTCATTGAACTAATTATCTGCTATGTTGTTACGCAAATTTCATCCGCTAAAAATCCATCTCCTGTAGATACGAAATTTTTAGACGCTTGAAAAAAAGATGCTCCTAGTGTCCATCTTAGTAGATACAAGAGTTGCTATTAGGGAAAAAAGTACAGTTCTGGGCTCACAATCTGAGCAAATAACTTAGGACTGTTTAAAATGTTCATGGATTTATCTTGCTGCAAGCTACAAAAATTTAAAAGAAATAGATTATGGCTGTGTATGGCAAGAAATAAAGACAATCCTCATGCAAAGCCCATTACCCATTCTCTGCGCAATGAACTTGATAGATTGAATGCAACACTCTGTCAGAACAAATCGGTGAATACTTACAAACTCTGACTGTACTTGAGCAATTCGACAATCATCATGTTGGTGCTTTAGAAACAGAGACCACTACACAACAGTTTAGCCATCAATTAACCTCACATCAGTCCCTAAAGTCTGCAGTGCTCAAATTGACAGTTTGTTCTTTGCTCTATATATATCAGACACCACGATCTATTGAAACGTATACATTAATAATAATGTAAAATAGGGAATCTTTTGCTTGCTTTTGATATCACATTCGCAATCAAGATCCAGCATACCAGCCCAACGAACAAAACAACGCTCAAACTAACCCAAAGCAATTAAAAGTTTTGTCTTTCCGCACACTTGGGCAATCTTAGTTCATAGGAACTAGACCAGAAACCAACTGTGTATTAAGCAAACGACACAAGATTGTTACTTTCGCTCAGTCAAACAAGAATTAAGCACAATGATAAATCTACTTGTGATAAAAAAAAGAGTATATTATCAGAAAGAGTGGGCATAAGCATTGGGGCAATTTATACCGAGCGTCCGAGCCTATTCGTCGTCCTGCCGTCCTGGGCTCCTCTTCTAGCGATTAGTCCAAGGCTCTGAGCTACTAGGCGCTAGGCCGGCCGCCGGCGTTCCCCGCCCACGCGAAGTGCATCCTCTCTCGCCCGCAGGCTGCAGCCCCCCGACAGCGCTCGCCGCCGCCGCCGCCACTCGCTCGTCTTCTCGGTTGCCCGCGGCCCGCCTGCCCTGGCAGCCGACACCTTGCCCTCGATGCCATGCGCACGCCTTCTTGGTTGTCTGCCTACCCCGGCACCTCGCCCTCAACACCCCGCCGACTCTGGGTCTCACAGCCACCGCCATGGCTCTACTCGACTGCTCTTGCCTTTATCGCGTGGCAGCGTGAGGGATACTAGGGTTGGGGGAGGAGGGGGTTCCGTCGGCGATCGGAGGTGGGGCTGAAGCCCTAATAAGCCCCTACATTAGATTCGCCCTTGATTCTTTAGTAGCGATATCGCGTTCCGTAGTATTTCTCGTATCCTTAATATTATACAAACATACGTGATTGCTGAATAAATTAGTATTTTCAGGTATAAATCGAACAGAAGATAATTTATGAACACAAACTGATTGTGAAGTTTACGCTTTAAACATAAGAATATTGCAGACATACATGTAATCAATCTACACATATGTCTCTCTAATATACTACAAAACAATAGTAACAAGATTGGAAATAGTGGATATATTGAAACGTACCGATCTGGTTGAACAGAACCGGAGACGTGGAGTGAAGCCGAGGACCCCGTTGCGACGACATAGAAGACGATGACGAACGGAGAGGAAGTAAATCGCAAGCAGTCGCGCCGAGTGCTTTCCAAAAATCTTATTCGCCCTCTTCAGTGCAGAATCTCAAGAGCGACGATTTTCGGAGACCTGGAAAATCCTAGGGTTTTTCTGTTCTACTCTCAGGCGGAAGACCGCGTGGTATTTATAGGAAAAGATCGCAAGATCAAAAGATGATGCGGCTTCCATATCTCGTAACCAACCACGGATTTTCCGGAGAGCTTAATAAATTGCAAAAGGAGCCGCACGCCCGCGCCCCGGGCGAGGCGAGCGTGAGTTCTTCTTTTTCTCTCCCACATAAGCTAGTAGGATGGAGCACACTCCACTATTTAAGTTGGCGTTGATCCACTTCAACTAGCAATATGGTACTAAAGAGTTTTACACCTCCCCCATATGGTGAGCCTTTGAAATTTATTTGGAATTATTCCTAAATATTTATGGGCTTAGCCCATATATTCCAACAGTGATTTCGGCATGAATATCGTACCCTTGATGCACTAGAAGTCCATGTCACGTCGACTTTTCCACGCGCATGCTTGTGTCCAACTCGAACTCAGCTACTAGCCTAGCGACCGCTTGGATGGTTACCGATCAGAGCTACTATACTATGCGCCCACGTTTTCAGGAGGATTAGAAGACCAAATTCGACCCCTTTTCTCGTGCTCTTTCGTCAACCTCGCCTACTGGACCGGTTAATCTCATCAATGCCTATCTATGAACGCATAGCATACTGTGTCGGATGAACGCATGTGCTGTTTTCAGGCCAGCTTCGGTCTTGGTTGCCGTAGGCTCTTCGGCTGCAACCCAAGTGGTCTTGTACGTTTGTTTTCTTCGCAGAACTGCCCGTACGTACGTGGGTTGTCGAAAAGGAGGACGACTCATGCATGTGTTGATCGATCCATGGTAATAGAGCATCCATAGACCATGGATCGTGTGAGCCCATGTATACTACTGGTCCTACGACGACACGTCACTTACCGGCGGCACTGTCTCACGAGTATTTCGTACGATCAGACAAGCACGCGTACTTATCGTGCTGAGTCAGAAGTGCACTTCTCCACTTAATTACTACTCGATTGGCAGAGGCTGCTCCACTTAATTAGGTCCAACTCTATCCGCCAGCCACGAAGCTACTCAGCACCAGCGCCGCAGAACATATCGTCAACCTGGTACAAATCTTTTTAATCAATCGAAAATATAAATAATAATTATATATCTTTTATTTATATTTTAATATTTATGTAACTTTTAAGAAGAGGTGTATAGAAGCGCCTCTCGTACATTTGTAGTGTATGCTCCCGTAGGAAACACATAACCGGGAAAGGCAACTAGGGATGGCAAAATTACATAGTCATGGGAATGGGTTTGATTCAATAGTTTCAAATTGGGGAGACCCATAACAATTAATTAATATAAATTAAAATAATAGAAGGTTAATTCAAGATTTTCAAGCATCGTTCGAGATGTAAGATAACTTTCATGATTATATACACTATATATTTTCCTTTAAACATAGAAATTACAAATGAATTGATTGACAATTGATGGTTGAAAATTTGATTGTGAGGTGAATTTAATAGATAGCGGTATGGGCGTGGTATGTACCCATGACATTTGTAGTGTGGGCTCCTAGGTGTAACACATGAACATCCCTAAAGGCAACAAGAGCTCTCTCACTGGTTGGGACATATACGGAATTTCTGTGAGAATACCGCGTTCAAAACAGAGTCAAAATTAGTTACATACATGCTGAGTTTATTTGTTTAGGTTTTGATAAACATTATCGGATGTTTTTGCTAAAATCACAAATTTGGGGCAACATTTTTGTTCAACTCTTGCAATAGCATAACATTTTTTTCAACACTTGCAATATCATTTCTTGTACCACATTTCTCTGTTGTTAAAGAAAATGTTGCACGCGTTGGAAAACAATGTTGCATCCAGAGAAAAATAGTCGTGAGAAAAAATATTGCAAGCGTTGAACAAAATGTTGCAAGAGGCTACAGCGTTACATGTAACATTAGAAAATTTGGTTGATTTTTTGAAACATCAAGTGATTCCTAGACACATTTGTTTAGTTTAACTACCATTTTCAGTTTCTACATAACATATTTTATCTTTTTTTTACAACAGTTTGGTTGTATAATAATCGATTGGTTGTATATCAGATGGAAGATATAATCTTCCATTATCTAATAAAACTACCCATCTTTGCGACAGCTTTAGCTCGTTTGTTATGATACCACAGTTGAGCTCGCTTCGGTCTTGAAAGATATAATCTTCCGTGTATCTAATAATAACTAGCCATTTCAAAAAAACTACCATTTTCAAGATTGAAATGAAAGTCTCTCAGGTCATGCCGAGGATGCAGACGCATTCCAAGACTGCAATAAGTACCGAAGGGACCCATAAGGCGTGGTTCATCCTATGTATGCTCATATATAGTACAACTATACCTAATCGGCTGACTTGAAAACAAATTGTTTGGTGTATTTGGACGTCACAAGTGAGAGTGAGACTTTCAAAACCAAACTGTCTTAGACTTTCAAAACCAAACTGTCTTCGTGCATAACCAGGGGTGATGGTTAACCTGTTCTGAACCTTAACCTTCAATAATGCTATGGGACAAGTGATTTCTTCAAAATCTATCAGCCTTCTGATGAAGTGGACTTAAGTTCCATGATATTATAAACATATATTAATTCCAGCAAATCTTGTGGCAGATTGGACACCGGAAAGGTCAGCCTTAGGCTTATACGTCGAAAGGCGAAATGCGCACTGAACCAGGTTCCTTTCGGTAAACATCGTTCCATGAGCTATCGTTAGGCATGCATCAGGTTGGCGCGTTTTAAGTGAACATCCTGCCATGTGGTATCTTTGATGTGAACAAAATTGTCCGGGCGCAGATGGTTCCGGGTTGGATTCCAGCCCCGAAGGGCCTCGGTTCGTCGCCGGAGACTGACAGTTTATCACGAGATACCCATCCCGATGGGGACTTAAATCGCACAGCATGAGGCGAGGAACCTACGTTCGGTGCCACGTCACACGTGACACATTTAGGTTCGACGCACGTGTAGATTCACTATGTAAAAAAGTCATTATTACAGCATTTAATGTGCCACAGCGGGATGGATGGATGGCCAAAGCCAAAAAAATCAACGGCTCACCTTGAGGCGTAGAGAGGGAGGCTACTTGGCACTTCTTTCAAATAGACTAGCAATAATAGCGCGCTACGCTGCGTCTTTTTGTAGAGTCGATAGGACCCATCGGCGAATCCATGGGTTGCTATAAATCTTCGATTAAATCTATGTTTTTTTTAGAAAACGGGAAATTTGGTTGAATTTTCGATCTCCGTCTATAAACCTTCGCCGAATCTGTGTTTTTTTTGTGGTGGAAACATTTTTTCCGGGAAAAGCATGTTTTTTTGGTGGCGAAAATATTTTTTTCGGGAAAAACGGAGGTGATAAGTTGCTATAAATCTTCGACGAATCTGTGTTTTTTTTGTGGCGAAAATATTTTTTCTGGGAAAAGCGTGTTTTTTTGTGGCGAAAATATTTTTTCCGGGAAAAACGGAGGTCGGTAGGACCCGTTGGCGAATCCATGGGTTGCTATAAACTTTTGACGAATCCGCGTTTTTTTAGAAAACGACGGCCAAGACCCGTCGGCAAATCGATAAGTTGTTATAAACCTTCGACAAATCTGTGTGTTTTTTTTGTGGCGAAAACATTTTTTTCCCGAGAAAAATGTGTTTTTTTTGTGGCGAAATTTTTTTCCGGGAAAAACGTGTTTTTTGTGGCGAAAACATTTTTTCCGGTAAAAACGGATCGGCAAATCGATAAGTTGCTATAAACCTTCGACGAATCTGTGTTTTTTTGTGGCGAAAACATTTTTTCCGGGAAAAACGGAGTCGAATCTGTGTTTTTTTTGTGGCGAAAACATTTTTTTTCGGGAAAAACGGAGAAAGGACCTGAACGTAAGAACCAGGGACCTCTTTGTTAATTTTTTGGACCTATTCGCTATCCTGAAAAATTAGAAAAGGGCTTACTTGTGATTTGTAATTAACGGGAGGTCTTTCCGTAAAATACCGCTCCAGGGATCCAAACGCGAAGAAAAATAATATATTCTTGTCTCACAAAAAATCACGAAGGACCTTTTTGTAATTCGGAAGGACCTATCTGTAATTTCGAAAAACTGGAGGGTTTTTTTGCAAACTGGCTTAGGGGCACGTGGCTCCCCTGATCTCACGCCATTTTCTCCCGCTATAAAGGGTGTAACCATTTGCAAGAAATATCTTTTTCTCTGGCCTTGAAAAAGTGGTGTATGATATATATTATCTGTCATGCATGAGGAGCTCAATAGTTTTTAGGTAGCTATAGAGCACATAGAACTCGTAGGGCTGCTACTAAGTATTAGGAGCTCGATACGAGATATGTCGAGCGCGTGAGCTTCTGAGCTCGAGTAACAAAACAACGAGGTGGGCTCGGTAGCGCAGGCGCTCGCATCTGATCTAACACGGGCACGGAAATTTATCAAGCTGTCTGGACGCGACAAGTGATATGTATTGACTACCACCTTTCTGTGATCGGAAAAGAGATTATTTTTATAATTTTTATTTGAAAGTGAGCTAGATTTTCAAAACGGATGTTGATAAACATCACCCGGATGTTTTCTTAGATAAAAAACATCCAAATTATAAAGCGTTGGATCTACTTTGAAATTCGTAAGCCGTAAAGGATTTTATTGGAGGTAAGAGGTTTAGGATGTGCATACTTTGATTTAAAAGTTTAAAATTTGAATGTTTCAAGAAACAAAACATGTGGATGAAAACTGGACACACCCTTTCAAAACAATGTTGCGCGGAGGCTAGAAAAATCTAAGCTTTCAAAACAATTAAGGACGAGGCTGCATGCTGGGCTGCGGCAGGAGCATCGCATCTCCGCGCTCTTATTCCGACCCGGTTGTAAAGGCCAGCTCGATGTGCCTCTTTTCTCTGTTCTGTCTCTCTTCCCAAACACTCTTTTTTTTCGATTTCCTTCCCCCTCCTCCCTCCTAGGGGTGCGACCTTCGCACTTTGTATCTGCACTTTCTATTTCTTAATATATTTCACGGCGAAAAGCCGTTTAAAAAAGAGAGAGAGGGGGGGCGTGCACGCGCAGAAACCAACAAACAGCTCGGCGATTTCCTACGTGGCGGGGCAGGAGCGCGCGTGACGACAGGTGGTCAACAACCGGTGTGGCCGATTACGTGGGCAAAGTGGCCGGGTTGCTGCGGACGCCCGCTGGTGCAGTTCCTCTCCTCAGGCCAGGCGGCGGCGCCTCTTGGTCGCGGCTATAAAGCACGACCCCGCAAGGGCAAAAGCCGCAAACGCCACCCACCACTCTCTTCTTCTCTCGGTCCGACCGACCCGCGCCCTCCATCCCCTGTGCGCCTCGGCCTCCGGCTAGGCTCGCGCCCCATCTCATCCTCGGATTCTGGTACGCAATTCTGCAAACCCTTCTTCCATTTTTTTTTATCTCCCTTTAGTGCAACGATGATGGAGCCATGTAGGTGAGGATTCGATATCCTCCTTCCCGTGAGCCGTGGGGAGTGGTTTTACTCTCGTGCCGTCCTTCTCGTGATCGAAGTAAGTAATCGCTGCGCGCGCGGGTTGAATCGTGGAAATTGCGAGTTGATTCTCTGCGCATGCACGGTGCCCCCCGTTCGTTCTCCCTTCCATCCATTGTTCTCGCAGCCGTGTGTTCATCCTTCCGTTGCCTTTCGATGAATTGCTAACGAAATGCGTGACATGGGGCCCGAAAAGGGACCAGCTTAGACAGCTTGTAAGATGCCGCAGGCGCCCATGAAATCTCCCGCTGTTCGCGACATATAGACCAAACGATTTTGTATTTGTCTAGGCTTGTGATCTTGCACAAAAAGCTGGCAAGCTGAATTAATTATTAATGGGCCCCTTTGATTCGAATCTGCTAGAGGTCTCGCGGATAGATTCTGACGTGAACGCGGATTCGAGATGACCTCGATTCGGAAGCACAACTCGCCGGGACAGGCAGACGGAAGAAAATTGCCACGTATGGTGCTCAACTGTGATGACTTTTGCCGCAGAATGGATGCTGCCCTTGCTGAGGACGCTCGAGTGCCGCCCCTTTCGCCGCGTGATGGCCGCCCCCGGCAGTTGCCTTCCTGGGGCACCAGCTTTATTTGAATCCCCTAGTTCCTGATATTACTCGCTATGAAACGTTCAACAAAAATAGAGAAGGCAATATATAGAATACATGAATTTTAAGTAAAAAGATATTGAAGAAAAACTATGAACGTACGAAGACGTAATTTACTGTACAAGGAGAGATTACAACTACAAGTACAAAAAACTTCAGCATATCTAACTCTATGACTAGGGCAATGTTAGAGAGAAGAGTTTTGAACCGATAAGAAAATCTAAATCAGAGTAGTGGCATCTACCGCGATGCTATGTCAGATATGGCTCGATGAACATGTTCAATTTAATCATGGATCAAATCATACTTTATAGAGTTTTTATCATTCTTGACGATGTATCACTAAATTACCTTTAAACTTTTGTACTTGTTGATATCTTTAATCTTTAAAATTTTAATCTATCTTAGTAGTAGATATATATATTTTTGGTAGGACGATGAAGTTTCCGCACTTAACATTGCGGTAGTTGGACGGATAGAGTTGTACGCATCCTTCTCTTATCCTTTTTACTCTGCAGTCTCCACCTGCACGGCTGCACGCAAGCATATGGGTGAGTCGAGTGGACGTGGGCTCGTCTCTGTTGTATGCTGGGTTCCGGACACTTCTGTGTCGCTTGAACGGCTCTGCTGCGATGTAAAAACGATGCTATTTTGTCGGTTGCTCTTTTTCCACCCCTTCCATGTGGGGGTTGAAATGTCGAGTTTTTTACTGTTTTATTGGATCTGGACCATATTACAAATTTTATTTTCGGAAAATACATTGGAGGCAGCAAAAATACAAAATTTTGGTGAGATTTTATAATTTTAGACAAAATAAAACTTAGATTCAAAAAGCAAATTTCAAATCCGGAATGTTGAGGCCAGCAAAACCAAATTTTGTCTTTTTCAACCCCTTGTTAAATGGTCTCCTGAGACTAAAAAATATATATAAAAAATTATATAAGCATTTATCTATATTTTCTATCTATTTGAAAGCAAAATAATAAGTATAATACCGATGCCCATAATTTACTATTAGCAACTATCAATAAACCTATTCGCAATATATAATACCGCTGCCCATATTTTACTATATAATTCATGCAACATTACCATAGCAATATATTATGTTTTCTACCATTCACTAACATCCGTGTCTTGAGCCAATGTGCTTTCGACAAAATCATTCATCACATTTTATGTTTTCTACCATTTACTAACATCCATGTCTTGGGTCGATGTGCTTTCGACAAAATCATTCATCACATTTTACTATGACGTGTATACCATATTACTATCACAATAACTTATGTTTACTACATTTACTGACACCTATGTTCACGATCTTTTCTGCTTTTACTCTTTCATCCATATCATATTACTACTTTTATAACTAAGTTTAACTACGGCAAACAAAATCTCTACTTTGTAGGGTTACATAATTTGTATATGTATTTTTTTTCATAATTTTCACATGTATATCTCATAAAAGGCATTATAATTTACCAAAAAAATTGGCATAAAATCCAGTGCAAAAATTATAAAAACTAATTGAATTTGTGATCATCTTAGTCCAAAAGGTTGAAATCACCATACCAATTTGAAAGTTTTTGCATTTTATCCCACTGAGATTTGGAATCTCGGCCATGATCCAAATCTGAATTTCAGCCAAGATTTACGAAATCTTGATGAGATTTTGAACCATGATTCGAATTGAGTGAGAAAGAAGCCTAAGACCCACTTCGGGACAGCTTTTGATTGTGTAGATTTTGAATTATGGAAGAAGCTACTTTGATTGTGGAATAATTGGGGCGAGCCAACTGTGCGTGGAGGTGGAGGACCGAGCCGATGAGAATCAACGAGAATATGCTAGCACCTGAATTCTAATTTTATGTAGAATCAACAAGAATTTTGATTTTTCATTTGGTTCAAACTTGCTGATTAACATTTTATCAGGACAATAGCAATATACGTTTTTGTAAAAAATTCTCAAGCTTTATAATCATCTGAAATTTTTATAGGAACATCATTGTTGTGTTAGGACCCACCATAAAAAAATTTAAAATTTTTTAACGTTGTTTGAGTCATTTTTCGCTCGATGCAAATTCACCGAAATCTCGCCGAGATTTTAGGAATTCCAACCTAAACTTCAGATTTTTCAGTGCAAAAAAGAAAGGATTTGGAATTTTGTTTTTGCATTTCATCTGGGATTTATCCGAAATACCGAGATCTCGACGAGATTTCGGATTTCAGCCAGCCACCTCCGGGAAGTCATCCAAAAACGAGATTTCAAACTCTAGCTGCGATAAGTTAATTTTTGCTACAGTACAATGAGCCTACATTACATCGTGTATGCGATTACACGCAATGCATGTGAAAAACTCTTCCGTACCGGTGCTTTAAAAATGTGAGAGCTTTATCAAATTTTAAAGAAAATCTTTTTATAAGATGGGACATTTTTTTAGGCCAAGACAAAATTGTAGCAGGTTAAAGCATCCCTTGTTATACTAAAACCACCGCCCCATCCCTGTGCATTCGCGAAGTTCACACTGTACTGTAAGAAAATACCTACCTACATACTTACCATTCTAAGTTGTGTTGCTGCGGCAGTGTTGAGTTTGAGCTGCGGAGAATGGTGATGACCAACGTGGTGGACCTCCGGTCGGACACGGTCACGAAGCCCTCCGAGGCCATGCGGGCCGCCATGGCAGCGGCGGACGTGGACGACGACGTCCTGGGCGCGGACCCGACAGCTCACCGCTTCGAGACGGAGATGGCCAGAATCATGGGCAAGGAGGCCGCGCTGTTCGTGCCGTCCGGCACCATGGCCAACCTCATCTCCGTCCTCGTGCACTGCGATGTCAGGGGCAGCGAGGTCATCCTCGGCGACAACTCCCACATCCATATCTACGAGAACGGCGGCATCTCCACCATCGGCGGCGTCCACCCCAAGACCGTGACGAACAATCCCGACGGCACCATGGACATCGACAAGATTGTATCTGCCATTCGGCATCCGAACGGGGCGCTGTGTTTTCCGACCACGAGGTTGATCTGCTTGGAGAACACGCAAGCAAAGTGAGTTGCTCGAACACCTGTTGCTGATCTTGCGGACGATACCTAATTGGTATGCTTCTTGTTGTTGCTGCAGTTGTGGTGGAAAATGCTTATCTGTAGAGTATACCGATAAGGTTGGTGAAGTTGCCAAGAGCCATGGTTTGAAGCTTCATATTGATGGAGCTCGCATTTTTAATGCCTCTGTGGTAAGTAGTAGGGGATCAATGCTATCATTTTACTGTCTTTTAGCACCTGCCACTATGTTAGTAAAGCAACCAATAGGATAAATCTTTAAAAACAAACGGGATATCCAAGTTTGGGTACATGCATTTTTCCAGTAAGAAATTTAAAACATACATATGTGCCGTCCCAGCCTCTCAATTTATCACGTTGATTCTGTTTTTTTATGTGGATCAACTGTTGTTTTCTGTGCCAGACACTTGGAGTTCCTGTTCACAGACTTGTCAAAGCTGCTGATTCAGTTTCGGTACGTGTCAATTTGCTTGGTATTGTGTTCGATTATACGACCATATATGAATGGGCTGCAGGTAGCCAGGTAGTATATGATTCCTGATTCTATTTATATGTGAAACATAAACTTTAGGTATGCCTATCCAAAGGATTAGGCGCTCCCGTTGGATCAGTTATTGTTGGTTCGAAGGGCTTCATAGACAAGGTCTGTTCAATTCTATATGTGAATTTAAGCTGCAGAGAACATGTAATGATGGAATTCTGAACAATACTTTCAGGCCAAAATTCTTAGGAAGACCCTAGGCGGTGGAATGAGGCAGGTGGGAATTCTTTGTGCTGCTGCCTATGTTGCCGTTCGCGACACTGTAGGGAAACTTGCGGATGACCACAGAAAGGCTAAAGTTTTGGCAGGTTTCATATAGTTTCCTCACTTATCTTACTTCGCTTATTTTGAAATTCGAGTAAATCACAAGTCCTTTGTACTCTTTAGTAACTTCAGTTTCTGAACTTGTACTTCTTGTTCGTTTGCTTAGACGGACTGAAGAAAATCAAACAGTTTGCAGTTGACCCTACTTCAGTGGAGACCAATATGGTTAGTCTGCCAGATCATCTATGGATTTTCTTGTTTTCCAATATGTTCCCATAAGTAACATATCACTGTGTCTTTTTAAGGTATTCTTTGATATTGTGGATTCGCGCATATCACCTGACAAGCTGTTTCAAGTCCTGGAACAGCACAATGTGCTTGCAATGCCAGCAAGTTCGAAGAGGTAAATAGTTCAAGTCTCTCTTCGATAGATTGTTGATTTTACTCCAAGCATCTTCAGTCCCCACTCCACCCTTTTGTCTAACAAGAATTTTTCTGCTTATGTCTGCTGCCTTCATCTTCACTTTTGATTGTTAAACTCAACTACTTAGTAAAACTGTAAAAGCATTTTTATGCCTAAATTGGATTCTGACCGAAAATTTATATTGTACTATTAGTAATATCAACTATAATTATGCATGCTTCCGAATTCAGCACTTCATTTTGAACTCCCTTATTATGCAGTGTCAGGTTTGTCCTCCACTACCAAATTTCAGATAGTGATGTTCAGTATGCATTGACCTGTATTGAGGTACGCAAATCTCGGACGCTTTCTTCTTTCACTGCCCTAGTTTGCGCGTGGGTGTCACTGATACGGTCCTGTTTTCAGAAAGCTGTCGAAGAAATACTGACAGATGGTGCTAAATTTGAGCATTTGACAAATGGTACTACCACGAACTCATATGGGCACTAGATCACGTCCTTTCGGTCCTTCTGATGCATCAATTCAGTGTCCAGCTTGTTTGAGATCAATTGATCATGATACTTGTAGTCACAACTTTTCCTGAATAATCATCGCCGTTCACTCTTTGCTCGGACGTGTTATCATGTGGTGGTTCACCTCCCCATAATTGCTTGACTTTTTGTTCTTTCCTGACAGGAATGCTAACCACTAACTCTTTTTGGCTCCACTGAAACTAAACCAGGCCAATGGGGAACAAAAGAAAACGAAACTCTATATTTCTCTTTTTAAAAAAGCTATATGCAAAGAGAAGTACAACTGTGCTGGACTTACCACGAATTCACAATGTCTGCCAAAAGCTAGAAACGAATTAATTGGGCCGATCTCTTACTCTGAACATTCTGTACATGAATATCTATGTTCGTGAAACGTGATCAGCTTGGAGACCACGTGACTAGGGATCGAAAGGGCGAAAATCCTATGTTTGACGATTTATTATAGCCTGTTCCATCCTGATGGTCTAGGAAAGACCATAATACGGGAAATACTGGCCTGGCCCAGTTCTTGACAAGAACGAGAAGGTTTGTTCAATCTTACAAGAGTCATCAAAACTCAAGAGAGATATTCCATATCATGTTGTAAATAATGCGATATTAAGAGCAAATATTTCAGACTAATCCCAATAAACATATCTATGAAAATTACATAATCCAAAGCTTGCAAAACCGACATAATCAAAAGAATAAAGCAGTTCATAATATTAATGTTGACTTAGCATTAAATCATGTCTACTTAACAGATTAATGAATAATTGAATGATAGAGTGCTCTCTGTTGTCGGGCTACTAAAGATTGGACCTTCAGCCTCCTCGCCACAAGAAGTAGGGCCGCTAGAGATTAATCTCTTCCACTACACTAGTATCAATAAATCAAAACTAAGCTAAACAATTAACTAAGCAAATGTGGCATTAAACTCTTACCTTCCTGAATTATACATCATAAAGTATTAGAGTCAATTTCACATATCAATCAATACTTTCTAGTATTAACAGGAAGCAACAATATTAGTTCAAGGCCAGATTTACACTTTTAATTGTTTTAGATCATCTATAGACCCTTGCATCATTGAGCATACAACCGGTAGCAACAATGTGATAATAATTCAGAGAAATACTCACAAAGGAACAATCACTCAAAGCTTATTCAAATGACAGAGCAAGGCACGGCCAATAGCCACTATCCTAGAAATCCAATTGCCAACATATGTGCCACAGTCAGGATGGCCTAGAAGTCGGAGATATAATACCCTCCCCATATAAGTAACACACCAAGTGTAGAGGTGCGCCTCAAATGTCAGCCGCACAGGACAATATCCAACCAGTTTCCTCCCAGGAGCTCGGCACACTGAAATCACCTGGACAAGCCTCTTGGTACAAGGGGCACACAATCGAACTGCTCAGCGCCCAAGCCCAAATCAATCGGCATTGCAAGCTCAGAAACAGCTAGCACAGAACCGTAGTGATCGGCACACAAGGAGTCAAGGACCAAGCCTCTCGGCAAAGCTCTAGATCTAAAGACCCGGCACCTAAAGCTCACCAGCCAGCACCAGATCAAGAACTCAAAGCACACCGACTAAGCTCTAAGACCAAGGCAATACGAGGAAAATGAAGATGAAGAGCAAGTGAAATCTGATTGTAACCTGCCTTCAGAGAGGAAGATCAGGCGCGTAGAAATAGGGAAGGAGGGTTCGCAGGGCTCCCTGTGACCCAGCCGCATCACCAGCTGCCTAAGCAGCCGCCGAAATCCCCAGCACCGCAGCCATGGAATCGGGAGGGCGAGGACTCCCGCCCCTCATTTCACAGCACTAATGGGCCGGCCGACAATGACCCAAGAGAGGAAACGGGAGGCCCACAAAATACAACTCGAAAAATTTCAGATGACACAAAATTTCACAACATATCATACTCCATATTATATTATTATGTACCTAGCACTTGGAGAGTGTATTAATGGTTCCTCTCCTTCTGCTACAGCTACTACCGAATTTTTTTCTGTTATAGCCCTTCGGCTAATTTTATTTTGAGAAATAGAATTACAAAAATAGCTCCATCCGACCAATTTCAACACTTTCAAACCGCTGAATTTTTTTTTTTTTGTTGTTTTCTGCGAAATTGTTTTGTTTTTCTATTTAATTTTCAACGGTCGCAAAGGGCTGAATATTTTTTTTTTACATTTCCTGCTGTGTGGAACCGCTGCATTTTTTTCGCAAAAAGCGATTTCCAGCTCATGGAGTCGGCTGGATTCTTGGCGCGTGGACCGAGCGGCGATTTCTAGCGGGAGGCGTCCCAACAACAGAACCTCTAATTGCGTCCAAAGAAATCCTCTGCACCCGACGCCTCCCGCTAGAAATCGCCGCTCGGTCCACGCGCCAAAGAATCCCTACCACTCTGCATGTTTGTACAGCAGCGCTCCATTTCTGTAGCTCTGCCCCCAATCCTCTTGTCGTTCTTGCTGTACCCTGCCTTAAACCGGAGCCTGCGCGCTCCTGTGCTTGTGGAACACTGCAGCTGATGTCCTGCCCAAGATAAATCCGAGTCCCAGACATTGTATATCTGCAGGACACAGAGTTTTCACCCTTGCAACGATGCGCAATAGTATTGTTTTTTGACAAACCCTTCAAACCCTTGATCTGACGACGGCTCGATCGTGCCGGAAAACGTGATGCGCTACTCCCAAGTTGGGATCCACTCCTGGATCATCCAGCTACCGCTTGCCGGTCCACTCCCGGCGTGAGACGACCCAGGCGAAGGAAAACGACGGCGACGGATCAAACAAACTGTCTCGATCTAGCCGGGCTCGGCGGCCAACAGTGGCGTGGCACGGCGACAGGTAGCAGCGGCGGTGCGCTGTGATCGACTTGGACCGGTCGATCCCACACGGCCGCGGATACAAGCCAAATCCCGTGACAAGCAATGCCGACGATCTCGTTGCCTAGACCGCGGGGCGCACCCGTACGCGCGGTGGCCCCCGGCGCCAGCTGCGCCTGCCGTCACGGTTGGTGGCCGCCCGCCGCCCGCCGCCCGCCGCCGCGCTACTCGCGCGCATGGGCCCTGCGATCTAGCCGTTTGAGGCCCGGGTGGCCGGGCTGCTGCTCGCTTTCTCGGGCCCGTCTGGTTCCGTTCGGTGAGATACCTTTTTTTAAAACACCTGGATACCGTCCCGAGGAAACAGTTCACAATTGTATACCGTCTCCTACTCTTGTACTCCATCGTAGGGATAATCCTTGACTACGAGTAATCAACCTGGAACAGATGGTAAGCACAACTCACAACACCCTTTATTCTCAGGTAGATATCGTCTTAGAACACGTACAGCACGTTAATATTTTAAAACTTTAATCGATGATACCTAGAAAAATATTTAGATTGGAACATGCATCTACAGTAAGGACAAGATCACCTACAATCGTAGTTACGACTGACCTAACTACGGCGAGCGAGCTCAACCGTCTATTCTAATACGTAACGGTTCCAATCTGCTGATTTCGTAGGCTACAGTAGTTTCGCTATTGTTATAGTATATGTACTATAGTGTATGTGTAGACCGATTTAGACCCTACGGTGGGCGTTACAACTGGTTAAGTTTGACCTTACGACTACGCTGGCGGTATGGGAAGAAATTATAGGGGGCAGATTTAAAGTAGTATTAAAATGCCAAAAGAATGCAATGTACGAAACAACAATAGTACTATTAAAGAAATGATCTTGATGAAGTACCTGATGTCGCAGATTTGCAGATGTGCCAAGGAAGAAACTATAAACAGCCGCTGATTTCCAGATGGGAGATCTTTTGCGTCCTGCTTCCGTGCTTGCTGGTCTGAAAAATTGACGAGCAGCATACAAGACATGTGAAGCAACTCCAGCTCCAATACTAGAAATGCATCCAACACCAGCAAGTTTAATACCACCCATTAGCACCGATGCAAACCTCTGGTTGATGTTCCAATTCTGCCCAATAATGCCCTTTTGGAATGCATTATCAGGCAGTGATCCCAAAAGAGCTTTGACAAGCTCCAAGCTCTCACCAGAACCATCGTCAGCAATAGATAAGAGCGAAATAGTAGGAGCTGCAGGAAGCCACACTGTAAAGAAGTCAACAACAGAACCTCTAATTGCGTCCAAAGAAATCCTCTGCACCCGACGCCTCCCGCTAGAAATCGCCGCTCGGTCCACGCGCCAAAGAATCCAGCGGACTCCATGCGCTGGAAATCGCTTTTTGAGCAGCAAAAAAAAAAAAAACAGTTGTTCCACACCGCTGGAAACGTGAAAAAAAAGTATTCAGCCCTCTGCGACTGCTCGAACTACCACTCTGCATGTTTGTACAGCAGCGCTCCATTTCTGTAGCTCTGCCCCCAATCCTCTTGTCGTTCTTGCTGTACCCTGCCTTAAACCGGAGCCTGCGCGCTCCTGTGCTTGTGGAACACTGCAGCTGATGTCCTGCCCAAGATAAATCCGAGTCCCAGACATTGTATATCTGCAGGACACAGAGTTTTCACCCTTGCAACGATGCGCAATAGTATTGTTTTTTTCCCCTTCAAACCCTTGATCTGACGACGGCTCGATCGTGCCGGAAAACGTGATGCGCTACTCCCAAGTTGGGATCCACTCCTGGATCATCCAGCTACCGCTTGCCGGTCCACTCCCGGCGTGAGACGACCCAGGCGAAGGAAAACGACGGCGACGGATCAAACAAACTGTCTCGATCTAGCCGGGCTCGGCGGCCAGCAGTGGCGTGGCACGGCGACAGGTAGCAGCGGCGGTGCGCTGTGATCGACTTGGACCGGTCGATCCCACACGGCCGCGGATACAAGCCAAATCCCGTGACAAGCAATGCCGACGATCTCGTTGCCGAGACCGCGGGGCGCACCCGTACGCGCGGTGGCCCCCGGCGCCAGCTGCGCCTGCCGTCACGGTTGGTGGCCGCCCGCCGCCCGCCGCCGCGCTACTCGCGCGCATGGGCCCTGCGATCTAGCCGTTTGAGGCCCGGGTGGCCGGGCTGCTGCTCGCTTTCTCGGGCCCGTCTGGTTCCGCGCGGTGAGATACCTTTTTTTAAAACACCTGGATACCGTCCCGAGGACACAGCTCACAATTGTATACCGTAGTCGCCTACTCTTGTACTCCATCGTAGGGATAATCCTAGTCTACGAGTAATCAACCTGGAACAGATGGTAAGCACAACTCACAACACCCTTTATTCTCAGGTAGATATCGTCTTAGAACACGTACAGCACGTTAATATTTTAAAACTTTAATCGATGATACCTAGAAAAATATTTAGATTGGGACATGCATCTACAGTAAGGACAAGATCACCTACAATCGTAGTTACGACTGACCTAACTACGGCGAGCGAGCTCAACCGTCTATTCTAATACGTAACGGTTCCAATCTGCTGATTTCGTAGGCTACAGTAGTTTCGCTATTGTTATAGTATATGTACTATAGTGTATGTGTAGACCGATTTAGACCCTACGGTGGGCGTTACAACTGGTTAAGTTGACCTTACACAATACCGACTACGTAGGAACGTCCGTGTCCCGGAGAGTAAACGGTCAGGTTGGAAAGCATCACGGCAAAACACCAAACATTTCGTTGGAAGAGTTGGCAATTTGTACGTGTGGTTAAGTTAGGTGGGTCGTTTATTAATCATTCTTTTACTGCTCACGCATCACAAGACCAACGCCAATTTGTGCTACTTTGAGCATGCAGGGTTTTGGTTTGGAGTTTGGACTAGGAAGTATGGAGTCCATGGACCTCGAACCCGGACAACAAGGTTCGTCAGGTCAAGATTGGTGCTGCCGCCTGATGAAGGTATGCAAAGAGTCAATGTCCGTACACGTGCCTGCCTGCATGTAAACGAAGAGGAACCCTCCGGTCCAGTTCACTGCTTCCCGGCCGGCTTCCAAAAGCACGCATACAGACAGTGATCGCCAACGAGTGATTGATCGAGCTTTCTTTCTTTCTGAACGTGAAGGAGCCTCCTGGAAAGACTTCCAGGTTACCCGGCCCGTCATGTCTCAGAATTTTATATTTGGCCTATTTTAGTTTTTTTATTCTATTTTAAAAATAGTTTTCACTAGAAACTAATTTTAGAAACGACCCATTTTCCTTAATGCCACCAGGAATGATCGATGTTGAGGATGAACATATTAAGCACAAAAAGAAAAGCTAGGGCTGAGAGAAGGGGGTAGATACGGAAGATGAATTATCATTTCACTGTACCAGCAGCGCCAGCCCTTCTGACACAGGCGTGTTCATCATCTACGTTATTCGTGCTAGCGCTGGGAAAAGAAATATTCGTGAAATTATTTTTGAAAATAGAAACAAGAAAAGCCCTCCAAATCTATGTACGATTGCACGTGCTTTTCGCTCCTGGACTGGAGATGTGAAGACCGAACCGAAGAAAATTGTAGCGTGCTTGGGGAGCCGTGCTGCCTACATGCAGGAGGAGCACGTGGCGATGGCGCCATGCGCTTTGTTTGGGAATTGCCACATAGATTAGGCACATACTACCTGTGAAATGCTTGCCAATGCTAACTGTTCATCCCGTGAAGTGAATTTCATGCTGAGCGAAGTTGCACGAACTTCTACGTAAACGCGCCTAGTTGCTAGCTGCACAACTGAACGCAAAACCATACGAAGGATCGATTCGAATTATTTTGAATAAAAACCATACATGTTGTCGTTCCTGTTGCCTCGAGGACTGGTAGCACGCTATCTTTGCCAATAAAAATATGTGTTACCGGCAGTCCGGTACTTCTTTCCCGGATCAAACCTCCCTACTTGAAATACAACACATATCAATTATCTTACCTTCATACCGTACCAAAGAACCGATGGCGTGGCAGGGCTTACTAGTATGCCAGGCTCCCTCTGCTCATTATCATATAACCTGCCGAGCTCCCTTTGCTTGGCATAGCATGCATGTATTTATTTTACTTAATTAATTACATAATTAGTCACTTACATAATTAATCGCTGGTCATATCCTAAAGAGGGATGGATGTTCCATAAGGAGCTACTGACCTACTAGTCCACAGCACCTACCGCCGATATTAGGGTACGCGGTAGGTGATATGTGTCGTCTACGGCTGTACCTACAGTCATGCATAGGGCTAGTTTTGTAAATTTATTCAAATGAGCTAGATTTGAAAAAAACATCTAGCAAAAAAAACGAAGATAACTCTTTTCTAGCTCTTTGACACACTTTTTTTCCCAAACCTAACCTTCTTCTAAAGAAATTGCAAAAATAGTCTTTTCCACGACAGTAAAAGGCTTGGCTGGTGACACATGTCACCTATTGCACTCCTGCGTCGTAGCAAGATTATTCCTGCCGAGCTCTGCTTCCTCAATTAATTAATTACTTAATTAACACACTTAATCAATGACTTCACTTAACTAAATCACCTTCCTAATACCTACCGTATGAGGGTGGTTGGTGGGTTCTTGTTGCCGAGTTCCTCCTACACGGCTTATGCTGCTACAATAAAGAAGTATGTGTCACCTACCGGTGTTTCTCTAATCAAGAATGTGGCTATTTATGCGTTACCTATTGGTGTTTTCACAGTAAAAATATGGCTATTTTAAAACTGTATTCACGTAGGAGTTAGATTTGAAAAAATATAGAAAGGGCGTTGGATTCAACTCCTCCCTAGCTAACTATCCTAGCTCTCCCTCCAGCGGTACGATACCGCCATTTTTTTGTGACTTCGGCATGTGCATTATACTATTTGAATACTGTATTAGCATTAGGTTCAGAAAACCGATGGTAACCAACCGGTTCTCAGTAAAACCAGTGGGTACCCGACTACCGGGTGACTCTAAACAAGATATTCCCCCCGGCTGGTTCAACGACTTCAATCCCCTCACCTTTTTTCTAGATCAACTCCATGTCTCCAACAGATGCACGCATGTTTTTTATGCCCACTTTTTTATACGTACAAGAATGCATATATACAACCCACACATAGGTGTGTGTATACTCTGTAGAAAACCACCAAGATTAGGAAGCGTTCTCACCTCCCGTAGGAGGCCGCATAATTGTATTTATATGAGATGGGAATAGCCCCCATCATGGCTTACAAGAAAGGATCCATCGTAATTGATTTGGTCCCTATCTATAGCAGCTGAACATTAATTCTAAATATACAATAGGGACCAGATCAATCACGTGTAGATATATTCCAATACTCCTCCTCAATCATAACTTGGACAAGTTAAGATTGTACCGAAATTCTTCTAATCTTTTTCCTGCTAAGCTCTTGGTGAAACCGTCTGCCACCTGGTCATTAGTTGATATGAGTCGAACATCCAGTAATCCCTATGAGACTCTCTCTCTAACAAAATGATAGTCAATCTCAATGTGTTTGTTTGGTACGTGCATGAAACACTGGATTAGCAGTTAAATAAGTAGCACCAATATTATCACACCATAATTTAGCACAAGGGGGTGCATGAATACTTAGCTCTTTTAATAGGGATTGGATCCACATAACTTCAGCAGTTGCATTTGCCAAAGCTTTATATTCAGCCTCTGTACTTGATCTTGACACTGCAGCTTGCTTTTTAGCACTCCAGGACACAAGATTGTCTCCTAGAAAAATAGCAAAACCCCTTGTAGACCTCCTATCATCAAGACTGCCAACCCAGTCAGCATCAGAAAACGCGCTGACTGTCATGGAAGAGGACTTTCTTATTCTAAGTCCGACATCTTGTGTTAGCTTCAGATATCGAATGATTCTTTTTACCGCTGACCAGTGAACATCAGTAGGTGCATGTAGAAATTGACACACCTTATTAACTGAGAATGCAATATCTGGTCTTGTCAAAGTTAAGTATTGTAGTGCCCCCACTATGCTTCTGTAGTTTGTGGCATCCTCGGCACCCAATAAGTTCCCTTGCTCTATGGATAATTTTTCAGAAGTGGACAACGGAGTGGAGACTGGTTTGCAATGTGTCATTCCCACTCGTCTCAATATATCAGAGGCATATTTACCTTGTGAGAGATGTATTCCATCACGTGCCTTGTGTACTTCTATTCCAAGAAAATAGTGTAGGTCTCCCAAATCTTTTAATGCAAAATCAGAATGAAGATCATCAAGCAAGGCAGCGACAGCTTCTTGTGAAGAGCTAGTGACTATAATTTCATCAACATATATTAGTAGAAATATAGTTATTTGTCCTCTATTATAATAGAACAATGATGCATCAGCTTTAGATAGTATAAATCCGAGATGCTGTAATTTCTCGCTTAATTAACCTCGAGTACCATGCTCTAGGTGCTTGTTTCAAGCCATAAATAGCTTTATCTAACTTGCAAATGTAATGAGGAAGAGACTTGTGCTTATACCCTGTTGGTTGCTTCATATAAACATCCTCCTCAAGAATGCCATGAAGAAACACATTCTTCACATCTAGTTGTCTGAGACACCAACCTTTTGATATCGCTACAGATAGAATAATTCTGATAGTAGTGGCCTTGACCACCGGACTGAAAGTATCCTCATAATCAATCCTATACCTTTGTTTAAATCCTTTAGCTACAAGACAAGCTTTGTATCTATCTATGCTACCATCAGCCTTTTTTTATTTTATATACCCATTTGCAATCAATAATATTTTTACCTTTTCCTGGTGGTACTAGCGCCAGGTCTTATTTTTATGAAGAGCCTCATATTCTTCATTCATTGCATGCCTCCACTTGTCATCCGTCATGGCCTCAACTATGTCTTGTGGTTCCCCAGTTGAGGTGAAATATCCATATCGTATTGTACCATCTGTCATGATCTTAGGCTGACGAATACCCTTCTGTAATCGTGTAACAGGTCTTGTTAATTCTTGCTGCTCAGATTGTTCAGCAGGGGCAGGGGCTATGGATTGCTCTGCCAGAGGAGATCCTCGCCAGACGAACAATCGACTCAACTCCGCCTCCGCTTATCGGCTCGGTATTGCTGCCACACGGCATGCAGCTTGCATTCAGAGGCGCCGCTGATTGGTGAGATGTTCCACTGCCCCCACACGCACCAAGTGGCGGTGCCTGCTGTGTCGCCGTATCTCCTTGGTGATCATCTGTAACATCTGAAACCATGCTACTGTCACCGGAAAAATTAGTAGCAGATTTAGATGAAGCCTCAGCACATGAGTCAGCCATGATAAAGCCCCCGGGATTAAGCAAAGTAGTAGGTAACAGATTTATTTCATTGCGAAGAAGAGCACCAGCATTGGAGTGTAATTTGGAAAAGGGAAAAGATTGTTCACCAAAGATGACATCCCTAGAGATATAGATACGGCCAGTGGAAATATCAAGACATTTGTACCCTTTATGTAGAGAGCTATAGCCAAGGAAGGCACATTGTTTGGAGCGGAAAGCGAGTTCGTGTGAGTTATAGGGACGAAGATTTGGCTGATATGTACATCCATGATTTTTTACAGAATTTACCAAACATGCAGGTTTTCACCAAAATTATAATCGCTGTTTTCATGAAATAAGGTCTCATATGGTGAGACAAAATCAAGAACTCTACTAGGAGTAGGTTGATAAGATATGAGGCTGTAGAAAAAGCTTCATCCCAAAATTTAAGAGGCATAGATGCATGGGCTAAAAGAGATAAGCCAACTTCGACAATGTGTCTATGCTTGCTTTCAGCTGAGCCATTTTATTGGTGAGCATGGGGGCATGACACATGATGAGATATGCCAATTTTGGTGAAGAAGGTGTTTAGTTTTTCATATTCACCTCCCCAATCCGTTTGAACGGCAATAATTTTTCTATCAAAAAGACGTTCAACCAAAGTCTGAAATTCATGAAATTTCTGGAACACTTCAGACTTAAACTTTAGTAGATAAATCTATGTAAATTTGCTGAAAGCATCAATAAAGCTCACATAGTATTTTTTTCTACCCACTGAATCAGGAGCAGGACCCCAAACATCAGAGAAAATGAGTTGCAATGGTTTGGTAGAATGACTAGAGGATACAGGGTAGGGAAGCTGATGGCTTTTACCCTGTTGACATGCATCACACACAGACTGTTTATTATGCTCACTAGACTAAGGTAAATTATGAGCATGAATGACTCGCTAAACAATAGAAAAGGAGGGATGCCCTAGATGACTATGCCATAAATTTGGAGAGGATTTTGTAGTAGCAAAAGCTTTTTTTTTCGATTGGTTGGCGCCGGCAGGGGATAGAGCCCGTTCTTGCAACACCCTTCAAGGATTACTTTCTTCAATGCCTGATCCTTAATCAAGAAAAATTTGGGATGAAATTCAAGGAAGGCTGAATTATCAGAGGCAAGACGATGAACAGAAACAAGATTTTTCTGAGCGCTAGGAACATGAAGAATATTATTCAGATGTAAATTTTTACTAGGGGTTAATCATGGCATGACCAATATGACTGATGTTCATACCTGCACCGTTGGCTGTGTGAATCTGATCATTGCCCTTGTATATATCTCGAACCGTAAGCTTCTCAAGCTCACTAGTAATATGATCTGTAGCGCCGGTGTCTGTGTACCAATTTGTGTCGACGTTGTACCCTTGTGTAGCTGCTGATGCACTCTTGTTGTTATTTGATGTGTAGCTTTCATCAAACATGTACCAACAGTCGAGGGCGCCATGTCCTGTCTTCCCGCACACCTGGCAAGGGAGTCTGTCGTTGGTGTTGTTGAAGTAGCCCCTCCCACCAGATGTGCCATGTCCTCCTGGCAAAGGTCCACAACCACGTGGGCCGCTAGAACGTCCACGTGGTGCACCACGACCACGCAAACTAGCGCCAGTTCCGCCACGGCCACGACGGGCAACATTGGCAGAGCCCTGCGCTCCACCTTGCAAGAGATCCATGCGGCTCTCAAAACTCAGCAATTGCAAGAATAATTCGCCAACTGATATTGGTTCAATCCGGGTGGCCACGGCAGTCACAACGGGATTAAAATCAATATCCAATCCCGCCAGGATATATGACACCAGTTCCTCATCTTCAATTTGCTTGCCGGCGAAGGCCATATCATCTGCAAGAGATCTCATCTTGCTCACGTTTTCAGTAATTGACTGGTTACCTTTTTGGGTTGTTGCAAGCGCTATGCACGTATTCATTGCTCGTGCACGCGATTTGGTCGCGTGCATCTGCTCCAGGGTGCGCCAGACCTTGCTTGGGCATTCCATGGCGGCAACTTGGATCAGAACCTCTCGCGACAGGGAGGTCATGAGGAAGCCGAGCACTTGCTGCTCGGTGGCTACCCATTTAGAGTAGTCTGGATTGGCCTGCATCACCGACCTTGACGATGATCTCGGGCGGGTGGGCGACGCTAGTCCCGCTAACGGAAGCCGAGAACACGCACCACGAGCGCATGTGCAGACTTGTGCCCTCCATAGAGGGTAATTGGATTTGGAGAGCTTCTCGGTGACGATGACGCCGGCAAGAGGGGCGGCGACGGAGTTTGTTGAGGAAGAGGTCGACATGGCGGCTTGTGGTGTCGGTGGGATGGATCTAGATGCGTTGTTGTAGGGAGGTGGCTCTGATACCATGTAGAAAACCACCAAGATTAGGAAGCGTTCTCACCTCCCGTAGGAGGCCGCGTAATTGTATTTATATGAGATGGGAATGGCCCCCATCGTGGCTTACAAGAAAGGATCCATCGTAATTGATTTGGTCCCTATCTATAGCAGCTGAACAATAATTCTAAATATACAACAGAGACTAGATCAATCACGTGTAGATATATTCCAATATACTCTATACATACTAAGAGTTTAATTTTGAGCTCTAAAAGCCCTGGAGCGCGGGAATGCACTGTCCCACTGAACGCGCATATGTGTGTACCTATTTTTAGATTTTTCCGTCAACACGTCAGCCCAGACAGAAAAGTGAGCGCGCGCATACGACACTACTATAGAATGATACAATACTATTTTTTTATCTGTGTCGATTCCCAACTTTTCAGAAAAAACTAATAATGATATATGATTTGGCGTGGGTAAGAGATATGATGTAAAATATCACTATCGATCTGACCACAGATTCAATAGTGATCACCATTATCATCACTATCAATTTTGAGGTCAGAACCGATAGTGATTATGGTCATCACGATCGGTTTTTGAAGTTAGAATTGATCAGGATAGTAATATCAAATGCTTTCCCGTGCTTGATCTCTCTACTTCTCCCCCGATATATTCAAATACCACCAAAAGCCGAGGCGTCCACCTCACACATGATCTCTCGCTTCCCTCCATTATTTATAAAAAGGAGTTCTCTCAATGCCCATGTTGTACCCCTCCGCCTCTTCTCACCCGCGTCGCCCCTTAGCCCCCCGGCTCCACGTTGCCTGTGTTGTCCCTCCACCTTCCCGGCTAGCGTGGCGCACCCCTAGCTATACCTCGCGCCGCGCGTTGTCCATTGGCCTCTCCGGCTCCATGGTGCCTGCGTTGCCCCTCCGCCTCCCTAGCTAGCTCTGTTACACCAAGGTTAATTACTCGTTTGATTATTACTGAATATACTAATTATAATTACTTAACTTGCTTTGTTCATAGCCCTGTTTAGTCGGTTGTTGATATACCTGCTTGGCTAAACTATTTATAATATGATTTTGATTATTTAAATAGTGAAATTGATTTCAAATATTTTATACCTGCTTGGCTGAATGTTCATGATTTAGAAATGTAAGATTTCAAGGTCTTATTTACTTAGTTAATTGTCTAGTTCAATTTTGATTATATAACCCTAGTGTAGTGGAGGTAAGAGATTAGTCCGTAGCAGCCCTATACCTTATGGTGAGGAAACTGAAGGTCTAACCTTCAATAGCTTGACATATGAGAGTATTCTATTCTATAATTATTCATCATATATTTATTTACATCTTAGTGACTGCAAATTGCACATATATAAAAAATGGAGCCTATAAAGAAAATAGGCGACATGGAAAAGCTGTTAGATGCTAAATAAAAACTTGAGGTGAAGATAGAGCAATTAAAGGAAAAGTTTGAGTTAACAGAAGAGATTTATGAGATAAAACAGAAACTGAAAGATATAGATGATAAATCGCAAGATATTGAATCTCTTAACCATATACTCATCATAAAGGAGCACAAGGCGAATGCAGAGTTGAAAGAGCCAAAGTTGAGCTTACAGAGGTAATATAAAGGTTTCTAATATTTAATTTGATATGGTAATTGATAATATACCAAGGCAGTCTATTTTCATAACAAAATAATTGCATTTGTAAGGATTAAGAGATATAACTGAAAGTCAATTAGTTATTATTGTTAGGCACTATGCCGGACCTATGGAACTACAAAGAGAACAAAAAAATCTCTGTTGTGAAAGCTATGGCATAGGATGGTAGACATAGAAAAGCTCTAAGGTATATTCTTGTTTTGTTCTATCAAATAATGTTGTTTATCAATATATGCTTGTTGATATTTATAGCATCATATCTTCTCAATCTATTATGATTTGAAATTATTTTAACTAGTTTATTATATCCTTGTAAACTAACAAGAAATACTTTAGATAAAAGTTAGCTATAAAAATGACTGATTTTGTAAAATAAGTATGTGCCTTATATCAGTGGAAAATCACTGTGGTACTCTAGATGCAATTGCTTGAGGTAAAGAGCTTTTTTTAGGAGTCAAGGATGACTGAGGAGAGTTAAGTTAGAGGATTGTGCTACTAATTTCTGCATTGAGTATATATCCTAAAAAGAGTTACATTAGAGGATTGTGTTATTGATTTCTGCATTGAGTATGTATCCAAAAATTAATAGCCAACAGTTTTATGAATTTGAATGTACTGTGAATTTGTCAACACATGAGTATACTGTGAATGTAAATATATTGTGAATTTGTCAATTCTGCATATACTGTCAATTTGTAAATATACTTTGTATTTGTCAATCTATGAGTATACAGTGAATTTAAATATATCGTGAATCTGTGAAATTTCAGAAAAATTGCCTGGGATTCATCTCTATCGGTTCCATGCTCAGAACCAATAGAGATATGTAATCCCTATCAGTTCTAAGCGTGGAATCAATATAGATAATACATGAATCTCTATCGGTTCGACGCTAATAACCAATAGAGATCAAGAGGACGTCTCTATCGGTTCTAAGCATGAAACCGATAGAGATTTGTGTATTATCACTATCGGTTCTGTGCTCGGAACTGATAGAAATAATTGATTTGCTCGGAATCGACCCAGATGTGGATATATCTCTATCAAGTGAAAACCGATCGTGATAGCTGCTCGTATCACTGTCTAAGAACTTTGTATCGCCAACAAAACCAATCCAGATGACGAAAAAGAATCCATCTAGATGACCGTTTTCTGTAGTAGTGCGAGCAGCTTAGTTCTTAACTTCCATTCACTAGGTTTTGAAAAAAAAAAGAACTCTAATGTAAATTCAAAACTCAAACTAGACTGGTTTTTGGGGGACGGTAACCGACCGAAAATTGGAATCGGCTAGGTTCCGGTTTTCCCCAAAGCGGTTTCAAAAACCCCTCAGCATCCATATGTTTCGTGGACAGGTCTTTGATGGCTTAAAATAAAGCCTTTGTTGTACTCTGTTTTTGATATTAGTGATCCATCCATTGCAAAAGCAGGCTATGTGATTCTTTTTTAAAAAAGCATGCCTATGTGACTAGTACCTAAATCGATCGCTCGCTGAGAAAACTTGAGCTTAATAAAGTGACTTAAAAACTACTTACGTCCAAGTACTCGTATTTATTCTTTGAAAGAAACAACTCCTTCCGTTCTAGTTTTGTTTTGGCAATTACTATCAATCGGACGTTCGATTACTGTTCATTCCATCGAACACCTTTTGCAATATTTTTTTCCAACATGTTCAACGTTTTTTTTCAACATGTACAACATCTGTTTACTGTGCCGCATTTCTACCGTTGTCGAAGGAAAATATTGCACGTGTTGGAAAAAAATGCTGCATGTGTAGAGAAAAAATATTGCAACGTATCCGAAAATATCGGACGTCCGATCTGAAGTCATTCTGTTTTGTTTCACATTACAAGTCATCATGTCGTTTCAAGATAAACTACCATCTTTCCCCATAGATAGTTCTAATACAGTTTATTTAACTGTAATATTGTGCTTATAAACATCTTAGATGATCTATGTCAGCTCATTTTATTACTCAACCGAATTCTGGTGCAAACAGCTCGTATAACGCTTTATCATACATGAAAATGGAGGGAGTACTAGTGAGAGATTGGGCGAGCATCATACATGCATGGTCTTTATGTTGCACCGTATGGATGGAATAGGTTGGACATGCTATGGGCATAAACTAATCTTTATTTAACTCTTGTCGCAAACATGATGAGCGCGAGATTTTACGCAACTCCTAGTCAATTTCTTCGAAAAAATGGGTCAAGCTAAGTGGCACATGGCTGGCCCTAGAAGCATGGAAGTGATCCAATTTCTAATGTCAAAACATCATTTTTGACAAATATAGACCTTTTTTTTTGTTCAAAATTGCAAAAACGGTTCCAATGAACTCTGAAGGCACGGCAGGAGATATATATCCCCTACTATGCCAGGAAAACTAGAAAGGTGAGCGATGTCGCAAGCAGGTCGAACGAGCATCAGACGGGTCTTCCGTACTTCAGCTTGGAGCCAAAACAAATACTGCCGAAAATAAAATTTCGCTCACATGATGGCTATTTTTTTTATAAAAGTTAATAATAAGGCTACAAAAGCAAAAAATTTCATAAGCATGCGCAGCCTTTTGGCACCAATAATGAAGCATGACTTCCTCAAGTAGCCAACTCTTTATCCAAGGGGAACTGTTAATTGATTGCATTGCCCAGTTGTACTACTAGCACTTAACCGGGCCCTAGCTAAAAGATTCCTAGCTGTGCTGCAGTAATGCCTCTTTGGTGCGGGTCACTTCAGCAAAACTATGCAGCCCTGTTCAACATATCAAATATACACAGCTAACTAGTTAGTACTTGGTAGGTCGATCATCAGTCTAACGTTAGATCCGAGGATTCAAATTTTGTTTTTGAATGGAATCTTGCTGGTGATTAAAATCTAAAATCTCATTGAGATCTTAAAATTTTATGTAAATCTTAGATGAAATTCAAAATAAAGATTCAAATCCAGTTTTATTTTTACCTGGAAAAATGAAATTTTGGGTGAAATTCTCGAAATCTCGACGAGATTTGTTGAGATTTCGGTGAATTTGTATCGTGCAAAAAATAGCTCAAACGACGTAAAAAATTTTAAAATACTTTTTGGAGGTTTTTGACACATCAATGATATTTGCATAAAATTTTAGATGATTATGAAGTTTGTGAAAATTTAAAAATTTGACCATTGTTATTGTCCTGATAAAACGCTAACCGGTAAGTTTGAACTGAATTAAAAATGGAACAAACCACATTAGAAAATTTTAGAATTTTTTTGCATGATTATGATACATCACTAATATTACATAAAATTTTCATATGATGATCAAGTTTTATGTAGTTTTAAAAATTCAGAAAATGCTAATGTCCCGATAAAAGTCTTACCGCAAATTTCAACCAAATAAAAAATAGTCCAAATCATGTTAAAAAATTTTAAAACTTTTTGTGGATGGTCCTGATATATCATTAATGTTTCTAGAAAATTTTCAAATGATTATCAAGTTTCAAGTGCTACGTCTTGATAAAAGTCTCATAATCAATACAAAGATTTGCTTTAGCAATAAAAAAGTTTTAGAATTTTTAAAAATTTTACAAAAGGGTGCTAAGTAAATGATTAAGATATTATAAAAATTTTGAATCATGATCACACTCCAGTGAATTTATAAAATTCTTACAAAGTCACTGTACCATTTATGCTCTTTCTCTTTTTGATTTTTGAAATATAACAAATGGAGTTCAATGCTTACATAGATTTGATAGAGTAAACAACAAGATTGATTTTTTAAAATTTAAGAGAATGGTACTGAAGAAATTATTAATCTTTTATAACAATTTTGGATCATCATCACACACAAGAAAATTTATAAAATTCTGACAAGGTTATTGTCCCAATTATGTTCATTTTATTTTTGATTTTTTCAAGATAACAAATGAAGTTTAATTGTTTTGAAATTTTTTTTGTATGATCCTACACTACTAAATATAGTATCAAAAAAATTTTAGACCATGATCAAACTTGTATAATTTTATAAAAATTGAACATAATTTCCGCTAAATTCAGTTTTTCAATAAATTTTCATGGAAAATCACTTTGTTAAGGGTTATTGGACCAAATCCGTTCAAATCCAGCCATAAAAAGTTAAAAACCGGCTAAAGATCCCCAAGATTTTGGCAAAATTTCCGAGATTACTATAGTAATTTAATATTTTTTACCCGTTTGGCATTTTGGATCCTATCCCTAGCCAGAATTTGAAATCTGGACCGAGATTTCTGATATTTCAGTGGTTTTTGAACTATGATTAGACCTACTAATTCACATACGGGATGAGTTATTTACTGACGTTGCTCATATATATTGATGGGATTGATAAATGAATCGATCAACATCTCCATTATTATCTACAGAGAATTGGATTTGGTTCTAGTGTTTTATTTTCTGCTATTAATTGTGAGAAGGAACTAACGAAAGATGAAATTAGAAAATGTTTGCAGACATATTGCAGAAACGATTGACGTGGGCCAAACAAGCACCTGATTACATCACAACTCACAAGCGTTCTCTATTTTCTACTTTAAGGAGGCCGGCAGGGCCATGTCTTCGGTCATAGATAGTACCTCAGAATACTGCAGGAGAATGTACGAAAGGAATTAATTGGTACATAACGGAGGCAAGCCCTCAGACGAATGGACACATCAGTCATTCGATCAAATCCTGTAGAGAAAATTTGGCATTCTTTCGTTTCGTTTCATATTTGTCTGACAGCCGCGAGTCATTATATGCTGATTTGCGAGTGTCTTATTTGTTTCTGTGGCGTTTGACCTCTTCATTCCTGCTCCCTTCGTTCCATCCGCAACAGACGTCGTTCTACTAGAAAAGATCGTACTATCTTCTATGATTATCTCACTTATTATTTTTAGGAAGAAGAATTAGAGGGTATGTAAAAGAAAAAATAATGAAAATTGCCTTAAAATGGTAGAATTGCATGTATTTAGAACAAAAGTTGATTGTACAATAATACCTTATTTAAGAACGGAGGGAGTAATACATAATCTTTCTAGCAGTTGTTACTTCCTTGGTCTTCGACATTATCACTACCAAAAATTTATGTAGTGTTATAAAATACTTTTGACGATGGATACGTCAATGCTATTTTTGCCAATCTTGATTGCTTAAAAATATGAAGTATTGATGATCAAAGATCCATGTTTATGTAGTATTTAATTATACCACAGAGGCGTTCTTGCTATATACCTCGATCAAGGGTAAAGAGTGGAGTCACCATTGAACCCGGTCGAGCGGCTGCTCGAACTTGTCACCAATTAACTATGGGCTAGAAAATGAAACTGACGTCGAAGGCAATTGCCAGATCCCCTTCATCAAATTTTAACGCTCATACCAAAACATTCTTGTTTTTGGGATCAAGAAACCGATTTGAGCAATATAGGAAATTAACCTTGTTATGAAAGAATTAGAGTCATAGGCGGAGGCAATGGTGGGGCTGGAGCCCACCCCGCCAACTCAGCAAAAGAGTTTCCAAGAGCGCACGACGGTCGTCTCGTACGACAACACCGTGCGGATCGTCAAAGCCCATACCGCGTAGCACAGAAGGGGGTTTATCCATTGGTCTATAGACTGATTAAATTGGCACTAATTTTACTTATGAGGACAGCTACAGCTGAAAGGATTTCTCAGCAATAAAGATTATTAAGATAGATTTGCGCAATAAGATAAGTAATGACTGGTTGAATGATCTTATGGTATGCTACATTAAGCGAGACGTGTTTATAAAGATAGACATGGAAGATATTTTACAATGTTTTCAGAATATGAAAACTAGTAAATATCAACTGTCAACTCTTTTGAAGCAATAAATGGTACATTTTTCTCCTTTCATAGTTACATACTTATATTGCATACACTACTACAGAACGACACATCACTATCACTTTATCTGTGGCGGTTCTTAAGTTTTTCGGAAAAAACGATTGTGATAAGTAACTTCGGAAGGGTGTTAGTAATAATCACTATCGGTTACGAGATTATAAGTGATTGTGATGTGGATCGAACATCGAATCGGTTCTCTACTAAAAGTGATAGTGATGTGATTCGGTTATCAGAATCGGTTCTTTTCATAGAAGTGATAGTGATGTGACGCACATCACTATCACTTCTATGAAAAGAACCGATTTCGATGACCGCTCACATCACTATCACTTTTAGAGAGAACCGATTCTCGACAAGCACATGGTTATCACTATCATTCTTTTATAGAAGCGATAGTGATGATCGCTCATATCACTATCACTTGTTGAAAAGAACCGATTCGATGTGCAGATTTCTTATGTCTAGATGGTCGTGAACATCAAGACGCTTTTGAAAAGAACCGATCTCGATGTGCCTCGCTAGGTTATATATACCACTCAAGATCGAACTCTTCGACTGCTTTTGCTCCAGAGGAGATTTCTCCGCCGCCACCCGAGAAAACAGACTCATATTGTGTGGTTGGAAGCAATAGTTGGGTGAGAAAATTTGAAGTCCTCATGGGTGGGTATTAAGGGCAAAATTGAAACCCTATATATCTTGAGGAGATTCCTCTTTTGCCCTCTATTGCGTTTTCTTCAAAATGTGTACGTGCTTTCAGATTTCACACTCTTTATTTGACAAGTTTATATCTATTTAATTTTTGTAGTGCGATCTCCTGCTTATATATATGAAATTATTATTGCTATCATGTGGTAATCAGTATTAGAGTTTAGGCGGCGTAATCCACGCCTCCCGCTCGAGGGTGCTTATTTATAAATATGCTGAACTAAAGGGCATATTTATAAGCTTTAAAATCTCAATTGTCCACGTTTTTGATTAGGATATATGATTCGAGCAAGTTCTCGAAGCTGTTGTACAACTTGAGTAGATTTCGGTAGCGTCTCTCCGGTGTTCTCCGGATACACACCCTCTTGACCGTTGTCAAGACGTATCTCAAGAACAATGAGATGTCGCCAAATTTTCTCTGGAGTTGTACAACGGCTTAGGAACTTGCCCGAACCATATATCCTCGAATGGGATTAGGACCTAACCTATTTAGAGATTAGGAGTCATCGTTGGTACCCTTGATTTGTTTCGTTGTAGTAGAAAGATTTGCAAGCTATTGCACTAGCTATATAATTAGATTATTTGATATCGTTATTGATGTTAAAAATTTATGTCTCTTATGTAGGGAATTGGAAGCTTTAAACCATGGAAGAAGCTAGGTATCGATCGTGAGTACATTTATATATCTTGGAACCTGTCCACTATTTTGCAAAGGTAATATTAATTGAAATGATGTCTCAATATTTAAAATAGCTATAGCTAGTTGTCGCCCGCTTTTTCCTTAATTTATTGTGCTAAATTTAATTGCAGATGGACCATGAGGAATGGATGTATCGGAAAAGCCGTGTGAGTGCTGAATTTCAGAGGGTGTTAAGGAGTTCAAAAAATTGCGTAAGACTACATGGTGAGGAGGGTGTAAACTTCATATATTGTCCTTGCATTGATTGCACTAACTGAGGAGATTTAACAACTCATCTCAAATTGAGGACCACCGATTCGACGTGGCTTCGTGAGGAATTACACATGTTGGATCCATCACGGGAGGCAGTAGTACCCTCCGATATGCAACGAAGATACAAGTGGAACCGGATGACGAGTTGCACTGATATGTTTGAGGAGGATAATTTGGAGCAAATGTTGCGGGATGTGGAGGGTAATTACACGGAAAGAGAGTTTGAAAAGTTTAAAAGCTTGATAGAAGATTTATGCCAAACCGCTGCTCACAAAGTTGCAAAGCGGAATACACCAAAGTTGGGTTCGGTCCTTGCATTGTTCGAATCAAGGCAAAACACCGCTGGATGATACAAGTTTCAATGCACTACTAGTTCTTCTATCGGATCCGCTTCCGGAGGGAAACGAGTTGCCAACAAGCATTTATGAAGCGAAGAAGCTACTATGTCCCATGGGAATGGAAATAGAAAGGATACATGCATGTCCGAATGATTGCATCTTGTACCGTAACGCACATCGAGTCAGACGCTTGTCCGGCTTTGCGTGTGCCCCAGACAAACAAAAGGAGAAGCGAACGACAAGAAGCGAAGAGCCGGGCAACGACGGTGAAGAGGTCATCACTAAAGGTGCACCGCCAAGGTATTGTGGTACTTGCCCATCATTCCCCGTCTCGAGCGGTTGTTTGCAAATCCGAGAGGCAAAATTGTTGCGCTGGCATTACGAAGTCTCGAAGGAAGATGGCAAGTCGAGACACCTCGCCGATTCGCTCAATGGAGAAACATCGATTGGAAACATGAGGAGTTTGGTGCCGAAATGAGGAACATAAGATTTGGGTTGAGTACCGACGAATGAATCCGCTTGGTAACATGAGCCGCCACAAAGACTGCCGATTCATAGGTATCTACAACCTCCTCCTTGGTCAGGCATGAAGCGGAAGTATATCATGATGTCATTACTAATCTCGGACCCAAACAAATGAAATGATATTGATGTGTACCTTGCACCATTGATCGAGGATTTGGTAAAATTGTGGAATGAGGGGGTCGTGTGGGATGCGTACAAAAGAGAGCATTTCACCCTCGGGCTATGGTATTTTGCACCATAAATGATTTCCGGCCCTTGGTAATTTAAGGTGTTACAAGACGAAAGGAGCCAAAGCGTGTCCTATTTGTGAAGAGGAGACCGAGAGTCTATGGTGCCAATTCCAAGAAAATCGTATATGGGTCACCGTGAGGTTTCTACCTCAAGTCATCGATACCGTGAAGATGGATGACAAATTTGATGGGAAGAGGGAAGTCCGCTCGCACCGCAGCACCTATGAGTGGAAGCCAAGTATATTCACGGTAGAGGATATCAATGTTCAAGACGGAAAGAGTCAGAACTGCTCGCCCTAGGACCATTTGGAAGAAGAGGTCAATATTCGGGACTTACCGCATCGAAGGAGTTAGATGTCCGCATTGTATTGATGTCATGCATGTTGAGAAGAATGTCTGCGACAACTTGGTTGGCATCCCGCTGAACATACCAGTGGAAGACCAAAGATGGTGTCAATGCTCGTCGCGACATGGCCTACATGGGAATCGTGCCTGACTTGCAGTGATAGAGGAGGATGGAAAAGGCCCGACATCCTCGCTGCATGCTACACCTCGCCCAAGAAGGAGAAAGAAGATCTCGCAAATGTCTCCAAAGTATTAAAGTTCCATCCGCTACTCCGCTAACATTAAGAAGCTTGTGTCTATGGATGATTTGAAGTTGTTGGGCATGAAGTCCCATGACCGCCATGTCTTGATGACCCAAATGCTCCTGGGTTGCAATCCGAAATATTCTCCCAGAGGATGTCAGTTGGCAATCACAAAGTTGTGTTATTTCTTCAATGCGATCTCCTCGCAGTTATTGACCCGATGTACTAGACAACTTACAGCTGCGGAGGTGGTGCGACTCTGGTCACCTTGAGATGCATTTTCCACCGCCGTTTTTTGACGAATGGTCCACCTTGTTGTTCACCTTGTCGAGAGATTAAGATATGTGGACCCGCTTTCCTACGCTACATGTATCCGCTCGAGAGGTACATGGGTATATTAAAGTCGACGTGAGGAATCGGTCAAGCTCGAGGGTAGTATTGTTGAAGGTTATGGGATCAAGAGGTTATTGAGTTTTATGTGGACTACCGGGTAAAAGACAAGCAATCGGTGTTCTCAGATCTCGCCATGAGGCAGATTTGTGGTAAAGGAACCGCGGTCCAAACTAATGAGTCCGAGGTTTGATATGTATTGCAAGGCGATTTCACGCCTTGCGAATAGCACGAAGTTCGACCATACATCGAAAGCAAAGATAAGTTGATATTACGGAAGAGAATCCACAAATGGATGAGTTTCCATCGCACAAGAACACAATGATCGATTCCTCACATGGTTCAAAGAAAAGCGGAGGTCTCCTTTATCGAGAATGTAAAATGGTTGGTCGACGGACCAAGATTTAATGTACGTACATGGCAGGGTACGATATTAATGGTTACACCTTTTACATCGAGAGTCAAGATGCCAAGAGTCTCGTCCAAAACAAAGGTGTGAGTATAAATGCTTTTCTAATGATCATCACAAAACAGTCTCCCAACCGCAATGAACTCCTACTATGGGATGATCAAGAAATTTGGGAGCTCGACACGGAATATACCAAGTTCCATTGTTCCGATAAGTGGGTACGACTTCCACATGGAGTGAAGGTCGACAAGAGAGGCTTTACTATTGTGGATCTCAAGAGACTCGCCACAAAGATGATCCGCTTGTCTCTGCGGCAAGCAACTCAAGTCTTTTATGTGCGCGATCCGCCAATCCAAGGTTGCACGCCGTTCTTCATGGCAAGAGACGGATCGTAGGAGTTGAAGATGTTGTAGATGAAGAAGAGTGTAACCAATTCGATGAGATACCTTCATTTGCAGATGGGGCTTGTCTTAGCGGGGATGACGACACACATGGAGCCAATTACATGCTAGTAGATCATCATGAAGGGCAATATTGTAAATAAATGGACTATTATAATGTATGTAAAATAGTATTGTAAATCCAAAGTGATTAATTGCTGTTTGGAGGCTTCGATGGAAATGCATGCAATTTTTCTTTATGCCTGCACTTTGTGCCATAATTTGTGAAAGAAAATTCCATTTGATTAAATTATTGTTGGGAAAGCTTGTAAATAGTCAAAGTTCATTTCGAAATTTTCGTACAATTCCAGATTAATTTGAAAAAGTTTTGACTTTTCTACGCTTTTACGACAAATCATGTCTACGAAATGAATTTTGACATATTTCTTGAATGAGGTCGCTTTTTCCAAAAATTATTTTATGAAAAGTTTTGCAAGATCCTGAAATATGTTTCGCAAAATTTGTAATAATTTCAACAATGTATGACAAAGTTATGGCATTTTCTCTTTGTCAAAATGCTGAAAATTCAGAACTTGCGTATGTCCTAAAAGGAATAGTGCAATAAACTACATCGTTGTCGGTTTTATTAAAAAGTGATATCGATGACTAACATCGTTGTTCTATTAGAAAATTGTGATAAAGCATCAAGATTCGGTTTTATTAAAAAGTGATACCGATAACTAACATCGTTGTTTTATTAGAAAAGTGATGATAAAGCATCAGTATCGGTTTTATTAAAAAAGTGATACTAATGATGAAGCATCAGTATCGGTTTTCTTAAAAGAGTGATACTAATGACGATGCATCAGTATCGGTTTTCTTAAAAAAGTGATACTGATAACTAACATCAGTGTTTTATTAGAAAAGTGATGATAAAGCATCAGTATCGGTTTTCTTAAAAGAGTGATACTAATGACGAAGCATCAGTATCGGTTTTCTTAAAAGAGTGATACTAATGTATAAGCATCAGTATCGGTTTTCTTAAAAGAGTGATACTAATGATAGCATCAGTATCGGTTTTCTTAAAAGAGTGATACTAATGATAGCGCAATCTATATTTTCTTAAAACCCCGGCTCCACGCTTAACCCTAGCCATTTTGCGCTGACCACCTCCTCGCTCATCGCCGCCTGCCCCCCAGCCGGGTGCCTCGCCTCCCCTTGGGTGCCTCGCCTCCCAGCCTCCCGACGCCTGGTGCCTTCCACGCCGCCAATCGGTGCCTTTCGTCTTGCCTTGGTTGGTGCCTCGCCTAAGGCTTCGTCGTTCGCCTTGCCTTCCCGCCGCCTCCAGGGGTGCCTCCTCGCCTCGACCCCGCCGCCCGCCCCGCCTGTTCGACACCGCCGCGCCTTCGACGCCGTGAGTATCTTCGCCAGACTTTGTTCCTCATTGGTCGAGGTGTTGGTGCCGCCAATGATGAACTAGGGTTTATATATATGATCGTAACATTTTCTTCGTGTTTTAGGCCTTGAATTATAGACTTGAATGCTTAGAAGAATTGATCATTTTGCTGTCCGAATATACTCGTGTGATAACTTTGTTATTGCTTAGTTCATTCTCCGTCGCTTTAGTTCAATTCACTAGTTTCGCTTACTTGTGTTACTAGAATCATCTCTCAATGCTTTGAACCATACTCGTGATTGATCGGTGCCTAACGATTCTTGATTAATCAAGACTTGTTTGATTATTGATCTATTTTGATTGATCTCAGATATGAGTAATCTTAATCGATGTCTAAATTGATTTAGTTCATGCTAGTGGTATGAGTAAATCAAGACAATTCTTTAGTGTGCATTTTAAGGTGGTAAGAATTCAAGGCCTAATCCATTGAATAATTTGTTAGCCCATTTGTGATTGTGGTGAAGATTCTTATCTTCATCCAAACCCTAACTGAGAGCACTAATCATAAACCATATTGGGTCTTGTAGACATAGAGCAATTGACAACGGTCTTTTGAGTGTCTTCTTATCTTTGATTATCATTCTCATTAAATTCTAGCTTCAGATACATTTGAAACACAAACCAAATAATGATAGTACTATGGGGTTATTTGCAAAGTTCAGATTTACAAGAAGTTCAATTTTGAAAACTACTTGAGCGCCGCGCCGCCAGGTATAGTGCTTTTTCTTGTGACTTGTATTTTTAACGTATGTTATTATTGTTACTGTAATATGATCTACGTTAGAGTTCAAAATGCGTAACATATCGTCTCCTGCTCGAGAGTATTTGATTATGAATATGCCATTTCAGCATATTCATAAGCAAGCGCCTCAATTGTCCACGTTTTTGATTAGCTGAGAATATGGTTGAGCAAGTTCTCGAAGAGTTGTACAACTCAGAGTTGATTTCGTAGCGTTTCGGTGTTCTCCGGATACACACCCTCTTGACCCTGTTGTCGAGACGTATCCGGAGAACAATGAGATGTCAGCCAAATTTTCTCCGGTTGTACAACGGCTCAGAACTTGCTGAACCACATATCCTCGAATGGGATTAGGACCAAACCTATTTAGAGATTAGGGTTATCGCTGGTACGATTTAGTTGGTCAACAGATATTGCATGTTATGTCGCTACTAACTTGACCTTCTTGTGTTGCTATTCTTGCATTAGTACATTAATGCTCAAATTCTCTGTTGATGTTGTGAGATCTCAAACTTGTTGGTGTAAGTAAATATCTGCTAGTGCTAAATTCACTTGTCATATGGAATGGGCTTTTGTTTTTTATCTAAGCAGAGGTTAGAGTTTAAGTTATGTGAACCCACATGTCAAGTGCATATAGTAGCTTCAAATTGCTTTCTCTCATGTCACACATATGACCATATCGATAAGAAAACTCAAAATGTCGCAACTAGAGAGCATCGGCTCGTCGCCTGACAGAGTAGAAGGTGCTGCTCAGGCCGAGCATGGTTCCAATTACTCAAGGGCCGAGTAAGGTGAGGAAGCCCCGAGGACCAAACAAAGGGGCTACAGGGAGAACGCCGCAGGTTCTCCGCTTCAATGCCACGGGGGTCTGCACGGGCCCTCCTAAGTACAAGGGGCGATACCGGTCATTCCTTGGCCAATTGGTGAGGGAGAGAGTGCCCATAACAATTAAGGATTGGAGAAAGGAAGTCACACGAAAGCGCTGAGCATAAGAATCGGTTGTGGGACGAGGTTAAGAGTAAATGGATTATAGAGGAGGACGATGAACCCAACGCGAGACTAAGACGCTTTGAAGAGGATGGGTGTGGCCTTGAGGCACTTCAAGACCCTTATGCACAAGGCGGAAAGGCCGACACCATTCGAGAAGTATCCATTTGTGACCCCGATGTTTGGACGGAGTTCACGAGGATGAAGGGTACGCCGAGGCGCAGCAAATTGAGAGAGAGGAACACCGCTGTCCCGAGGCTTAACACGCACCCGCACCACCTCAGACAAAGTGGCTATGAGGGAAGAAGGCAGAGTGGCGCGACAAGCCGAGGAGTGCACTTCACTCCGGACGGCGATGCCTTACTCCCACATATCTCGAGGAGCGGCACGAATCGGTATTAGCGAGACAAAGAAAACTCGACGGGCAAGCTTGTAGTTGCAAACCCGCTACCGCCAAGTCGTCTCTACCATCGAAGACATCTAACTTAGTACAATAAATTGACCCAACTTGTTGTATTTCAAATCTAATTCAGACTCGCTATTACAGAAGAGGTCACCAAATAAAAGAACAGGGACCTTCTCGAGCTAAGGGTCGCAGGACATCCTGCTGTCTGCGACGGAAGTCCGACCATAAGGGGCGTGTGCTTGCAGAGGGCGGACACACGAAGAGGTCCTACTTTCAACATGACGCGAAAGTGCCAGATCAAGGTCATGGCAGCACGTGAGGAGCGCCTCAAGGACACACTAAGGAGCAAATGAGGAGGAGATTAAGGAGGAGATGAGGGGAGATGACACGACGTGAGGAGGAGATAAGAGGAGATGATGGCACGTGAGGATCGCCGAGGGCCGAGATGATGGCGATGATTTTCCGTGAGTCGAGCCGATGCCCTCGGCTCTCATAGAGAAGTCTGTGCTCGACCTAGCCGCCATGCGGTTCCAAAATGATAAGACCGGTCCCTACCAAGGTAATAATTAATTTTTCCTGAGTTAAAGCTACGAGTGTAACTCCCGCAATGTTTTTTCTCGTTGTACACTTCTTGCAGTGTGCTCGCGGCGCCACCACCATCATGACGGAGGATGGATTTCCGCCGAGGTCAAGACGCTGGGTTGCATTTCCATGCAACGAGACCGACACTGTGCATGGTCACTGTGGGGAAGGGCTACATGAGGGTGCAGTGGACTACGCCCACGAAGACTTCTTATCACATGTGCTCGATTTCCAACGAAGATATCACCACTCTGCAAGCACGCATGTCATTCATCAAGTGGCCCACGACGGTGTCGATCTTGGTCAAGGTAAAAAGTCCCTCCACGCCTTCTCTACCATTCCAAGATTACCGCAGAAGTTAAATATATGCGTGTTTCAGAGGTTCCTCCTGCCGCTCCCGCCTCCTGCACTGCTACCGATCCTGCCTCCCGCCTCCTCCGCTTTGCCTCCGCCTCCTCCGCCTCGATCCCGCTCTTGCTCGCCTCCTGGCTTGCCTCCTCCTCCTCCCGCCTCCCATAGAACCACGAAGGCCTCCGAGACTCCAGAGAACCACAAGAGGCCTCCGAGACTCCTTCCGCCAAGAGGGCAAAGCCGATCGAGGCCATAGCACCCCTTAAGGTACCGAAAAGCCCATCGCCTCGACCTGAGACTCCTTCGCCCGTAAAGAAGAGTCAAGACAGCCACTGTGCACCTCAGATGATTATAAGGCCTACGAGCATGGAAAGCCCCCGATTGCATCGCATTTAATCGAATGATCTAGGCAAGTGGACTCGCCTCCTCCATGGATGGTACCTTGATAAGGTGAAGGGGAAGAGCGCCGAGTCGACTTCAACGTAGTAGTATAAAATGGTACATTTTCACCGTGAGGAGAATGGAACATTCCCGCCGCTTTTGAGGATCTATTCCGTGTGTACCAAATGAAAGCCGCCGATATTTCTACTTTACGATCATGGACGCCTGTGAGTATCACACCATATAGCTTGCGCCATGACTTTTATAGGATTTTGCATTATGTTTTTCACATTCAACACGAGTTGCGGGATAATGAGACAACGAGCCGTGATTTAATCTACACGACGTTGGGTTTCTCGACCGAGCTTGTGTCTCGCGATCATGGCGAGCTTCAACCGGTTCGTTGTTAGCTACATCAAGGGGTATTGCAAGTCGAGTCGAAGAAGGACTTCATTGTATTGCCGCATCACGAGGAGTAAGTAGTACTTTTCGATTCAATTACTTGTACGCACTTAAAACCGTATGTGAACTTATTTCCTTGCACTACATTTTATTTAATAAGCAACCATTGGGTTCTACTCGCCCTCGCTCCGAAAGTGAAAACACAGCCTACACATTTAACTCGACGAGAAGAGACCGATGGCATACGCGATCAAGCCTCCTTTGCGTATAAGCGCATTATTGAAACCTAACACATCCGAGGAATTTAACTACGCTTATTTTTTTTGACTCAATGGTGCTCTCCAATGTATGTAGGGTTTCTCGGACTATGTCGATGAAGGAGGGCCGCACGACGACAAAAAGGGCAAGACATCGCAAAGATAAGCGATTTAAGGTACAAGTGCCTAGCATATATATGATTAATTTTTTGACATCTAATCTTCGTGGGCTGAATTTTTTTCTTTCTTCGCAGTGCCATCAACAGGCAGCGGTGACCATTGCGGCTTCTATGTCATGCAAGATATGCTCATCGTGGCTCGGCAACTCACACCATTTCCTAAGGTATAATTTTCTAATACTAATCAAGTATTAGATTTATGAAGTAATACAAAATAATTCTATTGGAACACCGCCATTATCTAAAAGCACTAGTATTAGTTAGCTCTACATGAAACACTAGTGTGGTCCAATCCAAAACGTGAAGCTTCTAAAAGACGGTGCTACATGACGTAATATTGTTCCATTTGAATTTTAGTAGAAAATTACATCACTATATTTTTGCTTGGCCTTAGGAGTATCTGTTTTAAAATATTTGTTATTTGAGAATCAAGAGAGCGTTATCGTAATGTTTCCACTCTTGACCCTATTTAAATGCTTTAAAAGAGATTAAGTGGTTACGGTGTTATTTATTATTAATTTTTTCTTAGATTTAGTACTTGTTGGTTTGTGTGTGTACTATGTGTTATGAGATTAGGACTCTAAACCTAATTCAGTTTAGACTCTATCTCTTTATGGTGTGGTCAAACCAACTCCTCTCTCATATCGTTATATATATCGGTGCTTCTAATTATAAAAGATAGAATCAATAAAAAGCGAGAGAGAATTTCACCTCTTACATTATGTGTCTATTGTTCTTGATCCCTGATTGCGTCTATAATTTGTGATTGATCGTATGCTCGACAACGCGTTTTACAACGCTATAGACAAATATAATGGCATGAAGGAGTAGCTTTTACATTTGTCCTTTCAATAGCATTGAGGCATTACTCAATGTCTTTACTAGAATATTAGCTTCTCACATTTGGATTTTTTTCTGTTTTGAATTAATCTTTTATAATCCAAATATTTTCTAAACCCTTCAGTAGTTCCTGTCTATTTTTGTGATTGCCCCCTAATACTTATCTATGTTTCCCTAATTTTATGTACATGCATAATAATATACTTAGCCTTTTACATAGAAATTTTGAAACTGAAATTAATACTACCATTTCGCTTTTGCGTAAGATCAATATCCCCGAAGAGTTTAGACAAAGAAAGCACTCAACAATTTATTGAGACCACTTATGCGCTGGTCTTGGTTAGAAGTTATATCGAGGATGGCAGTTTAGAGATCCCGACGATCGCATTAGTCCATATGTACTAAACAATATTAATAATATATGTCAATGTGATATGTATGAGAGGAAGTCCATGTAATCGATTGTCATGTTTGTGTTGTCTATTGTGATCGACTATGATATATATGTGTTGTAATTAAAGCGATTACGCTCGTGAATGTGATATATGCATCATGTCTTCATTGTGAATGTGATGATATATATATTGTGCATATTGTTTTAATCAGGCTTTTTTGGAGAAATTGCAAAATGGCACACCCCAATGGGTCATCGAATCGGTTCTTTAAGGAAGTGATTGTGATGATATTATCATCGAATCGGTTCTTTAAGGAAGTGATTTCGATGACCACTCATCGAATCGGTTCTTTAAGAAAAGTGATTTCGATGACACACTCATCGTAATCGGTTCTTTATGAACCGATTCTCGATGAGTATGTCATCGTAATCACTTTTCTTAAAGAACCGATTCGATGAGGTGGTCATCGTAATCACTTCCTTAAAGAACCGATCTCGATGATGGTATCATCACAATCACTTCCTTAAAGAACCGATTCGATGACGCTTTTATCACGATCGGTCAAAACCGATTCTCGATAGCTCCACCTCATCACTATCTAAGGACATCGATCGCGACTAGAACCGATTCTAATGCTAAAAAAGAACCGATTCTGATGTGCCGTTCTGTAGTAGTGATACAATTTAAATTTTAACTATTTTACAATATATCGATAGTCATAGTAGTTGATTTTAGATGTCTTTTTTTTAAGCTCCCTCTTTGAAACTTTCTGACTCCGCCGCTGTCTAGACTCTAGAGTATTGCCTTGTTCTTAAAAAGAGAAAATAGTATTGGGTGCACTGTGAAAAAGACGCAAGAAAACATTGTTCCCATAATAAAAAGATGAACAAAAAGGCAACAAGAGATGACAGAACTGATTAGCAAGTTTCATGATCAACCATAGCATGCTTGCTACCCTAACTCGTAGCCGTACTGTTTATGTGCTAGCTAGCTACTTCGCCAGAATGTGACAAATAATTGCTGTTTTCAACCTCTCAGGTGAGAAAAAGTTTGGTGTACCCTGAGCCTACGTGTAAGTATGCACTCTTTTGTGGCTAAGGCTTTTAATTCGAGATACGTACCCTACTCAAAATGGAAAATCCTAGGTAACCTTTTGGAAATAAAGATAAAAAGTTTAGAAACACTTCATTATTTAGTTAGTCAGCTCGATAAGATAGATGTGACGACGGTGGAATGAATAACTTTTTATGCAATGAACAAACATGCATTAAAGTCCAAAATTGACTAGTGTCCAGTATATCCAATCATTTCTAAAAAGAGACAAAGTGTTACTAGTAATAATGTTGTGAGCATGTAGAGAAATTTTAACTTATCAATGAATTAAATATTACTACTGTTAAAGTTTTTATTAAATGAGCTATAATAATGGATGATTACTGTTTCAATAATATAGCCATCGGAGTAAGGACCCTCTTTCCTTGTAAATTGACTGGCATACGAGCACCGTAGCAAAATGTATTAAAATATTATATAGCTGGACCCTAGAAGATCATTTGCTAAGCAATTAAATAAGAAGTAAATATGACTTGCTTTGTCACAGTCAGTTTAGTCGCACATTCTCTCTCCTGTTTTTTTATTTATCATGGTGCGCTACTACTGTAGTCCTTGTCGGCTAACATTTTTTCCCGTCATGATCGCGAACGATGATCTCTGCATATGGACATATACATGAACAGTAAGCGTGATTGTCATTATATGCATGGATATCTACACAACAATAATCTAAGTAGATGCAAACTCTGAGATCAGGACACTTTATGATTAGGTAATCTCAGGACAGTGCTAGACGGTATTGACTTGCTAAACAAAATGCTGTATAAAGTACACGGTATAAAAAAATATTATGATAACCCTCCTATATTTTGATGCTCACATATTTTAAAATTGCAAATTACATCGTAGGTAAATAAAATTTGCACATTGGGTTCAATTAGGTCCATAAACTTAAAAGAACTACCCGCAAATTTGCTTAATTAAGTGAATCTTCTAGCAACAAACCAGCCCAAATATATGTAGGCATTCAACGTTGATGTGGCTAGGACATTTCATTTTAGCTGGTGTGGACTGTTGGTCCTCTCCCCTCTCTTCCTCAACTCCACTCCCTCTCTAGCAGTGCCGGCGGCAATGGCTACAGCCAATGGTGCGCCTGGGCGCTGGCACTCTCTCGCCATTCAGAATTTTGGACTCCCATTAGCACATCGTTCTAATGCGCTTCCTAACTGTTGAGTACATGATTCATATCTGTTCTCTCTATTTCTTAATAGATGTTATTTTACGTTCTTACACTTTCATCAAGGTACATCTTCAAAAGATGGTATTACTCTCTTTATTATATTTTTAGATGGTATATCATACTCTAGTCTATGATAAGAAACAATATTGAAAACTATTAAAGGGGGTGAGTATAGAAGGAAACAATAGTAAAAAAATCACCTCAAAATTGTAGAACATGTATTTAGAAATAAAATTTAAAAGCTAGAATGATATGTATTCAGGAATGGAGAGTGTAGTCTTTTAGGATTTGAAATGTGATATAAAAGGCCCTAGATGAATCATAATAGGATTAGAATTAATATTTTTTTAGAGTAGTATTCCTACTTCTATCTTGGAGGACTAAAGAGGCTACATAAACCTATATATGGGGCGGTTACGGAGAAACCAAGTAACCAAGAAGCCACAAGCTAACTCATCCAAAATAAGACGCACACAAGAGGATTATATACTAGGTTATTCTTTAGTTGTAGAGTCTTATATAGAGTAAGGATATAAGGGTCATAAAAGATTCAAGATGTTTTGATAGAGTAACAATTCCTTGTACTTTTTTGATATTACGCTTAAAAAATTTGCGGTCACCTTCGTCAATTTTTTTTTCACTCATCATGGTTGTTTTAACGATGTTATTTTGGTTCTATCTATGAGGTTCATCTTCTTCTTCTTGAGGCCGTGCACACTTATGCCATATCTCACAAAAAATGATCCGATCTTAGAGCTGTTGCACATAAAAAGGGGTATCGAGTGTAACATTAACTTATACTTAAGTATTCCTTCAGCCACTAATTGTCCTGACTAGAGCTTCCTGTTCAGATATTTCTTCCTCTGATTATAAAGAAATTAAATAGTTCTATCTACTTATTTTAGCTAAGTTGATGAAATTGTAGAAGCAATTCTCTGGTCTAGCTAAAGTCCTTACCATAAAGTTGTGACAGTTCTATTATCAACTATATGCTCTTGCAACTAGAAAATTAGTAGCAAATGAGAAGGTAATTAACCTTTGTACAGTGCATATCTCAGTCAATGTTCCTTTTCCTATATTAAAGAACATGATTCTATTTGCATGGTTCCACATACCCTGTGTACGTAGTCTCTATTTTCCCCTAGAGTTCTCCATGAAATATGTATTGTTTCCGTGTTCTATTTTTGTCACTCAAATATAAACGAGATATTCGATACATGGATGCTAATGAATTATACTAAGTCTTGTTTGTGTGTTATATTACTTTTGTTGATAATATTTATAATCAAAATGTCCATGTTCAAATTATTAATTGAGCCATCACTTGACCCTCCCTTATTATTTTACGCACGCTCCATCAATTGTCCACTTTAATACTCGTTGTTTATTATTGTGATATTGTTGGAGAATATTTTAGTCGCATTTCTATTAAGCACGATTACTCTGGTATGTGTGTTTTGATTAAAAAAATGACAATAATTTGGGAACCGAGGAGCACATGGTTTGACTTACGGTTTAGTCCTGAATCATTCTCTCTAATAAAAAATAAGTGTCATCCTAAATACGTGCAACCAAATTATTTCAAGTTTGACTAGCGATATCTAAATAAACATCCAGATCTCGGTCATACAAAAATGACATGAGTATATTTGTCTACTATAATATTTTTATAATATTTTCAATTTATCTATTATATATTGAAAGCTCATGAGAGTTACTAAGAAAAGAGAGAAATATGTTTGAAATTCTCATAAAAAAATAAAACAACTAACCCTTAATCTGGTGAACTCTAATTACAATCGTTATTGGATCTTTCTACCTAAAAGAAGAAATATTCTGACAAAAAAGCAAAATATCTAGCCTTTGATTTGGTAGACCCTAACTAAGTTGAACATATATATAACCCTCTATCTAGCATACTAAATTATAACAGTTTAGATTAAAAGAAATAGTCATTGCCAAGTAGAATAAAAATAAAAAATTAACAATCATGTATCGGATGGCATCCCAAGCCACGTGAAACGCACCTGTGGGGCGACGAGGGGAACTCATGCCGGGATCGTTCGGTGGCGTATGTCCCTTGGGTAGCGCAGGGGAGGAAACGGAAAATAATTTGTGATTGCGAGTGAAGGAAATGAGCCATGCAACAAAGATTAAACTCTTCTCTTTTTTTTCATGACGCGAAGTAGTGGATGCGTGAGATACGTTATAAATTCTCACAAAATACAAAACATCCCGTCTTTAATATGGTGGACATTAATTACGATTGCTATCGGTTCTTTCAAACAAAGATAGGAATATGCTAGAATTTTTTAAAAAAGAAAAAAAAACATCCTTAATTTGATGGATCATAACTAAGTTGAAACATAGTAGCCATTGGATATTCTTATTTCAAGAAAAAACATATAATCCTCCATCTAGCAGGACTGAGTTATAACTGCTTAGATTAAAAGAAATAGTCCACGCCAAGCAGAATAAAAATTATAAAAATTGATTTTTCTAACAAAAAAATAGAAATATGCTAGAAATTCTTACAAAAAGCAAACTATCTAGCTCTTAATCTGATGGACCCTAGTTATGTTGAACTATATTAGCCACTAGATGTTACTATTTTAAAAAATATCTAACTATCTATCTAGCGGACCTGGGTTATAATTGCTTCGATTAAAAAGAAAAAGTCTATGCCAAGTACAATAAGAAAAACATAAATTCAATAAAAAATAGCCATTTTATTTTCATATGAACCCCAAATTAAAACTCCTGCATAGCTAAAATTCAGAATAAAAATTAGATATAAATTAGCAATTGGATTTGCATATCAGATTTAACTTAAAATTAATATTCAAAATCAAATGAAAAAGAATAAAATTAATGGCTTGGATTAGAAGAAAGAGTTCATACCATGTACAATATAAACTAACAGAAATTTGAAATAAATAAATAAAAGGAAATTGGCTATTTAATTTTCATATGAACTACAAATTAAGACATGTACATAGCAGAAATTCAGAATAAAAATTAGCAGTTAGATTTATGTACGAATTCTAACCTAAACCTCATATGCAAAATTAAATAAAAGTAACATAAATTTAGAATAAACAACAAAAGGAAATTGCCCATTTGATTTTAACTCTAAATTAAAACCTAAAATTTGAAATTAAATAAAAAATAATAACAAAAATAACAAGAGAATAAAAATAAAAGTAAATTAGGGATTGTTTTTTATTCCATTCTAAGTGAAAATATAAATTTTGGTTTTATTCATAATTAAAATTCCATAAAATATGCTAATTTGATAAATAAAATAAAATAAGGTATGTAACAAAAGTTGATGACATGTTTTTACAGCCGCTAAAAAAATGTGGAATTCACTAAATATTCTAAAAATAAAAAACATTATGATTCTTTATTTGGTGGATCTCTAAGGAATGAAGAGATTAAGAGAGTGATACATCAATAAATGTTTACTTGGCTATATTAGTATAAACAATGTAATGTGCACTAAAAGAAAGGACCGAAGGAAAGAGACAAGCATTGTAATATTGAAATTAATTAGGATATGATGATATAAAAGAAAAATATTATGTTATGCTATGTTTACTGTTTGCTATATAAGTATTTGAGGGAGAAAATTTTGATCACATGTGATAAGTATTACAAAATATAGCAAAAAATATTTTCTCCTATAATATATAATGTCAAAATATCACAAATGAAATTCTGCAACGACCTATTTTCTAAAAAATAAAATTACATATGTATTACCAAATCATTTAAACTTTACTAGTTAAATTTAATAGTACATTAAAATAAAAATTAACTTTCAGAGTTATGTTTTTGAAACCGTGTTAATATCCAGCAGCCACCCATTTGTCGTGACTCAGAGGGAGTCACCAGATAATTATACGTGCCAAGTTGCTCTGATTAAGACAGCTTTGAACATGTGAAATCAAATTAATGTGGGCCGCTCATCACCACATCAACGCATGTAGTGAAACGGCGACACCCCCATTAGGCCGTACACCCACCTATCACTTAGAAAATTCTACTTTTTGTCATGTCACCTTTCGCCTCTCACTCAGTGTCCTTTTTCCACCCTTCACCACCTAAAAGCCCTAGCAGTACTAGCAGTGCCTCTCTCCCCTCTCTCACTGCTCACAACTGTGTATTCCGTGTCTCAGTCATTTCACATCTCACCTTTTTAGGCCAAACAACACCTCCACCACCCTGCACTCCCCCTAAAAATAGAAGCAGCAGCATGCAATTCCCCACACCATCATACAGATGATGAAGCTGCTTCTCTCCCAGAAGCTCCCCCATCACCAGATGGACCTATGAGGGAGCCAACAGAACCAACTGTTGGCTGTTGCTACTACAACCACTGCGTAAGAAGAAGCAACAGATGTGCCCTTCCTGATTATCCTCTCGAAACAATAATCCTCTTAAATACCTTTCTTTTGGTGATCACTACTCTGATGCTCCCTCCATCTTGCGCAGACTCACGCAGCAACATCCACTTCCACTTGGCTTCCTCAGTAATTCTCACACCACCGAACCAAGATCAGCCACCAACGCCACCAAAGGTAAATCCTAGCTAGTTTTTCCATTTCGAAGAGAAGATCTTCATGTACGGAGAAATATGCAGATGTAGTCATGTAGCTGTTCTGTTCATCTTAAATATATCTGCAACCACCTCAAACTTCTGGCGCAAGGGGAGAGCACCAACTGCCAAACAGATCCCTCCAATCCCAACTATACATGCATACATGTAATCATTGGCCACATCATAGTTATGGAATTTGTAGTAGTAGTATTTCTTTCTTCCAATGTATTAATAAGCAAACAGTAGTTTATTTCATTTGTTTAAGCAAAAGGACTGTAACTCTGCAAGGGAGTGTCCTACTAAAGTTAGCTAAATATAAAATAATTTCAGATCACAGTCACACTCCTTTCTTTTCCTTTTCTACTTAGCTGATCCATGGACCTATCGCCGAACCCCGATAGCCCTCCGTCGGCAGGGGGCAACGGCGGGGGCGGGTCGAGCAGCAGCAGCTCGTCGCCCTCCATGGGGGCGGGGACGCCGCAGTCACCGAGCCGGTACGAGGCGCAGAAGCGGCGCGACTGGAACACGTTCGGGCAGTACCTGCGGAACCACCGGCCGCCGCTGAGCCTGGCGCAGTGCAGCGGCGCCCACGTCCTCGAGTTCCTGCGCTACCTGGACCAGTTCGGCAAGACGAAGGTGCACACCGCGGCCTGCCCCTTCTTCGGCCACCCGAGCCCGCCCGCGCCCTGCCCTTGCCCGCTCCGCCAGGCCTGGGGCAGCCTCGACGCCCTCGTCGGCCGCCTCCGCGCCGCATACGAGGAGAACGGCGGCCGCCCCGAGTCCAATCCCTTCGCCGCGCGCGCCGTCCGCCTCTACCTCCGCGAGGTCCGCGAGCACCAGGCCCGCGCCCGCGGCGTCAGCTACGAGAAGAAGAAGCGCAAGAAGCCGCCGCAGCTGCCGGGCGACAGCAGCGGCCTTCACGGCCACCCGCACCAGCCCCCGCCCCCACCGCCCGCCGCAGCTTGCTGAGTCGGCCAGCCGGTCTACGCTCTCCTATTTGGCCGGTATGCCAGATTGAGCATATATATTTTATGTATGTTCTCGTATGCATGCATGTACATGAACATGCTGCATGGTTATGGGTTTTTGCTGCTGATTCGTGTTCTCAGTAGTGGTAGTGCTAGACTACACTAGTACGTGGTGGGTGCTTCGATCGTACTGCATTAACTGCTTGCTTGTGTTTCTACTGGCTTTAGCTTATTTGGGTTGTAGTCGAGTTTATTTGCTTGTCGGAGTAAATGATTGCTGTACTTTGAACCGAGAAGTATATCCTATGAGGTCTAGAGAGGAACAGGGAGATACATATATGGAGATCTCTCATGCTGTTCGTGGAAGATTTAAGTCTGTGCGTGTGCATCTGCGCATCATGCGTCAATTCTAGCATCTTCTTGTTTCTTGTTTTGCTTCCTGTTTCATTTCCTTTTTATAGTACTGAATGCAGTATTGGTGTTTGGGGTAGTGAGATATATCGATGTGAATGGTGCATGACTAGTTACACGCACGGGGAGTGCACAGTGCCCCGCGCCAAATAAGAGGAGGACAAGCATGCACGAACTAGCTAGTGTTTGATACTCGATGTGGCTTGTGTGTGTGCATGCATGTCGATCAGGCTGTGTCTACTGGAACTATTCTTCGTCCCTGATCCTGTATGCTGTCCGACTTCTATGATCTATCATTTCGCCTGGATTTCTGAGTAGTTGTGTCAAATCGTTCATAGGGGCTAGCTGCTTATTTCGATGTGTTCTTGTGGTACTTGAAGCATAGTATGTACGTACGGAAAGGAGCTTGAAGTTGCATAGTTCTTGCATAGTTTTTCTTCATGATCAGTACATGTGCTTGTGGTTTGCTTTTGATTAGACTAAAATCAATGGGATTTTAAGGTTAACATTTGGATAAGATGTTCTGTATGTAATGTTTTAGATTCTAGAACATACGAGTGTTCTATATACTGTTCTTATATATGGTACCATCTGGGACCCTAGCTCGCAACATACGTACAACCCAAAATTAAGATGGTACATGTAAATAGGGATTATGTTGTCATATACTCTTGGCCATGCCAGCAATGAGGGTTGCTAGGACGAAATTTGGTTCTAAGCCTATGCAAAGTTTGGTAACTTCATTTTTGTTGCTAAAGTTCGGCTAAAACTTGGACCAACAATTTCATGACTCAATTTTGGTAGTGCCAAAATGTGCCACATATTTGAAGGGTTTGTATGGGTAATAAAGCAAACAGCCCCCTCGTACAAATAGTCCAATCCTTGTTATGTATCTCATTTCTTGTTCTCCATTATTCTTTTTTGCAGATTGCATAAATCTAAATTCATATATCCTAGATTTAGATCATTGGTAAATTCTTCATGATCAAGCACTGAATTAAAATAATAACACAAGAAAAACATAGCTATAGTTTCCAATTACTTCGTATGAGAAGTTGATCCGATAAATTATGCAATATTAGCTCTGGTATAGAATCCAAATTAAGCAGTGTATTGTGGAACTGACAAATAGTATTGTTGTTCCTATCCAATCAAGACATAATTAACCTGGTTCAATCATACAGTACAAGTTTTCGTATTTGAATATCATTGATCAAGGAACTATCTTTGTTGGAATAAAAGTTACGAAAATGAACTTCTAAAACTTAGTTGAGATAGTCCCACGGTAACATAGCCATACGCTATATTGTGAAATTTATTGACTTAAAAAGTAACTATGGGTATATGCTATTTAATTACCTTGGCATAGATTACCATAGCTATAGTAGCTATTAAAATCTACATTTTTGTGAAATTATATTTCTTTACTTAGAATGAGTTAAATCTGGATTATTTTTGTCATAATATTGAGCTATTTAGTTAGCAAATACTGTGATAAATCTGGATTCCTTTAATAATTATTGGAAAAAGTCAAGAAATGGATGAGAAGAAATCAAATGTATCGTTATGCCTTCATATTGATCGGAAACTTTCAGCTAGCATTTAGTTGTAAATAGCTGAGACAGCAGTGTGCTAGATATATAGATAAAACTATGTACGGCATAAGGTTAATTTTGTTTATAATGGCCAAAATGTTTTTAATCAAAGTCAATGCATCAACATACGATTAAAAAAAACAGTTCCGTTTGTTGTGAAATAAAGAAAAAGCATGCTACCTTACGACTATAGATAATGGCATGCACATGTCACTAATAAATGCCTATATAAGATGCATCATCATAGATAGTTTTTAAAAACTGTATGTTAAAACTAATCATAGACAGTTTTGCAAGTATAATTGTCAAAGTTATATGATATGTTAAGAATCGTCTGTAATAAGCTAATATCATAGACGATTTATGGTATAAACCGTCGATGATATGTTGTCATATCGCAGACAGTCTTGTAATCGAACAGTCTATGATACTACTTATTATATAAATTGTTTTAGGTATGTGCCCACCGCACTCCTCATCCAAACGAAATCTTTCACGGACCTCCGCCTCCTTCCTGAGCCCTTTGCCGCCACCCGTCCCCAACGCTACTACACTCCAAGCCTGCGCGCCTCCTCCTTGAGCATGTCACCGCCTTCTCTCTCGAGCCCATCACACGCTTCCTCCTCGAGCACGTCGCCGTCTCTCCCCCAAGCCCATCGCCATCTCCCCCCCCCCCCCGAGCCCATCGCCGTCTCCTTCCTAAGCCCTCAGTCACATGATTTGGTCATTATTCATCATTTATTTTTTAATTGTATTGTTGATAAGATTATTTGGTCTTTGGGTTCTAAAATATGTCATAAAGATATTGTTCCTGATGTTGAATATTTATAGCAAGGTGTTGGTTGAGTACCATTAAAACCTCAATTCTATGTATGGTTTGTTGCTTCGATGTGGAATATTAGAAAACAAAGATATAATATTTAATTCTATAAATCTAGGTAGACAGTAATGCTTGTGGGAATATTAGGAAACACGGATATAACATTTGGTTCCAATAATTAACCCTGTTGATGTAGATGGCTGTAATTTATTTTTATCTTAAGATTCATGGCTTTGTTGGAAAAATCCAAGCGGGTGGACCCTTAATACTCTTAATACCGATGGCATGCAAGTGCTACACATTAAAATATTTTGCTTCCGACCAGTCATATTTTTTAGAGACAATTGGTAGGAGCACTGCCGTTGCATTATAGGAGGAAAGCAAAGTAATATAACTTAGACATTTCCGAAGAAGACATTCAGGAACAAAAGAAAAATGTTGCTTTTAAGTTACACCACACTTTAGAAGCGCCACCTTTACAATAACACTAAATAAACTAAGGTTTAGATTTCTCACTACTATATAAATGAATACTTGTAATGATGATCCAAAAACATCTAGATGTTTAACTTCTTATTGAGAGAGAGAGTAATTTGGATATTCATCTAAAATTATTCAATTTACAAATAGTAATCCAATTATAAAAAGCATCCCAAAAAATTAGGCGCAAGGATAGAAGAAAATAAAACTATGGACATTGCTACATCTATCGTGATTCATCATATATTTATTTATATTTCAAAGACTGCAGATTGCACAAATAAAATGGAGCCTATAAACAAGATATACGACTGGAAAAGCCGTTGTATGCTAAACAAAAATTTGAGGTGGAAATAGAACAACTGAGGGGAAAGTCTAATGTAACAGAGCAGAATAGAAGTGAAGAAGATTCTGAATTAACAAAAAAGACTATGAGATGAAACAAAAACTAAAAGACATAAATGATAAATCGCAAGATATTGAATCTCTTAACAAGATACTCATCATTAAGGAGCACCAAACTAATGCAGAGGTAGAAAAAGCCAAAACTAAGCTTATAGAGATAATATAAAAATTTCTAGTATTTAATTTGGCGTGGTTACTAATAATATACTAATACATCCTTTTCACAACAATATGATCTCTTTTGCAGGGATTAAGAGATATGACTGAAAGTTAATCAGTTATTGATGTCAAACAAATGAGCACTGTGCTAGAGCTGTGGAACTTCAAGGAGAATCGAAAACTCTCTGTTGCAGAAGGTATGACCCGTATGATGGTAGACATGGGAAAACCTTAAGTTTTCCTTGTCTTGATCGTATTATTCATACACACACACTATTCTGTATAGAGGTGCAATCGGCCCGGATTCGGTCGGATATCGCTCTTTTTGTATCCTAAATTATATTTTTTGTTGGATTCGGATAGTGCCAGATACGAATATGGTACGGATAATATCGGTTGTGGATTCAAATTGAATACAGATTGGAATCGATACAGTACCGGATAATTTTTTATTGGATAGCGTACGAAAACAGATACCACATAAAGCACACATATAGTACTGATTAACCAGCCACATGACTTTAACTTGCAACAAGATTATTGCAGTCTAATAAGTTATTTTATCAGATAGTCCAATAAAATTGTAGAAGTGCATTCAATTTAAATGGTACACATACAAAAAGTTACGAAACATAGAATGATACGTAAATAATATCACGATAACATGACCACGATTTCACGTCTTCATGAAAGATAATAAGACAAATTGATAATATTTGGATTACATCACACAAACAGAAGACTTAACAATGACACAATCATATAAAAGAGTTTGAAGACCGAAGTGGCTAAGGCAGGTGATGAGGACATCACCAGCGTGGAAACGACCAGTGTGATCGCTGCCCCTTCTTCCTCTCCGGTCGCTCCAACGACTACCGACGCCACTCCATCTTCGTCACATACGATTGACACTGCGACATCTTTATCACCGAGATGCCTTAATCCAGAAGCTCAGCCATTCAAAACCACATCAACGGACAAGAGCCTTAAGCACCCACCCCGAGGACAGCCCATGCGCCAAGAAAGGCCCATGTGGAAGCCCAAGATGCTAAAAAGCCCGGTTCGGCCATCCAGAAGCAGGCCAACTTCAAACGGGCATAACTCGGGCTCTCGGACTCCGATTTCAGCGTGCGACCACCCGTTTGAAATCTTAGGAGATAATCTTTCCAATGGATCCAGCCCTACTTCCAAATTAGCCTCAGATCGATGGAAAATGCAGAACAATGTCACAGGCTAGAAATTCAGGGTGCTGTGTCACCTCACTTTTGGGCCTATGGCCCATGTATCTTAGGGTTTTGGTGGCCATCACTGTTTTGGCTGCCCTACACCTCCTGGCCACCGCTATATATATGGCCGCCACCATTCTTCTATAATTAGGTTTTGTTGTGTTTTGGTAGACCCCTTGTGCGTTCCTCCTCGTGTTCGCGTGTATCGACTAGACCACCCGTAACGAGAAACTGAACATCACCCTTGTTTCTTTGAGATTATTGGATTGGAATTGCTCTCACCTTGTTCTTGTATGTTCTCAGTTGCAGCAGGTACAAGGATCGATCGGGTCTTTGATTCGGTTGATCGCCTCGTGTGGTGACATTGCGATTGCTTGGTTGCTGATCTCATGGTTAGTAGCCGATCCATCTACTTCGTGCGCTATCAAACCAATGTATCGTTCTCATCAGAAGATCGGACCGACTCCCGTGCGCATCAAGTGGTATCAGAGCGACGGTTGCCTGGTGAGAACACCCTTATCCTTGTTTAGTTCTTCTTGTTCGTCCTAGAGTCCAGAAAAATAACCACAAAAAAATTCTGTTTGTCGTGTGTTCGATCTAATCCGAGCCCCTTTTGGCCTTTACTATTACTACCTAGTTTAATTCTTGTTGAATTTATGTTGCATCGTCGTGTCATTGCTGGTCTTAGTGTTTTGATCTTTGGATTTTCGAGTTCTTGCCACGTTCTTGTCACCGAGTTGAACTCCATCGCGTCGTCACGTCCAATTCGGATCCTCCTCTGTCCAGTTCGGTATTTTGATCATAACTCCCACATACGAACTCAGATTTTACTGTTCTTGTACTTTCCTGAAAGCTTGAGAAATTATCTACAACTTTGTCCATTGTGAAAATTTCCAGAAACGCCGTCTTCTTGCCCAAAATCCCATCGGATTGGAATCTGTTTTCATCCTGGATTTTCTAAGCAGTTTGTATTTCGGGGTCAATATCTTTGGCTTCCCTTATCCAAAATAGACGTTCCATATATGCAAATTGATCAGCTCGAAAAGATCTACAACTTTCCAGTTATACATTTTTGCATTGGAAGCCAATAAAAATCCGAAAACAGCATTTGAAGTTTCTGCATAGTAGATCTATTTGCAGCAGAAAAAAAAAGTTTGAGTTGTAATTCATCATATGTGCCACTTTTCATATAGAAGGAAGAAAAATAAGAAAAGGTAAGTGCATATAAAAGAGCCGCACTAAAAGGTGGAAAAAGGAGCCCTAGCTATTTGCTTGTGTGCTGAGGTCATTCTGGTTGCTATTTCTGTGACTTCATTGGTGTCTAGGCTCGCGTCTCTAGTACGGTCTAGTCTAGGACCAGCAAAGTACCGCCGTTGAATGTTCTTTCAACTTGTTTTGGCTAGTGTGGTTCTAGTTTATCCTTTGTTACATATTATACCTATCCAAGCTCCATCTACTATCGCTTTGTCACCCCTAAGTGTAGATTACCATCATCCATCGATTGAACCTTGAGAAGCTACAGGGTAAGAATTGGTAAGAACTTGGTGTGAGCTTGAGCGTGTGAGATCCTCCACTGTCCATATATTAGTAGTTCATAGGAACTAATTCTCTTGTGAGTTCTCTGTTTGTTGCCCCTAACAATGGCAGGTTCACATAGCAAGACAACTTACGAGGATGATATTGAGGATTGTCCATTCTTGACAGAAAGAGAAAAGAAATACTTGTGAAAACATAAGCGACTTGAGTCCCTGCAGAAATCAAAGAGTGAGACGGTCGGGAAGATCCCTTCGACCAAGAATGAGAACACACCACTGAAGAAAGATTTGAAGCCTGCCTCACCCAAGAAGAAGAATAATAAGTGTATTTCAATATATAACGATAAGAATGTTCTTGCTACTCCTGCGACTAACCCTGTAGGCAAGAATGATCAAGATGGTGTGCACATAAGTGCTGCAATGACGAACAGCTACAAGAGCCTAAGGTCGCAACGTGTACTTAGTGTTCCACCGGCACATACTAGTCAAACTCAACGCAACAACTTATTCCAGACTAAGTTTGTTGTCTGAGAACGTGGGGTACAAGTCATCATAGATGGAGGAAATTGTAGCAACCTCGCAAGTCAGAACATAGTTGAGAAGCTTGGCTTGACCACAACTCCACTTCAACAACCTTATGAGATCGAATGGTTCAATTCAAGTGGTAAGGTTCAAGTAACACAAACTGTGCATCCCTCCTCGTGTTCGCGTGTGTCGACTTGACCACCCGTGACGAGAAACTGAACCTCACCCTTGTTTCTTTGAGATTATTGGATTGGAATTGCTCTCACCTTGTTCTTGCATGTCCTCGGTTGCAGCAGGTACAAGGATCGATCGGGTCTTTGATTCGGTTGATCGCTTCGCGTGGTGGTGTTGCGATTACTTGGTTGCTGATCTCGTGGTTAGTAGACGATCTATCTACTTTGTGCGCTATCAAACCGACGTATCGTTCTCATCAGAAGATCGGACCGACCCCCGTGCATGGGAGAGCGTACATTTATTAATACACAAACACAATTTGACAATTCAAATGGGCATTGGATATTGAACTAAACATACCTACCAAAATAGTTTCTTCTAGTAAGATATTAGATTCTATCTCCAAGTACAAATGTGAAACAAAAGCAAACTCTGTACCCAACAAGAATCTAGCTTCCATAGACAAAGAACTCCGTGAGGAATGCAAATGAAGATCAGACACAACATGAAGAAGCAGACGTCATGTTCCTGGAATCAAAGATAAAAAAATGAGTTCAGCACGGCAAATTTTTTAAGCACAAGAATGGGGGTTGGATTGCGCTCCTAAAATCCCATATCCATTAAACAAATTAACAATAGAATGGTGCTAGAGTTGAACAGATAACACAATCTGCAAAAGATCCATTCACAGAATCACAGGAGCAAGAACGAAAATGAAGAGAAGAGGTTTATTTGGCTGACCTAAGAAGAAATCCAATCCATGACCAGCGCGACGCTGCTCTTGGTTCTTGCCTTCCAAGGATCGGGCTAGGGGAGTGAGGAGCTGGGAATGATGAGGTGTCGACGTCACTCGTGGAGGAGGGCCGGGAGGGAGCGCCGAGAGAGCGAAGGACGGAGGTCGTCGGGACGGGCCGAAGGCGGTGGAAGCCAGGGATCAGGCGCGGTGGGAGGAGGAAGCCGGGGCTCAGGTGAGGTGCCGAGGTGGGAGGAGGCCTCAAGTGGAGCAGCGGAGCTGCGGAGCAGCGGAGGGCACCGGGAGTCCAGGGATCGACGCAAGGCAGCCTCAGTGGCGACGGCGGGAAGGCGGTGGTGGGAGGCCTAGGCTGCTCGAGCGTGGAGGAAAGGAGTGGAGTCGGTCAGGGACTCGGGACTCGAGAGGGAGATTGACATCTAGAGCATGGGGGTTCGGTCGGATATTTGAATAAATCAAACCGGATATATCCAAAAAAATGTTTGAAATATTCCAATCCGACGGATAGTTATCTACCGAATCCGAATTAAAGTACTCAAAACCGAATCTGAATCCAAAAAATATCTGAAAAAATTATCCGAATCCGATCCGAACACGTCCAGTCGATCGGAACATATCCGATCTGATTGCACCCTTAATTCTGTACCTATGTTCAGAATGGCCTATTGTACGCCTGGGCCAGTTAACCCTGTCCAACCGAGCCAAACGCCTAATCTGATTTGTCAATTTACTACTGCACAGACTAGTTTACGTGGTTGAACCAACTAGTAAATGTGTTTCCTTTTTTGTACTAGGACATGTTTCTTTTTTTTGCTATAACTTTCTATTAGCAGCTTTGATTCATGAACGGTTTCACTAATAGCTTACTGACGACGAAAGCAATATAATGATATAAGTCTTACCAATAAACACTGCATGAATTAGATTTTACTGCCAACTTACTAAATGTGTCTTAAAATTTTATTACCGCATATGCTGCTAAATCCTCTAGCATGATAGTAAAATCTAGTATACAGATAGTAAAATTTGATTCTTGCGGTTTTTATTGGGAAGACTTATATTATTATATTGCTTTCATTGTCAGTAAGCTACTGGTAAAAACTATTTGTAAATCAGAGTAATCAATGAAAAGTTATGGCTAAATAAAAAAAAGATTCAAGTACACACAGCGAAACACATTTACTTGTTAGTTTGAACACGTAACTAATTGGCTTTGTCAGTGACTGAGAAATCTCTTGCAGGTCAACGCATGTCAACAGGGCCCCTAGCTCGGGGTCGAGCCATGAAGTCTTCGACCACGACCTAGGCTGCGCTGTTCCCCGCACGACCTCAAGCTTGGGGGAGTAAAGATTCAACTCCCGCATGACCTCGACCTTAGGGGCAAGGATTCAACTCCCGCTTGGGGGAGTTTATCCCAAGTTACAGGACGTGCGCTTACTCGACGGTTACCAAGACTTGAATGCCGGAGTTAAGGCGGACGTGGGCGTCAGATCCGGGACGGTTACAACCCACCTTCAATGCGCACCATATCACTACTTCGGGAATCTCTCCCGACCGTTTCTGGTAACGGTCGGGAGGGGTATAAAACCCCCTGAAGCAGATCGGCATAGGGGACCAGTTCCAGCAACAAGACAATAGACACCACCCATATAGAATTCACCAGAGCTCAAGCTAGAGAGCGAACACTTGTACTCAAGCATAGTAAATTCCTTGCCTCAGGGCGAGACTAGAGTAGAGCTTTTACCTTCACAGAGGCTCGAACCAGTATAATTCTCTGTATCCTGCTCTTTTTTCTCTCTTCCCGACCAACGAAGTAGCGATCAAACTCCTTCAGTGAGCAAAGCACGTTTTGGGTCCCGCATACACGATTCACCCCCTTCACTTTTGCTGTCCAGTGATCCCGATCGTCGACAGGCTTAGTCAACACATGGGCATATGTGGAAACGCATTTTCTAGTTGATTTCCAGCCGAAGTGGGCTTTGGCATATGCAAAGAACTAATTTTCCTTCCATTATATCGTCATGAGAGATGTACATACTGAATTCTAAACGTATATATAATAAAATCTTTCATACACATAGTGAGAGATTTTTTTGTCAAATATGCTATAAATTACTTGTTACGTCTTTAGATTTTATTGTCGAATCTAACCATGGCATATTCACTACCAGAAAACAGAGATTTCGTGAGGGCTAAAAAACCGTCACGAAAGGGCCAAAACCGTCATGAAAACAATTCATGACCTGTAACCGTCACGCAATAACCCTTACGAATATGGCGTCAGGGAAATTCAATTTTACGTGGCGGTGCACCGTCACGAACATATTTCGTGGCGGTGGCGACCTTCAAGAAAACAATGGGCTCGCCAGATTGCACAAGAAATTTTGTGACAGGACTGACTCACAGGAAAATAATTCGTGGCGGTGCTTAACCGCCACGAAATGTTTTCATGACGGTTAAAAGCCTCCACGAAATTTTTTCATGAGGGTTCCCAGGACGTCACCCATCCTATTACTACTCTCCTTCAAGCACGCTTAACTTCAGAGCTCTTATGAGATCTATTACTCTAGTGGTGGTATGATAACATCTGATATATAATGTGTCCCTCCTCCTTTTAACCTTGTGAAGAACCCAAACACTGATTTTCAATTATTACTCACGAAAACTATAACCCACATGAAAATAGGTAATTTTCGTGGCGGGACAGATACTTTCATGACAGTTTATGAATACTTTCACGAAAATAACTTCAATTCATGAGGGTTTATGCACCACCTTCACGAAATATATTTTTTACGAGGGTTTATGCACCACCTTCATGAAATATTTTTGTTTCGTGGCGGTTTGTTTATAACTCTCACGAAATCTCGGTTTTCTGGTAGTGATTATAGCCATGTGATAGATTTACTCCAATGTAACTCCCAAATGCACACTAATTTACTATCTGTATATCTAAATTTTAATATCATACCAGAGGGTTTAATAGAGGGTTAAAATTACTACTGCACAAACAACATTGGGCCTGTTTGGGGGAGCTACGGCTGGGTTGAAAAGCTACTTTTGGTTTACTGGGCTGTAAAGTAGTTGTAGCTGGCGGCTATGGCTTTTCTTGTAATGCTGTTTGGCAAACTAGCTGTTGCAGCTGTAACTTTTGGGAGCCAACCGAAAGGGGAGGTAGCAACATAGTAAAGTACAGCGACGTCTAAGTGGGGAGATGATGTGGAGACGACGAGGCGGGGTGGCGGAGGTCGAGAAGACAGAGCGACCGAGGTAGGAGATGGTCAAGCGAAGCCACAGTTGAAAAGCTCCTCTCCAGCAGTTGCAGCTTTTAGGGATGCTTCTGCTATGGCTTAGCTTTCCAGCTGTTTTGCAACCATACTGTTTAGGAGAGTTTTTGGCCTAAAACTGAAGCACAGCTCTCCCAAACGGGCCCATATATAGACTGCTGAACCCTCTACATGATAGTCAAATCTATATATACGGATAGTAAATTCTGTAATCAGACAACAAAATGACTGTGAACATAAGAAAGACAAAAATATTGTATCGAGGACAAAGTCTATTTAAAAAACCTGTGATTTGTTTAGCAAATTAAATCGAATAACCTAAAATTTAAATATTTTTTATTGGCACGAAAGCATATCTTAGAGCAAGCACACCTACTTGTTAGTACGTGCAGTACTACTGGTTGTATATATGCAAGTAACTAAACAATCAAGCATGCACGCTCCCAACCAGAAGTTTGTCCATACACGTATATACGCATGCAGAAGTGCTGGCTGATGTGTAAATTTACTATTTCACAGATTAGTTTACGTGGTAAAACCAATTAGTAAATATGTTTCCTTGTTTGTACTAGAATTATTTTCTTTAATTTAGCTATAAATTTTTATTAACAGCTTTGATTCATAAATGATTTTCACCGATAGTTTCCTGACGATGAGAGCAACAAGATGTTATAAATATTAAACGTTGCATGTATGAGATTTTACTGCCAATATACTGAACATATCGTAAGATTTTACTACCGCATAGGTTGCTGAACCCTCTGGTTGAAGTATCTTGCGTAACAGAGGGTATGTACGTGTAGTATACGAGTGTATAAGACTATCTAGGCGGTATGTACATTTTTCAGATGTGGTATATATAGTATTTTAGACATACTCTTTTTTATTTATGTATATAAAGGTGTTTGCAAAATACGCTAAAAACTATGGATTTCCTTGCAAATTTTTCATGTGGTTCACATTAGAATATCTTATAATTAACATATAAGTGTACCCAAACTGATAAAGGAGTATTTAAGTTTATTTAGGTGGCATTTCAGAGGTAGGAGTAACTACTCCCATATATAGGAAAATGATTCCATACTCCTGGGTGTTTGTACTCCTACCTCTAATATATCGTTTAAATAATATTGTTATACCTCTTTATCCTTTTGAGTATACTCTAATACTGATTATAAGATATTCCAAATTGAGTTTCCCTAAAAAATTTCATTAAAATCCACCCTTTATAGCATAATTTGTTTACATATTCCTTATTTATATGGAAAAAGGTATGTAGCAAAAAAATAAAGGGTCTGATGAAATTTTTTTAATCATGTTGTATTGGAGTATCTTGGAATTATTATTGGAGTATACTAAAAGTGATAAAAGAGTATAAAATATTTATTTAAGTGGTATATTAGAGGTGTGAGTATGTACTCCCGGTAGTACGAAAAAGACTTCCTCTCTCTATATACACACACATAACTTCTGAATAATCAATAAGATGTTTTACTGTGAATTTCAAAACATTTATTCTCTTGTCTAAAATTCACACATAATATTTGTAATAAAAAGGGACTGTCTAGGACTCTAGATATCACTTGAGTGATTTTTTTAATGAAAAATCAGTCATTCGTGGTCCATCTCCCACCTCCCTTTGCTATGTAACATATAGCTCTGCAGTTCCTCGATAGTGTTGTCTTTTTGCCAGCATGCCATCACCGCTGCCGCCTTGTGCCAGAGTTGCCCGCCTCTTCTTCCACAGTGCTACCCGTACTGCTTCATCCACTGCCATCTTTCACCTTCTTCCCCATCTCCGGTGGCTCCTTGCCACCTCACACCACCTCCCGACACCGTACTTAATTAACTCGCCATTTGGAATGTCGTCGCCCAAAGCACAAATCTTTGAGCACATCTAAAGGCCACCATTTCGACTGTGATCCCTAAAATTTTTAGCCGACTGATGGATACAAATCCGTAATAAGGGGTGTTTAGCCTTCGCATCTAAATTTTGGACCGTTAGATTAATGTATGCGAATCCTAAATCTTTTACTTTCAACAAAACCCTTCCCGACTTACGGATCTCAAATAGATCCAATGCTTCGTAATATGAATGTTTTTTATCTAAGAAAATATTCGGATAATGTTTATCAAAACCCAAAAGGTATAACTTCATATATATTAGAATAGCAAGCATGCATACTGTCACAAGTCAGGATAGCAGGGAATCCATCATAGGTCCTCATGCATAATTAATCTTGAAATAATATATGTACCATCCATACCGTGTGCCTTTGATGTTACTTTTTGTTACTAAAGGATAAAATAACTTTTAGGCCTATGTGTTTTTGGAAAAAATTCAAGCTTTATCACTTAGTTAATTTGTTCTCCAATAACCAGAAAAAAAGGATTAGCTTTATATGTATCTAATAATTTGAACTGCATTTCTTCCCTATCGGTCGATTTAGAGTGTGCTAGATAATGCATCTGGGCAAAGAGTTTGTGCTTCTCCAAAAACCAGAGAGTATATTCTTGTCTGGGTATTCTCAAACAAAAAAAAAGGGAGTAAAATGCTCAGAAACATGCTAGTAAGTAGTAACTAGTAAGTGCAACCGCATATGCCTATCACAGCACAGCATCACCAGACGCTGCTGGGAGAAGATCGAACAAGGTAGAACACGACACCAACATGATGTTAAGAACAATGTAAATTCTGTCGTCGCATCTCCCATGCATCATATACTGGCAGTTAACAAAGGCAATGACTGCGGTGCAATCAGGGCTCCCGTGCAATCACCGTGCAATCCAACTAAGAAAAGTTTTAAAAATTCTGAAAAAAATCATGGATGTACATCTCATCTTACCCCATCGATGATTAATAAATATATTTTTCGTCGGCCAAAAACGTATTTTCGTCGGCCTGCCAAAAGCCGAGGATTAATAAATATATTTTCGTCGGTTTAACTAGAGCCGACGATAACTGCGCAAATTTTCGTCGGTTTTACATTAACTGACGATTAATATATATTTTTTCGTCGGCTATACTTCAAACCGACGAAAATAATTAACATTTTTTAAATCGGCTCTTACATACAAGCGAAAATGTAAGCTGAGGGTGGGTGGTTCGCCAAGGCTACTAAGTTTTAAATCGGCTATAAACTTAGCCGAAAATATATTCTGTTGTCGTCACTCGAACACTAGCCGATTTAACAAATAAATGTTTTCGGCGCACAGATGTAAGCAGACGAAAATATACCGTTTAGGTCACACGTGAGCCCTAAATCACAAATTCGGCCGCCACAGCCCTGCGCGCCTGTTTAACACTCAATCACAAATTTCGCCGCCATCCCAGCTCCCTCCCTAGCAAGACGCCGCCCTCCATGCTGCCCTCCCCGCCGCCGCCACGCCACGCCATCCTCGGCCACACGCCCTCCCGTGGTTGCCCTCCCGCCGCCCGCCCTCCCGCCGCCAGCCGCCTCGCCTTGCCGCCCGCCCGTCCCGACGCCGCCCCTCATCTGCCCTCCCAGCTAGCATGCGCCCTCCCCGGCCGCCCACGGCGCCGCTTCCGAGCCACCTCCCTAGCCGTCGGCGCCTCTCCCCGTGGGAGAAATTTCAACAGGTATTTACTCAAGTTTGGCTTGAAATTCTTCTTCACTGCACTTACTGTATTCTATTTCACTACTCAATAGATCCACATTCATCTCGGTATCTCACATATTAAATAAGACATGATTTTGCTCCCTGAGTATGAAAGATATGGGTGTTGACAGTCTTTTGCATGCTTTGCTGTTTACCTAGCTTTTTGTGTATCATTTTCTTTTAACTATGTACAAGGATTATGGTAATAAAGTCAGACTATGCATTATGGTACTATGCATTATGGTAATAAAGTCAGACTTTATTGTTGCTCTTTGTTCTAATAAGTAGTGGCACTTTGTCACAGTTCATATGGCGCACATAAAAAATTTGAACCTTTGAATACATACAGTAACTAACTTGTTAGTGACAACTGATTTGGAAGTTGCATGTACGTGCTCGAATTACCTTGTTAATTAGTACAGGACCATGTTGACACAAGAATGCTATGGATGTGCATGACATGGTCAAGTTGTCAATTTCTTCTCACAGGTAAAACTGTATTGATTCACATTTAAAAGTAAAATATATAAAAAAATCATGATATCCTTGATGCAAGGTTCCCTACCATGATAATTGTTTTGAAAACTAATCTCTGCCTAACCAAGTGAACTTAATCTACATCATACGCATTTCTAGGCATCTTAACTAATCAAATGATCTTTCAATGCCATATATACACAAAAAAACAGCAAATACGAAAATGTGAAGGGTTACCAGAATGGCCACATAAAAAAAAGGTTGGCACCCTCCAACAATCATCTGACCATATGTACATGGTGTGGGTGAGAAGCCTTGGCTCATCAGATTGTAGTACAAGTCTATATCCTGGTCCAACCTTCTTGATTTTATCTGGTATGGGTGATTGATATCTTATAACCAGAATCGCAATCGCTTATTTGTTGTTTGAGTGGATGTCCTCCTTTCTAGGGAGGTCATGCCGAAATTTTGTAAATTTCAGTGCCTTAGTTTTTAATCCACTTCCTAAGCCTTATTAGAACCATAATTCTTGTATCATCATTTTTTTAATAGAGTGGTATCAATATGGGTGATAATCGAGCATGGATGTATGTCGGCTGGAGAACAACGGGGGGTCACACGGATGAATGGGTAGAGAGGACACAAGCATTTGTGGATCATATTTTCTCTTTGAATCCACCTGGTGGTGTAGCGAAGTGTCCATGCAAACAAGTCAGTAACTCGCTCGTAAGCGGAAGGAGGAGATCGAATTAGACTTGTGCAGATATGGATTTATGCCCAATTACTTAACTTGGTTCGAGCATGGTGAGTCACGTTTGGGTTCTACATCTAACATAGTCCAGGATTATGATGACACGGAGGATAGATACCGAGATATGGTGGAAGATCTTGGTCGACAGTACAGGGATGAACCGGAAGAACGACCTGCTGAGGTCGAAGAATTTTATAGGCTTCTTACTACTTCCAATGAGCCTCTGCATGAGTTTACCAATGTCACCCTTCTTGCTGCAGTGACACGGTTGATGGCTATCAAATCGAAATACAATTTGAGTAAAGATTGTTACAACGATCTGGTCAAATTGATATGTGATGTTCTTCCAGAGAATCATAAGATGCCGAAAGATCTTTATCGGTCCAGAAAAATGTTGGTAGGTTTAGGGATGCAATACGAGAAGATACATGTGTGCCCCAATAAATGTATGTCATTCTGGAAGGAGAATGTAGAACTAACACATTGTCTATATTGCAATGAGTCCCGGTATGTTCAAGTAACGGACGAGGAGGGAAACATGGTAACAACATAGTCAGCGGCCAAAGTGCTCCGCTATATGCCCCTAAAACCAAGACTACAACGAGCTTACCTATCAAAGGATACTGCCATGCATATGAGGTGGCACAAAGAAGGCATGCGTACATACGAGGGTTCCATGGGTCATCCTTCCGATAGTGAAGCTTGGAAGACATTGGAGCGGTTCGATCCAAATTTCGCCAGAGATCCTAGAAATGTTCAGTATTGGCAGCAGAGCGGCTTCACGCCTTTCACCACAAGTGCGGCTCCGTACTCATGCCGGCCGTGTTTGCAATACCGTATAATCTCCTCCATCATTATGCATGAAAGATGAGTATGTGTTTCTAACACTTGTTATTCCCGGGCGAGCATCCTCGAAAGCATTTGGATATGTACATGCGACCATTGATTGAGGAGTCAAGGAGCTGTGGGAAGGTGTTTTGACATATGACAACAAAGAGAAAAGAGACCTTCAACATGCGTGTGGCTTATCTTTGGTATATCCATGATCGCCCCGCCACGGCATGTTTTCGGTGGAGCACGCATGGTCGGTTGTCTTGTCCGATTTGTATGGGTGACACAGATGCATTTCGTTTGAAGCATGGTGGCAAATTCAGTTTCTTTGATTGTCACCGTCGCTTTCTTAGTCTTAGTCACCCATTCAGAAAGATAAAAAGGATTTAAGAAGGATGTGACAGTTAGTAAGGGTCCGCCAAACGCTTAACCGGAGATGAGGTTGTGGCGTGGCATAGTGAGTTGGTTGACACAGAGAATGGGTATGAAGCCTTCAAAGACACACATAATTGGACTCACATATCTAGCATATGGAGTCCGCCTTATGTCACTAGTTTAATCTCGCGCATAATATTGATGTTATGCATCAAGAGCGCAATGTCATGAAAGCATCATTAGCATGCTTCACTATAATGATAAAACAAAAGATAATGTTAAGGCTCGTAGAGACTTGTCTGAAATCTGTAACCGTCCCACCTTTGAAGTGACGGAAGGTGGAAAGAAACCTCATGCTCCTTACTATCTTAAAAAGTCAGATAAGAAGGAGATTCTTAGATGGATGAAGAATATCAAATTTCCAGACGGATATGCGGCAAATCTAAGACGTGCGGTGAACATCTCGACTGGTAAACTACATGGCCTAAAGAGTCATGATTACCACATCATCATGGAAAGGCTACTTCCGGTGATGTTCAGAGGATATATGCCGGAAGAAGTGTGGATATTGTTTGCAGAGATCAGTTTCTTTTATAGGCAGTTGTGCTCTAAGATAATAAAGAAATCAACGATGAAAGAATTGGGAAAGAATATACGGTGCTTATATGCAAACTAGAAAAGGTGTTTCCACCGGTTTCATGAACTTAATGCAGCATTTGTTGGTACATTTACCGTATGAAGCGAGATGTGTGGGCGATGCAATACCGATGGATGTATCGAAGAGCGGGCCTCAAGAAACTCGGGGCCATGGTGGGTAATAAAGCACGAGTTGAAGGGTCCATCGCGAGGCGTACTATCTGAAAGAAATATCCTACTTTCGAGCCATTATTTCGCAGAGCAAAATGATGTCATTGCTAAAACATCGCGATACCACACCTCTTCCGAACAATGTTTACGGTCGTCTTGATATATTCAAGTGGAATGGAAAAGCAGTCGGTGATAGTTCCCCTCATGAGTTGACTCAAGAGGAGTGGAATGCTGCCATGATGTATATGTTCTACAATATTGAGGAAATGGACAAGTATTTCGAGTAAGTACAATTCATTTAGGTGTAAATTAGTTTTGATAACTATATTGCAAATAACTCATGCCAATTGTAGGTTGTTCGACAAACAAGAATGGAGGTCAACCCAAAGGCCTACTGAAAAACAACTAGACAATTTACGACGCTTACTGATGTAACGCGGTGGCCCAAATTTCGTGACTGGTTTCAAGACATGTATAGATCCTATCACACTTGAACTAAAGATATAGCCATACGATAATGTTTGTAATAAATATCTAACTTTTGCAAATGCGGAGAGATGATAGTGTTCAAGAAGATTTATGTCAATTGTCTCGTGGGTTCACAACCGCAAGGAAGTTTGTGCGATATGATATCAATGGGTTTCGTTTTAAGACGGCACCCTTTGAAGCTACCCGTCCGCATGCGACCCACGGTGAATAGCGGGTAGTAACTACTGGTGTGGGTGCGGATGGTCGGCAACCGAGTACTACGGTGTTCTTCAAAACATTGTCGAGATCAAGTTCGAAGGACCAAAGGATTTGAGTGTCGTTTTCTTGTATTGTGATTGGTTTGACAAAGCGAGGATACGTGTAACGATAAACTTGGCTTGGTAGAAGTTAAACACGAATCACGACTTTCGTGTTTTGATCCATTTGTGCTTGTTCAGCATGCCAAGCAAGTGTATTACCTCCTTATCCGTGCTCTAAGCCAAGTCTTAAACCATGGTGGGTTGTGTACAAGGTGAATCCACATGATCAGCTGCACAACCCTGGGGACGATGAGTACATACCAAGTGAGATTGATGCATTCCAAGAAGATGACCTTCCAGCAACCTTTGAAGTAGATGTCGGAATACAACTCGATGATTTAGTTGGTGACATGCGAAGTGAGGAAGATAGTCCTGTACGGAAAGTTAGGAAGAGAAAACATGGACGATCGAATGCAACAAGTAATCATGATTTTGTTATGTCTATGTTCTAATAATTCATTTGTTATGCCTATGTTCTAATAATTCATTTGTTATGCCTATGTTCTAATATTTCATTTGTTATGTCTATGTTCTAATATTTCATTTGTTATGTAGGATGAATTCATTTTTACACCGTTCGAGATCAAAGAAGACTGGGTCTTCATCTTGAAGAACCCATCTTCGAAGAACGACGACTCTTCATCTTCAAAAGGCGCCACTAGCATTTTCAAAGGAAGTACCTCTCATGAAAGCAGAAGGCGACAATTGGAGAGTTGTTTGAGAGAGGCTCAGGAGCAAGAACTAGAAGAGAATGATGAGGAGCAAAGACCAAGGGACGACAATGGAGAGGATGAGGCAGAGGAAGGTGGAGACATAGCGGAGGATGAGGCAGAGGATGGTGCGAATGGATCGGTCTTCAGGTTTTATTTTGTATGATAACTTACTTCTGTTGAATGTTTTGTCTCGCTAAGTAACTTCATATGGATATAAATTTTATATTTTTAGGTATAGAGGAATAAGCGGTGTTCCTCCACGACATGAAAATCGACAACTCCGTAAACAGATAAGACCAATTGGTGATAGGTTAGTAATGATTACAATTTATTTAACCTTGTATACATATGTCTGATTGTGCAAATATATTGGTTGTAGGTCATGGGATGATTCTTCTTTCACGGGACAAATAGGACAAGGCGAGTTAATGCCACATTGGGCTCTCTTTGTCGGTACCATTACCTGGATTGGTTGAGATCGACGGTGTGTCCCTACCACTTTGAAGTGGGAACACTATAAGGTGACGATGAGACAATAATGGACTAACAAAGAAGACAGAGGGTGTGGACTGATTTACGGGTAAACCTTTTCAAATCATGGTCATCAAGTTAGTTTTTCTTTTTTGTCACGGTAACTAATACATTTACTTGTATTTGTAGGAGAGGTATCGCTTGATAGAGGGGAAGAGGAGGAGTGGAGCACATTCCAAACGTGTGTTTGAGAATCTTTGCTCTGAAGGTAGTAAAAGATATGATGTCCAATGCTCGCCCGCAAGCGGTGAGTGCATCGCAAGAGGCATCGTGGAGAGGAAATGAATAAAAACTTGGTTCTTCAAAAATCTACCTTCAAGCTAATGAGTACATGCGATTCCGCCGAAATGGTTAGTCATATGAATTGTGTGTATTTCGTATTGCGCCATTGAATAGTTGCTTAATTTAACCGCTAACATTGTAGGTTTAATGCGTGCCCTGATGCATGGTCGGCACTTTCTGAGTACTGGGCTTCTGAAGCGTTCATTGCAAAGTCGAATAGCAAGAGAGTGAATCGAGAGTCGGGCTCAAGTGTTGTTCATACATATGGTGCCGATGGTCATGTTCGTCTAGCTAAGCGACTGGTACGCTTATCATGCTATGTTAATAATTCATTTTCTTTTATGATCGATGTAGTATCGATTAACATGATTACAGGAAGCTCGACTTGGGAGGAGACCAAGTGCGATTGAAACTTACGCTATGGGCACAAGGGGAGCGACTCTCACGCAACGGATCAACTTTGCGTACCAGAGGGCGACGGACAACTTGGTTAGTCAATTGCCTTTCTTTATCGTGTTGCAAGTTATTGCTTTTCTCAATGTAACTCGTATGCATCGCAGGCTAGATATGGAGATGAGATGGCCCGAACCCATGGTGAGGATTGCAACTGGAGGGAGCAAGACGTTGACGTCGCCGCCTTGTATAGGAGCGGAGGTGGCAAGAGTCATGGGAGGTTTTCCATGTTCAATGGCTTCGTTGATTCCTCTGCAACTCGAGACTTGACGAGGCGCCTCGGACCTCCACAAGTAGTGCACGTGCTGCTCGTGAGGCTCGGATGCGAGGATGAGTTGAGACAACAACGCTCGCTTGGCTCAACATCGCCATATGATAGCCCAAAGAACAAGAATTCATGAGGCAACAACAAGAATCCATATCTCTGCACTCACAAATGAATGTAAGTTCATTTCCATATTGCATACAATTAGTGATATGAGTAAGACTAAGATGCTTTCAAATTGATTATGTGCAATTATTCCACAGAGTGTATGTCTGCTTTGCTTTTGGAAAACCCTTCAATCTTCCGGCATTTTCGGCCCGATCTTTCCTACATTTATGACCGCACCATCTATGGTAATATATTTTCCAGTATTGTTCTATTATAAAAAATATGATATTCTTGTTCCTGTATGTTGTTGTGGGGTATGTTTGTGTGTGCATGTGTATATTTACATCCAATTACTAAAAATGCATTAAACCTATATTATAATAGAAATTAGTGGTCAAAGTGCAATAGCAAAGATTTCCTTCTCTGGTAATATAAGATACACACTATTTTCTATGGGAAAGTGATTCATGGCCTGTGAGTCCCTTTAGACCTTGATGGGGTGGCTTTGTCTCTTTAGCTTTGTATTGATGGTATAGCAAGCAGGAACTGGACTATGAAGTGGTGCCCGAGAATGTACACCTGGAGGCTTTATATTGCTTTGCTAATTAGTTCGACAGGGAGTAACAACTGGAGTTTCTGTTGTCCTATCATATTGTCACAACTGTTTGCTCTTTTGTTAAGTTTATATGCTGTTATACCCTTTTTTTTCCCTGAAAGACAAGCTGTCTCTGCACTTGCGTGCATTCTTGAGTCACCGAACCTAGTAGCAACTTCTCAAATATTGGCTATTGTTAGTAAAAGGCTGACTTCCTCTTTTATCCAATTGGCTTAGAATTATCCTGCCATTGCTATCTTTTTCAAAACTTCTGTACTATCTTGTTTTGTTTTTCAGAGTTGCTTCTTATTTCATTTTTTTGCCATACTCTAATCTTATGTATAGTAGTGTTAGTGTATATAACTGCTAAAGGGTATGATTGTGTTAGTCTAGCAATTTAAAAATACATGTGCTATTGATAATTTGACATTGTAAATCTAAGAAGAAGATTATTAAGCATGTCAATTTTTCTCTGGTTTTGTTCATGATAGGGGAAATCAGAAGTTGGAATGATATGGTTGAAGTCATTTAAAAGTTTAAAACAGAACGTTCAAGGCTCTTTCTAGGAGACATGCACATCTGAATTTTGATAAAATCATGTGTAAAATCATGTTTACAGTGCCTTCATAAAGATGTCACAGTAGAAATTGCTATTTCTACATTGTTTCATCAAATGCTTGCATTAACTATTTCTCTCCTTATATGTTGTAGGGGACGGATGGCTCTACCGCAGCTCGATGAGGAGGTGATGGGTCACAAAGTGCTGGCGACAATAGTATACCTACTCCAGTGAATGAGCAATTTGATGATGTCCTAAACTTAGGTGGAGGCTCTAGTTAGTCTTTTCTTTTGGTTGGTTTGTTTCACACTGTTAGGATTTGCTTGGTGACGTTTTGATATTGTCGACTTGTGCGAGAGTGGATGTGGTTTCTCAACTTTGGTGAAGGGTGCCCCTGGTGTAATGTTATTGACTGTTTTTGTGGAAGTTGCAAGATGGTGATGCATTTGAGTTCTTGAGTCATGATGGCTTACTGTTTATGGCAACCGTTTGCGCAGAATACGTGAAGTGGAGTTGAAGCGCGACTATGCATTTATTGTATGTGATATTCACTTACCTAAATTTTAGTTTGCCTTCTGATGTTGTTAGCATACTTATTAATGAGATGTATTTTGTTCACATATTGTGATCTGGATCATATAATTTGTGATGTGGTTTGTGTATGGACCACCAAAGTTTTGATATTGTGATCTGGATCATATATATTGTGATGTGTATGGACCAAATAAATTCTGGATTTTATTTTTTTTCCTGCACCCAGCTATTTTCGTCGGCCCACATAGAAGCTGCCGTAAATGGGATCATGCATTGTCGTCGGCCCGAATATAAACTGCCGAAAAAAGGACCACTATTTTCGTCGGCTAAATGTCTGGCCGACGCAAATATGGTGTCTATTTTCGTCAGCTTGTATTTTGGCCGACGCAAAAAGGACCACTATTTTCATCGGCGAAATGTCTGGCCGACGCAAATATGGTGTCTATTTTCGTCAGCTTGTATTTTGGTCGACGAAACTATCCTCATCCACAGCAGCTCGCTCCGTGAGGTCTTGACGCACCATATGTTCGTCGGCTATATTAGGCCGACGAAAATGTATTGATTTTCGTCGGTAGCCGACGAAAATGTACTGATTTTCGTCGGTTTTTGGTCGTCGGCTAATTTTCGTCGGCCGGCTGAAAAACAACGATTTTCGTCGGTTTTAGGGTTTTTTTCGACGGTTCTTGGCCGACGAAAAAAAGTCAGTTTCCTGTAGTGATCTACATATAAAATTTCATGATCAAATTCGTCCTATGCTAGAAGTTACAAAAAAGACAAATTTCTGTCTTTTTTGTAACTTCTAGCGTAGGACAAATTTGATCATGAAATTTTATATGTAGATGGGGTAAGATGAGATGTTCATCCATGATTTTTTTCAAAATTTTTGAAACTTTTCTTAGTTGGATTGCACGGAAGCCCTGATTGCACCGCAGTCGTTGCCGTTAACAAAAGCCCAAGGATTAATTATCAGATATTTTCATTGAAAAAAAAACCGATCGTTTCTAGCTTGAATAAATAAAAAAGCGGGAGGCGCCTCTATATATATATATGCGTTCTTTTTAAAAAATTGAACGAATATAAAAATATGAATAAAATGTAAATGGTAATTACTTACCCCTTTGTTGAGTTCATCACTTTCCTAACTCCATGCATAACTTTTTCTTTTCTTTTCTTTTCTTTTTTTTTGTGCAAATTTAGTCTCCTCTTGAACATAATTACAAAAATAGTCATATCCTCAAGAGCTGAAACGTTGGAAGGTGTCTGGGTATTACATTTCACGCTCCATTACCGTAGAAGTTGCGCTATCACGGTAACTTTAGTGATTTATTATGCTTTGGAAGAGTGGTAGCGTCTTCCAAGGTAGGAGAGTGAGTAATGTGACACGTGTCACTTTCTAGTATTTTCACGGTTAAAGATGAGATTATTTTTGCAATTGCTTTTAGAAGGAGACTAGATTTATTAAAAAAAAAAGGTTTGCCATGTGTTAAAAATGTGATGATATCTCTCTTCATTTACTTTAAAATACGTACAACTTATATTATACGGCGATGCATGTAATCACTAAAAAAAAGTTGGGTTCTCTCGTGTAACCTGGACCATCTACACCTCGAAACAAAAAAGAGACCATCATGTACGTGCAGTACATCCAGATTACGAATCGCAAGCATGACACCACGAACACACCACCGAATGACTACGTGCCCATGTACACGGGCAGCACACGCACGTCACAGCTCGGAAATACAGCCTGCAGCTTGCGGCGGATTATGCTCCACGGCCGGCCAGCACGCGCTCGGAATGGATCATTAGCTAATTGAAGAACATGTTTTAACTAGGAAAATTTCCGCGGCGTAACACGTCGTGCGTCTCGTTTTTTTCAAGAATTTTTTTTTTGACGGCGTTTAATTTTTTAAATCATCGAAATAATGAGCGAAACGGGAAAAAATAGAGAGATAGAGTTGTAGAAATATCTCTTTCGACGAATTATTTGAAAAATATTGGAGACCAAGCTAGAAAACCGCGGTGGGGAAAAAGTCTAGAGGAAAAAGGGTGAAAAATTATTAGAGATGTCAACCTTCTTTTTGTCGAGTTTAATACTCTACGCGTTCGTCGAGTAATAATACATGTTTTTAAAAATATTAAAAACTCGCGGCGTAACACGCCGCGCGTGTCGTTTTTCCTAGAAAAAATTTATTTTTTTCTCGGCGGCGTTTTATTTTTTAAATCGTTGAAATGGAAAAAAATAGAGAGATAGAGTTGTAGAAATATCTCTTTTGACGAATTATTTGGAAAATATTAGAGACCGAGCTGGAAAACCGCGGCGGGGAAAAAGTCTAGAGGGAAAAGAGTGAAAAATTATTAGAGACGACAATCTTCTTTTGTCGAGCTTAACACTCTACGCGTTCGCGGAGTAATAATACATGTTTTAAAAAATATTAGAGATCAACGCATTCGCGGAGTAATAATACATGTTTTAAAAAATATCAGAGAACGAGATGGGAAATCGAGCTAGGGAAAAAGTCTAGAGATAGAGCTGCAGAAATATTTCTGGCGACGAAAACGTTTTTTTTTCCCGGGAAAACGGAGAAAGAACATGTTTTAAAAAATATTAGAGACTCGCGACGTAACACGCCGCGCGTGTCGTTTTTTCGTAGGGATTTCTTTTTTCGGCGGCATTTTATTTTTTAAATCGTCGAAATAATCATCGAAACGGGAAAAAGGTAGAGAGATAGAGCTGTAAAAATATCTCTTTCGATGAATTATTTGGAAAATATTGAAGACTGAGTTAGAAAACCGAGGTAGGGAAAAAGTCTAGAGGGAAAAAGGCGAAAAATTATTAGAGACGACAACCTTCTTTTGTCGAGCTTAACACTCTACGCGTTCACGAAGTAATAATACATATTTTAAAAATATCGAGACCGGGCGTTAGGGAGTAATAATACATGCTTTAAAAAATATTGGAGATCGAGATGGGAAATCGAGGTGGGGAAAAAGTCTAGAAATAGAGCTGCACACATATTTCTAGTGACAAAAACATTTTTTCCCGAGGAAAACGGAGAAAGGACCTAGACGTAAAAAGCAAGAACCTGAATGTTACGTTTTTGGACCTGTCCGCTATCCTTAAAAATTAGAAAATGGCTTGTTCGCGATTTGAATTTAACGGGAGGTTCTTTTCGTAAAATAGCGTACGAGGGACTTGAACGCGAATTTAGAGGAAAAAATTTTCCTCTCACAAAAAATCGCGAAGGGCCTATTCGTAATTTACAAAAGGACCAAATCGCGAAAAAAAATTTGAGCCGGCCGGCTCAGCTCAAACGCATGCGAGTGGCGGAACCTTTCGATCTTTAGAAAAGGTTTTATTCGACGTCGAAACGCTTTGATTCCCCGAATTTTTTTTAAAATAATATATATTTAATGAAAAATTGCAAAAATAATATACCAGAAATAAAAAATAACAGTTCTACACACCTGTTGTACATCCAATTTGCGACAGGTCTCTTTCGTAATTTGGAATTGCGACAGAGAGCCTGTCGGATGTGCGTCAGATGTGCAGATCTGTTATTTTTTCAGTATATTATTTCTGTAATTTTTCATTAAATATATATTATTTATTTAAAAAAGAAATCCTTGATTCCCTTCTCCAAGGGGTCGGAATCGCGCGTACTGGGTGAAAAGACAGATCGGGCAAATCGACAGGCCAGATCGCGCGCTGGACGAATACCCGTGCCGCGCGCGTCCTGGCCTGACGGAGGTGCCTGCGCGCGGGGAGGGCACTGTGCGTGCGTGCTGCCCCGCCCGATCGGGCCCGACCTCCCCCACGCACCTCTGCTCTCTGAATCTTATGCCCGCGAAGGCTCGGCTTGACGGGGTGCCGCGCGTTTGACCCGACCGGGGGCCCCGCGCCGCGGGTCACCATCGCGCGTGGGTCGCGGTACTTGGTGTCGGCGCTCTGGGACGACGGAGCCAGCGTCCGGGCTGTTGCACAGGCCCCACGTGCAGCCATCACGGCGCGCGCGGCTGGGTGGGCTCCGGCTCCTCGCGTACGAACTAACCAGGCTCGCTGCACGCCTCGATCGAACCAGCGTACGGTACCACTGCGCGTGCCTGCCGAGGATTTAAGTTTCGTTTTTCTTAACCAAATCTCACTGAAGATCGAATCTAAAACCTCCTTAAGATATCAGAATTTCAGGTGAATTTCGAACAAATTTAAAGATAAAATTCAAATTCGATTTTATTTCCATAGGGGAAAACGAAATTTTGGCTGAAATTTTCAAATTGTCAGCAAATTTGAATTTGTTAATATTTCGGTGAATTTGCACCGAGCAAAAAATATCTCAAACGACGTTGAAAAATTTTGAAATTTTTTATGGAGGTTCCTAACATATCAATGATGTTTCCATAAAAATTTCAGATTATTATCAAATTTGAGAAATTTTTAAAAATTCAAATATTGCTAATGTCATGATAAAATGCTGACCAACAAGTTTGAACCGCAAGAAAAATAGAACAAATCATGTTATAAAATTTTGAATTTTTTTGTGCAAGGTTATGATACATCACTAACGTTTTCATAAAATTTTCAAATGATAATCAAGCTTCATAAATTTTAAAAAAATTTGGACAGTGCTACTGTCCTCATAATTAAAGCCTTACCGATAAACTTCAACCCATCAAACCTGAATTTTTTTTAAAAAATTCTGACAGTGCTACATCCTGATAAAAGCCTGATGATCAATACATAATTTACTTTAGCGATCAAAAAAGGTTTAGAATTTTTTAAAAATTTTACATAAGAGTGCTAAGGAAATGCTTAAGATCTCATAAAAATTTTGAATTATTATTATGATCCAGTGAATTTATAAAATTCTTACAATGACACTGTACCATTTATGTTCTTTCTGATTTTAATTTTTGAAATATAACAAATGAAGTTCAATGCTTACATAGATTTGATTGAGTAAACAAAAAAGTTGTAAATTTTTAAAAAATTTATAGAATGGTACTGAGGTAATTCTTATTCTCTTATAAAAATTTTGGATCATGATCACACTCGAGAAAAATTATAAAATTATGACAAGTTTACTGTCCCAATTATATTTATTCTATTTTTGATTTTTTAAAGATAACAAATGAAGTTCATTTATTTCAAAAATTTTTTGTATGACCCTACACTAGTAAATATAGTACCACAATTTTCAAATCTTGATCAAGCTTGTGCAATTTTATAAAAATCTGAGAGTGTTTCTGTCAAAATTTTATAATATCTAAAAAAATCGGTTTTTCAAAAACATTCTATGGAAGATCGCTTTCTTAAGGTTTACTGGACCAAATCCAATCAAATTTAGCCATAAAAAGTCAAAAAAACTAGTGAAAAAAGACATGAGATTTCGACGAGATTTAGCCTGGAGAGGAGCGGAGGAGCTACAAATAGAAGGAAAACGAAGCGAAGCTGAGCGAATCCCGAACAAAGTGGGAAGTCAAGCCCATATACGGCACGACCCACGCCACAGGCCCAATGTGATGTTGTGACCTGTCGACTCCTCACACAGCCACAGTACGAAACGCAGTTCGTACACGTGGAGTCGGGGCCGAGAAGTGAGATGGGCCGGCCAAGGACATAAACGGAATGAAAGGTAAAGCGGTGTGCCGGTACGCGCGGCAGGAGCACTTGGGCCTTTGAGTACGATTTTACAGGAATTTCGAAATGGCGTTGGGGTAGATATGTTCAAATAACGGGCCGGGCCTGAAAAGCCCGGGTCCCAGCACTAAGCCCATGCCCAGCCGAGGCCGGACATGTACACATTTCACAAGCCTTAGCCCGAATTAGCTTTATTGCAGAAATTTATTGTAGAAATTCCAGGATCTGCGTTGGACATGGAAAATAGAAATATGTTTTTCTTAGGTAAAGGCCTGACCAAAAGCCCGATGTCCGAAAGCCCGGCTCAAAGCCCATGAGTATGTATCTACAACTAGCGTGGTATTGAGAAGGGGAAAAAAACTGGCAGAAGGCCAGAAGCCAGAAATGACAATCGTTTTAACTCTTGACAACACAACGCAATCAATTTAACTCGGACAATGAAGCACTCACCTACATTTTCATCCGGACTTCTACAGAAATGGCATAACTGCACAAATTTTAAGTTGTCTCATAACTCATAAGTCAGAGCTTGAACATCATAGTCACAGGCTCACAATCGCAGCACAACATCGCATAGCCAAGTGCTAGACTTTTAGTTACACAGCCAAGTTCCATACTTCCAATGACGGAAACACACATAGTAGGACATAAATAACACAGTTCACAAATGCATACTTATAGTACTTGTACTGCTAGTCTGAAAGCTAAATCAACAAATTTAAACAACTCCATGTTTCTATAGTCTAGAAGACATCCCTAGTCCAGATTCCAGACGACCAGAACTCCATATGAAATTATGAATCTCCTACAAAAGATTAAATGTGGATATGCACTGGGCAGTCTGTAGAACACATACAGAAAAGGAAACAATTGCAGCTTGCTAGACATTACATTCTGAATCTGAAGAGCCTTCATCAACATTGCAGCTGTCAACAGTACTTGGAGTAGATCCGGTTTAGGCTTAATTCCTCCCGTAGATCCGGTTTGGTAGCTTGGGGCTCTAGGCTTGCTTAGTGTTTCGTTTTTGTTTAGTTGTAGGTTGGTTTCGTTCAGTTCTCTTCTCGTTTTGTTCGGCTGGAGTCTCACCAACCGGTTTCTTTTCCTTGTCCCTGTTTGTTTGCCTATTTGTTCTTTAATAAATCTTTAGCAGGGGTTTCCCCTGTTGTCTTCCTGCTAAAAAAAACAGTACTTGGAGTGATGCCAGCAGCTACAAAACAAAAGACAATAATATTCATGAGGCATATTGATTTAGAATAGCTTGATCAATTTCATTCTTGCATTTTCCAACAGTACCAATCTTTTTTTTTGCGATATATTAGCAAAAAGTCATGGAAACATGTGGTGCATAGAATGCAGGAGAAGCGAGAAAGCGGAGAGGAAGAAGGAGGCGGGGCGGAAGAAAGAAAAGAAGAAAAGAATAGAAAGAAGGAGGGTGTCTTACATTCAGCGTCTTGGCGTGAAGCCGTTATAGCGACTTTTGAGCCCTACCGCCAAGCAAAGCTCCGGAAGGCGCTTCATCTTTAATTGAATCAACGATCGCTCGAGTGGGCCAACCATTTGCGCTCGAAGACTCTGGCGTTGCGCTCTTTCCACCGGTTCAAAGCATACCGGGATGACAAGCGATTTGACACCTTTCCGAGATTCACGATGAGCTTATCGGTCCAGGCTCCTTGCTCGGATCGTGGGCGGTTGCCATCGATCCGGGGATAAGGCGGAAAATGATCCAAGTAGCGATGGATGACCATAAACGGCGACCTTGGGGGCATTCAACAAAAAGGTGGTGGGAGGTTTCGAGGCTCCGACAACACATGTGGCAAAAATATGGATTTGGCCACCCTCTAAGTTGTAGGCGCTGAGCTGTCCAGAGGCGGTTGTGTAAGGCAAGCCAGAAGAAGAATTTGCATCGTGATGGTGCCCATGCCGACCAGGCAATGGTGTGGAAGGGCTTGCGGATACATCCGGTAAATTGTGCGTAGTACGCCGAACGGGCTGAGTATTGTTCGTTGGAGGTTAGTGTCCAGATGATCTCATCCCGTGAATCAGATTGCAAGGATATTGTTTGGATTTTGACCCATAGAGTGATGTATTCGTTGAGGAGCTCCGAGGTCAAATTATGCCGGATATCGCGAATCCAGTTATTATTCTGCAGGGCATTCTCCACGGATCTATTTTTCCTTCTGGAGTGTTTGAAGAGTAGTGGTGCAAGTTGGCATGGGGCTGTACCATGGAGCCACTGGGAGGTCCAGAAGGTTGCCGTTCGGCCATTGCCGATGGTTACTTTGGTTGTCACCGAAAAGTTACCGTCGGTTTGGTCACAAGGAGTTTGTGCTTCAGTCCATGGTCTGTTCGAGGTAGTCCACTGTAGCCATAGCCAGCGTAGGCGGAGCGCTCGCGCAAATCGCTCAAAGTCCAAAATTCCTAAGCCACCCATGTCGGTCGGACGACAGACAATAGGCCATTGTACTTTGCAAGTACCTCCATGTAGCTGTGCGGTGCCTGCCCATAGGAACCGCCTTCTGATTTTTTATCAAAGTCCCTGAAATTTTTTTTGGGGACTCTGAGTGCCGTTAGGAGGTAGGTCAGGAGTGAGGTTAGGACCGATTTAACCAGGGTTAGACGACCTCCCGACGACAGATGTCGCGCTTGCCAGCCTGCCAGTCTTCGTGCAGCTTTGTCCTGGATGGGTTGGAGATCCACTCGGCGTAGTCTCCCCAAGGTTAGAGGCAGCCCGAGGTATTTGATAGGGAAGGACGAGACAGTGCCAGGGAAAGGTTGGAGGATGTCATTCAAATTGAGATTTTGACATCTGATTGCAGCTATTGTACTCTTTTGCATGTTTACTCGAAGGCCAGAGGCTTGACCGAAGAGATGTAGGATGGCAATGATTGCCTCCAACTCCTCCCTGACAGGGTTGAGGAATATTACTGCATCATCGGCATAGAGGGATAGGCGAACTGAGGAGCCATGGCCTTGTAAAGGGGAGATTATACCATCTTCTGTGGCTTTTGCGAGTATGTGGTGCAATGGATCGATGGCAAGGATGAATAGGTAGGGCGATAGGGGATCGCCTTGCCTCAGGCCACGTTGATGCTTGAAGTGGGTCCCAGGCACTCCATTCAGGAGCACAGACGAGGTGGATGTTGCGAAGGAGATGGCCAGCCAGTGGCGCCATCTCTGGCCGATACCTCGGGCTTGGAGTAGGTCCAGCATGTATTTCCAAGACACAGAGTCGAAGGCCTTTTCAATATCTAACTTCAACATGAGAGTGGGGGTGCGGTTCCGGTGGCAAGCTCTCACTCGGTTCCGGACGTATAGGAAGTTCTCTTGGATGCATCTCCCTTTTATGAAAGCGCTCTGAGAGCTGGAGATCATGGAGTTTATGTGCGTTGATAGGCGTACTGCTAATACTTTGGAGAAGAGTTTCGCGAAGGAGTGGATGAGGCTGATCGGCCGATAGTCACTAGGTGTACCCACCGCTTCCTTCTTGGGGATCGAGTAATCATTCTTTGTATTAGCGGATGGAGGGCTCATTGAGCAATTATAGATGGAGTGAAAGACGGCCATAACATCTCGATTTGGTGATCTCCCAACAACACTTGTAAAAAGTGGCGGTGAATCCATCTGGGCTTGGGGCTTTTCAGTAGGCATAAGGTTGATTAAGTGGCGTACTTCCTCCTCGATGAAAGTCGATTCGGGCCGTGACATCATGTGTTTGAAGACCGAGTTGTTGCCAATTGGCGCCTTGGGAGTGATTACTCTTTTGACCGAGCAACGACAAGAAATGTTGGAGTAGGACATGTGCCTTATCGTCATGCTGTGTGGCAATGCCGTGATCGGTTCTTGAGGATTGAATGTAATTTTCTGGCGCCATACACGCCTGAGGTGGAAATAGCGGGTGTTTGCGTCCCCTTCCTTGAGCCATGTGATCCTGGAGGCTTGTCTCTTGCGAGCTTTCTCAACCGCGGCAAGACCTAGAACTCGAAGTTTGAGTGCTTTTCGAAGATTTAGCTCAGGCTGAGAAAGTTGCCTTGTTTCTTGGGCAATGTCAAGGCGCAGAATAACCACATTTGCCAGATGGAACTGCAATTTAGCATCACTTAGGAGTGTCTGGCTCCATTTTCGCAGAGCCTTGGCAGTTGCTTGAAGCTTGTACGCGAATCTCCTAACAGGGTTTGGATGTGAATGTGGCGCTGCCCATGCTTGTTGGACCACGTCGAGGAAACCCGAGATGCGAGGCCAGAAGTTTTCAAACTTGAAATGCCTTGGCTTCGGAGGTTCGTCTTCGCTTCCTAGAAGAAGCGGGCAGTGGTCGGACATAGAGGAGGGAAGCGCTTGCAGCAGGTGGTGTTGGAAGAGGGAGTCCCACTCATGATTGCTGAAAATTCGGTCCAGCTTGGCCATTGTCGGGTCATGTCGCTTGTTGCTCCATGTGTACTTTCGATTGTGGAGGGCAATCTCGCAGAGTTCACAGTGGTTTATGGCGGTGCGGAACTTGGCCATTAAACGGCGGTTCAGATTGCAGTTATTCTTGTCTCTTGCTTCATAGATAAGGTTGAAATCGCCGAGGAGAAGCCAGGCGCTTGGGGAAATTGGCGCGAGGGAAATGAGTTCCTGGAGGAACAGGGGCTTGTCCCGAGCTTCAGATGGCCCGTAGACCACAGACAGCAGGAAGGAGGTGGTGTTGCATCTGAGAGTTACACGTACGGATAGCGAGAAGCGGTGGGCGGTTGGAGATGTTAGCTCAATTGTGTCATTATCCCAGAGGATGAGGATTCCACCTTTTGTACCATCAGCTGGCAGGTGGTAGCTTGCTGCTAATCGTGGGCCTCCAATTTGTGTTGCAAGGGAAGGAGGCACGGATTGAAGCTTCGTCTCCTAAAAACAGGCAATGGATGGCCGTGTAGCCTCCAGGATTTGTCGGACTGTATGACGCCTAGCTGCACCGTTGAGTCCTCGTGCATTCCAGCTGAGAATGGAGCAGCTTCGATCAGCCATGCTCATGTGACAAACACGCCAGGAAGCCAGAACACATTGGAAATGATAGGATGAAATGCAGGTACATAGAGGTGGTAGCCATCGGCAGTGGCGAGGGACAAACAACGGCACTAGGCCGGCCACAGATAGCACCGGGCGATTTTGAAGACAAAGCCCTTCGAGCGACTTCTACTAGACCAACTACTTCTACCAGACCAACTACTGGAGCAACTAGGACAGCTATGACTAGAACGACAAGAGCAACTAGAGTGACTACTACTGGAACAACTGCTTTGGGGCTTGGTAACATAGCTGCCAGAGTGACTGCTAGAGCTTGAGCCATGGGAAGGTCAGGCTTCACCCACGGTCGGCTTGCCCTCCATCATGGCCGCAGAGACTGTAGCGGCTAGTTTGTTTCCTTCGTCCAGGCGGCAGATGGATGTCAGTGCGCCAATGACGTCGTCAGAGAGCGGCTTGTCGAAGAGCTTGGTGAACTGTTTCATGACATCAGAGTGTCTCCCTTCTGCTTGAGATGAGGAGAGACCTAGGCGGCGGGCAAGCAGTTCTTCCGCCATTTTTGCAACTGGTATCGCTTTTGTCTTGGATGCGAGACGCGTGCTACGACGAGGAGCACCAGCGGAGTGGAGCTCTGGAGGAACAGTGTTCAGCGTTGGAGAAGGCAGAAGTGGTGGAGGCAAAGGCACGAAGACCTCTCGCACAAAGTCACCCACGCGTGGGCCGGTATCTTGCGGCTCATTTGCTTGAGCATGGCCCGCATCCTGCTGAATTGAGGGATGGGCACAGTCATGAATTGGAGCGGGCCCATGGGCCGATGGCAGGGGTGTCGGCTTGGAGCCAAACCGAACAATGCTCGAGCGAGGGCATAAGGCCGGACCAGTCTTCAATGTGTTGTCGGCGTGCCGAAGCGCGATCTTTAACCGAGGCGATCCCATTTTCGGCGAGTGAGGCGAGGCGATTGGCCCTTAAAATTTGGCGAGGATGGCGTCTTTGGAGTGGCGAAGCGATCCTTGCCTCGTCAAGCATGGGGTCACACCAAACCTCTGCCAGAAGATTGCGAAGATCTTGCTGCAGAAGAGAGAGGAGAGGATCCCTGTCAGCGTTCCCAAAAGCGGAAGCTTCTGTCCATGGGGCGGAGAGAGGCTGGTGGAGCGGGGTCGCCACAGGGGAGATGTCCATTGGAGCGGGGTCAGAGGAAGGTTGCGTGAGCACACCATCCTGGCTAGCCTTGGGTAGGTGTGCGCAGCGTTCCATGGACCTGCCATCACGGGGAGAGCCTTCTCGGGATGCGGCCTCCGATGACCCCCTGCACACGTGCTCCGAGGATCTGCTACGCCAGCGCAGGACGCCATGGCTCCCAGGGGAGCGCGGAGGTGATTGGCAGATATTCTTATGGCGCGGTGGATGATTCGCACCCGTGGAAGTGCGCTGATGCCGCGGAGAGCGAGTCCGACGATGGCCTTGGCGGCGGCGCGGTGAGGTGCCCTGGCGTCGACCACGGCCAAGGGCTCTATCAACCCAGGACCGGCGACCCTGGCGGCCGCGTTGGCCGCGCTCATCCTCACTGCGGTCCCCATCTTCATCGAGACGGTTGTGGTCAACTCGGTCGCCCAAGCGGCATCTCACGTTTGAGCGGCGAGGTGGCAGCGGTGCTGGGGATCCATCCATGACTCGAGCATCGATCAAAAGGCCGGACCGGCCGACATCCTGTCCCGCACGACGCGAAGGGAGTAGTCCTCGATCGTGTCCAGGTGGACTAGAGCTGTGTGGGTGGAGCCTTCCGGTGGGCTGGATCGTGGAGGGGAGTCTTCAGACGTTCCGGACCACCATCTTGGCGCCGCGGCCCAATGACCATCCGCGAAGATTGAACAAGACAAGCTCTTGGGGATCGGTTGGGTCGGAGACCCAAACCCGTCGAAGGATGTTGGTGGTTTTGGCGGCGAGATTGGTGATCAATCGCGGTCAAAGCGGCACCGGTAGTTGAGCTACTTCAGCCCGCTCTGGTTCCAAGCAGCGAGTGGCGATCCTTCGAGCCGATCTGAGCCGGTACCAAAGGTAGTCGGCGACATGGGCGCCAAGGATCGAGGCGCAATGTCATAACCGGTGCCGTCGTGTTCAATGCGCCGCCGACGCGCAATTGCGATCATTGCTCGGGATAGTCAAACCGAGCGAAATCCTCCAGGCGGAAGCGCGTGATGCGCATGTCGGCCCACGGGATACCCAGCCTAGCTTCAATGGCTTTCACTGCCTTGTACGTGTTGGCGATGGTGGCAGGGTTCCTGTCGCCGGAGACAGAGAGCACCACCACGTGCTGGCTCAGCTTGGCAGCTTCATCAGCCATGGCTTGGGTGGTCACAAGCATGCACGAAGCATGGTGGCGACTCTGGGTGGGCGGTGGCGCCATCACTTCACGATTTCTTTGGAGGGGAGGCGAAGTCTTGCGGTGGTGGCGGCGGCGCGGCGGGCGGATGGCGCTCACGCTGCAGGAGTAGCGCCGAGACGAGTTCGCGGCACTCAGCGATTTTGTGGTCTGAAGCCAAGCAGCGAAAGCATTTGCCGCGGAGAGCAGAAGCCAGGTTGGCCTTATAATCCCGCAAGCTCTCGGATGCCATTAAGGCAGGCGCTGGGAAGCGGCAGGTGCGGATTGAATGCGGGGGCGAAGGAGGAAAGGATCGCTTCCGCCACCAGAACTTTGGCTTCACCATTTACCAAGCCGAAGGTAAGCTTTCATTAACATGGATCGCAGCGTCTTCGGACGGAGCAGCCGATTTTAGCTTCTGTTCTACCTTGGGCAGGCGCGGTTCAGGCGCCGCTGCCCCCTTCAATGAAACCGCGCGGGCATTGATGAGGAGCGGCTTTGGTCTCTGATCCGTCTCGGGCGAGTGGCGAGCAGGCGCCGCGACTCTCTTTGGTGAAAGCGGGGAGGTGCTGTCGCGGTCACTTCTCTGGGGAGGGGCGGACGGGGCAGCAATGGCAGCAGGGGCGGTAAATGCTTCCAGAGCCGTCCGGGAGGCTGCTGGGGAACCGGCAGGCAAAGGCGTCGAAGGGATGTCTTCCATCTCATCAAGGTCGTCGTCCTCCAGATCCCCCCAATCAATGCGCTCAGGATTGCTAAGGTCAGTACCCCCATCCATGGAGACCGCCACAGACTTACCGGCTTCGGAGGTGGAGGTGTCCCTGCAGGCCTCACCAGCTTCGAGGTTGAAGGCGGCCGCCGAGTGAGATGCGGCCAAGTAGCAGGAGGTGGGCACCGTGGCCGGAGTGGCCGGCGGCGCGAAGGGGCTTCAGATCGCTTTCTCTATTCGATACGGAATATTAGAGGCCAATGTTTACTTGTTAGGAGTTCCAACAGTACCAATCTTGGAGACACATTAAAGCTTCAACAATCTTCGGCTTTAGTGAACTTCCAGTGGAGCTTATGACCTCACGACTAATGCTAAAGGCTGACTCTGAAGCTACGATCGACACTGGAATCGGAAGAATATCATGACTCATTGATGCTAGCTTGGGATATCGCATAGATGACTGTAGCAACCCGCATAATTAACCTAAGATAATAACAGTGATACCACTATTACTCTAAGATAATTATACGAATCTTGGCATATTAGCTAATCAAAACATTAAGCGCACCCAACGTTTTATCAATTAATACACCATATTTAGAGTGTTGCAGTAGAATAATAATTAGAGACTGAAATAGAAAATACATTCTATTGCCACGTAGGTCTACAAGTCCGAACATTAATTATATATAAGATCCAAGTATAACACAAATATAATATAAATGTACTAAGAACTCCAAAGACTGATAAAGCTGATGCACAATCTACCCAACACACTAACCCTCCTGGTAGTCCACCTCTTCGTAGTTTTGATCTTGTGGGTGCCCTTCATCCTATACCTCGTAGGCGAGTCCATTAGAATCCGTATTCTAAATGGACACTTGACCACATGAGTATTTCTTTAAGCAAATGGACATTTAGTAAGAGTGAGTATAAAAGTAATCAGTAAGTATTAATAATAAAAATGCATCTTATGAATATTCCCATCATTCATCACATATCTGTCTCTCTCTCAAATCCATTTTTTTTAGGAAAATAGAGGTTTATTAGGAAAAAATGGGTTTACAATTTTAATCTTTGAAATTGCTATTAATACTCGTATATAAGGTAGACTTAGCTTCTATAGCCTCCAATCGAAGAGATAAGCATGAGTTCATAATTTTACCTTGCAGGCATGTACCACTTGTACTCATAATGAATCCAACCTTAGTTGAGAATCCAGAACATTTATTACTACTCGATATAGATCTCCAACCCTGATAGCTGATGAGCCGTGGTGTCCTTCATAACGTTCCCCACTCACTCGCAACCTACCAGTTGTACCATGCTACTGCAGTAAACCTGATACTCAACCCAAGTGCTTAAATATAACATCGAATCAACTACAACTGATATAGTGTCTCCTCACTGAGCCTTCCAGCCTACCCTGCTTCGCATGTATAGTTATCTACTCTTATCAATATGAAGATCATAACATCCTTATAGAACAACCTTTTTTGTTCGCTTCACAATGGCTGATACAAATTATATGGCTCATTGCCCGAGTGTAGTTATTTATTCTTATATCATAGCCTATGTAAAAGACCCCACCGGCAATACCCTTCTCAAGGCACCCTCTACCCACAACATATATATATATACATTTTCCATCATATCAATGTCCATTACTACCACAACAGTTTATCAACAAACTATCATTCCAACCACATTTGATTTATGGTTTTAAAAAGATATTTTCCCATACCTTGGTGATATCATATATAAGTAAATATGTTTGATTGAAAATTTTAAAATATGATCAAGCGAATACTTGCATGGATTTTGGTATAAATATTTGTCCTCACTTGACGTCTGCTGTAGATCACTAGCTTGGTTTGGAAAATGGTTCCATACACTTGGGAGTACATACTCCCACCTTGCATATACCGCTTAAACAAAACAATTATACCTCTTTATCCTTTTGAGTATACTCTAATAATGATTATAAAATACTCCAAAGTGAGTTTCATGAAAAATTTAATCAAATTCCAATTTTTATAGCATAATTTGTATATATACTCAGTTTATGTATGAAAAAAGATACATAGCAAAAATAAAGGGTTCCAATGAAAAATTTTCAACCATGTGGTATTAGAGTATCTTAGAATTAGTATTTAAGCATATTGAAAGTGTTAAAGTAGTATAACACATTGGTTTAAGTAGTATATTGGAAGTAGGAGTATGTATTCCCAAGAGTACAGAAAAGGGTTCTTATATATATATATATAGAGAGAGAGAGAGAGAGAGAGAGAGAGAGGACAAATAACTTCTACTCCCGGGTGTAGTTACTCTAAGCTCAGAATACCATCTAAACTTACTTGAAATACTCCTTTATCACTCTGGATACACTCTCATATACTAATTATAAGATATTCCAATGCAAATCACATGAAAAAATTGCAAGAGCACATAGTTTTTAGCGTATTTTGCAAATACTTTTATATATAGACATAAAAAAGAGTATGTCCAAAAAATATGTATACCATTTCTGAAAATATGTACATATCACCTAGATGATCTTATATACTGCATATATATACCCTCTGTTATGCGAGATACTTTGAGATACGACAACTACTCCCAAGAGTAGAAAAGAGGTATGAAACAAGACATTTTGTCTCTACATGTACATCAGGTTTTCAAGATTCCAATGTACGATAGCCTGGCAGTTTGGCCTGAAGAAGCAGAGTTCAATGGCAGTAGCTCCTAGCTAGCCAGCAAATCGATTCTCACTTCAGCCATTTTTGTCTTTGGAAAATTCAAGCTTCCTTTGGAGCTTAACTGGAAGTTGGAAGCAACACGCTTACATGACGCGGACCAACTTCTCGCCTCACATGTACTTGGATGGATGGCACTAACTGCCAAAAAGAAAGCGAACATACAACTATACCATCGTATTCTAGACCACAAATCATGCATGTATTACCTTCGGAGTGCTTACCATTAATCTCATGGGACTTTGCAAATTAAAAAGAAAAGAGTAAATCGCATTTTGTACCAGGTTTATTTCTTGTTGTTTCACTTTGCACTAGGTTTATCGCATACTTCCCACTTTGCACTAGAGCACCAGGCTTAAGCAAAAGTTGTGCCGGAAAACCCAAGGTTCCGTTATTCATTGCTGCTTCTAACGGAATTCTGACTAAGGATTCCACACGGCCTTGGCTTCTCTGTCTATGTCGCCGACGGGCGACGGCAGAGGAGCGTGTTGAAAATAATCTTGTGCGTGTTGTTTTGAGTCCAGTTTTCTTTCGATTGTTTTCAGATCTCTGTATTACTAGAGCAGGTAAGAAGAATCTTGAGACAGTTTTTAAGCAGAGTCAGTTTCAATGTTTGAGTTGTGTCGAATAAGAGCAACTTCAACCCAAAGGCCCTATATATTTTCCTTAAATCACTCATTTCGATGTGGTGTAAAAATTAGACGGTGTTTGGGCTAACGCCTTCTATATCAAATTTGTCTCCAACCCACACTCCTATTACTCACCCTATTATTTATATAAACATTATTATTACTTTGCACCCATGAATTATTTACTAAAAATAGAAATAATGAATAAAAAATGTTGAACATCTAAAATTGTTTGTCCGCCTTGAGAAGATGGCCGTTGCTAAATGGCGGCACTAGCTAAATAGTAGGGGGAAGGAGAAAAGTCCATAGATGTAGGGCTGAGAAGGAGTCTCCCTAGAATAGAGATTCCTTATAAGGATTGAGTTGGATCTTACATTTTTCTAATTCTCCTTATAATTTAGGATAGGGGGAGGTTTAGAGGGTGGGTTGGGTTTGCTCTAAGGAGCAGTATCTTATCCCAGGCAAGCTTTAAAGTTTGAGTTAGAGTCCAATTAGTTGAGTTAATCCGGATTGATATCTGTAACTGATTTCAGATTATGCTTTTGTAATCTCTAACTATATATACAATAGAAGAAAAAACAGAAAAGCTGCAGCAGTATTTACAGCACCAAAAAATATACTTGTTTGCAGTATTGTCTGCGTGATTGATGTGCTAAACAGAGAGAAGCTTTCAGCTTTCGCGAGCAGAGCACAGGCTTAACGCTGAAGAAGTATTTTGCCTGCTTTGTTGTTGAAGTCTACTGCTTGCGGTATTGCTATTGTCAACAATGAATAGCAGTGTTGCTGCGAGGCTGTTGTGTCTTCAGAACAACAGCGACGGCAATAAAGAGAAGCTTTCAGGTTTCAGAAAAAAGAAATCTGAAAGTTTGCAGGGGAGAGTTTCAACAGAGCGCAGGTGAGGGGGGCGGGGGCGGTGAAGGCAAGAACGAGTTATGGGGGACACCATGAGTTCAATGGTGGTAGAGATAGCGGCGGAGGTGCACTGTGTTGAACCATCGATGGTGGCTGACGGAGGAGGAGGAAGCACATCGTGTCAGCAAGGCTACGATGGAGGAAACCTTCAATCGAGGCCAGGAACAATGCAAGGGGGAGGAGAGGAAGCTAGCAGCATTGGTAATCAGACTAAGGTATTGTGGCAGTGAAGAATGGTGCGTCGTGGTGCATGGCCAGGGCTAGAGAAGAAGGGTGACACGGCAGCGTCTGGCGAATTGGGTGGAGGAATTATAGGGAAAATATAGAGCAGGACGTGAGGAGCTCACCAACGGGGAGAATGGAGTCGGTGGAGCTTGACCACAGCTAGCGACGGAAGGGACTGCCACAACATCATCTTCTAGATCTGACAGTGGTGAGGTTGGGATGAGGCGGAAGGGTCAAGCAGCCTTCGAGGAGCATCGTCGCGCAATCGATGGTGAGGGTGCCATGGTGGCCACCGGCGTCTCTGGTCGGAGTAAAGGAAGGGAGGACGACAATGGCAGAGACAGATAGAGAGGATGGAGTCTGACATGTGGACCAGACCGTGGATACCGTTAGGACTAACGTACGACGCGTGCAACCAACAACCTGTTGCAAAATGAAGAATTTTGCCCAACCAACCTGGTGCAAAGTGAAAATTATGTGTAAAACCTAGCGTAAAGTGGAACTAGATGCACTTTACCTAGTGCAAAGTGCAATTTACTCACACACGACATCAAACATGGCAGCATGGAAGTAAAACAAGTTGTAGTCACAGAGGGAGAGTATCTTTTTTAGCAATCCACCATCTTAGCACATAGATGTATTCTATGAACTGAAACTTGGACTGAGTTGAATTAATTTACATACGATCGAGTAGCTAGAGCGATACATTTTGATTTCACACTGGCATGCATCATTCAAGTGATCGAACCATTGCAATCTAAACCTCACACTACATAGCTACAGTAGCAATGAAACATTTTTTGGACGAAGCAGCGCCAATGAAATTAATTCAATCACGATCGATCGGCATCAACTCCACCCTTCCGGGAACCTGATGCCCCCAAGGTTCTCCATCTCCTCGAAGCCGGTGTCGAAGAAGCCATACTCATCTCCGGCTCCTCTGGACCCTGACCCTGACCCCATCTTCGGCGAGCTGGTCACTTCCTGCGGGAAGTGATCAAGAACCGAGCTGTATTGCTGCCACATTGCCGCGTTCAGAAATGGGTTTGAGCCGCCGATCTCCTCCTGCCGCGGCGCGAGGCCGGTGGACGAGCCTGTCTGGTCGTTGTACGCGTCCATCATGGGATGGTGCTGCACTGCCTGGGACGAGCCGGCGAAGGTCGACGGGGAGGAGGAGCCGTTGTTGTCTTGCTCGCCGTCTCCTTTCCGTTTCTGGAACACCCGGCAGAGCACCCAGTACTCCTGCTGCATGCAGAAATGCCGTGCAGTGCATGTATCCAAATAAGCAACGACGAAGCAAAAAAACAAAGGAACCGATTCTAGCTACTTATGATCGATGTCTTGGCGGCTAGAACAAGTACTGATAAAGTCTTTGGTGGCGAATGCGGCGAGTCGAGGCGGTACTCATGCATGACCCAGCCTGACTTGACGCCGTTGGGAGCGCGCCCCTGGTAGAACACCAGCGTCTTCCTCATGCCGGCGACGGCACGCGTGGTCCGGCTGCGCACCTCGCGGTCCTTCCCGGTGGCCTTCCAGTAGCCGGTCTTGGTGGCGCGGTTCGTGCGCGACCCCGTGGCGTACTTGCGGTCCCTGAAGCTGAAGAAGTACCACTCGCTGGCCGTGAGCTTCGCCACGTCTGTGCCCAAGCATAGCAATTTATAAACTACATATATAAACCTTGAGATATTAACAGACCTTGTGATACGAAGATGCTGTTTACACAGGATGAACGGATACAGCAAATTAAGTTGATTACCGGCAAGTGAAACTACTTTCTGAGGAACTGAAAATTCAAGGTGTTAACTATTATTCATGTGACGTAGCTAAGGAATGGACAGGAATGAAGACGCCGCGTCAAGATGGTCGCGAGGAGTTTAACACTTTGCGCTCTGATCAGTTAATGCGTTATTGTAAGAGATTATTGTGGATTATTCCATTCTTAATTAAGGAGGATGGTGACATTACCCAGCGGACAAATCGAATCTTTTGGCTAATAAATTCAACAAATATAGATAAAAATTCTTCGATCATGCAACTCGTTCTATTTCTTGTTCATCATCATGCATGACTGCTGCGGCCTACCACCACGACGCGGGGCACCGATAATTATTTATTGTATATGTTCAAGGGAAGGTAGCTAGGGATCATGAAGAAAGCTCATACATCTCTCTTGTTTTTCGATTCGTTTGCATAAGCACCTCGATCCTCACTTAGGATAGTAGCTATAGTCAGAACTAAAAACTCTTCTGCTCGAACAACAAACGTCGATATGTGTGAGTGTGTGAAACTGTGAACTCACCGGGAAGCTCCCATGGTTCGCGCGCGTGGAGGCCGACTTCGACCAGCGTCCCCTGCGAGGTGCGCTCATTGGTGACCTTCTTGTAGAGGTAGTGGCAGACCAGCTCCTCGTCGCTCGGGTAGAACCTGAACCCCGGCGGCAATGTGGACTCTATCTCCTTCAAGCCCATCGTCCCTCCCGGCCGGCCGATCTACGCAACCACCTGATCAGATCAGAAGCTACAAATCCCTCTTGCTAGCTGCTGCTACGTACCTATATACCCTAGACAAGCAGCTAGCTACTCGTGATAAATTAAGCCGCAGCTAGGCTTATAACCACAGGAGTCACAGAGAGCTAGAACAAGCAGGGAGCCATATGTATCTTCGGAGTTGTTGGAGTTCGATCGATCCAGTCCTTTTTATAGAGGATCAGGGAGAGGGCGGGCCGCCGGGCCTAGCTCGCTGGTCGTCAAAGAAAGTAGCCGCTGTAGACAACTCGATCCATGGCGCGTCATGGTACAGTCCAGGGGCCGGAGTAGTACTGCACTGCCCTAACCAGCTCTAGTTAATTGGCAGCCAGCGGCCGTTCCGTCGCTATCCCCTGTCTCCTGAGGCGCCCGGCCCGTCTGGGCTATCTAGCTTAGCTTAGGTGGAATATTCCAACGCCCTGATAGACATGTTGCCATGCTTGTGGCACGATTAAGGACTAACTCTCCACCGCGCCTAACGATCGAGGAGGCCCAACCTCGCAAGCTATCTACCCCAGCAAGTCATGGATGGGAGCAAGGTTTGCATTACCAAACCGAATTAAAAAAATCACCACCCTGTCGGTTGCAAAGTCAAAATTTCTGAATTTGTCAATCAAAAAGCGGGCAACAAAATTGAAAACATACCGCTTTGACCGATTGGCAACAGATTTTATTCGATTTTTCAACCAGTATTGTTCACTTTTCTACCTAGATCAGCACAGTTTAGGACCGGTTTTTGATTTTCAACCGGTTTTATTCGATTTCGACCAATTTAGTGCCCCATAAAAGAGCTTAAAAATTAAGCTAACATTAAGACAAACTACAACTATCAAACACAAATCGAACCTTTTTTTCCCATGTACGATGGATGCTAGTCTAGGAGAGCTAACTAGAGTGCGACCCAAGCGGCATGCCGTAAAATTTTCCCGGCGCTCCCTAGGTCCCTAACACTAGAAGGGTGGGTATTTTAAACTGGTCGAAACCGAATTACGAACCGAACCTCAATTAATCGATTATTTTGGGCTTTTTTCGGTTTCAGTTCGGTTTTGTTTTAGTATAATTGATTTTTCGGTTCGGTTTTCGCTTCTAAAACCGAAATATGGTAATAGCCCATGTACAATACCACTTTTATAATATTTTTCCTAAAGCCACTAAACAATTCTCATATCACAATACATTTATGCATATGTTTAGTATTCATATGTTCTATTATACTTATATTGTAATGACATATGAATATTGTGTGGGTTTATCCATACTTTATGTTGTAATATGAGAAGGACCAAATCTAATCTACCTAATGTTATTCATATTTCGGTTAACTGAAAAACCAAATTAACCGAACCGAAATATTTCGGTTAATTCGGTTCGATTTTTTATTTTTGCCCGAGAAATTCGGTTTCCAATTTTCAAAAACTGAATTATTTTAAAACCGAAAAAACCAAACCGATTAAACCGAAAAAACCGAATGCCCTCCCCTACCTAACACGATTGACAAGGCTTGTGTTTTTTTTAATCTTTTTTCATCTCCTTTTATATTTTTATCTTCCACCTCTAAAAAATCTCTAACAAAGAATTGCTTCATAACAAATAAATTAACTACTAAAAAATTGTAATACTTATTCTAACAACCCCTCTTCTTTCTATAGTGTGTGGCACAGGTGTGATGCAAACAACAATGGCAAAGCGACTACAATGCAGGGGTGGCCAAATCAGTATTTCTGCCTAATGTGCTGCCGGAATCTCGAAATTCTATATCACCTCTTCATAGACTGCCCACAAATTCGATGCTTGTGGAAAGCTGTGGCTGTATGGGCAAGGTTGCCATCGCTCCTGCCCAACCATTGGGAATGAACTGCCACCTTTGAAGATTGGTGCCTATAGCAAGCAAACTGTCAGCCCAAATTTTGTAAATGAGCTTTCATACGCCTAATTGACCGAACTAATTGATCAGTCAAAGCCAAGTAGCCAACTCCGTCTCATTCTCCAAATTTTCCCCCGATCTGCAAGTCGCAGACTCCCCAAATACCTAGCCGGTAGATGGTGCACTCCAGTCGATGGCTCACCGTGACGCCCCCCACCATTGTGCCATCGAGTCCCGCGCTCAGTTGCCACTGCCAACCCAAGCGGCAACTTCGAGTCTCGGTCTCCTCAAATTTCCCCGAGTGGCCAAGTTCGCAAGTCGACGACTCCATTCGGCCTCCCTAACTGTCCCTAAATCCCTAGCTAGTAGCCACCGCACTCTAGTCGCTGGCTCACCATGCCACCACCGCTGTGCCATTCTATGCTAGTGGCTGCTAGCTATAGAGGTACCACCAACCCAACTTCAGTCACCGACCACGCCATCTCTTCAGTCGTTGGTCTCCACTCTCCTGTTGCCGGCCCTGCCATCTCTCCAATCACTTATCTCGAATTTTTTACTATTTTAGTCCTCTTGGTATTTTTTTTTCGAATGTAGCCGTTCTCACGACAAAATTGTGGATTTGGCCCCTAGCCACCAAATACAGCGAATAGATTCCGCTAGAATTTTTTTTGATTTCTTTTCAGAGTTTCCAGTTCACTGGATATTTTTTATCCCTTCCGATAGGAGCGAAATAATTTTTTAATTTGTAATTGCCGGAGTCCGCTGAAATTTTTTTTCAGTGTAATACAATGAAACCGAACCGCTGGATAATTTATTTTACCCCAAAATTATCCAGCGGACCCGCGCTCCATTGCCAGAGCGGGATGAGGCTTGCATTGCATTGGTAGTACTTGTGAAGTTCGATATGCTCCTGCAGTCCTGCTGCTCTTCAGTGTCCAAATGCAGTATTCGTTCGGAGCCATTACCTCATAAACCAACTAGTAGCAGTCAAGTATACATGGTTAATAGAATTAGATGGCCGGCCATGCCAAAGCTAGTTGTGATCTCAGTGGGGACCTATGCATTAAACAAGAAGCAAATGCGTAAAAGAATTATCCAGCGGTTCGGTGCCGCTGGATTCTACAGGAAAAAATTCAGTGCACACTGGCCGCTGCAAATTAAAAAATTATTTCATGTCTACAGGTAGGGATAAAAAATTATCCAGCGGACTGGAACCGCTGAAAGAAAATAAAAAAATTCCAGCGGATTCCTACCGCTGCATTTGCTGGCTAGGGCTAAATCCGCAATTTCGTCGCGAGAACGGTTATTTTTGAAAAAAAATTACGAGGGGGTTAAAATAGTAAAAAATTACCGGAGGCATGATTTTTCTAGCAGCGGGAGGATTATCTAGCTTTTGGTCTTTCAAGACTAGTGCTACTAATAACATTGCAGGTACTAGTTGATCTTCACTCTAAAGAAGAGTTTTGTTTTCGTATTTGACATCTTGATTTGCCAAAATCAAGCCCACATTAAGGTCAAATAAATGGGCATTTTAGATGATTAATTTACCAAATTGCTAGTCCTTAATTATTTGGATGATTAATTTACAAATAGATGGTGAAAAATCTGGAAAAGAAAACTTAAGAGCTAATGTTTCCTACCAAATTAGTTGATCTGAAGCTACTTTTTCAAGTCAAAATCAGCTTAGCATGATGTAGAACTGGCTGTAATGAGGGTAGCTGCACCCTTGAAACGACTGTTATGTTCTGATTGAGTCGAGAGAATGTTATTTGCAGAATTGACTGTTGTGTATTTTATTTAATTGCATGCAGATACTTACTATTGTCCGAAACTTGCAGTTTTTCAATCTGGTTATCTTGGTTAATCGAAAAACCAAATTAACAGATTGAAATATTTCAGTTAATTCGGTTCGATTTTTTATTTTGGTTAGAAAAATTGACAGGGAGATTTGATGATTTACCCCATATGTCTCAATGACATGTGCGGTCTCAGGGCCCGTATGTCAGTAAGACATCACGAGACAAATCATCAATGACAAAAGTAAATAATAATGACAAATCATCAACTTTTCATATTTCTTTCTTCATTTTTATCGATCTTTATCTACTCCTTCCTTCGTAAGCCTCTCGGTTTAGGTCAATGAGAGCTCGTCCACCATTTTGCTTCTGATCTCTTCGTGTAGTGATTCCATCGCCTGCGGTGAGGATGGGGCCGACTCCGGTGGATCCCGTCGCGGACGGCGGTGAGGACGAGCGGATCCGGCGAATGCCAGCTCATCCCGATGCCGCCTCTGCAGTCCGGCTAATGGTGTGGCCGAGATTTCATTTGGCCGGGGTGAGCTAGGGTTCTTGGATACCCAGTATCGCTCCGCCGCTGACATTGATTCGACTCGTTGCGCTCGTGATCCGGCCGTCCGTCACCATGCCAGGAGCCCGTCAGCTTAGGGTGCTACTTGCATCCATCTCAACCGTGCTGCGCTTGCTTCTGCATGCTCCTCCTCGCTATGGCCACTAGCCATTGGAATAGCCTCGGTCATCTCTTCCTTGGAAAGAGATCCAACGTGGATCAAAAAGCGACAGTGCACATCTTCTACAAATACTGTGCAATAATACCTTACTTTTTTACTGTAGCATAGACATACTGTTGGATGATCCAGATCATTTGTTAATTTGATCAAACAGTGCTGAGAATTGAAAACTGCCTAAGTTGCAGCCCATGTTGAACGATTTCACTCCTCGTTTGTGTTGCTACTTTGATTTGTATTGTACATTTCCCTGTCTTTTGGATGCGAATATTATGGTAAAGAAGCTTACAGTTGAGGACCTGTATTTATTGGTGCCGAATTCGGCACCGGCAAAGGAATTTCTTCGTGTGTTTTTAGTGTGTGTATATGTATACATATACACATTCTACTTTCGGGAGCACAGGTACTCGCACTACTAAAATACTACCTAAATGGGTTTGAAATACTCTTTATCCAATGTGATCAACATGAATAAATTGTAAGGGAGTACATAGTTTTTAGCATATTTTACAAATACCTTTATATACACATATAAAAAGGAGTATGTCTTAAAAAAGTGTACATACTACCTTTCAAAATGTAAATACCACATATTTAATCTTATATACTCATATTTTTTTTGATAAAGGAAGCCTTTATTATACTCATATATACTCATATATTATACATACATACTCTCTGTTATACGAGATACTCACTATATTGTAAGATACGACGTAGAAAGTAGCTACTCCCAAAAGTAAGCAAGTGGCTTCATATATATGAAAAATACATTCTACTATATATTTCACTTAATCTTTTAAACATTCTTTAAAAATGATGCCCGTGTAAATCTTCCTAGTTTGAAATAAAGGACGAAGGTTGCCTGTATTTTCCATTTTTCGATGCTTCGGCACGACCGTTATTGGCTATGGTAGTCCATGCAATCTGTAGGCTATATGGAATACTGGGTATAAAATTAATGTTTAGGTACTCCCTCCAATAACAAATAGTTGTTGTTTTGGACATCGATACGGTCTTCGAAACTCAAATTTAATCACTAATTTCTATTGTAATATATTTAAAAATCCAGTAAATTATAATAGTATGAAAGTACATTTCAAGACGAATCTACACATATAATTTTTATGTATCCAATCTAAATATTTAAAAAGATATTGATAGCTAGAGTTTTAAAAGTATTATGACCACCAGTTTGTGCCTTTTCTTAGAGAGAGGAATTATTTGTCTTATTTACCTCTAATAAATATCCAACTTTGCTTTACATTCTTTATGCACATGCATTGAATATAACGCTTAAAGACAACGTATACATTAAATATAATATTTAAATATAAAAATCAGAGATAATTTAGTCATATCAATTATATCAATATCTTAGCATATGAACTTGGACGCAGAGAGGAATTCTTCACCGTTACTATCGGAACTGGAGCGTTTCCACCCGCAGCTAGTTAGTTAATCGAAGTGGGGAAGAAGCGGTCCTTCCAAGGCTGCTAGACCGCGTATGATTAGATACGACGACGGCCACGTGATGCCGTTCATATACATGTATTATGCCTGAGGACGTCAGCGGGTGCACAACCTCTTGTCAAGACATAAATAATGCAGTTGCAGCGTACTACGGTGGGGCCGCCCGGAGACTGCGAATCATGGGTCGGTTTGATGTGCGCACCAAGCTGGTGACAGCTAGCCAGCAGCGATCAGCAGCAGCAGCAGGAGTTAGCGAGGTGGAGTAAAACATTCGGTGCGTAACGATGAACAGCAGACAGGGCTTTATTAACGCACCAAAAAGGCTTCGTGTACTTGCGAACGTCCGCTATCGAAATTAATTTCGTTATACCCACTGAGACTGATGGGATCAGATTTTTTGTTGGGATTCTCGTAGTAAAGGATATGTTGTTCTCGAAAGAATGTTAAGGGCATTCGCAATGGAGTTTTTTAGATAATGTCTTAGACATTAATTCTTATCCACATAAAAGACTATCTTTGAGCCTAGCAAGTTATTTATTGATGAAAGAGATTGAAGTGATGTCTTATATAAGAAACTATTCTTGTAGAGAACCAATACAGTTAGAAACCACTAAAAATAGCATTGTGATGGACTGGATGTCTCCCCTACATATTTTGTGGGCCCTATATTGATTTGTTGTGGCATTTGGATCGTCCTGCGCACAAAATGTTTGTCATTGTGGCTTGCTAGATCAAATGTTTATTAATCTTGTGACATGCTTAATTGTGTGATCAAATGTTTGTCATTGTGGCTTGCTAGATCAACCAATATCCTATATATCTCTTTCCATATACGTACAAAATAAAATGCACAACACAATTGAGGTTTGCATTGGATCAAAACATCTAAATAATTAATGCCCTTGGATTACTAGTAGACACCACCCATTGTGATATCTCACTAGAGACACCACATACTTAATGTATTTACTCATCCGTAGATACCACCTAAGAAACTACCCATTAGAAATGCCCTAAAGCATGTGTTTGGAATAATACATGGCTGTCAAAAAGACTCTCTTTGAGGAAACTTCTACCAAAAGTTGTATAGAAGTTGGGTGACTTCTCCTGGGAGCTAGCATTAGAAATGATCACTTTTATAGTTTTTAAGTGATATTTTTTTGCAAATATGTTCTCCTTATAGACGCAACTTTCGGCGCTTTTGCGGTTGGAGATGAGACTATATTTGTAATTATATTCGCAAGGAGGTCAAATTTACAAAAAAAAATTGCAAAGGGGCCGTGAAAGTAATGATTTCCTATGAGGTGCACAATAATATGACCCTTTTTAATGAGAGAGGCAGGGGGAGAACGGAGAGACGAGGACTGGGCGGTCAATGTCAATCGCAAGGAGACGAGCCGCTAGAGTCGGGTGAGAGGTCGATGGGGCCACCGGCACGGCCCCCTATAAGGCCCTAGTTGCCCTTTAGGTTGGCTACAGGAGACTAGATAGGATTGGAATGGGAGTGGGGAAAGTCTGGGGTGGATGTCTCGGTGAGGGAGGGGAGGATCAGAGGAGAAATGAGGAGAGTATTGAGAGAGACAGTGAGAGGATTGGGTTTATATACAATGGTACTGGTGGGTAATTTTGATAAAGTTAGATTATTTCTATCTGGCAAAAGCAAAAAATACACTATTTTTGGGCTTATGGCTTATAGTTATAAGGTGGCCGAAGCTTTTTTATAAGTTTGCCTGAAAAGCCTTTCATTTATTTGGCCTTTGCTTTTTTGGCTTTTAAGATTGAGGAATAAGTGAACAAATGGGTGGCTTTTAATTTGGGCTTTTCGAAAGTCATAAATCTCCATATAACTAAAAGTCAAAAGCTATCGAAGATGTGCTTTTTTGGCTTACCAAGGGTTAATTTTAGACTAATACCACTAAAATTAGGATAAAATTACCCATATCTACCGTGTATAAAAAATGATTACTTTTAAACTATTTAAACCAAAAGACTGACTTTAAGCTATAAACAAAAAAAACCTAAGCCTAAACCAACACGGCTGTACCAATTGCATTGGCTATAAGTAAACCAATTAAAAGGTGGAATTATCTTTGAACTTAGACTTGCCAATTGCAATGGCTAAGAGGAAACTAATTATGAACATGTCTCCTCATGCGAGAGTAGAGGTGGGCACTCGGGCCAGGCTCTTTTGGTGTGGCCCGAGGCACAGTGGCCACGATACGGTCCGAAACCTGGTTCGGCGCGAAGTGGGCTATGCCGAGCTCGCACGACACTTTAGCACGGGCCGTCTTTGGTAAAAGCAGCACGATCTAGTAAGACAACATCAGTAACACGGGTCCTGTTGGCCCCGATGACCCAGAGCATGAGGAAGATGTTCAATATGAAGGTTACTGACCCACAGAACATGAGCATTATGGACGTACCTAACAGTATGAGCGCCACCCCACCATCGACACCTGAGAGAGACGGGACAGCTCTCTCTCTCTCACCCGTCTCTCTCAATTTCTCCCTCGCTCATCCGTCTATCTCAATCTCGATTGCCTCTCTTCCTCACTCTCTTGTTGCCCTCTCTTTCGCTCGTGTTCAGCACATCCCTCTCGTTCTAAGAATAAATAAATTTTAGTTCTTTTTTTTCATAATATTTGTATCCACTGTCTTAACTCCATGTGTCTTCAGTTCCTTTTCTCTCGTCACAATAGTGCAAATGGATCGGGTCTGGGCCGACATGACACAAAGCAGGCATGAAACGCAAATGGACCGTACTTGGGCTCACCTGGCCCAATACGGTACGACGGACACGACGGGCCGTCGTGGCCTGGCATGGTTCGACACCGAAGCACCAAAATTCGATTGCCCGCACAACGCCACCTCTGTGCGGGAGCATGTATCTGCATGCATAGTTGCATAAAGATGGTGCATGCATGCATGCACGGTCAACGTTACTTGCAGAACGGGCTAAGTTAGTTGATCCATCTGATCACCTCATTATAGTCCTGACAAATTTTCTTGAGAGCTCATATAAAATGTATATAGACTCTTGATGTCGAGCAGATGAATTCATCGAACTTTTTTCTAAAACACAATTCATTGAACCAACGTTAGATCTGATGTAGGGCACTTTCAGAGGTAGACTTGGGGCACTTCGATCGATGGACTGCAATTCTCTAGTTTCATGCAACACCAAATCAATCTTGCCGCCCGCCCGCACAAACCTCTGTAAGTTATGCATAGTTGCATAAAGATTCATCATATGCGGTCAGTCAGTTGTCCATCTGGTCGATTTTCTTGAAGAAAAAGATATCGAGCAGATGAATTTAACTTTTTTATATATGTTGTCCATAACTTCCCAACTAGTATGGTCGAGAAGAAAAAATATTGATTCTCTAATTAATGATTCTCGTGTAGTACTACTGCGTTCATCGCAATGCCATTATCCTTATTAGGACACTGGTGAAATGGTGGTGATGATAAGAAATGAGAAAGTGAGATTTGCGCCTAATGATTAGGCAAAGCCCCCCAAAATACATCTTAACTCGTCAACAAATGATGTTGGGGGAGTTGGGAAATCGATGATTAATGTGGATTATAAGTAAACGCGAAATGATGAAGACATGATGTAAAATCAAATTATAGCGGTGCTGGTACAACGGAAACAATCAGAAGGGAAATATGGTCTGAATCGGGTCCGGCCGCGTCGTAGTCGATCAGGCCCTCCGGGAAACAGGAGAGGCCCCTCCAGCAGATATGACTAGTGGACTTTGGTCGAGTTGCCCACAAAAATCCCGGAAAGGAAGTCTTAATTATCAGCATAATGCTCAGGAAAAGACTTAGTTCCTCTAGTACAGTATGATCTTGGCTTCTAGGCACTAAAATTTGAGTAGTCATAAGAAAATGCCAGCACATACTGATCAACAGAAATGTGAACACGCGCGCATGCAGCTCTGTTGGTTGATTTACATGGATGCATAATAATGTGAAAGCTGTCACATGTGATTCCGTCCAGAGGTTAGATTCACGTTTACACTTCTCCTTAGGGCATGTACAAAGCCATTTACTTACTCGTAATGTTAATGAATCATTCATAGCAGAGCGCCTGCTATTTCTTCTCTCAGAGAGAGAGAGAGAGAGAGAGAGAGAGAGAGAGAGATCTAGAGAGCAAGTTAAAATTTCAGGTGGGCAAGCAGCCAAGCCATATGCATGGGCAACAGAGCCAAGTTAAAATTTCAGGTGGGCAAGCCGCAAGCAGCCAAGCCATATGCATGGGCAACATTCCAAGCGAATGATTCGGGATGAAGCTCACATCCCCATCCTCGCCGGGGAAGTCCTCAGCAACGCCCTGTCCTCTAGTCCTCCACTTGCACCCGCGGCCCCGGCGCCGGACAACGACGGCAAGCCAGCCTTGCCCGCGGGCTGCTGCGTCTCACCGTGCCAAGCTATCTAGGCTTGGTGCGTGCACAGGGAGGCTAGGGAACGATCGACATCGTCTGGTGGCTAGCTAGCTAGCTCAGCCCCCGGAACGGGATCGATATTATCAGTCAAGCACGATCGAACACGCGCCAATTATTGGCAGGAAACGCGCCAACACCCCAGGCGTACGCTCCTTGAGTCACGGCACCGTCCTCTCCCTAGCTCCTTGTGGCAACGGTTTTTTCCGGTATCAATTCATTCCATCTGGGAACCGGAAAGCCAGGCAGCCCCGCGTCATCAGCGGGGCCCTCGTGGCCTCCAAGCCTCCGTGTCTGATGCCTAGATTTGGAAATTGTTTGTTGTTGCTGTAGATTCTCTAAAAGCTAATTTTAAATTGTGACAGTAAGAAAGTTCATTCTGGATTCTAGGATTACATTTGGTGGGTAATTACTTAAAACTTTAAGTGGCATTCTTATATTTATATTTCTCATAATCCACAAAAGCATATATGAAGTGGATTGTGGGTTCTAGTGTATTAGACGAGCTAGATTATGAGAATCAATTTATAGAATCGGTCGGTTTGTTTTGTATTCAGTTTTTAGGACTAAAATCCAGAATCCACAGTAAAAATATACAGACCCTTAGACTGTACGCACTACCGATCGATGGATGGATCGTGGTTCCCTAAAGTCTAATGTAATTGGTGTGCTTCCCACAAACTGATAATTAAGAAGATCTAGTAATGGATTGATAAATTCTAAAAGAGCTAAAATAAATTTAAATATGAAATAATTTTGCCTATTTGAAAAATGTCGAAAGTACACTATTACTCATATTTAAAAGTATAGATATGGAAAGAAGTGAAGATCATAGTATAAATTTCATCTATTTTGCTACCTTATTAAAGCAAAGAAAAAAAACTACCATGTACGCTCTTAAAAGGTATAAATCTATTTACTATCTATCTTCTATATATCTATGTATTATCTTATTAAAGCAAAGAAGAAAATAAGCTACCACGTTCGCTCTCAAGGGTAAAAATTATTACGTTAATCGGTGAAAAAAAGAGAAATATCTATAATATTGATCTTAGTGGGTCCAAATTATAATGATACATATTAATTTTAATTTTATAGAAAAAATATTTTATACAACTGTATCTAATTTAGTATGTTTAAATACATCTATGGTTAAAGAATGTACAATAGTAGAGATAACTACTACCTATATGCCCCTCTATGTCATTTTAAAACAAAACTAAAGACAGCTTCTACAATAGATAACATATTAAGTTGTCTTTATGAGGTTCTATAATTTTTTTTAGTAAGTCATGGAAAAATATTTATTACAGGCAATAACTCACATAATAGTGTTTATATTATCTACATGATATATTTTCATGAAGAGACAGTTGTACTATCTCTCTCCATGTCAGTGGCAAAGCATACACGTGACATCACATTATTGTACATGCCTTTAAACATGTCTAGGGCTCCAACTTAAATTAATAAGAACGGAAAGAAAAGGCAAAAGCGATCAGGGGAAAAATTTGGTAAGAAACATGAGATGCAGGAAAAAGGGGATGTATGCTCCCGTTTTTTTTCCCCCTTTTTTGCACGAGGACGCAGAGTTGCTCTCTGGATCGAACAAAAGGGAGAAAGAAAAGACTAGGAGCGATCGAAAAAAAGAAGGGTAGAGATTGCATCCTCCCATGCGTTGCTCTTCGTATCGGAATATAAAGAAAGAGAATGTCAGAGGGGAATTGATCCAATGTCAGGAGCGTTCCGGAAAAGAAAATAAAAAGGCCATGAGCGATTGGAAAGAAAAAGGATGTTTATTGGTAAGTTGTCTATTTTTTTTTTCAATCTCAGTTACTCTTTTGATTTATAGAATTTGCATACGATGGCTACTATATTTGACCCACCCTTATTTCTACAAAATATAAAAACACAAATGAAAAATTACACATTACTTAGCATCGTAATTTTAGACTTAGCCCTGTACAATTTTAGCTGACGGAGAGATAAGAAAATTACAGACAAACAAGAAATTTAGAGACCATCCTTTGTCTCTCTCTTTTTGCCGTTTGCGTGGGCAAAACGCAATGCGCTGATGGCCCCCCTCGATGTCAAATATCGACACGTAGTTCCGGCGCGTAATTGCGAGTGCCGGTAGGTGCATGTTAGGACTTAGGACTAGCGTAGCCCTCAGTCCGAAATGGTTTTCTGTGCCACGGTTTCCGGCGAGCATTGTGCTGCGATGTAATGGGCCGGATCAAGCTGCTCGTTCGTTCGGAGAAACGAAAGCTTTGGGCACCGGCCGAGCCAGTGGGCAATGGGGACAACTCGGGCCTTGGCCCAACACAAGTCTGGCGCGGTGTATCTGTCCGGCTATCGGCAGCCGAGTATTTGTGGACGCGCGGTGAGGATCGACGAAAATCGTGGTAAGCTTGGCCTCGAATGGCCGCAAGTCTACACTTACTCACGCTTTAACGTTTCTTTCGTGTTCCGATACGTTTATGCTTTGGTTTTTGACATAACACATCCCCAACGGCTGCATTACTGATATCACATATTCGTTTATTACAACTGGAGGTTTCCTCCATGATTTCGGAGATGATTCTTGTTTCGAGGAGACCTTCATCTCTTGCTGTTGGTGGTAATGCCCGGCACTCCAAGAATAAGAATAGCTTGGATTCTGAGGGCAGTCCTGAAGGAAATCCGGTGACACAGGTACATAATTCTGTTGGTCCTATTTATGATCACAGGGTTTCTATTGATTTGCAGGATAAGGGGAGACGGAGCTCGTCAAAACACTCCAATGGTTCTTGGCCTTGGAATAAAAAAGCAGGGTGGAACGGTCCATTGCCCAAACCAAGGAATTTATCGCCGTGCACATTTGGGGATTACCTGTTGCCATTGCTAGATGTTAACTTGCCGAGATGCACTTTGGTTGGCGCTTCAGATCAGCGAGTTCTTCTCCATGAACAAGAACACGCGTCTGTTCCGGATTGTCCGCTAATCAAAAATTCAAAATCGCAGGGTAGTGGTCGGTCTGCTGGGCCGGCTGGGCCGGCTGTGCTGGTGGGCCGTGTGCCTGTTCTGTCTGCCTGGTCTCTACGTTACCCAGGTTTGGCTCTCATGCATCGGCGGCTGACCAAACACAATTCTGCTCGCTATTCTCGCTCATATTCCAACGTTGTCATGGCGGGTGGGGCGGCGGCTGCGGGTGGTGATCGGAATCACGGTCGCGGATATGGAGGCCAGTTTTGTGGGGGTGATCGGGGTGGTTTTCGCCCCCCAAGGATGCATGGCCGGGGGCGTGGATGGTATGGAGGCCGGGATCGCGGTGATGTTCCTAACCGTGCTGGGCAAGGAGGTGGTGCTCAATTTGGAGGAAATTCTGGAGGGCATTGGATTGCGACGGCTGAGAAGGTGTCAGATAGCAATTTCGCTATTCAGTCCAAGGAAAAGGGGGACAGTTCTGGTACCCAATCCGGCAAGAACAAAGGTATTCCTCCTGTTCCTGAACCTGATATGATGAAGAAAAAGAAAATTATGCTATGTTGTGAGATTTGTGAAGATGAGCATTACACTCCTCACTGTCCATTATTACATGGCCCAAAACCGACTGCAACTTTTAATGGTCTGGCTGGTGATGGTCTCGGTTTTTTTCACATTCCTTTTACTAATGCTGTGAAGAATCCATGTAAGGCGTCTGCGACTGCTCTTATTAGAATTGTTGAGGGCAAGGTGCCGGCTGAGCTGGTCAAATCTGAGTTGGCTCGGGCTATTCCTGTGAATTGGAATTGGAAGGTTCGGCAGCATGGTATCAATTCTTATATCGTACCATTTCCATGTCAGGTAGAGCTCAAAAGAATGATTAGTATGAAGAGATTACGTACTGATAATAATGAGGGAGTTATGTCTTTTGAGGAATAGAACATGGAGATTATACCTAAGCAGAAGCTCCAAAAAGTTTGGGTTCATGTTTATGGAGTTCCTTATGAGATTAGATCCTTTTTATCTCTTTGGGCGGTGGGATCAATTCTTGGTGTTACTCAAAGAGTGGATATGAGATCGATGAGAAAGACTGGGGTGGTTAGACTGTTAGTTGCTGTCCTGGATGTGAATTGCATTCCAAAGGATACGGATATTGTAGTTGATGATTGTCTTTATGAGATATTTTTCCAGGTTGATCAGGTCGTCAATGAGACTAATGGGGATTCAATTGAATTTGATGAGGAGGATGATCTTGATGAGTCAGGAGATCAAAACAAGGGCAAAGATCAAGTTATGCAAGATGCTGACAAAGGGGACAAGTCTGGAACCTCTGAGAAGACAAATAAGTTTGCTGGCAATGTTCAGATGGGGACTAGTTCTTCTAAAGGTGCTCCTAGTTGTTCTGATAAGCAGCTGAGCATCGAGTCTTTTGTTGCTAATCAAGGCAATATAAGAAGTAGGGATGTGGGAGATCAGAGGGAGTTTTCCAATGCTTTCACAATTAGTGGTATGGAAAATTTGAAAACTTGTCTGGTTCAATCTGTTGGTGATGTCAGTGAGCTGTTGCTGGATGGTCTTGCTCTTCATAAGGTTCAGTCTGGAGATGGTGATGGGGTCCAGATTGTTCACAACTCATGTTATAAAGGACATTCGGCTATGAAGATGGAGGACACTGGTTCTGCTTTGCTAGGAGGAATGGTTTCTTCTGTCATCTCTCAATGGCAGTTTTTTTCTAGACCTGATCAAATTTTGGAAAAGCTATTATACTCGGTTTTGTCTGGTTTGTCAATAAGGGCTTCTCTGTTTTCTTCTGGTCTTAATATGATGGGTGTTTGTAAGGTTGTTGTCATGGGAGATCTTTATGGTACTTCGGCGCAGGTGAAGACATTTGTTTTGGATAGTGTGTCGACAATGGCATTTCTGCCTTTGCCTGGTCACACTTCTCTCGATGCCAGCTATGCTGCTGTATGGGGAGTCTATCCTGGTATGTCTCAGAAGGTGATGCTCAATAGTGGCTTAATGCTGAATATGAGTACTAGTACTCCTGTCAGTTCGGTGCTGCTATCAGGAAATGAATCGGTTATTGCTCAGTTGGATCAGAAATGTATCAGTGATGTGTGTGATACTTCTGTTTACAAGGCAACTCCTTCCTTAGGCAATTCGGATGCATCATCAGGAAGTGAGTTGGCTGTTACTCAGTTTGATCAGAAAAGTAATAGTTTTGTGAGTGATACTTCTTTTCATGAGGAGGTCAATTCCTTTGAAAGCTCTAAGGTTCTTTCTTCGGGTCATGAAGTTGTCGACACTGATTCGCTGATGGGGGATAGGGATCTGGTTTGGGATCATGCTTCGCCCAAGTCTCTATCTGGTGTGGGGCAGATTGAACCTGAATTATGTACTTTGGCTGTGCGGGAACAGTCAGCTGATGTGAATGCTGTGAGGGAGATTTCGGTAAATATGAAGTTACAGAGTTTATCTCGCAGAATGCTTCAAGCGCTATGTAAGAAGAATAATATACCCGCCAACACTTCCAACTCGACCATGATGAATGCTCTCCAATTGCTGGATAATATCCAAGGTTGGGGAGAGATTGTCTTGCTTCCTTCTGCCGGGATCCATGCTCCACAAGGTAGATCAAGCTCGAGGATAGCTGCTATGGGAGACACTAACATGCTTGCGAAAGCGATGAAGTTGGTGGATAAGAAGAACTCTTTGTCAGGTAAATGTTCAACTTTTCCACCTATTTCAGATTCTGATTTAGCTTCTAGAATTGAAAAACTTGGGGTTTCTTTGGGTAAAAATACTGAAGAGATTTCCTATGCTGTTACTTCTCTTAAGAATATAGAGATTGATAGGATATGTGTCTCACATAAAAGTAAGAATCTGAGTAGTAATTTCTCCTCACCTAAAAATTACTTGGGTGAGGAGGAAGAGAACATTGTAGAAACTAAACTCGAACACATTCGCGATGATATTGATCAGAATGTGTTTGTGGAGGGTTATGATAATATTTGTTATGATCTGGTTGCTTCACCTCGACGGAAAAAATATAAAACAAGAAATATTAATGGAAAGGGGTTGAGCTCCAAAAAACCAAAAACACCATCTAAGTTGAGTTTTAAATGAAAGGCGTTTTCTGGAATAGCAGAGGTCTTGGGGACTTGGCTAAATATAAGTACATTGAAGATATGGTGAAAGAGGAGCAACTTGATTTTATAGCCCTTCTGGAAACGGGTCGGGATAATTTTCCGGATAAGACCCTGAAGAAATTATGTGGTGGTAAACAATTTATTTGGCACTGCATGGCACCTCATGGTCGGTCCGGAGGGATGCTTCTGGGGGCTGACTTATCGGTATTTGACATTGGAACCATAACTGAAGGTGACTTTTATATTAAGTTCACTCTTCGCAATAAAAAGGATGGTTTCAAATGGGTGCTAATTGCTGTTTATGGTCCAGCACAGCAGGAGTATAAGGAAACCTTTCTAACTGAAATGGCACATATTTGTAGTAAAGAACAGTTACCTTATATTATTGGGGGAGATTTTAATATCATGCGTGGTCCTGAAGATAAAAATAAAGATAACTTCGATAATAAATGGCCTACTCTTTTTAATATGGTTATTCAATCTTTAGATCTTAGAGAAATACAGTTGTCGGGTCGCCAATTTACTTGGGCAAGTAGTGCTGATAATCCAACGTATGAGAAATTAGATAGGGTTTTGGTTTCTACTGAGTGGGAACAAAAATTTCCTCTACGGTTGTGCTGGCTAGAGATCGGAGCACCTCAGACTACACACCATTGCTCTTGAATACTGGGGTTTCATTTCATAATAAAACGCAACTTCCGTTCAAATTTGAGCGTGGTTGGTTGATTAGAGACGGTTTCTTTGAGTTGGTTGCGAATAAATGGCAATCGGTGAATCGAGGGGGTACAGCTATGGAGAAATGGCAGAATAAGATTCGTTCTCTTAGGCAATTTTTAAGAGGATGGGCTAAGCACACAGCGGGACACAACAAAAAGGAGAAGCAAACTATTATTTCAATGCTAGATGCTCTTGATAAAAAAGCAGAGCATAATGTTCTTGTACAACATGAATTAGATTTTAAGAATTATTTAAACAATAGATTGATTCACTTGTTGAGGGAAGAAGAAATTAAATGGTATGAGCGTGCTAAAACAAAAGACCTTTTGGAAGGGGATAATAACACCCAATATTTCCATTTGGTGGCCAATGGTAAACACAGAAAACAGCATATATTCCAATTAGAGCATGAAGATCGTATAATAGTAGGTGATGCTGAATTGAAAGCGCATATCACAACTTATTATAAAGGTTTGTTCGGTCCGCATGAGGAAAATAATTTTTCACTAGTTGAGACATATAATCAGGATTTACCTCAGGTCACCGCTGAGGAGAATGCAGTCCTCATTGCACGGTTTACTGAAAAAGAGGTCAGGGAGGCGATTTTCCAAATGGAACCCAATAAATCACCCGGTCCTGATGGTTTCCCAGCTGAATTTTATCAGGTTTTCTGGGATATTATAAAAGGGGACCTTATGGCCATGTTTAATGATTTTTACCATGGACATTTGCCTCTTTTCAGTCTTAACTTTGGAATAATTACTCTTCTTCCAAAAGTTAAAGAAGCTATTAAGATACAACAATTTCGACCTATATGTTTGCTTAATGTGAGTTTCAAAATTTTCACAAAAGTGGCTACTAATCGACTCATGGGGTGGCCAATAAAGTAGTTAGACCATCTCAATCGGCGTTTATGCGGTGCCCAATATTATGGAAGGTGTGGTGGTATTGCATGAAACCATTCATGAATTAAATTCAAAAAGCTTAATGGAGTAATTTTGAAACTCGATTTTGAAAAGGCCTATGATAAGGTAAAATGGCCTTTTCTTCAACAAACTTTATGTATGAAGGGTTTGACCATCGATGGTGTTTATGGGTTGATCATTTTGTCCTTTGGTGGAAGTGTTGGCATTAAAGTTAATGATGCCATAGGACAATACTTTCAAACTAAAAAGGACTCGTGAGAGGATCCCATGTCACCTATTTTGTTCAATATTGTGGATTGATATGCTCATTGTTTTAATTAAGCGAGCGAAAGAAGATGGTCAGATTAGAGGGGTTATACCCCATCTTATAGAGGATGGATTATCGATCTTACAATATGCAGATGATACTATTATTTTTATGGATCATGATATTGAACAAGCTAAAAACATGAAGTTATTGTTATGTGTGTTCGAACAATTATCGGGCCTAAAAATAAACTTTCACAAAAGTGAGATTTTTTGTTTTGGGGACGCTAAACAACAGGAACATGCATACACTGATTTGTTTGGCTGTGGTATTGGATCTTACCCGTTTAGATACTTAGGGCATTTTCAATGGTGCCATTTCAGCTAGCTATAAGGGTGCCATCTCACCATTTTGCTTAGGTGGAAGAGAGAAAATAAGGAGAGAGATATAGACTGACTACTAATGTATAGCCAGGCTATAATTGATTCCAAGGCACTTATTATCTATTACATGTGGGCCAATATTTAATTTTATAGACAATACTATAGCTAATCCATTGGAGAGGTTGTCTATATGCTATCTATAGATGACATGGATATTTCTTATAGCTAGTACCATTGGAGATGCCCTTAGGTATTCCCATGCACTACCATAAACTCCGTAATGCGGACTGGGGTGTTATTGAAGATAGATTTCAGAGAAAATTAAGTCTGTGGAAGGCTAAGCAACTCTCATATGGAGGTAGACTTGTTCTCCTAAATTCTGTTCTTAGTTCTCTTCCTATGTTTATGATGTCCATATTTGAAATTCCCAAGGGGGTTCTTCAAAAACTGGATTTTTATCGTTCTAGGTTTTTTTGGCAAGGTAGTAATGATAAACGAAAATATCGCCTTGCTAAATGGAACATACTATGTCGACCTAAAGATCAAGGTGGATTGGGGATTATTGATCTACAAATTCAAAATAAATGTCTTCTAAGTAAATGGTTATTTAAATTATTGAATGAGGATGGGATATGGCAGACTTTGATTCGCAATAAATATTTAACTTCCAAATGCTTGTCCCAAGTGCATATTAAACCTGGGGACTCACATTTTTGGAAAGGGCTCTTGAATGTCAAGGAGGAGTTTTTGAAATGTGGATCCTTCCGGATAAGGGATGGTTTGTAGGGTCGAGGATGCGCCTAGAGGGGGGGTGAATAGGCGTTTTACAAAATTAATCGCTCACTAATCAATTCGCTCTAATACACCCCTAAGTCAAAACCTAATCAAAGATATATGCGGAAGCGATAAATAGGTTTTGACAATTAAGGCCTAAATCAACTAGGCTCACTAGTGCACTTAACTAAATTATGTCTCTAAACTAGAATTGCTATATTGAATAAACAATTTACACTAAGCAATTCTAATGCATTCAAGCAATCAATAATATGCAAAGATAAATACTTGAACGTAAAGAGACAAGGGACAACCGATGTTTTTCCGTGGTGTTCGGAGACTTGTCGGTCTCCCCTAGTCCACGTTGAGGCAAGCCCGACCACTCGGACCGGCTCCCGCTCGAGCACCCGCCTCTTTCCACTAGTGTGGTTTTTCACGCTCGCGCGTAGGCTCAACCCGAACCTTCACAAACTTGCCGGGGCTTCTCACACCTTGAGAGCTCCCGCGCACGACGCCTACGCCGTCTAGGAGTCGGCAACCTCCAAGAGCAACAAGCCGCTCCTCCGCTTGAACCTCACCGGGCACAACGAATGCGCTCCTCGGTGATCACCAAGTGCAACACATGCACAAGGACCTCACTCAAGTGCAACACATGCACAAGAGCCTCTCAAACCCACTCCTAATTGCAACACATGCAATTAGTTCACTCTTTAGCTCAAGAACCAAATGAGAGTGTGCAACACAAGCAACACCTCTCCCAAATACTCACACAAGAGTCAACTCCTTCACAATGATACTAAAGACCGCCTTGCCCCCCAAGGTCCCTTTATAGCCCACAAAAGAAAACTAGCCGTTGGGGGTCGAAATGGGCGAAACAACATTTTCCGGTCCGGCGGGCCTCGCCGGTCCGCCAAACCCTCCTGAGGCAACGGTCGGAAAAAGCGACCGTTCTTGCTGCCAAATCTGCACGGCCGGTCCGACCGCCTCGGCCGGTCACACCGTCTTGCCCGCATGCCACACCTGGTCGCACCGCCTCAAAACCGAAGATAGCCGCATGCACACGCCTCGAAATAACGCGGCAGCGCCGACCGTCGACCACACCTCCGGTCCGACAGATCCGAACCGGTCGCACCGGACAACTAACCGCCGCACGCTTACGCTTCTCTGGAAAATACACCGACGCCTGCCTGGTCTGACCGACCACCCCCACGCCCGGTCCAACCGATTTGCATCCGGTCCGACCGCCCACACAAAGTCGGAAAACAGGCGTTCTGGAGATTTTGCGCGGGGGCGGTCCGACCACACTGGCGGTCCGGCCGGACGAGGTCGGTCCGACCGCCTGGCAGAAAAACTCCATTTTCTCAATTTCTTTCCGACAAATCCAAACGCGATTCTTTGAGCTTCTACATGATCAACACATGATCAACCACTCGTGCAAAACACATTTGCACCAATTCAACCATGCTCAAAGAATTCAACCCAAATTGCAAAAACACATTTCTTAATCGACTCAAGAACTATTTGCAAATCGTATTAAGCGAATCAAACTCTAGTTTATGAGATTAATCCCCTAGCCATGTGAAGGTCAACACAAGACCGGTCAACTTGCCAACACCGTTGCAAGCCCCACTCACATGCTCTCGAATTCGGACTCATAAACCTCGGTTTATTTGCAACGAACTTGCAAATAACATAATCAACACATTTCATGCTTGAGCACTACTCTTTGCAACACATGCAAAAGTCTAGCTCCAAGCAACATCAATTCACGATGCATGAACTCTCTAATTGCAACACATGCAATTCTCTAGTTCCATGCAACACCAAAACCAACTCCACATCAAAACCAAATCAACCAGTATGAGCTCTTTACTACTTAACACATGCAAGCCTCTAGCTCCATACAAACACATAAACACCAAATCGTGCTTGAGCTCTCTCCTTTTGCAACACATGCAAAACTTAGCTCCAAGCAACACCAAGGTTTTATAAAGATTGTTTTGAACGAAACCAAAAGCATGGAGCTTCAACTAATGCAACACATGCAAAAGTGAACTTCACGCAAAAGCCAACGCACTAGCTTATCACTTCTTGCAACATATGCAAATCAAAGCATTATCACGAAAACCAAATGCAACCAAGCATAAGTTCAACCCATTCGCAACACATGCCAAATGGTTAAACCTCATGCAAAAACCAAATCCAAATGGTTGAGCTTGAGTGAACGCGGATTGAGATCACCAACACATGATGAAGCTCAAGCAAAGAGACAACCCCTCTTAATAGTACGGCGGTAAAACCTTAGACACAAAGACTACAAAAGTCCTTAGCCTATCTAGTTATACCTTCGCCGCCGAGCAAGCAATCCCCTTTGGGGTCTTTATGATCTTCACTTAAGCTCCCCCGGGATATCCACTCGACTCCACTTCGGGATCCATCCTTGACGTCCATCAACTCATGATGCCGTCCAAGTCCCGTTCTCATCCATCTTTGGACCTAACTCAAGCATAACTCATGAAACTTGTTAGTCCAAGATGCATGGTTGTCTCAATTATCTCTTGCACTCCATTAACACATAATGGATGCCTTTAGATCAATTGAGCACAACCTAAATCAATTGAAATGATTTAATTGTGTCTTAAGTACAATAATGCAACTCATGCTTTATTATACTTAAGAACTATTCATTGTCCTTAATTAATCAAGAAACACCATCAACACATGATGAAGTGTTCTCTAATGATTAACACGACAAATGAACTCAATTTAAATTATCATTTAAATTGATTCTTCAAGTTAGAGTGTGAACTCCCCCTAAATATGTGCATCCATGTAATATATGGATTGGGAAACATGATACACATTTTGTGGTTAATATAACGGGGATATTCATACTTTAACTTGACTCCAAAGTATGCAACTAATATTAAGATGAATATGCAAACATACCTTGGGTTTTCCATTTTTCAATGCGATGAGACTAAACAAAGGTATTCTAAACAAACATGTTAGTCTCGATATAAGATATGTCATTAAGAACAATATCGCATTAGGGGATAAACTTAATATTGGATTTGTCATTAACACCAAAACCATAACTAATGAAGGTTGAACTTACAATCTCCCCCTTTTTGGTGATTAATGACAAATCCAAGCTTAATGAGCACATTTGGGTTAAAACTAACATATCGAGAGAATTTAGGCTATTTGAATACATATGCATCTTTTAAACAATACAAGCATTGATAATTTAAGCATATGGAAATTAATTCTCCCCCTTTATCATATTAAGCTCACTTTTTAAACCAAATGAAATTAAGCTTCCTAATTCTCCCCCTTTTGGCATTAAGCACCAAAAATGGAAAAACTAAAAGATGAAGTTGAAATACATTCTTCCCCCTGTTTGGCATTTAAACATTTATCATTAATAAGATTTATCATTATCTCCCCCTTTTATTTAATTATTCTCCCTTTTAGCATTTAACCATTTCTTTTTAATGAAGGTCATATAAAAATTAGAATGTATACTTATGACCTTGGAGTGGAATTTGAAGAACTTAAGCCAAATGAAAAAGATAGGCAATGAAATCCCAAATGAAAAGGATATTCAAGGAATAAAACAAGTTTTCATTTGAAATATGGCCTGATACCAAAAGAAGAAAAACTCGAAAAGAGACCATATTCGAATTTTGGATACCACTTTGAAAAAAATAAGCATTTTGCAAATATGGATACCACTTGTAAATACAAATAAGCATAAAATGCAATGAAGGGTATCGCATACGGTTTATTTGAAACGCATTCAAATAATTCACTCCTCATTTTATTAGGCTTTGCAAATTTCAATATGATTCTTTTAAAGAATCCAACACTTTGCCTAATAGGGACAAACGAGGAACCCAAAGGAAATAGATACCACTTGAGACAATAGATACCACTTTAAATCCATCTCAAGGGCTTTACTTGAAAATCCAAAAAAAATGAGCATCCTTAGATTTTTAATTTGAAGAACAATGCTCAACTTGAGATTTTCCTCTCTTATGTATTTTCAACACATAAAGGCTCTCACACAGAGAAATCTTAAGCGGTTGAACTTACAATTTTAGCTTGAGAGGAAACTCTTACTCAAGAATGTGGGTATCGAAAAGATACTACAATGAGGCAATGAAATACCACTTGTAGGAAATAATTGAATTCAATGATACCACTTAAAAAGGAAATCAAAAAATCAAGGATATCATTTGAAGAAATGAACAATAAGAACCATGATACCACTTGGAGAAAAGAATCTCAATTATACCACTTGTAAGCATATGTATAAAAACTCACTTGATACCACTTAGGATCAACTCACGAAGAATTGATACCACTTGAAAGATTAATCGATAAGATCGATGGGTATCAGAGCAATATAATCAGAGCAACATATACTCACGGGTATTGAAAACTCAAGAAGGATCAATAAAATTATAAAGATTCAGTATCAGAGCAAAACAAAGACATGAAATTCACTTGGAAGCATTTAAGTGCCCAAAACTTGATATAAATAAACTCCCCAATATGTTCAATGAATGAAACATGGAGTTATTAGCATTTGAATTGCACAAGTTTTGTCTTTTCAAAAGATCAAGTGAAAATCACTCTTTGAATCAATTAAAGAGCTCATAACTGATACTACTTGAAAACGCGATCAGATAGTCTTTAAAACTTTTGAAACTTTGCGAAAATGAACTTTGGGATCACAAGAAACTTTTACAAAAAGAATTTTTGAAAAAGCATATTTCAATCAAAAGATATCCCAAAGCAAACTCGAGAAAAGAAAAAAATCTGAAAAAATTCAGACTAAACTGCCATGGCCGGTCCAAGCGGTGCAGGGCGGTGCAACCGCCCTCGGCGGTGCAACCGCCTCGAGCCGGGTCCAACCGCCCTGACAGTGAAACCTCCAGATTTTTGCAAATTTTGTCAAAAACGATTCAAACGAAGCCCAAAAAATTTGAAATTTTGCAGAGATGAACTTTGGACTAATTAGAAGGTTTTGCAAAAAGAATTTTCTTAAAATCAATTTTATTTTGAAAGTTATCACAATTTCTTTTCCATAGCTTAGATAGGTGTATCATGGATGTTTCTAGCCAAGATTTATGATGAAATCAACTCGAATGCCACGATTTGAGCTATATGCCTAAATAGGTCGTTTTGGATCAAATCAAATCGTTTTTGAGCCAAATTTGATTTCAACATAGAGTTTCCATTTTGAAAACTTGTAAAATATTTGAAATACTTAATAGAATACTTTTACAAAGCTTTTCACAAATTTGGGCCTTTTAAAAATGATTTTTGACTTTTGGCCTAAATAGTCCATTTGAGGAAGCAAATAGAAATCAAGTCAAATTCAACAACACAACAATTCAAATTTAGCATGGGGTAAGATATATGGATTTGAATTTTGTGTATGAGTCTAAAATGCCATTTGGAATCTAGATATGGCACAAGATCCGATCCAAATGGTGAAACTCACTAAGTGCTAGAATATGACCATTACGGGTCCAGTATAGTTTTTCGGCGAGTTTCAAAATCAAATATCTTTTGATGAGTTGGTCTTTTGAAAATCTTTTGAACACAAGAATTGTTAAGTGTGACCAACTCTAGGATTTTTGTTTTGGAATTATTTTCAAAATCCTTTTACTTTTATTTCTATGAAAATTATAAGTTTAAATCCAAATCAAGATACTAGTAACTAGATTTTGGAGTAAAAACTTATTTTCTTTTTGAATTTAGTTTTGCAAAGCCAAAACCATTGGAAAACCTTTTGAAAACATTTGTATACACTTGACAACTAGTTTTTCACAAGATTAGTAATAGTATACAAAATTTTGACTTTTGGCTAAATGGTTGATTTTGAAAATATATATGCACTTATATTAATATGGGCACGTAGGGATGTGATACACATGAATATGAATTAACACTCCCCTAAATGTGCCACTTCTAACTTGCTCAAGATTTGCAATAAGAGAATAGGTAAGAGGCGAGAGCAAGTGGCCATACCAAGCAATATAAATTGATTCTAGTATGAATATTACAATATAACCTACACAAGGCTATAAGTTTAAATAGTAATCAATTTTAAATTGCTTGTTACCGAGATGGCATTGGCTTATGATGGACATGATTGTCTTCATGCTTGACACCACTTGTAGACGAATGTAATCCTTCTCCTCTTGATGTGCAAGCGTCAATCCATCTCATATCACCTAACAATCTTTTAGGCGATCTTTGGTACCCAATCCTTGTTGGGTCCGACAACGTTAGTCACAATAGATTTAGGAACCCAAATGGTCCTAATTTTAGTATTCTTAATTTGACTAACATGACTAGGAACGGTTTTGCGATAATTATTCCTCCTAAGCAACGTATTTGGATTTAAGTGAGAGGACTTAGGAGGGCAATGATATTTTGCAAAACCATTTCTAGTTTGATCTCTCCTAAGCATATGATAATTAAAATTGTACATTGGCTTAGAGGATCTAGTATATCTAGCAAAAGTTTTGCTATTGTTATTTCTCCTAAGCAATTGGTTTGAATTATATTGAGTTGGCTTAGGAGTTCTAACAACTTTAGCAAATCCATTACTAGATTTACTCTTCCTATGCATATGAATATTATTTTGAGCCGGCATAGGGGACTTGACAAGCTTGGCAAACACATTGCTATTCTTGTCCTTCCTAAGCAAATAATTTTCATTAATGAGAATAGGCTTAGGAGTTATACCTTTAGGACAATCCTTACCGAAATGTCCCTTTTCCTTAATTGAAGCATGTCACGCTATTTGGCCCTCTCTTGACCGATTTGACTTGCTCCTTGCGGTTTGCCTCATTGTTGGTGTTGTGGCCTTGTTAACCACTCGATTAGGGCACACGGAGGCGAGGTGGCCCTTCTTGTTGCAATTGAAGCACTTGATGGTCTTGAGTGGCCGCGTTGTGCCTCATCTTTCTATTCTCCCTCTTGGAGTTGTGGCGAGTCCTCGCTTGTCTTGGCGCCCTTGGCTTGCTCAAGATTTCGTCGAGGAGGGCTTTTCCCTTAACGCACCTCTTCAAGTCATTTTCCAACTTAATGACTTGAGCCTTGAGCTCATTGTTTTCTTCTACAAGATTAGTATCTAAACACATAGAAGAACTTGAAACAATTTTATTAGAGCAACAAGGCAAATCATCGCTAGTGGTGGATATGCATTTATTAGATGAATTGTTTGTGATAGGAATTAAGTGAGGCAATTCATCTTCTAAATTACATTGAATGGCACTATCCACACTAGACTTAGAGAATTCCTTGAAAAGAACTTTTTCATGATTTTCTTTAAGCACATTATAGTCATTTTGAAGTGAGTCATGTTCTAACTTCAAAATTTTATATTTCTTTTTCTCTTTTCCAAGAAATTCATTTAGCTCCTCTAACATATTCATTAATTCATCGTAAGAGGGCTCACCTTCATCATCACTCACCTCATTTTTACCTTTTGCCATGAAGCAACGAATTTTTGTCGGAATTGAAAATTCGTCGTCGCTTGAGGCGGAGGTTGAGGTCGATGGAGATCTTGGGTTCTTCATCGCTTGATGTAGAGGTTGAAGAATCATCAACCGACATCTCTTCCTCAATGCAATCCTCAATTGATGTGGATGATTCAAATTTATCTTGAAGCTTAATCCACATTTCATGAGCGCTCTTGAGATTGCATATGAGGTTAAACATTTCTACGCTCACAAAACTAAAAATGGCATTAGTTGCTTGAGCGTCGAGATGTAGACATTTCTCCTCTCCTTTAGTTGGAGCAATATCAATAATTGGAGAAGAAATGCCGACATCTACGATCCACCATATTTGTGGGCTCATGGATTTAAAACGACTAATCATAAATATTTTCCATGAAGCATAATTAAAGCCATCAAATATATATGAATCGGTGGAGTGCACTAAACCTCTATTTGCCATCCTTTTTACTCTCTAGGCGGTTAAGCCTAAAATGAGAGTGACCGTGGCTCGATACCACTTGTAGGGTCGAGGATGCGCCTAGAGGGGGTGAATAGGCGTTTTACAAAATTAATCGCTCACTAATCAATTCGCTCTAATACACCCTAAGTCAAAACCTAATCAAAGATATATGCGGAAGCGATAAATAGGTTTTGACAATTAAGGCCTAAATCAACTAGGCTCACTAGTGCACTTAACTAAATTATGTCTCTAAACTAGAATTGCTATATTGAATAAACAATTTACACTAAGCAATTCTAATGCATTCAAGCAATCAATAATATGCAAAGATAAATACTTGAACGTAAAGAGACAAGGACAACCGATGTTTTTCCGTGGTGTTCGGAGACTTGTCGGTCTCCCTAGTCCACGTTGAGGCAAGCCCGACCACTCGGACCGGCTCCGCTCGAGCACCGCCTCTTTCCACTAGTGTGGTTTTTCACGCTCGGCGTAGGCTCAACCGAACCTTCACAAACTTGCCGGGCTTCTCACACCTTGAGAGCTCCGCGCCGACGCGCCACGCCGTCTAGGAGTCGGCAACCTCCAAGAGCAACAAGCCGCTCCTCCGCTTGAACCTCACGGGCACAACGATCGCTCCTCGGTGATCACCAAGTGCAACACATGCACAAGGACCTCACTCAAGTGCAACACATGCACAAGAGCCTCTCAAACCCACTCCTAATTGCAACACATGCAATTAGTTCACTCTTAGCTCAAGAACCAAATGAGAGTGTGCAACACAAGCAACACCTCTCCCAAATACTCACACAAGAGTCAACTCCTTCACAATGATACAACACCCGCCCTTGCCCCCAAGGTCCCTTTTATAGCCCACAAAAGAAAACTAGCCGTTGGGGGTCGAAATGGGCAGAACTTGATTTTTCGGTCCGGCCAAGACCTCGGCCGATCCGACCGACCCCTCACTGAACAACGATCGGAAAAACGGCAGCTGGCGGCCAATCTGCAGTGCCGGTCCGACCGCCTCCGGCGGTCTGCCGCCGCCGCATCCGCCACACTGGTCGCACCGCCTCAAAACCGAAGATACCGCATGCACACGCCTCTGGAAATAACGCGCCAGCGCCGACCGGTCCGACCACACCTCCGGTCCGACAGGATCCGAACCGGTCGCACCGGACAACTAACGGCCGCACGCTTACGCTTCTCTGGAAAATACACCGACGCCTGCCTGGTCTGACCGACCACCCCCACGCCCGGTCCAACCGATTTGCATCCGGTCCGACCGCCCACACAAAGTCGGAAAGCAAAGCGTTCTGGAGATTTTGCACGCGGCGGTCCGACCACACACCTGGCCGGTCCGACCGGACCAGTGGTCGGTCCGACCACCTGGCAGAAAAACTCAGATTTTTCTCAATTTCTTTCCGACAAATCCAAACGCGATTCTTTGAGCTTCTACATGATCAACACATGATCAACCACTCGTGCAAAACACATTTGCACCAATTCAACCATGCTCAAAGAATTCAACCCAAATTGCAAAAACACATTTCGCAATCGACTCAAGAACTATTTGCAAATCGTATTAGCGAATCAAACTCTAGTTTATGAGATTAATCCCCTAGCCATGTGAAGGTCAACACAAGACCGGTCAACTTGCCAACACCGTTGCAAGCCCCACTCACATGCTCTCGAATTCGGACTCATAAACCTCGGTTTATTTGCACAACGAACTTGCAAATAACGCAATCAACACATTTCATGCTTGAGCACTACTCTTTGCAACACATGCAAAAGTCTAGCTCCAAGCAACATCATTCACGATGCATGAACTCTCTAATTGCAACACATGCAATTCTCTAGTTCCATGCAACACCAAAACCAACTCCACATCAAAACCAAATCAACAGTATGAGCTCTTTACTGCAACACATGCAAGCCTCTAGCTCCATACAAACACATAAACACCAAATCGTGCTTGAGCTCTCTCCTTTTGCAACACATGCAAAACTTAGCTCCAAGCAACACCAAGGTTTTATAAAGATTGTTTTGAACGAAACCAAAAGCATGGAGCTTCAACTAATGCAACACATGCAAAAGTGAACTTCACGCAAAAGCCAACGCACTAGCTTATCACTTCTTGCAACATATGCAAATCAAAGCATTATGCGAAAACCAAATGCAACCAAGCATAAGTTCAACCCATTCGCAACACATGCCAAATGGTTAAACTTTATGCAAAAACCAAATCCAAATGGTTGAGCTTGAGTGACACGGGATTGAGATCACCAACACATGATGAAGCTCAAGCGAAAGAGGCAACCCCTCTTAATAGTACGGCGGTAAAACCTTAGACACAAAGACTACAAAAGTCCTTAGCCTATCTAGTTATACCTTCGCCGCCGCGCAAGCAATCCCCTTTGGGGTCTTTATGATCTTCACTTAAGCTCCCCCGGGATATCCACTCGACTCCACTTCGGGATCCATCCTTGACGTCCATCAACTCATGATGCCGTCCAAGTCCCGTTCTCATCCATCTTTGGACCTAACTCAAACATAACTCATGAAACTTGTTAGTCCAAGATGCATGGTTGTCTCAATTATCTCTTGCACTCCATTAACACATAATGGATGCCTTTAGATCAATTGAGCACAACCTAAATCAATTGAAATGATTTAATTGTGTCTTAAGTACAATAATGCAACTCATGCTTTATTATACTTAAGAACTATTCATTGTCCTTAATTAATCAAGAAACACCATCAACACATGATGAAGTGTTCTCTAATGATTAACACGACAAATGAACTCAATTTAAATTATCATTTAAATTGATTCTTCAAGTTAGAGTGTGAACTCCCCTAAATATGTGCATCCATGTAATATATGGATTGGGAAACATGATACACATTTTGTGGTTAATATAACGGGATATTCATACTTTAACTTGACTCCAAAGTATGCAACTAATATTAAGATGAATATGCAAACATACCTTGGGTTTTCCATTTTTCAATGCGATGAGACTAAACAAAGGTATTCTAAACAAACATGTTAGTCTCGATATAAGATATGTCATTAAGAACAATATCGCATTAGGGATAAACTTAATATTGGATTTGTCATTAACACCAAAACCATAACTAATGAAGGTTGAACTTACAATCTCCCCTTTTGGTGATTAATGACAAATCCAAGCTTAATGAGCACATTTGGGTTAAAACTAACATATCGAGAGAATTTAGGCTATTTGAATACATATGCATCTTTTAAACAATACAAGCATTGATAATTTAAGCATATGGAAATTAATTCTCCCCCTTTATCATATTAAGCTCACTTTTTAAACCAAATGAAATTAAGCTTCCTAATTCTCCCCCTTTTGGCATTAAGCACCAAAAATGGAAAAACTAAAAGATGAAGTTGAAATACATTCTTCCCTGTTTGGCATTTAAACATTTATCATTAATAAGATTTATCATTATCTCCCCTTTTATTTAATTATTCTCCTTTTTAGCATTTAACCATTTCTTTTTAATGAAGGTCATATAAAAATTAGAATGTATACTTATGACCTTGGAGTGGAATTTGAAGAACTTAAGCCAAATGAAAAAGATAGGCAATGAAATCCCAAATGAAAAGGATATTCAAGGAATAAAACAAGTTTTCATTTGAAATATGGCCTGATACCAAAAGAAGAAAAACTCGAAAAGAGACCATATTCGAATTTTGGATACCACTTTGAAAAAAATAAGCATTTTGCAAATATGGATACCACTTGTAAATACAAATAAGCATAAAATGCAATGAAGGGTATCATACGGTTTATTTGAAACGCATTCAAATAATTCACTCCTCATTTTATTAGGCTTTGCAAATTTCAATATGATTCTTTTAAAGAATCCAACACTTTGCCTAATAGGGACAAACGAGGAACCCAAAGGAAATAGATACCACTTGAGACAATAGATACCACTTTAAATCCATCTCAAAGGCTTTACTTGAAAATCCAAAAGAAATGAGCATCCTTAGATTTTTAATTTGAAGAACAATGCTCAACTTGAGATTTTCCTCTCTTATGTATTTTCAACACATAAAGGCTCTCACACAGAGAAATCTTAAGCGGTTGAACTTACAATTTTAGCTTGAGAGGAAACTCTTACTCAAGAATGTGGGTATCGCAATAATGCTACAAAGAGGTAATGAAATACCACTTGTAGGAAATAATTGAATTTAATGATACCACTTAAAAAGGAAATCAAAAAATCAAGGATATCATTTGAAGAAATGAACAATAAGAACCATGATACCACTTGGAGAAAAGAATCTCAATTATACCACTTGTAAGCATATGTATAAAACTCACTTGATACCACTTAGGATCAACTCACGAAGAATTGATACCACTTGAAAGATTAATCGATAAGATCGATGGGTATCGAGCAATATAATCGAGCAACATATACTCACGGGTATTGAAAACTCAAGAAGGATCAATAAAATTATAAAGATTCAGATCAGAGCAAAACAAAGACATGAAATTCACTTGGAAGCATTTAAGTGCCCAAAACTTGATATAAATAAACTCCCCAATATGTTCAATGAATGAAACATGGAGTTATTAGCATTTGAATTGCACAAGTTTTGTCTTTTCAAAAGATCAAGTGAAAATCACTCTTTGAATCAATTAAAGAGCTCATAAGCGATACTACTTGAAAACGCGATCAGATAGTCTTTAAAACTTTTGAAACTTTGCGAAAATGAACTTTGGGATCACAAGAAACTTTTACAAAAAGAATTTTTGAAAAGCATATTTCAATCAAAAGATATCCCAAAGCAAACTCGAGAAAAGAAAAAAATCTGAAAAAATTCAGACTAAACACGCCATGGCGGTCCAATCAGTGCAGGGCGGTGCAACCGCCCTCTGGCCGGTGCAACCGCCCTCAGGCCGGTCCAACCGGCCCTGACAGGCTGAAACCTCCAGATTTTTTGCAAATTTTGTCAAAAACGATTCAAACGAAGCCCAAAAAATTTGAAATTTTGCAGAGATGAACTTTGGACTAATTAGAAGGTTTTGCAAAAAGAATTTTCTTAAAATCAATTTTATTTTGAAAGTTATCACAATTTCTTTTTCCATAGCTTAGATAGGTGTATCATGGATGTTTCTAGCCAAGATTTATGATGAAATCCAACTCGAATGCCACGATTTGAGCTATATGCCTAAATAGGTCGTTTTGGATCAAATCAAATCGTTTTTGAGCCAAATTTGATTTCAACATAGAGTTTCCATTTTGAAAACTTGTAAAACATTTGAAATACTTAATAGAATACTTTTACAAAGCTTTTCACAAATTTGGGCCTTTTAAAAATGATTTTTGACTTTTGGCCTAAATAGTCCATTTGAGGAAGCAAATAGAAATCAAGTCAAATTCAACAACACAACAATTCAAATTTAGCATGGGGTAAGATATATGGATTTGAATTTTGTGTATGAGTCTAAAATGCCATTTGGAATCTAGATATGGCACAAGATCCGATCCAAATGGTGAAACTCACTAAGTGCTAGAATATGACCATTACGGGTCCAGTATAGTTTTTCGGCGAGTTTCAAAATCAAATATCTTTTGATGAGTTGGTCTTTTGAAAATCTTTTGAACACAAGAATTGTTAAGTGTGACCAACTCTAGGATTTTTGTTTTGGAATTATTTTCAAAATCCTTTTACTTTTATTTCTATGAAAATTATAAGTTTAAATCCAAATCAAGATACTAGTAACTAGATTTTGGAGTAAAAACTTATTTTCTTTTTGAATTTAGTTTTTGCAAAGCCAAAACCATTGGAAAACCTTTTGAAAACATTTGTATACACTTGACAACTAGTTTTTCACAAGATTAGTAATAGTATACAAAATTTTGACTTTTGGCTAAATGGTTGATTTTGAAAATATATATGCACTTATATTAATATGGGCACACGTAGGGATGTGATACACATGAATATGAATTAACACTCCCCCTAAATGTGCCACTTTCTAACTTGCTCAAGATTTGCAATAAGAGAATAGGTAAGAGGCGAGAGCAAGTGGCCATACCAAGCAATATAAATTGATTCTAGTATGAATATTACAATATAACCTACACAAGGCTATAAGTTTAAATAGTAATCAATTTTAAATTGCTTGTTACCGAGATGGCATTGGCTTATGATGGACATGATTGTCTTCATGCTTGACACCACTTGTAGAGCGAATGTAATCCTTCTCCTCTTGATGTGCAAGCGTCCAATCCATCTCATATCACCTAACAATCTTTTAGGCGATCTTTGGTACCCAATCCTTGTTGGGTCCGACAACGTTAGTCACAATAGATTTAGGAACCCAAATGGTCCTAATTTTAGTATTCTTAATTTGACTAACATGACTAGGAACGGTTTTGCGATAATTATTCCTCCTAAGCACCGTATTTGGATTTAAGTGAGAGGACTTAGGAGGGCAATGATATTTTGCAAAACCATTTCTAGTTTGATCTCTCCTAAGCATATGATAATTAAAATTGTACATTGGCTTAGAGGATCTAGTATATCTAGCAAAAGTTTTGCTATTGTTATTTCTCCTAAGCAATTGGTTTGAATTATATTGAGTTGGCTTAGGAGTTCTAACAACTTTAGCAAATCCATTACTAGATTTACTCTTCCTATGCATATGAATATTATTTTGAGCCGGCATAGGGGACTTGACAAGCTTGGCAAACACATTGCTATTCTTGTCCTTCCTAAGCAAATAATTTTCATTAATGAGAATAGGCTTAGGAGTTATACCTTTGGGACAATCCTTACCGAAATGTCCCTTTTCCCGGTAATTGAAGCATGTCACGCTATTTGGCCCTCTCTTGACCGATTTGACTTGCTCCTTGCCGGTTTGCCTCATTGTTGGTGTTGTGGCCTTGTTAACCACTCGATTAGGGCACACGGAGGCGAGGTGGCCCTTCTTGTTGCAATTGAAGCACTTGATGGTCTTCGAGTGACGCGCGTTGTGCCTCATCTTTCTATTCTCCCTCTTGGAGTTGTAGCCGAGTCCTCGCTTGTCTTGAGGCGCCCTTGGCTTGCTCAAGATTTCGTCGAGGAGGGCTTTTCCCTTAACGCACCTCTTCAAGTCATTTTCCAACTTAATGACTTGAGCCTTGAGCTCATTGTTTTCTTCTACAAGATTAGTATCTAAACACATAGAAGAACTTGAAACAATTTTATTAGAGCAACAAGGCAAATCATCGCTAGTGGTGGATATGCATTTATTAGATGAATTGTTTGTGATAGGAATTAAGTGAGGCAATTCATCTTCTAAATTACATTGAATGGCACTATCCACACTAGACTTAGAGAATTCCTTGAAAAGAACTTTTTCATGATTTTCTTTAAGCACATTATAGTCATTTTGAAGTGAGTCATGTTCTAACTTCAAAATTTTATATTTCTTTTTCTCTTTTCCAAGAAATTCATTTAGCTCCTCTAACATATTCATTAATTCATCGTAAGAGGGCTCACCTTCATCATCACTCACCTCATTTTTACCTTTTGCCATGAAGCAACGAATTTTTGTCGGAATTGAAAATTCGTCGTCGCTTGAGGCGGAGGTTGAGGTCGATGGAGATGCCGGTTCTTCATCGCTTGATGTAGAGGTTGAAGAATCATCAACCGACATCTCTTCCTCAATGCAATCCTCAATTGATGTGGATGATTCAAATTTATCTTGAAGCTTAATCCACATTTCATGAGCGCTCTTGAGATTGCATATGAGGTTAAACATTTCTACGCTCACAAAACTAAAAATGGCATTAGTTGCTTGAGCGTCGAGATGTAGACATTTCTCCTCTCCTTTAGTTGGAGCAATATCAATAATTGGAGAAGAAATGCCGACATCTACGATCCACCATATTTGTGGGCTCATGGATTTAAAACGACTAATCATAAATATTTTCCATGAAGCATAATTAAAGCCATCAAATATATATGAATCGGTGGAGTGCACTAAACCTCTATTTGCCATCCTTTTTACTCTCTAGACGGTTAAGCCTAAAATGAGAGTGACCGTGGCTCTGATACCACTTGTAGGGTCGAGGATGCGCCTAGAGGGGGGGTGAATAGGCGTTTTACAAAATTAATCGCTCACTAATCAATTCGCTCTAATACACCCCTAAGTCAAAACCTAATCAAAGATATATGCGGAAGCGATAAATAGGTTTTGACAATTAAGGCCTAAATCAACTAGGCTCACTAGTGCACTTAACTAAATTATGTCTCTAAACTAGAATTGCTATATTGAATAAACAATTTACACTAAGCAATTCTAATGCATTCAAGCAATCAATAATATACAAAGATAAATACTTGAACGTAAAGAGACAAGGGACAACCGATGTTTTTCCGTGGTGTTCGGAGACTTGTCGGTCTCCCCTAGTCCACGTTGAGGCAAGCCCGACCACTCGGACCGGCTCCGCTCGAGCACCGCCTCTTTCCACTAGTGTGGTTTTTCACGCTCATGGCGTAGGCTCAACCGAACCTTCACAAACTTGCGGGCTTCTCACACCTTGAGAGCTCCGCGCGACGACGCCTCGCCGTCTAGGAGTCGGCAACCTCCAAGAGCAACAAGCCGCTCCTCCGCTTGAACCTCACCGGCACTGTGAATCGCTCCTCGGTGATCACCAAGTGCAACACATGCACAAGGACCTCACTCAAGTGCAACACATGCACAAGAGCCTCTCAAACCCACTCCTAATTGCAACACATGCAATTAGTTCACTCTTTAGCTCAAGAACCAAATGAGAGTGTGCAACACAAGCAACACCTCTCCCAAATACTCACACAAGAGTCAACTCCCTTCACAATGATACCAGCACCCTGCCCTTGCCCCCCAAGGTCCCCTTTTATAGCCCACAAAAGAAAACTAGCCGTTGGGGGTCGAAATGGGCAGAAACAGCATTTTCCGGTCCGACCGGGCCTCGGCCGGTCCGACCGACCCTCCTGAACCGTTCGCTGCTGCCGAATGCGGCCGGTCCGACCGCCCCCCGGCGGTCTGCGGCGCCCGGTCCGCATCCGCCACACCTGGTCGCACCGCCTCAAAACCGAGAAATACCGCATGCACACGCCTCGAAATAACGCGCAGCGTCGACCGGTCCGACCACACCTCCGGTCCGCAGATCCGAACCGTCGCGCCGGACAACTAAACCGCCGCACGCTTCTCTGGAAAATACACCGACGCTGCTGGTCGACCGACCACCCCACGCCCGGTCCAACCGATTTGCATCGGTCCGACCGCCACACAAAGTCGGAAAAGCAAAGCGTTCGGAGATTTTGCACGCGGTCCGACCACACCTGGCCGGTCGGCGGACGGACGGTCGATCCGACCTGGCAGAAAAACTCCAGATTTTCTCAATTTCTTTCCGACAAATCCAAACGCGATTCTTTGAGCTTCTACATGATCAACACATGATCAACCACTCGTGCAAAACACATTTGCACCAATTCAACCCATGCTCAAAGAATTCAACCCAAATTGCAAAAACACATTTCGCAATCGACTCAAGAACTATTTGCAAATCGTATTAAGCGAATCAAACTCTAGTTTATGAGATTAATCCCCCTAGCCATGTGAAGGTCAACACAAGACCCGGTCAACTTGCCAACACCCGTTGCAAGCCCCACTCACATGCTCTCGGAATTCCGGACTCATAAACCTCAGTTTATTTGCACAACGAACTTGCAAATAACGCAATCAACACATTTCATGCTTGAGCACTACTCTTTGCAACACATGCAAAAGTCTAGCTCCAAGCAACATCAATTCACGATGCATGAACTCTCTAATTGCAACACATGCAATTCTCTAGTTCCATGCAACACCAAAACCAACTCCACATCAAAACCAAATCAACCGTATGAGCTCTTTACTCGCAACACATGCAAGCCTCTAGCTCCATACAAACACATAAACACCAAATCGTGCTTGAGCTCTCTCCTTTTGCAACACATGCAAAACTTAGCTCCAAGCAACACCAAGGTTTTATAAAGATTGTTTTGAACGAAACCAAAAGCATGGAGCTTCAACTAATGCAACACATGCAAAAGTGAACTTCACGCAAAAGCCAACGCACTAGCTTATCACTTCTTGCAACATATGCAAATCAAAGCATTATCGAAAACCAATGCAACCAAGCATAAGTTCAACCCATTCGCAACACATGCCAAATGGTTAAACCTCATGCAAAAACCAAATCCAAATGGTTGAGCTTGAGTGAACGCGGATTGAGATCACCAACACATGATGAAGCTCAAGCAAAAGAGACAACCCTCTTAATAATGCGGCGGTAAAACCTTAGACACAAAGACTACAAAAGTCCTTAGCCTATCTAGTTATACCTTCGCCGCGAAGCAATCCCTTTGGGGTCTTTATGATCTTCACTTAAGCTCCCCGGGATATCCACTCGACTCCACTTGGGATCCATCCTTGGCGTCCATCAACTCATGATGCCGTCCAAGTCCGTTCTCATCCATCTTTGGACCTAACTCAAACATAACTCATGAAACTTGTTAGTCCAAGATGCATGGTTGTCTCAATTATCTCTTGCACTCCATTAACACATAATGGATGCCTTTAGATCAATTGAGCACAACCTAAATCAATTGAAATGATTTAATTGTGTCTTAAGTACAATAATGCAACTCATGCTTTATTATACTTAAGAACTATTCATTGTCCTTAATTAATCAAGAAACACCATCAACACATGATGAAGTGTTCTCTAATGATTAACACGACAAATGAACTCAATTTAAATTATCATTTAAATTGATTCTTCAAGTTAGAGTGTGAACTCCCCCTAAATATGTGCATCCATGTAATATATGGATTGGGAAACATGATACACATTTTGTGGTTAATATAACGGGGATATTCATACTTTAACTTGACTCCAAAGTATGCAACTAATATTAAGATGAATATGCAAACATACCTTGGGTTTTCCATTTTTCAATGCGATGAGACTAAACAAAGGTATTCTAAACAAACATGTTAGTCTCGATATAAGATATGTCATTAAGAACAATATCGCATTAGGGGATAAACTTAATATTGGATTTGTCATTAACACCAAAACCATAACTAATGAAGGTTGAACTTACAATCTCCCCCTTTTTGGTGATTAATGACAAATCCAAGCTTAATGAGCACATTTGGGTTAAAACTAACATATCGAGAGAATTTAGGCTATTTGAATACATATGCATCTTTTAAACAATACAAGCATTGATAATTTAAGCATATGGAAATTAATTCTCCCCCTTTATCATATTAAGCTCACTTTTTAAACCAAATGAAATTAAGCTTCCTAATTCTCCCCCTTTTGGCATTAAGCACCAAAAATGGAAAAACTAAAAGATGAAGTTGAAATACATTCTTCCCCCTGTTTGGCATTTAAACATTTATCATTAATAAGATTTATCATTATCTCCCCCTTTTATTTAATTATTCTCCCCTTTTTAGCATTTAACCATTTCTTTTTAATGAAGGTCATATAAAAATTAGAATGTATACTTATGACCTTGGAGTGGAATTTGAAGAACTTAAGCCAAATGAAAAAGATAGGCAATGAAATCCCAAATGAAAAGGATATTCAAGGAATAAAACAAGTTTTCATTTGAAATATGGCCTGATACCAAAAGAAGAAAAACTCGAAAAGAGACCATATTCGGAATTTTGGATACCACTTTGAAAAAAATAAGCATTTTGCAAATATGGATACCACTTGTAAATACAAATAAGCATAAAATGCAATGAAGGGTATCGCACGGTTTATTTGAAACGATTCAAATAATTCACTCCTCATTTTATTAGGCTTTGCAAATTTCAATATGATTCTTTTAAAGAATCCAACACTTTGCCTAATAGGGACAAACGAGGAACCCAAAGGAAATAGATACCACTTGAGACAATAGATACCACTTTAAATCCATCTCAAAGGCTTTACTTGAAAATCCAAAAGAAATGAGCATCCTTAGATTTTTAATTTGAAGAACAATGCTCAACTTGAGATTTTCCTCTCTTATGTATTTTCAACACATAAAGGCTCTCACACGAGAAATCTTAAGCGGTTGAACTTACAATTTTAGCTTGAGAGGAAACTCTTACTCAAGAATGTGGGTATCGTAATAATGCTACAAAGAGGTAATGAAATACCACTTGTAGGAAATAATTGAATTTAATGATACCACTTAAAAAGGAAATCAAAAATCAAGGATATCATTTGAAGAAATGAACAATAAGAACCATGATACCACTTGGAGAAAAGAATCTCAATTATACCACTTGTAAGCATATGTATAAAAACTCACTTGATACCACTTAGGATCAACTCACGAAGAATTGATACCACTTGAAAGATTAATCGATAAGATCGATGGGTATCAGAGCAATATAATCAGAGCAACATATACTCACGGGTATTGAAAACTCAAGAAGGATCAATAAAATTATAAAGATTCAAGATCGAGCAAAACAAAGACATGAAATTCACTTGGAAGCATTTAAGTGCCCAAAACTTGATATAAATAAACTCCCCAATATGTTCAATGAATGAAACATGGAGTTATTAGCATTTGAATTGCACAAGTTTTGTCTTTTCAAAAGATCAAGTGAAAATCACTCTTTGAATCAATTAAAGAGCTCATAACTGATACTACTTGAAAACGCGATCAGATAGTCTTTAAAACTTTTGAAACTTTGCGAAAATGAACTTTGGGATCACAAGAAACTTTTACAAAAAGAATTTTTGAAAAAGCATATTTCAATCAAAAGATATCCCAAAGCAAACTCGAGAAAAGAAAAAAAATCTGAAAAAAAATTCAGACTAAACCTGCCATGGCCGGTCCAACTGGTCTGGGGCCGGTGCAACCGCCCTCTGGCCGGTGCAACCGCCCTCAGGCCGGTCCAACCGGCCCTGACAGGCTGAAACCTCCAGATTTTTTGCAAATTTTGTCAAAAACGATTCAAACGAAGCCCAAAAAATTTGAAATTTTGCAGAGATGAACTTTGGACTAATTAGAAGGTTTTGCAAAAAGAATTTTCTTAAAATCAATTTTATTTTGAAAGTTATCACAATTTCTTTTTCCATAGCTTAGATAGGTGTATCATGGATGTTTCTAGCCAAGATTTATGATGAAATCCAACTCGAATGCCACGATTTGAGCTATATGCCTAAATAGGTCGTTTTGGATCAAATCAAATCGTTTTTGAGCCAAATTTGATTTCAACATAGAGTTTCCATTTTGAAAACTTGTAAAACATTTGAAATACTTAATAGAATACTTTTACAAAGCTTTTCACAAATTTGGGCCTTTTAAAAATGATTTTTGACTTTTGGCCTAAATAGTCCATTTGAGGAAGCAAATAGAAATCAAGTCAAATTCAACAACACAACAATTCAAATTTAGCATGGGGTAAGATATATGGATTTGAATTTTGTGTATGAGTCTAAAATGCCATTTGGAATCTAGATATGGCACAAGATCCGATCCAAATGGTGAAACTCACTAAGTGCTAGAATATGACCATTACGGGTCCAAGATATAGTTTTTTACGAGTTTCAAAATCAAATATCTTTTGATGAGTTGGTCTTTTGAAAATCTTTTGAACACAAGAATTGTTAAGTGTGACCAACTCTAGGATTTTTGTTTTGGAATTATTTTCAAAATCCTTTTACTTTTATTTCTATGAAAATTATAAGTTTAAATCCAAATCAAGATACTAGTAACTAGATTTTGGAGTAAAAACTTATTTTCTTTTTGAATTTAGTTTTTGCAAAGCCAAAACCATTGGAAAACCTTTTGAAAACATTTGTATACACTTGACAACTAGTTTTTCACAAGATTAGTAATAGTATACAAAATTTTGACTTTTGGCTAAATGGTTGATTTTGAAAATATATATGCACTTATATTAATATGGGCACGTGAGGGATGTGATACACATGAATATGAATTAACACTCCCCTAAATGTGCCACTTCCTAACTTGCTCAAGATTTGCAATAAGAGAATAGGTAAGAGGCGAGAGCAAGTGGCCATACCAAGCAATATAAATTGATTCTAGTATGAATATTACAATATAACCTACACAAGGCTATAAGTTTAAATAGTAATCAATTTTAAATTGCTTGTTACCGAGATGGCATTGGCTTATGATGGACATGATTGTCTTCATGCTTGACACCACTTGTAGACGAATGTAATCCTTCTCCTCTTGATGTGCAAGCGTCCAATCCATCTCATATCACCTAACAATCTTTTAGGCGATCTTTGGTACCCAATCCTTGTTGGGTCCGACAACGTTAGTCACAATAGATTTAGGAACCCAAATGGTCCTAATTTTAGTATTCTTAATTTGACTAACATGACTAGGAACGGTTTTGCGATAATTATTCCTCCTAAGCAACGTATTTGGATTTAAGTGAGAGGACTTAGGAGGGCAATGATATTTTGCAAAACCATTTCTAGTTTGATCTCTCCTAAGCATATGATAATTAAAATTGTACATTGGCTTAGAGGATCTAGTATATCTAGCAAAAGTTTTGCTATTGTTATTTCTCCTAAGCAATTGGTTTGAATTATATTGAGTTGGCTTAGGAGTTCTAACAACTTTAGCAAATCCATTACTAGATTTACTCTTCCTATGCATATGAATATTATTTTGAGCCGGCATAGGGGACTTGACAAGCTTGGCAAACACATTGCTATTCTTGTCCTTCCTAAGCAAATAATTTTCATTAATGAGAATAGGCTTAGGAGTTATACCTTTGGGACAATCCTTACCGAAATGTCCCTTTTCCGTAATTGAAGCATGTCACGCTATTTGGCCCTCTCTTGACCGATTTGACTTGCTCCTTGCGGTTTGCCTCATTGTTGGTGTTGTGGCCTTGTTAACCACTCGATTAGGGCACACGGAGGCGAGGTGGCCCTTCTTGTTGCAATTGAAGCACTTGATGGTCTTGGTGTGACGCGTTGTGCCTCATCTTTCTATTCTCCTCTTGGAGTTGTGGCAGGAGTCCTCGCTTGTCTTGAGGCGCCCTTGGCTTGCTCAAGATTTAAATCGAGGAGGGCTTTTCCTTAACGCACCTCTTCAAGTCATTTTCCAACTTAATGACTTGAGCCTTGAGCTCATTGTTTTCTTCTACAAGATTAGTATCTAAACACATAGAAGAACTTGAAACAATTTTATTAGAGCAACAAGGCAAATCATCGCTAGTGGTGGATATGCATTTATTAGATGAATTGTTTGTGATAGGAATTAAGTGAGGCAATTCATCTTCTAAATTACATTGAATGGCACTATCCACACTAGACTTAGAGAATTCCTTGAAAAGAACTTTTCATGATTTTCTTTAAGCACATTATAGTCATTTTGAAGTGAGTCATGTTCTAACTTCAAAATTTTATATTCTTTTCTCTTTTCCAAGAAATTCATTTAGCTCCTCTAACATATTCATTAATTCATCGTAAGAGGGCTCACCTTCATCATCACTCACCTCATTTTTACCTTTTGCCATGAAGCAACGAATTTTTGTCGGAATTGAAAATTAAGTGCATACCGCTTGAGGCGGAGGTTGAGGTCGATGGAGATGCCGGTTCTTCATCGCTTGATGTAGAGGTTGAAGAATCATCAACCGACATCTCTTCCTCAATGCAATCCTCAATTGATGTGGATGATTCAAATTTATCTTGAAGCTTAATCCACATTTCATGAGCGCTCTTGAGATTGCATATGAGGTTAAACATTTCTACGCTCACAAAACTAAAAATGGCATTAGTTGCTTGGCGTCGAGATGTAGACATTTCTCCTCTCCTTTAGTTGGAGCAATATCAATAATTGGAGAAGAAATGCCGACATCTACGATCCACCATATTTGTGGGCTCATGGATTTAAAACGACTAATCATAAATATTTTCCATGAAGCATAATTAAAGCCATCAAATATATATGAATCGGTGGAGTGCACTAAACCTCTATTTGCCATCCTTTTTACTCTCTAGGCGGTTAAGCCTAAAATGAGAGTGACCGTGGCTCGATACCACTTGTAGGGTCGAGGATGCGCCTAGAGGGGGTGAATAGGCGTTTTACAAAATTAATCGCTCACTAATCAATTCGCTCTAATACACCCTAAGTCAAAACCTAATCAAAGATATATGCGGAAGCGATAAATAGGTTTTGACAATTAAGGCCTAAATCAACTAGGCTCACTAGTGCACTTAACTAAATTATGTCTCTAAACTAGAATTGCTATATTGAATAAACAATTTACACTAAGCAATTCTAATGCATTCAAGCAATCAATAATATGCAAAGATAAATACTTGAACGTAAAGAGACAAGGGACAACCGATGTTTTTCCGTGGTGTTCGGAGACTTGTCGGTCTCCCCTAGTCCACGTTGAGGCAAGCCCGACCACTCGGACCGGCTCCCGCTCGAGCACCCGCCTCTTTCCACTAGTGTGGTTTTTCACGCTCGCGCGTAGGCTCAACCCGAACCTTCACAAACTTGCCGGGGCTTCTCACACCTTGAGAGCTCCCGCGCACGACGCCTACGCCGTCTAGGAGTCGGCAACCTCCAAGAGCAACAAGCCGCTCCTCCGCTTGAACCTCACCGGCACTGTGAATCGCTCCTCGGTGATCACCAAGTGCAACACATGCACAAGGACCTCACTCAAGTGCAACACATGCACAAGAGCCTCTCAAACCCACTCCTAATTGCAACACATGCAATTAGTTCACTCTTTAGCTCAAGAACCAAATGAGAGTGTGCAACACAAGCAACACCTCTCCCAAATACTCACACAAGAGTCAACTCCCTTCACAATGATACCAGCACCCTGCCCTTGCCCCCCAAGGTCCCCTTTTATAGCCCACAAAAGAAAACTAGCCGTTGGGGGTCGAAATGGGCGAAAACAGATTTTCGGTCCGGCCCGGGCCTCGCCGGTCCGGACCGGCCCTCCACAGGCAGCGGTCGGAAAAACGATGCTGCGAATGCACGGCGGTCCGACCGCCCGGCCGGTCACACCGCGGCGCCGGCCGCATCTGCCACACCTGGTCGCACCGCCCTCAAAACCCAGAAGACAGCCGCATGCACACGCCTCTGGAAATAACGCGCCGCGTGCCGACCGGTCCGACCACACCTCCGGTCCGACAGGATCCGAACCGGTCGCACCGGACAACTAACGGCCGCACGCTTACGCTTCTCTGGAAAATACACCGACGCCTGCCTGGTCTGACCGACCACCCCCACGCCCGGTCCAACCGATTTGCATCCGGTCCGACCGCCCACACAAAGTCGGGCAGCGTTCGGAGATTTTTGCGAAGCGGTCCGACCACACACTGGCGGTCCGCCCGGACGGTCGATCCGACCGCCTGGCGAAAAACTCAGATTTTTCTCAATTTCTTTCCGACAAATCCAAACGCGATTCTTTGAGCTTCTACATGATCAACACATGATCAACCACTCGTGCAAAACACATTTGCACCAATTCAACCCATGCTCAAAGAATTCAACCCAAATTGCAAAAACACATTTATAATCGACTCAAGAACTATTTGCAAATCGTATTAAGCGAATCAAACTCTAGTTTATGAGATTAATCCCCTAGCCATGTGAAGGTCAACACAAGACCGGTCAACTTGCCAACACCGTTGCAAGCCCCACTCACATGCTCTCGAATTCGGACTCATAAACCTCGGTTTATTTGCACTGTGAACTTGCAAATAACGCAATCAACACATTTCATGCTTGAGCACTACTCTTTGCAACACATGCAAAAGTCTAGCTCCAAGCAACATCATTCACGATGCATGAACTCTCTAATTGCAACACATGCAATTCTCTAGTTCCATGCAACACCAAAACCAACTCCACATCAAAACCAAATCAACAGTATGAGCTCTTTACTCGCAACACATGCAAGCCTCTAGCTCCATACAAACACATAAACACCAAATCGTGCTTGAGCTCTCTCCTTTTGCAACACATGCAAAACTTAGCTCCAAGCAACACCAAGGTTTTATAAAGATTGTTTTGAACGAAACCAAAAGCATGGAGCTTCAACTAATGCAACACATGCAAAAGTGAACTTCACGCAAAAGCCAACGCACTAGCTTATCACTTCTTGCAACATATGCAAATCAAAGCATTATGCGAAAACCAAATGCAACCAAGCATAAGTTCAACCCATTCGCAACACATGCCAAATGGTTAAACCTCATGCAAAAACCAAATCCAAATGGTTGAGCTTGAGTGAACGCGGATTGAGATCACCAACACATGATGAAGCTCAAGCAAAAGAGACAACCCCTCTTAATAGTACGGCGGTAAAACCTTAGACACAAAGACTACAAAAGTCCTTAGCCTATCTAGTTATACCTTCGCCGCGCTGCAAGCAATCCCTTTGGGGTCTTTATGATCTTCACTTAAGCTCCCCCGGGATATCCACTCGACTCCACTTCGGGATCCATCCTTGACGTCCATCAACTCATGATGCCGTCCAAGTCCCGTTCTCATCCATCTTTGGACCTAACTCAAACATAACTCATGAAACTTGTTAGTCCAAGATGCATGGTTGTCTCAATTATCTCTTACACTCCATTAACACATAATGGATGCCTTTAGATCAATTGAGCACAACCTAAATCAATTGAAATGATTTAATTGTGTCTTAAGTACAATAATGCAACTCATGCTTTATTATACTTAAGAACTATTCATTGTCCTTAATTAATCAAGAAACACCATCAACACATGATGAAGTGTTCTCTAATGATTAACACGACAAATGAACTCAATTTAAATTATCATTTAAATTGATTCTTCAAGTTAGAGTGTGAACTCCCCCTAAATATGTGCATCCATGTAATATATGGATTGGGAAACATGATACACATTTTGTGGTTAATATAACGGGGATATTCATACTTTAACTTGACTCCAAAGTATGCAACTAATATTAAGATGAATATGCAAACATACCTTGGGTTTTCCATTTTTCAATGCGATGAGACTAAACAAAGGTATTCTAAACAAACATGTTAGTCTCGATATAAGATATGTCATTAAGAACAATATCGCATTAGGGGATAAACTTAATATTGGATTTGTCATTAACACCAAAACCATAACTAATGAAGGTTGAACTTACAATCTCCCCCTTTTTGGTGATTAATGACAAATCCAAGCTTAATGAGCACATTTGGGTTAAAACTAACATATCGAGAGAATTTAGGCTATTTGAATACATATGCATCTTTTAAACAATACAAGCATTGATAATTTAAGCATATGGAAATTAATTCTCCCCCTTTATCATATTAAGCTCACTTTTTAAACCAAATGAAATTAAGCTTCCTAATTCTCCCCTTTTGGCATTAAGCACCAAAATGGAAAAACTAAAAGATGAAGTTGAAATACATTCTTCCCCTGTTTGGCATTTAAACATTTATCATTAATAAGATTTATCATTATCTCCCTTTTATTTAATTATTCTCCTTTTTAGCATTTAACCATTTCTTTTTAATGAAGGTCATATAAAAATTAGAATGTATACTTATGACCTTGGAGTGGAATTTGAAGAACTTAAGCCAAATGAAAAAGATAGGCAATGAAATCCCAAATGAAAAGGATATTCAAGGAATAAAACAAGTTTTCATTTGAAATATGGCCTGATACCAAGAGAAGAAAAACTCGAAAAGAGACCATATTCGGAATTTTGGATACCACTTTGAAAGAAATAAGCATTTTGCAAATATGGATACCACTTGTAAATACAAATAAGCATAAAATGCAATGAAGGGTATCGCACGGTTTATTTGAAACGCATTCAAATAATTCACTCCTCATTTTATTAGGCTTTGCAAATTTCAATATGATTCTTTTAAAGAATCCAACACTTTGCCTAATAGGGACAAACGAGGAACCCAAAGGAAATAGATACCACTTGAGACAATAGATACCACTTTAAATCCATCTCAAAGGCTTTACTTGAAAATCCAAAAAAAATGAGCATCCTTAGATTTTTAATTTGAAGAACAATGCTCAACTTGAGATTTTCCTCTCTTATGTATTTTCAACACATAAAGGCTCTCACACGAGAAATCTTAAGCGGTTGAACTTACAATTTTAGCAAAGAGGTTTCAACACATAAAGGAGAAATCTTAAGCGGTTGAACTTACAATTTTAGCTTGAGAGGAAACTCTTACCAAGATACTAGTAACTAGATTTTGGAGTAAAAACTTATTTTCTTTTTTGAATTTAGTTTTTGCAAAGCCAAAACCATTGGAAAACCTTTTGAAAACATTTGTATACACTTGACAACTAGTTTTTCACAAGATTAGTAATAGTATACAAAATTTTGACTTTTGGCTAAATGGTTGATTTTGAAAATATATATGCACTTATATTAATATGGGCACTGCGTAGGGATGTGATACACATGAATATGAATTAACACTCCCCTAAATGTGCCACTTCCTAACTTGCTCAAGATTTGCAATAAGAGAATAGGTAAGAGGCGAGAGCAAGTGGCCATACCAAGCAATATAAATTGATTCTAGTATGAATATTACAATATAACCTACACAAGGCTATAAGTTTAAATAGTAATCAATTTTAAATTGCTTGTTACCGAGATGGCATTGGCTTATGATGGACATGATTGTCTTCATGCTTGACACCACTTGTAGACTAATGTAATCCTTCTCCTCTTGATGTGCAAGCGTCCAATCCATCTCATATCACCTAACAATCTTTTAGGCGATCTTTGGTACCCAATCCTTGTTGGGTCCGACAACGTTAGTCACAATAGATTTAGGAACCCAAATGGTCCTAATTTTAGTATTCTTAATTTGACTAACATGACTAGGAACGGTTTTGGCAAAGTCCTCGCTTCTTGATAATTATTCCTCCTAAGCAACGATTTGGATTTAAGTGAGAGGACTTAGGAGGGCAATGATATTTTGCAAAACCATTTCTAGTTTGATTCTTTTCTCTCCTAAGCATATGATAATTAAAATTGTACATTGGCTTAGAGGATCTAGTATATCTAGCAAAAGTTTTGCTATTGTTATTTCTCCTAAGCAATTGGTTTGAATTATATTGAGTTGGCTTAGGAGTTCTAACAACTTTAGCAAATCCATTACTAGATTTACTCTTCCTATGCATATGAATATTATTTTGAGCGGCATAGGGACTTGACAAGCTTGGCAAACACATTGCTATTCTTGTCCTTCCTAAGCAAATAATTTTCATTAATGAGAATAGGCTTAGGAGTTATACCTTTGGGACAATCCTCACCGAAATGTCCCTTTTCCCTAATTGAAGCATGTCACGCTATTTGGCCTCTCTTGACCGATTTGACTTGCTCCTTGATCCGGTTTGCCTCATTGTTGGTGTTGTGGCCTTGTTAACCACTGCGCCTCGATTAGGGCACACGACCGAGGCGAGGTGGCCCTTCTTGTTGCAATTGAAGCACTTGATGGTCTTCGCTTCTACATGTGACGCCATTGCAGCCTCATCTTTCTATTCTCCTCTTGGAGTTGTGGCGTTGCGAAGTCTCTCGCTTGTCTTGAGGCGCCTTGGCTTGCTCAAGATTTCGCCGAGGAGGGCTTTTCCTTAACGCACCTCTTCAAGTCATTTTCCAACTTAATGACTTGAGCCTTGAGCTCATTGTTTTCTTCTACAAGATTAGTATCTAAACACATAGAAGAACTTGAAACAATTTTATTAGAGCAACAAGGCAAATCATCGCTAGTGGTGGATATGCATTTATTAGATGAATTGTTTGTGATAGGAATTAAGTGAGGCAATTCATCTTCTAAATTACATTGAATGGCACTATCCACACTAGACTTAGAGAATTCCTTGAAAAGAACTTTTTCATGATTTTCTTTAAGCACATTATAGTCATTTTGAAGTGAGTCATGTTCTAACTTCAAAATTTTATATTTCTTTTTCTCTTTTCCAAGAAATTCATTTAGCTCCTCTAACATATTCATTAATTCATCGTAAGAGGGCTCACCTTCATCATCACTCACCTCATTTTTACCTTTTGCCATGAAGCAACGAATTTTTGTCGGAATTGAAAATTAGGGACAAACGAGCCGTAGATACCACTGAGGCGGAGGTTGAGTCGATGGAGATGCCGGTTCTTCATCGCTTGATGTAGAGGTTGAAGAATCATCAATAAGAACCGACATCTCTTCCTCAATGCAATCCTCAATTGATGTGGATGATTCAAATTTATCTTGAAGCTTAATCCACATTTCATGAGCTTGATATAAATAAACTCCCCAATATGTTCTTGAGATTGCATATGAGGTTAAACATTTCTAACGCTTGAAAGTCACAAAACTAAAAATGGCATTAGTTGCTTGGCGTCGAGATGTAGACATTTCTCCTCTCCTTTAGTTGGAGCAATATCAATAATTGGAGAAGTGGTTGTTCACGACTAATCATAAATATTTTCCATGAAGCATAATTAAAGCCATCAAATATATATGAATCGGTGGAGGCTCAACCCTAAAATGAGAACCTTCACAAACTTGGCGTCTTCATTTACAAAATTAATCGGCTTTCACACCTTGAGAGCTCACTGCACTTAACTAAATTATGTCTCTAAACAAGACGACGCAATTCCATTCGCAATCAATAATATGCAAAGATAAATACTTAGAGTCGGCAACCTCCAAGCAAGCAACAAGCCGCTAGTGTGGTTTTCCTCAACCCGCTTGAACCTCACCGACGCCACAACCGCGCGCACCTCCCGGACTGTGCGCCTCGTGATCACCAAGTGCAACACATGCACAAGGACCTCACTCAAGTGCAACACATGCACAAGAGCCTCTCAAACCCACTCCTAATTGCAACACATGCAATTAGTTCACTCTTTAGCTCAAGAACCAAATGAGAGTGTGCAACACAAGCAACACCTCTCCCAAATACTCACACAAGAGTCAACTCCTTCACAATGATACAGCAAGACCGCCTTGCCCCCAAGGTCCCCTTTATAGCCCACAAAGAAAACTAGCCGTTGGGGGTCGAAATGGGCAGAACAAGATTTTCCGGTCCGCCGGGCCTCGCCGGTCCGACCGACCACAGGCAACGGTCGAAAACGAAAGCGCTTGTCGAATGCACGGCCGTCCGACGCCCGCCCGGCGGTCCACACCTCGGCGCCCGGCCGCATGCAGGCCACACCGTCGCACCGCCTCAAAACCTGAAGACAGCCGCATGCACACGCCGAAATAACGCGCCGCAGGCCGACCGGTCCACCACACCTCCGGTCCGACAGATCGAACCGCCGCACGGACAACTAACGGCCGACGCTACGCTTCTCGAAAATACACCGACGCCGCTCGGTCTCGACCGACCACCCCACGCCCGGCCCAACCGATGCATCCGGTCCGACCGCCCACACAAAGTCGGAACAGCGCTCTGGAGATTTTGCACGGGGCGGTCCGACCACACACTGCCGGTCCGACGATGGTGGTTCGGTCCGACCAGCCTGCAGAAAAACTCCAGATTTTCTCAATTTCTTTCCGACAAATCCAAACGCGATTCTTTGAGCTTCTACATGATCAACACATGATCAACCACTCGTGCAAAACACATTTGCACCAATTCAACCCATGCTCAAAGAATTCAACCCAAATTGCAAAAACACATTTCGCAATCGACTAAGAACTATTTGCAAATCGTATAAGCTTAATCAAACTCTAGTTTATGAGATTAATCCCCTAGCCATGTGAAGGTCAACACAAGACCGGTCAACTTGCCAACACCCGCTGCAAGCCCCACTCACATGCTCTCGAATTCGGACTCATAAACCTCGGTTTATTTGCACAACGAACTTGCAAATAACGCAATCAACACATTTCATGCTTGAGCACTACTCTTTGCAACACATGCAAAAGTCTAGCTCCAAGCAACATCATTCACGATGCATGAACTCTCTAATTGCAACACATGCAATTCTCTAGTTCCATGCAACACCAAAACCAACTCCACATCAAAACCAAATCAACCGTATGAGCTCTTTACTGCAACACATGCAAGCCTCTAGCTCCATACAAACACATAAACACCAAATCGTGCTTGAGCTCTCTCCTTTGCAACACATGCAAAACTTAGCTCCAAGCAACACCAAGGTTTTATAAAGATTGTTTTGAACGAAACCAAAAGCATGGAGCTTCAACTAATGCAACACATGCAAAAGTGAACTTCACGCAAAAGCCAACGCACTAGCTTATCACTTCTTGCAACATATGCAAATCAAAGCATTATGCGAAAACCAATGCAACCAAGCATAAGTTCAACCCATTCGCAACACATGCCAAATGGTTAAACCTCATGCAAAAACCAAATCCAAATGGTTGAGCTTGAGGAACGCTGATTGAGATCACCAACACATGATGAAGCTCAAGCAAAAGAGACAACCCCTCTTAATAGTACGGCGGTAAAACCTTAGACACAAAGACTACAAAAGTCCTTAGCCTATCTAGTTATACCTTCGCGCCATGAAGCAATCCCTTTGGGGTCTTTATGATCTTCACTTAAGCTCCCCGGATATCCACTCGACTCCACTTCGATCCATCCTTGACGCCCATCAACTCATGATGCCGCCAAGTCCCGTTCTCATCCATCTTTGGACCTAACTCAAACATAACTCATGAAACTTGTTAGTCCAAGATGCATGGTTGTCTCAATTATCTCTTGCACTCCATTAACACATAATGGATGCCTTTAGATCAATTGAGCACAACCTAAATCAATTGAAATGATTTAATTGTGTCTTAAGTACAATAATGCAACTCATGCTTTATTATACTTAAGAACTATTCATTTGTCCTTAATTAATCAAGAAACACCATCAACACATGATGAAGTGTTCTCTAATGATTAACACGACAAATGAACTCAATTTAAATTATCATTTAAATTGATTCTTCAAGTTAGAGTGTGAACTCCCCCTAAATATGTGCATCCATGTAATATATGGATTGGGAAACATGATACACATTTTGTGGTTAATATAACGGGGATATTCATACTTTAACTTGACTCCAAAGTATGCAACTAATATTAAGATGAATATGCAAACATACCTTGGGTTTTCCATTTTTCAATGCGATGAGACTAAACAAAGGTATTCTAAACAAACATGTTAGTCTCGATATAAGATATGTCATTAAGAACAATATCGCATTAGGGATAAACTTAATATTGGATTTGTCATTAACACCAAAACCATAACTAATGAAGGTTGAACTTACAATCTCCCCTTTTGGTGATTAATGACAAATCCAAGCTTAATGAGCACATTTGGGTTAAAACTAACATATCGAGAGAATTTAGGCTATTTGAATACATATGCATCTTTTAAACAATACAAGCATTGATAATTTAAGCATATGGAAATTAATTCTCCCCTTTATCATATTAAGCTCACTTTTTAAACCAAATGAAATTAAGCTTCCTAATTCTCCCCTTTTGGCATTAAGCACCAAAATGGAAAAACTAAAAGATGAAGTTGAAATACATTCTTCCCTGCTTGGCATTTAAACATTTATCATTAATAAGATTTATCATTATCTCCCCTTTTATTTAATTATTCTCCTTTTTAGCATTTAACCATTTTTTTTAATGAAGGTCATATAAAAATTAGAATGTATACTTATGACCTTGGAGTGGAATTTGAAGAACTTAAGCCAAATGAAAAAGATAGGCAATGAAATCCCAAATGAAAAGGATATTCAAGGAATAAAACAAGTTTTCATTTGAAATATGGCCTGATACCAAAAGAAGAAAAACTCGAAAAGAGACCATATTCGAATTTTGGATACCACTTTGAAAAAAATAAGCATTTTGCAAATATGGATACCACTTGTAAATACAAATAAGCATAAAATGCAATGAAGGGTATCGCACGGTTTATTTGAAACGCATTCAAATAATTCACTCCTCATTTTATTAGGCTTTGCAAATTTCAATATGATTCTTTTAAAGAATCCAACACTTTGCCTAATAGGACAAACGAGGAACCCAAAGGAAATAGATACCACTTGAGACAATAGATACCACTTTAAATCCATCTCAAAGGCTTTACTTGAAAATCCAAAAGAAATGAGCATCCTTAGATTTTTAATTTGAAGAACAATGCTCAACTTGAGATTTTCCTCTCTTATGTATTTTCAACACATAAAGGCTCTCACACGAGAGAAATCTTAAGCGGTTGAACTTACAATTTTAGCTTGAGAGGAAACTCTTACTCAAGAATGTGGGTATCGAATAATGCTACAAAGAGGTAATGAAATACCACTTGTAGGAAATAATTGAATTTAATGATACCACTTAAAAAGGAAATCAAAAATCAAGGATATCATTTGAAGAAATGAACAATAAGAACCATGATACCACTTGGAGAAAAGAATCTCAATTATACCACTTGTAAGCATATGTATAAAAACTCACTTGATACCACTTAGGATCAACTCACGAAGAATTGATACCACTTGAAAGATTAATCGATAAGATCGATGGGTATCAGAGCAATATAATCAGAGCAACATATACTCACGGGTATTGAAAACTCAAGAAGGATCAATAAAATTATAAAGATTCAAGATCGAGCAAAACAAAGACATGAAATTCACTTGGAAGCATTTAAGTGCCCAAAACTTGATATAAATAAACTCCCCAATATGTTCAATGAATGAAACATGGAGTTATTAGCATTTGAATTGCACAAGTTTTGTCTTTTCAAAAGATCAAGTGAAAATCACTCTTTGAATCAATTAAAGAGCTCATAAGCGATACTACTTGAAAACGCGATCAGATAGTCTTTAAAACTTTTGAAACTTTGCGAAAATGAACTTTGGGATCACAAGAAACTTTTACAAAAAGAATTTTTGAAAAAGCATATTTCAATCAAAAGATATCCCAAAGCAAACTCGAGAAAAGAAAAAAATCTGAAAAAATTCAGACTAAACCTGCCATGGCCGTCCAATGGTGCAGGGGGGGTGCAACCGCCCTCTGGCAGTGCAATCACCGCCTCGAGCCGGTCCAACCGGCCCTGACAGGCTGAAACCTCCAGATTTTTTGCAAATTTTGTCAAAAACGATTCAAACGAAGCCCAAAAAATTTGAAATTTTGCAGAGATGAACTTTGGACTAATTAGAAGGTTTTGCAAAAAGAATTTTCTTAAAATCAATTTTATTTTGAAAGTTATCACAATTTCTTTTTCCATAGCTTAGATAGGTGTATCATGGATGTTTCTAGCCAAGATTTATGATGAAATCCAACTCGAATGCCACGATTTGAGCTATATGCCTAAATAGGTCGTTTTGGATCAAATCAAATCGTTTTTGAGCCAAATTTGATTTCAACATAGAGTTTCCATTTTGAAAACTTGTAAAACATTTGAAATACTTAATAGAATACTTTTACAAAGCTTTTCACAAATTTGGGCCTTTAAAAATGATTTTTGACTTTTGGCCTAAATAGTCCATTTGAGGAAGCAAATAGAAATCAAGTCAAATTCAACAACACAACAATTCAAATTTAGCATGGGGTAAGATATATGGATTTGAATTTTGTGTATGAGTCTAAAATGCCATTTGGAATCTAGATATGGCACAAGATCCGATCCAAATGGTGAAACTCACTAAGTGCTAGAATATGACCATTACGGGTCCAAGATAGTTTTTCAATGAGTTTCAAAATCAAATATCTTTTGATGAGTTGGTCTTTTGAAAATCTTTTGAACACAAGAATTGTTAAGTGTGACAAAATCTAGGATTTTTGTTTTGGAATTATTTTCAAAATCCTTTTACTTTTATTTCTATGAAAATTATAAGTTTAAATCCAAATCAAGATACTAGTAACTAGATTTTGGAGTAAAAACTTATTTTCTTTTTGAATTTAGTTTTTGCAAAGCCAAAACCATTGGAAAACCTTTTGAAAACATTTGTATACACTTGACAACTAGTTTTTCACAAGATTAGTAATAGTATACAAAATTTTGACTTTTGGCTAAATGGTTGATTTTGAAAATATATATGCACTTATATTAATATGGGCACACGTAGGGATGTGATACACATGAATATGAATTAACACTCCCCCTAAATGTGCCACTTCCTAACTTGCTCAAGATTTGCAATAAGAGAATAGGTAAGAGGCGAGAGCAAGTGGCCATACCAAGCAATATAAATTGATTCTAGTATGAATATTACAATATAACCTACACAAGGCTATAAGTTTAAATAGTAATCAATTTTAAATTGCTTGTTACCGAGATGGCATTGGCTTATGATGGACATGATTGTCTTCATGCTTGACACCACTTGTAGACGAATGTAATCCTTCTCCTCTTGATGTGCAAGCGTCCAATCCATCTCATATCACCTAACAATCTTTTAGGCGATCTTTGGTACCCAATCCTTGTTGGGTCCGACAACGTTAGTCACAATAGATTTAGGAACCCAAATGGTCCTAATTTTAGTATTCTTAATTTGACTAACATGACTAGGAACGGTTTTGCGATAATTATTCCTCCTAAGCAACGATTTGGATTTAAGTGAGAGGACTTAGGAGGGCAATGATATTTTGCAAAACCATTTCTAGTTTGATCTCTCCTAAGCATATGATAATTAAAATTGTACATTGGCTTAGAGGATCTAGTATATCTAGCAAAAGTTTTGCTATTGTTATTTCTCCTAAGCAATTGGTTTGAATTATATTGAGTTGGCTTAGGAGTTCTAACAACTTTAGCAAATCCATTACTAGATTTACTCTTCCTATGCATATGAATATTATTTTGAGCAAGATAGGGGACTTGACAAGCTTGGCAAACACATTGCTATTCTTGTCCTTCCTAAGCAAATAATTTTCATTAATGAGAATAGGCTTAGGAGTTATACCTTTGGGACAATCCTTACCGAAATGTCCCTTTTCCCGGTAATTGAAGCATGTCACGCTATTTGGCCCTCTCTTGACCGATTTGACTTGCTCCTTGCCGGTTTGCCTCATTGTTGGTGTTGTGGCCTTGTTAACCACTCGATTAGGGCACACGGAGGCGAGGTGGCCCTTCTTGTTGCAATTGAAGCACTTGATGGTCTTCGAGTGACGCGCGTTGTGCCTCATCTTTCTATTCTCCCTCTTGGAGTTGTAGCCGAGTCCTCGCTTGTCTTGAGGCGCCCTTGGCTTGCTCAAGATTTCGTCGAGGAGGGCTTTTCCCTTAACGCACCTCTTCAAGTCATTTTCCAACTTAATGACTTGAGCCTTGAGCTCATTGTTTTCTTCTACAAGATTAGTATCTAAACACATAGAAGAACTTGAAACAATTTTATTAGAGCAACAAGGCAAATCATCGCTAGTGGTGGATATGCATTTATTAGATGAATTGTTTGTGATAGGAATTAAGTGAGGCAATTCATCTTCTAAATTACATTGAATGGCACTATCCACACTAGACTTAGAGAATTCCTTGAAAAGAACTTTTTCATGATTTTCTTTAAGCACATTATAGTCATTTTGAAGTGAGTCATGTTCTAACTTCAAAATTTTATATTTCTTTTTCTCTTTTCCAAGAAATTCATTTAGCTCCTCTAACATATTCATTAATTCATCGTAAGAGGGCTCACCTTCATCATCACTCACCTCATTTTTACCTTTTGCCATGAAGCAACGAATTTTTGTCGGAATTGAAAATTCGTCGTCGCTTGAGGCGGAGGTTGAGGTCGATGGAGATGCCGGTTCTTCATCGCTGATGTAGAGGTTGAAGAATCATCAACCGACATCTCTTCCTCAATGCAATCCTCAATTGATGTGGATGATTCAAATTTATCTTGAAGCTTAATCCACATTTCATGAGCGCTCTTGAGATTGCATATGAGGTTAAACATTTCACGCCACAAAACTAAAAATGGCATTAGTTGCTTGAGCGCCGAGATGTAGACATTTCTCCTCTCCTTTAGTTGGAGCAATATCAATAATTGGAGAAGAAATGCCGACATCTACGATCCACCATATTTGTGGGCTCATGGATTTAAAACGACTAATCATAAATATTTTCCATGAAGCATAATTAAAGCCATCAAATATATATGAATCGGTGGAGTGCACTAAACCTCTATTTGCCATCCTTTTTACTCTCTAGACGGTTAAGCCTAAAATGAGAGTGACCGTGGCTCTGATACCACTTGTAGGGTCGAGGATGCGCCTAGAGGGGGGGTGAATAGGCGTTTTACAAAATTAATCGCTCACTAATCAATTCGCCTAATATACCCCTAAGTCAAAACCTAATCAAAGATATATGCGAAGCGATAAATAGGTTTTGACAATTAAGGCCTAAATCAACTAGGCTCACTAGTGCACTTAACTAAATTATGTCTCTAAACTAGAATTGCTATATTGAATAAACAATTTACACTAAGCAATTCTAATGCATTCAAGCAATCAATAATATGCAAAGATAAATACTTGAACGTAAAGAGACAAGGGACAACCGATGTTTTTCCGTGGTGTTCGGAGACTTGTCGGTCTCCCTAGTCCACGTTGAGGCAAGCCCGACCACTCGGACGGCTCCGCCGAGCACCCGCCTCTTTCCACTAGTGTGGTTTTTCACGCTCAGAGGCTCAACCCGAACCTTCACAAACTTGCCGGGCTTCTCACACCTTGAGAGCTCGCAAGACGACGCCCACGCCGTCTAGGAGTCGGCAACCTCCAAGAGCAACAAGCCGCCTCCGCTTGAACCTCACCGGCACAACGACGCGCTCCTCGGTGATCACCAAGTGCAACACATGCACAAGGACCTCACTCAAGTGCAACACATGCACAAGAGCCTCTCAAACCCACTCCTAATTGCAACACATGCAATTAGTTCACTCTTTAGCTCAAGAACCAAATGAGAGTGTGCAACACAAGCAACACCTCTCCCAAATACTCACACAAGAGTCAACTCCCTTCACAATGATACAAAGACTGCCTTGCCCCCAAGGTCCCTTTATAGCCCACAAAAGAAAACTAGCCGTTGGGGTCGAAATGGGCGTAAACAAGATTTTCCGGTCCGACCGACCTCGCCGGTCCGACCGATCCCTCACAGGCAACGGTCGGAAAACGACCGCTGCGCCGGCCAATGCACGCCGGTCCGACCGCCCCCACGGTCACACTGCGGCGTCGGCCGCATCAGGCCACACCTGGTCGCACCGCCTCAAAACCGTAAGATACCGCATGCACACGCTCTGAAATAACGCGCAGGCCGACCGGTCCGACCACACCTCCGGTCCGACAGGATCCGAACCGGTCGCACCGGACAACTAACGGCCGCACGCTTACGCTTCTCTGGAAAATACACCGACGCCTGCCTGGTCTGACCGACCACCCCCACGCCCGGTCCAACCGATTTGCATCCGGTCCGACCGCCCACACAAAGTCGGAAAACAGGCGTTCTGGAGATTTTGCACGGGGGCGGTCCGACCACACACCTGGCCGGTCCGACCGGACCAGGGTCGGTCCGACCGCCCCTGGCAGGAAAAACTCCAGATTTTTCTCAATTTCTTTCCCGACAAATCCAAACGCGATTCTTTGAGCTTCTACATGATCAACACATGATCAACCACTCGTGCAAAACACATTTGCACCAATTCAACCCATGCTCAAAGAATTCAACCCAAATTGCAAAAACACATTTCGCAATCGACTAAGAACTATTTGCAAATCGTATTAGCGAATCAAACTCTAGTTTATGAGATTAATCCCCCTAGCCATGTGAAGGTCAACACAAGACCCGGTCAACTTGCCAACACCCGTTGCAAGCCCCACTCACATGCTCTCGGAATTCCGGACTCATAAACCTCAGTTTATTTGCACAACGAACTTGCAAATAACGCAATCAACACATTTCATGCTTGAGCACTACTCTTTGCAACACATGCAAAAGTCTAGCTCCAAGCAACATCAATTCACGATGCATGAACTCTCTAATTGCAACACATGCAATTCTCTAGTTCCATGCAACACCAAAACCAACTCCACATCAAAACCAAATCAACCGTATGAGCTCTTTACTCAAACACATGCAAGCCTCTAGCTCCATACAAACACATAAACACCAAATCGTGCTTGAGCTCTCTCCTTTTTGCAACACATGCAAAACTTAGCTCCAAGCAACACCAAGGTTTTATAAAGATTGTTTTGAACGAAACCAAAAGCATGGAGCTTCAACTAATGCAACACATGCAAAAGTGAACTTCACGCAAAAGCCAACGACTAGCTTATCACTTCTTGCAACATATGCAAATCAAAGCATTATGCGAAAACCAATGCAACCAAGCATAAGTTCAACCCATTCGCAACACATGCCAAATGGTTAAACCTCATGCAAAAACCAAATCCAAATGGTTGAGCTTGAGTGAACGCGGATTGAGATCACCAACACATGATGAAGCTCAAGCAAAAGAGACAACCCCTCTTAATAGTACGGCGGTAAAACCTTAGACACAAAGACTACAAAAGTCCTTAGCCTATCTAGTTATACCTTCAGCCAAGCAAGCAATCCCTTTGGGGTCTTTATGATCTTCACTTAAGCTCCCCGGATATCCACTGACTCCACTTCGATCCATCCTTGACGTCCATCAACTCATGATGCCGTCCAAGTCCCGTTCTCATCCATCTTTGGACCTAACTCAAACATAACTCATGAAACTTGTTAGTCCAAGATGCATGGTTGTCTCAATTATCTCTTACACTCCATTAACACATAATGGATGCCTTTAGATCAATTGAGCACAACCTAAATCAATTGAAATGATTTAATTGTGTCTTAAGTACAATAATGCAACTCATGCTTTATTATACTTAAGAACTATTCATTTGTCCTTAATTAATCAAGAAACACCATCAACACATGATGAAGTGTTCTCTAATGATTAACACGACAAATGAACTCAATTTAAATTATCATTTAAATTGATTCTTCAAGTTAGAGTGTGAACTCCCCCTAAATATGTGCATCCATGTAATATATGGATTGGGAAACATGATACACATTTTGTGGTTAATATAACGGGGATATTCATACTTTAACTTGACTCCAAAGTATGCAACTAATATTAAGATGAATATGCAAACATACCTTGGGTTTTCCATTTTTCAATGCGATGAGACTAAACAAAGGTATTCTAAACAAACATGTTAGTCTCGATATAAGATATGTCATTAAGAACAATATCGCATTAGGGGATAAACTTAATATTGGATTTGTCATTAACACCAAAACCATAACTAATGAAGGTTGAACTTACAATCTCCCCTTTTGGTGATTAATGACAAATCCAAGCTTAATGAGCACATTTGGGTTAAAACTAACATATCGAGAGAATTTAGGCTATTTGAATACATATGCATCTTTTAAACAATACAAGCATTGATAATTTAAGCATATGGAAATTAATTCTCCCCTTTATCATATTAAGCTCACTTTTTAAACCAAATGAAATTAAGCTTCCTAATTCTCCCTTTTGGCATTAAGCACCAAAATGGAAAAACTAAAAGATGAAGTTGAAATACATTCTTCCCCCTGTTTGGCATTTAAACATTTATCATTAATAAGATTTATCATTATCTCCCCCTTTTATTTAATTATTCTCCCCTTTTTAGCATTTAACCATTTCTTTTTAATGAAGGTCATATAAAAATTAGAATGTATACTTATGACCTTGGAGTGGAATTTGAAGAACTTAAGCCAAATGAAAAAGATAGGCAATGAAATCCCAAATGAAAAGGATATTCAAGGAATAAAACAAGTTTTCATTTGAAATATGGCCTGATACCAAAAGAAGAAAAACTCGAAAAGAGACCATATTCGGAATTTTGGATACCACTTTGAAAAAAAATAAGCATTTTGCAAATATGGATACCACTTGTAAATACAAATAAGCATAAAATGCAATGAAGGGTATCGCACGGTTTATTTGAAACGCATTCAAATAATTCACTCCTCATTTTATTAGGCTTTGCAAATTTCAATATGATTCTTTTAAAGAATCCAACACTTTGCCTAATAGGGACAAACGAGGAACCCAAAGGAAATAGATACCACTTGAGACAATAGATACCACTTTAAATCCATCTCAAAGGCTTTACTTGAAAATCCAAAAGAAATGAGCATCCTTAGATTTTTAATTTGAAGAACAATGCTCAACTTGAGATTTTCCTCTCTTATGTATTTTCAACACATAAAGGCTCTCACACGAGAAATCTTAAGCGGTTGAACTTACAATTTTAGCTTGAGAGGAAACTCTTACTCAAGAATGTGGGTATCGCAATAATGCTACAAAGAGGTAATGAAATACCACTTGTAGGAAATAATTGAATTTAATGATACCACTTAAAAAGGAAATCAAAAAATCAAGGATATCATTTGAAGAAATGAACAATAAGAACCATGATACCACTTGGAGAAAAGAATCTCAATTATACCACTTGTAAGCATATGTATAAAAACTCACTTGATACCACTTAGGATCAACTCACGAAGAATTGATACCACTTGAAAGATTAATCGATAAGATCGATGGGTATCAGAGCAATATAATCAGAGCAACATATACTCACGGGTATTGAAAACTCAAGAAGGATCAATAAAATTATAAAGATTCAAGATCGAGCAAAACAAAGACATGAAATTCACTTGGAAGCATTTAAGTGCCCAAAACTTGATATAAATAAACTCCCCAATATGTTCAATGAATGAAACATGGAGTTATTAGCATTTGAATTGCACAAGTTTTGTCTTTTCAAAAGATCAAGTGAAAATCACTCTTTGAATCAATTAAAGAGCTCATAACTGATACTACTTGAAAACGCGATCAGATAGTCTTTAAAACTTTTGAAACTTTGCGAAAATGAACTTTGGGATCACAAGAAACTTTTACAAAAAGAATTTTTGAAAAAGCATATTTCAATCAAAAGATATCCCAAAGCAAACTCGAGAAAAGAAAAAAATCTGAAAAAAATTCAGACTAAACCCGCCATGGCCGGTCCAATCAGTGCTGGGGCGGCAACCGCCTCTCTGTCGGTGCACCGCCTCAGCCGGTCCAACCTGCCCTGACAGTGAAACCTCCAGATTTTTGCAAATTTTGTCAAAACGATTCAAACGAAGCCCAAAAAATTTGAAATTTTGCAGAGATGAACTTTGGACTAATTAGAAGGTTTTGCAAAAGAATTTTCTTAAAATCAATTTTATTTTGAAAGTTATCACAATTTCTTTTTCCATAGCTTAGATAGGTGTATCATGGATGTTTCTAGCCAAGATTTATGATGAAATCCAACTCGAATGCCACGATTTGAGCTATATGCCTAAATAGGTCGTTTTGGATCAAATCAAATCGTTTTGAGCCAAATTTGATTTCAACATAGAGTTTCCATTTTGAAAACTTGTAAAACATTTGAAATACTTAATAGAATACTTTTACAAAGCTTTTCACAAATTTGGGCCTTTTAAAAATGATTTTTGACTTTTGGCCTAAATAGTCCATTTGAGGAAGCAAATAGAAATCAAGTCAAATTCAACAACACAACAATTCAAATTTAGCATGGGGTAAGATATATGGATTTGAATTTTGTGTATGAGTCTAAAATGCCATTTGGAATCTAGATATGGCACAAGATCCGATCCAAATGGTGAAACTCACTAAGTGCTAGAATATGACCATTACGGGTCCAAGATAGTTTTTCTATGAAGTTTCAAAATCAAATATCTTTTGATGAGTTGGTCTTTTGAAAATCTTTTGAACACAAGAATTGTTAAGTGTGACCAACTCTAGGATTTTTGTTTTGGAATTATTTTCAAAATCCTTTTACTTTTATTTCTATGAAAATTATAAGTTTAAATCCAAATCAAGATACTAGTAACTAGATTTTGGAGTAAAACTTATTTTCTTTTTGAATTTAGTTTTGCAAAGCCAAAACCATTGGAAAACCTTTTGAAAACATTTGTATACACTTGACAACTAGTTTTTCACAAGATTAGTAATAGTATACAAAATTTTGACTTTTGGCTAAATGGTTGATTTTGAAAATATATATGCACTTATATTAATATGGGCACACGAGGGATGTGATACACATGAATATGAATTAACACTCCCCTAAATGTGCCACTTCCTAACTTGCTCAAGATTTGCAATAAGAGAATAGGTAAGAGGCGAGAGCAAGTGGCCATACCAAGCAATATAAATTGATTCTAGTATGAATATTACAATATAACCTACACAAGGCTATAAGTTTAAATAGTAATCAATTTTAAATTGCTTGTTACCGAGATGGCATTGGCTTATGATGGACATGATTGTCTTCATGCTTGACACCACTTGTAGACGAATGTAATCCTTCTCCTCTTGATGTGCAAGCGTCCAATCCATCTCATATCACCTAACAATCTTTTAGGCGATCTTTGGTACCCAATCCTTGTTGGGTCCGACAACGTTAGTCACAATAGATTTAGGAACCCAAATGGTCCTAATTTTAGTATTCTTAATTTGACTAACATGACTAGGAACGGTTTTGCGATAATTATTCCTCCTAAGCAACGATTTGGATTTAAGTGAGAGGACTTAGGAGGGCAATGATATTTTGCAAAACCATTTCTAGTTTGATCTCTCCTAAGCATATGATAATTAAAATTGTACATTGGCTTAGAGGATCTAGTATATCTAGCAAAAGTTTTGCTATTGTTATTTCTCCTAAGCAATTGGTTTGAATTATATTGAGTTGGCTTAGGAGTTCTAACAACTTTAGCAAATCCATTACTAGATTTACTCTTCCTATGCATATGAATATTATTTTGAGCCGGATAGGGACTTGACAAGCTTGGCAAACACATTGCTATTCTTGTCCTTCCTAAGCAAATAATTTTCATTAATGAGAATAGGCTTAGGAGTTATACCTTTGGGACAATCCTCACCGAAATGTCCCTTTTCCGAGAATTGAAGCATGTCACGCTATTTGGCCCTCTCTTGACCGATTTGACTTGCTCCTTGCGGTTTGCCTCATTGTTGGTGTTGTGGCCTTGTTAACCACTCGATTAGGGCACACGGAGGCGAGGTGGCCCTTCTTGTTGCAATTGAAGCACTTGATGGTCTTTGAGTGACGCGTTGTGCCTCATCTTTCTATTCTCCCTCTTGGAGTTGTGCCGAGTCCTCGCTTGTCTTGAGGCGCCTTGGCTTGCTCAAGATTTCGCCGAGGAGGGCTTTTCCTTAACGCACCTCTTCAAGTCATTTTCCAACTTAATGACTTGAGCCTTGAGCTCATTGTTTTCTTCTACAAGATTAGTATCTAAACACATAGAAGAACTTGAAACAATTTTATTAGAGCAACAAGGCAAATCATCGCTAGTGGTGGATATGCATTTATTAGATGAATTGTTTGTGATAGGAATTAAGTGAGGCAATTCATCTTCTAAATTACATTGAATGGCACTATCCACACTAGACTTAGAGAATTCCTTGAAAAGAACTTTTTCATGATTTTCTTTAAGCACATTATAGTCATTTTGAAGTGAGTCATGTTCTAACTTCAAAATTTTATATTTCTTTTTCTTTTCCAAGAAATTCATTTAGCTCCTCTAACATATTCATTAATTCATCGTAAGAGGGCTCACCTTCATCATCACTCACCTCATTTTTACCTTTTGCCATGAAGCAACGAATTTTTGTCGAATTGAAAATTGCCGTCGCTGAGGCGGAGGTTGAGGTCGATGGAGATGCCGGTTCTTCATCGCTTGATGTAGAGGTTGAAGAATCATCAACCGACATCTCTTCCTCAATGCAATCCTCAATTGATGTGGATGATTCAAATTTATCTTGAAGCTTAATCCACATTTCATGAGCGCTCTTGAGATTGCATATGAGGTTAAACATTTCTACGCCACAAAACTAAAAATGGCATTAGTTGCTTGAGCGTCGAGATGTAGACATTTCTCCTCTCCTTTAGTTGGAGCAATATCAATAATTGGAGAAGAAATGCCGACATCTACGATCCACCATATTTGTGGGCTCATGGATTTAAAACGACTAATCATAAATATTTTCCATGAAGCATAATTAAAGCCATCAAATATATATGAATCGGTGGAGTGCACTAAACCTCTATTTGCCATCCTTTTACTCTCTAGACGGTTAAGCCTAAAATGAGAGTGACCGTGGCTCGATACCACTTGTAGGGTCGAGGATGCGCTAGAGGGGGTGAATAGGCGTTTTACAAAATTAATCGCTCACTAATCAATTCGCTCTAATACACCCTAAGTCAAAACCTAATCAAAGATATATGCGGAAGCGATAAATAGGTTTTGACAATTAAGGCCTAAATCAACTAGGCTCACTAGTGCACTTAACTAAATTATGTCTCTAAACTAGAATTGCTATATTGAATAAACAATTTACACTAAGCAATTCTAATGCATTCAAGCAATCAATAATATGCAAAGATAAATACTTGAACGTAAAGAGACAAGGGACAACCGATGTTTTTCCGTGGTGTTCGGAGACTTGTCGGTCTCCCCTAGTCCACGTTGAGGCAAGCCCGACCACTCGGACGGCTCCCGCCGAGCACCCGCCTCTTTCCACTAGTGTGGTTTTCACGCCGTAGCGTAGGCTCAACCCGAACCTTCACAAACTTGCCGGGCTTCTCACACCTTGAGAGCTCCCAAGACGACGCCCACGCCTGCCTAGGAGTCGGCAACCTCCAAGAGCAACAAGCCGCTCCTCCGCTTGAACCTCACCGGGCACAACGAATGCGCTCCTCGGTGATCACCAAGTGCAACACATGCACAAGGACCTCACTCAAGTGCAACACATGCACAAGAGCCTCTCAAACCCACTCCTAATTGCAACACATGCAATTAGTTCACTCTTTAGCTCAAGAACCAAATGAGAGTGTGCAACACAAGCAACACCTCTCCCAAATACTCACACAAGAGTCAACTCCTTCACAATGATACAAGACCGCCCTTGCCCCCAAGGTCCCTTTATAGCCCACAAAAGAAAAACTAGCCGTTGGGGGTCGAAATGGGCGAACAGATTTTCCGGCCCGCAAGCCTCGGCCGGTCCGACCGACCCCTCACAGGCAACGGTCGGAAAACGACGCGTGCGGCCACGCCGAACGGCCGGTCCGACCGCCCTCCGGCCGGTCACACTGCGGCGCCGGCCTGACCAGGCCACACTGGTCGCACCGCCTCAAAACCTGGAAGATAGCCGCATGCACACGCTCGAAATAACGCGCCAGCGCCGATCGGTCCGACCACACCTCCGGTCCGACAGATCCGAACGGTCGCACCGACAACTAACGCACGCGACGCTTACGCTCGAAAATACACCGACGCCTCGGTTCGACCGACCCCCCACGCCGGTCCAACCGATTTGCATCCGGTCCGACCGCCCACACAAAGTCGGAAACAGCGCTCGGAGATTTTGCACGGGGGCGGTCCGACCACACACTGGCCGCCGGTCGGCCGGACCAGGTCGGTCCGACCGCCTGGCAGAAAAACTCGATTTTTCTCAATTTCTTTCCCGACAAATCCAAACGCGATTCTTTGAGCTTCTACATGATCAACACATGATCAACCACTCGTGCAAAACACATTTGCACCAATTCAACCCATGCTCAAAGAATTCAACCCAAATTGCAAAAACACATTTCAATCGACTCAAGAACTATTTGCAAATCGTATTAAGCGAATCAAACTCTAGTTTATGAGATTAATCCCCTAGCCATGTGAAGGTCAACACAAGACCCGGTCAACTTGCCAACACCTGCAAGCCCCACTCACATGCTCTCGAATTCCGGACTCATAAACCTCAGTTTATTCGCACAACGAACTTGCAAATAACGCAATCAACACATTTCATGCTTGAGCACTACTCTTTGCAACACATGCAAAAGTCTAGCTCCAAGCAACATCAATTCACGATGCATGAACTCTCTAATTGCAACACATGCAATTCTCTAGTTCCATGCAACACCAAAACCAACTCCACATCAAAACCAAATCAACCGTATGAGCTCTTTACTCGCAACACATGCAAGCCTCTAGCTCCATACAAACACATAAACACCAAATCGTGCTTGAGCTCTCTCCTTTTGCAACACATGCAAAACTTAGCTCCAAGCAACACCAAGGTTTTATAAAGATTGTTTTGAACGAAACCAAAAGCATGGAGCTTCAACTAATGCAACACATGCAAAAGTGAACTTCACGCAAAAGCCAACGCACTAGCTTATCACTTCTTGCAACATATGCAAATCAAAGCATTATGCGAAAACCAAATGCAACCAAGCATAAGTTCAACCCATTCGCAACACATGCCAAATGGTTAAACCTCATGCAAAAACCAAATCCAAATGGTTGAGCTTGAGTGAACGCGGATTGAGATCACCAACACATGATGAAGCTCAAGCAAAAGAGACAACCCCTCTTAATAGTACGGCGGTAAAACCTTAGACACAAAGACTACAAAAGTCCTTAGCCTATCTAGTTATACCTTCGCCGCCGCGCAAGCAATCCCCTTTGGGGTCTTTATGATCTTCACTTAAGCTCCCCCGGGATATCCACTCGACTCCACTTCGGGATCCATCCTTGACGTCCATCAACTCATGATGCCGTCCAAGTCCCGTTCTCATCCATCTTTGGACCTAACTCAAACATAACTCATGAAACTTGTTAGTCCAAGATGCATGGTTGTCTCAATTATCTCTTGCACTCCATTAACACATAATGGATGCCTTTAGATCAATTGAGCACAACCTAAATCAATTGAAATGATTTAATTGTGTCTTAAGTACAATAATGCAACTCATGCTTTATTATACTTAAGAACTATTCATTTGTCCTTAATTAATCAAGAAACACCATCAACACATGATGAAGTGTTCTCTAATGATTAACACGACAAATGAACTCAATTTAAATTATCATTTAAATTGATTCTTCAAGTTAGAGTGTGAACTCCCCCTAAATATGTGCATCCATGTAATATATGGATTGGGAAACATGATACACATTTTGTGGTTAATATAACGGGGATATTCATACTTTAACTTGACTCCAAAGTATGCAACTAATATTAAGATGAATATGCAAACATACCTTGGGTTTTCCATTTTTCAATGCGATGAGACTAAACAAAGGTATTCTAAACAAACATGTTAGTCTCGATATAAGATATGTCATTAAGAACAATATCGCATTAGGGGATAAACTTAATATTGGATTTGTCATTAACACCAAAACCATAACTAATGAAGGTTGAGCTTACATGGTTCACAAACTAGGTTTTGGGAAAACATTTGGGTTGGTGCTGCGCCACTTAAGGCACAATTTCCGAGTTTATATCAAATTGCTCATTACCCACATCACACTGTCGACAAGGTTATGATGCAAATGCCACCAAATATTAATTTTCGACGAGCTTTATCTGGGGATAAATTGAGGGCATGGTATACTCTAATTGCTAAAGTAACTAATTGTCAGCTTACAGATGGAAGGGACATTTTTAACTGGGATCTTCATAGACATGGGTTATTCTCTGTTCGTTCTATGTATCAATATTTGATGAACCAGAGTATTCCTTTCCAAAGTAAGTTCATTTGGAAGTTGAAACTCCTTTAAAGATTAAAATTTTTCTCCTGGTACTTACAACGTGGTGTTCTTTTAACAAAGGACAATTTAGCTAAGAGAGGGTGGAATGGGAACCAACGATGTTGTTTCGTAATAGTAATGAAACAATCCTCATTTATTTTTGATTGCCAACATTCAAAAACTATTTGGCGAATAGTACATTTTGCTACTGGTTTACCAGGACCAAAATCTTTGATTGATCTGTTTGGTCATTGGTTAATTGGCCATAACAAATGTGCAAAGAAACTGATCTTTGTCGGGAGTGCTGCCCTTTTATGGGCTATTTGGTGTACGCGCAATGATTTAATCTTTGCGAGAAAAAAATATTCTTCTTTTATGCAGGCTACGTTCAGGGGGACATACTGGCTGCGGTTTTGGGCCCTATTGCAGTCTGATGTTCATAGGGAGTCCATTCGACGGATATGCCATGCTTTGGAGGTTGTGGCGTTGGAATTCTTCGACAAGAATGGTCATGGCAATTATAGGATTTGCTCATAATTTTACGTTCTCTTTGTCGCTTTTTGATTTATTGTTTTTGGATGTGAGATTTGTATGGACTTGGACTTGGGTAAAGTGCGTTTGCAGAGGCGGATTTTAATCCATTATCTAAAAAAAAAACTGGAGGTTTCTTCAAGTAAAAAATACAATAGAATTTATTATGTCTTTTGCATGTGACAAAAAAAGAAAAGACCAAGTACAAATGGCATCTAATCCCTCCATCCAACTTTATAAGACGTATTTCTTTTTGGTATATAAATCAAAAACTTTGAAAATGACTAGATTACCTCTAATTATTATCGCTAAGTATTAAATTCAACGCATGTAAAGAATATAAAATAAAGATGGATATTTGTTAAAGGTATAGAAGGAATATCACACTAATTTTGTGTTAAAATATGAAATACTTGCTATATTTAATGACAAGGAAATACGTTTTTGTAAACTTAAGACCGATGAAGTATCAACAGTGCAGTAGTAGTGTTGTTAAACTTTACTTCTATTAGTCTTTCGGTGGTGACATTTTGGGCAGCTAATCTCTTCTCAGCTGTTTTGCAGGGACATCAACTATTTTAGAAGGATGCAGACAAATAGACAATCTCTCCATAAGCTCTAGAGTCTAGATAGTAAAGGCTGCTGTTGCATGTCGTGAGAAGGAAAGATTGAAGCCAAAAAAAAAACACTGTACCGTGAAAAGCAGCTGGTCAATCTTTGGAAGATTCAACTCTAGGTGATTGGACAGAAAGTATGATCTATAGTGTACTCTTTCTTTCCGTCTCAAATTTCTTGAATTCTCCAACATAGTGATCAATATAACCTAGAATGTGGCGATGGAATAATATTTTGTAGCTCCTTTTAACTCTAGAACTGAAGACAAGAAACATAAAAACATCTTGATCATGCCAAGAAAGAAATACTGATCTTAGTGCTCTGTGTATCATGGATAGTTTGTGCTCTAAAACACAAACTGATCTTTTTTTTCTTGGACTTTTTTTTTGGTCAAAGGTAATCATGAGTGTGATCTCATAGCATATCACAGCCTGGTTTAAGACTTGACGCTCGTAACATGGAATTGTGGTTGATCTGCCTGTCGGTTTAATAAATATTCTATTGTCATTTCTATGCGTTTAAATGAATTGTTTCTTAAGCTAGAGTTGATAGTGAGTTTGAAATTAATTATTGTTTCGGTCTTCTCTCGCTATTCAATTTGTAAAAGTTACCCTGATATACAAAATTGATCTTCACATTTTATACCCAGTCTGAACATGCAGATAGAACTGCATTCTGCACTGGACCCACTGTTGTTTCAGTTTTGGCAAATTGGCAACATAGGTTGTAAGGTTAACCATACTGATTTTGAATCATCGTGACAACTTCTTCAGTATCAGGATGTACAATTGATTGATGAATGTTGTTGGTTTTGACGTACTTGGCTGTGATGCAAGTCATGCAACCTCATGTCGTCATCTTACTTGGGTTGATTATTAGTCTTCATCATGCAATTAGTCTCTCAGTAATTAATAGACTGCAGCCTGGCATGTTTGCTTCTAAGATCTGTGAACAGTCTTTCTAGTTACTTACCTATTGAGAGTCTTGTATTATATCACGCTGAAGTTGAACTAAATGTATCGACATGACTACCAACAGTTTATGCAGTCACATCGAATCGCTCATTCGTACGTTGTGTGAGCAGCGATCTGACTGTCAATAATCTGTACTGTTGACAGATAATGTCCCACAGGCAGGTTTGAAAATTCGACGAAAATCTAACGTATCAAGCCGTTTAATATTTGGAACTGATCAGAAAAGCAGTCTAATTTAAATTTATATTCAAGAAAGTTAAGAAATTTAGAAAATTTTATCCAATTTTTTTGCATGAGGTCCTGAGGCAATGCTAATGACGCTTTAAAATTTTCGGATGATGATCAGATTTGTGGATTTTTAAAAAAATTTTGATGGTGCTATTATCTTTGTATATGTTTTTTCTGAATTTTATTTTCTAAGGGCAATAAATGAAGTCTAATATTTTTTAAAATTTTACTGAAAGATACTTGGGCACTTTTTATGATACCATTAAAATTTCATAGTATGATCAAGCTTGCAATTTTTTATAAAAATCTGAAAGTGTCTTTGTTCCTTTTCATTAATTGTTATTTTTGATTTTCTAGGGGCACTAAATGAAATATAATAATTCTGTAAATTTTGCTACATGATCCTTGGGAACTTTTTATAATAAAATTTAAATTTTAGAGCATGATCAAGCTTGTAAATTTTTATAAAATATGATAGTGTCGTTGTTCCTTTTCATTAATTGTCAATTTTTATTTTCTAACGGCAATAAATGAATTCTAATATTTTCTATAAATTTTACTACATGATCCTTGGGTACTTTATATGATACCACTAAACTTTTAGAGCATAATCATGCTTGTAAATTTTTATAAAAATCTAAAAGTGTCTCTATTCCTTTTCATTAATTGCTATTTTTGATTTTCTAGAAGAAATAAACGAGTTAAAAATTGTTGAATAGATTAATTGGGATTTATTCAGATTTTATGCAATATTTTCAAATTTTTCTTAAGTATGCCGATTTTCGATATAAACCAGTCGAAAATCGAAGAATACCATTGAAAATTGAAACGGTCTTTGAGGGCCTGTTTGGCAACAAGGTTTTTTCATAGTTTCTAGACAAAACTATGGTTTTAAAGAAAAACTCTGTTTTAGAAACCATGTGGTGTTTGGTAGCCCTTCAAAAACTCTGTTTTAAAAACCATGGTTTTCACAAAACCATGATTTTTTCTCTGTTTTGGAAACTTTAGTCTTGGGCAAATTTTTCTGAGGTTGGCACCAAAACAACTCCCAAAACTTTGTAGCCAAACAGTTGAGAGTTTCAAGAAAAACCATGGTTTTAATAGGGTTTGGTAAAACCATGTTTTTTATGCCAAGACAATTTCCAAACCATGTTTTTGCAAAATCATGGTTTTGTAAAACCTTGTTGCCAAACAGGGCCTGAGTGTGCCAAAAATAAAGAAAACTGGTTAAGAATCGAGCAAAATATGTCAAAAATCAACAAATCGATTGGTTTTCTTTTTTTTTCGTTGTTTGACCTCCAAATTTAAATCATTTGACTATACAAACCATTCGATTTTTAACATTTTTGGTCGATTTTTGTTGAAAATCGGTGCCGACGGATGGCCAATTTTCCATGTCAATTTGGCATTGTAACTCAGCCCACAGGCACTTTCTTCAGATATGTTAGATTGCTAGTACATTGTGGCCTGTACTTACAGTCTTGAACTCCTTTTTTTTCCGAGAGCACGTAATAGATTTTTGTCGGAGAGGGATATATAAAGGATGAGTAGTGCTTCAATCTTTATTTTTCAATACAAGTTGCATAAATCTTAAAATAAGTGAAGAAATAAATAATTATCTTCTATTATTATATATTTATACTTTAATATTTATGCAACCTTAAAAAAAAATAGAAGCGTCAGTTGACCTTGACGTGTTAGAAGGCCAAGCAGTTGGAGCAACGACCAGCGAGGCCACTGGGGACTGCCCGCCGGGGAGCCACTCCGGGGGCCGGGCGGGGTTAGCCGCTGCCAGCGCCTCCGCCGCGTGACCACCTGCCAGCCATCCTCCTTGTCCGAGCAACGACAGCAAGGAGCGCGCCGTCGAAGCCACCGATGGGGAGGACGGGCTCCACTCCAACCACCGGAGCTGCTGACCCGGTCGCCTGGAGCTCGGCGACTCGAGAGCTAGAAGCAGAGGCCCCAACGAGGCAGAGGAGGCCGTGATGGGTTGAGGGGACTGGGAGCAGGAAAGGGGCCGTCGGTACCGGAGCGGCGAGCGGCGGGGAGCACGAGTTTTCGTGTCTTGTACAGTCTTGAACTCTTGATTGGTTCGGCCACAGCCCACAGATGATGGGTTACATACTTACATGTCATTGCATTCGATATGTTCTGCAACTTCCTCACGTAGTGAACTGTGTTAATTTTATTGTAGTGAACTGTGTTAATTTTATTGAAAGAATAATAGACGCGCTATATGTACATATGTGTCAGCACTCGTCTATGAGAAACGCCGGGTTCAAGACTCGAACATGGGTCGACTAGGTGATCACCTACGTCCCATGTCACAGAGCCATGCTCTGTCCTCTTGTTTAACATACACTTTTAAAACCTTTTGTTACCTCATGAACCGCCGCTTTTGTTTCTGTAATCTACACTAAGAAATAACTAGGCGGGCCCCTCCGTTTAGTAGTAACATGGCCCACGACTTTGCAGAGCAATAACGTCCAAAAGCTTAGAAGAAGAAATCCACTGAGTATGTCTATGCAAAAAAAAGTTGCTATCCATGTCCACACGGGCACAAGAATCAGTAGCTTTCTTCTCTGCAAAACACATAGACCTTTCAAGTTTCAACATACCACCCAAAAGTTAAAGTCGTCACCAATAGAAAAGATTTGAGCATCGCCTCAGGCAGTTTTTCGCTTTTTTGGAGTATTTTTTTCAAGTCTAGTTCTGTGACCACAAAAGCAGCATCAATTAATATATGTTACCTATCACGCTCTCATACCACGACAGCATAATCTATCGTGATAGCGACAGCTCTAGACTTGATAAGTCACCTGCCACATAGTAAGAGCTCCGCTGCAGAGACGTACCGAGCATGCCTATCTCGGTAGGTAGGGTGCTTGATTAATTAACTAAATTCGTTAATTAAGTGATTAAGTAATTAAAGTGGTTAATTGATCAAAATGAAGGAAAGGGGGCTCCGCAAAAAAAAAACCTTGCTGCGGTATGGGAGTGTGAGGAAATTATTTTTGTAAATCTAGATTTGCAAAACGAAATATGTCGGGTACCAGCAAAAAAAAAAGGCTTCTCATGCAGATTCCTTACATAACACATCCATTATCCAACTAATGGCAAGGTTCAGCGCTGCCTCTAATGCCCTAACTCCACTTGTTTTAGCAGACATCTGCCATGGTCCATCAAACAGCAAAGAAGTAGACAATGTGTCTGCAGATCATCAGGCGTTGTTTCATCAAGCGCTTTTCGATGGCGCCGGGTACTTGACGGCGTTCTTCACGATCTTCTTTGTGGCCGCGTCGCCGAGGTCGACGCCGCACATGTCAGAGAGCCGGATCAGGTAGAGCAGCACGTCGGAGAGCTCCTCGCCGAGGTGCTCCTTCTCTGACTCCCCCCAGCCAGGTAGGCCCCTCGGCACCTCCCCTTTCCACATGAACAGCTCTGACAGCTCCCCGACTTCAGCAATCTGCCAAGAACAAAATCGTAGGTAGAAGTAGAACAGAACGTGAAGAAAATTAAAAGATCATCTGATCGAAGCTTTATCATTTTGATGCACATAAGAAAGTGGTGCGACGCTGAACGTTTTTAAAGTCCAAGGCTGATCCTACTGCGCCATACAAATGTCTAGTGGTGTGCGAGCACGTCCTGACCATTCTTCAGCATGGTGAACCCGTCCGGCATGACAGAACACAGTGGCAGGATGGCACATGCCTTTTCCTGGAATGGCATCTGCAGAGGTTGTCAAAGACTACGTGGATCTAGCCAAGATAAGAGCACCGACCACACCTATCAGAGCAGCTCATTGCTGAAATATGAACTACAAAGTACAGTGCAGAATTAGTTCTTCAAGAACAGGTTTCTCTTAGGAAAAGGACAGGGTTCGGTTTTTTTTTTCCAAAAAGGAAATGTTAGCGCTGAATCACATTCCTGCTTCAAAAAATTCAGCAAAATGTTGCTTGTGATCCATCACTTGTCTGGACCAGCTTACACGTCGGACTCCAGCATTTTGCGTCGTTTTGACAACGACGCAGGAGATTTGTTCCACAAGAGCAAGGTTGCACCACGTAGCATGCAAGATGCAACACATGAAAGCTGCAGCCCGGCAATGAATTATGAGAAAATTAGTTACTTGTCACTTTTTGCTCTCATGAACGTCCTGGACCACTTTCAGGCGAAAGCATGCTAAAACTATCCAAAAATATCAGGGAATAATGTAGAAGTAAGCTTAGGATCGATATACACTAGTTGTCCTCGTCGATATCAGGGAATATGAAGCATATGTACTTTTTGTGGGAAAATGTTCGGAATTGTATATGTATTGGTATGATTTTGTGATATATATCTGTCCAGCTAGTGAGGGTACGTGTTAAATTTCGTGTATGTAAATTTGAGGAGAAGGGTATAATCAATTCCATGGTACAATATTCGCCGTCCACAAACAATTAGTTATCTGGAAAGAATAAATTGGATAGACCTCAAGAATCCAAAGTTGCACAGCTTTGTGTAAATAACAAATGAAAAGAATGATCTTACTGAACTGGTGGTCAAAAGAGAACGCATTATATCGTGATAATCTAATTTACACAACATAATTAACAGAAAGATGCTATGAGAGAACAAATCTATGATGGCTTCAGAATGGAGCATTTAAAATAGCCCTTCACTAGCAGCTTTATTGTTTAATAGTAGTACAATCTAGCTAGTCTACTACTCTAAGGAGACAATATTGTTCATGTGCATATGTTGTTTCGGAGATTGATGCTGACTATATACTTAGGCTACTAACAAGTGAGTACAATGCACACTTGAGACCTGCAATAGTAACTAAATATTTGTCTGCAATAATAGTAAGTACTAGTCTAAGACCTAAAATTATTATAATGCATACTTATGGAGTTATATTAGCAGTAAAATAATAAGGATGGCAGAAAGCCAATAAAATTATTCTAGACATTGATGTACAATAAAATATAAGGAAATGTTCTTTTCTTACGTTGTTGTCAAACATGCACATATAGTGCTTATTTTAGACTCGGTTGGAACAAAATATCTTGAAGAATTTGGAAGGGTCACGCGGTCACGCCTTAAAAGTGAGAAGCTTCTTGTGTATTGTACATACAAACTTCTAAATAATGTCTTTCTCTCCATCTCTGTCGTCCTATCATCCCAAACAATAATTGATGTATTCTTGAAATCGATGATGATTTGATGTAACAAGGAAACTTAACCTTAATGGGCACCTTTCAATTGTGATTTAAACAGAAGCAACCTATGATAATCTTACATAAGAAGTTTCCAGCTAACGATGCAATTATAAGTTCGTAACGAAGGAAAAAAAACACAACAGAAAACCCTAAAATTTCCAATCACCACTTGACTGGAGATTTATGTACTGGTGAAACACAGGAAGATCGAGAGGGAGGGAGGGAGAAAAGGAGGGGGGGTTACGAAAGAGAGAGATGCAAACCATGGCAAGCAGAAGGTTCCTTGGGTTATGGTACTTCTCCCAGTCCCTCTCCTTGGCGAAGTCATCAAGCTTCTTGGACAGATCCTTCAGGCTCACATCAACAGCTACCTCCTCCTTCTCCACCTCCCCCTTCACCTCCTCCATGGCCACCGTCTTCTCTCCCTCCATCTTGCCCCAAGTCGTAAACAAATAATCTTTCCAACGCTTGCCAATCAAAGTGCCTGCCTTTGGTTTGGTGCTTTGGAAAGTAGAGCCATAGGTGGAGGGGTATATATTTGTAGACTAGAGGCTTGTAGCAAAGTTTGGCAGGTAATTAAACAAATTGGAAAGTATTGATGGTTTTGGGTGAGGATGAGAACTGCCTATGGGGTGCAATTACTTGTTGGGTACCACTAGTTTGAGGTTACCTGTAAATGCAATGCATGGAAGGCTTAATTGATTTGCTTGGAGTCATTAGGCAACTGAAATTCCCCAAGGCACTTTCCTTCTGTATGATTTGAAATTCTAGGCGCTTTTCTAGTGTATGGTTTGAATACTATGTGCGCTTAATTGATTTCTTGGAGTCATTAGGCAACTCAAATGACTCAAGCCGCCTGCATCAACTGATTCCATCTATTACCTTTGCAAATGCATGGAAACGTTTGTTGGAAATAATCTTGACAATTATAGATTGAGTAGGAGTCTAAGTTCTATATGTAGTAGGTTTCGTATTTAAGAGTCCATTTAGGAAAAGGAATCCGATTAGGATAAGGAAGTGGAATCCTATTCAGTTTGTATGGGCTAAAGGTTTGGGTATAAATATGAGGGTAAGCCTCAGTTGTAAAAGTGAACAGAGCGAGAAGAAATAAAAGAGAAATTGTCCGAAAGTTTTTTAGTGTTCTGTTCCAACAATTGATATCAGAGTCTAAGGTTTCGAATCAATCCGCTGGGCGGCACCGAGAAGGCAGGCGGCCATGCAGCAAAGAATCGGCAGCGTTGATATCGCCAAGGTGTGCGACAGGATGTGCGCCATCGATGAGAAACAGGCAACATCGGAGTCCACGGCGGTACACCTGCGAGTGAATTGTGGCCTCCGCCGCGCGAAAATGCGCGCGGGCGTGTCGCGAACCGAGGCCGCACGGTGCAGAGACGCAAGATGCGCACGCAAGGATGCAGATCATTCGCTGATGTAGTTCATGTGGAAGACGAAGTCCTCAGCAGCTTGTAGCAGCGCCCAAACTTCCGATGTGCTCACCATCCCGCTTCCCGATCCACGGATGCAGCCAAGAAAACCGAAGACGCCAAGAATCTGTTGCTTTCACCGTAACAAAGAAGGTCAAGGGCTCCGTGATGTTCCCGAGTGCTTGACGTGCCCTCATCGCCGAGCATTGAAATAAATGGTCGGTCGACAAAGGCGTAACGCGAAGAAAAAAAGCAAACAAAAGATGTGAGTTCTTGTGCGAATCGTGTCCACAAGATACACATATGCGAGTTCCTTCCGAGATGTCGTACGCATCAGGAGAGATCGTGCTGCACGTGAAGATCAAAAGGAAGCCGCTGTGTTTGCTATGTCGAGTTCGTCAAAGTTGACTCCGGGGCGTTGAAGAGATGCGTTCGCCGTCCAAAGTCAAGCTCATCGAAGTCAAGTCTAGGATGTTGAGGAGTTGTGGTCGTCGTTCTAGATGTGTGTGCGCATGAGAGTTCTTGCAGGTGTGTCCAAGTTCTCTTGTGGGTAAGCTCTAATGCGAGTCTACGTCACCGTCAAGATGTGTTACCGGTGAAAAGACAATTTGAGCCGAAGTATAGGTCGTAATCGCCGGCGAGGTGCGACACCGGTGATTTGACCAGCAAGAAGAAGGCGGAACTCCTTGAAGATGTGTTCACCATCTTATGTTGAGTATGAGTTAGGCGATCGTAGTTGTGTCCGATCGCTTCAACAAAGTTAAGTTAGATTGTCAAGATTAGAGGGAGATTGTTGGAAATAATCTTGACAATTATAGATTGAGTAGGAGTCTAAGTTCTATATGTAGTAGGTTTCGTATTTAAGAGTCCATTTAGGAAAAGGAATCCGATTAGGATAAGGAAGTGGAATCCTATTCAGTTTGTATGGGCTAAAGGTTTGGGTATAAATATGAGGGTAAGCCTCAGTTGTAAAAGTGAACAGAGCGAGAAGAAATAAAAGAGAAAATTGTCCGAAAGTTTTTTAGTGTTCTGTTCCAACAACGTTTTTTACTAAGGTAGGAAGGTGTACAGGAAATTGTGACACTAAATGTGCGGTCATTAACTCGCTTGCTCTTATGATAAGGTCCTATATAATGGTATGGTGTGAATCGTTTATAAGAGCATGTACAATGGTATAGACAACTGCTGTCTATAACAAGCTAACATGTTATTTATAGACAGCGTTAGAGACAACCCATGCAATGGTATAGACAACTCATTTATGAGTAGACAGCTTCTCTCCAGACACAACCTGTCTTGGTTTTTGTACTAGAGTCGACTCTAGATTAAGAGACGGCTCAACTCTCTAGATACACCCTCTCTCATCCACATCATTTTTTATCCTACATGGCATAATTTAGAGACTGCTAACATAGACCATTGTACATGCTCTAAGCTTTGTCACGTAAGATTTTTTATCGACATGGGTGAGAGAGTGTAGATGTTTCTTTGTGAAGAGACAAGCATCTCTACTATTTCTAATTACGAGTTGATGGCGGTGGTCCGTTCTTCCCTCCTTCAAAACCACCATTGCCGCGATCTTCTATATATTGGTGAACGGAGAAAGTTTTAATTCAGTTGGATATGCATACATGTGTGATCTGCGGCGTGTCAGACCCTTATCTCAATTAGCCGATTCTATTTCCAAATATTGTACGGCCAATTTTTTTTTCCATATACTGCATGCATACAGCTTCTAAGTTAACATATACCTTTGAAATGCCATATGCATCATTTCCATTAAATATTACTTGTATGTGTAGATAAGATCGTCTTTTCTTTTTATCTAATCATGTATGACTTGATTCCGACCGGCCAGCGACATGCGCACGACTATGCATGACATGACTAGATAAGTTTGTTATCTCTATCTCTACTAAGTCTAATTAGGAGTTGGTGGTGGTACATCCATTCTCCACCCTCACCTCGACACATGTGCACCGGCGTGGTGAGTGAGAAGAAGCGATGGCCACCCACTGTGGATTGGATTGGATAATCCCGTCGTGGGAGGTAAATGAATATGCATAACTATTTATTGCTTTCCTTTCTCCTATTGATCTAGCATTCGAATTGGCGGCGATTGCTCCCAGTGCTTTTCGGATTGGATTGATTGATTCCCTTCCGAAGAAAGCAGATCTACGATTCATAGAGTTGAATCTCTTCTCGCCTCTTTCCCTTTTGTTGCCTTCCTTATTCAATAATTTTTTAATCTGAATTCTATAGATATCTCCTTAGTTACTGAATCTATATAACCTCACCGTTTCTTGTCTCTCCTATAGATGTGTTGAGTTTATCCATTGAGCGGGGGTAATGGGCGACCTTTCTGATCTCGTTGATGACGCGTAGGGGTAAATTGCCGGTGGTGGGCGGCGAGATAGGTCAGCGGCGCTGCTGGAACTCGCGCACGGTGGATGATATCAATAGGTTGAAGGAGGCACTTGTGGGGGAGGTGAGAAGGCGGTGGAGCTGGTTGATGGGGTAGGGCTATGGTATGGTCAGAGCAAGGCGTACAAGCTACGCATGCCGCTGATGGTGGCACCACATACGGATGACGCTACCTCTTCGATACCTTTGCGCCTATAGGGCAGCAGACGATGCTTCTTTCGATCGATCTCAAATTATGATGTTACAAATTTACAATTCCAAGTGTTGTGATGTCATTATTTAAGTTTGTGAAATTAAAGATAATTTTAAACTCGAGTTTGTAAACAAGTGCTTGGAATTTGTATGCCTCGATGAATTGATTTAAACATTTAACCATTGTACATTTAGAGTGAACATTATTATTAAGATAAGATTATTACTCTTTGTAAATAAATTTTTTATCGCAAATTAAGCTTCCATTGTATCGTACGGGCACATAGCTAGTATAGACATCACAAAACACCTATGTATGAATTATTGCCTATAACACATACTTTTCATGCCACAATTAAAAGATCGTGAGATCTCGTAGAAATAACTTTAAAGTATGATATATGGTAGAAGTTATGTTTAATTTTATCTTTAGATGGTATTAAAAATATATATAGATAGCAGGCAACTCCACGATTATATATGCTTAAGAATTGCCGTATTTGAGGGGTGCAACGGATGCGTAAAGGCCTCTGCTACGCGCACTTATGGTCGGTTGTCTAGACTCTAGCCAATTTGAGGAGTTTCGTAAAGAGACGCTACAAAGTGGCGCTGCAAAGTGGTGGCTGCTTACTGGCTCCTCTGCACAATATCGCACCTGCTTCCTGCATCCGTCTAGGCGCCCAGTACATGTTACGGGCTAGCGCGTAGCTTGGGAATATATTTTTTTACGCAAGATTCATTAAATAAAATAAAAAATAAAGAGATAGTGGCTCACATGTCTGTCAATAATTATTGATATGTGATGTAGGAGTCACATGGCGTACAATTAACTAAAGTTAGACTACGATGTGCAAGGTCACGTGTCGTCAAATATTTTTGTACATGTAACTTATCCAATATCAGATTCATTTGAAAGAATTAATAGCGAAGAGCATGGAGGTATTGGATTCATTTGAAAGAATTAACAGCAAAGAGCATGGAGGTTTAAACGGGTCACAAAATTTGACGCTTTGTTTAAAACATACGATTTTCAAAAGACTAACCTGCCATTAAGTCCCCACCATGTAAGCCGAACACGCTGGGCAATCGGCGAAGCCCGAGATATCTGCCCCGTGCGCAAGCAATTTTCAAATATAATCCCGTTCGAAATCTGGTCTTTATTTTGATTGTGGTAGGTGTCATATGGCAACTAATGTGCTTGTGAACCTCTTCAGATCGCCTATGTCTTAACAGCCCGACTGACTCGGTGGACACATCGAGGGGGGCCATGAACGCATTGTGTTTTGCCCATGCAAACGGCAGGAAGAGAGAGAGAAAGGATGGTCTTTAATCAAGGAGTTGGTTACGCTCTTTGAAGCGATATGTCAAATTAATAGAGACGAAACGAGGGAAGATCAGATAAAGTGGCGGTGGACGCTTGATGGACAATACTCAACAAAGACGGCCTACCTAGTGCAATTCAACTCGGTTTATTGTAAAATGAAGATCTGTCCGATATGGAAGGCACACGCCGAACCCAAATGCCGTTTCTTTGCGTGGACGTTGCTTCACAACAAAATTTTAACAGCAAATAACATGCTCAAGAAGGGGTGGCCATGCAATGCAATCTGTAGTCTTTGCAACGCGTCACCTGAAACATCAAGCCATCTTTGCAAGGATTGTCCTTTTACGAGACAAGTATGGGGTCTTCTCTTACGTTGGGGGAATCTGGAGCGGAGTCACAATTTGAGTTACACAGGTTCGGTTTACAAATGGTGACGTAAACTAAGATCCCAATACGATAAAGAAATTCGACGACATTTGGATGGTCTCCTTATTTATTTCTGGTGGAATCTCTGGATGAAGAGAAATCAACGTATTTTCCAGGGACAGTTAGATCGCCTGATCAGGTGGCCAGTGCAATCAAGGATTCCGTTCTCAGCCGTGGTTTCGCCGTGTCCTTCAGGGCGACGGAGTAGTTTCGTTCGGTTTTGCTAGGCTTTTTCTTTCTTTCTCTCATGTGTTATTGTAGTTGCTCAAGGTCTTCTGTGGAGAGCTTTTTTGTTCTGTTTCTGTTCCTCTAGTGGTTGTTTTTTACTCTAGGGCACCTGGTCGTGCCGTGGTTGGCTCAGTTGTGCTTTGAGGTTTTCTCCAATTTTTTCCATAAAAAACTGGTCCATGCATCTCCTTTTACTACTATTTAATATATTGCAGCAAATCTTTTGCTGCTCTTTCAAAAAAAAATTTCTTGCTTGCCTGTAATTTTCTTATCACTTAGTCAGCTAAAATTGTATAGGACTAAGTCTAAAATTATGATGCTAAGTAATGTGTAATACAGTAGCCAGGTCTATCCTATACCAGACTTGTGGTAGTATAGTAAGACTTTACATTTAACGAAACATAGAGTAGTTCTTAACTGACTAGGCGAGACTTTTCACAAATCCAGAACCATGACGAAGCCACCTCACAACCATTTCTCGCTCGGTCTAAATCTCATTTTCACTATAGCTTTGAATAATATCACCTTTTTAAGCATTCCATGGCACACCAAAACCAAGGAATCGTTTCATTTTAAACGAATTATCTGTTTAGCTCAAAATCCCATAAAAGACTTATTTTCAGATCTAAACACGTCTAAGTATTTGATAATCATCATATATATATAAGTATTCCTTAAGGTTTCAATGGCATACATATCCAAGTTCAAATGTAATTTAAACAAATTGACGTAACTATCATTTAAATCTGGGATTTAAATTACAATATAAAATTTTGTATAAAATGTGAAGATCAATTTTGTATATCAAGATCAATTTTGCATTTCGACTCGGTGGACACTACCGAGGAACAGCTGTTTGAAAGATCCCGTCGAGGAGCAGCTGCTCGATAGGCTGCAATTTTAGCGATTAATTAGCTATTTCAATTAAGTGATTAATTAAGTAAGTGTGATTAATTAGTGCAATTGATCGAAAATTTTCTCTCAAGATAAATGTGAAGATCAATTTTGCATTTCGACTCGGTGGACACTACCGAGGAATGGCTGTTCGAAAGATTCCGTTGAGGAGCAGCTGCTCGATAGGCTGCAATTTCAATACCTAATTAGCTATTTCAATTAAGTGATTAATTAAGTAAGTGTGATTAATTAGTGGATTTGATCAAAAAATTTCTCTCAAGAAAGGGAGCTTAGCAAGAACCTACCGCTGTCCCATGGTGTGACAAGCCGGTGAACCTTGCCCCACGTTGCTGGCCGCCTGACCTACGAGATGCATGTCGCTACCACATTACTCGAGGTGTGCTGCGATACCAGACCACGGCAAGAGACTGCCGCTGCTTCCGTGGCTGTAGAGGGGACCAAATCCATAAATAATTTTGAAGAGGTGCTAAATTTAAAAAATAAAATGTGCTCAAATGGGGGCAGATATGCTGTGGCAATGCCTGTATGGCCTTGGGTTCCGTTGCCAGCAAAACCAAAGAACATTACACCTGCGTACGAAATCGTACCTGATTTAAACACGTTTTTTCACGCTATTTCAGTCGAACACCACCAAGCTGCTCTCTGGCTGTAAAAGGAATCCATGGCCTCGCCGGGAGAGAGACGCAAAAAACGACGCCATCCCCTCGCCTGGCGACGCAAGAGCAAGAACTGCCACCCCTAGAAAATATAGCCACGGCAAAAATGGCACGTACGGTAGAGAAAAGAAGTAAGAAGAGAAAGAAAACGTGCTAAAACGCTCTTGGTTTGTCGTCGCCTGTTATATGCAACATGCAGGTCGCTACATCGATATTTCAAGGTGAGCAACAAGTTCTTATCTCATAAAAGTAAAATTATTCAGAATATACAGTACAAATTTCCTATTGTAGTAAGATTAACTATAGATCAAAATGATCGTAGAGCATATTCTCCTAATAAGATGGAACTGGCCATAGTGTTCGCATGAGCGTCAGAGCGTGGTACAAATTCTCTCAATATGACAGGACTAGTTATGAATACATAGTTTGAGTTCTTGATGGTAGAAAATCGACTGTGACTCTATACAAATCAATATAGGAGAATATCATACTATATTGATTTTTGCCTTGCGCAGGAGCAGAATTATTTAATGCTTCAAAGCAAATATCGTCCAATGCATTATATGCACATCGCCAGTCACAAAGCCAAGGCATGCAATCTGCATATTTTTTTATGCATTCGACACCAACACCATGATCGGGTGTCGATGAGAGAAAAAGACCACATGATCATGCAGATGACCGATGAGGCTAGACATATCCACAATATCATCTGTCTAAGACCGACGAGGGTAAACAAAATTATGGCATAATGTCAACAAGACAAAATCACAGCTCCATCAACATCCCAAACAGACGAGATCGGACACTCTGTTTCTGGGAACCGACAAGGCAAAATCAATACACACGTCAGGCAGACATACACATGATTGAGCACCAACTAGGCAAAATTCATCCTCTTCATTGATGTATCACATTGTTAATCGACACAACGATGGTGTACCATGACCAAGCATAAGTGAAACAAAGCCACCCAAATCACATTAGCATATTTATCATGCATGTATATGGATGATCAACATAAATTCAAATACAATGATCACATCAGCTTAATTGGAGGTATTATGTAGTCTTGTCCTACAGATATAATTAATCGGAACACCATACAAAGGCACCGAGAATCAACGGACTACGCAATCTCTAGTCATATATTCTCCTTAAGCATGGACGCAAAAGACAAAAGATGAACTCCTACAAAAGCATGTAATTTTGTATATTCAATTACTAAAATACAATGTTCCCTATATGTTCAGTTGTCTTTTGTTTTCACAAACAACTGTACGCTCTAAATATTGTGTAAATACTAGATACATACACAGAGTCACGACGTGCAAGCGTGCAACATTGTGCGAGGGTGATTTTATGGAACCTGTTATTTTTCAAAAGGACATTGTCCGGGCCTAGATGCAATTTTCTTAAACTATGAGGGATTATTTTTCAAAATGGCTCGAAAAGGAGCACGATTCAAACTTGCAGAACCACGAGTTTTTGGACAAAACATTCGGAGGAAGGATCTAAACATATTTTTAGAATTTTCAAATGAGCCTTTTGCGAAAGAGCTGGTGAGCGTATGTAAATGTTTACCCATAAATGTTGAAGATAAGAGAAGAAAATTGAGGGTAAAAAATAGTGAAAATGTAATTAAAATCACTTACAGGCCTTATATTTTAAAAATGTATGACCTAAATTTTAAAACAAAGGATGGCTACAATATATGAAGCACAACCACAAAATAAAAAGAAATAAATTTTAAATTTAAATTTAAATTTTGTCCTAGTTTTGCATTTGTACTGTTTTACAAATTTCTCAGGTTTTTTGCTATTTAAAGAATAGCTTTTTTATTGGTCAAAATGAATCATCTCAAATTTAAATTCAAAACAAAACAAACATTAAATATGGAGAAATTTAATTAAATCCTAAATAAACCCATATTATCTCAAAAAAGTTTTAGGAAAATTTGAAATCATTTGATGCCATTGGAAAATTTAAAACAATGAAATTTAAATACAATAGTAGCATTGTCAGAATTTTTAAAATTTTAAAAAGCTTTATCATGATTTGGAATTTTTATGAAAGCTTAGTAATGCTCTCAAGACTCTTCTAACAAGGTTTTAAAAATTTCCAAGATGATTTAATAGCTAGGAAATAAAAACAACAAAATTTAAATGCATTAATAGCATTGTTAGAATTTCTAAAACTTTAAAATACTTGATTATGATCTAGAATTTTTATGGTAGATTAGTAATACTCTCAGAGCCCTTCTAAAATGTTTAAAAGACTTTATAGTATCATTTAATAGCTACGAAATAAAAAGAGTGAAATTTAAATCCATTAGTAGCATTGTCAGAATTTTTAAAATTTAAAAGTTTGATCATGATCTTAATTTTTTATGATATATTAGGCATATTCTCAAGACCCTTATCAAAAAGTTTCAAATTTTTCCAAGATTATTTAATAGCTGAGAAATTAAAAACAGTGAAATGTAAATTCATTAGTAGCATTGTCATAATTTTAAAAATTGAAAAGTTTTGCTATGAGTTGGAATTTTTATGGTAGCTTATGCATGCTATTAGAACCCTTCTAAAAAGTTTAAAAATTTTGAACATGATTTAATAGCTGGGAAATACAAAACATCAAAATTTGAATGTATTAGTAGCATTGTTAGATTTTTAAAAAAAATGAACAAGTTTGATCATGACCTAAAGTTTTTATGGTAGCTTAGGCATGCTCTTAGAACCCTTCTAAAAAGCTTCAAAATTTCCAAGATGATTTAAGAGCTCTATTAAATCTAAAAAAAAATCATCTCGGCTAGTTATTTAAGAGCATCTCCAATGGTGACTAGCTATAAGAAGATTTTGCTTAGGTGGAAGAGAGAAAATGAGAAGAGAGATATAGACCGGCTACTAATGTATAGCCAGGCTTCTAAGGCATTTATTATCTATTACATATGGGCTAATATTTAATTTTATAGATAATACTATAGCTAATCTACTGGAGAGGTTGTCTATATGCTATCTATAGATGATATGGACATTTCTTATAGCTAGTACCATTAGAGATGCTCTAAAATGTGATGTGTAAGAAATTTTTGAGCCTACTACTACGTGGCATAGCAAAGAAGAGACCAGCGCCACACGCAACCTGAGCCATAAGTCACGTGAGGAGGGCAGGGGAGCTAGGGTGATGTGGCTAGCGCGAGAGACCGGAAAACCATCGGAATGTAATATTGGGACAATGCACTCGTACTATGTGCAGGGGCGGACCCAGGAACAAATTATAGGTGGGGCAGGTTTAAAGTAGTATTAAAACGCCAAAAAGAATACAATGTACGTAACAACAATAGTACTATTAAAGAAACAATTCAGTTCTAAGTTAGATTCAGTTCTAAGCAAAAAGCACAGAACTTCTAACTTCAAATGCTAATCCACATCCAACAAATGCTTTCATCAGGAGTTAAGGACGATAGGACTTACCGACTTACCGAAACTGCTCAACTAATCGAATATAGCATGTCGCAGCTCGCGGCCTCGCGCAGATGGGCTCGTCTCGTCAGCCTCGATGTCGGCCGTCGGGGCGATGGCACCACCGTCCACTCCACCGGGAAGGCGGGAAGCGCAAGAGATCGAATCTGTGTGGTCGGGCTAAAGGAGTCTTGGCATGAGCCGGCAGACAAGAAGTCAAGTGCCCAACGCTTTGCTTAGCTTAACGCTCCAACTTCTAAATATTTGGGTCTATACATATGCGAGATATACAACATACCGACTCAGAATTGTAGGAAGGCAGTTGCAAATTGCCACCGCTGGATCCGCCGTACTATGTGGATATAAGAATTCGCCTCTTCTTGCAGATGTACTATGAGGAAGCAAACGAGATCACGAGTTCTGAATTGCATGGGGTTCAGAGAGCAAATCAAATATGCAATTACTAATTGGATATGTTAAAGGACGATCTACACATTGCAATAGAGTTATAGAACTAGAATGAGAAAAGCATGCATGCGTCCGAAAATACACGCCTGCCAACTGAGGTGTGTCTGTACTCTGAAATTCTGACGTCAGCAGTGGGCGACGCTACGTGAAGACAATTCAGGTGAGATTAGGATTCTGGAGTCAGGACCATGAGTTCGTGAATCGTGAGTACTGGTTGGATATGCCTGGGGCAAAGTGTTTGTACTCATTCAAGTAGTACATTCCAGAATTTGTAGTGATCGTTAGATGCCCAAATGCCTTATTCAGTACAAACTTTGTAGATAATATAGCATCCAGAAAATGCTGATCTGAGAAGAAAAGAAATAGCGGAAAAAAAAGGCCAAACACATCAGCAAAAGAAGTACCGAGCTCCCAAGTCTCAGCGCTTCCAGTTCAGCATTTTGGGCCCTGAGCCCAATACGAACTAACAGACAAAGCCCAGCTCCTAAGCGCCCATTTAACCACACATCAGCCCGGTCCACAGAACGAGACCAAAGCTTATCGGAAAACATGTAATTTAAAGTATACAGCTACAAGGTAAAAAAAAAAGTTCAAAAATAAAGTTTACAGCTACTATCATGGTAAGTATAGGAAGAAACGTGGAAGGTATAATATCATTTAGCACAATTTAATTTAACCCAAAAGCTATTTAAGCACAAATCCACCTTGAGAGTTGAGACATGCTACCACCTTATATAGCCTCTCCTAATAGGCAACGTATCCTATCATCTGATAGCCAGGTATCAGTACATATCACAAGACACCAACTAAAAAAGTCATGAAAATTCTGAAAAAATTTGTAAATGTACTTCATAGATTACTCTACGTATGTATGAAGTTTCAAGATCAAATTCATTATATATCGAGAGTTACAAAAAAAAGAAAATTCTGACAAATTTAAAGAATTTAAATTCGTTAGAATTTTCTCTTTTTTACAACTCTTGATACATAATGAATTTGAACCTATAATTTTATACATAGGTAGAGTAATATATGAAGTACATCTACAATTTTTTTTCAGAATTTTTCATAACTTTTTTTAGTTGATGTGCATGGTGTGTACACGGGCTTGACTGAATGACATTAGCATATATATACTCTCCGCAGAACGGCGAAACGCAAAGCGTCAGTTTCAGTTACATGCATATCATTGCCTGCACCAGCATTCATTGCATATTCATGAATGAATTAAATGTTCTTTCACATGCTGTATGAATGTATCTAAGGGCATGTACAATGGTGTAGATGGTTGCCGTCTGCAAGTGCTTTGAAAATCACACATAGACAACAGAAGAGACAGCTGGTACAATGGCTTGTCTATTAGGCTGTATATATGCTATTTAATTCATGTAAGGCCTTCATTGCTCTATGATGATTAGGTATACATATGATCTTTGTAACCATTTTGTTACTGGAATGTAAAATGTTCCATACAGTGCTCGCGAATAGGTAAAACAACACTGTTAGATTTACAAATAAAACTTCGGGTCTAGGACTGAATCGTGGGAATCCAATAGATGCGGGGGGTTTCATAAGAAAAACGCAAGACACATAATTTAGATGAAATAGGATTTTCTGCAAATCCACCTTCTTCCTCACGACTTCTTCACGGAAGCGCACTCCTGACCGGCCTAGGAACTGCATCACGCGCATGTAGGAGGAAGGGAGCTTGGCCTGGGTTGGCTCCAGGCGCCGGCCTACAGGAGGAGATCGGCACGGGGAGCCGACCCCGGATGGCGCGGCTGGCCGGGCATCGCGGCAGTGGCGGCGCTCGCGCGACGCGCGCCAGGCGAGGACGACTCGGGGCGCAGGGCGGCAGGTAGCAGCGGCCGGCCCATCCGCTTCACACTCAATCCGATGGCGTCGTCGTTAGCTCGCAACGGATGATACAACGGAGAGGACACCGATGATTTCATCTGGGAGCACGGGCCAGCCTCGTCGTCTCGTCAAGAGACGACAATCTTCTCTCTCCGCAGTTGATCACGTCCACGTAGGATAAAATAGGTGACCTGTCAGCTTGCAGACGGCATAATTAATGCCGCTGTACATGCTCTAAGCACATCGTTAGTTTAGGCTATTCCCAGTGCATGGTAACATACTCATTTAATACATGCCACATAAGTATTTTTGATGATGTGGCAAGAGAGTTAAGAGGGGAGAGAAGAAAGCTGTATCTTGAGGAAGATACCACTTGGGCACGAAATCAAAGACATTGAAACTTGAATCATCTAAGTGGCCCACAATTCATACTCTCATACATATTTAGCATTTAATTATCTTGTGGGGACTAAGAAACAATCTATGATACCATACATTGGGATAGTTGTATCTTCTATAATATCATATGACATGGCAGCTTTGAATATTGTGACAAGATACAATGCACTGTGAATAGCCTTAATGCCTTCTTCATGCGAAGTAGCTAGAACATGCAGCAATCACCGTTACTAGCGCACAACATTCTTGATCTTTTAGCCTAGCAATGATCACACTCATATATAGTATAAGAACCATTTCTATAATTTACATTGCCACTCTCTGTGAACAGTATGCTCTTAGTTGGAGTGCTATAGAAGAACATAAACTTTGTTTGGCATAATCCTCGTTATGCGCCACATTCAGCGATAATACGTACGTGACCAGTAAAATTGTAACGGCTTGAGAATTCAATGTGTTGATCAACTTTTGTTTGCAATCACACGAATCAAGTGCATTTAAGGTGAACCAGATCACGGCATGCATCTCGCGGCCGGGTCTTGGACGCGACCGAGCAGTCTCGCGGGCGCGGCTGAGCAGCCACCGGCAGCAGGAAGGCGGCAGGCGGCGTGCGCTCAGTGAGCAGAGCGAGCAGCATCGATCGATCGCGGCAGGCAGCGCGCCAGCGCCAGCGAGCACAGCGCCGACCGCGAACTGGGCAGGTGATCGAATGCGCTCGATCATCCGCATGCCTGCCTGAAAAGGCACGCACGGGATCCCCCCGGCCAGCCGTTCAGCCGGGGAAACGCGCGCCCGCGACCGAGCGGCCGACACACACAGCGCGCCGGGCGGACGTTGTGGACGCAACCCGCCCGCCGCGCGAGTCTTCCCACTTGACGATTCCAAAGCTCCGCACGCCGCGTGCATGGTGATGCGCGCGTAAGCGCCCACGCCGGCGCGTCGCAAGCATGTATAGGCGACTCGAGGGAGAATTTGGACGCAGGATTTGCTATCTGACGACAATATTACCAAGCGTCCTACCGTCCGCAACTAAGGGTCTGTTTGGCAACAAGATTTTTTCATAGTTTCTAAATAAAACTATGGTTTCAGAGAAAAACTCTGTTTTAGAAACCATAAGGTGTTTGGTAGTCCTTCAAAAAACTCTGTTTTAAAAACCATGGTTTTCACAAAACCATGATTCTTTCTCTGTTTTGGAAACTTTGGTCTTAGGCAAATTTTTCTGAGCGTTGGCACCAAAACAACTCCTAAAACTTTGTAGCCAAACAGTTGAGAGTTCCAAAAAAAACCATGGTTTTAATGGGGTTGGATAAAACCATGTTTTTTATGTCAAGACAATTTCCAAACTATGGTTTTGCAAAACCATGGTTTTGTAAAACCTTGTTGCCAAACAGGGCCTAAGCTACTCCCTCCATCAATAAAAACTTATTTTCCACACAAATTTTACGGTGCATTACGCTGTTAGTATACAGCAGGTAGTAGCAATCAGATCTAGCTGTTAACCTTTGATTTATTAAGGGTATTCATACTACTCTACTACCGCAGAAAGTATAAATAAATTCTAACTAATCTAATCCATTAGATTAAAAAGAATGAACGGTTCATATTGAATTTAGTGTATAGTAAAAAAGCTCATTATGTTGTTATACCTCTTTATCCTTTTGAGTATACTCTAATACTAATTATAAGGTACTCCAAAGTGAATTCCATGAATAATCTCGTCACGATCCACTTTTTATAGCACAATTTGTTTATACATTTCTTTTACATATAGAAAAGTGTATGTAGCAGAAATAAAGGGTTTCAATGAAATTTCTTCAACTATGTCGCATTGAAATATCTTAGAATTATTATTGAAGTATACCGAATATGATAAAAGAGTATAATACATTCGTTTAAACAATATATTACAGGTGGGAGTATGTACACCCGAGAGTACGAAAAAGGCTTCGCATATACACACATATATACATACATATATATATATATATATATACACATTTACATATATATATACATATATATATACATACATGTATGCATATATACATATATATATATACACACACACACACATATATATATACATCTCTACTAATATAAATTTGCAATTGGTGATAGCGGTCCGTTCTTCCTAGCCCTCTTATATCTTCAATAATCGCGGGTCATTATAGCTAATTATTCTTTCCTGATTTACAGCCAGCTATATCTCTCTAAATATGGCTGATTATTATAGCAAAATCCCTTGTTATTGCTGGTAATTAATAGTCGGCCAATCATTCCTTTTGTACTCTATATATGTTGTACAGTTTTCACAGAATCAATCAAATAAATTTATTCAAGATCTCCCATGTCGTGCCGCCACGACGAATGAACTCGACGAACTAATCAATAAGTGACGGGCCGACGTACATGGCCGTGAGGCGCAGGAGGCCGAGCGCCGTGGTCAATAGTAACTGCAGCCAGAAGGACAGCCAGAGCGCGACGCCCACCGGGTTCCGTGACCCCAACGCCGGCGTGGAATGCACGGATCCCAGGTATTTGCTTAATGGGCTGTTTGGATTATCCCAAGGGGATGGGCTAGGCCAGCCATGCAGAAGAGGGACCTTCCAGAAGGCCTCAGCCGTGCGCAGCAAGGGAAAGACCGGGAGAATGTGTCGACAGGATTAGGTGGGCAGCGCCTGCGCCCCTGCAAAGGGCGGCTCTGCCCTTGCATGCTACTGTGCATGGTCGGCCAGCTATAGGACAGCTTCTCCTCTGCGTCCAACCACCCCTACCTGGTGCGCCAACTGTCGATGTTCATGATCGGCAATAAAGAAGAGTGAACTGGGCAAGACGGAAGATCTGAGTCTGATGGTAACGCAAGACACAAGGAGATTTATCCAGGTTCGGGCTCTCCGATAGATATAATACCCTAGTCCTCCAGAGTTTGCGCCGCTATCACGATCGGAATGTTCGGGGCCGAGCTTTCTCTAAAGGGGACCTGGTTCTTAGAAAGAATCAGAAAAGCGAGCACAAACTCTCCCCAAGCTGGGAAGGCCCTTACATTGTCGACGAAGTGGTGCGCCCGGGGACTTACCGGCTCAAGCGAGAAGATGGCGCAGCGCTCGACAACACTTGGAACATAGAACAGCTACGTTGTTTTTACACCTAAATATGCATTTCATTGTGTCATTGTAATTAAGGACGTTCTTGACTTACTACTTAATTGATTCTCAACTAAGCAGTAAGTCGGAGGCTACACCTAACAGTGTCCGAATGCAAACACCTATACTTTCGACATGCTCTTTGCCTTTTTTCTTCCTAGCGATTGCGACTAAATCCGAGTGCAGTTAACTCTGAGTAGTGAAACTCTAAATGATGAAATCTAACTACCCAGATGTGTGTCTGAGAAAAGGAGCCACGTGCTCACTCTCGACACTCGGGGGTTAGGCTAGTCGGGCAGAGCGATCAAACAAAAAGACAACGTGCACTCAGATGGATTCAGAAACCACAAAAATATATAGCATCGCAGATATATATTGAACATTATGTCCAATTACATATTTTTACATACGCACATATCTTAAAAAGCGGCTAAACCTAAGCGACGCGACGCGCACGGCCCAAGGCCTCGACAAGGATGTCGACGACCTCGAAGAGAGCCGGGACAACCTCAAGCAGGACCTCCACGGCGGTGACGTCGCGGGAGACGGCTTCCTCCTCCGCCAACTCAGTAAGGGCGAGATAATAATCTGCCCAGAGCTCCTCCTCGTTGACCCCTGGCGCCGGAGGCGGAGGCGAGGGCGGAGCTGCTTCGCCGCCAAGAGCGTCATCTCCGAAGTCGAAGTTTAACTCCTCCGCCGGAGGCGGAGGCGAGGGCGGAGCTGCGTTGTCGCCAGAAACGGCAGAGCTAGAGGAAGACGCCATTAGAAGACTTCTAAAGACCTTGAAGATGTGAAGAATGGGTGATTGCTCCGGTAGCGGTGACACCCTTATATAGCCAGAGGCGAACAACCCAAGCCGGTACCAAATCGTACCTCTACGGGAAGTCTAAACGGCTCTGAGGATACACGGGTGCCAAGGCAACATTAAAAATGCACTAAGCGTGGGAGATCAAGCGAAATGTTGACAGCGCACGGCGCGTAAGAGAACCCTTTCGGGCATGGCGAAGCCATTCATGACTAACAGTAATCCCATCAAAAGAAGTGCGGCAATTATAACACGAGTCAGTGTTTACAGAAGATCCAAGTCCAGATTTTCCACCAAGGAGGAGGCCACGTCCCTAACTTCATCAAGAAGAGCGGCAACTTGATCGTCGTCGACGGAACAGGCAAAGCCCTCCTTGACGGCCTCCAGCTCCACTCTGGGATAGAGCGACTTCACGATAGCTAATGCTTGGCTAGCGCTGGTGGTCGTCGTCTCCCGAATGTGAGCCCTGAGCTTTTCGGGACCCACTGATAGCCAAGAGAGGGCTTCATCCTCATTGCTCGGCTCGGCTCCTCTAGGGCTCAAGAGTTTGGCTATTTCTTTGACGGAGTCGTGGTATTTATCGCGAAGCTCGTGGGCAGTCTTGATCTCCCCATTGAGGACATCGAATTGCGCCTGCGACTTTCTCCTGTTCTCTGCAAACCAGTCGGATTGTCACTAGAGGCGTCACAAACGCAAGGGATGTAGCGCCGAGTTGGGATATGTATACCTTCCAGCTCCTGCGCCAGTTTATCGTTGGGAAGAATTTCCTTGAGGAGGGCGTCCCTCTGCTCGGAGCGTTCCCCCAGCTCCTGAAGAATTCTAGGAGGATGAAGAAGACATACCACTCGGCATGAGTAAGAAGAAGAAGAGCGCTTACCTGGATCAGCTGGGCGCCCCTGATGGCATTTTGGTAGAGCTCCTCCCTCACCTTCTCATCCCCCTCGCCGAAGGCCTTCCACCTATCCTCGTGGTGAAATAAAATCTGGATCGGAGGACTGGGGCGGGGCGCAAGCTGAGGGGGTTGTCGGGGAATCTCCTCCACGAGAGAGGAGAAGCAGGCAGCGGACTCGGCCATCGTCTTGGAGGTCGGCTGGGCACCCTGCGGGAGGAAGAGGGTCGCCTCGGCAAGGCAAGCGACTGCTTGCTCTAGGGCTGTTTTGTCACCACCCGGCGCAGCGGCCGTCGGCGGGGCCGTCCCCTCCTGGTTTGCGGCCTCCTCGGGTGCAACTTCCTGAAGTACGGCAGTCAGGACCTTCGTGGGAATGACCGCTCTCGGCGCCCTGATCGCCGAAAAAGAAGTCAAGCGCGCGCTAAGGAAGCAAGAACAAGAGATTGACAGGGGGACCAACCTGTCGGACCTCCTTATCCTGAATCCACGCCCTTTCTAAGTGGTCGAACCACTCGGGGAGGGGTCCGGTGTTGCTCGAGCCCGCGGAGGCCGGGGTGACGTCTTCTTAACGTACGGGCCCGCGGGGTCCTGGATAGTTGGGCCTCCGGTGGGGCGTTGTGGCGCCGGCACCCGCTCGACATCTCCCTCGGTTGAGGGCCCTTTCTTCTTCACGCTCGGTTCCTCAGATGAGGGATCGGCGGGCAGCTTCACCGCGGCGCTCTGGCATGGAGGAAAGCGAGGAAGGGGGGGTCTGAGGAAAAAGCAACGCGATCCTGCGAGGAACAGCAAGTGCGGAGTCAGTCAGCAGTCGGCCGGTGAACAACAACCAAACATCAATAAGCTTGAAGTACTCGCCTCAGGAGGGGGATTCGCCAGGCAGAAGGCCCTTGGAGTGCCCTGGGGAAGGATCGAGACATTCGGGGCCAGAAGATCGCTCATCCGAATGATGAGCGTATCTTGGTTGATATCCTCGGAGACCTCCTGCGTCGGGTCGTTCTCCCTATATTCATATCCCAGGAAGACTCGTTCCTTGATGGGTTGCACAAGGCGAATGAGCGAAGTTAGCAAGTATCCCGACGCCGGTCAGACCCGCCTCCTTCAGGTCGCAGATCAAGGCGAGGAGCTTGTTGACCTGCTCCATCTCATGGTCCGGAGGGACTGCGGTCCAAGAAGAAGAAGCCCTCAGGGGCTCCCCGGAGAAGGAAGGGAGGCAAGGATCAGGATTGGCACAATAGAACCATTACCGGTGCCAACCCTTGTTTGAAGTCCTGAAGGGAATGGCGAAATAAAGCTTCCTCATCCCATCTCTCAGCTGGAAGCCGGCTCCTCCAACCGCCTTAGGGGAGCTCCTTGTCGAGAAGGGCTTGAGGAGGAAAAGTTGACGGAAAAGATTAAAGTACGAGCGACTCCCAAGAAATGCCTCGCAAAGATGAATGAAGACGGCGATGTGGAGAATTGAGTTGGGATTCAAATGAACCAACTCGATGCCATAAAAATAAAGGAGCCCGCGGAAAAAAACGCTAGACGGAAGCCCAAACCCGAGCTGGAAGAAGGACTCGAAGACGACGATCTCCTCGGAGCGAGGGGTGGGATATGATTCACCCCAAGCCGGACGAGCGCCAATCAACATCGCTGGCGGCATAACTCCAAGGGTAACCATCGCGTCCAGGTGCGCCTCCGTCAGTGTTGATGGGACCCAATCATGGGTCGGAGGCGGCACGGGGGCGTCTTGGGAAGAAGGAATCGACATTCTCAGAAGGAATTGTCGGCGGCGCAAGGGAAAAAACGCGGCGGCGGCTAACCCTAGCAATGAAGCTTGCGAGGAAGGCGATGAACTTTTTGGAGTCGAAAAAGCAGGGGCGTGGTGTGCGAAGGAAGACTCAAGTCCTGCGCGGCGCCTCGAAACCATAAAGGGTGATGATGGATCTCGCTCGGAGTGGGGACCGCTCCTCCTCACACACGTCGCGACCAGGTCTGACAAAAGCACGCCCCACCTTGACCTGGCCAACTGAACACCACGACCGTGGTGGGCAGTAATCGCCAGGACAAAACCCAGTTTGGGATATGGTACACCCCACGTTGGGTCAATCGCCGGTTTCCGTCCTGAACGCGATCTGGGTGCCTTCCAAATGAAAAATTGAAACATCCTCCCGTAATATGCCCCATGTCAGGTCGTTCACTGGTTGCCGCAAGACGGAATTAGGTATTACGAGTGGGTTCAAATTAAGGACTCAGAGGGTATGCCCCGTGAGGGGCCAAGCTATGCACTGATATTGGGGGTGTTTGGGACAGCTCCAGCTCCACCAAAATCTGTAGAGTTGGTGGAGCAGGGTATTTCTAGCTCCAGAAATTTATGGAGCTGAAGCTGTAGGTACATTAAGAGTGTTTAGGTAAATCATCTTGTTTACATTTTAAACTAAAAATATAAACTTAATTCACTTTATTTTAGCCCATATATTTCAAATTTGAGCTGGAGCTCTCCCAAACAGGGCCATTATCAGGTATGGGTACCCCTCGGATAATCCAAGGTACGCTCCCTGTTGATTCGACTGCTGTACATGTACAGGTACCACTCGGCTAAAAGCCAAATAATGGTGCGCCCTATGACGGGCCAAGCTATGCACCAATATGATCAGGTATGGGCATCATTAAACTAATCCAAGCTACGCTCCTTGCTGAGCCGACTGTTGTACATATACAGGTACCACTCGACTAAAAGCCAAATAATGGTGCGTCCTATGACGGGCCAAGCTATGCACCGATATGATCGGGTATGGGCATCATTAAACTAATTCAAGGTACGCTCCCTACTGAGCCGACTGATGTACATATACAAGTACCACTCGGCTAAAAGTCAAATGATGGGGCACCCCATGACGAGCCAAGCTATGCTCCGATATGGTCGGGCATGAGCATCACTAAGTTAATCCAAGGTACCACTCGGCCGAAGGCCAACCCAAACGAGGATACACTCCAGGACTAGCCAACCGACAATCTCCCAATAAATTGGGTTGGATATCACTCGGAAGAGTAAGCACGGGGCCATTGAGTTCTTCACGACCTCCTTGCCGATAGCATAGCATTCGGCGGAGAAAGCCTGTCAAGAAGTCACGCCAGGGCTTGGAAACATCCAGCGAGCATCATGGTGGCCGAGAAGCAACCAAAGGACGGCAACTCGGTCGCGAAGCACTCGGGGCTACTGTGGAATACATGGATCCCAGGTATTTGCTTAATGGGCCGTCTGGATTATCCCAAGGGGATGGGCTAGGCCACCATGCGAAGAGGACCTTCGAAGGCCTCGGTAGTGCAGCAAAGAAGGGAAACACCGGGAGAAGGTGTCGATAGGATTAGGTGGGCAGCGCCTGCGCACCTGCAAAGGGCGGCTCTTCCCCTGCATGCTACTGTGCATGGTCGGCCAGCTACAGGATAGCCTCTCCTCTGCGTCCAACCACCCCTGCTATGCTTCAACAACCTCCACTACTGTACACAGGCAACCCTCCTCTGTTGTATAAAGAGGAAGGGAGCTTTGAGAGAGAAAAGAGAGAGAACTTGTAAAAAAGAACACACTCCCATACACCAAGAAACACCGAACACAGGACTAGGGTATTATCTCCATCGGAGAGCCCAAACCTGGATAAATCTCCTTGTATCTTGCTTAATTCGGGAACTGTTTAAATTCACACGACCCGATCTGCTTTCCTTCGGGCCCACCTGTCAGCTACAGTAGGCCCGAACTGCCTGACCCGCACTAAAATTCCACCCGTTTCAACTCAATTAATTTTAGTGAACCACTCACTATTTTGGCCATAATTCTGGTAGGCGTTACCCGTAGATCCGTAACTCTGATTGCCCTGTAAATTGGACCATAGCTTCCTTTCCTTATTCTCCACACAACACAATTTGAGTTTTTGCAATCCACCCTCCTCCCTTTGCAAGCCGTTCTTTCCGAACTCCGTCAAACTTTCAACGAGCTCTCTTGACCTCCATTCAGTCTCAAATTTTTTGTGGATCTTCCTCTCAGTGTCCTCTACATGGGATAAAAACAGATTTTGAAAATTCCCACCAGAGCACCGCCGACAACCCTTTCTTCTCTATGTCCGACAAGAGGTTTAATTTTTGGAATTTCATTATTCAAAAGGTCTGATCTCCTTTGTTTTAAGTCCGATTGAACTCATTTTTCTTCCTAAATTCATATAAAATCATAATATACCTATTTTTGCTAGTTTTATATTTTATTCTAATTTATTATGATTTTATTTGAATTTGGCTCTTTTCAAACGTACAAATTTCGGAGTGCCAGAAAAGTACCAAATTAACTACACAAATCTCTAGTGCTTCGTGCAAGGCAAGTTACACCCTTAATCATGTTGATCCTAGATTTTTGAACTATATTTTGATTTAAATTACTACATGCATAATTTTATCATTGTAATTTAAATCCTAGATTTAAATGTTAGTTACGTCCGATTTGTTTAAATTACATTTGAACTTGGATACGTATGCCATTGAAGCCTTAAGGAATACTTGTATATGATGATTATCAAATACTTAGACATGTTTAGATATGAAAGTAAGTCTTTTATGTGATTTTGAGTTGAACAAATAATTCTTTTAAAATGAAACAATTCCTTGGTATTGGTGTGCCATGGAATGCTTAAAAAGGTGATGTTGTTCAAAGCAAAAGTGAAAATGAGATTTAGACCGAGCAAGAAATGGTTGTGAGGTGGCTTCATCATGGTTCTGGGTTTGTGAAAAGTCTCACCTAGTTAGTTAAGGACCGCTCTATGTTTCGCTAAATGTAAAGTCTTACTATGCTACCACAAGTCTAGTATGGGATAGACCTGGCTATCTGTATTGCAACATTCTATGAACAGTCATACCATTTAGATGAAAGTGGTGTAAGAGTGAAGCTGCCACTCGGCACAAGAGGGGCTTCTGATTAGGGTGATCCTTTCAGCAGTGGAACCTTAGCGGACATAATTGCATGGATAGAGCTTTATAGGGGCCTTATCGTGATTTTCTCTGCCACACACCAAAGGAAGTGTTTATTTAGCAAAAGGAGATGATCATATCTTGTGGGTAAAGTTGTACAATCTCTGCAGAGTTAAAACTAATCAATTAGCCGCGTTCGCGGTCATGAGCATGCTTAGCAAGCCATTCACTGATTAGACTTTGACATTTCAAAAATCATTTCAGTTTTACTATATCAATTACGGCTTGAAAATATCCTATTATATTTGAAATATTGCTTTATACTCAAACTAACCTTATTATGCCTTTCTTTGTTATCCTTGCATTAACATTGTATTTCATATATGACTTGCGAGTACCTTTTATACCCACCTTGCATTATATGTTGTTTTTAGATGAGGAGCCTTTCTACACTAGTGAGGATCTCGATGACTAGGCTACTGCCCTAATAGATTGCATGTGACAGATTTGTTGGGTCCTACTACTTTCTTTGCTTTCCACTGCTAAACCATTAATATTGTAAAACTTTGATAATTAAATGAATAAAATTTCATATGATATGTTTTGGTATTAGCTTTGTTTACTATGTGTACTAGCTTTTTATGGACTAGTACAATATGCACAGTATTTCGGAAGTGTTTTCCGGGATCCAACGATATTGCTGTTTTTATTCGCATATACAATTCAGTTTGTTGAACGTGTTGCTACTTGCCATATAAACCATTGTTGGGCATCCCTTCTGATCCAGTTGCCTTTTTGTATTAATCTACTAACCAGGGTTTCCTTCCATTCCTCAAATAGTCAGTAAATTATGTTTTTGTCATGAAATCTTGGTTACCTAGCTGCTTGCATCAAGGATACTATTATATTAAAAGTAATGTGGGTTTGAAGCAAGTTTAAGTAGGTAATCATGCAAACCATAATATTCACCTTGACATTGGTAAATAGTTCTGAAACTGTTACTTCTAATGCATTGTATTGAATCGAGCATTGACAGTAATGCTTGGAACCATGTGAAAAGATTGAGTGAGCATCCTGCAGCAATCGTTGCTGAATCTCAATACCTACTATGCTTGTACGACCGCTTGGAATCTTGCTTTTACAATCCATTATTCGGAGTGGTGTATGTTGCTTTCCTTGCATATCTATCCTCTACTGGTGTAATCGCGAATCTGTGTTCTCTTGCTTTCTGTCTTATGACATGTTCATATCCTTGACTATTTGTTCTTGTTTTCAACCTCTCCAAATCATATTTTAGACCTTTACACTAAAGTTTTGTACTTGCATCTGTCATATTAACCCTTAACGAAACAATTTGTTGTGTCTGGTGACCCAGCATACTAATGTAGTCAGGGGCGAACCTACGTGCAGTTGTTGGGGTCGGCCGACCCCGATGACTATGTGGGAACCTTTTATACCTGCAATTTTCGGCCACAAGCGACCCCGGCAAAAAAAATACCTGACACCAACGCCCGACAGCCAGAAGCCATCAGAAGGCCAAAGTCTCCTGTGAAAAAATCGATTCGTCCCCATCCAGTGCTCAAACGCAAGCGGCTGCCCCTATTGGCCCTCGCGCAGTCGCACCGCGCATCCTGGCGGCGTCTGGCAACGGCGGCAAGGACGCAAGGAGGCGTCGTGGAGAGGTTCTCCGGTCTGGAACTTAGATGAGGTAATGCCAAATCCCTATTTTGCGATGATAGATAAAATTCCAACGCCAAATCCCCAACTTTGTGATTGACAAATAAAATTCCAATTTCCTCTGGCCTTGCATCTCGTCGACGAAGCCCTGTGCAACCTAGTACCTAATAAGTATCTTCCTCTTGATCAAGAAGTCCTCAGGGTATATGCTGCAGCTTAGGAAGCATTTCCTGAGGTGTTCCGGCAGGTCATCGATGCTCAGATTCAGTATGCTCTCTGCCTCCCCTATCCCAAGAAGGCCAAGATCGCTTCTGCTATTGTCCCACACAAGGCAGTCGCAGACGTTCTGCCATGCAAACTCAGTCCTATTTTTCAAGGCGAGGAGGTTGCCGATGGAGACGATCGCCATCGGCAGGCCGCCGCACCGCTCTACCAAATTGACGGCCAGATCCTCTAGGTGGCTTGGGCACTCCCGGGCGGACGCGTGCGGCGTGCCTGAAGGCCACACTGCAGAACAGCGTCCATGCCTCGCGCCACGGCAGCGGTTCTATTTCTTGATTATCATCTTGACTCCTTGAGGCATTAATTTATGTTGAGGTGTAGAGTAATTCAGTCATAGAGGTCTGATCAATTGACAGAAAGATGCGTTTGTCAGATTGTTTACGTTGTGCAGGACTGCAGTTTCTATAGGTTTCTCATTTTTTTATTTTTTCTCAAGTCTAAGTTGTGAGATCTTAGTTTCTTTTTTTTTATTTTTTCAGTTGTATCATATAATCAGAAGCAAACAGGACATTGTGCTTACATTTTAACAAGGAGCCTTTTTTCTATTCTTCATTCTAGCAAAATGCCAGGTATGGAAAATAGTGATATTTATTCATATGGGTGGTCGCTTGAATATTCAAGATTCTACTTTGGTGTTTAATTTTGTTGAATAATTTGATAGGCAATCAAAGCACTTTGAAGCAATTCTTGAAAAGGAAATTGCCCCTAGCCGGCGATAATGAAAATCATGATGAAAGCACATCAAGAAGAGATGGCAATGAGAATCCTGATTGTGGCATATCAAGAAGAGATGGTAGTGCATCAGTCACTAATCGCACTACTCATCTTTCTTCGCGGATCTCACGACTGGAGGTAAATTTTGATGAGCTTCCTATCGCCACTGCATCAGTGGAGAGGTGTTTTTCAGCAATGAAAATTGTGAAGACAGTTCTGCGAAATCGTATCGGCGATGAATTTATGAATGACTGTGTCACTAGCTTCGTAAAGCAAGAATTTCTTGATGCAATTTTAAATGATGATGTGATAGTTCGTTTTCAAAAGATGGATGACCGCAGCCGTAGGGTGCAATTATAAGAGGTAACCATTATTGTAAAGAATTTATTTTGGCACATTATGCTATTGCTAATTTGTGTACTTCGATATGCATGTTTGATTTTGGCAATATGTTATTATTATTAATTTTATCTCTATGTTGTGTATAGTATTAGATCATTATAAACTATAAGTTAGTGTTATGAGTATTTGTCGACCCCGGCGACAATTTATCCTAGATTCGCCCCTGAATGTAGTTCATTCAATTTAAATCAATTTATGGATGCGTGAGCTAGCTCCTGGCTATTCAACAATAGTAACATCCTTGTATAGTTAAATACGACTTCTGGACTATTTTGGACGTACTTACTACCAAATTTTATGTATATGTATTATGAAATGACTAATGAGCTATGAATATAACTGAAACTACTAATGTCTGGCGTGACAATTGACAAGAAGATCATCTTAAATCTTATCATCTTTTCTGTGTATATTTTTGGACAAGACTAGATGATCTGCCTTTCTACCATTTGATTGCAATGACCCAACAAACAGCAAAGCAAATCTTGTATTCTGACAACCCGAAATGTTGGTAGTAGTAGAATTTCCGGCTGTAGAGGTCTAACCTACAGTTCTACCATTTTAGCTAATATTTTTTTCCATGTGATGTCTGACATCTGGCGGGTGCAATCGGAGCAGATACGGACGAATAACGCTTGTACTGTATCCTATTTCATAGTTTTTTCTTGGAGTCAAAGTTGGACATGGATAGTATCGGATATCTATTTCTTGATTCCGTATTTGCTCCGTAAGCCTTCGATCGGTCGGTCAGACGGGAATTAGAGCATTGTGGTTTCGATTTGATCCATATGGGATCGCATACTACTGTTTGCAAGATGATGGATTGATTGCACTGTACAATTTATGGACATTAGCTCTGCTCTGGTTTGGATCAAGGCCCAGGCCTCTATCTGGGCTTGGACTAGGCCCAAGCTTCATTTTTTGGACCTGGACTGGATTGGATCAAAGAAACCAAATACTAAGGCTTGGACCAGGCTTCAGCCCGTTTGCAGCCCTTGCCGTGACGCGCGGCTACGCGTATAGCCGCCGCTACGGCCCATCAGGTACGCGACGTGACTTTGCTTTCTCGCGCCGCGTGCTGCTCACGACGGAGGACACGACATCCGGCCCTGTTTGTTTGGGCTTAGGCTTTTTAGCTTATGGCTTAAAGCCAGCTTTTTGGCTTAATGAGCTTATAAGCTATCAGCTTTTAAGCTAAGACAGACTGTTTGGCATCATGGCTTTTTGATGGAATGAATGCTATAGCTTATTGTTAAAAAGTCTAAATTATCCTTTAGTGCATGGAGGCATTCTTATGTACTAGCTACTAGCATTGCTTGCTTGCAGAACCATAAGTTAGACGATTTCAGGGAATGCTATCGATCATGCCATTAGACTATCGATCATGCTATTTCGTGGAATGCAAAGAAGATGCACCATTTCTATTGCACCAAATGCTAAATTTTAGTGTCAAGTATAAAGAATGAAAAAGGCTAGATTGATTACATAAAGAATTGACTTGCTCACTTTAATCATAAAATCACATATGCTTATATAGTTCATATAACTATGTATTAACTTCTTGTCTATACTCTTGCAACCATCGTGAATTAGCAATACTCTCGCGAAAGGCACACATGTCTCTATCATCCACCGCCGATACATTACCACCACTAACTCCTTCAAATGATCCAACTTGTGTAGTGTTAGGATCATAGTCTTAAATCATCATCACATCTCTCAAAAGTTCATCACGCAAAGCACTATCTCGGATGAAGTTGTGAAGAGCCATACAAGCAATAATAATTTGTGTTTGTTTCTCCATGTTGTAACTTGGCATAGCCAACAAGATTCGCCATTTCATTTTCAGCACGCCAAATGAACGCTCAATCACATTTCAAGGAGGAGTGAGCATGATTAAACACCTCGATTTGCCACTTGGTTGTCGACCTCGCCGAAATTCCGTAGATGATATTTTTGTCCCTTATAAGGAGCTAGATATCCCTTTCGATTGGGATATCCTGCATCAACAAGATAATATTTTCCTATACATGAAAAATAAAAGTGTTGATGATACAAACCAACAATATCGTTATATAAATTTATTTTATTTTGAAAGAAGAAAAGTACCGTCAGGAGGATGTGGAAACCGATTTGAATACTTGTCCAAAGTATTATTGAATATCCTTGTGTCATGTGTGAACTCCGCCATCCAAAGAACAACAAATGTGAACCTCATATCAAAGTCACATACCGCCATCACATTTTGAGATGTATATCCATGACGACTGTGTGGACAACTCGCTCATCTGGCCGCACAACAACAGTATATCGTGCCATCAATTGCCCCTATGCAATTGTTGAAATGAGGAAAGAATCTATTATCTCGAAGTCTTTGATGCACTGTTTGAAACTCTAGATCTCTAGGTTTAATAATATGTTCAGATAAACAATACAAACATTGCAAAACTTCATGGAACTTTCTATGGACTGTTTCACTTGACCTCTTGAAACGATTCATGACTTGTCTAATCGATCGAGGGCCACCAACCGGCCCACAAAAACATAGCCAAAGATTCGATAGAACTCATATCCCTACTTGATTTCAAGCCATATTTTGTGACCAATGTTTCATGCAATCTGTAAAATACCTCCTTACTCATTCTGAACATGTTGTAACAATCTCTTTCATCGCATAGTTGCTCCATAACCCACTCATACCCAGTCATGAGTGGTTGTCTCCTTTCTTTCTTATTTAAGTAAGTATCATAGTAGTGCATACCGACATAACCAGCTGCTACAATAAAATCTTGATATTGAAACTTTCTCTTTTTTCTATTCTGACCTTCACCTTCGCTAGAATCACTATCTGTTGTTGAAGCATCAATTTCACTAGACGAGCTCATCTACAAACAATTTAATTGATCATTAATGTAAAATTAATAGCACAACAATTTGTAAATAGCAAAAAATGATCACACATGAGAAGGTATTAATACTAGCACCCCTACGCTTTGCAAGGCCATTTGGTTTGTTGCCATAGTCATCAGTGGTATCCACATTAACGGCTGTAGCTTCAACACCATCCTCTGGAACGTCAACTTCAACAACATTATGGCCCGCCAGGACTCTCACCGATGGTGAAGTGTTGCCAGTGACATAAGCCTTCTCAAACATGACCTCCATCTCAGCTAGGTTCTCAGGGGGTCCATCACGAAAATGCTTATGTTTTGGATGATTCTAGAAAAGAATTAAAATGACAGTGGTTACCTTAAATTGAAATACGGTATTATGAAATAAAATAGATATATATTTATCAAATAGCTACCTTAATATGGTCATCCCACCAAGCATCAGATGCAGCTATAGTTCCTTTTTGAGAATCCCAACCTAGCCCAGTTGATTTTAGTTTCAGTTCATTCCACAAGCTGTATTCCTTCTTCAATGCTTCCCAATGGTTCTTGAGTTGCTTTCTATCATGCTTTTTTTCTGTCATTTGAAAGAACTTGTAGGTTCTTATAACCGGTGCTATTCAAACTTCCCAATGGTCTATTACCGGCCTCTACTTCCTCCTTACAAAACTTGCAAAATACCCTGTTATGGTATGCATCCCAATTTGCCTTGGAGATAGGAATCAGATCCATCTAGACAATATTGATTAAACTATTAGCATTGAAGCACAAGGTCACAGATATTACACAAGTAAATTATGTTAAAAATAGCATGCTGGCCGAAAATACAAAGGTAAACAACTATTTTCTATGTCCATAAGATATTAATGTCCAAACCAATCTATCAGGTTGATTGGACTATGCCTCCCCCCAATACAAGTATATGGAACCAAATGACAGCCAAAAGACCAATTGTTAAATTATCCTTAATAGCTTCTGAGTTTGATTTCTGTTACAGAGTGCATTTTCAACTTCATTTTTGTATGTATGTCGTCGACTGTCACTCTTTATAGTTTTTGGCTAAGCAAGTATTGACTGATGTGGTTATTTAATGGAAAAGAGTTGTCAGTGAAACTATTCCCATACATACTTTAATGACATACGCACTCTCACTAGAGCAGAGAAAAAAAAAAAGAATCATCGACTTCCACTTCTATTGCATGTGAGAGAGATGTCACAAATGTTTCCTTTCTTCGTTGGCACCTTAGTTATGGATCATGGTTGATTGTACCGATGCTAACCTCGGTCCTCACTAATGCTTAAGTTTTATTGCAATCATTGCTAATGGTTCCCTGATTGCACATGAAGAAAATTCATAATCGACCTTGAATGGTACATAAGTGTTCAGTATGCAGGACTTTCATACACTTTTGGTTCAGAATTCCCCTTACCTAAATGTGGGAGTGGGATCTTCTTTGTCCATAGGCTTTTGAATTTAGCCTCTAAAAAACACTGGGAATTTTACAGAAATTCTTGAAGCGATTGTATGTTTTCACTATTTTCATCACCCCAGCCCAAAAGTGGGAATCTCCTTGCAGACATTCTTTTTTAAGTTCTTCACCACCTCATGCTCAGCTTGTGACATGAAGAGGTTAATTCTTGAACTAATGAACTTTAGAAAAGTCCATGCAAACAATAGCGAAACCACAACCACGTTGATTCACCCACCCACCTACTCAGACATGCATATGTAGTGATTTACAAAAAAAAATATTTAATCGATCTAGATAGCGTAAGTACCAACACAGAGGTGAGAGTTTTTGACTGAAACATAATACCCAATTGTGCAGTACTAAACAAACATTCACATATGAATTTCGAAAGAGATCTGGAGCAAGGCACAAGGCACCTTTTTTATTTTATATTTGCTTCGTCAAGGAGCTTGGAGTCTCTAAAAGCAGTCTCGAATGCTGCAAGGAATTTTCTTATTTACTAGCACTCCAGGACAAAAGTTTGATTTGGATTCGATTGCTCACGGCGAAGAGTCGAGAACAAATCCAAGCAAGTAGTGCTTACCTGGTAAGGAGGAATCAACCAGCGGATCTCCACCCCCACGCCAATCCAAATTGGGAGGGAAAGGAGGAGGAGGAAAGAATTCACGCAGGTGCTTGCCGGTGGGAGATGGCCCGAGGCGCTGAATGAGGAGCCGAGGCGAAGGGCGGCGGCTCGTCACTAGGAGGCGGGCGCCGTCAAGAAACCCTAGTCGCGAGGAGTCGCGAGGGCGCAGATGTCGCTGGTCTCGGAGATCGGGGAGAAGAATAGCCAAAAAAAACAAAGAAATTTTCTTTATATATGGATGGCATTAGTGGGTAAATACGTTACAACTTCAATGGCAAATACAAATTCCAATCCGCAAAAGCCAAAAAAAGCCACCTCACATTGGCTTTTAGCTTATAGTTATATGGTGGCTTTTGGCTTTTTTTAAGCCTGACTTAAAAGCTATCTGTTTGTTTCAGCTTTTAGCTTTTTTAGTTTTAAGCCAGCAAAAAAGCCGAAACAAACAGGGCCATCTTCGTCGCGGGTGCTCCTCAAGGCTCTGCTCCACGAGCTGGCGAGGCGGCCGTCGTCGGCGTTCCGGCGCTGAGGGGTAGGCTGGGCGCAGGGCGACGCCACGCTCTGGTCGCTCTTCCCGTGCGGAGTGCTGAAGGCGCGAGGATTTCTTTCTTTCTTTCTTTTTTGGTATGTACAGGTTTTAATGGAAGAAATTGTATGTCGTCGCCCAGCACTAGTTAGGACAAAATTTGTAGCCACCTTATGTTTGGGAAATAATTTGCAACGGGATTTGCAAATTTTGCTGTGAGAAGTAGAATGTATGCAGTGTCATTATCATGGATAGCCACACGCCTACGTTGCTTTTGTTATGTAGTCCTAGAGGTGGGCCGGCCCGGCACGGGTCAATCGTGCTTCATGTCTGAACCGTATCAGGTCGCGATGGTCCATCGTGTCCGCCGTACCGTGCCGGGTCGGCCCGACTCACCTTCGGCGAGCCCAAGCACAGCTCATTTGCGTTTCGTGCTTGCTTCATACCGTACCGGCCCAGGCCCAGCCCATTTGCACTATTGTGATGAGAAGAAAGGAACTATAGACACATGGAGTGAAGACAGTGGACACAAATATTATAGAAAAAAGAACTAAAATTTATTTATTCTTAGAACGAAGGGGATGTGCTGAACACGAGCGAGAGAGTGAGGAAGAGAGGTAATGGAGATTGAGAGAGACAGATAAGCGAGGGAGAAATTGAGAGAGACGGGTGAGAGAGAGCTAACTCATCTCTCTCAGGTGTTGGCGGCGGTGTAGCGTTCATACTGTTGTGTAAGTCCATAACGCTCACACTCTGTGGGTCGGTGATATTTATACTAAGCTTCTTCCTCATGCCCTGGGTCATTGGGTCCGATACGACCCGTGCTACAATGTCGTGCAAGGCCGTGCTGCCCATCGTGCCTGGTTCTCGGGCCCAGCACGACCTGTGTTATAGTGTCGTGCCGGCCCGGTACGGCCCACTTCGTGTTGGGCCGGGATTCAGACTGTGCCGTGCCCACCGTATCTCAGGCCGACCCAAAAAAACTCGGCCCGAGTGCCCACCTCTATGTAATACTGCCCCGATTTCAAATCTAAGTCATTGTAGATTCACGTCGGTCAGACATTTTTAGCTTTTACCATTAATATGCAAAGAACTACTCCCTCCGGCCACAAAAAAAATGTTGTTTCGAGGTACGTGCGGTTAAACTTTGGCTATCAACACCTTTTTTAATTTTTCAGATCGAACACATGAAAATAATATGTATATATTTGTTTTGAATTTTTTTATAATAATATAATTTTATTAGGTTTTATGAATATATTATAATAGAAATCAGATATCAACATTACATTTCGAGGATCGTGTCAATGTACAAAACGATATTCTTTTGTGACTGAAGGAAGTATAAAGATTCACAACATGAAAATGGCATTATTAGATTTATCATGAAATATACTTTTATAATGTATAATTATATATTTTTTAAAAACATATTTCTATATAAATTGATGGTCAAAGTGTCACCTTAAAAACCGTGTCAATGTCCAAACTACATTTATTTGAACTAAGAGAGAATACCATTTTATATTTTGCTTCTGAAATGTAAACCAAAAGTAACGTGCATCACACTATCACTTCTTTCGTCCTGGTGAAAGCTGTTTATTAAGGAAGTGAAGAATCATAGTCACATAAATACCATGCTAGTGACAGTAACAACCTTCAAAGATTAGCACAGTTATGCCGGTAACATGGAAAACAACCTGTAGCTTTTTTTTAAAGAAAAAAGAAAAAGAAAACAAGCTGTAGCTTGTGGTTGTAATTTACTAGCATTCCTATCCCGGACATTGTTAATAGAAATGGGACAGGGTGAGGTTATCACTTTTCTAGCCTTCGCTATTTTGTCGTTGTTGTTTTCTTTTGTAAATTTAACCTCCTCCCGAGCGGAATTAAAAATCTAGTCCTCTCTCCACCACGAAGCATCCCCTCTGTGCTCGCCGGCCACGATAGGCCCTTCCGCGCTCCCCTACAGTAGGAGGCCGCCTTCTACGCCCACCCTTGCAGCTCCTCCCTGGAGCCGCACTCACCGGTTCCCGCGCTCCTCAATCGCGGTAGATGGCAGGTGTCGATTGCCACACTTTCTACAGTGAGGGAGAAGGCCAGATTTGTAATTCCGCTTGAGAGGACAGTTTTGCAGAAAAAACGAGGCAACAGAGGCTAAAGTGATCATTTCAAACAGGGTTTGTTTCTTCTACTCGTTCATGTGCAATTTTTAGCAGGGCTAGCACAATATGTTGTATGACTAGGATGAAGTCAAGAAACTAAAATTACTTAGCCATGTTATATGGAAATAAAAATATCCGTGACAAGCAATTCCAATTCTCACTCTGATTTGGGATATCCATTGCAGAAGGTACCCAATTAAGATAACTAAGATGACAAGCTTCTGAGTCAGATGAGACTTATGATTCGTTGGTTGGTTCGCAAGAAACTCTCAGGAGTTACCCATCAATATAAATGTGATATATGCATTTGAATGGATAATCTCATGATCTGTAACTGAATCAACAAACTCCTATGATCTGCTATGTTTCTTGATCCCTAGCATATAGTAAAAGGGGTATATGAGCAGAACAGGTGTTCAGCAAGTAGAAGTTTGGCTAGAATTTTCAACTATGAAGCAAAACACACACACACACACACGGCAACATATCCGGTGCAACCCCCCTCCGTGAAACCACCGTGCAACTGAACTAAAAAAAGTTTCAAAAAATTCTGAAAAAAATCATGGATGTACATCTCAACTTACCCCACCTACATATAAAATTTCATGATCAAATTCATCCTATACTAGCGGTTACAAAAAAACAAGCAGCAAAATGAATAGTGATGAACAGTAAAAATCACTGTTCATGCGAAATTTGTCTTTTGTAACTGCTAGTATAAGATGAATTTGATCATGAAATTTTATATGTAGGTGGGGTAAGTTGAGATGTACATCCATGATTTTTTTCAGAATTTTTTGAAACTTTTTTTAGTTCAGTTGTACGGTGGTTTCACCGGGAAGGGTGATTGCACAGAATATTTTTCCCACACACACACACAGCAACAGATCTAGTCGTTCTAGTCAAGTCAAATAAGAGTACCCTGCCGATCATGAAAAAAAGCAAGTAAAAGCATCTAGTCAGACATGAATAATACCATCAAATAAATAAATTGCAACTGATTTAAGATGGGAGAGAATTTTCTGATAGTACATGTTACCTTACAAGTAACAACTTACAAGCATATCAATCCGATCGATCTCATCGTCACAATGTCTTAGCTGGCAAATATGATAAGCCCAAAGTATAAGACTAGATTGACTTTAGGAAATGCGTGAGCGCATACCTTCTGATTTTTTTTTAAATGATGCTGAACTTTTAGTGTTAGAAAATCCATTTTAAAAAAGTTTTAGTAAAGCCAATTTATTGTCTACATTTAATCTCAACCGTCAATTTTTTTTATCAAGTAGCATGCACGATGCATGTACAAGCCATTTCGGCCAGGTGTGAAAAGTATCCCGTGCTATTATTGACTAAAGGCATTCAGGTTCTAATAGGCTGTTTCTGTAATGCTTATCTCCAAAAGTAATACATAAAAAAGGGTAATTTGCAACTATCCACTTTTCCTCAATCTTCATCATACACAAATCTTGCAGACTGCTATTGGTTGACAAACTGTGCTCCCAGTACATGCAACGAAACTAGCCCCTAGGTCTCGTGCTAATCCAAGCTACTGTGTAAATTGCAGGAAGCTACCCACCTTATGTTCGGCCCTTGCTCCCATTATCAGATAGCAAGGGTCTAAACTGAATTGAAATAAAGAGATGAAGACTGAAAGAAGTGCGAGAAGGAAAGTTGTGCAAGAATAATTCAGAGTTTTAGACAATGTTGCATGCCTCCCCATTCTCTCTCCATGCTTGAATAGCTCCTTGCACAACTTCCATGGCTGATCCTAGCATGATATGTGCAGCTCTGCAGCCTGTCTGTGGATTTATCAATAACACAGGGGTGCCTGCAGCTACTGCTAGACGTTTCTCGTCTTTTGTGTGCATCAAGCGCAACCAGAGAGCCCTTAAGAAAGCCATGGAGGATCTACAAGCTGTTGAGAAGGTGGTTCGAGAACAAGTTAACCTCGAGACCAACCCGCTCAACATGTGTGATCCTCGAGTCAATTTGTGGCTGAGAAGGGTCGATGTAGTCCTTGTCCTAGTTGATGCTATCGACCAACAGTGTGATCAAATGATGCAATACTCTTGCTTCTGTAGTTCTGCTCTAAGCCTTGGAAAACGGCATCATCTTGGCAAGCGTGTTCTCGAGATTCTGGAGGATCTTGGCAGGCTAATCGAGGAAGGGAACCAATTTAAGATATTTGGATACAAGCCTTTGCCAGACTTGGTTGAGGAGCGACCACGGACACAAGCCTTTGGCACCGAGCCTGTGCTGAAGGATCTCTGGGAATTTTTTAACAGCAGCAATGTGGGCATAATTGGAGTTTGGGGCCCAGGAGGTGTAGGAAAGACAACACTCCTCAACACCTTCAATAACGAACTCAAGGCATGGGGCAGGGATTACCAGGTGCGTAACTCTCTCCTCTTCTCTGTAATACAAAGATGCGCAGACCTCCCGTGGGGTTCTGGGGAAAAAAACTGTTTGGAAATTAGTCAACAACTCAATGCATGTATGTGAAAACTTCAGAGGCGCGTTTGGATGGTGGGAACGCCCTTAGCCTCTTGGCACGGGCGGCTGCATGTTTATATAGATGCAGGGAATATCCCCCTGCGTGGATTACAACCTTGACGTGAATATAGCTAGAGATAAGTTTGGTTACAACAAACTATAACAGCTTACTACTCCTTGATCTTATCTCTAACTAATTCACAACAGAACATAATATACATGTTACATTGTCTAACAGCCCCCCTCAATCATAACCGAGTGAGGTTAAGATTGTGTTTAAAATTTTCCAATTGTCTTACCGTCAAGGCTTTAGTGAAGCCGTCTGCTACTTGATCAGCTGAAGGAACAAAATCTATTTTCAACAGATTCTTTGCCACTCGTTCTCTGACAAAATGATAGTCAACTTCTATGTGTTTTGTTCTTGCATGAAACACTGGATTGGATGATAAATATCTTGCACCCATATTGTCACACCATAGTTTTGCCTGAGCAGGACTTTGCACACCAATTTCCTTGAGTAATGTCTGAATCCACATTATTTCAGCCGTTGCATTTGCTAAGGCCTTATACTCAGCTTCTGTACTTGATCTAGCCACAGTAGCCTGCTTCCTGGCACTCCAGGAGACCAAATTTGATCCTAGGAATATGGCAAAGCCTCCTGTAGATTTTCTATCATCAAAAGATCCTGCCCAATCAGCATCAGTAAATCCATTTACTAACATAGAGTTAGATTTGACAATCTTTAGACCGACTTTGGTATTCTGTTTCAGATACCGTACTATTCTTTTTACTGCTGTCCAATGCACCAGTGTAGGTGAGTGAAGAAATTGGCATACCTTGTTAACAGGGAATGCTATATCTGGCCTGGTAAGAGTTAAATATTGAAGAGCGCCTACAATGCTCCTGTACTGTGTAGCATCTTTCTCACCTAGTGGAGTTCCTTCATGAGCCGACAGTTTTTCACTTGTCGATAGCGGAGTGCTAACTGCCTTGCACTCAGCCATGTTAACTTTCTTTATTAAGTCTGAGGCATATTTATCTTGAGTTAAAACAATGCCATTGCTTATCTTGCTTACTTCTATACCCAAGAAGTAGTGTAGCTCACCCAAGTCTTTCAATGCAAACTCTTGTTTCAGATTTTTCAGTAGAGTACTTGTAGCTTCTTCTTTAGAGCTTGCAACCACTATGTCATCAACATAAATTAACACAAAGACTGTAACTTCACCTTTATTAAAGTAAAACAAAGAAGTATCGGCCTTTGAGGAACTAAAACCAAGGTCAAGAAGCTTTGAACTAAGCCGAGCATACCAGGCACGAGGTGCTTGTTTGAGACCATAAAGTGCCTCGTCTAACTTACAAACATAATTTGGCAGAGTTCTATCTTCAAAACCTGGAGGTTGCTTCATGTAAACCTCTTCTTCTAGTAACCCATGCAGAAAGGCGTTTTGAACATCAAGTTGTCTCAAGCTCCATCCTCTAGAAACTGCTATGGATAAGATGATTCTAATAGTAGCCATTTTTACTACTGGACTAAAGGTATCTTCATAGTCTATTCCATACCTTTGCTTGAACCCCTTTGCAACTAAGCGGGCTTTGTATCTGTCTAGACTGCCATCAGCTTTTCTTTTGATTTTATAGACCCATTTACAATCTATGACATTTCTGCCTTTTTGTGGTGGAACTAGATGCCAAGTTTTATTTTTTACTAGAGCATCATATTCTATGTCCATTGCATTTTTCCAATGAGTGCTGCCTAAAGCTTCAGCTAAATGTTGTGGTTCACCACTAGAAGTAAAGCATCCATATCGAACAGTACCATCAGAGTATACCTTTGGTTTTCTAACCCCAGCTTGCAACCGAGTTCTTGGACGAGGTTGATCTTCATATTGTACTGGAGTCACTGGAGAAGGACCTGGGGTTGATCGCTCGGCAGGAGAATCAGCAGCAGCCTGCCCTTGTGTCCATGCACTGCCACTGATGGGCGAAGCAGCTGCTGGAGATGATTGCGCGGCAGCCTGTCCTTGCGTCTGTGCGTCGTCAATGATAGGCGAAGCTGGCGGTGAAGTGAGAATTGCCCCCCGCATTGGCGATGTGGGAGCACCAGACGAACGCGAGGCAGGCTCGGTCGGTACGAGACTCGACCCTGAGCGCATACCACCCGATAAAGTTGCCGGAGCAGTGGGCGCAGAATGAGGCGGGAAAGCAGTACTCCCTGGAGGCGATCCCGAGGAAGCAACACGCAGAAGATCAGCGCCGGGAGCTGGGCCTGCCTCTGCTGGGGACACCGTTTCCTGCAAAATGCCTGGAACAGTATCTGACTCAAAAACATTAGCAACATCAGACATATGATCAACCACTGATTCATTCCCAGGAAGAGGTTGTTGTGAAGTGGGATGAAGGAGAAGAATTCCAGATTTGAGTCTAGATCCAGCATTGGAATGAAGTTTTGAGAACGGAAAGATTTCTTCATCAAAGACAACATCACGAGAGATATAAATCCTACCCGTGGAATGGTCTAGACACTTAAATCCTTTGTGTAAGCTGCTATAGCCAAGGAAGATGCATTGTTTTGATCGAAAAGCAAGTTTATGCTTGTTGTATGGTCGAAGATTAGGCCAACAAGCACAACCAAAGGTTCTCAAGGATTTGTAGTCTGGTTTTGTATGAAATAGGCGTTCTAGAGGAGATGAATAATTTATCGTCTTACTTGGAGTTCGGTTAATGAGGAACGTGGCAGCAAGGAAGGCTTCATCCCAAAATTTTAGTGGCATGTGTGCATGCGCTAAAAGAGAGAGACCAACTTCAACAATATGTCTGTGTTTGCGTTCAGCAGATCCATTTTGTTGATGTGCATGTGGGCAAGAAACACGGTGGGATATACCAATTTTGGTAAAAAGAGAGTGAAGTTTCTCGTACTCACCACCCCAATCGGTTTGCATGGATATAATTTTTCGATTAAACAAGCGCTCAACAAGGTTCTGAAATTCATGAAATTTCTGAAGAACTTCATGTTTAAATTTCAACAGATAGATCCATGTGAATTTGCTAAAATCATCTATGAAACTCACATAATATTTGTAGCGACCAACTGAATCTGATGCAGGACCCCAGACATCAGAAAATACAAGTTCCAGAGGATGATTAGACTTGCTAGTAGACTTGGGGTATGGCAACTGATGACTTTTTGCTTGCTGACAAGCATCACACACAGACTGTTTATTAGACTCTATGAAAGGAAGATTATGATTCCTAATGACTCTTTCTACGACAGGAATGGCAGGGTGGCCTAGACGACTGTGCCACCTATCAATGGAAACTTTGCTGACTCCGAAAGCATGCTTTGTGAATGTCGGAACAGGTAGAGGGTATAGGCCCTTGTGACAGGTCCCTCTAAGAAGAGTGCTCCTCGTGGCCCGATCCTTTATAAAAAAGAAATCAGGATGAAATTCAAGAAAAACATCATTATCACTGGCTAAACGATGAACAGAGATTAGATTCTTTGAAGTGGATGGAACATGCAGAATATTTTTAAGACTAAGATCACGATTATGGGTATGAATAGTGGATTGACCAATATGTTTAATGTGCATACCTGCACCGCTAGCGGTGTGAATCTGATCTGTACCATGGTACTTGTCACGAGTTGTCAGCTTCTCCAAATCTGCAGTAATATGATCAGTGGCGCCAGTGTCTGTATACCAATTTGTGTCGACGTTGTAGGAGTTGGTTGCAGCAGCAGCATGTCTTTCATCAGGCACATACTCTTCATCAAAACGATGCCAGCATTTGTCGGCAGTATGCCCTTCCTTGCGGCACACTTGACAGATGGGTCAATTGCTGTTGGAGTTGGCTCGTCCACTGAAGTTGCCGCGCGACGTGCTGCCTCCTCGACGCTGGAAGCCACCGCTGTAGACATTCTTGCCGTGACCACCACGACCACGTTCGGCGCTGTTGCGCCCAGTGCCTCGTCCGCGGCTGTGTCCTCCGCCACGCCCTCCTCGACTTGCAGCATTAGCCGAGGATCCAGAATTTCCTTGGAGAGCTGTGTGGGTCTCAAAAGCAAGAAGCTGTGAGTATAGCTCATTCACGGTGACAGGATCTGACCTTGTGATTAGCGCGGAGACAATGGGATTGAAGTCGTAGTCAAGGCCAGTAAGGATGTATTCCACCAGCTCTTCTTCTTCCAGGGCTCTTCCGGCGGCAGCCATCTCATCTCCTAAAGCCCGCATCTTCCCAACGTACTCCGCAACAGATTGAGTGCCCTTTTGTGCTGTTGCGAGGGCGAGGCGCGTGTTCACTGCACGCGCACGAGTCTGCGTCGAGAACATTGCCTCGAGCGCAGTCCATGCCGCTGTCGCCGTTGGCTTCATGGCGACCTGGGACATGATTTCCCGCGAGAGAGAGGAGAGGATGAACCCAAGGACCTGCTGATCCGTGGCATACCAGTCCTCATACGCAGGATTTCGGACTTTGCAATCCTTGCCGTCGACCCGGCCATCAATCATGACAACCGGTGCAGCAGTTTCTCCGGTGAGATGGCCCATTAGGCGCGATCCCCGGATGGCGGTGAGGACTTGAGCTCTCCATATGGCATGGTTGTTCTTGGACAGCTTTTCGCTGATGACGATGCCAACGAGTGGATTCCCAGCAGAGGAGAAAGACGCCATGGTAGATCTGAACAGGGATCCTTTAGTGCTCTGATACCATGAAAACTTCAGAGGCGCGTTTGGATGGTGGGAACGCCCTTAGCCTCTTGGCACGGGCGGCTGCATGTTTATATAGATGCAGGGAATATCCCCCTGCGTGGATTACAACCTTGACGTGAATATAGCTAGAGATAAGTTTGGTTACAACAAACTATAACAGCTTACTACTCCTTGATCTTATCTCTAACTAATTCACAACAGAACATAATATACATGTTACATTGTCTAACAGTATGAACATTTAGATGAGAATTTTTCTCTACTTCTAAGAGAAACTTGAAATGGCTGTAGTAACCCAAGTTCATGTACGCATTTGAACAGGCTTTACAGTAGATTTGAATTAATATAAATACAACACTTGCACTTCTACATATTTCCATGCATTATCATGAATATTTCAAACTTCAAGTATGAGTGTACAAAGAGCTGTTTGTCCAGAAGTGTTGGCAAGTGTATTTATTATATAAGAAAACCAATATTGCATTTCTCGCTTCACTAATTATATGTGTACATTTGACTACTTAAAAGAATACTGTGATTTCAAGTGATGGATACTATATATTATATATTTCTCCCGAATATTTCACAACCATATTTACTCCAGTTTTTGCAATATGATTAATTTCTATTTGTTCCTATGAATATGTATCTGTTGAAAATTATCTGGTTTTTCTCAAAATAGAAGGCAGTTGTCTAAAATAACATTTCAATAGATATCAGAAGAGAATTTTCACTGAAGTCTAAAACATGTTCCAGAAACATAGAATGTATACCACAAAATGTACAAAGTACAAAAATAAAACCATCCTTTCCCAGAGGCTACATACTTTAGTGTTGTTCTTTTCCAGAAATTTGGACAAGTGTATTTCTCTGATGTCACACAGAGTCACCAAAAAAAAAAAAAACTACTTCGCCAGACTGTGTGCATATTTCTGAAATTACTACCATTAATTGAGTGAAGTACAGAACATTTGCTCTTGCCCTGACAGATTTGAATCAAAAAAGGCAAAACAGCTCCATTTTCATATATTATTATATTCTCAAACATTTTCTCAATAAGCAATCTTTTAATCTATCCAATGTAAAAAACAAGTTCACTTGTAATGTAAACACGAAAGAGATTATAAGCATGACATTAGGTGGAAATAAATCCTATGAGACCTCCTTACCTTTAGACCCTTGTTTGGACCCCTTTCAAATCATGACATGTGGACATGCAAAGAGGTGGTTGATTTATTTTGTCATGTGTCATGAGATTGAAAGGGTCTAATATGGGCCTAAAAGTGACGGTCTCGTAGGATTTTCTTACGCATTAGGCAGCCCATTCTCTGTTTTTTTTGGGGGGTGGGGGGGGGGGGATTGAATTCAGAACTATTACTTTTCTACACTTGATTGATTGTTCATAAATCAAAGGATTAACTCCATGTAAATCCACAACTTACTATAACTTCATAAATTTAATTGGATCCTAATATATCTCTTGTTCCAAATTAACTTTGGTAGGTGGTAATCATGATTGAGGTGTCCAACTCTGGAACTCTAAATATAGCAGCCATCCAGCGCATGATTACAGACCGCCTTGGCTTGCCTTGGAATGACACAGAGACAGAGGAAACTCGTGCCAGGTTCTTGGCGAAAGCGCTGGGCAGAAAGAAATTTGTGATTTTGCTGGATGATGTCAGGAACAAATTCCAATTAGAAGATGTTGGGATTCCCACCCCAGATTCTGAGAGTAAAAGCAAGTTGATCCTCACCTCACGTTATGAGGATGTCTGCTATCAAATGGGAGCACACCAGAGTTTGATCAAGATGGAGTATCTAGAGAAGGAGTCAGCATGGGAGCTCTTCCAAAGTAATTTGAGCAATAATGCTATTGCAGCCATCGAGTCATCTGTCCCCAACAATGTTGTACGAGAGCATGCTGAAGCAATTGTCCAAAGTTGTGGTGGTCTGCCACTTGCACTCAAGGTAATAGGGAGGGCCGTGGCAGGACTAACAGAACCCAGGGATTGGAGCTTGGCAGTGCAAGCGACCAAGGATGACATCAAGGACTTGCATGGAGTCCCAGAAATGTTCCATAAACTGAAATACAGTTATGATAAATTGACAGAAAAGCAGCAGCAATGTTTCCTGTACTGCACCCTTTTCCCAGAATATGGATCAATTAGCAAAGATCAGCTTGTGGAATACTGGATGGCAGATGGGTTGATACCTCAGGATCCCAAGCAAGGCCACCGCATAATCCGTAGCCTGGTATCAGCATGTTTGTTGGAGAGTTGCAAATCTGACTCATCAGAGGTGAAAATGCACCACATAATTCGTCGTCTGGGGCTGTCCCTAGCAGGGCAGGAAAACATTATTGCAAAGGCTGGAATGAGTTTGAAGAAGGCACCATCACAGAGGGAGTGGCAAACAGCTAGAAGGATATCACTCATGTTCAATGACATAAGGGACCTTTCTGTCTCACCTGAATGCAAGAATCTTGTAACTTTGCTGGTTCAGAATAATCCTTACTTGGACAGGCTCAGTCAAACATTATTCCAATGCATGCATTCTTTAAGGGTTCTTGATCTTTCAAACACCAGCATTACAGCTCTTCCACTCTGTAGAACATTGGCCAAGCTTAAGTATCTCAATTTGTCCCACACATGCATTGAGAGGCTTCCTGAGGAGTTCTGGATGCTCAAAGAACTAAGACATCTAGATTTAAGTGTTACCAAGGCCCTCAAAGAGACATTTGACAATTGCTCCAAGCTACACAAGCTAAGGGTGCTAAACCTCTTCCGTAGCAACTATGGGATTCATGATGTCAATGATCTGAACATTGATTCCTTAAAGGAATTGGAGTTCCTTGGGATCACAATTTATGCCGAGGATGTGTTAAAGAAGCTGACCAAGACGCATCCTCTAGCAAAGTCAACACAGCGCCTTAGCCTCAAGCACTGCAAACAAATGCAGTCAATACAAATATCAGACTTCACCCATATGGAGCAACTTGGAGAGCTCTATGTTGAATCATGTGCTGACTTGAAACAGCTTATTGCTGGCTCGGACAAACGAAGAGCTTCTTGCCTGCAAGTCCTCACCCTCGCTGAACTTCCTGCCCTCCAAACTATTCTTATTGGATCTTCACCTCATCATTTTTGGAACCTCCAAGAAATAACAATCTCTCACTACCAAAAGTTGCAGGAAGTAACCTGGGTTCTGAAGCTGGAAGCACTTGAGAAGCTTTCTATTTGTTACTGCCATGAATTAGAACAGGTTGTTCAAGAAACAGTCAATGACATGGAAAACAATAATTGGGGAATTGAGCAGTGTAGTATTCAGAGATGTGGGAGAAAAAATGGTTTCTCTGAAGAACAGGAGATACATGGTATGGTAGAAGATGCATTGACTGAATATGTAAAGGGCTACCAGAACATGACCAACAGTGGACGGATCAATGGAAAAGTGCATCATGTTGACTTTCCAAAACTGAGATCCCTGGTGCTGACTGATCTACAGAAGCTGACAAAGATATGCAACCCAAGAGATTTCCCTTGTCTTGAGAGTATAAGGGTGGAGGGTTGCCCAAATCTGAGAACAATTCCATTGGGTCAAATGTATGACTGCCAGAGACTAAAGCAGATTTGTGGATCGTATGACTGGTGGGAAAGACTAGAGTGGAATGGCAAGGAGATAATGGAGAACAAGTATTTCATCCCCATCCAGGATCAAGGCTAGCACACGCATGAAACTATTTAAACAACATTATGGTGTTATCTTATTTTTATGATGTAAATACCAATCTGTGAATTTATTTATTAGATTCATATGTTCAGATTCATAAATAAGTGTCTTTTGTATAAGCTTATTTGTGTTCATAGAAACTTAGAAAATGTACAAACTATAAATGTTGTACATACAGACTGTACATGCATCTTTTTAGGGCAAACTGTGCATACATTGTATTAGCTTGCTGTACATACAAATTGTATATGATGTACATTTGATCAAATATCCAAGTATTGTTCTCTCATATTCATGTAGGTTTTCTTCCTATTTCAATTGAGCTCATTTACTATACCGTAAAATTTCAACTAGTACAGTGGCTCATACCTGATTGACTTTCCATCAATAGTAACATCTGTAGCCTGCAAGAGGGGTCCAAGTGCGCAGCTGCATTTCCTAAGTTTGCCACACCTCCTAGAATAGCAATGAAATATCAGTTTCCACCTTATTCTTTTGAACACGAAGTCAAAGGCTCAAAGCATAGACTGAAATCCTACCTAGAAGGAGACGATTGCTGTATACATAGGAACAGTACTGTCATTCAAGATCGAGTCCTACATACAACGCATGGCATCCTGCCATTCAGAACAAGAGGGATCGTTCAGGCATTTCGTCGAACATCTTGCAGACATGATGGAGATCAGTTGTCTTTTCGGAATCCTTCAGAAGAATGTTGCAGGAACCATAATCCACGACTAGTCCTCCAGCCTCCAGCTGGTCATCGCTCGGGCTTGCACTGGGAGCAGCAATTTGCCGAACAGGTAACGTGCATTGCTGCTTCGGATGCGCCTGCGGGAATGCAACAACCGCCTTGACTAGCAGATCACTTAGTAGTATTAGGAGATGCGATTCGTCGCACTGGATGGGCATGCATGGCAACACTCGGTCAAGCAGAATATATTCATGATTACAATTTCACTGCAACAGATCTAGATAGGAGATAACATAGATGATAAACAACAACGGAGGGCACCAAAAGGAACGATATTTATTCCTGCATCACAGTTTCCCCTTAAGAAGACATGCAAGGATTGCACTTACTTAAGTAACCCAGCAATGAACATCCCAGAGACAATGGAGAACGTCCACACCTGTGAGGTAATAATTATATGGTAACTATGGTTTCATTACCTGTTTGTGTAGATTTTGAGCTAAGCAAAATGGAATCATATGATGCACACGAACGTCTTCTCCAAGCCTAAAATAGCTAATAAGATCGACATTGACATGTGCTACACTACTGGCTGTATGAACAGAATTGGCTGCCAAGAGGTGATGAGTGCACAGCGCATTGCTGGAATAGTGCATGCTCTGGAAGGTTGGGACATGCATGAATGCGGAGATGATATAATGGACATCGAAAAGACATGGTCGGCGGCTATTAAGCATGGATTCATTCCTCTCACAAATGTTTGATTCTTCTGAATCCTGGCAGATGCCTATAAATGTTGCATGTTATTCAACAATGTTGCAAAGTTAGAGTTTCTGTGTTAAGGAGCATCGGATATGCTTATCGGTTCGCTAGCCTTATTGAGCAGAGTTTGCATTGTAATGTCCTAAAATGAAGAATAAACGGATAGAAAACCCTAAGTTACCCAGTTGCATTGTAATAGCTAAGTCACCCAATTGTGTTGTAACAGCTAAGTTACCCAGTTGCATTGTAATAGCTAAGTCATCCAGTGGTATGCATGTAATGTGTGAATAATTAACTTCCTTGCAGTATTAAGGTTCACTATGAAATTGTCAAATCATATATCAGTTATCTTTAGAGGCAAAATAATAATAATAATAATAATAATAATAATAATAATAATAATAATAATAATGTGCATGGACAGGAATTGAGGTAGGCGATTCATGCTAGAAATAGCTACAGAACCCTTTGCATTAGAACTCAAGGTAATCCAAGAACTCTACTGGTCCTTATATTTCCTTCAGATTTCTTGGTTCCTCTAAATTTGAGTAGTAAGTTTGTTCAATCTTAACATAATGGCCATCAAAAACTTACTTCTTGCTCACCTTCACAACTATTTTTTGTTTCTTTTTTCTAAAAAAACTCCACAAGTATTCATGTTAAGCTCGGTACTAAAATTCACTGAAAATATGTTTGGTTTCCTACAGCGACATATGAAAAGAGTACCTAACGATGGCATACCAACCTCATAGTTTCAAGGTATCGATCAATATAAGAGATCCATAGCAGCATACTAGTAGTACCTCCATTAATGTACAAAATTTGCAGAAATCTCCCGCATGAGCATAAATATCCACAGTGCTCTAACCTCCCAGATGCCTCACAGGTCCGTGAAGTCAACATAATTGGCGTCGTTATAATCAACGAGTTCATTTAGGCCAGCAATGCTAGGCAAAGAAATCACCGGGTAGCACACCAGAATGTGGACTAACTACATAGGGCTAGCCAAGCTTGGAACTTGCAAATAAAGCAGGCGAGAGAAGAGAATACCGAGGTGAGGTGAGAGCGAGGAGGCGGGATTAGTGAACCTGCAGCAAGTCCCGCTCTGGGTCGTTGGAGCATGACGAAGAAAAGGAGGGTGGCAACATGCGGCGGAGTCGACGAGGTGGAGGCCGATCGGTGGACCGTGGCAGGCCTGGCCCTGGAGGCGCTGCTAGTGGTGGCCGCATTGGCCTCGGCGGGGCGGGGGTGGAGGCGGGCGCCGGAGGTGAGGAACCGTCGGATCCGGAAGATGGCGGCAGCAAGCACCACCTCGCACCATCTGCCAGTGCTAATTCCACATCCACCGCCTGCATCCCAGTTACCGACGGCGGCGGCGCGAAGGCCCAGCTCGCCGCCGCCTTTGTATTCTCGCAGTTCGTCGGACGGGCCGTCGTGCTACACTGCCGCGGGTTAGTTCTCCCTCTTCGGTCTTTGCGGATTCGGAATCGTTTTATGCGCGGAGTAGCTGGTCGAGTTGTTGCGGCAACGAGACGGATTCAAAGCAAAATTCCGGTGATAGCCGTGCCGTTCCTGGCCGGATTCGAATTTCCATCACCTACTCGGATTAGCCGTGCCGTTCGGCGCCCTCTATAAGCATAGCCAGGAGCCTGCTGCTCGGCCAAGATTTATACCAGGTTTTGCTCCAATGGAGGCCTGTAGCGTAGCCAGGATAATGAGCTTGCGATGTCTAGCAATACACCCAAGAGATTTGTGCTCTCTAGTCTTGATGGCCTGTTTGGCATCGTTGGAAAATGGGAATGGACAAGGAAATTAAACGAGACTTCAATTCCCAGGGGGAGGTAGGGAATTGAATTCCCTACGTTTAAGTTGTAAACTCTCATTCCCTTCTCCAATTCCCATCAACCAATCAAAGGATTTTATAACTCATCTCTCTCAATTCCTATTCCCTGCCGTCAATTCCCTCCAACCAAACAGGCCATGAGAGTTTTGCCCGAGCTCCTAGCTCGTTCTCCCAGTTTGCTGAAGAAATTCCGAAAAGATGAACATGTTCAGCCACAATTGCCGCCGGAGCTGCCGCAGGATAACCTGATGGACATCTTTGCCCTCCTAGTCCTGGAGATCCCCGACCTCGTGCGTGCGGGATCTGTATGCTCCTCTGGCGCTCGCGTATACCGACCCTCTGTGACCATGGGCGAGATAAACGGCCCCAGACGCCGTGCCTCCTCTACACCTCTGAATCATTGGTGAGAACGTCGCTTGCCTCTCTGACCTCATGAGAAAAGAGGGTCTACAAGTTAACTCTCCGGATCCACCCATCCGTAGTAGACATGTGATTGGGTCCTCACATGGTGGTTGGTTCTCGCCGATGAGAGGTCCGAGTCGCACCTTGTCAATCCGATCACCGGTGAACAGATCGCTCTCCCATCGGTGATCACCATTGAGCACGTGAAGCCTATTTTTGACGCTGCAGGTGCAATTCGTAAGTACAAGCTCGCACGGTTCTGTAGAGATCATGAGCACCCGAGAACCTGCACTCTCCGTAGTCTGCGTGGCCACCTCTACTATAAGACATTTGTGTTTTCTGGTCCGTCCACAGGAAGCTACATTGTGGCGCTCATCCACAGTCCAGAAAATGAGCTTTCATTTGCAAGGGCAGGAGATTGTAAGTGGACCTGGCTGTCGTCGACCATAAAGTATGCAGAATGCATCTACATGAATGGTCTATTGTATGCATTGACGCTAACCGGAGGAATCCATGCGTTTGATCTCACTGGCCCCACCATCACAAGGAAGATAGTTATGGAACGCAAGAAGAACTATATTTATGAGCAGATGTATATTGTTAAGGCACCTTGGGGTGATGTGCTACAAGTTTGGAGGGAAGCAGAGACGTGGCTGCTGAGGATAATGAGGGGGATGCTCCACGTCGGGGTTCTTCGATGGACGCATATACTAGGAAAATCTTGTTATATAAAGTAGACATGGCAGCAAAAGAGCTTGTGGAAATAAATGACTTGCATGATCACTTGTTGTTTCTTGGGCATAACCAGTCACAGTGTCTCAGTGCTAAAGAATATCCGCAGTTGAAGGCAAATCATGTGTACTTCACGGATGATCAAGAATGTATTTCATCATTCAGGAATACCCGCCGCGATATGGGCATTTTCAACTTGGAAAATAACAGCTGTGAAGAAATTGTGTCCCCTAAGCTTTGGTGCAACTGGCCAGCTCCCATATGGATAACAGCCAATCTTACAATGATGAACAGGGGATTGAACTAATAGTTAACCATATAATAGTTATGTAGCTCTCTTCTGGGATGCTATGTTTGTTCTGTGACAAGATAATTTTATGTCTTAGATCAACAGAATTAAATGGGAACAAATCGGTACCCAATCTCAGAAGGCTTGTACCATTATGATTCAACAGTTGTATTTTAAATTTATTGGAGGATATTTTATTGTTTCCAAGTGTAAATTTCTGTTACATGTGTTCAATGTTACCCGTGCAATAATTTACAGATTTATCAGGACAGACCAAACAACAACATATGATTCAGGTAGGAAAGACCACCAATCAACATAGCCTCACAGAATCACACACACTTGTTGACGAGTGTAAATACACTTTTCTGAAAAGAATATGACAAGTGAAAATATTAAGAGAAATTAATCAGCATGTCAATTTTACAAGCCTGATTTGATAAAGCAACTGCTTCCTTCGTTATTTTTTTTCATCGCCTATCGCACAAGAAACAATACTCTCTGCGCCTCTACTTTCCGTAGGGATGACAAAGCCACTGACACTGGCCATGTGAATACTTTTGAGTAAATTTCATAAAACCCTAGTTTTACGGTCAATGTTGCACAAACCTCAGATAGTATGACTTATGTCACTTAACCTTATGTATTATAGCTATAACATTTCACAAAACCCCAACTGTCTTATACTTCTGGTCAACTACTCTATGACGATCTGACCTCTTACCTAGCTCTACTCACCTCATTACAATTACTCCTCCACAATCACGACCGCACACAATAATGATAAATTGTTCTCCCTGTTCAATGCCTTTGACCACATGACGGAGGACCTCGCACGCTACTACTTCCAGCAGCTCATATTCGCTGTGACTATAATACCTGAGGTTTTGTGAAATATTATAACCATAATATCTGAGGTTAAACGACACAAGCCACAATATCTAGGGTTTTGTGCAACAACGACCACAAAACATGTGTTTTTTTGAAATTTACGCTACTTTTTTTTATGGGAAAGCCATGTGAATACGTACTATTGTGATTAAACTGGTATAGTTAGCTAGTATCTACATACAGTGCTATAGATGTTCAAACATAAGGCAAAATGTCGAAGTCTTGCTTAACTTTCCACTACTGTCTTCCCTTCACAGACGTCACAAACAATGGAACCAAGACCTTCACAGTATGGGCACTTCACATCTTCACCGACCCACTCCAAAAACTGCATTTTAACGAGAAGTCAACAACAAAATGCATATTAGAGAAGAAAGAACAAAGCTTAATTTAATGGTGTAATGCATTTATCGTACCTGCGGCTCAATGTTTGGCTCACCTGTTCCATCACATTCTGCAGGAAGAAAGAAGGATCTTATCAATGGTCACAACATGGGAGATGGAGCACGGCAGCTCATTTATCAGTACATTGCAGAAGGTTCATAGAAACCAGGGACAATACAAAAGTCGAACACATAGTTATCACAGCGTCGCCTTAGTCATCCAGGTGGAAACATGTCAATTACCTTTGTGTATTCAGTAACAGAAGTTGAGCTCAACCAAGCAAAGAATTCAACGATTTCATCTGTTTTACAGGACCTCGAATCCAGGGTAACTGAGAAAACCTCAATATCTCTTTTGTCTGCGGAGATCCGCTAATTGCTCGGATCGACGGCGCCCGGCGGGCGGAGATCCGCTCGCGCGTGGCCGCGGCGTGCAAGGGCTGGGGCATCTTCCAGGTGGTCGACCACGGCGTGGATGCCGCACTGGTCGCCGACATGACACGGCTGGCGCGCGAGTTCTTCGCGCTGCCACCGGAGGATAAACTCCGGTTCGACATGTCCGGGGGCAAGAAGGGCGGCTTCATCGTCTCCAGCCACCTCCAGGTGCTGATTTCCCGGATGGACCGGGAAAGGATGCGAGGTATTATCTCTAGCTCCTTGAAGTCTCAAAGCATGATCTTCTCGCCCATGGATCTGACTGGCCGATCGCAATGCAATACCGATCGGCGGTGGGCTGGATCTATCTCTCAGGTGAGGGCGGCGGCTGTGGTGGTGGCCAGCGCTGGATCTGCAAATAAGGAGGCCGAGGCGGCTGGCTCTATGTTGGGCGGGTCGTGCGGATCGGGCAAAATCGGACGGTTTCTTCCAATTGGGGGGAGAGGGGAAGGATCTGGATGAGGCGACGCCATGGCGGTCGTGCTTGTTCCTTTCGGATGGCCTTCATTCCAAAATCTGTTTTGGATGAAAGGAGGTGCAATTCGCAGGGTGAGTTGGATAGTACAAGGTATCGTCTTTCTTCTTCAAATTTGGAGGGAGATTTTCGACCCCTGTTGCCGGAGGCAAATTCCAGTCCTCTTGCAGCAATGCTGCCTTTGTTCCTGAGTCCAATCTCGGCGAAGTGCAACCGGATATGCTGCATATTGGGCAATGATGCTTTAAGAATTTATTCAAAGTTTGATGGATGGATCAAGTCAGCGTGTTCTTTGCTCGGTTCCTGTTGTTTCGTCAGTTCCGGAATGTTACTTTGTCATTCATTCAATTTGAATGGTCTTTGGGCGGTTAATTTGGTGGCCTCTACTGCTGCTGGTGGCGATCGATTTCATGGTCGTAGCTATGGTGGTCAACTTCATTCTGCTCGTGGAGGTCTTCGTTCCCCAAGATTTGAAGGGCGTGGTCATGGATGGTATGGAGTCCGTGCTCGCGTTCAAGATTTTGAGGGCCGCACCGATTCAAATAGTCGCGGTGTTTTTGCTGGTGGCGCCCAGAGTGTTGGAAACCCTGGGGGCTTCCGGACTGCTTCTGCGGATAAGGTTTCTAATGATGTTATCGCTAAGCAATCCAATGAAAAGGGGGAGTGCTCTGCGATCCAGGATGGTAGTAATAAAGGCTACGTTCAGGGGAACATGTTGGATGCGGTTTTGGGCTCTATTGCAGTCTGAGAACAACAGGGAGACCATTCGACTGATTTGCAATGCATTGGAGGTTGTGGCGTTGGATATTTTTTTCAAGAATGGATGGAGCAACAATTATAGAATTTGCTTTTAATTTTACACTCTCTTTGTCTCTATTATTCAATAATGCTATGCGGATATAATATTTGTAAGAACTCGGCTGTGTGCAATTGCAGAGACCGGATTTTAATCTTTTATCTAAAAAAAGTCATCCAGGCGGCCAGAGGGGAATGACTGGGCCGGCCGCCTCGACTGGAAGGACTTAGGCGGTCGCATAGTCATCTGGGTGTCACGGCGGACGACTGCGTCACGACGGAAGGAGTGAGTCAGGCACCGAAAGGTTACTAGGGAACTCTGCGCCTCTGCCAGACCATCACCACCTCCGTCGCCTCCACCGCCGATGCTGCTAGCTCTAGACCTCATATGTGATCCTCCTTCCCAATCCCCCTCTAGTCCTCCTTCCCGATCCCCCGTCCCGACACCCTGTCCCGATTCGGCGAAGGCCTCTTGACGCCGCCACCTCTTGACCAGCAGCAGCAGTGGCGCTGGCGCATTACCAGCCTCTAGATCCGGAGCACAACAGCAGCAACATAGCAGCCTTTGCCCTCCAGATCCCCAAGCTTCTGTCGCCGCTGCTGCTACTGCTCTGTTGTTGCTCTGCCGCTACTTTGCTGCTGCTGCTCTGTTGCTTGTTGCCGATGGCCCGATGCTGATGCTCTGCTGCTGCTGATGCTTGACGCTGTTGCTTGCTGCTACTGATGCTTGATGCTGCTGCTAGCCTGCTACTGCTGCATGATGATGCAGTTGCTGCTTGCTAGCTGCTACTGATGCTTGCTTACTGCTGCTCATCGTCTAATCATTGCCTAGACGTCCAGGCGCCTTGGGCTCGGTGCGCCTAGTCGGACCGCCATGACAACTATGGTCAACATAGGTAGCCAATGGCAATGACTTATGGTACATCGAATATGAAACTGGGATTTATATAACATGGTAGAGTGAGATACACCGGAAATGATTCTAGTAAATACTATAGCTAGAATTTCAATTAGCTGAACTATATCTGATTGCCATTTGTGAAAGAGAATTTATGTTCACAAAAATCTAAACCGGTGATGTCTGTATATCATGTTTTGAAGGTTCTAGAGGATACGAAGTTACGAATTATACCATCTTCTCCCTGACAATGGCAAGTAAATCACGTACTTGTACACATTAGGGCAAGAAGCAGTGATTTTAGTATAGTACCTACGCACATGAGGCGGCCTTCACCTCGACAGGAGATGCACTTCTTTGTTGATGTAGTAGTAGCACTGCTGATTGGTTTATTCTTCTGTGTAAGCCTGGACGGATCTTCCCACCTGTTTTCACCAATTAAAAACACTCTGTGTTCGGACGCTGAGACGCCATTCTCTTTTACCACAGTTTGTTGAACCTCTGCGATTCCTTTTACAGCAGGAACAGCTGCTCCGTTTATGCCATCCTACAAGCAAATATAATCTCAGCTGTGTACATCAAGTGTCATGGTTACAGTGAAATACTGCTTCCAGCTTCTGCCTGTGCAGAGGGATGGACTGATAAGAGGCCTAGTACATTTGGAAGCAATTCTTACTTACTGCAGAAATAAGTGAACATTTCTAGTTTAGAATAGATATTTTGCTTTGGTGAAATTGAAAAATATTTCTTTGCCTGTCAGACAACTATGGAAAATCCCACCAACCAGATTAAGTCATTTTTCCAAAGATGATGATGATGCTGCATTGATTATCTACTAAATCCAAACTTACTTTCGTTTTCACCTCCTCTCCAATCTGTCCTGTAAATAACCTCTCAAGTAGCTCCGATGTCATCACTCCGTCCTCGGAAGTGCCTAATGTTGCCTGCAACAAGAAGTACATACACATATTCACACTGGCTTAGCAATTACTATATGGAATTATAAGTTTTAATCAATGAAGGAATAATGAGGCATTGACCTGCCACGTCTTCACAGCTCGTTCGGTGCCAGCTGAGAAGCTGGAGAACTCCATGTCTTCTTCACCCGAATAGTAGCCAAGCTTCTCCAAAGCTACCTGCATGATGCACAATGTACTTGGATTAATAACACATTACACAACTATGACAATTTTTTTTTTTTTGCTTTTTTAGCCCCATAGGAACGTTTTTTTTTTCCATATATAGCCCCCTTTGAAATCATTTACAATTTAGCCCTCTAGTCACCTTCCATGCTCGGGGAGACCCTCCCACATTTGGAGAGCTTGGCAGGTCGACTGCCGTGCCAAGATTCCTGCCGAGCTCCCCTTCCTCAGTAGAAATCAAATCCGCTAATTAATCATCATACTACTTAATTAATCTCTTACTTAAATGGCTAACTAACCAAATTTCTTGTTTACACTCTTGATTAACATGTCCTTCTCGGTACCTGCCTGTCGTTCCTGCTGAGCTCGGGGAGCTCAGTAGCTTTTTGCCGAGCTTCCCTTGCTCAGCAGGTTCCTACCAAGCTCCCCTGGTGCATCAGGTGACTCATGTCGCCTGTCACACCTTCCGAGCTTACCAATAGAGGTTAGTTTCACAAGTTCGAATAAAAGAATGCTAAATTTGTCAAAAACGAATTTTGGGACTAGAAAAACGAGGACTTCAACTGTGACCGCCACAAAAGGCTTAGTGAGAAGTATAGCGCTAATCTGTAATATCTACATCAGTTCATAACCAGTTTCTGTCAATGTACAAGAGCTAATCGCAAAACATTGCAATATCGTACAACGAAATTGTGCGGCATGGAGCATTGCCATCAAGCATGCATATATTAACTCTGCAAAAGTTGTCGCTTTCTAACACACCACAAGTCCACACTAGGCACAGCCCAGCAAAGCTGGGAGTGTCCCAACTCCCAACTCGATTAGCTCAAACACACGTCATGCATCACGAATCCTAGCCAAAACGAGAGGTGCACGACAACGCTCACCTGCATCGCGCGCACGTCCTCCCCTTCGCTCCCCACCCTCAGCGTCCTCCTCCGGCCCCCGCCGCTCCCCGCCTCCGCCTTCGCCTTCCCCTCGACCACCACCACCTCCTTCCTCACCTCGACCTCCTTTACCATCGCCGGCCTAGGCGGCGGAGGCGGCGCTACGGGCACAGAGAGCGCTGGCCGAGGCCCTGGCGCTGCCACCTCGTCGACGTCCGCGAGGGGCGGCTCGAGCGCGCGGAGGCGGAGCCGCAGCACCGCTATCTCAGCGAGGAGGGCCTCGCGCTCGGTACGCCAGCGCGACTCCTCGCGGAGCCAGCGCTGCTCCTCCCGCAGCCAGCGCTGCTCCTCGCGGAGCCACCGCGCCTCCTCGCGCTCCTCCCACGACGACGACGCGGAGGACGAGGAGGCGGACCGGGCCGGGAGGAGGACGGCCGCGCGGCGCGGGGGAGGCCTGAGCCGCGGGCGGCGGAAGGAGGGGACGAGCGGCAGCAAGGTGGTGGTGCTGCTGATCATTGTCGGAGAGGCGGTGAGTTTGGGGAGTGGAGAAGTGGCGGGGAGTGAGGAGACGAACAGTGGATATTTCTGGGTCTCGGCGGGTGATATTTCCGGTGCGGTACCCTTTGCCGGCAACCGCAAGGTGCGGCGGCCGCGTGGCCATCCGTCGTCGCGCTCGTCCGGTCAGGCGGTCACACGCGGCCCGAGTAAAATCAAGTTTGGACCGGTTAGACTTAGGGCCTTGGTCGGTCAGTTGAGGGGAAAATACGATGAATGACACTCAATTCGTTCGCCTCGCTCAGAATGATATTAAATTGGGATGACGACATCTGAAACGACATCGCCATCCAATTCTCCCACCGGTGACATTCGCCTATTGAATTGACGGAAATGCCCTTGGTCAACATAGTGAGGATTTTATTTGGAGTTTTAAGCTTTTCTTTTTGGAAATAATTTTACGTAAATATTTACGTGAAATTCAAAATAATGAAATTCAAAATAATTCAAAATTACGTGAAATTCAAAATAATTTTTTACAGAAATAATACATGGTACATTTTGAATTTCAAAATTTTTTTGAATTTCGTGAATATTCAAAATAATTTTGAATTTCGTGCATAATACAAAATTATTTTGAATATTCACGAATAATACAAAATTTAGTGAATTTCGTGCATAATTGTGAATGTTCACGAATTTTGAATTTCGTGCATAATACAAAATATTCAAAAGAATTTCGTGCATAATACAAAATTATTTTGAATATTCACGAATAATACAAAATTTCGTGAATTTCGTGCATAATTGTGAATGTTCACGAATTTGTTGAATATTCTCGAATTTTGAATTTCGTGCATAATACAAAATATTCAAAAGAATTTCGTGCATAATACAAAAAAAATTTGAATTTCGTGAATATTCAAAATAATTTTGAATTTCGTGCATAATACAAAATTATTTTGAATATTCACGAATAATACAAAATTTCGTGAATTTCGTGCATAATTGTGAATGTTCATGAATTTGTTGAATATTCTCGAATTTTGAATTTCGTGCATAATACAAAATATTCAAAAGAATTTCGTGCATAATACAAAATTTTTTTGAATTTCGTGAATTTTCAAAATAATTTTGAATTTCGTGCATAATACAAAATTATTTTGAATATTCACGAATAATACAAAATTTCGTGAATATTCAAAATTATTTTGAATTTTGAATTTTGAGCAATAACAATAGAAATAATTTTGTATTATGCACGAAATTCAAAATTATTTTGAATATTCACGAAATTCAAAAATTTTAAAATTCACGAAATTCAAAATGTACCCTGTATTATTTCTGTAAAAAATTATTTTGAATTTCACGTAATTTTGAATTATTTTGAATTTCTGTAATTTTGAATTTCACGTAAATATTTCGTAAAAATTATTTCCAAAAAAAGCTTAAAACTCCAAATAAAATCCTCACTATGTCGACTCAAGGGCATTTCCGTCAATTCAATAAGCGTAATGTCTTTGGAGGAGAAATTGGATGGCACTTGTCGCTTTCAGATCAAAGCGCCCTAATTTAATGTTATTCTGTGCGAGGCGAACGAATTGAGTGTCATTCATCGTATTTCCCCTCAGTTGAGTGTGTAGGCAGGCCATTTTTTTTTTAAGACGGCAGCTGCCGTAAATATATTAGACGAGGAGAAGAAGTACAATTACAAGAAGAGGATTACAGGGTGCGAAGGCCGCACCCAAAAGTTGTGGAAAGAGGAGGGAGAGAGAGAGGGGGGGAAGGCCATGACTAGAGACTCCCGAGTAGGCACTGAAGCTTCGACGCTCCTGCAGCAGCCCAGGAGATGGCGTTATCCTTGATTAGGCGCAGGATTTGATCATGGCTAGCCCATTCGTGGCGGAAGACTCTGTTGTTTCGCTCCTTCCACCAGTGCCAGCAGGTTAGGATAATGATAGATTTGAGTCCCTTCCTGTGGCCCGTGCAGGAGAGAATATGATGCATGCACCAGTGCTGGAGATCCGCCCCATGACTCCAGTGGTCCGGGTGGAGGGACGGCACACGAATCCAGTCCGCAACAGAGGCCCACAAGCGTCAAACTCCGTTACATTGAAGGAAAAGATGGGAAGCCGTCTCCAAATTCGACAAAGACATGAGGCGTAATATCGGTTGGCCAACCTCTAAGTTGAAGACGCTGCGCTGTCCAAATTCGGTTCTGCTGGGCAAGCCAGAAGAAAATTTTGATGCGTTGAGGCGCCCAAGCCGTCCAAATTGTGTGCTGAAAACTGCTCGGGATGCTTCCGCTGAATTGAAGATGGTACGCATCTCGAGCGGAGTAAGTCCCGCTTGAAGCGGGCAGCCAAGTGATTATGTCCTCCATGTGGGGTTGGAGAGGAACGGACTGAATGGCGGACCACAAGCGGATGAATTCGAAAAGAAGTGTCGGGTTGAGCTGGTGACGGATGTCGCGGATCCAGTTGTTATTTTGCAAGGCATTCTGCACCGTTCTTGCTTTGCGCCTGGCATGGCTGTAGAGCAGCGGCGCTATTTGGCAAGGCGCTCTTTCGTTTAGCCATCTAGATGTCCAGAAAGCAACCAGGCGGCCGTTTCCGATGGCGATAGAAGTGGCCGACAAGAAAAGCTGTTGGTCTGTTTGATCGCAGGGAAGAGCGAGGCCAGTCCAAGGTCTTTGCGGATTGGAATACTTGAGCCATAGCCAACGCAGCCTGAGCGCCCGCGCGAATCTGTCAAGATCGAGCACTCCGAGGCCACCGTATCTAAGAGGACGACAAACCTTAGCCCATTGCACCTTGCAGTTTCCACCGTGCACCGGCGCGTTGCCCGCCCATAGGAAACTGCGCCTCATCTTGTCGATGTCGGCCGTGAATTTCTTAGGTGTCTTTAATGCCGAGAGGACGTATATCGGGATAGAGGTGAGCACGGATTTGACAAGAGTGAGCCGCCCTCCAATGGTTAATTGCTTAGCCTGCCATCCTACCAGGCGTCGCGCGATCTTGTCCAGGATGGGCTGCAGGTGGACACGACGGAGCCTGCCAAGAGCAAGAGGCATACCCAAGTATTTGGTCGGGAAGTGAGCGATTTCACCCGAGAAAGGTTGAAGGATGTCCTGTAGGTTGATATTTTGGCATTGGATGGGAGCTATGGAGCTCTTTTGCATGTTGACACGGAGCCCAGACGCTTGTCCGAAACAATCCAAGATTGAGATAATGGCCTGAAGCTCCTCCTTAACCGGGTTGAGGAAAATTACGGCGTCATCAGCATAAAGAGAAAGGCGATGCGACGGTGCGCAGCCTCTCAGAGGCGACAGGATGCCATCCTCCGTAGCCTTGCAGAGCAGGTAGTGGAGGGAGTCAATAGCAAGGTCAAAAAGGAAAGGCGATAGGGGGTCGCCCTGCCGAAGACCTCGATGATGAAGGATCGAAGGCCCCGGGATTCCGTTTAGGAGCACCGAAGACGAGGAAGTCGCGAGGAGGCTGGACACCCAAAGACGCCATTGTGTGCCGAAACCCCGGGCTTGCAACAAGGCCAGCAGGTATTCCCAAGACACCGAGTCGAAAGCTTTGGAGATGTCAAGCTTCATCATGAGGACCGGCGTCCGCGTTTTGTTATAGTGGCGCGCGCGACTACGGACAGTTAAGAAGTTTTCCTGAATGCTGCGCCCTTTGATGAAAGCAGTTTGGGATGGCGATATGATAGCATCAATGTGAGAGGACAGGCGGTGGGCGAGCACCTTGGAGACGATCTTTGAAACTGAGTGGACGAGGCTAATAGGTCGGTAGTCACCCGGGGTGCCCACCCCATCCTTCTTAGGGACAAGAACAATTGAGGCGCAGTTTATGAGCGAGAAGCTGTTAACATGTCCGTTGTGTAGCGAGTGGAAGACTGCCATAACATCATTTTGAACCGTTTCCCAGCACTTTTTGTAGAAAGCCACCGTGAACCCATCCGGGCCAGGAGCCTTATCAGCTGGCAGCGATTGGACCGCCCGTAAAACCTCTTCCTCTGTGAAGTTAGCAAGAAGGTCATCCATTGGAACCACCGGAAGGTTGATATTGTTCCAGCGGATATCCTGCGAGGGGGCACATCTGGTTCCAAGGAGCAGTTTGAAGTGGTCAAAGAGGGTGCGTTCTTTATCCGAGTGAAGAGTGGCCGTACCCCAGGCAGCTTGAAGTGACGCGATGAAGTTTTTCCGCCGTCGACCGTTAGCTTTTAAGTGGAAGAAGCGAGTGTTGGCATCACCCTCCTTGAGCCAAGAGATCCTGGAGGCCTGTCTCTTCCTTGCCCTTTCAACGACGGCCAGACCAGTGACCCTAATTTTAAGAGCCCTACGAAGCAAGAGCTCTTGAGGAGATAACTGTCTGGATTCTTGGGCGACATCCAGTCTTAGGACGAGGGCATTGGCCATCTGAAATTGCAGAGAGGCATCACTAAAGAGGGATCTGCACCAAACACGAAGAGCCGATGCAGTTGCCCGCATGTTTTGCACAATCCGCTTGCAGGGGTCCGGATGAGGGTCTGGCGTGTTCCACGCATTCTGGACGACCTGGTGGAAACCCGGAACCCGAGTCCAGAAGCTTTCGAATTTGAAGGACTAAGATTTGCAGAAGCCGTTGTTACTTGCAAGGAGAAGCGGGCAGTGGTCCGACATTGAAGAAGCAAGAGCTTGCAGCAGGTGATTTGAGAAAAGCACATCCCATTCATGATTGCAGAAGGCGCGGTCAAGCTTCACCAGCGTGGGGTTTTGCCTGTCATTGCTCCAAGTGAAATTTCTATTTTGCAGAGGAATGTCACGTAGCGCACATCTGTCAATGACGACACGGAACCGTGACATGAGACGGTGATTGAGGTTAGAGTTGTTTTTGTCCCTTGCCTCGAAGATGAGGTTGAAGTCGCCAAGCAGGAGCCAAGGAGTTTGAGGAGCAGGAGAAGTGGAAACTAACTCCTCCAAGAAGGAAGCTTTGTCCTATTCAGCCGTAGGTCCATACACCGTAGTGAGCAAGAAGGTGGTTTCATCAGATAGGAGGGACACACTAGCCGAAAGAGAATAAGGCCGATCTGCAGAATTGTGGTCTGATCAACATTTTGAAGCTCGGACTCCTGCAAGCAAACAATCGCCGGGCGAATATTTTGCAAGGTTTGAAAAACAGTAGCCCGTCTGGCAGGGGCGTTTAGGCCACGAACATTCCAGGAGAGCACACAGCATTCAGATATAGCAAGAAACCAGACCACAGGAGGGCGCAGGTTGAAACATAATTGACAGGAAGAGATAGCAGACATGGAACCATGGTATTTCAGCAGGAGGTACATAACATCCAGGCATGACCGGAGGAGCAAATTGAAAGCTAGAAGCGTCTGGTGCAGGCACAAAAGAACCAGGCATGGACATATCAGTGCATAAATAGGGCGCAAGGACACCAGTCGGCGCAATGGCGATCTGCGTAACTGTGCAAGCAGACATTGGCACAGAAGACATTAGCAAAAGCAATAACAACAGTGAAAGGACAGGGGATGTCGCCTAGAGGGGGGGTGAATAGGCGAATAATAAATTTAAAACTAAATCACAGCGGAATAAAACAATCCCGAGGGTATCAGCCCGGACTATCCGAGCTTTTACTCCGGATACTCTGGTATGTCCGGACTATCCGGGGTTTTGTCCGGAGTCTCCGGATTAACCCCTTCGGTTTGGATTAAACTTCACCTATCCGGAGTCTCCGGGTTAAATGTCCGGATACTCCGGGTTGAGCACCTCGAGATGAGAATTTTTCTTTTTAATCTCTTCAATTTTTAATCAAACTACTTGAACACAAAAATTCTAAATACTACCAGGTACTTAGAACAAGTAGAGATCTAGCGGAAAGCTCAATAGAAAAGTAGATCGGGCAATTTCAATATTCAAAATCAAATATTAAAACAAGAGTAAGAGGCAAACTTGGAGACGATGATTTTTCACCGGTTCGGATCCTTGAGGATCCCACGTCTCTGTTGAGGCGGCTCGGTCACACTTGAGTCGGGTCTCTTTCAACCCTCTTACTCCGGTGTTGCACAAATGCACTCGCCGGTTTCAACTCCTTTGACGCTTGAGCCGGGTCTCTTTCAACCCTCTTCCTCCGGAGTTGCACAAATGCACTCGCCGGTCTTCACTTCTTTGATTCCTTCCCTCATGAGGCGGAATCCGCCTTCACAAACTTCCTACTACCAACCACACAAAGCTCCGGTGGCTCAGAGGCGACCTCCTAGCCGTCTAGGAGTCCTCAACCTCCAAGAGTAACAAATGTTCACGAAGAACAAGCTTGGAGATGAAATCAAGTGCTCAAACAACTCAAATCTCACTCAACCTAACACCTCACTCCTCAAAACCTTCCCAACCCTTCTCACAAAGGGGATCACTTAGATCTAAGGGTAGAAGGGTGTTTAGGGGGCTCAAGAACAAGAGGAGAACCCCTCAAAGCTGCAGAATAACGGCCACTTTTCAAATGGAGAAGAGAGGGCTTTAAATAGAGGTCCCCAAAAAACTAGCCGTTTGAATCTGCATAAACCCGGATACTCAGGACTATTTTACCCGAGTGTCCGGACTAAATGTCCGGATACTCGAATCACCCGGATACTCGGATTGACCTAACCGAGAGACCCAACCCGGATACTCCGGATGGACTCAGAAATTCGATTTAAAAAGAGCATAACTTTTGATTCGGACTCGATTTAAGTGATTTTGGACTCTATTGAAAGCTAAGAACAAGGGCTACACAACCAACAAGGTCTCACTACCCAAATCTCAAAGGATAAATCCAGATTTCACCAAGAATCCAAGAGAGACCTACATCTTTCACTTTAAGCACCACCAACACCACTCTCTCTCTAAATTTCACAAGGATGGATCACTTGAGCACTTGACACATCTAAAAGTCATTCAATGGAGCATCCCTCTTAATAGTACGGCAATCCTTAGACTCAAATTAAATCAAAGATAATACAAATCTAGAAATAATCACTTGCCGTCTTCTTTCTTAATGCCGGTGCATGAAGACCTTCACCATATAATTGATGACATCTTCGCCTTGTCCAACTTGACTCGATTCACCTCATGAGACTCTCATCCTATCGACCTTGACTTGATCATCCTCTCCGACGATCTCCACGCCAAGTCGATCTTGACTTAGTCCTCAACTCTTGGTGACACCGCCGTCTTGTTGACCTCGGCTTAACAATCATCCTTCAAGATACCTTGGTCATCATACACACACGGGACCTAATTCTTTCCAAACCACTCATGAAAGACATTAGTCCCAAAAGCTCAATAGATATAAATAAATTGATATTTGTAAGCAGTTGATTACCACAAGTGTTTCATATAAAGAAGCATAACATAAAAGGAAACACTTGACATAAGAAATACTCTCTACTAAGTGCATCATGATGAATATGTAATTGATCTATATGCACTAGAGAGATAATTGCCAATATGATGAGTCAATTAAATCGTGGCAAGGATCACAGTCTTTATTTAAATGAAACACATGATAGAATATACACGAATTGTACATGTGCAAATAATACTTGGAACAAGAGTAAATATGTGATCCAACTCTAGATTAAACTCCACTAGAAGAGGTGCATGAAAAGATACACAACAAAAACATGCATGCACCAAGTCAATTTATAGCAATGTGAAGTTTAACTCTAGTTATTACATGCATACTAAAAGCAAAGCACATAATGAACTCAAATGAACATATATGCACAAATAAATATGACATGAACCAATGTGCATATATACAATCAACATACTACTTGGAGTTCACTATGCATTTGCACAAAATGAATGCAATAACAAATATGGAAGGGATACCGAGATTGCATACCTTATCTTTGCTTAACCATCCACTTGATTTTCCTCTAAATAGATGAGACTAATACTCAACTTGGCAATGAACATGTTAGTCTCATAGCAATATAATCATATTAGAGGTTTGTCATTTGTTAAGCACTAAGTTAAGCATTTACACAATTACATAGATTGTCATTATATGTGTTTGTCATTATTCACCAAAATAACATTAGTGTCTAGATGCACTTTCAATCTCCCCCTTTTTGGTGATTTATGACAAACCTATTATCAATTTCCCTAAATGACAATATTAAGATATTTAACATTAAAACAAACATGAAGAAACAATAAGAGATCATTCTTACAATTTTTGTGAAAGCCGAAAGGGTTTTCGTGAAATCTGATCAATTTTTGTTTTTTTTTTATTTTTTAACTTTACGGTTTCTGACGATTTTCGAACATTTTTTAACTCGATATTTTCGATTTTCGAACAATTTTTCCAAAAACGGTTTTTGAGAACCTGAACCCTGAAACTAACCCCACCCTGCACCGCGGAAGAGATCGGGAGAGCGCTGTTCTACAGGCTCAGGCACCAACACGGCAACATCCAATGTAGAATACGTGACAGTATCTGGCTACCCAAGTACCTAGAGCAGCAGCCTACTACAACCACTTGATCGATCATCCATGTTATTTGTGACGTATGTTGCGTAACAGTAATACATGGTCTTTTCTTGCTTATAGCTTGCTAGGTACGTATCTGACTCAAAGGTGCAAGACGCGATATATACGAAAAGACGAAGAACAAGCCAGCAAGAACAACCGAGACTGCACTCTAACTTCGCCTGCAGAATCCTCCTAAGAAAACAGGTCGGGATATATGACTCGAAGAAAACACACACGTCGGATCGTTGTCGGATTGCGTTTCGCGTGCAGCTAAAATATTAGGAAGGTACTGACGTTGACGTAGTCGCTCGGCCCGATGACTCCAATCTAAATTAGCTAGCACGCGTCGTCCTCCGGGCTCCGGCTGCCTCTGTCCTCTAGTTGGATCGAAGTTGACGGCTCTCTCTACTTTGTCACCCTTGATTGTGGTAAAAAGAAGAAAAAAAAACAGAAGGGAAAAGGTTACGTGTAACGATTTTAAAATGGTCGGTGAATCTATCGGCGTCGGCTAGGTAAAATTTCAAAGATTACAGCGAAAAGAACCTGACATGACTGAACCATGGACAATTTTACACAGTGAAGAGGGTTCCTTCCCTCTTGTGTTGGTGCCAGATTTCCACGCGGTGATCCTCAGCTCTGCTGTTCAGGCTCAGGGTCCTTTCCATTCGAACCACGGGAAATTGGCGAGAAAATTTAAGTACGGTATAACCTAGATACCTAGGTGAAAAATCTTCCTAAACCAATCTAGAGGAGATGTACAAGTAACGAATTCTTGAACAGAGAAAACTACGGCTAATTGAATTGCTTGCTCTAGTTCTCAACCTCTGCAGATTCATTTCCAACATGCAAAATGACTTCTAGATGGAGAAAATTCTTCATCTACGTGCGAACCAGTGCATAGTTATCTAAAGCTGAATAATCAAAATATTATAATCCAGTTATCAGTTTCTTGTGATATTCTTAGGTTGTGTTTGTTTAGGCTGGTCTTTGGAGGAGAAGTTCTTTGGAATTTGGAATAAACTATTTGGCTCTTTGGAGAATTTGGATGAGGATGGCAATTTTTAAGTAAATAACAATTAAGTTGTAAGGGTACAGGAAGTGGGATTTTCGAAGCTCCAGGCAGCCCGAGAAGCATCGTTTTCCTTGCTTCTCTCGCGTAGTGCAAATTGGGCTGGAGCTTCTTCTCTCCGTCTGGCTAGAAAAATACGGTTTGTTTTGGCTTATGGCTTATAGAGGTCTAGAAGCCAAATAAGCTCAAGCTCAAGCCTAAACAAACACAGCCTTAATCTGGTAATCCACACAGCCCATCTGGATCGAGTTATGACCTGACCTGTCATGCCTAGACTTGGGAGATAGTACAAGAGAATTGAACTCCCTATCTAGCTATAGCCAGTGCGTAGCTTTGGGGATAGCTATGGATAGAGTTGGGCACTTGGCCGGGTATTTTCGGGCCGGCACATGGCACGGTGGGCACGACCCAACCCAAGGCTCGGCCCGCACTTGAATGGACCGTGCTAGCATGGCTGTCTGAGCTGTGCTGGACCTGCCAACAAGGCACGGTGGGTGGCACGGCCCGACCTGCTCGCGGCATGCCGGCCCGTGCAGTGCGTGGCCCACGCGGCTAGTGGCAAGGCACATGGTAGCGATCGTGGCACACAACCATGCGCAGTGGAGGGGAAGGTAGAGGGACGGACATACCTGGCGGAGGGGAAGGTGCTTGGGCCACCGACATGACCGCGATGCCGTGCTCGCCCGCCCGCCACTAAGGCGGAGGGGGAGAGGGGGGGTCAGAGTGGGTGAGGGCGAGGATGAGGGCAAGGCAAAACAAAGTCGAGGAGGAGGCCGAAAGCGGGGGATGAAGGTGGAGGGGGAGGTGGGGCAGAACAAGAGGGGGAGGCTGGGGCGAGGGAGGCGAAGAGGCGGCCATGAGGGTGAGGGAGATGGAGGGGGCGACCATGGGCGAAGGGGGAGGTCGGGGCGGAGGGGAAGGCTGAGCCGAAGGGGGAGGAGTAGGCTAGAGCAGAGGGGGAGGGAGGCGAGGAGGCAGCCATGGGGGCGGGAGATGGAGGGGGCGAAGGGCAAGGTGGCGATGTAGAGTGGGAGACGTGGGTAGGAGGATTCTAGGAGAGTAGCATGAAGAGGTGGGGGAGGGTTCAGGGAAGGTGAGGAGAATGGGGAGAAGAGAAAGAAAGAAAAGAAAGAAAGAAAGAAAGGAAGGAAGGAAAAAAAGAAAATGGGGAAGAAAAGAAGAAAAAAGAAAGGAAAGGAGGAGAAAAAAGAAAAGAAAACAAAAGAAAAGAAAAGGGAGAAAAAAAGGAAAGAAAAGGAGAGACGAAGAACAGAGGGAGTTGGAGCCTAGGGAGAGGCGGCGATGGTGAAGAGCAATCCAAAGGGAGGTGGAGATGTAGAGGGGGTGAGGAGGCGAGGGCATCAAGGGGACGAGCCAAGGCCTAGGGAGAGGGGAGAGGCGATGATGGTGAAGGGCAAGCCGGATGGAGGCGGAGCGAGCCGAAGGGAGGTGGAGAGGCGAAGGGGGCGAGAAGGCAAGGGCGTTGAGGACACGAGTCGAGGTGGAGGGCAAGAGAGAGGGCGAGAGAGAGCAGAGATATTGAGAGAGAGAGAGATCGACGACGAGAAAGACTGAGATAATGAGAGAGACAGCAAAATAAGGAGAGTGAGGGAGTCCGCCATTGATAGAAAGATCAAGAGATCGATCCTCATAAAGAGAAAGGGAAAGAGACGGGAGGAGGGAGAGAGAGACACAAATAAAGAGAAAGAGATTCGGAGGGGAGAGAAAAGTTAGTTCTTTTTCCCTAATAGTTGTGTCCACTATCTTAGCTCTGTGCGTCTTTGACTCCTTTCCTCTTGTTGCAATAGTGTAAATGGGTCAGGCTTAGGCCAGCACAATATGAAACCGGTACGAATCAAAAATGGGCCATGCCTAAGCTTACTGAAGGCGAGCTAGGCCAGCCGGGCCGTAGTGGCACAACACGGTTTAGGAAAGCGGACCTACACGGCATAATGCCCACATCTAGCTATGGAACATGGACCACATTTTGCTTGGGTGAAATCTAAGATGAAATAAATATAGGATTCCACATACAAACACATAGGACTATCTAGTACGATCGTGTTGCTTTCATTTCCTGAGTTTTTGGTTTTTCCCCCTCTTGGTCTGATTTTTATGCAACTTTAGTTCTGCCTGAACAAAATTGCAAATCTAGCCTCCTTTCCGACCATAGAAGGATCGAGAGACGATATGTCACCTACTGTAGTATGAGACTTCTATCACGGTATGGTAGATGCCTGTCGTGGTCGAAAAAGAGCCAGATTTGCAATTTTGTTAGGATAAAAACAAACTTGCAAAAAGAATTGAGCTAAGAGACAAAAGAAAAAAAAATTGCTTATTGATCTGTCATGCACATCCATTGTCCAGTTCTACTGTCGTGGTTGGAATTGTCCACCTGCGCGCGCGCGAGGGCTAGCTAGCTTTACGTACGGGGCATACCCCCGCGCGCGCCACCCTTCAAACTGTTTCATTCAAGGTAAACCGGCTACTTTCCTCTATATATAGCTCCATAGAGCTGAAAACGGACGAAGATGATCACATGAAGAAGGGTTTTCCTTTTTGCTGTTCTTTGCCTTGTGACGACGTACGTTGTGCATAGCCAAACTAGAGGAGGGGAAAGTGTAAGGTCACAACTAGCATCGCTGGCTTACAGAATGTCAGGCAAGATACGGCACAGCTTGCTCGCTGCTTCTCTCCTCTTGCTGCTCCCATGGGCTTCTGCAATCCAAAGGAGCGACTTCCCTGCGTCTTTCCTCTTCGGCACTGCCACTTCCTCGTATCAGGTCTCTCACTGATATCTCTTGCAGCACGTGTCTCGGCCTATCTAGCTGAAGATGTAGTCCTGACTGCTGAATTATTAGCGATGCTGCTCTCTTTCAGGATTCAGATGAGAAATAAGTGGAGAACACATCCTACCGTGAATTGTCTTTCTTATTTGTGCGTTGTTTGGGTTTAATCCAATATATAACATATGTAGTCCAAGAATGTTTCTATCTCATACTCCCTCCGTTCCAAAATATAAGATATATTAGAATTCAGAATGGTCAAATTACATAAATTTTGACCAAGAATTACTTAAATTATGTGCATGTTTAATTTACAAAAGATGTATCAATTGATTCATATTTCACTTATCTTTCAATTATTGTTGGATTCATAACAATTCATAATATATTTTAACAGAAATCAATGGTCAAAGTTTATTTCAAAATATTTTTTTGAATTCTAATACGTTCTATATTTTGGAACGGAGGGAGTAGTATACATTATTGGTTTTATTTCGTTTTCTTCCTTCCGAGCCTGCTTGGTACATGGTGAAGCAGTTGAGAAAGATTGCATACGCAAAAGTCGATATACCGTACGTACTAATCAGTTTTTCTTCTGTAGATTGAAGGTGCGTACCTAGAAGACAACAAAAACCTGAGCAACTGGGATGTGTTCACTCATGAACCAGGTAAATTCTCAGCTACTGACTCGAGAGTCGAGACTCGAGAGTCTCGTCATCATGTTGTCATGCTATGGATGAAGTCGTATTTGTACAATTGTACGTGATGCTCTACGGTATCAGTTCGCGGCGCTTCAAAAATACATACCAACTGCGCGTAATAATTTCAATTACCTACAGAGCTACACTGTGTATAAGTGTGTAAATGTAATGCTCCTACGTACACCAACGGCGAAAACTTGGTCGACGTTGCTCTGGGAAGTTGGCGGCCGCAGAAGATCCGGCCCATGAATCTCGGCCCACGCGAATAGAGGTGCTCCGCGCTTTGATCCGTCGGATGAGGATGGGACGGCCAACGGGGACTCTAGCGGGTCTATTCGAGTTGACGCGTCAAAGTTTTTTTTGGATGCGTCCCGGAAATCAAACAGAAGGATGGCGGAAGGAATTATAAGCTGAAGTGAGCGCTCAGAGAAGGACGCATGGATGATGATTCCGTGTATGTTCAGACGTTAATTACAAGTACTCAAGCAAGTAGGAAACGTTTGAACACGATTTCATTACGACGAACTGCAAGCGATACCCGAATTTCCTGCGGAGGTGCATCTAACTTCCGCTGCTAGGTGCAATTGCAGTCGAGAAACAAACCAACCCCACCTCCCACACACACACACAAAAAAAAAAAACAACAAGAAGAAGGAAATCAACAACAAACAGATTTAACTTGCGAACATATTTCAGGAAGGATCAAAGATGGAAGCAACGGAGACATCGCGGATGATCACTACCACCGCTACGAGGTGCGAATATTATTACATTCACGCAGTACTGAAAATTCCTTGGTTTAAAAAAAAGAGTACTCAAAATTTTCTCTGCACACTTAAAACGGGCCTCAATCTTTCTTCTTGACAGGATGACGTTGAGCTGATGCACTCTCTCGGCGTAAATGCCTATAGGTTCTCGATTTCATGGGCCAGAATTCTTCCAAGTGAGTTCTTTGCATAGTTTTTCTTTTTTTTTTTCAAATTGTCAAACCTGTGTCACCTCATCGTACGTTAACACAAAAGATGATGTGTTTGCTGAGGACAGATGGGAGATTCGGAAGAGTCAATCCATCAGGCATTGATTTCTACAACAAACTTATTGACTCCCTCCTGCTTAAAGGTATCAATTGTGACCATGTACTTCATTCGGATATTGTGACTCTTTTATTATGTTAGTTTTAATATAGACCGTCCATTCTTTTTCATTTAATATATTAGCTTAGCTAGCGTTTATTTATACTTCCTTCTGTATCATAGTAGTAGGAATCACCTCAACAAATCAATCGTCACATCTAATTTATACTATCACTATATACTACCAGTATAATTCATCGTAAAATCTTTCCCTTCCACACGCAGTCCTGCACTTTGCTATGTCCCCGCTGTTACATAATTTAGCATCTCAGAACTTTTTTGCTGGGGCAGGAATACAGCCATTTGTCACGCTGAGCCACTACGACGCTCCACAAGAGCTCGAAGACAGATACGGAGCTTGGCTCAATGCCGAGATACAGTAAGCCTGCTCTGTTAAGCATCATTAATTCGACAATTACCGTCGTGTGATATCCAAGTTCGTCCAGGACGAACTCAACAAAAATGTCCGTTCTTCCTTTTCCATGCAGGTATGATTTTGGGTACTTCGCGGACGTATGCTTCGACGCATTCGGTGACCGCGTGAAGTACTGGAGCACCTTCAACGAGCCGAACGTCGCCGTGCGAAAGGGCTACATGCTCGGCACCTTCCCCCCGAGCCGCTGCTCGCCGCCGTTTGGCACCTGCGCTCGCGGCAACTCTGACGCGGAGCCCTACGTCGCCACGCATAATGTGATACTGTCCCATGCCGCTGCTGTCGACATATACAAGAGAAAGTACCAGGTGATTAATTTATAGTCATCTGGCCAGGGTAACATCGACAATTTGGTTATGCAACTTGCCAGCTGAAGACGACGACTTCTTCTTATTCGCTGACACACCATTTTTGTTGCCCTTCATGCAGAGCAAGCAGAATGGCTTGATTGGCATTGTGATGTCCACAACTTGGTATGAGCCACTGAGGGACGTCCCCGAGGACCGGCTGGCGACTGAGCGAGCATTGGCGTTTGATGTTGCATGGTGGGAAACTACCCCGAACGAAATATTGCTATCGAAGTGATACCTTATTTGCATTGTTGCCCATTTGTGATATGAATTTACAGTGGACTTAACTTGCTCTCGTTTTTGCAGGTTTCTTGATCCATTAGTCTACGGTGATTACCCGCCAGAGATGCACCAGATTCTGGGCGGGAGGCTGCCGAGTTTCTCACCGGATGATCGAAGGAGGCTGCGTTACAAGCTGGACTTCATCGGGGTTAACCATTACACGACCCTGTACGCCAAGGACTGCATGTTTTCAGGGTGTCCACCGGGGCAGGAGACCCAGCACGCACTGGTGGCCATCACTGGAGAAAGAAACGGGCTTCCCATTGGAGCTCCGGTAAGTTCGTTGCGATGAGGAATGCTTGAAATGCCAATGAACTTGCGCAAAATTGCTCGATCGCACTGATTGATTCTGCGTGATGTACGTGCAGACAGCGATGCCCACGTTCTACGTGGTTCCTGACGGGATAGAGAAGATTGTCACCTACATCACGAAGAGATACAACAACCTGCCAATGTTCGTCACAGAAAATGGTACGGAAGCGCAGAATAGTTATTGAACTAGCATTACTGTTCGTTTTCTGTTTCCAGCTTCTAAGAAGATTCTGTTGCTCTCGAAATGCTTCAGGCTATGCACAAGGTGGAGATAGCTACGCTAATGTGGAGGATTGGCTCGACGACAGGGATAGGATAGACTATCTGGACGGCTATCTCACAAAAGTAGCCAAAGTTATCAGGTCAGTCACGTAGATATACCCTCTAGGTCGTCAGATTACATATCTTCAGTTTATCCGAAAGGAAAAATAAACATATATTTGCTCATATTAACTGTTGCAAATTAACAAACGGACCAATATTCCTTCTCTGCTAGGAATGGAGCTGATGTCCGTGGCTACTTCGTTTGGTCTCTGATTGACAATTTTGAGTGGCTCTTTGGATACACGCTCAGGTTTGGACTATACTACGTAGATTACAAAACACAGGAAAGGACCCCAAAGCTATCCGCGCAGTGGTACAAGGAATTCCTCCAGCATCTACATGAAGCTCAATAGAGAAAGCTTTCATTTGGAATTTCAAAGCTGCCAATTATAATGAACATAATGTTTTAATGCAGTGGTGTTACTGGAATCATTACCCCTGATAGCCACCTACATCCAATTTGCGTGCATGGCATCCTCTTTATGAACTATTTGATTAATGTAGTAAGATGTAAAACAAATATTATATATGTACATCCTGTAAAAAGCAGTATCCTCTAAATAAATTGTCATTTTTATATATTGCCTTCATTCTGTTCAAAACAACATTTTAGAATCTACGTGGATATGTTTAAAACTATCTAGATTGACCATATAAAAACTATATAACTAGATTTGTCGTTAAAATTAATTCCATACTATTATAAGTTATTTAATCTATATTAATAAATAATTATATAAATTAATAATCAAAGCTACGTTTTGGAGACTACAAAAAATCAACAACATCTTTTTGAAAATATTTAATAGGACAGTGGTTCATTTCATATAAGGGCATGCACAAATGCAGTTGCTTGAAGATGTACTTAGCGAAAGGAAAACAACCTTTTTTTTGCTATGTAGGAAAGATAAGGTGCTAATTTTTTTCCAGAAACATTAAGGAACGGTATTGCCGTTATCCCCAAACCCGACGGAATAGGTCTTCATCGTTTGAATAGCTCCTATCCCACCAATCCTAAAGCGTCCATTTCTGCACATTGGAGAGCGACCATCGTACCTCACCTCCTACCCCATTCCACCTGGCCATGATAGTGACCTCGCCGCCCACCATGACCTAATCCAAAGGCCCAAGCATGTGATCAGATCACATCCCCCACATCCCAGCTTCCCCACAAGCACCTCCCCTCCCCAACCATTCTCATCTCCTCTCTCCATCAAATCCAACACAACACCTCGCTTCCCTAACCCCCTCATCCCTCTCTCCCTCTCCCTGATTCAATTCAACACAACAACTGTCGGTGTTTCGTACAACTGGCAAGTAAATTTGTAAGTATAGGGGCCGCGCGTTCCCTCTCCTTGAATGGTTAGACTACGGGAGTCCAAGATGTATACTGGTTCGGGCCGAATATCCCTACGTCCAGTTTGTGGTGGTGGTTTTTATTGCTTAGGGTGCAGCGGACTACACGGGGTTACAAGCGAGGGCTAAGGACAGCCCTAAGCGCTCGTCGAGTGGGGGAGCTCGGGAGTGTTCGTCTTGGTCGGATGACGGACTCGATGCGAATGGGAACGTGAATCGGATTGGACTGAATCGAATTGAATCGAATGAAATCGAATGCCCATCCCGGAGGGCCCTGCCTCCCTTTCTATAGGCGGAGGGGGCAGGTTACACGGGAATTTAGAGAGAAAAGGTAGAGTACGCCACGCCGGAGTCCGGTCTTGGTCTTAGTGGTCGACAGAGTTCTGTCGCCCCACGTCTGGGTTGGTAGACACAACGGGTGGCGTTCCGCCGGGAAGGCGTGTACCTGCCCTTTGAGTGCTTGTAGGTGCTGACGTCGTTACGCTGTGCTCTAGTACCGCCTCGGGACGGAGCGTGTCTTTCCACTGCGCAGGACGGAGTGAAGGGACGGGTGCTTGACTTTGGCGGCCTCCTGGCCACCTTAGAAAGGAGCCACCTGCCCCACCGTGGGCGTCGTATCCATGGGGCAGGTGACCAGCTTGTGATCGACCAGCGACATGGCGGAGGTCACTGAGTTAGAGCTCGTTTAGGGATCCGACCTGAGGCCTGGTCGGAGCCTGCGGGGGCGTCCGACCCGTGGCCAGGTCGGACCGCCCCTGATGGGCATGATCGAGACCGAGGGCCCTTTGGGGCCCAATGAAGCCTTGGGCCAGAGCTGGGCCCAAGATGACCCATTTGGGGTTCCAGCCAATATTCAGTGATAATCTCATCTGTGAGGGATGGAGACTTTGGTGATACCCCCTTCAGCACTCTATGTCGCCGCCGATCTTGCCGCTATGTCCGTATGACTGAGAGATATACGATCTTAAAATAGATGTATACCTTACTGTGGGGTACCCCCGGTATAAGTATTCGTCAACAACTTATTCAGTGTGGGAGGCATGTTGACAATGTAGTAGACGAATATCCAAGTAGTGTGGTGGTGAACTTGGCCTAGCAAGGGCGGCATGCCCTAGCTTGTACGGCAACGAGTGAGAGGCAGCGTTTGGCAATGGGCTTGGCCTAGCACAGGCTTGTCATAGCTACAAGATGGAAAGTGAATATGCTCCATCCTCGTAGTGAAAGAAGAACCAAAAGAGTCTAGGAGAGTAGAATGGAGTAAGTAGTTAATATTTTCATTTCTTATTTTTTTGCATTTTGATTCATTGTGAAACTTGTTCGCTTTTCAGTTTTGTACTATTTTTTAAGCATGAACTCTCCTGAAACCTCCTGTAACTTGATTTCTTACTGTGTTCAACTTTTTTAAACTTGTTTAAAACTCTTTTGGAAGTTAGAAGTAGCCATTTTTCGAAATATGTGTAAAACTCAATGAAACTTCTATGCAGCATGTGTGGAGCTCGATGAAACATTTGTGGAAGTCTTTTAAATATATATGGAGCTTACTGAAACTTGCATGAAATATGTTGATACTTCTTTGAAACTTTATTAAATTTTAACTTAATCTTGTTTAAATCTTTTTGAAACATCCTTGATATTTTTAAATCTTGCAAAAACTTGACGAAACTTACTTGAAACTTCTGTGAAGCATGTGCAAAACTCAATAAACTTCAATAAATGAAGCATGTGTGGAACTCGATGAAACTTTTGTGAAACATGTGTGTAACTCTCTGAAGTTTGCATGAGACGTGCTGAAACTTCATTGGATTTCGGCTGAATCTTGTTGAAATCTTTTGAAACTTCATTGAAACACGATGAAACATCATTGAAACTTAAAACTTGCCAAAACATACATAATAAATGAAATTTGCTTAAACTTTTTTGAAACTTGCTGATTTACAAATAAACTTTACTTAAAACTTTACTAAAACATGGGTGAAACCTGCAAAATATAGACAAAATTCAATTGAAACTTGTGAACTACGGTGAAAGAAATTTAAGGTTTAACTGGTTGGATAACTGCTCTTAGTCATTTTATCTCAAGATTAGGAGAGCGTGGTTTGCTTTGCTTTAAGGTAATTAGAAAACATGATAAATTCCACTGGTCAGATGAAGCGAGCAAAACCTTTAATGACATAAAAATTTATTTGCAAAGCCTACCCACTCTGGTCTCACCCAACCTCAGGGAACCTTTGTTGGTGTATTTAGTAGCTTCAAATAATGTAGTCAGTGCTATGCTAATAGTTTAACAAGAGCAGGTTTAAAAACCTATTTATTACACCAGTGAAGTTTTACACGGACTTAAGGAGCAATACCCTCAGGTTCAAAAATTGCTTTACATCCTATTAATGGCTTCTAGGAAATTGAGACATTATTTTCAATCTTATCGGATTACAATACCATCTTTGATATCCATTTTGTAGCCCAAACTGCAATTAAATCCCAAATTTTAGTAGATTTTATCGCTAAATGGACAAATAGTGAGTCCTTTGAAAAAAGAGGATACAACTGATTCTCACCACTTGAAATTATACTTTAATGGTTCTCGAGAAATAAATGGCTCAAGGCTGGTATAGTATTGGTTACGCCTTAAGGCGACTAGTTAAAATATGCAATCCAACTACAATTCCCTGCTACTAATAATGTAGCAGAGTACGAAAGTCTTCTAGCTAAGCTCCAAGCAGCAAAATCCATTGGAGTCCGTCGGCTTCTAGCGGTCGGTGATTCGCAATTAGTCATAAACTAGGTTGGCAAGGAATATAGGATGTCCAATGAGATAATATCTCACTACCCAGATGAAGTGAAGAAATTGGAGAAATACTTTAGTCATTTCGAAGTCCAAATATACCATGAAAAGACAATATCTTAGCGGACCATTTATCACAACTGGGTTCCTCATGATCACTTGTTCCAGCAGGTGTGTTTCTTGAATATCTGTTTAAACCTTCCACAGACACATCCATAGAAAAATTCCCGACCAGTATAGAGGTTGGAATTCTCAAGCAGAATTCAGATTAGACTAAACTATTTAAAGCCTATCTAGAAAATGGGATTCTACCTGAAGATATTCATGACAAAGATAAATTAATTTGAAAGGCATGAATGTATAAAATTATCAACAATACTCTAATAGAAAGGGAACACATGGTATTCTCATGTGACGTATAACCCAGAAACAAAGAAAAACGTTGCTTAATGAGATACACGGGGGCTTGTGTGGAGCACATGCGTTATATAGAACACTGGTTGGTAAAGCTTTTCGACAATGTCATGCATTTTGTGAAAACTTGTAAGCAATGCCAATTTTATTCTCAACAAGTATATTTACCTGCTAATCAATTATAAATTATACCTTTGTCATGGCCATTTGTGACATGGGGAATTGATATAGTAGGTCCTTTAACATGAGCAACTAATAGATTCAAATTCCTATTTGTTACAATCAATACATTCACAAAATGTATTGAAGCCGAGCCTGTGGTCTCTATTACGGTGTAGGCAGTGAAGAAATTCTTTGTGAAGAACATAGTTACTAGATTTGGTGTACCTAGTAGGTTAATTATTGATAATGGATCATAATTCATTAGTGGTCTGTTTTAAGACTATTGTGATGAAATAGGTACAAAATTTGCTATGCTTCAGTTGCTCATTCTCAGAGTAACGGAGCAGTTGAAAGAGCTAATGGTCAAATTATATATGGTATAAAGAAAAGAGTGTTTGATCGTCTTACCAAACGCTCAAGGGCTTGGGTAGATGACCTCTACTGTGTACCCTAGGTCATACGAACAACGACTAGTAGGGCAACAGGAGAAATGCCTTTTCAACTGGTCTACGGAGCTGAAACCATGTTACCAAATGAGATTCATTTAGGTTATATATGGGTTTCTCTTTATGAATAGGTTAATCAAGACAACCAGTGCGAGGATATATCAATCTCTTAGAAGAAAAGCGAGATCGAGCACTTTTCAAGCCAGCATCCTATTTACAAGGCTTAATAAGATATTATAATAAAAGGGTTCAACCGAGAACACCAAATGTAGGAGGCTTGGTTCTAAGGCGTATCCAGAATCAGTCTAACTTTCATAAGTTATCTCCCAAGTGGGAAGGTCCCTTTACTGTAATATCAATTACACGACTAGGTTCTATTCGACTTGCTATGGAAGATGAAAGAATTCTGTCAAATACTTGGAACATCTAGCATATTCACAAGTTTTTGTGTAAATAAGTTTACTTTTACATATTTCATTTATATAAAGTATCGCTTTAGCATGTTGTATATCAAGATTGTTTCTATTCTAAAAATCCGCTAAGAATTCACAAAGTCATAATCTACCCGACCTCTCTATAAACAATATACGAGGTTGCTAGTTGGATTCTGAAATAACATCTAGTAGAGACTTTTTTGTAAGTCAGTACTCATTGCACGGAAACTCGTTAGAATGACTTTATGTCTAATCTGCTGCTGGTTAATACTAAATACTTCGTGAAAGAAATAGATCGTTAATTCTATAACTGTTTGTATTCTAAACATATTATTGGTCAGCACACAAATAGTTAGGGCTAGTGATATACTTAGAAAAATATGCACACAGAATAGACACAAGATAAAATATAACACAAAAAGAGATTTTTTTATTCATTTGAATAGATCATACATGTTGCTTGAATGTAATGTTTACATTATTCATGTACGTTTCAACAGCAGAAGCTACTTCTGCACGTTTCTTGTTAATCTCTTCTTGAGTAGTAAGCTCTAGGTCGGGTGTTAGTTTCTCCAACTCAACTACATCCTTGTAAAAGTGCCTTAACTTGATGAAGAGGATACCTACTTGGACAACAATTGAAGCTCGGAGTGCTGGCTTGATAATTTGTGCATTGTGGGGATTTGGTTTTGGATGATCTTCAACTAGTCATTCACCCCGCAACCAACTCATCAACTAACATATCAGGAGTTGTAAGTTTCACTTCTTTCCCCTTTAAATTAGTGGCAATTTTCTAAAGTTGTTTAAAAATAAAATTTAGAGTGATTTTCTTACCTCTCTGAACTGTGGCCAAATCCTTTATGAAGAGCTTTATTTTGTCAGTTAGATTGTTTATTTCATTCTTCATCATCAACCTTTACTCTTCAAACTTTATTCTCTCTTCTTCTCATTCAGAAAGTTGAAATTCTCTAGCCTTTATTCTATTCTTTAATTCTATAAAAGGTGAAATTAAAAGTTATTTTCAGTTTTTTCTAAAAAAATAAATTCAAAGTAGGTTGGGACAAGGTTCTTACTGGTTATTTCAGACTACTATGCCTAAAGAGTAATCTTGTACTCCTCGGAAAGCATTTGGACTTTGTCTTCATTTCTCTTGAAGGCCTCGTAGATTCTAATAGTCTTGTCTTCATGAAATTTGACCTTGTTATTAGCTTCAACAAGGTCAAATTTATTACCCTTGGTGGTGTTTTGAGCCACCAAGAGTTTCATCTCAAGTCCAATTATTTGTTTTTCCAATATGTTCCCAAATAGGTTAGTTAGGATAAAAACCCTTCAATAAACAAAAAGAAGTCATTCTTCGGATTTACCTTTTTGTTTTTTCTACTTCGGCTTTAGCCAAAATCTTTGCATGTCGACCTAGCAGGTCGAACAATTCTTTCAAATGTTGTAAAAAGCAAAACAACAAATGAATCAAAATAACCTTTCCTCTATATTCTTTAAAATAAAAAAGAGAATTAAATGAATACCTTTGCTCGCAAATCATCAAAAACTCGCTTGAAGTCCCCATGATCGGGATAAAAAGAGGAAGGTGCCAGTAGTGAAGCCACTAAATTAATGATTCAATGGTTATTGCCTTTACATGCACTACTTCCATCCCCTTCGCTTCACTGGTAAAAAATGACCGGTTTCTCTTTCTCCATAGCAGGGAGGTCTTCAGTCCCCCAACAGCAAAAGTCTCTTCGATAGCGGTGGTCGTCCCGACCACCTCAATTATCATCACAGGAGGAGGAGCAACCTCCTTCGTGGTCAGTGGAACTTAACAAACAAGTGGTTCACCACCAACAGTCAAGGGATTTTCACATTCGACGCTTGGTGGATTTACTTGCCTACTTGTCGAAGTATCTTTAGTTGGTACTAAGGCCTATTCCACACTAGTCACCGCTAGGGTGACCAGCGGGTTGGCCTCATTACCAATATGGGCAGTCACCTCTTGATCCATAGAAGAATCAGGACCAGTTGCCTAGAGGCTAAAAATGAACAATAAAAGCTCTCTTAGATTTTGAAAACAAATACTTAGGAATAAATAAACAAAAAAAAGAAAATTACATACATGCACTAAAGTCCTGAGTTTATATATCAGGATATTAGAGGAGGTGATGATGTCCCAACATCCAGGTCGGGAGGCTTCTTTTTCCTCCTTATAATCAGAGGAACATTATTCTTTGAATCCTCACTCTCACCCTAGACAAAAGGGGAATATCGGAAGATGTCTATATGGACGATCCTAATTATGGTTGAACCATTTTTTGTAGAGCACTTGGGATGAGATCCTTGTCTGCATCCCCACAGCAAATATAACCTCTTATCTTGTGCATGGGACCAGTCATGCGCACGCTTGGAACGCGTAGCACTTGATGGTACCAGGACTAGACTAGTGCTGGTCGGATAAGTACTAGCCCTGATAGTGGTTGAATCCACCTTCTTCATCTTCTTGGTCAGTGGAGACGAGGTTGAGAACTTAGACTGGTCAACAGCTCGATTCCAACCATGCATCTAAAAGAATAAGTTCAATTGTTAAGCATAAAAGACAATTAGTACAAAAATAACTAAAGAAATTTCTTGGTACTTACCATGATGCGTTCATTACTAAACTCATCAGTTTGTTCGATCGAAATTTGGATATTTACTGTCCAAGGCGACCAGTCGAACCGTCGATGAGAGACGTGCAACATATATGCGATTCTTGACCAGGTCTCTTCGACGGTCAGAACTAACAAGAGAAAATACCCATAGACATCAACAAAATTCTCTAATAGAAAAGAAAGAGGTTGATAATTAAGAATTTTCTTACCTTCAGGTTAGTCCTTAGTCGGATCCTAATCACCTTCCATCCTCCAAGCGAATCTAAACCACCTCTTCAGGGAGCTTATTTTGTGGTACAGAAAATCAAAGACGATCTTTTGCCCTATCAAGCATCCCTTCACTAATTTGCTGATGCTCTTGACGATGTCATTCTCCTCATCGGTGAGGACTAGCGAATCCTTCTCTCCCTTTACTTTGGTCATTGTCCTTCTCTCCCTTTGCTTTGGTCATTGGCTATATTGGGGCCACCTTCCTAGTAAATCGGATGTGGCTACCCTTCGAAATTTTCAAGTAAAACCACTCCTTCCGATAGTCATGCCACTTATCTTTGGTCGGGAGTGGGGGATACTGAGAAGCCATCTTATGTTGAAGCTTGAAATAAGCGCTCCTAGCTCTTACTATTCCTAGTGCACTGATAGAAATAGTGGAAAAGGCGAATTGGTGGGGAAATACCAAGAAAAGCTTCACAAAGATGTGAGAAAACACTCAAAATCAAAATAGAATTTGGGGGAATGTAGTGTAGTTCAATCTCGTAATAATCTAGCACGTTAGCCAAGAACTCACTCTCAAAGAGACGAAACCCTAACTTCACCATAACAGTGAAAAGGATGAGACGCCCCTCCTGAGGTGCTGGTTTCGTGTTCTCACCACTAGGGTCCTATCGCAGCATTCCGTGAGGAGGGATCAAACTCAAATCTTTGAGTTCCTTAATCCTCCCCTCGATAAGGATTGACTTATCTATGGCCATCAGTTTGGGGAAGCAGAAAGGGATTGAAGGCAAAAACTCAACAAGCACAATAGACTTAAGGAACGTATTTATGCGCTTAAGAACAATAAGGGCATGAGAAATCTAAGAGGATTTACCCACTTTATATAGCCTAATTTGTGTCAGTCTCTTTATATAGCCTAATTTGTGTCAGTTTTGGACACCTTTTCGGTTGAAAACTGCCTTTTTTAGTAATAAACAATAACTGACACCGAATTGTTGTTCTCAAACTTCCTTTTAGATTTTCAGGCTTTTCACCCTGTTTTCTTGATCACACTCTCCATCATAACTAATAGAAGAAGAAAAAAGGACGAAAGATGAAAAGCCTGAAGACCTAGGAGAAGGCTTGAAAATGACAAAGTTCAAAGAAATCAGGGATGTTATCCTCAAGCTTCTTTAGATGTTTTAACTTTTCATCATCTTTCCTTGATGATACTCTTTATATGCATTACACATTAAAGACGATCAGCATCAGTTCAGTTACCGAGACAAGTTCAAAGATTTTTCATTTATTAGCACTTAAACCAGTCAAATAATTAATGTATAACCCTATAAGGTTACAGAAGATGAAAAGCCTTGAGTGATAAACTCTTATTTCTCAAGACTTTGGGGGGTTAGCTGACGAGGATTAAAAACTTATCACTTATTTGGGCCCTCAAATTATTCATGATTATACTCTGTTAATAGGACTGCAATACATAAAGCCCATAATATGTAGAACGAAGTCCGCCCTTATCTGAACGGTTAAGTTTCCTCTCAGTTCAGTCAAGGTGGTCAAAACTTTGCTTCATACTGGTCGTCACTGACCAGTAAAATAGTCACTCCAACCAGTGAATTGGTCGGGAACTAGTAGTTAGCCCTACACATGTTTCCGTGCAAAGATTTATCTGACAGGTATGCATAAACTACCCGAAAGTTATCTCTGAAAAAAACATCATTTGGCGAGAAGATACTATTTGATGGAAAAACATCTCTCGGTTACATGAGGTCCTTTTAAAGAACAACTAAAGTCTCTTCAACCAGGATAAATAAGAGGCTGATCCACGCTATTAAAGGCATCAGGAATCTGGAACCCAATCAAGCATAGCATAGAAGATTTAATTCAAAATAGGCAATAGACATTTGAAAACATCTATTTTGTAATTTGTATACTCTGTAAGAACCTCTTGACAAATAAAGAAGCAATCCTCATTCTCCTCATTTCGTTTACCAGGAGCCTACAATTATATTTTCGTAAGTTCGATTAAGGGACCCCAGGTCTTGAACATCGATATTCCCTATATACCCTTAACAAATATTCATCTTTACGTCATATTCTCTACATGCATGCATTGAATATAATGCTTAGTAATAATAATTAAGGGTAATATAGTTATTTTCAATACCTTTTTGGTATATGTGCTAAAAAGAAATATGCCTTATAAACTTGGATAGAGAGTATATAATATAACCATATAAGCAACTACAAATAGGGGTGGGCATTCGGTTAATTCAATTTTTTCGGTTTTTGAATATTTTGATTTTTGGATTTTGCTAACCGAACCGAAACCAAACTAATCTAAAAACTGAACCGAATTAACAGAACCAAATCGGTTTGGTTAATTTGATCTTGGGTTTAACAGAATTTCCTAGGAACCTTACTATTAGCAATGTTCCCCCAGAATTTACTGTGTTTTGTCATTTATCAATTAGTATGATCAGACAACAAGGTCACCCTGCAGACTTGGTGATATCTGGATTGAAGTTTTTTTTTTTTTATCTTGAATCAAAATTGAAATGGAGAAACATAATTGATTGAAATTCACACAACCTGCTTATTCCAGTACGATGAAGACGTTGTTAGATGTGCACCAACCAGCCATTAATTTGGTTCGTGGCCACATGAGCTTCGAACTGACAAGGCCAAACAAGTGGTGCTCGTGCAGTGTTTTATTGTCCATCACCAGGTTCTGCTGTCTCTTCCCATCTTACTGTTGGAAACAAAAGGTGACCTGCGCAGACTTGACGATCACTCCAAGAATAACGCGACATCAAGATCGCAATCAAAGCGTGGCACTTGGTCATGACCCTATCCGGCGAGGTCGCGGCATTGGGTGGTTTGTTGACGGCTTGGCGCGGCCGCGACTTTTTGGAGCACGTTTGGCACGACGATTCAACGAAAACGCCGCACGTCACACGCGTCGCCGCACAGCTGCATCCCCCAGCCGGTTGGTGAATCCATGGCCACCAATCGGAGGACGGACCGGCCGGCGCCGTGTTCCCGCGCCCAAATGACCTGTCCACGGTTGCTTCCGTGAATTTCTCGTGCGGACGGTGTATTGTAGGAGGCTGGAGACGTCGATGGCTCGATTTCGGTGAAGCTGAGTTCGACATCACACCATTTGTGGTAGGATAATCTTCTGTCAGCTAGACTTTCTTCGATCTCATGCGCATCCACGCGACCACGCCCTTTCTGTCATCCCTAGTCTCGCGGTCCATGCCGTCTTCACGTTCGCCACGAGATTGTGACTCCCAACTACCACGCAAGAGCCTGGGGTTTGCTTGCCGCTCCGGCCAAGCGGCGCGGTCTCTATCCAGCGAGTCGCCACGAGCCATCGCATCGGCGTGTACAAAGATGCGCTGAGTCATCCGACCATGCGGTACGTTTATCTGCGTCGAGACAGACCGCTATTAAGGCTATTCCCAGTACATTGTATCTTGTCACAATATCCAAAAGTGCTATGTCATATGATATTATAGAAGATACAACTATCCCAATGCATAATATCATGAATTATTTCTTAGTCCCCACAAGATAATTAAATACTAGATGTGTATGAGGGGGATATATCCAGTGCAATCAGAGAAGTGGTGCAATCATCGTGCAATCCAACTAAGAAAAGTTTCAAAATTTTTTGAAAAAAATCATGGATGTACATCTCATCTTACCCATCTACATATAAAATTTCATGATCAAATTCGTCATATGCTAGAAGTTACAAAAAAGACAAATTTCTGACAAACTTGAAATTTGTCTTTTTTATTACTCTTAACATAGGACGAATTTGATCATGAAATTTTATATGTAGATGGGGTAAGATGAGATGTACATCCATGATTTTTTTCAGAATTTTTGAAACTTTTCTTAGTTGAATTGCACGTGATTGCACCACTTCGATCAGACCTGATATGCCCCATGTATGAGAGTATGAATTGTGGGCCACTTAGATGATTCAAGTTTCAATGTCTATGATTTCGTGTTTAAGTAGTATCTTTCTTAAGATACAGCTTTCTTCTCTCTCCTCTTAACTCTCTTGCCACATCATTAAAAATACTTATGTGGCATGTATTAAATGAGTATGTTGCCGTATACTGGGAATAGCCTAAGTGGGACCGGGAGTATGTGATGCGCGATGGGAGAGGGCGCGGAGGATCTCGTAACGGAAGAGGTTGCTTAGTTAGAGGCGCTTGGTGCCTTGAGCGAGGCGACGAGGCGGGGAGTATCGATCGACATGGCCGCCGCCACGGGCATTGCCGTGCTGGCGGCGCTGGCGGTCCTCGCGCCGGCCGCGCGCGGGCTCGACCGGGGCGAGTTCCCGCCCGGTTTCCTCTTCGGCGCCGCCGCGTCTGCTTACCAGGTGCGTGGAGCTTGCCTTTCCGCCTTTGCCGTCGTCCCTTTCCTCTTCGATCGTTTCCGGCGCACAGCTCGGTCGGAGGAGGGGGCGGACATTAATGGTGGTGCATGTCTTGACACATATCTACTCTGATTTCTGCCGCCAGATCGAGGGCGCGTACCTGGAGGACAACAAGGGCCTCAACAATTGGGATTTCTTCACCCACACACAGCGTAAACGATTTCTCCACACGACCCTGGCCCCCCGCTTATTCGTTCTCTTTCTCTGGTCTTACTGCTTAGGATAGAGCTGAAACTCTTGAGTGTTTCCTTCCTCCCTGCTCCGTGAATTGATTATGCGATATGCCGATAGCAATTCAACTTCATCAAAGTTGGGCTGTGATGTGCTAATTTGCCAAGATTGCTTGTTTACGGAAGGACACCATGAATTCCAATCACGCATCTGTATTACGTTACATAAGCCATTTCCTGTCACAGTGAATCTGGGAGTCTAAAAAAAATGCAGTTAACCTTGAAAGATTCAGTACTCTGTGAAATCCTTGAAAGATTCGGTGGTGTGTGATTCAGAGGCTGCACCCAAAAAAAAAAGAAAAAAGATTTAGAGGCCGGCATCCATTTCTTATCTTTGTTTCTTTCTTCGTTTCTTTGATGAACGGAGGGCCTCTTATCCTTTTTAAACAGAACGGAGTCCGGCAAACATTTCCTTGTCACTGATGCAGGGGCCGCAAATGCAGTCTTTTCTTCCATTTACTCTCTCAATTGTTAATAGTTGACGTTTCAGGATTTTGTACTTCAACAGATTCATGTGTAGAAATAATCAAATCTTTCTCCTCTATTAATTTACTTATTGATGTTAGACAGTGTATGATACTTTAATTCACAGTCATAAATAATATTAAAAATAACGAATGGTAAAGATATAAAGAAAAATACAGTTAAAAGCTATTAGAATGATATATATTTAGTAAGAAAGTTTAAACATTCTCACGTGCTACCCGGGGCTACCCAGCACACACCGCCAAAGACCCACCACTGGCATCAACTCGAGCTTGTCGGCTTTATCTTTCCACTGTGTGAGATGAGCCTTGCTGTCTACCTAAAACTGGAGCAGTTCACATGCATATGCGATCATGTATGTTGAAGTTAAATACGCTTCTCTCAAAAAAGATTTGATTGGTCACAGCTGGACGGATCAGGGATGGACGGAATGGGGACGTAGCTGATGACCACTACCATCGGTATACGGTACGAGATCAGTACTTATCAAACGAAACACACTAGTAAGTGCCATCTTAATTGATGCTGTCACCGTTCTGAGCAGGAAGATGTCGAGATCATCCATAGCTTGGGTGTCAACTCCTACAGATTCTCAATTTCATGGGCGAGAATCATACCAAGTATGCCAGGAACAATACATGTACTAAGTGTTTGCCTAAGTCACCGTTCAGGTCCTTAATTAGATGTCATCTAACCCTCGTAGGAGGCCGGCTTGGAGGTGTTAATTCAGCTGGAATAGCTTTCTACAACCGCCTGATTGATGCGCTCCTGCAGAAAGGTAGTCCTTCCGCAGCTCCCTCATGACCACCTCTGAAGTAAATTCCTTTCCTCTAGTCTAACAATAAGCAAGCTTATTACACGACGTGAAAATTTCCGATCAGGGATACAGCCATTTGTGACACTGAATCATTTCGATGTGCCGCAAGAACTGGAAACCCGGTACGGCAGCTGGTTGGGCGCTGGAATCCGGTACGTATAGCTCTGCAGCTCGCTCTGCCTCTAGCTAATGTTTAGCCAGAGTCTTGGTTGTGTTTAGCATGCGAGAAGCTTTTATTCAGGGAGGAGTTTGAGTACTACTCAGACGTCTGCTTCGAGGCGTTCGGCGATCGGGTCAAGTTCTGGACTACATTCAACGAGCCGAACCTGTTCACCAAGTTCCAGTACATGCTGGGCGCGTACCCTCCGAACCATTGCTCTGCGCCGTTTGGGAATTGCAACAGCGGGAACTCTCATCGGGAACCCTACGTGGCTGCACATAATATCTTGCTGTCCCATGCCGCTGCTGTTCGCAACTACAGGACGAATTATCAGGTACCCACACAACTTACTTGCTCTGTCCGTGACTAACATCCAGTCTTGGCACTCTGCTACTGGCCTGCTGTTTCTGTGGATCTCGAGATGCAGAGATGCCTTTGTCTTAGCTATTTTGGTGCTCGTGCATTAGGCAAAGCAAGGCGGCTCGATTGGTATCGTGATTGCAATCAAGTGGTATGAGCCACTGACGAATACCACGGAGGATATTCTGGCGGCACGACGTGCATTGTCATTCGAGGCTGAATGGTATGTCTTTTTTTTTTTTGGCCCCCGTAAATGCAAAATGCAATATCAAAATGGTTCGTACGTAGTATCAACTTTACCCAACTGGGCATGGTGGTAAGAATGATAACATGTGCAAGCATGCGTGCATGCGCACTGAGCTACAAGCAAGCAGGTTTTGCAATATCGATTTTTGATTTTTGAAAGATTTTTTATTTTCAATCATTGGCAAAAACCGGTTGAAAATCGGTGGAAGATCAGTAGAAATCGAAGAAGTTCGAAGTAAAAAATTTTGAACTCAGCGGTCAAACAAAATTGAAAAGAGTAAAAACCAACCAATTTTTTGACCATTTTCACCGATTGTTGACCAGTTTTGTTCGATTTTTTTACCAATTTTATTCATTTTCGGCACACTCAAGGAAAATTTGGGAAAAATTGCAAAAAAAAGATTAAATCCCAATTAATATATAAATACCTCAAAGAAATTTTAATAATTTTTAAATTCATTTAGTGCTTCTAGACAATCATAAACAACAATTAATGAAAAAGAAGAGCGCACTGCCAGATTTTTGTAGAAATTTACAAGCTTGATTGTGCTCTGAAATTTTTAATGGAATCATAAATAATGCCCAAATATCATGTATTAAAATTTTCATAAATATTAGACTTCAGTTACTGCCCCTATAAAATGAAAAACAGAAGAGCATATACAAAAATAGAAGCACTGTCAGAATTTTTAAAAAATACACAGGTCTGATCATCATCTAAACATTTTACATAATAATTATCATTGCCTTAGGACCTCAAAAAAATATTCAGAAATATTAGACTTCATTTAGTGCCCCTAGAAAATCAAAAACAAAAGAGTATATGTTTTGATAGAAGCACTGTCTGATTTTTAAAAAAAAATACATAGATTTGATAATAATCTAAAATTTTTACAAAATTATTATAATTATCTCAGGACATCACAAAAAAAATTCAAAAAATTTGACACATTTTCATAATTTTTCTGAATTTTTAGAATCATTAGAATTACCTTATGATCTCACACAAAAAATTTCAAAAAAAATTAACACATTTTCATAAATTTTCCAAATTTTTAAATTTAAATTCCACCGGTTTATTGAGCGGTTTCAGAGATCGAACCGCCGCGATACGATATTGTGAACCCTGGCTACAAGGAACATGAGGCTGCATGCAACAGTGATTCACGTACGGAATAGTAGAGCGTGAACTGCGATTAAAGATCGGGTTAGGCCTAACTTCGTATTTTCTTTGTAGCCATGCAGTGGAGATGGCCGTATACTAACATGTTTTGAGCATTTTGTTATATATAGTAACATTTTTGCAAGGTTGGAGGTGCCATTCTTTCTAAAAAATCTACAAATTGCCCTGTTGACCAGAAACAACTAGATTATCAAATGATCTTTCAAAATCAGTATCACATACAACTTTATTTTCTTTTGTATGAGAATTGATACAGAATTAGATCCTCAGTTACATAAGATTTTTCCACTATAAAGAACATGTTATACATTGAAATTATCTTTTTACTGTTAGTAATTTGGTACAACATTTTTTTGGTTGTTTCTTTCAGGTTTTTGGATCCTATATTCTTTGGTGATTATCCTAGAGAAATGCGAGAGGTCTTATCATCAAATTTACCAAATTTCACCTCAGAAGAGAAAAGGTTACTGCAAAACACGGTGGATTTCATCGGGATAAATCATTATACAGCAATTTACGCCAAGGATTGCATGTATTCTCCGTGCAACGTTGGTACTTACGAGGGGAATGCACTGGTCTTCGCTACAGGTGAAAGAGAGGGAGTACGGATTGGAAAACCAGTAAGAACTGCTTCTGTCATCGATCTTCTTAGTTCTTATATGATTTGTTTGGTTGTGTGATGTACCATCTATGATCAACCTTTGTAGACTGCATTCGACACTTACTTTGTTGTTCCAGAAGGCATGGAACGGACTGTCATGTATGTCAGTCAGAGATACAAGAACACGCCTATCTATATTACTGAGAACGGTGAGTGGCAACTGGCTAGGACATTGGAAATTGGAATGCCTTGCAGTAGACGCTTTGAAGATCATGTAATTAACAGGCCCTCCTAATGCCTTGCAGTAGACGCTTTGAAGATCATGTAATTAACAGGCCCTCCTAATTTTCTTCCGTCCTTAATGATCATGTGTTGTCGTATTTGTTTTCAGGTTACTCGCAGAAGGGCAATACCCGTATGGAAGACTTGATCAATGACGTCGAAAGAGTCAACTACCTACAGGGTTATCTCACATATCTCTCTTCAGCAATCAGGTGATGCGGAGCTATCTTCGATGTATTTACATCAGATGCGCAAAATGCATTTCGTTCTTCATGCACATTGCATACTGTTAGCATTTAAATTTGATAAGACATAATCGATTTGTTGAGTCAAAGATGAAATTAGATATTTTTGCCCCAACCAATATTTTTGCCTAATGTGCTATCGAAACTTAGAAACGGTTCTCCATCTCCTAGTTGAATGCCCCCAGGCTCGACTGTTGTGGTTGTCCATAGCGCAATGGGTTCGAGATTAATCACTCGGTAGGACACACCAAGCAGTCTGATTATCCTACAAATTTCGAGCAATGGAATCATGGCTAAATTGTCCAACGTCTCTTCAAAAGGTGTCAAAACCTTAGTTATCCCGACTTGTTGGAGTTGGTGGAAAGAGCGCAATAATAGAATCTTCGTCGTCGATGGGACTCATGAAGAAATCCTTCAATCGGTCAAGGATGAAGCTTTAACTGTCGTCGTTAGCGGTAAGCACCTTTCAAATCGCTAAACCGCCCTACTTAGCAATCGCTCTTTTCTTTTCTTCTTCTTTTTACGCTTGTAATCTTCGTCGCTTTCATTTGGTGCAAAGATCCGCACCTGTAATCATAAAACCTTGTTTTCTCCTTCCTTCTTAAATCTAAAAAGCTTGTCTTTTTTGAAAAAAAGAAATTAGATATTTTTGATCAATATCGGTTAAAAAGGGAAAAGATAAGTTATAGTTGGAATTATAGCCGATATGGAGTTCAATATAGAGAGTCTTAGCCGTTATCAGCTCAAAGAGTAATTTAGAGGCCGATACGCATTGTGGATTTTGAGTCGGCGAAGGATACGATCAGCCTAAGTGATATTGTTGATAGCAAGATTTAGGGCCTATTTAGGGGAGCTGTGTTTCAGTTTTGGGCCAAAAACTCCCCCAAACAGCATGGCTACAAAGCAGCTAGAAAGTTAAGCCACAGCAGAAGCACTCCAAAAAGCTGAAGCTGCTGAGGAGCTTTTCACATGTGGCTTCGCTTGACCACCTCCCACCTCGGTCCTTCTGCCTTCTCAACCTCCGCCACCCCGCCTCGCGCCTCCACGTCACCTCCCCACTCGGACGCCGATGTACTTCGCTATGTTGTTACCTCCCTACTCAGTTAGCCCCCAAAAGCTACAGGTGCAACAACCAGTTTGCCAAACATCATAACAAGAAAAGCCACAGCCTCCAGCTACAACTGCTTTGCAGCCCAGCAAACCAAAAACTGCTTTTTAGCCCAGCCGCAGCTCCTCCAAACAGGGCCGCAAATGTAGCCGATTTAGGAATATCGGGTTAAACATGGATAGTCTTAGCCGATATCGGCTCAGAGAGAAGTTTATACTTTGAAAGTTGAGGCCAATACGAATCATGTGTTTGCAAAAATTGGAGAATGATATGATCGGCCTAAATGCTATATAAGAGGTCAAGAGGTGAGAAGAAAAGGTGTCCAAAGCCAATCAATCAACTCGCATATACTTTTTACTTACTTTCTATCAACTAGGAGTAGCTTTTATAACTTAGAATCTTCTCTGTAATTTGATTTTGATCAATAAAATTGTGCATCACTGATTGTTGGTCATCTTCAATTACGCCGGTTATTCCAGGTATGTTTCCATATCGATCTTGTTGCGTATCACCTTTTTTAGAGGAAAACATACCTTTACCTATCGTTTAATCGATTGTAATAGTCGTTTAGATCTATCTAGCCGACAGTATCATCTAATCGGCTGAGACACTTATTTATCTTGGTTTAAGCCGATTATATCGGTTTGCATCTATTTATCTTGCCGATTACAAGATCAAATCGTCCGACACCCCACGAACCAACTTAAACCCTATGTTTGCGTGTGTTCGAGCCAATCAATCCTTCATCATATTTTTGAGCACCAACACTTTTAGCACGTTCAATGGGACGCACAATGTCTTCCTTAGGAAAATCAATTCTTCCGTCCGATGTCAACTCCGATGCTATAATCATCTCTACATTGCATAATTTAACACCAGAGCAGCGAAAGGATATTGAAGATCGAAAAGCCGTGCTAGAAGAGATGATGTTAAACTGCTACCAGAAAACTTGGTGTGGTATTAAGACTGCATTGCCGACGGCCAACTTCTCCGATGGCAAAGACGTTGCGATGCCATCACATAATCAGTCGGTAAGCCGATATATACCTATGCAGGCTGAATTGTTTGAGATGATTAACCAATATGTACATCACACTCTGATCAATCAATCATCGGCTCTGGTAACTACACTTAAGCCGATAATAGTTAACAGCGTCAAAACCATAGCGCAAGAGCTAGTATCGGCAAGAACTGTACTTGACCCGATGCAAACCTGACCAACATACCCGATCTATTATGTATCCCAGTACACTCAGGGCTTAAAACCAATAGCCGATCTTAGGCTATCGGCTCCAATACCTACTTTGCTACCTACACAGCCGACCGTAGTTTTACCACGGGAGTCAAGCACCAGCAATATTCCCTAATACCAGGCACATAGCGATGTTGCCAAGTTGGACCCCCAAGCCAACTTACCACTATCGGCTCCATTTTACATCTACCCAAAATCGATATCTCAGCCGATTTAACCTCCAGGACATCCACAGTACGCTAAGTCAATTCTACAGAGGAATTCGGCCCCATATAAGGTCATAACTTACTCAGAGCCCTTTGTTTCATTGCCAGAGCTGATGACTAGGAAGCCGACCGTTGGTTATGAACCACCTTATTAGCCTCCATCAGCTCAGGTGCTATATCAAGCTGATTCTGCACCCGGGGGCAACATGCCAATTATGATTGTAGTTGGCAAACATCATAGCTACCATCGGCTACTACAACCGCTTAGGCCGATCAAATAACCACAGTATTACGTGACCAATTTGGTATACAACCAAAGGGTAGGATTACTAGCTATTGAAAGCCGTACATTGATTATATTGATTGGATACCATACCCTAATAATTTCAGAGTCCCTGATTTTGCGAAATTTTCGGGAGACGATTACATCACCACCTTAGAACATATTGGCTGCTTCATTGCGCAATGCGGAGAAGTAGCCCACGTCGATGGTTTAAAGGTGAAATTGTTCCCACTATCTCTATCAGGGCGGCTTTTACATTGTTTACCATGTTACCCTCAAATTCGGTCAACACTTAGGCCGATTTAGAAAGCCAATTCCACGAATACTTTTTCTGTGAAAGTTTAGAGCTTAGAATTTCAGATCTAAGTTCTGTCCAACAGAAGTTCGAGGAATCGGTAAATGATTATGTTAAGAAATTCAGGGAAGTGAGAAATTGGTGTTTTAGTATTACCCTGCCTGATAATCAGTTGGCCGATTTAGCTTTCTAGGGGTTGATACCCCCATTAAGAGAGATTCAGTGAGCAAGAATTCACTAATTTAAGTCATCTCCTACAACGAGTATCAGCTCAAGAAAAGCCATTTCTCTAATATTAAGGACTTCAAAGATGAATTCAGGAATAACAAAGACAAGATACAATCGGCTATAGAGGATAACCAATTAAAATTTACAGAAGAGCTGATGATGCAGTTGGACGCCAATCATTTTCTGATTAACATGATCCATTGCTCTAAAAAGAAGGAAGAGCCAACAAAAGATGCAGAGCCTAAGGATCAAATTCATATATCATCGGCTACAAAACTGACACGTCAAGCCGATGTACAATCAAATTCTGATGGCAATAAGACCCTCATGAATACTATTAGCTCCATATAAATAGAAGCCAACTGTGAAGGGAAAAGTTTATGATCAATCACACCAAAGGGTTATAAGGATGAGAGAGCATTGCCACTACGTAAGTCGATACAGAAGTTCAAGCCTACTTTTTCCAAACTACTAGCAAAACATAAAAGGAGGAATGAAAGGCCACGACGAAGTCCTCCACATTGGCCAGTTATTGAATATCGGTTAAGCAGCCCTGAAAGCGCTCACCAGTGGTGCCCTTTTTGGTAATTTTGCTGGGAGAGGGGATCAGCTTTGCCGTCACCAAACACAAGTTCGATGTAGCATTACCCATATCAAGGTGACAGGCAGCGACACTTAGCTAAAGATAGAATTTCTAAGCCGACCATAAGTCAGAAACAAGATCAAGATGAGTCTGGTTTAAGATTGGTCCAACAAAGGAGTACTAAGCTAATCATAAGTCGAAAACAAGATCATGATGAAGGGTCTAGCTCTGCGAATAGTATGGATCTGATAGAAAAAAAATGTAAGTCGATCGAACCAAAGCCGAGATGATGTCCTTCGGGTTTAAGCCGATCATAAAGAAGAAGGCTTTAGCGGCTAAGGACCCAAGAGATGAGGGAAGCTGAACAAGAAAACAAAGGAATGAAACTTTTAATGAGCTTCTTTAATTAAAATTGTGAGAAAAGAGTGGAGGAAGAAAAAACCGGATTTGACCGATGATTTTAGTTCCACGAAGCCGATCTAGTCTGAAAAACCATACCACCCATCGACTCGAGAGATAGCCGATTTGGTAAGTGATCAACGTGGGATAGTATAGTGTGCATTAGTTTATCCAAGGTAACTCCTACATTTTGAAAACATTAGACAGTGTGGTATTCCCTAAAGCAATTAATGGCAAATACTTGAAAAGGTATCATCCAAGGTATTGGTTGGCTAAAACTCAAATCATTACTATCAACTACGAATATACGAGTTGGCCGATTACCAATCTGAAAGCCAAATTAACTCGATGCAGTTAAATTTTGGCCGTGATAAAAAATATATGTTCAAGCCGATGAATAAAATTTTTGGAAGATAACATGTTATCTTCTAAAAATAGGGGGCATATATTAGCATATAAATTTGGCAAGGCATAACCGATTTGTTAGGTCAAAGATGAAATTAGATATTTCTGGCCGATATCAGTTAAAGAGGGAAAAGATATGTTACAATTGGAATTATAGCCGATATGGAGTTCAATATGGAGAGTCTTAGCCGATATCGGCTCAAAGAGTAATTTATCTCCCAGAAGTTGAGGCCAATTCGCATTGTGGATCTTAAGTCGGAGAAGGATGCGGTTAGCCTAAGTGATATTATTGACAGCAAGATTTAGCAAATGTAGCTGATTTAGGAATATCAGGTTAAACTTGGATAGTCTTAGTCGATATCGGCTCAGAGAGAAGTTTATTTTTTGGAAGTTGAGGCCCGTACGAATCATGTGTTTGTAAGAATTAGAGGATGATATGATCGACCTAAGTGCTATATAAGAGATCCAGAGGTGAGAAGAAAAGGTGCTCAAAGCCAATCAATCAACTCGTATCTACTTTTTATTTACTTTCTATCAACTAGGAGTAGCTTTTATAACTTAGAATCTTCTCTGTAATTCGATTTTGATCAATAAAGTTGTGCATCGCCGATTGTTGGTCATCTTCAATTACGCCAATTATCCCAAGTTTGTTTCCATACCGATCTTATTGTGTATCACATTTTTCGGAGGAAAACATACCTTTACCTATCGTCTAATTGATTGTAATATTCATTTCGAATACCATCATAATCACTCTGCAGAGCTGCTCAGCTTTACCCACAAGATATCTACGGTCGTAGTGCCACGCGATTAACATGCAACTCAAATGCATACGATCTGACCGAGATGATCATAGCCTTTCGTTGGATTTTCCCTCTTTAGCCCCTACCCAGTAGGCTTTGAGAATCTACAGTCTCCAGGACCCACTGGCCAAGGAAGGAGATGTGATCTAGTCGCTGTGGATACTTACTATTGCGAGAACCAGTGAATGGCTACCCCATTCCCGTTCCACCTCGATCGCTTTGTGATCCATTCTTCCAAGTGAGAATGGTAGCTACCACCCATAGGTTTTTCAAGGGGAAATACAAGGTACCGGGCTATGCTGGGACAGGTCAGCAGGGCTGACGGGCCCACCTTGCGGTTGAGCGGGAACTAAAGTTATTTACTTTGCCCAAGAGGGTCCGTCCTTAAGTGCCTGAGACTCGGCCCGTTCCATACCACAAGCCATGATACCGATCGTACCATCCACCAGACCAACACGTGGGCTTTGTCATCGGTCGGGGGTTAGGCTGACATCCACCTACGTGGGCAGCCCAACACTGTCCCCCTAACCGTGGCAGTTTTAGAAAAGCGCCCCAAGTCACCACTCGGAGATTTTTGAATAAAGAACTAGAGTGAAGAATTATTAACAGCTAAGCTACAACGGTTCATTAATTATAGCCTAAGGTTGAAAATGGATTAGGGCTTAACAACAGGCTTAACAAGGAGTGGGTTCTAAATAATCATATCATTCTAAATATCTCCTTTTTAGTTCTCTAAAATACAAGAAAATAAAATACATAGTACAATAATAGAAACTAGGTTCAACATGTTCAAGGGTGTGGCTTGCCTTGCGGGGTCGAGGGGTCTCCTAACTGGAAATAGTCGAAGTCGTAGCTGGTCTTGGATGGCTCCTATTCTTGGTATGGCTCCACGTACTACTCCTGCTCTGAGAACTGCTCTTGGGACTGCTCCAACATCAGATCTAGCATGAGAAAACAAAACCAGTAAATAAATGAATAAAAACACCCAAAGGAGAGAAAACGGAAAATAAATCGGAGAGAAAATGGCTAGAAATGGGCTTGGGGGCATTCTGGGAATTTTAGAGACTTGGGTTGGTGAAACGGAGATTATTTTTGGACTCAACTGCTCGAACTAGTCAAGAATATATATTTTTTGGGTATTTTTAAAATTTTGAGAATGTTTGGGATTTTTCTGAAATTTTTGGGAATTTTCTAAAATTTTAAATGATTTCTCATATTTTAATTAAAAATTAAAATCCAAAAATCGAAAATTAAATCGAAAATGGGCCACGCAGTAAAACCAAATCTTTATTGTGCGGCCGACGGCTCGGGTGGCCCACACCAAGAACACAGAGCTCCAAAGACTGGGGTAACCCAACCATGTGTAAGGAACCGTGATAGGCCTGCACAACGACAATGACAGAGTGGCCCACAAAGAGAGTGGGAGGCAATGCTTGGCACGGAGCGAGGAAGAAAGGGACTAGGGAGGGCGGGGAGGGCGCCGGAGGGGAGAAGAGTGAGCGGGGGAGGGAAAGGGCTCACTGCGAAGCTCGGGGCGACGAGGAAACGGGGCAGGGGAGGGTTTAAATAGGGGGAAAGAGGAGGAGAGAGAGAAGGCAGGGCGGCAAGCGGCGTGGGTATGGGAGCACGCGAGGAGGAGCGCGGTTGGTGGCGAGGAAGAAGAGGGTGCAAGGGCAAGGCGAGGCGGTCTGGTGGTTGAGAAGTGAGAAGAAGAAGAGGCGGAGGCAAAGACAGAGGCGAGCGGGAGGCGGCAACGCCAGAGGCGGAGGGGACGAGGCGCGATCAGGGGCGGGTCGGGGGAGTGGGCCGGGAGACGGCCCACGGGGACGTGGCCCAGGGAGGAGAGAGAGAGGGGGGGGGGGAAGTGGGCCGGGCTAGGGGAAAAGGGGGATGGGCCAGGGAAAAGGGGCCCAAGGGGGGCATTTCATTATACATTGATTGGCATATGCATTGTAAGTGGCTTGTTTTTTTTCTCATTTGTTGGCTTGGTTACAGGAGAGGAGCAAACGTACGTGGCTACTTCGTGTGGACTCTCATGGACAACTTCGAGTGGGTGTTTGGTTTCAGCGTAAAATTCGGGCTGTATCACGTGGACTTCAACACGCAAGAGAGGATCCCTAGGATGTCTGCGAAGTGGTACCGAGATTTCCTCACGGGCTCCTCCAGGCTGACGAACGAAGTGCAGACTCTGAGAGCAGATTCCTGATGCTTAATTACTTGAAGCTAGCGATTACTAGATTCAGTGAATGTATTTCTACTTCTATACATCCAGCAGTTTGCTGTACTTGTTCAACGTTATTGCTATACTGCTGGGATCTGTTTCGTATAGAAATGTACTAAAACTAGGGACGCTGCACAGTATACTAATTTGTCAGAAATCAGCATTGCGTATGACTAATATTAGGTGGGCCGTGGGCCGGTTCGTTCTCCTGGACGTCGGCGCGGCAAGAAACAGTGCTTCGGACGACAAGCTGGCAGTTTAGGCTGTCCCTGGTCCCCGGGAGCAGAATGGGGCTCGGATCGGCGCAAAATACCCAGCGCTGGCCTTATAGTCTATTGCCTATGTAGACTTGGCCTGAATCCGGTTCTAATCCAACGTGACCACTCCGAAAGGATCAAAGGATAGTCGATCGGTACAGGCACACATGATTCCAGAATTTTGAGGTGTTTTTACGCATCACTATTTTAAAGTTATATAAATATTAAAGTATAAATGAAGGATATGTGCTTATTACTTACCCCTTCGTTCGCTTTAAGATTTGTACAACCTGTATTAGGAGGGAATGCATTTAAGCACTACTCGACTAGGATATCATACGTAGGGCTGTAAAAAACTCGAGGTTTGCGAGCTGCTCGAGATCGGCTCGCTCTAGACTTAATTTGAGCTCCAAATGAGGCGAACTTGAACTTGATCCCAAGTTTGCAAGATTCACTGAGTTGACATCGAATAACTCGCGAGCCAAATAAATTTACAAATTACTTGTTAAATATTGCTATACGTTAACTCTTACCGAATTAAATTGCTCGAGCCAAAGCTCGAGCCTAGTTATTTTTTATTATTGAAAAATAATGTATATTGAATTGTTTGCCGTTATCTAACTTACTCGAGTCGAGCTCGAGCCTACTCAAACTTAGATCCAGACTCGAATCCAAATCCGAGCTCAAGTAGAGTTTTTATCGAGATCGAGCCTAGTCTGTTAGGTCGATGTCAAGAGGCCTCCAATCCCTACTAAGGCAATGATTTTAGAGTAGTGATTCTCTGTATCAATCTCGTGATCCAATGTTAGGGTTAGCATGACGATAACACAAGAGATAAGTAACTATCAATTGCCTTTCATCCATCCATGCTTCGAACATTAGGTGATGGGGATTGGGGAGACAGACTGTAACACCTTACCTGCCCTGAGCATGACATGACGCCTGACGAGCACAGGTGAAGTCGGGACACGGGACAGGGATTGCCCAACCGAAAGTGGGTAGCTCAAATTTATTTGAGCTAAGGATTCTTATGTAAAATTTTCAACTCAAAATATTTCTCCAGGAATTTATAAAAATTCTAACATTCAAAGTACTAGTTTTCAATTCTCTCCGTTTTGAATTTTTAAATGTCTTAAATTAATTTATTAATTTCTGATATTTTAATGTTGATGAATTTATTATTGGGGAAGATAATATAAAATTTTCAGATTGAAATTATGAAATAATATTTTCATTTAATTCTGACATTGAACTTAATTTGTTGTATTATATTTCAAAAATCAAACAGAGAAAGAACATAAATGGCACTGTGCCTTGTACGAATTTTATAAATTTTCTGGAGCGTGATCATGATTCACAATTTTATGAGATATTAACCATTTCCTTGTCACCCTTATGTAAAATTTTGAAAAATTTAAACCTTTCTTATTGCTAAATTTAATCTATGTATTGATCATCGATTCATTAACAGGATAGTAGCACTGTTCGCATTTTTAAAATTCATCCTCTGCGGATGTAAATCACAATTCATAATCATATGTTTTTAAGCGTCTGTTTGTCTTTTATGTTTAGTCAAAAACTAAATAAAACACAAACAGATCAATTCGATTCCTTTTGGAGATCGATTCTCATAATCCAATATATTTATATAGCCTTCTTTAGGATAGATTATAGGAATACAGATTCTAATTCTGAGAGAATCAGGTGAGTGATAGGTTCTGATTTTGTGTACAAATTTTGTTTTTGATTATGAGAGAATTTACCGTCCACTTTATATATTCTTTGTGAGGAATACAAATATGTGAATACCAATAAAAGTTTCAAGTAATTACCTACTAAATATTGTCTTAGAATCTAAAATCTATAATCAGTCCATACAGCCACAATTTAGAGTTAGGGTCTATTTGTTTCAGCTTTGAATTCTCTAAAAGCTGATTCTGGATTGTAGTTATAGAGAAACTGATTTTCCAAAAGTTGAAATATAAAAGCACATATAAAGTGGATTGTGGATTCTATTGTATATGGGTGGGCTAGATTGTGAGAATCGGATTTTAGAATCGGACTGTTTGCCTTTTATTCTGCTTTTAGAGTCAGAATCCATAATTAAAAGCTAAAACAAATAGGTCTTAATTTTTAGAGAATTCAGAGTAAAAATAAACCGGCCCTAACTATATATAGAGAGAGAGCAGTGCGTGAGCGGAGGAGCGGCAAGTGGCCGGAGATGGCGAGCGAGGCGGCCGTGTGGCTTCTCCTGCTCTCATCTGCTCACCAACTCCTCTGGTGCGCTTCGGCCATTGACCGCAGCCAATTCCCTCCGAACTTCCTGTTCGGGGTCTCCACTTCTGCTTATCAGGTACCCTGAATTTCACAACGCGTAAACGTGGTGGCGGACGCAAGGAGACGGCTCGAAAAAGGCTCGTTCCGATCGTCGTGCCTCTGCTTTTTTCAATGTTTTTAAGGCGCCGTATTGGTCATCCGCCGGAAACACAAGCAAACGCCATAGAACTGAACACCCCTCTATTTTTCTCCAAAATATGCTACTGCGCCAACGGACGTGCGTGTATGCATTCAGTGGCTGCTGTAGTTTTCCCAAACATTCAGTATTTCACAGTAGCAGCAGTAATAGTAATTAGCAATCAGCTTCCGTATACGGAGTTTTCGCCGCCGTGCCTCGCAGAACTAGAACACGAAGCTGACCATGCTACGGGCCTACGGCCAAACACACCATTTCTGTTCCTGCTTCCATCCATGCTAATGAGCTCGATCCGGTCCGGGTGGTACGAAGGACAGTGATGCACTGATACTATTTGCACTAGTAGCTTCTTGAAACACGCGTCGACTTCGATCCTGCACCGGCGTTGGCGCACCACCACTGACCACGGCGGCGAGGTGCCCTACCGCCGAGGTCGGCGCGATGGAAGCTGCAGGTGGGAGGGGGACCAAGCATGCGTTGAGGCAGGGGCCTTACAGTTGAGTGCTTCGTTTTGTTCTTCGAATCGGAGCACAGTTGATCTGAATTTTCCCATGTTGTCAAAAAATTCCTTTTTCCCCATGAAGACGCCGTGCAACTGCGCATGGGATGGCTGGTTGAAAGTGGATGTAAATTAAAGGGAATGCAAGCAGATGCAACTGGTAATGATCGCTGTTGCAACCTTCAAGTGATGCGCAATCTTTGGATACGATAATCATTCTTCTCTGTTGATTGCTGGGAAAGGCATAGGAAATTTACCTGCACATTTCTTGGAGTTTCGGTGCCCTTTTGGATTTCATACTTTGTAGTTTGTAATGTGGGCAATCAGGTTCATTTGCCATCTCTAGGCGACCTGTTCGAGAGGTTTGATAAATCATGGGCTGGTAGTCTTGCTATTCTCTAAAGTTCGCTGATGGTATACTCTGTTTCCTACTTCAGATTGAAGGTGGATATTTGGAGGGTAACAAAGGCCTAAGCAATTGGGATGTCTTCACTCATAAGCAATGTGAGGCATGATAATTATTATTACTGTCCAGTTTCAATTCCGACACAGTTCCTTTTTTTATCTTGCTTTGACTTCATTTCCTCTTATGTGTTACCTTTACATCTTATTGTTTCTTTAATCCTGTGGGTTTAGCTACAATTGTGGATGGAAGCAATGGTGATATTGCTGCTGATCACTATCATCGTTACATGGTATGTTTTCTGCAAATTGCAAAGAGTTCCCGAGGAATTCCCGTTGAATGGTTATGATGTAGTAAAATGGAATGCATACTACTGATATTGTTCTACTGAATCCTTTTGTCTATTCAACTATCGGAGACTCTCTTTTTTTCTGCCCCAGGAAGACATCGAATTGATGCATTCCATGGGTGTCAACTCATATCGATTCTCCATAGCATGGACAAGGATTCTACCAAGTGACTTTTAACTTCCACAATCATTTGCTTTCTTAGGGATTATATCATGCTTCATAGAGTTAAATAAATGTTGTTTCGAAAATTCACTTTTTGCTGCAGGAGGCCGATTTGGAGATGTTAATCCAGATGGTGTAGCATTCTACAATGCCATTATCGACAGTCTTCTGCAGAAAGGTATTCAAATAGTACAAAAAAACCATGCAACGGGAACAATTTTTTTGAAGGTCTAAATATTCAGTTGTTAATTACATCCCTAAACAGGCATACAACCATTTGTGACAATATTTCATTTCGACATTCCGCATGAACTGGATGAGCGATATGGCGGATGGCTGGGTCCAGAAATCCAGTATGTCTTTTGCTGTGCCTTAAAGATGGCTTATAGTTCTCACCCCTTTCTTCGAAGGAAAAAAAATCTTTATCTGACTTCTAAATTGCTTTCCAGGAAGGACTTTGGTTACTTTGCAGAAGTATGCTTCAAGATGTTTGGTGACCGAGTAAAATTCTGGGTTACGATTAATGAACCAAATGCGTTTACAAAATTTGCTTATATGGATGGATGGTACCCTCCTGGTCGTTGTTCTAAGCCATTTGGGAACTGTACCTTTGGGAATTCTTCAATAGAACCATACATAGTAGCTCACAATATGATAATGTCCCATGCAAATGCAGTCAGTATTTACAGAAATAACTATCAGGTGCACATCACACTCCTCTGGGGTAAAAGGACAAGATCGTCCCTTGTCTTTCCCATAAAAAGAGCTTTTTAATACGATTTTCGTAATAAGGAAAAATTAATATCTTTGCCACTCCATAGGGGAAACAAGGTGGCCATATTGGAATTACTATGTCCGCAAGATGGTACGAACCATTCCGAAATACCACAATAGACCTTCTAGCAGTTGAACGGGCTATATCTTTCAATGTTCCATGGTACTATACTTTCCTTTAGGATGATAACAGATAATACTTTGTTTCCTCCTCATGAATCCTAAACATGTGTGTTCTTTAAAAAATCTTGCGTGAGTGATACAAGTAAACACCTCGACAGACTGAGATAATTCACACAAATACCCCGATTTTCGTTTCATCACAGGGAATGCAGAGAAGCTCACAGATCTTCCACTCTTTTGATAAATGGACTCAATATACTTATTCTCGATTATATTCTTCATAATTAAATAAATATAATCGTTCAATTTCCACATATTTGATTGTGCCTAATTTTTATATTTATGCTAGGTTTCTGGACCCTATAATTCTTGGTGATTATCCTCCTGAGATGCGCAAGATCTTGGGTCCAATGCTACCCAAGTTCACATCAAAACAGAAAAAGAAACTACAGGCCACAAAATTGGATTTCATTGGGCTAAATCATTATACAACAGTGTATTTGAAGGACTGCATCTTCTCACCATGTGAAGTGGATCCTGTTGATGGGGATGCGCGAGTGGTTAGTTTAGCAGAAAGAGATGGGGTGCTTATTGGTGAAGCGGTAACCATGAAATTGTTGAAATACTAATTCATTGTGAAGTCAGATATTCAACCATGAAGGGAAAATAACAATAATTAGTTATTGGTGGTTGCAATCTCTCTCATGCAGACTGGAGCACCAGACTTTTATGACGTTCCATATGGGATGGAGAAGGTGATCATGTATTACAAACAAAGATACAATAATACACCAACATATATCACAGAAAATGGTATGTCCCTCTTTCTATCTGTTAATTTTAAGAAGCTTGAATAATCATTAGTCTGAACCTCATTCGCTTTTGACGAGTGTCATTTGAGTAGGATACTGCCTACTGGCCCATGTGCACTAGTTCAGAAACAAACAAATCAATTTATCTGTGTCTAAAAAAATCACCATTTTATCTCAGTTCAAAAACCTTCAGGATTTACTTCCAAGCATGTCAGAACCAGACTTTTTCCCAATGCAAATTGCATCTACTGTAATAAAGATTGGCCTAGTTATGACTATATGTATGGATTTCCACCAGTGCATCAAGGCCTAACCATAGAAAATTTGAATTCAATTGTATAAACAGAAAAACTAGTAATAGCAAGGCCAAAGTACGCTAAGTTAGTTATTCCTAGTGTTCTTTTAGAGGAATACCATTTTTTTGAAAGACCATTCCTGGTCTAATATTGTTATGCCACAGAACAATAATGTATGTATCATATGTACCGCCAAGGATTCATAGCATAATTCACATTTTTTTAGCGGGGAAGGTAGGAGATATGCCATTTCATAAAGGGAAACAGTAGGAAGTGCAGGATTAGGAGAAGATGGAAGATAAATAACCGACAAAGTCCAGGGGAAGGGACGACAAAGCAACCAAAATACAACTAGGGAGGAGCATTTAGATGAAGGCTTGTTGCCGCAACTGAAGGTCTTCTTTTATCTTAAAACGCCAGCTGCTGCGGGTTCAAACACTCATTTTGGAAGATCCTCTTGTTTCTCTCTTTCCAGATGTTCCTTGCTATGCAAATGACTAGTCCATTGAAGTTTCTTCTATCTTGTTTTGGTATTTGCATGCTAGCTTGTCGCCACCATTCCATTATGTTAAGATTCTGTGGGGGTAGTCATCTCTTGATGTTGAAGTTTGACCAATTAATCACAGTGGTCCATGTTTCAGCAGCATAAAAGCAAGTTAGGCATAGGCGCTTCACTGTTACCTGAGCATTGTTGTATAGACAACACAGGGCTTGGTGAGGCCATCCTCTTTTTGCCAAGTCCTCGGCCGTCATGAGTCTGTCGTGGCCCAAAGTTCATGCCAAAAACTTGCACTTGTTCTCCCTTTGAGCATTCCGAATCAATTTTTGCATTTGGGCACTGCATGCTGCCCTGGAATTGCATTAGGTAGGCTGACTTGTAGAGGCCGGGTTCGGTGCTATGAGCCCTTGGCGCTTCATTGGATAGCCAGTGGTCATGCCAAAATTTTTGCCTTTTGATTATTTCCTCCTATTGTGATCCTCATAGCAGCATAATTCATGTTTTCCAGGTTATGCTCAAGCAAGTAGCAGCAGCATGACCGCCAAGGATTTTACCAATGACACAGGAAGAATTAATTATATCCGTGGCTACCTCACTTATTTAGCCTCGGCAATAAGGTAACCTATGCAACTCTGAACAGTTCGTGCATAAGATTTGGCTAAAAGCTACGCATTAGATGTGTTCCTGAAATATTTCACGTTAGTACTCGATAGCCAAATATGGTGGTTGTGACCGCTGAGCTCTCATGCTATAATTGCTTCGCCTTCTGTTATGGCACTGCTACTGTTTGAAGGAAAGGAGGTGATGTACGTGGTTACTTTGTGTGGTCTCTCCTCGACAACTTTGAGTGGTCGTTTGGATACACGCAAAGGTTCGGGCTCTACCATGTCGACTTCGACACACAGAAGAGGACGCCGAAATTGTCGGCTAAGTGGTACAGCGAGTTCCTCAAAGATTCACTTCTGAGGAGAAAATTCCGAAATGAATCCCAGCTGCAGCGGTGTACTTCCTCAGCCACAAATCATTTTCCCCGTGCCAGATTGTCATGTAAATAGTATGCTTTACATATGCAGTGTGGCGACCCGCATAATTAATCTCAGATAATGACTATAACTTGTCATTAATCTTGAGTTAATTACACGAATATGAGTATATTGGCTAATAAAACGTCGAACGGACCCAATATTTTATTAATTAATATAACGTATTCAGAATGTTGCAGCAGAACAATAATTAGACACTGAAATGGAAACTTTATTACATTCCATTGCCATGTAGCTATATGTTCAGTACTTAATTTAACAAAAGATCGATATATGTATTATATAGATGTAATATCAAAAGTACTAATGACATCCTGGCCTGAAGGTAAGGTATTTTCTATCTGTCATCCTAACTTTCCTGATATTCTTCGTGAAAATGACATTGATCATGTGGCTTCTTGCTATCCCATGCCTCACAGCGAGTTCACCGGAATCCACATCCCATCGGTACATGGATCCTCAAAATCACTCTCTAGCAAAGAGGGATTTAGCAAGAGAGTATAAACGTACTCAGCAAACATTAATAGCAAAATGCATTATATGAAGTTTTATTCCATAACCAACTCAAGTACTGACTAAACCTACCTGGTGTGGTCCTTTCACAAAAACTATTTGTGGAAAATAGGGTTTTAATTAGAAAAGTGGAATTGTAAATTTTAATTATCAAAATTGCTACTAGCACTCGTAGATGAGATAGCTTCCATAGCCTTCAGTCCAGGAAATAGGCATGAATTCATGATTTTAACCTGCAAAAGTTTTGTATCATTTTTCCCATAGTGAACTCAATCTCAGTTGAGAACCCAAAATGTTTATCACTAATTAGGTATTTAAAATCTCCAGCCCTAGTCCCTTCTAGTTGTACACTACTGATTTGATGGCACTATGTTCTGGGTTGGCTAGTTGTAGCCCACCACAAAAATCGAGGTACTCATATCCCCTAACCACCTATCAATTGTGCTACAACACAAATCAATGGTACGAAGACATTAGGGCAGCCAGTTGATCTCCTTCTTGAAATCGGAGATACTCCACCAACCCTGATAGCCAACGAGCAGTAGTGTCCTCGACTGCTCCCCACTACTCTCAGCGTATCAGTTATACTCCCAATTAAATGTGCAGTACAATACTTCGACGACTATTCAACGCAGTTACAGTACGTATTACTGTACTCCGACCATTCAACGCAGTACTGTACTATGACTAACCATGACAATACTTTCCAGTTGGCATCCATTACAACGCTAGATGTAACATCCCAAAATTGTAATAAAGTAAAAATGTATATTTTAAATTTGGATATAATTATTTCTGAGTTTTCTTGGCATTATTGATTTTATTTGGATTTTCTTTGGATTTATGCATTGAGTGAAAAATCAATAAAAAGAATTAAGGAATGGATAATGGTAAAAAGATAAAAAGGTAAAAGTAAAAGTTTGAAAATTTTATATTAAAATTTTTATCTCTCAAGTAAACTTTTTACCTGGTAAAATTAATTTTTAATATACAGTAAAAATAATTAACAATTGAAAAGACAACCTTTTTTTTTAGGTAAAAGCAGCAATGGAAGCCACTGCCAGCGAATTAAATTAAAAGTGCGAAAGACCAACAAAGAAACAAGGCCGATGAGGGTCACCGTAAAAAGGAGAAAGAAAGGAAAAAACACAGGAAGAAGAAGAAGAGAGAGAAGAAGAAGGAAGGAAAACAGAGGAAGGAAGAGGGCAGCTAGAGGAGCCTAGAGGCCCAAGCTAAAAGACCCGATCTAAGGGAACATCAATTCTAAACGATCAAGACGGATTTCGCCGAAACCAGATCCTTCCAGACAGAAGACTAGAAGGAATCGATTTGAAAATCTTGTCGTTCTGCTAGCTTCGGATGCCCCATGACGCAATCATGAAAGCCTCCGGGAAGAAGGATCGATGGCGCTAAGTAAGCATCCATGATCCTTTGGAAAATGTTGATCCGAGTGTTCCAATTGATTTGAAGAGCATTCAAAGAAGATTTAGGGAGATGACAATCGAAGAATAGATGATCCTAGTTTCTTGAAATTCGATTGCAAAGAACGCAATTGTAGTTGTTTCTAATAGGACAATTCTTCCTTTTGAGCAGGTTCCGGTATTGAGGCGGTCCTAACAGAGCGACCAAGCAAATATTTTGACTTTGGCAACACATTTAGAAAAGACAACTTTTGACTAAGAACAGTGAACAATGGAATTAATGAAACATCTGACCACCTTATCTCGTTCTAAGAAAATTACCATAATACCCTCAATACATTATTTACACCTGGCAAAAATATTAAAAATTACGAAAGTCATTTGGAGCTTTTAAAAATTCAAAAACAGAAGTATTGAAAATCTGAAAATTGGAATATCAGAATTATTATAAAATAAATACATAATATTTTAACTTTATAATTTTATTTAAGCACTATTTTCTTATTTCAAACTCATATAAATTGTTTACACCCTTAAATAAATCAAAACCCGAAAAGACAATTTTGAGCGGTCATCAATGTCAGAATTTTTAATAATACCCTGTAAAACATTTTAACTCGAAAATTTTACTGGAAGATAATCACCACAAGGAGACCATAGTAAAAAAGTTTATAAATATTTCAACCAATTATGATAGCTCCGATTATGAATTTTATACCGCACTAAATATTCAAAAATGGTTTAAAATGTTCATCATGTTTTCAAATTAGGATTTAACTTAGTAATCCAGACTTAGTGTTACACGCTGGTAAATCTGCAAATTATTGCACGGGTAACATGGAACACATGTAGTAGAAATTTACACTTGGAAACAATAAAATATCCTCCAATAAATTTAAAATACAGCTGTTGAATCATAATGGTACAAGCCTTCTGAGATTGGGTACCGATTTGTTCCCATTTAATTCTGCTGATCTAAGACATAAAATTATCTTGTCACAGAACAAAGATAGCATCCCAGAGAGAGCTACATAATTATTATACGGTTAACTATTCGTTCAATCCCCTGTTCATCATTGCAAGATTGGCTGTTATCCATACGGGAGCTGGCCAGCTGCACCAAAGCTCAGGAAACACAATTTTTTCACAGCTGTTATTTTCCAAGTTGAAAACACCCATATCGCGGCGATTATTCCTGAATGTTGAAATACCTTCTTCGTCATCGGTGAAGTACACATGATTTGCCTTCAACTGCGGATATTCTTCAGCATTGAGACACTGTGACTGGTTATGCCCAAGAAACAACACGTGATCATGCAAGTCATTTATTTCCACAAGCTCTTTTGCTGCCATGTCTACTTTATATAACAAGATTTTCCTAGTATATATGGTCGTCGAACCCCGTTGTGGAGCATCCTCCTCGTTATCCCCATCTGGCATGTTTGCTTCCCTCCAAACTTGCAGCACATCACCCCATGGTGCCTTGACAATATACATATGCTCATAAATATAGTTCTTCTTGCGATCCATAACTATCTTCCTTGTGATGGTAGGGCCAGTGAGATCAAACGCGTGGATTCCTCCGGTTAGCGTCAATGCATATAGTAGACCATCCATATAGATGCATGCTGCATACTTTACGGTCGACGGCAGCCAGGTCCATTTGCAATCTCCTGCCCTTGCAAATGAAAGCTCATTTTCTGGATTGTGGATGAGCGCCACAATGTAGCTTCCTGTGGACGGATCAGAAAACACAAATGCCTTGTAGTAGAGGCGGCCACGTAGACTACGAAGAGTGCAGGTTCTCGGGTGCTCATCTCTATAGAACCGTGCGAGCTTGTACTTACGAATTGCACCCCCAGTGTCAAAAATAGGCTTCACGTGCTCAATGGTGATCACCGATGGGAGAGCGATCTGTTCACCGGTGATCGGATTGACAAGGTGCAGCTCAGACCTCTCATCAGCAGTAACCAACCAGCCATGTGAGGACCCAATCACATGTCTACGGCGGATGGGTGGATCCGGGAGAGTTAACTTGTAGACCCTCTTTTCTGCGAGGCTGTAGAGGCAAGCGACGTTCTCACCGGCAGATTCAGAGGTGTAGAGGAGGCACGGTGTCTGGGGCCGTTTGTACTGCCCATGGCTGCGTAGGCTGGTATACGCGGAGCGCCAGGAGGAGCAGACAGATCCCGCACGCACGAGGTCGGGGATCTCCAGGAGGGCAAAGATGTCCATCAGGTTATCCTGCGGCAGCTCCGGCCGCAATTGTGGCTGAACATGTTCGTCTTTCCGGAATTTCTTCAGGAAACTGGGAGAACGAGCTAGGAGCTCAGGCAAAACTCTGGAGACTAGAGAGCACAAATCTCTTGGGTGTATTGCTAGACCTCGCAAGCTCATTATCCTGGCTACGCTACAGGCCTCCATTGGAGCAAAACCTGCTATATATTTTGGAAGATGAATTGCTTCTGCAGGGACACTTGCAATCTTGGCCGAGCAGCAGGCTCCTGGCTATGCTTATAGAGGGCGCCGAACCAACCCAAGCATCACCCCTAATCCGAGTAGGTGATGGAAATTCGAATCCGGCCAGGAACGGCACGGCTATCACCGGAATTTTGATTTCCCGGGAAAAGATTCCTGCTTTCAATCCGTCTCGTTGGCGCAACTACTCGATCAGCTACTCCTCCGAATCCGCAAAGACCGAAGAGGGAGAACTAACTGGGATGCACGCCGTGGATGTGGTGGCGAGGTGGTGCTTGCCGCCGCCGTCTTCCGAGGGAGGTCCTTGTCCTTCCTTGCTTTCTTCCAGACCAGAGGCGGAGAGGAGCGAGCAATGCGATACACCCACGATCCGCACGTAATTAGTGGACACACCCACGTAGCGTCGCCGTGCATGCCCATCCAGTGCGACGAATCGCATCTCCTAATACTACCAAGTGATCTGCTAGTCAAGGCGGTTGTTGCATTCCCGCAGGCGCACCCGAAGCAGCAATGCACGTTACCTGTTCAGCAAATTGCTGCTCCCAGTGCAAGCCCGAGCGATGACCGGCTGGAGGCTGGAGGACTAATCGTGGATTATGGTTCCTGCAACATTCTTCTGAAGGATTCCGAGAAGACAACTGATCTCCATCATGTCTGCAAGATGTTCGACGAAATGCCTGAACGATTCCTCTTGTTCTGAATGGCAGGATGCCATGCGTTGTATGTAGGACTCGATCTCGAATGACACTACTGTTCCTATGTATACAGCAATCGTCTCCTTCAAGGTAGGATTTCAGTCTATGCTTTGAGCCTGCGACTTCGTGTTCAAAAGAATAAGGTGGAAACTGATATTTCATTGCTATTCTAGGAGGTGTTATGTGGCAAACTAAGGAAACACAGCTGCGCATTTGAACCCCTGTTGCAGGCTACAGATGTAGAACTATTGAAGAACCGAAATATTTTTTCTTCGCTATTTGGAACAAGCTTGGTGCAATATTTTTCGGTGCTTGTCCATCCACCCAACTTGATCTCCAAAAAGTCCGCCAATTTACGTTTCCTATCGTGACAATCGTTGAAGCATTGAAAAGAGCAACATCGATTTATCACACGGAAGATCTAGCCCGTCGAGCCCTTCCATTGCATTTCCATCCGAACCACAACCAACGAAGCCTCGGAGCCTGGCGAAAGCGATCCAGGTCTTTGATTCCAAGACCCCCTTTATTTTTTGGCATACTGGTCACCGACCAATTGATCAAACAATGGCCCCCACTACAGATTTTTACGGTTCATTTCCTTTCCAAAGGAAACTTCTTTCGAGTTTATCAATACATCTAATAAGCCACTTTTGTGCGAGGAAGACAGTGAGGTGATATATAAGTGTCTTTGTTAAAAGCGGAGTTTAAGGGTCTCTCTTCCCTTTGAAAAGTAATTTACCTTTCCATCCTGCCAGTCTGCTACCAATTTTGTCAATTAAAGGTTGAATCTCAACTCTCCTTAATTCCCTGGTATGCAAAGGAAGGCCTAGGTACTTTCCTGGGAAGGTTGAAACCTTGCCTGGGAAAACATCCAACAAATCTTGCAGAAGATCATTTTGACATCGATCGGGTAAATTTACGTTTTGGAAATATTGATTTTGAGACTGAACATCTTCCAAAAGTATGAAGGATTACGGTGAGAGCTCGAGCTCATCCTCATCAACATTTAAGAATATTCCGGCATCATCGGTAGAGAGAGCATCTTAGTTTTTCGCTGCGGTAACCTTGGTTTGAGAATACCATGACGCAATAACTCCAACAATTTTTGGAGGATCGATGGCTAAGATGAAGCAGGAGGAGATAAAGGATCTCCTTGTCGAACCCGCGCACATGTTTAATTGACGCCGTCAGTGACCGTTAATGAGGACCTTTGAGGAGGCGATCTGAGTATAGCCGCAACCCATTCTCTCCATTTCTGCCAAAGCCTAGAGCACAAGCACCTCCGGAAGGTATGTCGGTTTAGGGAATCAAATGCTTTTGAGATATCCAATTTGATGAAAAGCAAGAGGATCTATCTCTTTGAAGTTTTGGATTACTCTTTGTACATATAAGAAGTTATCGTGTATGCATCTCTTTTTATGAAGGCATTCTCATGAGGCAGATACTAATTCATCAAGCTTGGGCAAGCTCTGTTTGCCATAATTTTGGTGATGATCTTCATGAAGCTATTTATGAGGCTGATTGGCCTGAAGCGATCCAGTCTGTCTGCATTTTCCACTTTCGGAAGGAGAATAATACTTGCCTCATTTAGTTTGTGCAAATTTGTATGTCGCAGGTCGAAAAAACCCCTAATAGCTTCCAGCAGGTCGGATTTGATGATATGAAGGCAAGATTTGTAAAATAGGCCGATAAATCCATCAGGACCCGGCGCTTTTTGATTGGGGAGATCCTGTATGGTATTAATCATCTCCTCCACAAAGATCTCATTCTCTAGATCACTTAGGTCTCTCCCAATGTAGCCCAAGGTGTTCCAGTGGAGTGCTTTGTCCCTTATTTCGTGTTCTCCCAATACCCTTATGAAATATTGGTAAGTTTGTTCTAGCTTGTCTTGCTGTCTGTATACCACACTGTCTTCGTTTTGCAACACTCGGATCAAATTTCTCCTCCGTCTTGCACTGGCCATCAAGTGGAAGAACCGAGTGTTGGAGTCCCCCAGTCGGATTTTGGTTAGTCTTGAATGCTGTCTCGCTCTAGACTTCTGCACTGCCGCAATACCGAGCAACTTGGTTTGAAGAGTTTTCCGCAGTTCTACTTCAATTTGACCTAGCGGTCGTCTTTCCTGTATGCATTCCAAGATAGAGAGCGTGACTTGTATGAACGCCGTTTGAAGCGCTAAATTGGCAAAAATTTTCCTCCTCCATATTTTTAATGCCTTATTTATTCGATCATCTTGACATGCAATCTAAGAATCGGATCTGAAATGAGAAGAAAGTGATTCCGGGCTTGCGATCTGACCTCTTGGAAACCCGGCATAGTGATCCAACAAGCTTGAGGCGAAAACCTCTAAAATATTGAAAGGTTGCATTTCCTTGCATGAGTAAGGGCAATGGTGCGATGTCATAGATGGCAACGCTGCAGAGGTCCGCATTTGGGAAGACCTCATGCCATTCTGTTGTTGCAAGGAAGCGGTCAATCCTTGTCATAATAGGGTGATCTTGTTCATTTGTCCACGTGAATCGGCGACCTTGAAGGTCCAGCTCAAAAGCTGCACTGTTGATAGAGCGATTAAAGAGATGCATCATTCTCCTATTTATGCGTCTCTGTTTTTCTCATTGGCTTGCTCGATAAGATTGAAGTCACCAACGATGAGCCAAGCGGGTAGGGTTGAATCTTGCAAAGATTCTAATTCGCTAGAAAGGCTCTCTTGTCATCATCGATTACGGACCAGTAAACCCGGTAAAGTCCCAAGTCAACGTATCGCACCTTGGAAAGTCAATCAGGTATGAGCCACTGTACTAGTTGAAATTTTACGGTATAGTAAATGAGCTCAATTAAAATAGGAAGAAAACCTGCATGAATATGAGAGAACAATACTTGCATATTTGATCAAATGTACATCATATACAATTCGTATATACAGCAAGCTAATACAATGTATGCACAGTTTGCCCTAAAAAGATGCATGTACAGCCTGTATGTACAACATTTATAGTTTGTACATTTTCTAAGTTTCTATGTACAGAACACAAATAAGCCATACAAAAGACACTTATTTATGAATCTGAACATATGAATCTAATAAATAAATTCACAGATTGGTATTTACATCATAAACATGAGATATCAGTAATGCGTACTGCACCATAATGTTGTTTAAATAGTTTCATGCGTGTGCTAGCCTTGATCCTGGATGGGGATGAAATACTTGTTCTCCATTATCTCCTTGCCATTCCACTCAAGTCTTTCCCACCAGTCATACGATCCACAAATCTGCTTTAGTCTCTGGCAGTCATACCTTTGACCCAATGGAATTGTTCTCAGATTTGGGCAACCCTCCACCCTGATACTCTCAAGACAAGGGAAATCTCTTGGGTTGCATATCTTTGTCAGCTTCTGTAGATCAGTCAGCACCAGGGATCTCAGTTTTGGAAAGTCAACATGATGCACTTTTCCACTGATCCGCCCACTCTTGGTCATGTTCTGGTATCCCTTTACATATTCAGTCAATGCATCTTCTACCATACCATGTATCTCCTGTTTTTCAGAGAAACCATTTTTCTCCCACATCTCTGAATACTACACTGCTCAATTCCCCAATTATTGTTTTCCATGTCATTGACTGTTCTTTGAATGCCGTTTCGCTCGGTCTGTTTGGTATGTCCTTCAGTTAGCAACCGGGCTAAAACAACCTCTTAGTGTGGAACATCTGTTTGGGAATTGGCTCTAGAACTACAATAAAGATTCAAAATCGCTGCTTCTGCTTGGAGCGACAGCCTTGTGCTGGTCACTTTAGCTTTGCAGAAACGATGTGATTTTTAAAAACAAATATTTGTTTTCTCCCTTACAGGTTATCCTTTCGGCGGCTTACTGGCTCTCCAGCTGGGCTATTCTGCAGTGGGAGGACTTGCAGGCGTGGGTAGTGCAGGGGTCGCAACTTATGGTGCATGCAGCCAAGACTTTTTTCTCCCAGGTGCATGGGTGGCGGTCTAGTCTTCGGATTGCGGACCATTAGATTGTGTCTGTTTTTTTTAACTTTCTTTTGTTCTATGGCCGTGTGTTCTAAACAGAAGCGAAAGTGTGCCAATGCTTTGTATCTTCTTGATGTACTGTTCTTGGTATTAATACAATTGCTTCCTTTATCGAAAAAAATGTCATTGACTGTTTCTTGAACAACCTGTTCTAATTCATGGCAGTAACAGATAGAAAGCTTCTCAAGTGCTTCCAGCTTCAGAACCCAGGTGACTTCATGCAACTTTTGGCAGTGAGAGATTGTTATTTCTTGGAGGTTGCAAAAATGATGAGGTGAAGATCCAATAAGAATAGTTTGGGGGGCAGGAAGTTCAGCGAGGGTGAGGACTTGCAGGCAAGAAGCTCTTCGTTTGTCCAAGCCAGCAATAAGCTGTTTCAAGTCAGCACATGATTCAACATAGAGCTCTCCAAGTTGCTCCATATGGGTGAAGTCTGATATTTGTATTGACTGCATTTGTTTGCAGTGCTTGAGGCTAAGGCGCTGTGTTGACTTTGCTAGAAGATGCGTCTTGGTCAGCTTCTTTAACACATCCTCGGCATAAATTGTGATCCCAAGGAACTCCAATTCCTTTAAGGAATTAATGTTCAGATCATTGACATCATGAATCCCATAGTTGCTACGGAAGAGGTTTAGCACCCTTAGCTTGTGTAGCTTGGAGCAATTGTCAAATGTCTCTTTGAGGGCCTTGGTAACACTTAAATCTAGATGTCTTAGTTCTTTGAGCATCCAGAACTCCTCAGGAAGCCTCTCAATGCATGGGTGGGACAAATTGAGATACTTAAGCTTGGCCAATGTTCTACAGAGCGGAAGAGCTGTAATGCTGGTGTTTGAAAGATCAAGAGCCCTTAAAGAATGCATGCATTGGAATAATGTTTGACTGAGCCTGTCCAAGTAAGGATTATTCTGAACCAGCAAAGTTACAAGATTCTTGCATTCAGGTGAGACAGAAAGGTCCCTTATGTCATTGAACATGAGTGATATCCTTCTAGCTGTTTGGCACTCTCTGTGTGATGGTGCCTTCTCCAAACTCATTCCAGCCTTTGCAATAATGTTTTCCTGCGCTGCTAGGGACAGCCCCAGATGACGAATTATGTGGTGCATTTTCACCACTGATGAGTCAGATTTGCAACTCTCCAACAAACATGCTGATACCAGGCTACGGATTATGCGGTGGCCTTGCTTGGGATCCTGAGGTATCAACCCATCTGCCATCCAGTATTCCACAAGCTGATCTTTGCTAATTGATCCATATTCTGGGAAAAGGGTGCAGTACAGGAAACATTGCTGCTGCTTTTCTGTCAATTTATCATAACTGTATTTCAGTTTATGGAACATTTCTGGTACTCCATGCAAGTCCTTGATGTCATCCTTGGTCGCTTGCACTGCCAAACTCCAATCCCTGGGTTCTGTTAGTCCTGCCACGGCCCTCCCTATTACCTTGAGTGCAAGTGGCAGACCACCACAGCTTTGGACAATTGCTTCAGCATGCTCTCTTACAACATTGTTGGGGACAGGTGACCCGATGGCTGCAATAGCATTATTGCTCAAATTACTTTGGAAGAGCTCCCATGCTGACTCCTTCTCTAGATGTAAGGTTAATTCTGAGTGTATGTGTTTTCGGAGGAATTGTAATCTGCTTCTCTGAATTCTAAGTGTAGTTCAGAGTGAGTGTGTGTCAAGAGAACCTGTTAGATTCAGTTAACTGAATGTGGGTTAAGAGAACCTGTAATCTGTTTCTCTGAAGTCTGAATGGAGCTGGTTTCCGGATACTATTCGCGTACAAAAAGACACTCCAATGACAAATACTATTCCACCCGTTTGGAACCTCTTACATTCAAGAAACATTGACGCAATAATATGCTCATGGACAAATAGTTCAACATCTAAAACCAGATTCTGCAGCATCTTTATACAACATTCGGACTTCAGAGATTGACAGAGAAACAAATACAGAATCGCAAACGTTGAGTCATTCACTAACTTCATACAACATTCGACGCGAGAGACAATGGCAGCTACATCAGCCAATCTTCACGACATCTCAATCTTGTCATAAACTTGGCAACCTTCACAAAACAATCTTGCCATGTGAAAAGAAGGAATTGCAGTGTGCTTTCCTGGTACAGACTAGCGATCACTATTCACTGGTGCCATTCAGGAATTCCCTCGCGAAGCCAGCCAAGCCCCACTCACCCGCATCCGCGTGGCCGCCGACCACCGCGCGCCGTCGAGCCCCGCACAAACTCCCGCCTCCGCCTCCCCTATCCTTGCGCCGCCCCTGTTCCCCCCATTCCGCCGGGCGTGCCTCCCCATCCGTATCCGCCGCAGTCGAGGCCTTGCTCGCCGCCGCCGTCCACCGAACCAGATACCTCGGTCGGCGCCGTCAGACCCGGGGCGGGGCGGCGCGGCCGTCGCTTTACTTCGCTGGCCCCCAACAAGATGGGCGGGAACTCCGAACCCAACCGCGGCGTTATTGGGCCGGACCAAATTCCAGCCCAACGCGGCCCAACCGAGTCAAATTTCCTCGCAATATATATTCGGTCGGCTTCTCCCTCCATTCCTTCTGTCTCGTCCCCCTCCCTCTTCCCCGTCTCGTCACTCGAGCGCCTCTGCTTCCCCACCCGCCTCCACCGCGCGCACCAATCCCACCAGGCGCGATCGCCTCAACGACCGCTTCCGCCCGCGTCCCCTAGCCGCCGGGCCCAAGAAGCACCGGAAGAATTAAAGCCAGGAACGATTCTTGGACGGCGGGAATGTCGTCGTGGAGGGCATGGCTGTGGGGGTGGCTTAGGCGCGCCGTCTTGACCTTGCGCAGCCGATTCTTTTGGGCGGCCGAGCGCACTGGGCTGGAGCGTTGGGCAAGGGGCGTAAGAAGAAAGAACAAGAAGGAGCGCAAGAAGCGTCGCCAGGATGCGTCGTCGTCGGTTCAGCACCAGGGCGCGCCGCCTCCGGCGCCGTGGAGGGCATGGCTGTGGGGGTGGCTTAGGCGCGCCGTCTTGACCTTGCGCAGCCGATTCTTTTGGGCGGCCGAGCGCACTGGGCTGGAGCGTTGGGCAAGGGGCGTAGGAAGAAAGAACAAGAAGGAGCGCAAGAAGCGTAGGAGAAAACTGGCCGAGAAGGAGCGCCGACGACGAGCCATACTCATCGCTGACGCTCTCGCGGCCGCCAAGAACTCATCCTCCCAAGCTTTTCTCCCGTACGACGACGCCACGCCGTGCCAGGTCACCGGCGCTGCGCCTGCTCACGTTTACCTGTCCTACACCTGCCCGGCGCTTCTCCAGAGCGCTCTGCCCTCCGTCACCGGCGACAGCGGCGGCGGCGTGACTTTGGAGGCGACCGCCGAGACCGTGGCCGCGTCCTCCCCTGCGTCCAAAGATGTGCGTGGTGAAGCTGGCTGGCAACCCGTCCTGAAGAAGAAGAAGAAGAAGAAGCGCACTGAGCGCAAAACACCGTTGGCCAAAGAGGTCGCCCCCAAGCTTCCGAGCCGTCCCAGGGTCGCCCCTGTCGATGACCGTCAGGTTCGAGATCCTAACCCCTTCCCCTTAGGATCGATCATACTTTGAATCGATGATGCTTTGAGGATCAAAGATTCGCTACCAAAAAGAATGATGGGAACCGTAAACAGTAAGATAGGAATCGCTGTTCTTGAATAAATTGTCCTCCCCTATAAGTATGAAAACATGGAACACTGGTTCACATTACCTGAGGGCTAGCATGGTAGGTCAAGACTCAAGAACCTGTCTAAGCTTGGCTGTGCGGTATGCAAAAAATGACGATCTATTATAATGTCAGAACCAGTGTTCCATGTTTTCATACTTCCAGGAAATACCACTGCTTTATTTCTTATGGACAACTGCTTATGTGAGATTTGCGCTAGGATGATCCACTGCTTGTGTTACGTAATCTGTTAGCTTTAGGAACTTGTTGACATGGATGGTTGCGATGGTTTCTAGTTAACGTGCCATGAACTAGTGCTTTTGCAATGGATGGTTGTCTGATTAACTTGGCATGTCGTTTGCAATAGTTATCTTGCAATAACTCTTATCATCTGTTACTACATTGCCATATGCACAGTCCAGGAAGACGAATAATAATAACAATTAAGTACTAAACAGCATACTATCATGCCATCATTTAGGCTATTACATAAAGAGCACCAAAGTCTTGTGCCATTTCATGCACAAAACACAACATCTAACCATCTGTAGTAGTCAGCCATCCTAGCAGTGCCATCCATGGGCAAAACGGTCATTTCCCATTAAAAAAAGGGGGAAACCTTTAATTTGCAATAAAATCCTGAATCTATGGAGCGGTATGTAGTACTGGAAGTCAATCTTTTGAGTGGCATTTTGAGCCACGCCACTCTTTCGAGTGATATATCAGATTACCCCAATACGTGTGCTGAACAACTTCGTCGGGTCGCGAGGGAAGTGTTTCAGCAAGCTTACGGGCGTCATTAACAACTATTCTTGAATAAATTGTCCTCTGTATTGTGCTACCTGAGAGGTAGCTGGTGGGATGGTGCCGGCTTAGTTATGTGTGATACTCTGTTTTTGTTAGTATTGTTCAGTTAGCTTGGTAGGTCAGTAGCGCAGAACCTGTCTATGTTTGGCTGTGCACTACGCAAAAATGATGATCTGTTAGGATACCTTTTGTTCATGCTTTTTCCTACTGAACAGTGGACAGAGGAGGAGGAGGATTTCTGCATTGATAGGTTGTTCGATACTGAGGAGAATGATTCAGAAAGAGAGGCCCATACAAGTTATTATACTGAGGATTCCAGATTGAAGAGTAATAAAACATATTGTTTGGCATGCCATCTCAAAGGCGTTAAAAAGATTCTAAAATGGGACGACGATGAGGTTTGATTTTCTGTTACTTTCAAGACTTCGATTTTGCAAATGAAATATTCCTAAACTGTCGAGTAGATTGGCCCATTAACTTTATACAATTTGTTTATTGTATTGTTTCAGATCAAAAATCATTGCAGAGCCGTTCATAAAAATGTTGGATTTGTGTGTGGCAAGAGAGGCTGTCTAGCAAGAGGGGCAAATAGACATGACATCGGTGTTCATGAGTTCGTATGTCATGGGATGTAGAATAAATGTAAGTACATATTGTTTGGTTGATTTAAATTGTCCTAAATTATTGTAACGAACTAACTTGTACCCAGTGTTTCATGACATATATTTAATTTCCAGTGTTTTTGCTACTGCGTGAAACTTTCTTTCACTTGATATGATAATATTGGTCAGTAGGACAATTTCTGTGCTCTGACATATGCATTTTCTTCGCATTTGCAGGGTCATCTTCATCTTAAGTACTCTCTCCCTCAGAAGCTCACATACAAAGTGGGAAGCGGCGTTGCGTTACAGCCTCAGTGTAGTCATTCTGGATTTACTGTAGGAACGAAGCTTAGTTGCCATGGAAGATGCATAGTAATAGAACTGCCATGTCAACTGTTCTCATATATTCATGCCAGCAAAAGGTTGCGATGCTAAGATGCCTAGCATGTGCATGCATAGCCCCAGTTTGTTACAAATTACTACTAGCAAGATGATGATACAAATTGAACTATTCTAGCCAACCCCAACCCCCCAAAGTAACACTAGGACCATTGCCACTGGTACCTTATGCTTGTGATTACCTTATGCTTGTGATTTCACTATTGAAATAGCCACACAAACATGTGAGTAGATATAAGACAGGCTTAACAAATAAGAGAATAGAGGAGGATTACTGGATACATGTAATTACAAACATTGGTTGCTGCAAAAGGATGGGCAAGACCACTGGACCAGTTTCAGGCAAGAAAAAGCAGCACCTGGCAGCCAAAATATATATTACATTACTGCAGAAACAAGGGGTGATTAAGCATCCAAAAACTCAAATTGATGCAGAATTTTTGCCTAATTGCTAGTGATCCTATAATTCAAACGGTGTGATCCATCTAGATTTTAAACTTTTGAACGTTTGAATAAAGAAGGCCAGGTAGCAGCATCATCATGCAATCAGGCAGCAGAGTAGAGCACCAAATCCGAGTATGTGGAGGAAGCGATCTGAATGGAGGCCTCAAGTAGATAGAGGCAGTAAGGCAACAGGAGGAATCGTTGAATCAATCAGATTCAACATAATCAGCTAGAAATATTATAACCAATTCAGGTGCAACAATGAATTAGGAGATGACATCGCCACAATGCGTACCAAATTAGCAGGACTGTGTACCTACAAAGGAGCAAACTAATAGGAGTGTCAACATCCTACAAACAAGCGAAAACAGAGACGACATAGCCTAAAGTCGGGCAGTTTGTTTTCTTTGTTTTGGTGAACGGTAAGGTAGAAGTAACTGCTCTTTCCTTAGGCAGAGCTCACACGGCTTTTTCAAAAGAAAAAAAAAGGAAGAAGTAGCTTCAGGTTGCAAGCTTGCTATTTTTTATCTTTACTAATTGGAGACTCCTCTACGAGATCCCAGGTTAATCCTAAAAGGTAAAAAAAATATAAATTATCACATTAATCGAAGAAAGAAGACTAGAAATTCTCGTGATAATTAGAAAAAAGAAAAAATCTTAATCATCCAATTTCTTGAGTCGGTGTAATCTACGGTTTGGATTCAATACAATAAGGGCCTTAATAAAAATCGCATACCATGCAGTTTTGTTCAATGCTGAATCATAGTTGGTCTCAAATTAAAACTCCGTACTTCCTTTGTTAACCAATCCTAATGGGTCTAATTTCAGTTTTAGCCAAACATGAATCCCGATGGTTAATTAACTAGTAATGAATGAAAGAGATCCCCACTCCAAACAAGTTTATCACTTAGTTATAGACTTGGTTGCAAGTGGTACGAATCGAGACTTGATCTAATGATGATTCGCTCGCTTATTCCGGAGCCGACATCGCAGCATCATCTCGCCCTCGGATCACGATCGGACGGCGAAATCAATTCGGCGACGCCAATCAAAGAACGGTCGGCTTTGGCCGACGCCGACATAACACGTGGACAAATCCGAACCGCTCATCTAAGATCTAATGGCCCGGATTAATTCAATCCTTCACTGTTATCACAGATCCAACGGCTACAGCTAAATTGACTACGTGGCTACATTATATCACACGATCAAGATCTAACGGCTAATAATTGAAAATGAGGTTTACTTCATGAATCCCGTGGTTAATCTACTAGTACGCATCCTAAGCCTCTACATAACAATCCTATTCCAACCCTCCGTTCGAACTTCCGAGCCGCTACGAGCGACCGGAATGGAGAAAGACTCGACCGGGTTATCCAGGGGAAGAACGAACCTCTTCGCGACTTCGTGCGACGGTTCATCCGCACTTTGAACCTGATCCCAAGTGTCTCCGACGAGGCCGTGATCAAGGCCTTCAAGTTCGGCGTCCGCGACTGGCGCCTTACCGAAGACCTGGAGATTACGACAAGGCTCACCGTCGGCAAGCTATTTCACATGGCGGAGCGCTACGCGGACATGGACGACGCGGTCCGCTAGAAGCGCGTCTACGACCAAGGTAAGCTTGGCGTCAACTCGGGCGAGGCTGGCCCCTCCAACACCAAGAGTGCCGACCAAGGCTCGACCGCCAAGAAGCGGAAGAGGGACCGCAAGCGCGGTGATGGCCGACCTCGGGTGACCGTTTCGGCCGACGGTCACCGCGAGGTCATGGAGGTGCGGGATTCGGCCCAGGAGGGGCCTCGTCCCCAACGAAATCGGCCACGACCTTAGCAGGCACCGAGCCGACCTTGGCAGGAGGATCGTCGGTCCGGGCCACGGCAGGGCGACGGTTGCCCATAAGGTCCTGAAGGGTGACCTCAGTTTGACGAAGACAAGTTCTGCCTGTTCCACAGGACTCCGAGCCACGACCTGCGAAGCTGCAGGGCCTGGCAAAGCAAGCTGGAGGCCTTCTACGATGGACGCGGAGAGATACCCACGCTCCCGAAGGAGGGAGATCAGCCCGATAGGGTAAACACCGGATAGGACCAGGCCGACCTCGACCTGGATTTCGATAAAGAAGGCGATCACGGATCGACGTCATCTTGGCGGCTCGTCGTGTCGATCCCCAAATACGAGATCAAGGATGTCGCGCGCGTGGTCTACCAGGCCACCGTTGGGAAGCCCGCGGACCAGCCCTGCAAGTGGGCCGGGGCCACGATAACCTTCACGCAGGAGGATGCCCCCCAAGGTATGTCCAAGGATCTCAAGACTGCCTTGGTTGTGACCCCGACCATTAGTAGCACCATGGTCGGGCGGGTCATGGTCGATGGGGCGATTCCATCAACTTCTTTGCCGCTAGCACACTCGACCGTATGCAAATTCCCCGGTCGAAGGTCAAGAACATCGTGATTCCATTCTTTGGAATCGTCCCTGAAAGTTCGACCACACCTCTAGGTCAGGTGGTTTTGCCCGTCACCTTCGGCGCCTCGGACAACTTCCGCACCGAGCTGATTACCTTCGAGGTGGTTGAGGGTGATCTCCCCTACAATGCCATCCTCGGGCGTCCGGCTTTGGTCAAGTTCATGGCGGCCAACCACAACGGCCACCGCTGCATGAAGCTCCCGGGGCCCAGCGGCATCATTACTGTGTGGGGCGACCTCAAGGAGGCGCATGGTTGCGAGACCCAGGCTTTGGCCCTCGCCGGCATGCTGCCTCAACAGGGCCCTGAAGCGACCACGAAGGTCACCCGCCAGAAGGCGGTCATACAGCCCAGCGGGACAATGAAGGCTGTGCTGCTCGTGGAGGGGGACTCATCCAAATGCGTCCACGTCTCGGGCGAGCTGAGTTCCAAATAGGAACTCGAGCTCGTCACCTTCCTCCGCGCCAACAAAGATATATTCGCTTGAGAGTCGGCGGATATGCCGGGTGTCCCGAGGGAGGTGGTCGAGCATGCATCGCAAGCGCGGCCAGTTCTGCTGGCCGTGTGCGACGTTGTTCTTCTCGAGAAGGTCCCCATAATCAAAGAGAATCTCGACAAGCTGCTGAAGGCCGGCTTCATTCGTGAGATTGATTACTCCGAATGGCTGGCCAATCCCGTCATCGTGCAAAAGAAGGGCGGGAAGTGGAGGATGTGTGTGGATCACACGGGGTTGAACTCGGTATGCCCGAAGGACAACTTCCCTCTCCCGCACATCGACTAGATCGTCGACTCCACGGCGAATGCCAAGCTGCTAAGCTTCCTGGACGCCTATTCTGGGTACCATCAGATCAAGTTGGCGGTTGACGACAAAAGCAAGACGTCGTTCATCACACCGTTCGGGACCTAATGCTACACGACCATGTCGTTTGGTCTCCGCAACGCCGGCGCGACCTTCCAGCGCCTAATAACCAAGACATTCAAGCCTCAGATCGGCCGCAACCTCGAGGTCTACGTGGACGACATCATCGTCAAGGGCTCCGCCGAGGCCGACCACGTTCAAGACCTTGGGGAGACCTTCGCCAACCTGAACAAGCACAAGATCAAGTTCAATCCAGAGAAATGCGTGTTTGGCGTTATACGGGAAGGTGCTCGCTACATGATCGGGGCTCAGGGTCGCCCGAACTCGAGAAGATCGAGGCGATAGAAAGGATGCCCCCAAGTTCCGCAGAAAGGTGCATGCCTTCATGCCGCATGGTCAGCCTCACGGCAGTTCATCTCGAGGCTCGACGAGCGTGGGTTGCCATTCTTTAAAGCTCTGCGCAAGCAAGGGGGCTTCGAGTGGACGCCCGAGGCACAACGGTCTTTTGACGAGTTGAAGGTATACCTATCAACCCCACCCTTACTTATGACCCCGCAGCCCGGCGAGAAGTTGTTGCTCTACCTCGCAGCCACCGTCCAAGCCGTCAGCGTTGTCACGGTGGCGAGCGGACGACGGTAGCACTGATCTACTACGCCGAGAGGTTCTCCATGGGCGAGGAGCGCTACCCCAGTCCGTGGTTGTCAGACGCTTCCTCATGGCAGCGCAAGCTCGGCGTACTTCTAGGCTCACCTCGTGGTCGCCCGAGCAACTTCCCGCCGGGGAGATCTTGAGGAATACAGAGGTCGGAGGTCGACGCCAAGTGGGCTATGGAGCTAACCGCTTTGACCTCGATTGCGGCACACGCCGCAATTAAGTCGCAGTCTTTGGCCGATCAGAGTCGAAAGCACCTCGCTCGCGGCCCCGAACTGGAGGTCGAGGAGGAGAAGCCCTGGGTCATGTGCTTCGACGGTTCATGATCCTTCAAACGCTCGGGGGCTGGGATCCTCATTCTCACCCCACGGGGCGACAGGCTGAGGTACGTGGTTCATTTCGGGTTCCCAGCTACAAATAATGCCGCAGAGTACGAAGCTCTTCTGGTGGGACTCCGAGCTTGCAAGGCGCTGGATGTCCGCCGGTTGGTCGTTAAGGGCGATTCACAGCTCGTCATCAACCAGTTCAACAAGGGCTATCTGTGCTCGGAGGATTCCATGGCCAAATACCTCGCCGAGACGCACAAGATGGTGAAGTGGTTTCAGAACCTGGAGATCACGCATGTGGCGTGGAAAGACAACTCCGACGCAGATTTCCTCTTCAAACTCGGATCGTCTGACGACGAAGTCCCTCCAGACGTGATCCTGGAGACCCTGGCGTCGCCCTCAATCTCCGACCAAGGGCCTCGGCCGTGATTCATCGGCTGTATTCCCTCATGGGCCGAGCTACCCACAATTTCTGGCGACGGAGAGCTCTCGACCGATACCGCGAAAGGAGCAGGTCAGCGTCGCCGAGCTTCAGACAAACTCGTGGATCGGCAAGCTTTATCGTCGGAATGCTTTCGCATCGACAAAGTGTGTCGCCACGGAGGAGGGTAAGTACCATGGGCACCAAAAGTGTGCTATCTTTGCTAACTGCAACAGGATTCTAAAAGAAGATATCAATCAGACTCAGACCGGCTTCACAAATTCTTTGTGTAACCCCTTTTTACCTCAAATTTTAATAAAGCTGTTGTTCGATTGTCATGTTTGGTCTTCACGCCGTTTTTCTTCGTTCTATATTTTGTGTTGGCTCGAATTCGGGGCTTCTTTGAGTCCAGCCTACGAGCGAGCGCGCTTGCTCTTGGCCCAGGCCCCGGGAGCTTAAACATTCACCCCTAGTGGTCGAGCTGCTTGTAAGCCAAATCTCTTCGCATCAACGCTCCCCCTGCGCTAGGGTTCGAACTAAGCCCGTGCCTGGGTCCAACGAGCAAGGCGCACATCGTTGTCAGGACTCGAGAGGCTTGGCCTAGAAATGATCCTAACGCTCTAGAGCCTAAGTCTTTGCTCGTGCGCCTATGTTATGCTCCCTGTGGGTTTTTCTAGATCTTGCAGGTCTTGGTCTCTACAAGTTTCTAACTTGCGCCCAAGGCCGGCGTTGTGACCTTGAACCCAACGGGTTTGGATGGGATATACTCTGACGTAAAGGGAATTATAAACTGACTTCAAGATCCCAGGGTGCTCCATACCAGTAGCCATGGGGTCTTGTCTCGGTTGGAGGGACTTGAGCCCCTCCCCGGCGATCTTAACTTTCGCCCATAGCTTGTCTTCGTGCTTGCCCGGCAGTATCTTCACCTCAAGCAATGGGGTCCCAACCACCATGGTCGGGGCGATCTCGGCGGTCGTGGTCAGGCATCCCTGCCCGTCTCCTCGGCCCCCTCGGGTGGGTCGCTGTCCTCTCGGCGTCCGCAGACCATTGCATCATCTTCATCGGCAGCGGGTGTGGCGTCGTCTTCGACCGGGTCGTCGAGTCCTTGGTCGAACTCCCCGACTGTGGCCCAGCTCTGGGGGCCAGATGGGGTGCGCCCCCGGCTTGAGGGCCGACAGGGCGCCAGCATGTAGGAGGCCTCCTCCTCTTCATCGGACTCAGACTCGCCCTGAACAACAGTTATCGTCAGGACGGGCAGGCAGTGAGCTTGAGTGCTCAAGGTCTGCGATAAGGGAAGGCTACTAAGCTAAAAAGACAGGAAAGAAACCAAGCAAAAAGGGGCCGATGGCCTTTGAGTTCTGCAGCCTCGCCATGAAGGTGGCGAGGCCCTTGGTGCCCCGCGGGCGAGGGGGAGTCCCCTCCTCGGGAGCCTCGGGCCTTGGTCCTCGGGGCCCGCGGTGGGTCCAGATCCTTTGTCAAGGTTCTGGCTGCGTCCGCGGCGCTCTGTTGCTGCGAGAAGAAGCCTAAGTCAGAGGGCGAAGGAGCACGAGCGAAGAGCTTGGGGGCTCGACCAAGGGTACTCACCATCGTACGGTCGCCCCACTCAACGTGTTGCTTCTTCGGGCCTTTGCCGCCCGCTCTGTCCGGGGCTGGTCTCTTGCCCGTCCTCTTGCCCTTGCTCGCCTCGGGCAACGGCAACATCTTCTTTGCCGTTTCAAGCAGTTCGAGCTTGTTCTGCGGGTGCATCAAAGTATCAAGAAAGGCTCTAGGCGTATGCAATCTAAGAGGCTCGGTCCAGGGCGGCTCACCTCGGCTTTCCGGCGCAGCACATTCTTCGGGACGGGATCGTCGAGGGTGTAGCCGTGCGATGCCTTCCCGAACATCTCGTTCATCCAGGCGGCGATCCAGGACTCCTTCGGTGCCGCTGGAAAAATCAATTCATCAAAGGAACCCGGGGATCAAAACCGGAACAAGCTTCAGGGCAGGACGACTTACCAGATGTCCCCTCGCGAGTGAGGTCGTCGCGACCTTTGATCTCGAAGAACGGGTGCAACCTCTTCCGCAGAGGGAACACCCGGTTCCTTAGGAAGTCGTTGGCGATGGCCTGCCCGGTGAGGCCCCGCGAGGCACAGATGTGAATGGCGGCGATGGCCTCCTGGTCGTCCTCGAGGTCGCCCGCCTCCGGGGTCTGCTTCTTCCCGTTGATGGGGGTTCCGTCGAACGCCAGCGCGCCGTCTTCACCCCGCTTCAAGTAGAACCACCGCTTGGTCCACGGGCCAAGGGAGTCCCGAGGACGGATTTGGGGGAAGGACCAGGGGGTCCCCGTCCGTAGCCGGAAGTAGAGGCATCCGACCACGGGGTCCTTCCCAGTGCGGAAGATGGAGAAGAAGCGGAAGAAAAGCGAGGGGGTGGGAAGGATTCCAAGGAACCCCTCGCACAAATGAGAAAAGATGGAAAGGAGAAGAATGGAGTTGGGTACCAGATTGATGAGTTCGATCTCGCATTGTGCGAGAACGGCTGCAAGGAAGTCGCTCTCCGGCGTCCGCAGGCTGAAGAGCATGTAATGCTCCGTGCTGACGAGTTAAATGCGCCAGCAGTATGGTCGATCTCTCGACCCAAAGAAATGCGTCGCCGGGTCCAGCAGTCCCAAGCCCTCAAGCTCTTTCATCCTCGCCGCCGTCAGGGAACTCTTTTCGAGCTTGGCCATGGCGGTTGAGGGGAGGTTTGGTCGGTGGGAGAAGAGGGGCTCGAGCGAGGAATTGGGAGGAAAAGACTGCGATAAGGTCGAGAGTTCTTTGAAGTTGCAATAGTCTCGAGTTTTATAAGCCCGGTGCGCTTCAGGCCGGGAGTTAGGGCACCTCAAAAGGCGCGCCGGTCAGGTGATTCGACAGGTGCAGTTAAGGGCTGTGCGGCGGGATCGAGGCGTTGCGAACGGTTCCGCTGCTCGGTCATGTCCGTACCAGAATTCTGAAGCTCAAGGGGCGCCAGGTGTAACGTCGCCAAAGCCTGGCGGTAGGTCTCCGCCCGACCTCGACTTCGGGCTCGAGATTTCCAGAAAACAGTCCCCTCTGTCTGTGTGGAGAGGCTCGAGGTCGACCCAAGTTCTTGTCACGACCTTGAGCCTCGGGGGCTAGCTGTCGGGGACTGAGGAATCTCTGACAGGTCAACGCGCGGTCAACAGGGTCCCCCAGCTCGGGGCTGAGCGGCGTGAGGCTTCGACCACGACCTAAAGCCACACTGATTCCCGCACGACCTCGACCTTGGCTCGGGGGTGTGCGTTTACTCGGCAGTTACCAGGACCAAGAACCCCGGAGTTAAGGCAAACGTGGGCGCCGATTCCAGGACAGTTGCAGCACGTCTTTAGTGCACGCCATGCACTACCCCGAGAATCTCTCCTGGCCGTTTCGTAACGGTGGATAATATAAAATCCTTGAAGTGGCGAGGGACGACATCAAGACAAGAATAGGCCAATAGACTGAAAAACGCTCAAGCTAGTAATCCACTCTTTGTACTCGAGAGTAGTGAAAGAGAAGCGAGTAGAGCTATTACCTCACGGGGCTCGAACCAAGTATAATCCGCCGTGTCTTGCTTCGCCGACGCTTCGCCCGACCACGTTCGACCGTTGAGCGAAGCTCTTTCGGTCCTCATTCATACTAACCCGTTTCCATATTTGCGGTCGACGATCCCGATCGTCGACAGATAGGTTGTTTGATCTGAGGAGAATGATTAGGAAAGAGAGGTCTAACATATAATTTAAACCGAACAGATGTGGAAAAGGTGAAAGAAATAGAAACAGAAAAGGCTGGCATTCAGAAACCTAATTGGTACACGAGAGGTTTGATTTTAATACTTTCAAGACTTTGATTTTGCAAATGAAATATTCCTAAACTGTCTAAATTATTGTAACGAACTAACTAAACATGGTGTACATGTTTCACATCATTGGCAGTAGATATATTACAGTTAATTAGTTAATTTATAGCTTGTTAGAATTTTGTTTGTGCGGAAGATCATCATACAGCTGGGTGATTCCCTAATGTTCTTTTTAAAGCCAGCCGTTTGTATAAGGAAGGCTTCAACTGAGGCCAATCAATGTTTTTCACCACCTTACTTTTTTCTGTAGAAACATCTCAAACCACGGCGTTTAGTGTCCAAATATAGCTCAACTACAAAATGTCAACGATCCTATTGTTAATTGTCTGGAGTAGTTAAGGTAAAAGATCTTTTTACTGAAATAAAACAGGATGAACATTTTGTTTTTCACATCCTGCAGAAAAGGAGCAAATCATCAGCTAGAAATCATGAGGAAACTCTTCTCTCCTAACATAGAAGTATATACTCTTGTGTCGATACAAAACAAAATGTATATAAGAAACTATAAAGTTATCATACATTAAAACGAATCCAAACAAACAGGAAAGCTACCATATAGACTTTCAAACATGGAAAATGCCACATCAATGAAAATGTTCCAGAAACAACAATTGCATACCGGCTCCACAAAGAGAAAGAGTGGGCACAAAGAACAGATTGCTTTCTGAAGCATATGCTAGGGATGCAGTGTTTAAAGCTGTAACCTCCCGTAAAGCTATGACAATATTGATCCTATTATGTGATGCCATGTGTTCAAGGAAAATCAATGATATAATGGGAATCTGATAGCACTAATATGGTGCATGCAAACTGAGGTCAAGTAAGATATCATACAAAATGTTATAGATAAAAAAGTATCAAATAAACCAGGAGAAAAACAATGTGCAGAATGGATCACAATTTCCCACATATGTTATGATTCTAATTTAATTAGGATACATACAACAATTTAATATTTTTATTAAGTCAATTTTTAGCCCAAAATCTATAAATTGAAGATATTCATGGGGTATTTCATCGGCTCAAAAACAGAGCATATTTCATTGGCTCACAAACAGAGCATATGAATTATTTTTTTTACATATATGCTTCTGGAGTTTATACTAATTTGGGTTTGTATGGAACCATCGGTAGCGAACACTATATTATGTTATATATCCCTCTAGCCAATCAATATATAGAATTACCTCATCATAATAAAATCTGGTTGAGAAACTAGCGGAGCAGAACGTTAGGAAAACAAACCTTTGCAACAAGGGAAAAGCCAAGCTTGCTGATGGCTTCAGAAAACTTATCGGGATCAGCACCTCCAGTGTTTGGGTCTAGCGGCAAAGGGGCAATGGCAGCACCACAGCGGAAGAGTTTGTTAACAATGATGAAAGATAAGTTACACTCAAGTCTACCTCACTTACTTGAGCTTCACAATAAGGTTTTTGTACTTCCCCATGATCAATCTTGTCATATAAACTGCAGCAGACAGATCAAAATAACAATTTTGTTACTTCTCTGCACGAAAGGAGCGGATGTGCAGGGTTATTTTGTGTGGCCCTTGATGGACAACTTTGAATAGCTTTCTGGTTAAACCATAAAGTATGGTCTTTAATTCACTAAATCTGACACCAAAATTGTCCACCAAATGGTATAGTAAGTTCATAAAAGGTTATGAACAGATAGAGATGCCCTATGAAGAATCCCCTCTGAACTCTGAATTATGTTGCTTCTTAATATACAAATACAGATTCTCAATGCTCATGTGTGTACAGATTGTATTTATATGATGTGGTACAAAATGTATACAGAAAATCACTTTGGTAAATTTCCACATGTCGTTGTATACCTATGTTCTAACTCGAACAACCTAATTTATCAAATCAGCATGTAAAAAAAGAAACCTACTAAAAAAATTAGAAGTTGCAATTTGACCATTCTCCTTCCCAATTCAGCGGGTGTACAATGCATCACTAAACTAAGAGGAATTTAATGATAATAAGTAAAAACAAATTAACAACAATTTAATTACATAATTACCTGCTGCCTATCCTTGCATAATGATTTTGGTTAAATTCTAGCTCATCAGTAATTGAGAACACATTGCCATTTTATCTGCAAGAACTTCCAAAAATCATCAGCACTAGTAGTAGTCTGCACTTCCGTTGAAGACCTGCATTCTAGGTATTCAGATTGGAAAAAAGCATTAATACAATGCAAATTCATAAAATCATGCAAAGCATATGTCTTCCATACATGTATGGAACCTACTGCATACATTGTCCAGTCAACCATACACAGTTTCTCTGGGAACTGAATGGCAGTCCTTCAAACAAAACCTCAACACGTCACATTTGATTGAATAAGACATAAAGAATCAGATGCAAGGCCACACTAATAGGATTACAGTCCAGTTTCTACTGTTCAAGTTATTTTGATGATCAATCACACTTTCACATGTCTCCTTTGAAGTTTTTTCAAAAAGGTAACATTTTGGATTTTCAAATACTAGTATACATCAAGATAACCATTGTTTCCGGTTTTCAAGGCTGTTTGAAAATGTTCCCTAATAATGACAGATCACATAGAACCACATTTACAACTAGCACAGAAAAAGATACAAACATACATATTGGCTTGAGACAATTGTAATTGCAAGTAAATTTTCTCAAAATCTATAGTAAGCTAATAAATGTTATTCCATTCATCTGTGAAATTGTACCATAGACAATTTCAATTTAAATGCTGGATATTCACTATCAAAACGAAGAACATTTCGATCCATACATATCATTGGAGAATTTCTTCAACTCTGTTGGGGAACAAAACTGCGTCTACATGCAGCGCTAAATATTCATCGCCGCCTATAACTATTCTGCCTGTGTGGGAGTAGTAGGAGAAGGAGGTGACATAGGTGCAGACGTCACAATGGCTGTTGAACGTTCTTGTAAAGTCTTTGGGACCTTATCATCAACGACCTCCATAGCAGCTCTCTCCTTAGCCTTTTGGGCTCTCTGAACTACTTCCTCCTGCATTTACCATCATCCCCCAAAAGTGAATTTAGAAGTGTGTGCCATTCAGTGAGGTTTACATAACAAAAAGAAGTGAATGACAATGGTAAATTCTAAATATAGGCTATACAGTGATCAGTAATGATTAATGACAGAAAACAGGCAGGTTATGCGAAATCTGAAAGCAAACCCAGTGCCCTTTACCTGAGGCGTCTAGCATCTACATCATAGAGCTTATTCTCGGAAACTGAATGCAGAAGAACTTCTTAGTTGCCAATTTGCAAATTAACAGGCACATCTGCAACCACCTGACCTAGGAAGCATATCTAATTTTTCGCGGGCTAGATTAAACCTCCTTTCACAGTCCCATGCTGACACTTAGCAGCATTCTCACACGACGAATACTACCCATCAGGAGCAAGGGCTGTGGTGTACTGCAGTACCTGGAATTCCTGGACCTGCTTCTGCTGCTCGGCCTGCCACTGCCCCACGACGCTGAACACCTCGCCCACCACCGACTCGACCCTCTCCGTCAGCGCCTCCGCGAAGGCCTTCCCGAGGAAGAAGGCGTCAAGGACAGCCTTGCTCTCATTATCTCCTAGATGAACAACAGCAAGGAGGATAGAGTAAGACCCGGCTCGAATTGCCTCTCTTGATCCACAAAGGACGCGCCTACCTGCCGCACATCCAACGGATTACCTGGTTTGGGTTCCGGACGAGAGCCGTCGCCGCCGGTGCTGCTCTTGACTACGAATCCGGGAAGCTTTCTGATCGAAGAAGGGGCGGCGGAGGCGAAAGCGCGGAGGTGGCTGGAGGCGGGGAGAGAGACGCAGCAGATAGGGGAGAGAGACGCCGGTGCTGGCAGTATTGGTGCCATGTGATGGTTTCGCCCGTACTCTCGTGGAGTTGCGGTGGTCTTTGAGCGGCGGTTGGGAATCGCTCGAATCCCCCGGCCACCGGCGGACGCGAAGCCACGGATTGGGGTCAATCAGGGAAACAAAGGGCTTCGCGTAGCGCACGCCAGAGGCAGGGTCAATCCTGTAACTACACTCTGAGACCGTCCGTACGGTTTTCAGCTTGCTGTATCGAAGCCAGCGGCCCAATGTATATAGCAAGAGGTAAAAGCAGTTTCTCTAGATTTGTGAAGTTGAAGCTGTAAGTACATTAAGAGTGTTTAAATAGATCATCTTGTTTATATTTTAGATTAAAAATATAAACTTAATTCACTTTATTTTAGCCTACAAGTTTCAGATTTCAGGTGAAGTTAGAATCTGAAGCTCTACCAAACAGGCCCTAAAACAGTTTTTTACGGTTTTGATCGGTTGAAGCTTTGACTTTTTTACTATAGTGAAAGAAAATTACCTTTTTCTATCTAGTATGAAATTCTAAATCACACCTTTCTCACCCCTATTCTCGACCCACACCTCTTACATCTAAAATCAAAGGGGGAATTGATCATATGCCTTATTTTTACTTAGTTCAATTGATAAAATACCCTGTTTATCTCACTGACATTTGGTCCTAGGACCCACATGTCAATAAGACATCATGAGGCATTTTATCAATGGCGCATGTAAGTAAAAGGCATTTTATCAATTGATCCAAAATCAAATATCAAATCTCTTCATCTAAGTTGTTCAGCTATATAGCCCTTCAATCATACAGCACATTCCAAAACTACTTCTTAAAAATGCTATAGCCAAACTGTCGACGATTCGGGACAGGGTCCCCCACCGAGCTTACTTGTTGAATGAGGGATCAACTTGGGGCCCCGTTTCCGCAAGGGTTATACGTCTGAGAGTATGCCGAGCGATGGAACGAAGGTATACCGGACGACCGTAAGGCACAGGGGGTCGTTTTTTATCTGGTTCGGGCCTCTCACGGGGGAGATAATAACCCTACGTCCAGTGATTGCACTAGTGTGTGAAAGTGGGTTACAATGCGCTTGCTCGGAGGCCCCGAACGATCCTAAGGACTTCCGTGAGCAAGCGATGTGTGTAAGTGTGCGTAGGCTGAAGGTCCAACCCCGTTCACCGTAGGAGGGGTATTTATAGGAATTACAGAGACAAATTATTTATTACAGGGGCGCATCAGAGGACGAGGCGGTCACGATGGCGCGCCACCACGCCGGTACCACGGACGTGGGTATGCAATGAAGCGCAGCACCAAGCGCGGCGCGACCGTGGCGGCAAGATATCCCGCACGCGATATCGCGCGGCCGGCATTAAATGCCACGTCGTCTTGTCGTGGACGCCCCGAGCTGGATTGCTCGGGGCCGGGGCGTACGAAGGTCGGTCCTGTGTGCGTTGTCCGGGCAAGGGCATGGTCGGTTGGCACCGAGCTTCGATGGTCGTCCTGGTACAGCGCATCCAATCCCCGACAGCTAGCCCCCGAGGCTAAAGGGGGAAAGGCCTTCACCGAGGCCTCCGCCTTGAGCCTCTAGACTTTTAAAGAGGATTGAGTCATGCGGCGAAGAGTTATCTGCGGCATCCGAAAGGCGCTTGCTCGGGACAGTCTCGCAATGAAGAGCTCTGCGGTATCCGGCGGCGCTTGCTTTCAGGACAGTCTCGCAGTGAAGAGCTATCTGCATCCGGCGGCGCTTGCTTTCGGGGACAGTGGTCTCGCGGCGAAGAGCTATGCGGCATCCGGAAAGCGCTTGCTCGGGGGCGAGTCGTCTCGCGGCGAAGAGCTCTGCGGCATCCGGCGGCGCTTGCTCGGGGATGTGTCGTCTCGCGGCGAAGAGCTCTCTGCGGCATCCGGCGCGCTTGCTCGGGGCAGTCTCGCAGCGAAGAGCTATCTGCGGCATCCGGCGGCGCTTGCTCGAGAAAGGTCTCGCAGTCAAGAGCTATGCGGCATCCGGCGGCGCTTGCTCGGGGGATGTGGTCTCGCGGCAAGAGCTATTGCGGCATCCGGCGGCGCTTGCTCGGGGACAAGTCGTCTCGCGGCGCTTGCTTTCGGGGATGTGGTCTCGCGGCGAAGAGCTACTGCGGCATCCGAGCAGCGCTTGCTCGGGGACAGGTGGTCTCGCAGCGAAGAGCTACTGCGGCATCCGGTGCATAGATCAGACGTACAGGGGGACTAGACATAGATCAGATGTTTAGGGAGAAGGCAACTAGCAGATTGCGAGCAGACTCGCACTGTCGCCTCCCAAGCATGGGTCAGACGCTCGAGGAACTAACAGACGAGACATGCTCGAACTGCCGCGTCCCGGACGTGGACTGGACGTCCAGGGGAACTAACTAGCAGGTCACGAGAGGACTCACGCCGCCGCGCTTGGGCGAGCCCCGACGCGGAAGAGACTCGCGCCCGAGCGAGGGACGTGCTCGGCGCGGAACATGGACGGTCCCCGAGCGAAACGCTGCGGGAAGGACTCACGCCGAAGCGAGGACGGTTTCGTGGGACATGGATAGCCCCGAGCGTAAACGTGTGCCCGAGGAAGGACTCGCGCCGGCGAGGACGTGTTTCGGCGCGGACATGGACGATCCTCGAGCGTAAACGCTGCGTTCGGAGGAGACTCGCGCCGGCGAAGGACGGCTTCGGCCGGAACATGGGCGGTCCCCGAGCTAAACGCTGCGTCGGGAAGGGACTCACGCCCGAGCGGAGGACGTGCTCGGCGTGGGACATGGATAGCCCCCGAGCGAAACGTGTGCCCGAGGGAAGGGACTCGCGCCCGAGCGGAGGACGTGCTCGGCGCGGGACATGGACGATCCCCGAGCGAAACGCGTGCCCGGGGGAGGAGACTCACGCCCGAGCGAAGGACGTGCTTAGCGCGGAACATGGACGGTCCCCGAGCGAAACGCGTGCCCGGGGGAAGGGACTCACGCCCGAGCGGAGGACGTGCTCGGCGTGGGACATGGATAGCCCCCGAGCGAAACGTGTGCCCGAGGGAAGGGACTCGCGCCGGCGGAGGACGTTTCGGCGCGGGACATGGACGATCCCCGAGCGAAACGCGTGCCCGGGGGAGGAGACTCGAGCCCGAGCGAAGGACGTGCTTAGCGCGGAACAGGGACTCGGTGTGGCCTTCCGGATCAGTCACACCGGCCACGCCTTAGCCGACGTAGCAAACGTCATCGTCCCCCACGTCGCCGAAGACGTAGATGTCTTAATTGTCTTGAGAATTCGGCGTCCTCAGGGATTCCTCGCGAAAGGACTCAGTCGATCCCTGTCGGGACCCGAATATGCAAATCCGGACCCTCTGTGTATCTCGCACTAGTCCAGATCACGCTTAGTGCACACAGGCTCAACATTAGTGAATATCATAATCATACACAACGTAAATAAGATAAAGACATAATATATTAAATATTAGCGGTTGTATGACCTTATGGTCAACTTACTTAGCAATGCCTCACAAGGCTGAACAACAAATTGAACTGCAATGAATGAAGACGTAGATAACCCTCAAGATACCACAGTAACCGACAAGGCTCAGACCTAAACATTCGCCCTTCATGGTACTCCTTCTTCAAAGACTGATGATTTTTGTAGGCAAGGGTGAGTATACCAACACGTACTCAACAAGTTGTGCATGTAATGCAATTCTATCATAGCTATATACAAGGCTTATTCCAAAGGAAGGCCAAATGGTTCATTTGCAACTACAAAGATTTAAAAACAAGTACAAGATATAGATTGAAATGACAATAAAACAAATAACTGTAATAGATAGATTCAAAGATTTCTCAAGTAAACCAAGTTTCTCAACCTAAGTCAAGTTTCAACTTCCCATGGCAACCCGCCATCCATCCCAAGTTTTCAAAAGTCTAAACCCTTGATCAGAATCCCGAGCTTGCTCAATATCGTGAGCACGGCTATCCGAATAGATTGTACACTCTGCAGAGGTTATGCACTTTACCCACACGACATGATAATCTCTTTGATGCCAAGCTATTAGCACACTTCCTTTGGTATGCTTACAGAGAATCATAACAAAGCCTTTACAATGCTCGCCTTAGCCCAAGATTACCCGCTAAGGTTTCAACACGAAGGACATCCTGTCCCAAAGAGGCCCCCTCTTGCGCCATCGGGTTCATTCAAAGGTGAACCACACCACCATGATAGTACTAAAGCCAAGACTTTGCAAATTAGTCACTAGGTCGCCCATAACGAACATGTGGTTGCATGATTGACTCAGTCAAAGGCTGCAAGGTGTCCTTATGGTTTGATCAAAGCAAGACATACACATACCCTTTGCCCATCGGGCCCACCGAGCATCCCGCCCTTGCCACTTGCTCACCCAAAATTATAACCACCCCGGTTGATTACCAAGCACCACGTGCCATCAACAATTCAATATCGCTATGTGACATCCATTGCCAACACAACTCAATCTCATCGTGTGACCATACATGACACACAAATTCAGAACATTGTTCCATATTACATTAGTCAAGATTATTTATCAAAGATTCAAGTACATGTGATGACGTGGCATGGCTAAGCATTTTAGTCCGATCTAATCCTCCATGTTGATTTCATTATTAACCAACTATAGTAAACCAACCTAGGGTGACAAGTGGAGTATGGCATACAAATATCAAGGTAGGGTGTAATTCAATGGGTATGTTAACTAATCCCAAAGTTAAGTTGAAAACATTTATACACATAAAATAACAAGTGATAAGGTAAATCAAAATAGCATGCAATCTAGTTTATGGGTGCAACATGATCAAAGCACAACTTGCCTTGCTTAAGCTCCTGGTATTGTTCCGAAGATCGCTCTTGAGATGATAATTCCTCCTCCGAAACCTCACTCAACTCAACGTCTACACGAATCGAGAAGAAATAGCAAATAAACACCAAAACAAATAGCAAATGAACTCAAAAATCCAGATAAAAACCCCTATTACATAGATCTTAATTTTATAAATTTCTAGAAATTTGAATCACCTTAATCGGAGTTCATATACAAAAGTTATAGCATTTAGAAGTTTAGAAAATAAACTAAATTGAATTTCTAAATTTAATAGTATCGCTTTTATAAACGAAATCCGAATTTTCCTGCCCCGGCTTGTACGGACAAAACATGGCGAAATCTAAACCGATAAAACTCAATCTAACGGTCACGGGTAAATCTACTACGTGGCCTAATATCAACCCTTGGATCTAAATCCAACGGTCCATGTTTACTCTTGTAGTTTACTGTGCATTTAATGGCGTGGCTCATTTGTGACCTTTCGATCTAAATCCGACGGCTACGATATAACATAAAAACTTACCGGTTCGATTCGGCGCGACTCAATCCCGATCGCTCGATGAAGATCCGACGGCTGACGAAACTTCCGACCGGCAATGGCTGGACCACGTGCGAAACTCGTCGGACTCGACGAAGACGACGATCCTGACGGCGATCTCCTTCCTTGGCGATGCTCCGACGGAACTACGGTGCACACGGGATGCTTTTCAACAAGATGACACGATCCCCAGGCTACTCGGCGATAACTCGGCGGCGCGCTCGAAAATCGCTGGCGCCGCTGCTGATCTTCGTGATTTTTCCTCGGACGATGGCGCGTGGACTCCTCGAGACTTTTCCGCGACAGCGCTATCGAGCGACACGGCTTCGACCTGGGACGAGTCCTCGGAGGGACGCCCGAGCTGCTTTTATACCCAGCTACGTACGCAACTAAGGAAAACTTCGGCAGCGTCGAACTGGACTCGGAGACGGCAACGCGATGGCTACGATCCAGGATTTTCCAAGCCGGTGCACGTTTTCCCTTTTCCCACGTTCACCTCGAGGCAATTCCTTCGGTCACGGCATCCGAGTTTCCCACGTAGCATGACTTTCGGCCGACTCGTCGATCTTTCCTCGACACGTCGGCTGGCTCAAATTCCGATCCTTATCGGCCAAAGCGGTGCTCGCGCTCTCCCTATGCCAACATGAGCGGAAAATCTTGATCCACGGCGCCAAGTTTCCACCAACACGATCCCCACGAGTGATCGATAGCCACGTTGACTCCGACTCCAGCACTCGACTTCCCACCAGAGACAAAACGACAGGATTCCAACCGGACTCTTCTCCACGTTGTCACGAGGCGAGAATCCTTCAGTCACAGCGTCCTAATCCCAACTGATCACGCATGCAGCAGGTCTTCACGTCCAGATACGGTGAAACTCGGTCAGTCACAACCTATCCTGGCCACGTCGTGCTTCTAGAATAGGGCTAACGCTCGTGCACGCAGACACGCCAATCGAAATGAAGTCCAACACTATTCCGACTTAATCCCGGAGAGAAAAAGAAGTCTCCAAAAATACTCCGAGACCTTCTAAAATAAAATATTTTTAAGCAAACTTTATTTTAAATTCATCTATTTATAATTAGTTTTCGACCGGAGGCAATATACTTTTAGAATAATCCGAATAAATCTCAGAAAATTCGATTTAATCCACAAAAATCACAAAAATCATAAATTGCAATAAAATAATATTAAATAATTGAAAAGTCAAAAATTGGGATGTTACAATCCCCACGGACGGCGCCAGCTGCCGACGATTCGGGACAGGGTCCCCCGCCGAGCTTACTTGTTGAATGAGGGATCAACTTGGGGCCCCGTTTCCGCAAGGGTTATACGTCTGAGAGTATGCCGAGTGATGGAACGAAGGTATACCGGACGACCGTAAGGCACAGGGGGTCGTTTTTTATCTGGTTCGGGCCTCTCACGGGGGAGATAATAACCCTACGTCCAGTGATTGCACTAGTGTGTGAAAGTGGGTTACAATGCGCTTGCTCGGGAGGCCCTGAACGATCCTAAGGACTCCCGTGAGCAAGCGATGTGTGTAAGTGTGTGCGTAGTACAGAAGGTCCAACCCCCAGTCCACCGTAGGAGGGGGTATTTATAGGGAATTACAGGAGACAAATCATTTATTACAGGGGCGCATCAGAGGACGAGGCGGTAAAGTCACGATGGCGCGCCACCGCCGGTACCACGCGACGGGTACAGCGAAAGCAGACCAAGGCGGCGGACCGTGGCAATAGCGATATCCCGGGCGCGATATCTGCAGAATCGGCATTAAATGCCACGTCGTCTTGTCGTGGACGCCCCGAGCTGGATTGCTCAGGGCCGGGGCGTACGAAGGTCGGTCCTGTGTGCGTTGTCCGGGCAAGGACATGGTCGGTTGGCGCCGAGCTTCGATGGTCGTCCTGATACAGCGTATCCAATCCCCGACACAAACCAAACAAGCACAGCTAAACTCCACAAATCTCAATCCCTGAGCAAGCAAGTTCACGATGGTTGTTGGTCACAACCAGTCGACCACCGCACTCACAAGTCCATACTCACACAATAACACAAGCCACACCGAGCCATCACCTATATCCGGAAAGAAATCCAGTGCAGTCCTTTGGGACACATAGTAAAGTGCGTTTTGCGACATATGTGCATCCGTAGTATTTGCGTTCCACGCCTACACATACCAGCCCCTTCGAGACAGTTTCTGATTGTGCAGATTCTAGATTGTTGTTCACTGTCTGGAGAAACTGCTGTTTAAAGAATCTATTGGTTGAAGAATTTGATTGTTCGATAATCTAATTATCTGTGCTAATTGTTGATCGGCGTCAGTGAAGAATGAGAGAACGAGGGTGACAGAGGGGCCTCGGCTCGACGGTAGAAGCCCTCAGGCTTGCAACGACCTGTGGGGAGGTGAAACCCACATAATCTAAGTCAGAATCGGGTGGGTGTCAGTTTCTGATTTTATGTACAAATCAGTTTTTGATTATGGAAGAAACTGTCTAGAATCCTTATGTTCAGCAAACAATCTACTTTTCTTTCAAACAGAAGCTATCCCGAATAAGGCCACTATATGGACCCTTTGACAAGCAAACATTTTTCTAGCCTCTTCCTTTTTTATATATAAATCTAATCTTTGTACAACACACAATACAAAAAAGCCTTCTCCCCCACCGCTAAAGTGCCGATAAGTAACACGTGTCACTTGCTGTCCTCGAGTACAATGAAAAGCTTTTACCGAGCTCCCCTTCCTTAGTAGGTATATGCCCATCGAAATCGACTAATTAATCTCTTAATTAACAACCTTAATTAATTAATTAATCATTTAATTACTCACTTTACTTAATGAATCACTTAATTAATTGGCTTACATAACCTATTGAGCCATGGATGCTTGGCTATTGTTGCTATCGAGCTCTCATTGAACAACAGGTGTTGTTGCGGCATAGGAGCATGACAGGCGATACGTGTCACCTGTCGCACCTTCCCTGTTAAGCAGAAGAGCACTTTTGCAAATTCGTTCGTACATGAGTTAGATTTGAAAAAATATATACTAGATGACAAAAAATGCCAAAGCTTCTCCCTTTGACATCATCTCCAAATGTCCATAGACTCAACAGGGTGGAAGAACTAATTGTGAATCAAACCACAATGTAACAACCTAATATTGACCTATTGTTCTTGGCCGTCACCCCGACCATTCTTTCCCACATTTTCTCCTTCAAAGCTTCCAAGCCCCCCGCCCCTCCATGGCAAGTACTGCAAGTCTCTACCATCATAGTACCCTGCCACTAATGTTGAAGATCTACCCATCAGATGTCCTCAGTGATGGCGGACATGACGATTTAGTGCTTCGCTGACAACCACATGTGTCATTGTTGTCAACCCCTTGGAGAAGCCGATGGCCCAACACCCAATTTGATTGCGTCCTACGCTGGCGATGAAGTCGCGACGACAAGATATTTATGTTATCAGTGAGGAAGAGGAAAACCCTTAGTTGGTTCTAATTGTAAGTTTTCATTTTATCAAGCTATTTTTTTTTTGTAAAAGCTATGCCATTGTACTTATCCTTTGATGCAAGACAATCCAGAATGTCTAGACTCGTCTACAGATCGTTTGCCTTGAAACGAGCATGTAAATCAGGATTTTTTTGTGGGCATCTCTTCACTGGACAGCTTAGTTACCATTCTTATCCCTCCTGGTTCCCCAGATCAGACTGGTACATTGACCTACATAGCACCATCCACCAAATAAGGCAAGTCCGTAACGAACATAATTGCAAGGATTCTCCTCTCTCGATCGATGCATCGCCTTTGGCGTTTGTGAAGTGCTACATTGGCATTGCCCCCAGTAGCGCACAAACTAATGAAAAAGTGGCGGCTCAAGGTGGCCTGCGACATGGCCCATGCTCGACGGCGAACTGCCAAAGGGAGTGAGCCGTCTTTGCCACGCCCGGGCGATCCCATGTCTCGGCGGCGCTCATCTGATGATCCCTCGTTCCCTCCGCCGTCTCCCAGTGAGCTCAGTGAGGACGACGTGCCGTTCGTCACAGTGCCTCTCGGATGACGCGTGCAAGGTGCCTGCGTGGTGTTGTGTTTTCTCCCCTGAGAGTCGCGGTGTTTTCAACAACACACTATACTATACCGTACCGGCCCAGCTCATCAGATTCAGTGCCCAACCGGGCCGGCCCGTTACGGGCACAACCCAATTACCAGGTCTACTCCCGTATCGGCCGGAGCCAGCTGCTCGTGAGTAGTTTTTTTTTTAATATATATTTTAAATCTTTTTTCAAAACTAATCAATGGAATTTTTTTTAATAAAAATAGACACCCATCGCCTGGATATGGGGTGATCGCCCTATATTCGGGCGGCAGGGACCTGAATGTAAAATTTTTTACCTATATTCGGGGTTAGAGATCTGAATATACAAAACACCGTAAAATTCAGGTACCTATCACCCTATTATCCAGACGACAGGTGCCTATTTTTGCAAATCTTTTTCTGTTGATCAGTTTTGAAAAAAATTAAAATAAATATTAAATAAAAAATAACTCGCCGATACGGCACCCTAGAGGCCCACGAGAACGGGCTGAGCTGAGCCGTGGCCCCAAATTGCTGCTTCCCTAGCCCGCATCCCTGATTGGCTAGAGGTCTTCGAACTACTACCACGCCGGCCCTAACAACCATACCAAGACCGCAGCCGCCGTCACCCTACGCGATGCGACTCATGCGAGGAGAGGAGCGCCTCGCGCGCGCTAGTCCAAACAGCAGCAGCCAGCCACTTTCCCATCCAAACTCCCCCGCGCCGTGTCGTCCCGCCCGAAAATTTCCCGCGGCCGCGGATGCCATTGGCTTGGCACCCGATTCCGAGCCGTGTCCACTAGGGGTGCAAACGGAGCGGATACTTCCCGACCGACCGAAGACCGAATTCGTTTAAAATCCGATTCGAATCCGAAAAAATGATATCCGGTTATATCCAGATTCGATCCGAATTCGAATCTGCCTATCCGAAAAAAATATAGGGTAGGATATGGGAAGAGAAGTATCCGATCCGTATCCGATCTATATCCGCATATCCGAGATATCCGAAAAATATCGGTGTAAATGAGTGCAATAGATATCCGATAATGAGATCCGATAAACATAAACATTCTACATCATAAAGGTTCATATGTTGGTTGGAATTATACTTAATCGCATATTATTCTTATATAGGAAGGCAACTATTATTGAATTTGAAACACTTATATGTCTCCAAGGTTCTAGTAAAGTTTTGTGTATGGTTAATTGATTTTAATATGTGCGACATATATGGTTTACGCTTTCACGCATTATCCGACTAACTATTCAGAATCGAGACTAGCCAGATCCGGAACGATCGTATTCGCTCCGTATTCGCGATCAAGTAATCCGATTCAGATTCGAATCCGAATCGTCCGTATCCGATTCTATATCCGAGAAAAAATTTGGAATAGGATACGGAATGAGCGAAATCCGTCCGTATCCGATCCGTTTGCACCCCTAGTGTCCACCTTACCCCGCACACGCCCTCCAAGTCTCCAACATTTCCACCGGCCGCCACCCCCGTCAAATTCCACAGCCGCCCCGCGTATTTTAATGGTTCCAGAGCTAGCGCCCCCAGGGCACAATCCTTCCCTAGAGAGTCGTACGAAGGGAGAGGAGTGAGCGCAGGAAGGAGCGTGCTCGCGAGTTGCAGAGATGGAGAGCCTGAGGAGGTTCTTGAACCCGCTGGTGCTCAGCCTGCAGAAGATGGAGCTGGAGCTCACCTGCCCCGTCTGGTACAACGCCTTGCCTCCTCTCTGATCTTCCTTCCCATCTCCATTTCTTTGGATCTGGATGCGGATTAAGCGCGGGAAAAGAATAACATTTGGAGAATTGTCGTTTTTGAGTACCGAGAATAGGATGGATGCGGTGGTGAAAACTGCACTTAGCTAGAGTTAATTCGATCTGGGTAAAATGGTGGATTTAGCCCTTTGCAACAAGATGGCAAAATAAATGAATTTTTGCACTGCTTTCTCCTGCCTTGTAACGATCTCATCTTTTTTGTTTGTTTGGCAGCCTGAAGTTGCTCAGCGCGCCTACGATGCTACCATGTTACCACACATCCTGCAGGTTACTATTCAGATAACTAAAATGACGTGCCATTTTCTACTCTACTCACATCGCCTTGTGACTAATTTGTTTAATTCTTTTAGCAAGTGTGCAACTACACGGACCATGAATGGTTACAGCTGCGCCATTTGCAAGTCAGCCTACCATTCTCAAGGTAGCACCATGGCAAACCGAAACGTTTCTGAGTTCTGACTAGTTCCTTCACTCGTTAACTGATCTCCAAATCTCTTGCAGATGTAAGGCCTGCTTCTCACCTCGAGGCAATAGTGAACATTCACAGGAGCCTCAGCTCTACGGTCAGTAGCATGGTTACACAGCAGGAGGCTCAAGTTGACGTTCCTGGTACACCATCCTCTAATTCCTGCTTTCCAAGCTCAAAGAATATATATCAAGCACAGAATTTCTAGTAATTGTAAGACCAAATGTTGGCTGATCTGGTAGAAATCTTTTCTTTGTTCAGTTGCAAAGACTACATTTCAAGGAAATCCAGAATCAGAAAACCGAAATGGAGCAGACAAATCCGACCAGATGAAATCTTACAACTCGGTTGCTACAAAGCTGGTATATAACCGATCAACTGGACCTGCATATGGGAACGCGGATGTTGCGAGAGCAAGGGATCCTGCATTCGAGAACAAAGCTAATGATGTGACTGTTGAGCCAACGATTCTTGTACAGAAGGGACCGTGTGGGTCTCAATCTTCTGATGGTCCTAGGGATCTAGATTGTGACAGCAATGACCTTGAAGGAGAGCTGGTAATATTCTATCTTATCTAGATGAACTTGTTTGTTCAAAAAGGACTTGTTTTTAAAGCATAAGTTGCTTATACTTGGATTTCCGAATTCTCATAACCTCAATTAGTTGAAGTCTAATGAGTGAATTCATCCTTTGCGTCTACTAGGTCCTTTTAAAAAAAATCTCACTCTTCAACGTGTGCTATTCTGTCAGATAGCTAGCAGATCACCTCCTCGAAGTGTGTTGAAAAGAGAATTAAATGTAACGGATGACCATACCAGGGAACTGAAGAGGCAAAAGTCCATAGATCAGAGTGAAAGTAAGTGTTCTTTTTCTAACCAGTCACCTTTCTGAATATTTGGAAATGCAAGACACTAATGTGATTGCAAACATAAATACAGGGCAACCAACCATGGCTGCCGCTTGGAAATGTGCATTTTGTCACTCGTCCAAAATCACTGAGGTCAGTCAATGGCAAAATTTAAGCAAGATTTGCACTGTGTTCACTATTCATGATATGACTTCATTGACTTATCACTGATTGTTTGTATACTTTGAGAATGTAATGTAAATTTCGAACTTGCAGTGTACTGGCCCTTTGTCTCATTATCTGAACGGGGAACCACTAGAGGATGTCCAAGCTTGGAAATCGAATGCTCTACATTTCCATGAGAAATGCATCGAATGGTACGTCTTAGCGACTTTTGAGCTAATTTTTCCAAATGAACACATATTTCGTTAGTGGCATTCCACAGATACTCTTTTTATTTGAAAAAAGAAAGTACCTTACATTTTTATGGTGTTTCTTGTCAGTGGCGGAGCCAGAATTTTGATAAGCCTCGGGCCAAAAATTTAGTGGCTATTAGTAATATGAAAGACTATGTTGAGCCCCTGAGCCAAAAATTTGTGTGGAGTATATAAAATTGGCACCATTCTTGGCTTACAAGCAGCCATCTATATTGCCACATATTGTCTCTGACATTCTATTCCCAACCAAGCACTTCTCTCGCATATGGATTACTTAGCACCTCAGACGGTTGGAAATACAAACATGTTTGAACCTATCCTTCCCCAATTCAGCAATTTTTAGCAAAACAAGAGGTAGCACTGAAATGTTCAATTGTCCACATTGACGGGAGATAGCCATTTTTATTTATGATACAAGAACAAGTAACAAGGTCTTCCTATTCCTGATCTTGAGCAGATTATAACAATATCACCAGCCTTCAGAAGCTCCTTTGCCAGTGCATATCCTATACCTGTTTAAGAACATATAAAAGTTATTGAATAACGACATACAAAGGTTAAAGGAGCATTAAGAATATATGTCACTGCTACCAATTTATGTAATCTTCTTTGACCACAATAGAATATCTAATTAATGATCTTACAAAGTTTCAAGCTCAAATTATCAACCATTAACCAATCAATGAATCAAAAATCAATTATCCTGTGATTCTTGATTTCCTTCATCCAGCAAAAATGGCATCAAGGGAACTTAGGAAAGGTCAAGGCATCATCAATTCATCGTTCAATCATTCATCAACAAAGAAAAAAGAAAGGAAAAAATTCATCACTTGATTCACCTCCAAAGCTCCACTGCATATATGCCCCGGTGGCGAGTTGGCGAGGCACTTGCGCATAGCTTGCGCCCTTATGGCTTGTGGCTGGCGCATCGCGGGCGGGGACGGCGGTGGTGGATCGGGCTGCCGTGGATGGGATCAACGGAGCTGCGAAGGCACGGAGCCGGCGGGATCAGCGAAGGCGTGGTGCACTACTATGCCAGGTCACTGGGGCAGCAGTCGATGGCTGGCGAACGGGATCTGGATCCAGATGACGAGATGGCGTGGCCCGTGGCGGCATGGCTAGAGTCAGGAGGCGGCATCCGTGGCGGCAATGGCGAAGGAGCGGCATTTCTTGGCTCGGGCGCACGCTGTGGGAGGCGAGAACGGCGATCGGCGGCGACGCCTTGGCTCGGAGCTGGGTGGCCGAGGCGTGGCGGACGCGGAGGCCGGAGGCCGGCTGAGGGCGCCGAGCGGCGTGGCGGTCGGCGATCGCTGGCGCTGGCGGTGAGGAACTCGGGATTGGGCGAGGCCGCGAGGAGATTGGAGATTGGAAGAGCTAGGCGCCTGGGGTTAGTATGGGGCTGTGGGCTGCGCTATTTGAGCTGGGCCTCGGGCCCGGGCCCCGGTGGCCCGAGGCTCAGCTTCGCCCCTGTTTCTTGTCTTTTGGCTTGTTTATAGTATCTATGTAGTGATTATTTTGGTGTACCAGTTTCTAAATAAAATCTTCTTTAGTACTAAGTTACCCATACCAATGTAGGGCTCCTCAAGCATTCTTTACTGGTGATATTGCAAACAACTTGGAGCCTGAGTTGGCCCGTGCTTCTAAGATCAAATGCAGTGTTTGTGGATTGAAAGGTGCAGCACTTGGTTGCCTTGTTAAGAGCTGCCGCAAGAGCTTTCATGTCCCATGTGCCCATGGGATCTCAGGTTGCCGATGGGATGAAGTAGGTCTTTCTTAAATCCTGCATTGCCCATTCTGCGTTCAGTCAAAATGCATGTACTTCATCGTGGTAAAACAATTTTTTCAAGTCATATCATTAAATGAATGTGCTGTGCTTTAGGAAAACTTTGTTATGCTGTGTCCTTCGCATTCATCAAAGAAGTTGCCGTGTGAGAGATCAAAGTCGAAAAATAAGAAGGCCAAGGTGCAGCGGTATGTTCTCTGCGCCTGCTAATTATAGTTGTATTTTGCTACACCTGCATGTATCATCTGGTGAACATTTTTCTTTTCCTGATTTGTCAGATCATCTTCTGATACAATGCTTGGTGATTTGAACTCACCTTCTCCAAAGGAAAGGGATGAACTTTGGACTGCCTCACCTTTTCTGACGAGTGAATGGGTGATATGTGGATCTGCCCTCTCCGGTCAAGAAAAGGTAGTTACTGTTTGTTTCGTTATCCTTTTCACATACTATTACTTGGTGTAGCTGTGTTGATAATGTAAGCTGTCTTGGTATGCTTGAAAACTTAACAGGAAATCTTGGATCAGTTTGAGCATCATACTGGCATCACAGTAACTAACAACTGGAGGTCGAATGTGACTCATTTAATCGCTAATACGGATGAACGTGGAGCATGTGCCAGGACACTAAAGGTTCTCATGGCTATACTCGCTGGGAAATGGGTTCTCAATGTAAATTGTAAGTACAGGTTCTCTGAAGACAGAAATTCGGCCCTTGTATTTTTTTGGTCCTCTGTGCCAGGACACTAAAACATTGTGCCAGGACACTAAAACATTGTGCCAGGTTCTCTGTGCCAGGACACTAAAACATTGTGCCTGCGTCTACTTTGGTTGCTCTAGTGTAAACTAGGAATGTGGTCGCGGCGTGCCACGCCGCGCTCGTAATACTTTAAATAAAAAAAATATTGCTAGTTTCTTTGGTCCTTTAGACAGGTATTTTGGTACCGTAGATTGCAGACTAATAGTAATACCCTAAACAAAGAAAAAATAATTTGGTTCAACAGTGAAGCAAACAAAAGTGGGCTAAAACGAAAAAAACTGAAAGTACCACTAAAACATGTGGACCAGACAACGTCTATTGCCCTTTCGATGCTGTATAACTTCAAGATTGACATATTCACGTAAAAGGTCTGTGGGGCATAAAATGCATGGACATTCTATTAAGTGGGCAATACCTATAAGTATGTGATTGATTACTTTCATATGCAGATGAAACTATCTCGAACAGTGGTATATCTAAACCAAGATCAATCAGGAAAAACTTCTTCTCATCAGCTGATCCAAGATGACCTAGTAAAAAGTTCTCTGGTTCCACATCACCATCTGCAAAGCTGGCAATGATAGGAGGCGAAAAAAGCTTTAGTATCAATGAATAACAAAATCATGGATAGTCACATGCATCTCAGCGTAATTGATATTTTCAGAGAAATGGTTTTAGATTACCAATTAGAGTAAATCTTCTCAAGAATTGATATGGCTAAAACGGCAATGCAAGCAACCATATGTGGAGATATCCTGTTGGGGATATTGATGCTTTCAATAAGGAGTACGAAAAATAGGAAGACAAAGTGAAAAGATTGGTAAGGTACTTACCCCTGTCCCACTGAATTCCAAACATCCCAGAGGCTAGGACCAAGCATACTAATTACCTAAAATTCTGGAACGTTGGTTGAACCAAAAATCTGATTGACTGCAGAGACATTTTGAAGTACGCAACTAAAGCTAAACTCACAAGAATGTAGTAGCCCCCCGACGACCCTTGTAGTGAACTGATGATGAGCCATAACAACCATTCAGAGTGGTGGTCACAAAAGGTTAACATGTCATACTCTGAGAATAACATAAACTGGAAAACGGTGATTATGTAAAGCATTTACTGACAAAAGCGCCATTCATATGGGTGGACATAGTTGCATCTTTTGCTGCTGCAATGCTGAAATTTTAATTTGATGTTTTTTTTGTGCTTTGAGGCCTACTATAGTCGGAAATTGCAAGAGCAATTTAACTATACTGAGGTAGTACACAGAAAAGGCAACAAGATCAAATAAGTTTGGTGTCAGTTATTACCAGAGCAGCCCCCTTCACAAACTTTAGAAGGTTTTGTATATGTCCTGCTGGAAACAACGGAAGAACTCTGAAGCAAAAGAAAGAGCTGCAGCAAAGGCATGAATACGTAGTAGAACAAAATAGATAAGTTAAATGGCTATTAGAGCTTGAAAATTATTGGAAGAAGAAACTTTACATTGGAAAGGGTTGGGCTTGCACATGCCCATAAGCCAAGGGAAGGTTAGGCTTCTCAACATAAGGAGTTTATCTAACAAGCAGCCCAAAACCAGCTTGACTGTAATGGATTAGGCTCAAGCATCGTTAACAGTTGTAAGCTCATACTTAGACCCCTCCAAGCTGACCAAAAGTCATCTAGGTAAGAGGAACTCAGTCAGAAGCATGTTACTAACCAGACAAGGTTCCTAGGACGTGTTCTAAAGTTCGATGACAATAACTACATGCCAAGCTTTGCATGTTTGAGCAATGTCTAAGAAGATTAAACCCACTGTCAGTTATTTTGAAGCAAGAAATGTTAACAGATAACAATGACTGCCTTTGAGAAGCCACAGATGTGTTCTGAGATTCAATCACAATAATTGCATGCTAAGCTTTGCATGATTGAGCAATGTCTAAGAAGATTTAACTCACTATCAGTTACTTCAGAGCAAAAAATGTCAACAGATAACAATGATTGCCTTTGAGAAGGCACCACTTCTATCCAAGCATCCTTAACTCCAAGATAGTCCCCAAACAAATGTTCTGCTAGTGAAATGTCTGAGCTATCGGTTATCCCATAGAGAGAAAACTCTGCATCATATTATCATATAGACATATTCTGTAAGAAAGGTTTGACAACGTGCCTTGTCAATAGAGGGCTCAGTGTGAGATGACCTTCTCAATACAAAAGGTGGCTATCAATTTTATGTGCTTAAGTAATCACTCGATTTCCAAAGAAGGAAAGAGCATTTAGGAACCTTAATTCTTATATAAATATTTAGTTTTATGGAACCAGTTTCATTTGTTACTTTCTTGGTAGAAACAACCGGTTTATTGTTTTCATAAAATCCCATCTTTTAAGTTTTGTAAGTATCGTATAAGATAGAATTTCACATCAGACTTGTAATCAAGTACAGAAAACATTAAATTGACCTGCAGCGCTAATCCTAAAAAGTTTCAAGCCAGTCCTCCGTGAGACAGTTCGACTCTTCCAGTTCATTGAAAATCTGCTAGCTGAGATCCCTTAGAAGCATCGGGCAACAAAAGTACTTATTGATGTCTTGCAAATATTCCAGGCTGTCAAACAAAAAGGCGTAATTGGACAAAGAACCACCGTTAGACTCTTTGGAAATAAAATTCTCGTTAAACAAATGATTTAGGCTTAGAAGGACTGGTGGTGCTGATGGAGTAGCTGACATCAATGGCAGGACTTGCTCAACAGGCCCATAACAAAAAGGAAATGCTACACAATTCGAAAATGCTATAGATAGATTCAGAACTTTTGTGACTCTAAAATGGATTAGTCAAAACTTACATTGTGGTCCAGTGCGTTTCCAATTGATAGGCGGAGAGAATGTTATATTTTCACAAGGATGGTGTTGCACAAAAACAGCAGGTGGGAAACTCCGCAAGAGACCCTGAACTTTTCATCACCGGTGTCAGACTAATTTTCTGTCTGTGACGCTATATTCAAACCATTTGTACTCAAAGAATTTCTCTGGATTATTGGTCTACCCGAAGATGTTCAAACAGAATTCACAAAGCTCCGGACAAGATCAGAACATCCAAGCATGGTCTCAATACCAGATGGTGCGTCTCTGTCCATTTTTACTTAAAAGAATTTCTCTGGATTATCGGTCTACCCGAAGATGCCCAAACAGGATTCACAAAGCTCCAGACATGATCAGAACATCCAAGCATGGTCTCAATACCAGATGGTGTGTCTCTGTTTATATTAGGTCAAAAGAAGAACTTTGATGTTCAGTATTGGAAGATATAAATGAAGGTGGAAACACAGGAAGAGCACAAAAAGTATACTTACTGCTAAAGAGTATGTCTTACTTCAATACGATACATTTCAGAAACAATATTTAGCAAACGATATTGAACACTAAATTGGCATCAAACGGAACATGGTAGATTTTAGGGCCTTGTGAAGGAAACACATGATGCAGTGGCACCAGAAGAGAGAGTAACCATGCATCCCAATAAAGCCTGCACCTTAGTTCCAGAGAACTGATTGAAGTGTGTCTCATAACCAAAGATCAACCAAGGTATTCAGAAGTCAAAAGTTGGGATCGCACCTCAGTATTACTCTTTAATAAATCAATGCAAATTGGCTAGCTGAAGCATTACGGAAACACTGACATTGCTCCGTGTGATAACAATATATTCATCCTTTTGCAGCATATCAACCGGTAAAGTCAAACATGATGCACAAGGAGAAGGAGCCAAGGAGGAGCATCCGGCGGTTACGGCCAGAGAGCCTGCAGATCCAGGAAAAAATCACACCTGAGATCTTCGACCCGGAGCAGAACAACAGCCCCCAAACAGAGAGCTCCAAATGGGAGAAATTTTCAGACCAACTGAAACTGATTGACCAGAAGAACGCATCGCCAGCGAGCTTGCAGATCCAGAGGAAAAAATAATACCTGAGATCTCTGATTCGGAGTAGAACAACAGCCCTCAAATAGAAAACACCAAATGGGAGAAATTTTGGCAAGAGGACGGCCGAGATCCGATGATTCGTAGGAGTGCGAGAACGCTGGACGCCTCTAGAAGTCCACGCGGAGGACGCGCGTCTGCAGCCAGGCGGGCCGGCGGAGCGAGGCGAGCGGAGCTTACGCGGGGCACGCCGCGTGTGGGGGGGTGGGGGATGTGGCGTCGCAATCCGACGGTGATTCCTTCCACCGAGCTGGTCGCGCGAGCCGAGCCGCATGCAAGCCGAGCGCGAGGGGAGCAGACGTGGCACAGCCCTCTGCTCGCGAAATCTCCCAAGTTTAGAAAAGGTATATGATTGCCCTCTTCTGCAAGTAAGTTCTGATACAAATTCTTGTGATATTTAGGGCTGAAAGTGTTGATTTATAATTTTTGTGCTGAGTGATTTGCCAAGTGATAATATATGTGTGATGATTTATGTGACAACAATATTTGTTATGAAACAAGGTATTGCGAAAGTTTGTTTTATTTGTGACAGGAGATGCAGCGCAGGCAACAGGAAGTGCAACGCAGAGACACGAGATGCACGCTGCAATGCAGCGGATGCAGTGAACGACATCGCAGTCGAGAGAATCAGCAGTGCGCGCAGCACCGAGGGAAGCACACACGAAGGTCGCAGAGGTGCAGCGCAAAGACGCGAGGTCGCAGAGGTGCAGTGGCACGCGAAATCGTAGGTGCAGGAGGCGCAAAGACGCTGAAAGTCGCAGATGGTGCAATGAGTCGGGATGCGAGAGGTTCACGCAGACGGACGACGCATGATGTGACGGCCAATGGTCGTGCATGTGAGTTAGTCACGCGAGAGCGGCAGGTGGGCGACGCTGCGTGCATATATGTCATTTTTGGGCTATGTGCATGCATTGGGCCATGTGTTATTGGGCCTAGTGTATTTGCATGCATATATGTTAATTAGGGTTGATGGTGTATAAAAGGGGAGAGGGAGAAGAACCCTGGTTGAGCGGCACAGGAAGAAGAAACAGAGAGCAGCAGCAGGCGGCAGAAAAAAAGGATAACGCGAGGACTTCAGACGGCAGCGCAGAAGAAACGTTCGGGACTTCGACGCTACAGTATCGCAAAGCTACAGTACACGCGAAGCTACAGTAACCGCTACGTTGAATCGGTGAGTTCTGTAAACGCGAAGTTGCAGAGAGAACAGATGGTATAAAAAGGAGAGAGATTAGAAGGAAAGTTAGAAGAAAAATTCCAGAGAGTTTGTAGATCAATTAGAGAGAGATCAGAGGTGTTGTCGAGGTGATTTGGATTTCAATTGTAAAGGAACCATGGTCAATTATTGAGGTAATGAAAATTGGGTTCCGGTAATCGATCATCGCTATCTCGTTTTATATTCATGTTCTTTTGTCTTGCTTTAGGCATAATTTACTTACTGTTTTAGCGTTAATTTCATTGGTTTAAGTTAAATTAGTGCGCCACGATCCTTCAATTGGTATCAGAGCAAGGTTGCTCTAGGTTAATCTAACGATTAGGAGCTATGGCGCAGTCTAATTTTTTCTCCATGACTAAGCCCCCTGTTTTTAATGGAGATGATTATCCTTACTGGAAAGTGCGTATGCAATCTTTTTTACAATCTCAGTGCTATGAATTGTGGGAAGTGGTAGAAACTAAGTATGTGAAACCTGATAATATTACCACTAAGGAACAGAAAGAGTTATTCACTTTGAATCAAAAAGCGATGAGTTATTTCTATGGTGCGTTATCTAAGGATGAGTTTAATAAGATTTCTACCTTGAAAACTGCTAATGAAATTTGGGAGTCTTTACAAACTACTCATGAAGGTACCAATGATGTTAAAAATGCTAAGATTGAGTTGTTCACTCGTGAGTATGAACTTTTTGCTATGAACCCTGGGGAAACTATTGATAATTTTGCTAGTCGCTTTAATGAACTTGTTAATAAGATCACTTCTCTTGGAAAAGAGATCTCCCAGGAGGATCAATGTAGGAAATTGCTTAGATCTTTGGATCAAAAAGTGTGGCATGTTAAAGTAACTGCAATTACTGAATCTAAGAACTTGAGTGATTTGAAATTGGATGCTTTGCTTGGTTCCTTGAAAATATATGAGATGAATATTAATCAAATTGATCATAATGCTCATGATGTTCCTATTGCTCTTGCTTCTATCGATAAAAATAAACAAATGATTGTTGAAAAGGAAAAACAAAAGGATATTGATATTGATGATATGGATTTCGATGCGCTTGCTAGTCTTTCTAAAAAGGTTTCCAATGTTTTGAAAACCAAGTTTGGCAAAAGTAAAAGTGATCTCGTAAAATGCTTCAATTGCAACGAATTTGACCATTATAAGAGTGATTGTCCCATACTTGCTAACAAAAATCCTAGTTCTTTTAGAAAGAAGAAATTTTCGTGTTCCAAGATGAAAAGTCACTTCAAAAGCGTTCTTGAACTTGGTGGAGGAGCTTGATCTTTCAGAGGATGAGGATGATGATGATCCTTTGGCTACACTTGGGAAGGATGATGAGGTTGCAGATATTTGCCTTGTTGGAAGGAGACATGCATTGCATCATTGGATGAAGAAAGAACCGACGACGAGGATGAGGTAAACGATTTCAAACTCGAAGCTTTTAAATTACAAGAAAAGATTCGTGATGCCTTGATAAATAAATGTAAAAAATTGAAGCTAGAAAATGAGAAACTTAATCTTTTGGCTAATAAAAGTGGTGAAAACTGTGGTTCTTGTGCCAAATTAGAAAGAAAAATTGCTAATCTTGAGAGTGCTACTTGTGATGTTTGTGAGTTTTATAAAAGTGAAAATGCCATGCTGAAATCTTGTTCATCTTCATGTGATAAGTGCATTGTGTTAGAAAAAGAGATAATTTCTTTAAAGAATTCAACTGATTCATCAAATTTGGAGAAACAAGTGTTTGTTTTAGCAAAAGAATTTGGGTGTGAGAATCTTGTTGAGCTTAGGAAGAAATTAATTGAACTTGAAAAGCGTCCTTATGGTCTTCTATGTAATAAGTGCCCTGATCTTACTCAACAAAACAATTACTTGAAAGAAACTTTGAAAAAGATGACTAATGGTGAGAAAAATTTGAACATGATTCTCGATACTTCAAAATGCTCATTCATGAAAGAAGGTGTAGGTTATAAAAAGGATAACTATGTTCATAAACCTGTGATTAAAGAAAAATCTAATCTTTTACGAGTTCATAATAATGTGATGATCGAAAGCGTGGATGAAAAGAAGCATGTGGGATGCTTTGATTGTGGAAAATTTGGACACTTGAAAATGAATTGCTATGCTAATTTGGGTCCAAAATATTGGGATGCTTTTCATGATGTTAGGTGCTACAATTGTGGTAAGATTGGTCACTATGCAAAAAATTGTTTTGTGCGCTCTAACCATTGGTTTCAGGTTCATGGAAATAATTTACAAACAAATAGAAATACTCACTTTGGCTACAGAAGGCCCCGAGAACATCGTCAAGAGGTAAGGTTTGCATCTTCACATGATGGATATCAAATGGTAAGTCCAATGGTAAGTTCATCTCTCCCTAATAGTACTTGGGTTCCCAAAAATTCCATAAACAACAACAAAAAATCTTTTCAAATTTGGGTTCCTAAACATCTCATTACATCACCATTTAGAGTTTGAATCATCACGTTGCATTGTATATATATCATATTGCATATCATTTCATCATATAGAATAAGCATTGTTTATTATTCTCGATGAATATCTATTATTATGGCAGTGATCTTTCACATGACAATTTTTATGATAAAGCCATCTTAGTTGAGCTGTTTTATTACTAGTAGAGAATAGAATATTTATGAGCTTACAATTTTCTACTGGACTAGGTGAATTTGTCATGAGGGCTATTTGAAATATCAAACCATTTTCTAGTGTGAGTCTGAGTACTGTTTTTGAGCACTTTGTTGATAACTCAGATGATCATGATGAGTCCTTAGAATTGCAAGCACAAAAATGCAGGGCAAAAGATGTGAGCTTGACTGTGTGATGTCGCTTACCAAATTACAGAAAGAAGCAAGGTCAACCTTGCCATACCTGCGACTACAAGATGCAAATTTCAATATTTGCCATATAAGAAAAGATGCAAGCTCAAACTTGCCATGCCCGTGACATATAAAAAAAAATCAATCAGGGTATCTTGAGATCTATATTAAATAATAAAAGGGCATAAAAGAAATATTCCAAAAAGCATCTTTGGACAGATAATTGTGAGTCTGGCGTGCCTTATGTGCTCAAATCTAGTATCTTTCTCACATTGATCTATTTTATATTAAATATTATCTATTGTCCGAATGATTTATTTTCCTGTTCTTGAGTTTATTGTAATCTTATAAATATACTATTTGAAACTGGTGTTTACTACTTGGCTATGGGGCCGTTCTTAAATATTGGTGTGTGGAGGTGAATTGCTATAATTTCAGCATTCATTTTGAATAATCCTCAATGCTTATAGGTTTGCATTTCATAGCATATATTTTTTTTACAAGAGTAAGTTCCTTGATGTGTGTTTTGCCAAAGGAGGAGAGATGATATGAGAGATTGCATTTGTTCACGGGGAGAGATTTTTGATAGGAGAGCTTGTGTTGAGGGGGAGAAATTTTTTTCAAGTTGTTGTCAAATCACTCATCAAGGGGGAGATTGTTGATTTATAATTTTTGTGCTGAGTGATTTGCCAAGTGATAATATATGTGTGATGATTTATGTGACAACAATATTTGTTATGAAACAAGGTATTGCGAAAGTTTGTTTTATTTGTGACAGGAGATGCAGCGCAGGCAACAGGAAGTGCAACGCAGAGACACGAGATGCACGCTGGTAAATGAAAGTGATGCAGTGAACGACACACGCAGGTCGAGAGAATCAGCAGTGGCGCGCAGCCCGAGGGAAGCACACACGAAGGTCGCAGAGGTGCAGGCGCAGCACGCGAGGTCGCAGAGGTGCAGGTGGCACGCGAAATCGTAGGTGCAGGAGGCGCAGCACGCGAAAGTCGCAGATGGTGCAGCGAGTCGGGATGCGTAGAGGTCTACGCAGACGGACGACGCAGTGTGACGGCCAGCGGGTCGTGCATGTGAGTTAGTCACGCGAGAGCGGCAGGTGGGCCGTACGCGTGCATATATGTCATTTTTGGGCTATGTGCATGCATTGGGCCATGTGTTATTGGGCCTAGTGTATTTGCATGCATATATGTTAATTAGGGTTGATGGTGTATAAAAGGGGAGAGGGAGAAGAACCCCTGGTTGAGCGGCACAGGGAAGAAGAAACAGAGAGCAGCAGCAGGCGGCAGAAAAAAAGGATAACGCGAGGACTTCAGACGGCAGCGCAGAAGAAACGTTCGGGACTTCGACGCTACAGTATCGCAAAGCTACAGTACACGCGAAGCTACAGTAACCGCTACGTTGAATCGGTGAGTTCTGTAAACGCGAAGTTGCAGAGAGAACAGATGGTATAAAAAGGAGAGAGATTAGAAGGAAAGTTAGAAGAAAAATTCCAGAGAGTTTGTAGATCAATTAGAGAGAGATCAGAGGTGTTGTCGAGGTGATTTGGATTTCAATTGTAAAGGAACCATGGTCAATTATTGAGGTAATGAAAATTGGGTTCCGGTAATCGATCATCGCTATCTCGTTTTATATTCATGTTCTTTTGTCTTGCTTTAGGCATAATTTACTTACTGTTTTAGCGTTAATTTCATTGGTTTAAGTTAAATTAGTGCGCCACGATCCTTCAATTGGTAAAAAGCTTGTATGGAGGCTAGAGAACCAGTCCCAGAAGAGCCCTATGAGATCAGTTCTGATGTTCATGGCTCCTTCGATGGCCCTCGCACAGGAAGACTACAAACTATGCAAAAGGTTTGTATATAAATTCTCTGAGAATCCGCAAACTACAACTTCAATCTTCATGGAATATTGATCATATATTTCTTGTTCTCCAGGCACCAAGTCTGTTTGCAGGGTTGACCTTCTACTTGAGTGGCCATTTCATGCCGACATACAAGGTTCACCTTGAAGATTTGATTGCCGCGGCTGGGGGATTGATCTTGGACAAGGCTGATCTCTCTAGCACATCCTTGATTGTTTACAGCATGGAGCCGCCGCAAGGAAGTGATCCGGACACACTTCATGAGGTTATCAAGAAGAGAATGGCTGAGGCTGAAGAATTGGCAGCAATAATTGGCTGCAGGGCTATTCCTCATACATGGCTTTTGGATTCTATTGCATCCTGCACAGTTCAACTGACCATGTGATACTGTACCTAGGTTAGGAGTTGGGACGTGTTTGACATGTTCTTGATCTAAAATATCTTCCAGAAGTTGTAACACGAGTGCACATTAAATCCGAATAATCTTTGTGTATCTCTTTCCATTTTACTGTCGGTGGTCATATTCATATGTTTCACCTACCGATAGGTGCAGCTGGTCTATTTTTTCTTTTGCGAAAAAGGTGAAAGATGACACTGGCAGGCTAGGTTTACTCTAAAATCTGCTGTAGTTCAGGGTTAAAAAATAATTACTAGACGGATTTAAATCTGGACTGTTCGTTTTAGATCGAATGCTTTGGAGCTGTTCAAGAATCTCCATATTTTGCTATGGAGTTAATCATTCACTGCTACAGCAATGGGGAAAAGCATGAAATGATTGTTGAGTGCATTGGAAACCAAGCAAGGGGAATGGCTGAGATCACTAGGTTGCTTCAGGAGCAGTTTACCAGCAACAGGAGAGGTCCCCTTCAGGCTCTCAAGTCTCACCAGTCGGGCAGTCACCAGTGTCCTTTGCTGGTGTAATGGTGCCTCATGAATTTGTTTTTTCCCCCCACCAGATTCTCATGTCAAAGCAGCACCTGTACTTCAATTTTCTGTTCCCACCAGGCCCCTTATAAGGAGCCACCCATAGATCCTCGGCAGTAACAGTGCTAGCGCCATGGCGTTCTTCAACAGCGGATCGCGAGTGCTGGTAGAAATCCTGACGGGATTGCAGAGGTGCGTTGCCGTTGGCTAATCTTTCCCTTTGCAATTTGCCTGCGAAAACAGAGTTTATTTGAGCAATGGTTTGCTTTCAGTTCTTTCTGGACACGAGGATAGTGGATACTGATTAGTAGAAGTACCGCAACATTCAACTATCTTTAGAAAAATGAGTTGATGCCTTTTGATTTCTTATGTTCTAAGCTGGGGTTTTCCATGAATTTGGTGCACCTCAGTGCTTGAGTTGTGCGGCGCCTGCATTCATGGACACACTATCCTCAGTCATGAACCGTATTTATCTTTCGATATTTGCAGTGCTGAAAGACCAATGCCAGTTGATCACACATTCTTTGAGTTTGGATCAATTCGATACCATGTACAGGTAATCACATTTTGGAGCACCTTTGATGCAGCAGCTTGAAACAAATATAGAGCACATGGAAAATTGTCTTATATCTTGTACCAAACAAAGCCTAGAACAACCTTGTATTTGTGTTCTCAGCACTCACAATCTGCATGATCATGCAGGCTTCAACATCAGATTCTGAGAACATATACTTGTCGATATCGACACCATCTCTCTCTCATGAGGCTTCACGCTCGAGCGGCTTGTCTGAATCCACATTACAGGAGGCAAGGAAAATGTATCACAAATTTGCAGAGATTATCGAGCCACCTAAAGAAGACTACGCCTTAACACTTAAACTGAACTTCTCTGGCCTTACACGACCAAAAGGTATTGACCATTCCCACCTTCTTTCAGTTCTTCGGAGATACAAATCTGGGACTGTCTATACAATAGTCGACAGATATACAGATTCCATCTAACAACAGTTGCTTTGCATAGATCGCGTCAAGGCTATCAACCAGATATCGTTGCTGCAATCCGTCATCCTTAGCTCGCAGCTGAAGGACATGCTAGGGAGCCTCGGCCCATCCGGCACGATGAAGCTCGTGTACAACCAAAGGGACCCTTTCTTCGTCAGCAGAATGGTACGTTCTTGCTCGGCTCTTCACCTTCTCAGGTCCAACGGAGACAAAGCTTAATGAGAACCCAAAAAAAAAAAAGCAATGAAAGCATAGTTTGGTTCGCTACTGATGCGACTCTTAGCCTGCAGCCGGGAAAGATAAACGCCATATTCCCCATGCGTTTCAGAGACGACACGGATTTGGCCATCGCGACCTCGTTCTTTCAGGTGGGTGCTGCTGGTATATGCCTGCCTGCCTGCGTGCAGTGCAGTCTAGTTTTAAGTTTTGCTGCTTTTCGCGCATTCTGAAGCCTGAAGGAAGTGAGATGACGGCAGGAGCTACAGGATGTCGGGAACTCGTTCTCGAGAGCGCCCGAGTGCAGCTGGTCGCCGATCCCGCCGCCGGAGCTACGAGGGGAGTACGTCCAGCACCTCACCACCAACGGTGGATTCGTGTCGTTTGGTACGTACGTGCCCTCCCGGTGATCCCCATCGATCTTGCTGCGCCCGTCCGGCGCCGTGCCGACCGCGAGCGAGGCCGTGTGGTGCGCCCTCGCGCAACGTCGGCTCCCGCTGCGGCCCGCGGACCACCCGCGTGCGGTGCTGACCCGCCCGTTTAGACTCTGTGTGTCGTCTGAAGAAGTGGACTGCAGACAGTGGTGACGGGTGCTTCAATTTGCAGAGATTTTCTCGCGGCACGTCAAGGGGAAGAAGGCGGCCAAAACTGCATGGATTCTGCTCAACTTCCAGTCCTACGTGAGATACCACATCAAGGTTGGTCTCAGCGTTGATTGTATGTTGGTCCATGCTCCTAGGAAACAATTTTACTGACGGTAAAAGTCGACCTGCGCAGTGCACCCGAAGTTACATTCAGAGAAGGATGAGAAAGCGCCTGGAAACCCTGACAGAGGTATGGACTTGAAATCTTCAGAACAGGCATATTGCACAGCATCATTCGGGAATAATTAAGACTTGGTCCTGTAAATTGGTCGGTAAAATGTATATACCATAGTTCCAAAAGAATAAGTGTGCATTCATGTGTTCAGACTTCAACCCATAACTGGAACCAAGTCTGCAATGAGAGTGTTATTTTTCATTGAGCTGCAGGTGATCCAAAATGCAAGGTTAAGAGGAAACGATGACAAGAGGAAATCACAAGGTACACACATTATAGCATGACCGCATGAGTGCGCACTTTTACTTGGATACTAAAATTTTCCACTCTCTACTGAAACAGAATTGCAGCCTCCCGCTTTCTTTCTCAAAAAAGCCTTAGATACCTCAACCTAGCACATGTGGATCACCTACTTATTATCTGTGAAAAAGAGAATGTTATTTGTGAGAAGTTCCACGGTTGAATTAAGCTGATCCAGTCAGCAAACCGCTTTTGGCAAATGATATCCGGATCAGAAAATGCAAATCCATGACCATATATGTTGCTCACAAACAACGTCCAAATAAATGTCAATCAAGTGCAGGTACGCAGAATTCATGCGCTCCAATCATAGTACAACAGGCTTATTAAACAGCCTGCAGTGATGCCTAAGTGCCAGATGCTTATGACAAAGGGTAGCATAAATGCTGCTAGGACCATGCAAACGGATATGCAGATGCAGGTTACTATGTTTCAGCCATTGTAAGGCATGAATAGGAAGGACAACTACCTATTTATCTTGAGCATGCATACATGTAGTGATCACATGAAATCCTGTGAAAAGATACCGGGAGAATGATGGAATAGTACAGCTAGCATGCTAGTAAGTAAAAACATCCACATTCTGACACCATGATCTCAGTAATGCCATCAACGTAGTTGCAGAGAGAGAGAGAGAAGCGCTGATACGAAACTTAATAATGATGAACTCATCAAGCTTTTGAATCGCAGTGAGGAAGAAGAGCAAGAGAAGATTGATCAACTTTGCAAAGGCCAAGAAACTGAAGAAGGGTTTCAAAGCCGTCGTCGACAAGATCAAGCGGCTGCGGCTGAGGATCAGGGTGAAAGGTCTGGACCGGGTCAGGCGGCAGTGCCAGTGCTTCGCCGTGCCCAAACTCTCCATGCCGCACAGGAAGAAGCGCAAGTACCACAAGCTAGAGTGAATTTCACCCAAGTTTTTGGGAGGATGAACAAATACCTAGTGCGGCATGTCATAACATGCTCACAAGCATTGTGATACATGCCAACTGTACTTTTCCACCCCCTAGAATGGGTATTCAGAAAAGGAGGTGGTAGTTACTTTGGTATAAGCGTTGGGCGTTAGGAAGTACAGACGTACATGCTAAAAACTAGAGTGAATTTTGCTTTTAGTTTTGGAGGATTTAGAAGTTCCATAAGCATGGTCATACATGCTAACTATACTTTTCTAACCCGAGAATGGGCATTCAGATCAATATGGAGGTGATAAGAGTTTCATGTTCTTTTCATGTATGGGTATTAGGAAGTACAGTGCAAGGTACACACGTAGAAAATCTAAGTATTTTTAACATCCCAAGAATTTTAAAAATAAGAAAAATAAAATTTAAAAATTAAAAATGGAATTTAATTAAGATTTTAGTTGAAATCAATATTTTAATTTAAAACATCATCATTTTCTTCATTTTAAGTCTTTAGAAAAAGAATGATTACAACATTAAAACTTTTTCTTCCAAAATAAAACAAACTATGAAAGTGATATAAAAACATAATATTAATTTAAATTTCCACATAATCTGAAATTTTCTTGAATTTTGGTTCTTAAGAAAACCTTTTATACTAATTGTTTCCTTTTCCTTTAAAATATAAAACCTAAAATTCTTCAAGGAATAAGATCTAGATAAATTTATATAAATCCCAAACCATCTTAAGGTCATCTCCAAAAACTATTAAAGCAAGGTGAACTCATTTAAAGATAAAAAGAAATAAAAGATAGAATTAAATTGAATACAATCTTATCAATGTCAGAATTTTTATAAATTAAATATAACTTATCATCACATGAAAATTTTCTGGTAAATCCTAATTATCATTAGGATTATACAAAAAAAGATTTATACAAAATAAAGTTTATTTGATATATAGGAAAAATGAAAAACAGAAAAGAACAAATTGGACCGTTGACATTGTCAGGATTAATGGAATTTTTGATTTTTTTGCAAAAGACTATAACCTGGAAAACCTCTGACTCAATGCTCCATTGCACTGGCCACTTTTATAAGCTGATCAATCTCTTACTAGCAAACCACACTGTCATCTCTACTGCATCCTGAAGTCCCAGGGCTAGGAACCACTACTCGCCCCTCGCCTGGAGTTCACCGTGCGCCGAGTAGCTCGCCGAGAGCACGGCAGGACCGAGCTCGTTTCCAAGCCACACTTCTGCAGGTGAGCTCGCGACCAACTTAACTCACTGTGATCCTCGCCTTCGGCTGCTTACGTCTTCTCCATCATGCCTGCAAGCTAGAACTGGCCTCACTTCACCTCAGCGCTCCATCGTCTATAATGCCGACCAATTCTTCCTTGTTCTCCAGACATCAGATCCTGCCTTTAAATCCCAGCAAACAAACTTCTATTTTCCTTTTTGATCTTTTTATTTACTCTTTTATAACTTTTGCCAGAAAGGTCCAAATAAGGTGAACTAAGAGAAATTCCAACCCAAACCCCTATATTTCCCCCTTAAATCACTCATTTAGGGGTGATGTAAAAATTAGGGGCACCCTATGTTAAATTTGTCTCCAACCCGCACTCCCTATTACTCACCCCTATTATTTATCTAAACATTATTATTACTTTGCACCCATAAATTATTTACTAAAAATAGAAATAATGAATAAAAAAATGTTAAAGAAAATAGTAGGGGGAAGGAGAAAGCCCCTAGATGTAGGGGTGAGAAAGAGTCTCCCTAGAATAGGGGTTCCTTATAAGGGTTGGGTTGGAGCTTATATTTTTCTAATTCTCCTTATAATTTAGGATAAGAAAAGGTTTAGAGGGTGGGTTGGGCTTGCTCTAAGTTTCTAAATTTGAGTTAAGCCATAAGGATTCAGAATATGCAACAAAATTTACATGATCACAGTAGTTTAAATCATTTGAATCAAGTTTGTTTAAAGCTCCTTTTATGTACCATATAGTAACTATGCAAACCATAACTCCAAAAATCGTGAAATAATTTCCACATGTTTTTGAGGTTATGAATGTTCTATTTTTGCAAAAATATTTAGGATTGAACTCAATTTGAATCAAATAAGTAAACATAGAAAGCTTCTCTTGCATAGAAAATCAAATAATTAAAATATGGATCAATGAATTTGAATCTTGGTAAAACTAGTTTGGTCACACTCCTAAGATCACAAGGATTCCAAATTTATAAAATATTTAAGTTTTACCATAATAAACATTAAATGCCCAATAGTCAAAGTTTCAATGCATAAAAGTCTGAATAGTCAAAACTTTCGCAAATGAACTTCAAATTTGATAAGACCAATTTTTAGGACCTTGAAAAGTGATACCCTTCCTAGTAACAAAAATAACTCATGTTTATGCAATGTCAAATTAAGTCCCCATTAGACCTTAATGATCACTTATATAAAAAACATCTCAGATAAAAGCGAAATATCACGAAACCAACTTTAAAACACTCTTAGAGACCTTTCCTGCTAATTTCTAAAAATGGTTAAATAATTTTATAAGGTGCAGTCACAACCTTAAAACGAAAACTGAACCTTTATTGCGTAGACTTTAGTAACGCTTAAGCCTTTTCGGCAGCCTGTAAAATATCTCGTCTAAATCCTAAAATTTATAAAATCAACATAGGAATGCTCCTCAAAATATAAACTATCTTATTTTGAAGAAATAATCTCATTTCATCATACTTTGTATATAAATCCTATCAACCAAATAACCCTAAGCATTATGGTCACTCAAATATGTAATACTGAATAAACAAACTTAATAATAAATGAGAAATCAATGATTAAGATATTTACATCGTTAGAACCTCCTTAAAACCACGAATATATAACTAGTAACCTAACCTAACAGAGCTAACATATTCAAAACTAATTCTTATGCAAAGTCGGTTAAGGATTAAGTACTATTCATACATAATATACAACAAAGTAACTAATGTTTAATTCTATTAATCTATATAATTTTTTCATCATGAATTTGAAATTATAAATATAACAGTACATAATTTTAGCATCTTGAATTCATAAAACAAGAATAAATAATCTATAAAAGAAACCGTGTATCGCTCAGCTTAAACATTGTTAACAATAATGCATACTAAATCAACTGAAACATGAGAATGTGAAATCATTCAACCCAAACCCTAAATCACGCCTGTTTTATATAACAAGTCTTTATTTGATTTTCTGTCTATCTTCTTTTTGCCCTTATTAAAGATTTTTATTTGCTATATTTTTGATTGAATAACATGTAGAACTCGACGTCACTAACTCCGTCGTCGACAACGCCAGTTACGACTACAGCTTCGTTGTAAACAACAATTAAGCAAGGTAAGCACCCCTTTGATCATATTGATCCCAGTATTTAATTTTTATTTTGTTTATCAAACTGTTTTATACATGCGCTTATCTTTTGTAAGTTCGCTATTTTGTGGTACTAGTAAATATACCTGTTGCTTCTTGGAATTTCCTTGATAAGTATGGACATGTGAACCTTGATAACCATAAAATAAGAGTAGACAATACATAATGCCAACTTGGGTATATGCGATTACATATTAATCACGCTTAGCCATACTTAGGAGTAGGAGTTGGTACAATTGGATTAAACTGTCTCTTGAGAATTTAAAATAGTTGGATATGACATGATGTTGGTTGTTGGTATTTTGGCTAAAAACTCATAATCAAATTATGGTTTTGATGCGAATGATTATTGGCAATAGCCGGATGTGCAGATAGATTTGCATATAGTGTAGGAAGAAGTATCACATGTGTCGGATTAAGAACCGAGTCATGGGTTGCTTACAAGCAAAGAAAACTGTATAATCACAAGTGTTGGTATGAGACAACTTTAACTTATTAAGTTGCTTAGAACTGGCTTTGCACATTGGTAGGCAAGAGATAGTAGGAGTATTCCATTATGGTTTGCTTGTGAGGGGTTTCCATACCTTGGTGTGGGTAAATACATGTCGATATAACAGTATACGCTTTGTTATGGGAAGAAACCCTTATCGCAGGGATGGACTATTATGCTTTACTTATTATGTTTCTTCTACCATAACAAGGGTTTCATGTCATCCGACTGGTGCAAGCTAGGTCTATGTAATGTAACAATTATGTTTTGACCGCTCTAGGCATATCAAAGGAAGTGTGCTAATAGTTTATACAAAGAGCTAATCATTTCTTGTAGTTAAAACTATACACATCTGCAGAGTATAGATCTAATTGATTAGTTGCGCCCGCGGTCAAGAGTACTTAGTAACGTCATCATATAGTTAGATGTTTTATTATTTTCAAAATGGGATGATTTTCACCTGATGTGCCTTGTTATGGCAAAGATTGTTGTTATGCCACCGATTGGAGGAAATTGGATATCGCGAAGCTCATGTCATGGAGGACTGAGTCATTACTTATGCTTTATTTATTTCTTATCAGTCAAACTTGCTCATACAAATTCCATTTGCAAATGATAATTTGATTTACAAATTCAATATCTCTTTATACAAATTAATCGTAGAAGCCATTTTGATTTAACCTACATTACTGCATTTGCAAATACCATCTTAAGTTTTGTTGATTACGAAAGTACTCAGTTTTTCTTAATCTATTGTTATAGATGGATAAGAAAACAAAGCTCTGAAGAATACTTTTCATCACAGGTTGCGAAAAACTCTGTAATGCTATTTTTCTAGAGATTTATGCCTTGTTAGTTACTTGCGGGATGGATGGGCACACTACAAGACCTTGCTTCTTTTGTGCTGTACATATATATACTCTGAGTTGTAAAATATAATGTATAAATAGTTTCTACTTTAATCATATGATGTATGGTTGTGATTTCAATTGTTGTAAAGTGTGTACTGGTCACTGATCATGGAACTAGTTGTCAGTTCAACCTTCATTAGTTATGGTTTTGGTGTTAATGACAAATCTGATATTGCGATTATCCATTTAATGTGATTTTGTTATTAATGACAAATATTATATCGAGACTAACATGTTTGTTTAGAATATCTTTGTTTAGTCTCATCGCATTGAAAAATGGAAAACCCAAGGTATGTTTGCATATTCATTCTAGTATTAGTTGCATACTTTGGAGTCAAGTTGAAATATGAATGTTCCCATTATATTAACCACAAAATGTGTATTATGTTTCTCAATCCATATATTACATGGATGCACATATTTAGGGGGAGTTTGTAGTTTAATTTGAAAGTCTCTTTGTATTGATCAATTCGTTATTGACACATATAAGGATCAAGACAAAGAAACTAAATCTTTAAGTATATATTCGAATTGCCTAGTTATAAGTATACTCATGGTAATATAGGATATACTCCAATACGATCAATTTGAATATGTGCATATTATATCCAAGTCAATCATACTTATGCACATATACATGTGGGGTTTATTCTATAGTTGATGACTTAGAGTAATGATCATCTCCATATAGATTACACATAATAGATCATTACTTTTTCATCAACATGAGTATATGAAAACTTGTGTAGTTAATATATACTCATATCAATTTAAATGATAATTTAAATTGAGTTCATTTGTCTTATTAATCATTAAAGAACATTTCGTCATGTGTTGATGGTGTTCCTTGATTAATTAAGGACAAATGAATAGCTCTTAAGTATAATGAGCATGAGTTGCATTATTATACTTAAGACACAATTAAATCATTTCAATTGATTTAGGTTGTGCTCAATTGATCTAAAGGCATCCATTATGTGTTAATGGAGTGCAGGAGATAATTGAGACAACCATGCATCTTGGACTAACTATTTTATGAGTTGTGATTGAGTTAGGTCCAAAGATGGATGAGATGATGAGAACGGGACAAGGACGGCATCATGAGTTGATGGGCGTCAAGAGTGGATCCCGAAGTGGAGTCGAGTGGATATCCCGGGGGAGTATCAAAGTGATGATCATAAAGACCCCAAAGGGGATTGCTTGCGTGCGGCGGCAAAGGTATAAAGTGAGACCCCGTTCTGATGAACAGGAACCTCCATGTGTATACAGTACTAGTCCCTGGATCAGTAGCTAGCACACACATGTTTACAACAATAATATCACAACCAACAGGGTATTTATAACACGCCAGCGATTAATTATACGTAACAAATTTTTACAACACTTAGGAATATAGAAGTAGCAACAACAACTGCAATGAAAAACCAAAACCCAGTGGATTGCCCTACAACCCGCAGCATTAGATTGGGGAAACACCTAGAAGAAAAAGTCGTCATCTAAACTCCCACGATTGACCGAAAATATCGTCATCCGCAAAGCCGCATCTTCATCCTCTCGAGACAATGAGTAAAGCAAGAATTGAGTACATTGGTACTCAAAGAAGACTTAGTAACAAATGCAATTAAATAATCATGCAAAGCTTAAACAAGGATAGGCTCTAGTTATTTTGCGATTGCTAAAAACGAAGAAAGCATAAACTAGTATTAGATTGCATTGCATTTAAAAACAATTGCGAAAGAATAAGTAATTTCTGTAAAGTAATATAGATTGCACAACGATCTACCGATCGATGACCATACATGTCGATTCCTTTTGACATAAAAGCAGTTGCTAAAACCGTTTCAAACCGAAACTCCAGTTTTCGAAATTAACAAAGTCTAACATTGGAATGACTTCACCAAGTGCTCATGATGGCATGAAAGCCGCTAATTAATTAGATTTTAACTCGCAGAGGTGTACAACTTTACCCACAAGGAATGATCCACCCTTTTGCTAGGCCATACGACACACTTCCTTTGGTGTGCCTAAGCAAGACGATCATACATAGCCGTTACATTATCTAAACATGACTTTACACCAGCCGGGACGTTAACCTCGCCCGAAAGCAGAGACACTCACCCAAGCCGTGGATCCACATTTATCACACCCAACACCACGTCTCTGTCCATGGCAAGGCGTGCAGATTGCTGCCCGCGAGCGATTACCCTCGAATCGCATGGAAGCCCTCACAAGCAATCCAGATCGGAATGCCTCCGCTAGCTCCCGCCTACCAATGAGCAAAGCCATGTCTAAACAACTTATAAGCTATGGCCGTCCCATCTGGGACCTCGTGGTTGTCTGGAATTCTTGGATCAATAGCGTCCCATTGCTCGGTCCTTAAAGCGGCGTGGGCGACACTCCACCCTACACTACGCAGACCCTTTTTGCACGCGGCTATTGCCAATAGTCGCCCACATCCAAATCATAGTTTTAGTTGGAGTTTTAGTAAACTAATAGCAACCTTTTCAAATGGCGCTTGGTTGAATAAACACTAAATGAATCATTTTAGCGTTAAGCATGGCTAAGCAGATATTATATCTAACGGTTATAACCACAGTGACATCAGTTTATGTCTAACCCATACATATGGTTACAAGGTTCACATGTCATAGAGATTAAAGGAAAACCATAATTACACAGGGATAACTAGCTGTTCTACCCAATATAGCTGTTTTACGGAGAATTACTCGGATGCAATATACAGTTGCAAAAACAACATATTGTAGGTAAATTATCGGGTTCAACATGATCAAGGATTTGCTTGCCTTGCTCAACACTGTCAGGATCAAACTCAGGATCAGCTTCAGGATCTTCCTCCTCGACGGGCTCGTCAACGTCTACACGTCGCGAAAACAGAAAATAATTAACAGCAAGTAAAAAGGGCAAAAAGAAAATTGATAGTAAAAACGAATATAACTCCACACACAGAACAGGGTTGCTTATTATGAATTTATTTTCTTTATTAAACGAATTCAAGATGCTAAAATTGTGAATTCTCTTATTGATATTCTTCGAATTCAAGATGCTAAAATAGATTAAACTATAATAATTTAATCATTTCAGGCCTAGACAGATCCTTCATCCCTTTGATTGGATTGATTCAAACAACGTTTTAATAAGGTTTTTAGTTATTGACAAGAACTCACATTGCTAATTTACATATATATATGAATCTTCATATATATATGTACAATAGCATATGTATGATTTGGCTAACAAGAATATTCATGAACAACCAGAGACTTCATTGGCTTTCTTTGTCATCACAAGCTCATTAAACTTTACATCTCAATACTACCTTATACAATGTTTATTCTTTTACTTAAAGCATATACTTGTTTTAATCATGTATGTGACACATTCATCTAATGAAGTATTAAGCTAATGGAATATCTCCACTTAAATATCATTACATTGCATTTTTAAGATGTTAATGAAGATCGGGGTTCCACAAAATTCACTTCCTTCATTTTTGCTTAAAGTTAAAATCATTAATTACTTATGGCATAAAGCTTTCTTCATGTATTTCATTTATTAAAATTCACACAGTAACTCTTCTAAAAATATTTTTGCATATTCTAATTCTCTGGATTTTACACGAATTTACAAATTTATTTCATCTAAATTGGATTTCTAAATCAAAAGATATTCAATACCTAATTCCTTCGGTATAAAAATCCTAAATTCAGAACTTGCGAATATGGAAAAGACGTTTTCATTTGAGAAAACCGCTTTCCTTTCCAGCTAAAACCGAATCGCCCATCACATCGGGACCGAATGTCGTGACGACAGCGAGGAACGGCTCACGGCCCGCCATGGCAACGGCCGAACGGAGAAATGGCGGCACCTCTGACAAAGACCAAAGATGACGAGAGGAGTCTAATGGTGGTATTCATTCCGCCGGGGCCGGCAACAGAGGTCGCCCACGACGCTGCTTTGGCCGCCATGGATTCCGTGAAAGCTCTACTCCGGCGATCGATTGACTCGGGCGAGGACTCAACAAGCATCAGTGAGGTATGGAGGTTCGATTTTACCCGAGAACGGCGCAGAAGAGTTAGCGAGAAGCTTCGCCACCGCCTTGTTGGAGAAGATGACCGCAAAATCAGCGGATCGCGAGCGGAGGAAATAAAATCGGGCTTGATTAGTGCATTAGGCTATCCGTGAGCTTGAATCGGATTAGGTTTCATTGATTACCTTCGGTTTGATTCAATCACCGATTTCCCCACTTCCCCGCTCCTCGCGACAATGGCGAAGAAGAGGAAAGAATCGGGAGCCCGCTGTGAAACCGGGCGAAGGAAAGGGGAAAAGCACCGAGAGTGCAATGGAATGGTTTTGTAGTCGCTGAGCGGCATGTAGGGTCTTGGACGCGTTAGCGATCGGCACGCATTGGCTCGGCAGACAGGAGTTGGCGAGGAGCGATAATGGCGGCTTCGGCCGAGGACTCGTGGCTGAGCCGTGCGATCTTGGGAAGGTTGACGAGGAATGACCGAAGCGAAGATCGGTTCGATGCATCGGCATGGGCTGCGTCCTTGCTTCGAGAGACTTCAGCGCCCCACACCGGTGGACCGAACGAGATTGGGGAAGAAGAGCCTGATGGCTGGGTCCAGGGACCGTTTGTCAGTGACCGAAAGCTTCACCACTGCCCAACAGATCGGAGCAAAATCCAGGTTGGCCCACATGTCAGTGAACAACCGAAGAACAGGGTGGTTGGGGTGCATTTTCTCCCTCTCTCTCTGATTTTTGCTGGCGGTCAATGGATGTAGAAAATGGTAAAACTTTTTGAACGTGTTCTCCAAGCAGTATTTATCCCCTGGTAAAAATTTGAGGTTTATCCAAGTTACTGAAGTTTTATAAAAATTCTTTCAATAATGACTGTTTGATTTCCTAGCCTCTGTCTTCGATTTTTATTTGAGACAAGATGAAGTCCATTATTTTTGAATTTTTGTTTTTCAATTGAATTTAGGCTATGGATTCTGATGTAAAATTTTCAGCTCAATTACTCGAGCCATTATTTAATTAAAATTCTAACACTAAAATTTCCATTTTGCCAAGTTTTCAGTTTTCTATTTTTAATAATTCTCAAACCATCTTATTAATTTATTTTATTTTTAATATGTGTAGATATAGTAATGAAGTTCTTGTATAAGTATAAATTTTCTCAACTCCATTTGCTATTCCAATATTTTGCACAAATTCTGACAATGCATGATTTGGAAATAATATTGGTTCTCGCCATTTTTCTTTCCAAATTTCTTAATCATTAATTTCATTTGAAAAATTTGAATGGCTTATTTACATGCTCAAGATTTCATGATTAAATTTTCCAGATTTTTACTTTTTGCTTTATAGCCTTTTCTTGTTTTTCATTCTTTAATTCACTTTTATTGCAACTCAAAATGCAAAAGATGTCACAAACTCCAAATAAAATCAAAAGGCATTAAGATCAAGCTGAAAATATTCACATCCAAATTTAAATGCTAGGTTTTACTGTTCCTAAATTTCTGGGCTGTTACAGATCTACCCCCCTTACAAAAAATCTCGACCCCGAGATTTGGCGGGTCTAAAGGAAATTACTCCTGAAAGAACTCGGGGAATTCCTTCTTGAGTCGATCTTCCTGTTCCCAGGTTGCCTCATCTTCAGAATGATTACTCCATTGCACCTTAATCATCTTGTGAGACTTGTTGCGAGTGCGACGTTCAGCTTCTTCTAGGATTCTAATCGGACGTTCCCGATAAGTCAAATCAGGTTGCAATTCAATTTCTTCTAGTTGGGTGAGTTCAGAAGGAAGACGAGGACATCTTCTCAATTGTGACACATGAAAGACGTTATGAACATTGGACAACTGAGATGGTAATTCCAGCTTGTACGCCTTTTCGCCCATCTTCTCAAGGATACGATATGGCCCGATATATCGCGGCGCCAATTTACCACGAATTTGGAAACGGCGAACACCACGAAGGGGCGAGACTTTAAGATAGACATGATCATCAACTTCAAAACTTAAGTCACGTCGACGATTGTCGGCATAACTTTTCTGACGAGATTGAGCTTCTCTTAGTCGGCTTCTTATCAAATCTACATGCTCTTGGGCTTCTGTATGAGATCTGGACCAAAGAACTGCCTTTCTCCAGTCTCTGACCAAAACAAAGGTGTTCTACATTTTCTCCCATAAAGAGATTCAAATGGCGACATTTGCATACTTGCTTGAAAACTATTATTATACGAAAATTCCGCAAATGCCAAACTCTTTTCCCGATTGGTGCTATAAGATAACACATGTGCTCTTAACATATCTTCCAATATCGATTTGTTCTTTCGGTTTGCCCATCGGTTTGAGGATGATAGGTCATCTTGAAATTCAGCTTGGTTCCTAGCATACCATGCAATTTCTCCCAAAAACGAGATGTGAAGCTGTGAACCACGATCGACACAATTGTTTTGGGACTCGTGCAAACGCACAATATTGCGATATAAAGTTCAGCCAATTTATCCCGAATAAGTTGTTCGACAGAATAAAATGAGCTACTTTTGTCAATCGATCGACAATTACCCAAATGGAATCATTTCCTTTTGAGTTCGGGCAAACCGGTGATGAAATCCATACTAATATCATCCCATTTCCATTCGGAATTTGCAATGGTTGGAGAAGCCAAATGGACGTTGATGTTCAACTTTAACGCTACCGACACACATCGCATCTAGCGACATATTCAAGAATGTCCTTCTTCATACCGGGCCACCAATACTCCTTTCTAAGATCTTGGTACATTTTGTGCTTCCGGATGAATGGATAATGGCGACTCATGTGCCTCGCATGTAATTAACTTCTTGATTTCGAATCATTCGGCACATAAACCGAGATCCTTGGAATACTACCCCATCTGAGTCTATGGTAAACTCAGACTCCTTGCCTTCTTTCAACTGATCTTGAATTCTAATAACAGCTTCATCTTTGAGTTGTGCGGCTTTAATTTGGCTCTTAAGGGTAGGTTGTACATCAAGAGCAGCTACATAACCATCTTCAACTAAATTGATTAAGCTTCAAATTCATTCATTAAGTCGACTTGATCAGAAATCCAAGTGCAATAAAGTTTCCGACTGAGGGCATCTGCTACAACATTTGCCTTTCCCGGGTGATAATGAATACCAATGTCATAATCTTTAATTAGTTCTAACCATCTTCTCTGCCTCAAATTCAGATCTGGTTGAGTAAAGAAATACTTAAGACTCTTGTGATCTGTATAAATTTCAGTTCGATTCCCAATAAGATAATGCCGCCATATTTTCAAAGCATGAACAACAGCGGCTAACTCCAGATCATGTGTGGGATAATTCTGCTCATGAGGGCGAAGTTGTCGGGAAGCATACGCAACAACTTTTCCCTCCTGCATTAACACACACCCCAAACCATGATGTGAAGCATCACAATACACATCAAAGTTTTTATGGATATCAGGTAACACTAGCACTGGGGCTGATGTTAACCTCTTTTTCACTTCTTGAAAACTTTCTTCACATTCTGGAGTCCAGATAAACTTCTTTTCTTTCTTTAATAGCTGGGTTAATGGTCTTGCAATTTTGGAAAAATTTTCAATGAACCGGCGATAATATCCGGCCATTCCAAGAAAACTTCGAATCTCTGGAACTGATTGCAGCCTCTCCCAAGCTAATACAGTTTGTACATTGCTGGGATCAACTGCAACTCCTCCTCTTGACAGTACATGACCCAGAAATGCTATCTCCTTTAGCCAAAATTCACACTTCTCAAATTTGGCATAAAGCTGATTTTCTCGCAATTTGCTAAGAACCATGTGTAAACGCTGAGTATGTTCTTCTTCACTTTGAGAATAAATTAGAATATCATCAATGAAAACTATCACAAATTTATCCAAATACTCCATGAAAATCTTATTCATCAGATTCATAAAACTTGCTGGAGCATTTGTGAGGCCAAATGACATGACAGTATACTCATACAATCCGTAACGAGTAACAAATGCAGTTTTAGGAATGTCGAGGCATTCGATCTTCAATTGAAAATAACCAAGTCTGAGATCAATTTTTGAGAAGACTTGAGCACCATTCAACTGGTCAAATAAATCATCGATGCGAGGAAGAGGATATTTGTTTTTAATGGTGACGTCATTTAGCGTACGGTAGTCCACGCACATACGAAGACCACCATCCTTCTTTTCCACAAATAAGACTGGACTGCCCCAAGGTGAAGTACTGGGATGAATAAAACCTTTATCTAGCTGTTCTTTGAGTTGCTTTTTCAATTCTATTAAATCATTAGGAGTCATTCGATACTGACGCTTGGATATGGGTGCAGTGCTGGGCACCAAATCAATAACGAACTCCATATCACGGTCCGGTGGCATTCCTGGCAATTCATTAGGAAACACATCAGGATATTCATTAACTACAGGTACTTGATCAATTTTTGAAGAAGACATAGAACATAGCACTGGTTGCGATGGAATAGCTCTAGTGCTAGACAAAAATTCTACATAGATACCATCTTGGTTTGTGAGAGCCACTGATTTTTGAGCACAGTCTATGTATCCTTGGTGTTTTGCTAACCAATCCATTCCTAAAATGATGTCTAACCCAGAAGTTTCTATCAAGATGAAATCAGCATAGAACATTACTCCGCTTATTTCTATACTGACATTAGGGCAAAAATTTGTAGTCCTAATGGTAGCTCCCGGGGATTTAATTATCATAGGAAAGGATAATATGTCGGCTTCTAAATCACTTCATTCGAAAAATTTCTTAGACATAAAGGAATGGGAAGCTCCAGAATCAAATAAAACTAAGGTTGGAACTGAATGCACCAAACACGTACCTAGCACCACATCAGGTGCTTCTTGCGCTTCCTCGGCAGTCACATGATGTAATTGGCCACGGTTGCCACTTGGAGTTGGAGCCGAAACTGCTCCTGGAGCCAGCTGCCCACTAGCCCCACGAGGACGGCCTTGCGCTTGGGTGCGCGGCTGCCCGGCCTTCTTCTTGGGACAAGAACTTGCATAATGACCTCGTTCATTACAATAGAAGCAAGTGACATTCAGCACTGGCTTTGAAGCGGATGCTGTTGTTTTTACTGGTTGTGAGGAGCGAGTGGTTCGCTGTGATTGTTGTTGAGGAGCACGAACCACTTGCCCTCGATCGCGTTGAAACTCGCTTGGTCGGACGCTGGCTCATTGCATCTGTGGCGGGGTCGACGAGTAAAGTGGATCGACCGCCTCGCTGACCTAGAAGGACCCGCCTAACAGATTCTTGCGCAAGCCATTTGCGCTTCCGACTTTCTAAGACATCCTTGCTGCCATGCTCTACTCTTTGCTTTATCAACCAAGGTCCGGAAATCATTAATATCCCGAGCGATGAGAGCCCACTTAATTTCTTCATTCAGTGCTCTAAAACCGCTCCACCTTGCGTAGCTTCATCTTCTACTTCACGAGGGGCATATCGAGAAAAATAATTGAAGCGGTGCAAATACTCCATGATGATCATATTGCCTTGCTTCAAGTCCGAAACTCTCGCTTCTTCACTTCTATCACTATTGGTCGGTATGTGGGTGCGACGGAAAATCTTGAATTTCGCCATAACACAACGCTGCCTTCGGGCGGGGTCGCTGGTAGCTATCCCACCATATAGCAAAGATCTCCTTGTAGCCGATAGGAAGCGTACAAGACTTTTTCCCTATCATCACATTGGGCTATGTTTAACTTGTTCTCTACTGCTCGCAACCAATTATCCGCCTCAAGTGGCTCAGATGACGGAGTGAAAATTGGCGGTTGCAACCTTAAGAACTCATTCAATTTCGATCCTCCATTGCCCCCTCGATTCACACCTTGGGCGATTTGCTGCAATAGCAGAGTGTGAGTCTGCTGCCCCTGCTCCATCATAGCCAGAACTTGCGCCATAGTCGGCGGCTCTGGCAAGTGCTCCTCACGAAGGTCTGGTTCTTGGGGAGCAGCAGGCGGATCACGACGAGCGCCTCGTGAGGTTGAGGCCCTTGTCGCGGGTCTTTGGATTCGGCCGCATGGGCGAGGAATGCTGTTAGTTGAGCACGAACGCTTTGCTCAGCCTCACCTTCCAAGATATTGCTTAAAGATCTAGTGGATCGCATCCTGCATACAATCCTTATTAGAAATTGACAACAAAAGAGAGCATTAACTACTTTCAATGCGTCTCGTAAGTTTATAATTATTTCATTTTAACTTAAGTAAACACAAGAATAATCTCATCGTAAACTTCCACTCTAACAGTTAAAATTTGCGAGAGAAAATTCATACATATACTCACAGAAAACTGCACAAACAAAAGCTGTACATAACATAATACATATTAATGTACACTACCATTTCATACAATATTAAGAATATATACATGCATTCATTTACTTGACAAGCAGTCATCTTCCAGCACCTACTACATATGCATGCTTGCTCATCCACTAGAGCCGAACCATACACACACATATATCTCACATCTAGTACTGCCTTATATACACACGCATTCCTTTATCTTACATTTAGTTGCCTTCCAGTACTTAGCATACATGCAGCTTGCTCGTCTAATAGAGCCGAAACATGCATATATATTTTCTACATCCAGCACAGGCCACACTTGAAATATACACATCTCCTATTTGTCTTCCAGTGCTGCAATTACACATATATATATTTTACATTCAGCACTTTACATTACCAAAATATGGTACTACCCAAGCAATTTCTGCTTCTTTGTTTCCTACCCCACGCCAGCTTCTATTCTTGGCCATGCACCGCACTTCCCACTAATCATCGGAGTCACTGGACAGCACTACCATGCAGCGGTTCTTGGGATATGGTGGCGGCACTATCACGCCACAACTACTCTCGAGCTAGAGGGCGAAAGTGACTGATCCTGTGCGTCCATGGGCTGGCTCATTGCAAATACTCGCGCTTATTTCCGGTGTGGCGCGGCTTAGATGCAACTGCAGGACCATCAAGTCCCCTATGGCTCTCGTATATGCGCAGATATGCGTTTACACTAATATTATGAACCTTGCACATTCTGCGCATTAATTTACGACCTATCTCTTGCATTGCTTGATGCCTAGTCTCATTACAGTGCTTGGCGTGATGCTGCACTATCTGGTCTCTAGTACTCGTAGTAGCATGAGCCTTAACCTTAAACCCAATCGGTGTTTGCCTTATACTAAAAATCGGTTTACTTCTTTTATGGCCAAAATCAACCGCGAATTCCCTTGCCACGTCGGTCCATACTATGTTATGAGTCATCTGTAAAATTTAAAATAATCAGATTAGTACCCAACAGCATATTTAAAACAACTAGTAATAATAAGATAACATCCATCTTTTAATTATACAATATTGCCAACATCTTACATTAAAACACATACACTAGCAGTTCTTCTTCCACTCACACATTTACAAATAAAAGTGCTGTCTTCCTCTCAAAGCACATCCACACTTGCAACTTAATTTCTACAACTTCCAGCAAGGTTATGCCAATCCCCTAACAAAGCATGCTGTTACAAAAGTGCTTTCCACAATCCTTTCTCATTACCTTACTAACTCCCATCTGAACCTTAGACACATACTAGCAATTTCCAACCTCACTTCTCACATTTACAGCAAGAAGCCAACTTGCATCTTACCCTGCATACTAATACAAAAGTTCCCTCAACTTTCTCATCATCCTATTAATTCTCTCCTAAGACTCTAGACATATACTCCCTGCGCCTATACACACATGGGGACGCAGGATGATACTCACACGTGCTAGCAGGATTAATTCCTTTGTCATTCACTAGACGCGGTAGACTGCCTACAATAGACATCCTGGCACCTCGAGACCTACCCACCGTAGGGACATACGAGGCCGGTGGAGCGCGCTGAGCGGATGGTATCTGTAAAGCACCACCACTTAGCACTGTACGTGGCACGGCACCCTTCGCCACGCCCGATGCTAAGGCGGTCTCTAAAAATGCCATACGTGCGCGAGTCTCCCTAAGCTCTTGTGCCAACTGCACATAGTGATAGTCTAGCCTATTTGTAAACTCCACCATAACTCGTAGACTAGCATTATTAATACTATTAGAGTCCTTATAAACACTATCTCCCACTACTAGCCTCCCGGATAAATAATAATAAGCGGAATCCAAATCCGGGAGAGCTTGCCTAAGACGGACTATCGCTAGATACGCCGCTTCGTTCATGGACGCATCTATTGATGACCCAAAGCCCACAAAACTCCGCTCCCCCTCATTCCAAGCAGGCCTAGGGGGCACAAAAACTCTGGTGGCGAACTCTTTTGTCTCCACACTAAGATGAGCTTGGAATACCACATAGCGAGGATGACCTTCAAAGTGACAAGCCATCAGTAGACTACTTAATGCTCCCATCATCCCTGTCGTCTCCACACCTGTCGATTCATGACAAGGCACAAATCTTGCCATCTACAATAATAAAATAAGGAGGAAGGCAAGATTAACATACATAATTATGAAAGCAAAGAGGCTACAAATAAGAAAGTTAGCGATTATGCTAAGTTCCATTATTAGTAGTGAGGTGAATTTCTAACTCAACACAAATTAAGTTTTAGATTTTTACTAATGACCTTAACTCCCGGGGTTTCCTACAGTCTCTATGGCTCTGATACCAATGCTGTGAGACCCCGTTCTGATGAACAGGAACCTCCATATGTATACAGTACTAGTCCCTGGATCAGTAGCTAGCACACACATGTTTACAATAATAATATCACAACCAACATGGTATTTATAACCTGCCAACGATTAATTATACAGAACAAATTTTTACAACACTTAGGAATATAGAAGTAGCAACAACACTGCAGCGGAAAAACCAAAACCAGTGGATTGCCCTACAACCCGTAGGCATTAGATCGGGAAACACCTAGAAGAAAAAGTCGTCATCTAAACTCCCACGATCTTTGAAAATATCGTCATCCGCAAAGTCTGCATCTTCATCCTCTCGAGACAAAGAGGTAAAGCAAGAATTGAGTACATTGGTACTCAAAGCAAGACTTAGTAACAAATGCAATTAAATAATCATGCGAAGCTTAAACAAGGATAGGCTCTAGTTATTTTGCGGTTGCTAAAAAGCAAAGAAAGCATAAACTAGTATTAGATTGCAATTAGCATTTAAAAACAATTGCGAAAGAATAAGTAATTTACTGAAAGTAAATATAGCTTGCACAACCATCTACCCGATCGTGACCATACATGTCGATTCCTTTTGACATAAAACAGTTGCTAAAACCAGTTTCAAACCGAAACTCCAGTTTTCTGAAATTAACAAAGTCTAACATTGGAATGACTTCACCAAGTGCTCATGACCGCGAGCGCGGCTAATTAATTAGATTTTAACTCTGCAGAGGTGTACAACTTTACCCACAAGGAATGATCCACCCTTTTTGCTAGGCCATACGACACACTTCCTTTGGTGTGCCGGCAAGGCGATCATACATAGCCGTTACATTATCTAAACATGACTTTACACCAGCCCGGGACGTTAACCCTCGCCCTGAAAACAGAGACACTCACCCAAGCCGTGGATCCACATTTATCACACCCAACACCACGTCTCTGTCCATGGCAAGGCGACACACTGTAACCGCCGGCGATTACCCATCTGAATCGCATGGAAGCCCTCACAAGCAATCCAGTGTCGGAATGCCTCCGCTAGCTCCCGCCTACCAATGAGCAAAGCCATGTCTAAACAACAATAAGCTATGGCCGTCCCATACCGGACCTCGTGGTTGTACGGAATTCTTGGATCAATAGCGTCCCATTGCTCGGTCCTTAAAGCGACGTGGGCGACACTCCACCCTACACTACGTGCAGACCCTTTTTGCACGCCCGGCTATTGCCAATAGTCGCCCACATCCAAATCATAGTTTTAGTTGGAGTTTTTAGTAAACTAATAGCAACCTTTTCAAATGGCAGTTGGTTGAATAAACAGTTCAAATGAATCATTTTAGCGTTAAGCATGGCTAGCGGATATTATATCTAATCGGTTATAACCACAGTGACATTAGTTTATGTCTAACCCATACATATGGTTACAAGGTTCACATGTCATAGAGATTAAAGGAAAACCATAATTACACAGGGATAACTAGCTGTTCTACCCAATATAGCTGTTTTACGGAGAATTACTCGGATGCAATATACAGTTGCAAAAACAACATATTGTAGGTAAATTATCGGGTTCAACATGATCAAGGATTTGCTTGCCTTGCTCAACAACATCGAGATCAAACTCGGGATCACCGGGATCTTCCTCCTCGATGGGCTCGCCAACGCGTACACGTCGCGAAAATAGAAAATAATTAATGAGCAAGTAAAAAGGGCAAAAAGAAAATTGATAGTAAAAACGAATATAACTCCACACACAGAACAGGGTTGCTTATTATGAATTTATTTTCTTTATTAAACGAATTCAAGATGCTAAAATTGTGAATTCTCTTATTGATATTCTTCGAATTCAAGATGCTAAAATAGATTAAACTATAATAATTTAATCATTTCAGGCCTAGACAGATCCTTCATCCCTTTTGATTGGATTCAGATTCGAAGCAACGTTTTAATAAGGTTTTTAGTTATTGACAGCAACTCACATTGCTAATTTACATATATATATGAATCTTCATATATATATGTACAATAGCATATGTATGATTTGGCTAACAAGAATATTCATGAACAACCAGAGACTTCATTGGCTTTGCTGTCATCACAGGCTCATTAAACTTTACATCTCAATACTTCTGCTTATACAATGTTTATTCTTTTACTTAAAGCATATACTTGTTTTAATCATGTATGTGACACATTCATCTAATGAAGTATTAAGCTAATGGAATATCTCCACTTAAATATCATTACATTGCATTTTTAAGATGTTAACAGTATCAGGGTTCCACAAAAATTCACTTCCCTTCATTTTTGCTTAAAGTTAAAATCATTAATTACTTATGGCATAAAGCTTTCTTCATGTATTTCATTTATTAAAATTCACACAGTAACTCTTCTAAAAATATTTTTGCATATTCTAATTCTACTGGATTTTACACGAATTTACAAATTTATTTCATCTAAATTGGATTTCTAAATCAAAAGATATTCAATACCTAATTCCATTCGGGTATAAAAATCCCTAAATTCAGAACTTGCCGAATATGGAAAAGACGTTTTCATTTGAGAAAAACCGCTTTCCCTTTCCAGCTAAAACCGATCCCCCATCATCCATCGGGACCCGAATGTCGTGACAGAAACAGAACGGCTCACGGCCTCGGCCGTAACGGCGGCCGGAACGAGAAATGGCGGCACCTCAAAGACCAAAGATGACGAGAGGAGTCTAATGGTGGTATTCATTCCTTCGGGACGGCCAAGCAAGTGGTCGCCACATACGCTGTTTGGCCGCCATGGATTCCGTGAAAGCTCTACTCGGCGATCGATTGACTCGGCGAGGACTCAACAAGCATCGATGAGGTATGGAGGTTCGATTTACCCGAGAACGGCGCAGAAGAGTTAGCGAGAAGCTTCGCCTGCAGCGCTACTGTGACGGAGAAGATGACCGCAAAATCACGATCGCGAGCGGAGGAAATAAAATCGGGCTTGATTAGTGCATTAGGCTATCCGTGAGCTTGAATCGGATTGGGTTTCATTGATTACCTTCGGTTTGATTCAATCACCGATTTCCCCACTTCCTGGCTCCCTGCGACAATGGCGAAGAAGAGGAAAGAATCGGGAGCCCGCCTGTGAAATGGCGAAGGAAAGGGGAAAAAGCACCGAGAGTGCAATGGAATGGTTTTGTAGTCGCTGAGCGCATGTAGGGTCTTGGACGCGTTAGCGATCATTTGCATTTGGCTCGGCGAGACGAGGGAGTTGGCGAGAGCGATAATGGCGGCTTCGGTCTGCCGAGGACTCGTGGCTGAGCCGTGCGATGCTGAGGGAAGGTTGACGCAGGGGAATGACCGAGCGAAGACTGGTTCGATGCATCGGCATGGGCTGCGTCCTTGCTTCGAGAGACTTCAGCGCCCCACACCGGTGGACCGAACGAGATTGGGGAAGAAGAGCCTGATGGCTGGGTCCAGGGACCGTTTGTCAGTGACCGAAAGCTTCACCACTGCCCAACAGATCGGAGCAAAATCCAGGTTGGCCCACATGTCAGTGAACAACCGAAGAACAGGGTGGTTGGGGTGCATTTTCTCCCTCTCTCTCTGATTTTTGCTGGCGGTCAATGGATGTAGAAAATGGTAAAACTTTTTGAACGTGTTCTCCAAGCAGTATTTATCCCCTGGTAAAAATTTGAGGTTTATCCAAGTTACTGAAGTTTTATAAAAATTCTTTCAATAATGACTGTTTGATTTCCTAGCCTCTATCTTCGATTTTTATTTGAGACAAGATGAAGTCCATTATTTTTTAATTTTTGTTTTTCAATTTAATTTGTGCTATGGATTCTGATGTAAAATTTTGAGCTCAATTACTCGATCCATTATTTAATTAAAATTCTGACACTGAAATTTCCATTTTGCCAAGTTTTCAGTTTTCTATTTTTAATAATTCTCAAACCATCTTATTAATTTATTATATTTTTACTATGTGTAGATATAGTAATGAAGTTCTTGTATAAATTTTCTCAACTCCATTTGCTATTCCAATATTTTTCAAAAATTCTGACAATGCATGATTTGGAAATAATATTGGTTCTGCCATTTTTCTTTCCAAATTTCTTAATCATTAATTTCATTTGAAAAATTTGAATGGCTTATTTACATGCTCAAGATTTCATGATTAAATTTTCCAGATTTTTACTTTTTGCTTTATAGCCTTTTCTTGTTTTTCATTCTTTAATTCACTTTTATTGCAACTCAAAATGCAAAAGATGTCACAAACTCCAAATAAAATCAAAAGGCATTAAGATCAAGCTGAAAATATTCACATCCAAATTTAAATGCTAGGTTTTACTGTTCCTAAATTTCTGGGCTGTTACATATAATTAGATAGGCTAATGACTTTTGTAGTCTTTGAGTCTAAGGTTTTATCGCCGTGCTATTAAGAGGGGTCGTTCCCTAGCTTGAGCTTCATCATGTGTTGGTGATCTCATTCCGCGTTCACTCAAGCTCAAATCATTTGGATTTGGTTTTTGCATGAGGGTTAACCATTTGGCATGTGTTGCGAATAGGTTAAACTTATGCTTGGTTGCATTTGGTGTTCGCATAATGCTTTGATTTGCATGTGTTGCAAATAGGATAAGCTAGTGCGTTGGCTTTTGCGTGAAGTTCACTTTTGCATGTGTTGCATTAGTTGAAGCTTCATGTTTTGGTTTCGCAAAACAATCTTTCTTAAAACCGTGTGGTTGCTTGGAGCTAAGTTTTGCATATGTTGCAAAAGGAGAGAGCTCAACCGCAATTTGTGTTTGTGTGTTTGTATGGAGCTAGAGGCTTGCATGTGTTAAGTAGTAAAGAGCTCATACGTGTGATTTGGTTTAGTTGATGTTTGGTTTTGGTGTGAAGTCGATTTGGTATGGTTGCACGGAACTAGAGAATTGCATGTGTTGCAATTAGAGAGTTCATGCATCTTGATTTGATGTTGCTTGGAGCTAGACTTTTGCATGTGTTGCAAAGAGTAGTGCTCAAGCATGAAATATGTTTATTGCGTTATTTGCAAGTTCATTGTGCGAATAAACTGAGGTTTATGAGTCCGGAATTCCGAGAGCATGTGAGTGGGGCTTGCAACGGGTGTTGGCAAGTTGACCGGGTCTTGTGTTGACCTTCACATGGCTAGGGGGATTAATCTCATAAACTCGAGTTTGTTTCGCTTAATACGATTTGCGAATAGTTCTTGAGTCGATTGCGAAATGTGTTTTCGCAATTTGGGTTGAATTCCTTGAGCATGGTTTGAATTGGTGCAAATGTGTTTTGCAAGGGTGTTTGATCATGTGTTGATCATTTGTGGGCTCAAGGAATGGTTTTGGATTTGTCGAAAAGAGTTTGCGCTTAAAACCGGAGTTTGGTGCGTAGAGGCGGTGCGGACGGCCTACAGTCCAGTGACCGGGCATGCGGTGCGACCGCCCCGCCCGTGTGATTTTTCGATGGCGGCTTTTGCGGTTGGTGTGTGGGCGGCGACGGCCTTCGCCCGGTCGGACCGGCCAGCGGTCGGACGCGTGTCACGGCTTGATTTTTCCAGAGCTGCGTTTGCCGACTTTGTGTGGGCGGTCGGACCGGACGGCGGTCTGACCGGCCGGCGGTCTGATTGGCCGGGTTCTTGGACTGCCGTAGTGCTGTGATCAAAATCCGACCGTTGCTCTGTGAGGGCGGTCGGACGGTTGAGGTCGGTTGGACCGGATTTTCGAGTTTTGCCTGTTTTGCCCCCAAGCGGCTAGTTTTCTTGTGGGGCTATAAATACACCCCTTGGGAGGCTTGGGCGGAGTTGTTGTTCTTTGTGTTTGAGGTTTTGGGTGAGGTGTTGCATGTGTTGCACACTCCCATTTGATTCTTGAGCTAAAAGTGAGCACTAATTGCATGTGTTGCAATTAGGAGTGGATTGAGTGATCTCTTGTGCATGTGTTGCACTTGAGTGAGGTCCTTGTGCATGTGTTGCACTTGGTGATCACCGAGGAACGCATTTGTTGTGCCGGTGAGGTTCAAGCGGAGGAGCGGCTTGTTACTCTTGGAGGTTGCCGACTCCTAGGCAGCGAGGCGTCGTCTTGCGCGGAGCTCTCGAGGTGTGAGAAGCCCCGCGAAGTTTGTGAAGGTTCGGGTTGAGCCTACGCGGCGTGAAAACCACGACTAGTGGAAAGAGGCGGTGCTCGGCGGGAGCCGGTCCAAGTGTGGGCTAGCCTCAACGTGGACTAGGGAGACCAAGCAAGTCTCCGAACACCACGAAAAAATATCGGTTGTCTCTTGTCTTATTTATATTCAAGCACTTTACATTATTGAATATTTATCAATTGCTTGAATTAGAATTGCTAGTATTATTTAGTTGATCAATTTAGCAATTCTTGTGTAGAGACATAATTTAGTTAGTGCTCTAGTGAGCCTAATTGATTTAGGCTTTAATTGTCAAAACCTATTTATCGCTTCCGCATATATCTTTGATTAGGTTTTGATTTAGGGGTGTATTAGAGCGATCGATTTTAGTGAGCGATTAATTTTGTAAAACGCCTATTCACCCCCCTCTAGGCGCATCCTCGACCCTACACTAGTACGATATGCACATGAGATTCTCATTTTCGCATTCTTTGCAAAAATGGGGGGCCATTACAGTATTTTCAGATAAAGGTATGGATTTGGTTTGGTTTAGCACATCAGAAAAAGGTAGATATTTGACCATATCGGTCTGACTCAAGATTCGAAATCAGTTGTTAAACCAGTCCAATTTATATTTAAATTCAAAAAATTTGGAAAATTTGGAAAAAAATATCAAAATTTTCCCTAAAATTAGTATTGATAGCTTTTTTACATCTGGCATGAAGTTTTTTTGAAAAACCGACTTTGGGAGACTTTTTAAGCAAATCGAATATAGATAATAGAAAAGAAAAAAAAAGAAAAACTTTCATGTATATGGATATGTATACATTCTAATTGTACATTCTATATGCAATAATATAATTTTTGGTTCATAGTATTGATCCGAGATGTTTTTACGGAATTGGAATTATATATGTCTTTGTTTCTAAGAAATGAATGGGGATAAATAATTGGGCTATTTTTTAATATAAATGTGGTACCAGATATGATGAAAGAATCGGTTGCTATTAATATTATAAAGTGGTCGTTAATACTCAACAATATTAAGCAGAGCAGAGACCAAAAAGTGGTTATTAATACTAGAAAAGTGGTCGTTGTTTCTTCATAATTAATGATAGCACACTATCTTGTTGTTAAAAATTTATACGTGGTCGTTAGTACTATTAACCGTGGAGCATTTAACGACGGTTAACAACCATAATATAATTATGTGGTTGTTAGTGACTTTTAATGACTACATCTCATTTCGTTAATAATTATTTTCCTAGTAATACTAATCCTTCATTGAATATCCTTGATTGTTCTATAAATGCCCTAATCTTTTATCAATCCATCACAAAACAGAGGTTTATTATAAGAGGTCATTATTTTGGGTTCTTACCTTACTTTTACTTGAATATCCAATATTTTCTACATTTTTCCCAATTTTCCTTGATTTGTTTTTCTAATTTCTGCTAAGTGTGCTGATTTTCGATGTAAACTGTTCAAAAATGGTAAAAATAGATGAAAAATCGGTCAAAAATGGTAAAACCAATCGGTTTTATTTATTTATTTTGGCCTCTGTTTGACCGTTGATTTCAAAAGTTTAACTTTAATTTCATTCGATTTATATCTATTTTCGACAAAAATTGATACTGATGAGGATGCGATTTCAGAGCTCGGTTCTGTAGCATAAACCCTGCCGAGAATCAGTTTAATTGTACGGTGCCTAGCTAGAGAGCATTTCAGCTGTCATAGGTCAGAGTTTTGAATTGTAATTCGACAGAACCAGACAGTACAGTTCCTGAAGTGCATGTCATCCAATGAAAATGAAGTTAAACAAAATCTGAAAAATTGAACAATATATAAACACCTACACACACTTGATCATGCCTAAGCATAGTGTCATTTTATCTAATGCTCTTATATATCACTGCACGAGTGCACGTCATCACATGTAGAAAGGTCACCATGAGAATTGAGACGCAATTACCACTGGCCGCTTCCTGTTGTTATCAGACACATACTTAATTATAACAATCGCCGCATGGCAAATTAAGCTGCTAACGTTTTGACCTGCTGTGCATCATCTTAGAAGTGACTGATTGCCTTGATCTCTAAGCTTCTGCCGGCTTGACTGACTTGGTTTGGCTTACATTAAGAATTGCAGGTCGGATCAGACCCATATATATTTTTAATCTCTTGTTCACAAGTGGCTATTTTTTTTTGTAACTATCCCTCTTGCATTCGACTAGAGAAATTAAAGAGAACAGCACGAACAGAATTACAGTATGAGACGGAAGCCTTCCCCTAACAGAAAAGTCTTTAGCAAGCAAGCAGGTTTTGTGCGATCAAAACACCCTGCAAGTATGAGCTGCACATTTATGAGGGATCATGACGCGGAGTTGCATGCGGACACATAGGCGCTGAACTTTTTTTTAGTTAAATATTTTATTTGATTCAAATGAATTATTGAGTCATTAAATATTGCCAGATGAATTCTAATTTAATTGGGTTTTATTTTTATATTTAGAGATGCAGAATTACTATTTTATTTAATTAAATATAGGCCCATATATGATATATGATCTATACAAACCTAGAGTAAAGATGCATAAGAAATGTCCCAAAAAAGAAATGTTGCGTGCGCCAAAACAAATAATACTATTAGAAAAATCTATTTGAACCGATTAAAATGGATATATGGTTTGCTATACTCATAGCTCGGACCAGAAAGGTATGAAATCTCCAAGATTTAACAGTCACGTGGACCCACCTGTAACTGGTGGGCCACTGGACCCCACCTACATGCAGCAGGAGCAGAACATACAAACCACATGCAGCAGCAACCGAATCACACGCATGCTACAATACCAATGGCTACAGTACCAAAGTGTGTTTGATCCTTTATACCGAATGATACATATATGATATGATTTAAGAAAAAAATTAACTACATATTTGGTTGTTGGAATGGAATCATTTCATCTTAAATGATACGACATAAATTTAAAGAGTATTTCTTATAAATACTAAATCATCCTATTTATCCAAAACAATAGAACTAAATAGTATAAGACTACTCTATCCCATTCAATAACCTCATCCCACAAACACATCCTAACTTCCATATGCTGCGCTACAAGAAAAGTTGCATGCTACACTATCCTAATAGTACACGCATGCCTCTAACTGAAAATCTGTTGCCTCCGAATCAAGATCGCTAAATTTCGGTTTGATTCTGTACGGCTTTCCCTCTTTCTTTTCTTTTATATTCTCATCTAGTCCATTGTAAAAAGACAAGACACTAGATTAATATGATGGCAACGTATCCTGTGCACACAAATATTTGGTGAAAACCTGGTGCACACCAACTAAAAAAAAGTTTCAAAAATTCTGCTCATGATCATGGTGTACATTTTATTACCCCATCTACATATAACGAATTTGATCATGAAATTTCCTATGTAGAAGTTACAAAAAAACAAACTTGATATGTACAGCATGATTTTTTTCAGAATTTTTGAAACTTTTTCAAGTTGGTGTGCACCAGGTTTTCACCAAATATTGATCATGAAAATATCACCAAATATATGATTGCCAATATGATAGCCATTTTGCATCTATTAAGTGTTTTTCGCTTGTTCTTTCTTATTGCATGCGCACATAGAGAGAATTGGATGATGTACTTCACCCAGTGCCCATAAAGTTCAGGAGTACATGTGATTTTGACAAATCGAAGAGTTGTAAACCTATTACATCTGGCAGCGAAAGATCAACTAGTGTTCATCAAGAGTGCATGTAAATATTCTAATCCTATACCGTAAAGCTAGGGCAAACTCCTTATCATATCGCATACTTGCGTCCAAATTGTACCTTGAGTAAATTACAATCGGAGCAGCGAAGATTGCGAAGAAATAAAGACTGGTAAAATCGAAAAGGGAATCGTGTAGGCACACGGGGAAAAAGAATTATCTTTTCTTTTTCACAGCGTTGCAAAAACTTGGGGCACAGGTTGGTCTCTATGGGTGAACTTAGGATGCCAATTAAGATTCTTTGGAGGGTAAAAAGCAAGATTGGGTCTTCTCGAGTGATCTCAACGCATGAAAACTTAAGCATTTCTTGGGCTAACAAGTCAAGGTGGCATGTACTTAATTATTATATGCTAGTATATATTAATATAACCGACCAAGAAAGCTATCAAAGAAATACAAAATGTGTGAGCCTAAGGAACAAACGACGGGTCAGCACTAACAAATGCATTATACATGTCGAGTCTAAGCCCTGAATGGTCGCCGTGGCACTAGGATTTCTTGTCTAAGTGGTTCTTCTCCCAATCTTTTTTTAATATCGAACACGGTATAAACCCCATAAATGTGCACGGTCATATAAGAGAGAAATTGCCAAAAAAAAAAAAAGAGCTTTACATGCTGAGAAGTTTCGTTCTGAATTTTATGTTGGTTTGGTTACCAAACGGAAACAATTATCATGGTTGCATCTCGCCGTTGATTTGCACTAGATATCCAACCTCGAGCTCTTATCTTAGGAGCTCTAGTTCCCATTCGCCTTGTGGATACTACTTGCTGGTTGCTAGAATAAATTAACTATAACTTGTAGACGTTAAAACTTACTTTAAAATATTTAGGATCGAGTTTTTAACACATTTTCTAGGAGGTAATTAACACAAAATGAGTTCTATGGGGGCTTTTGAAAACAGCCCTGCTTATGAGTTGTTTTCTGTAAAGTCCAACTGTTCATGAATATAAATGCAACCGGAGCTTGAAGCGCATAGCAGAGCCTAGCTGAGGAAGCTGCTTACCTTTGGAAGAAAGGAAGGGCATCATCCATCACCAATTTCACCATGGCAACACGGCCGGGACCTTTGACCGAATGGCCATGGCAATGGATGGGCAACTTCAAGGTATGCAATAGTAGCCAACGCTCGATCCTGTCCTTACATAGAATTGATATCTTGTTTGCTCTTCACCTGCTACTGTTTTCTCCTTTCTGATGTTCGTTTTGGGTTTATAAATTAAGGAGGGAATGTTCTTGTTCTTAACCCCAAGGACATAATGCTCACAACTTCACAATAATGATCGAGAAGCCAAGGACCTTCATTTCTTTGTGAGGCCAGGAGAAGAAAAGAAAAGAGGACAATTAATTAATTGATAACTACTTGAATGATATGCTAGCTTGAGTTGAGCTATGAGGTTTTATATGACCAACTGGGGATTGTTGCAAGAGTTGCATTTTGCAGTGAAAAAATCAGACTAATCGATTATCCATCAAATCAAAAGGAGTACCTCGTGTCCAACATATATCCTATATACGAGTATAGATAGATAAGAAGCAGTATTTCTCGCGGGAATTTTCTCTCTTTTCTGCGGAAATTAAACTATTTCATCTAAAATTTCTGCATTCTAAACAGAACCTTAGTGTATTTTTACGCCTGTTGATTTTCTTTCCCGTTGCAGAACTGATGACATGTGAGTTGCGACATGATTTCTGGTTCGTCGAATAGTATATTCGAACCAGAGCATTCCTCTGGTTTTACATACCGCGAGTTCTTTTGGCAACATCCAAAACGAAAAATACTTCAGGAAAACGATTAAAGTAGACTATATTATCATGGTGCCCTATTACGGCCGAACATTTTTTTTAGAGTAGAGGATAACCTGGGAAATTTCTTTCGCGTGCTCTGGTACAATGGATAAACAATCTAACAGCAGGCACCACTACTGTGCAAAGTGGTGCCCAATAAAATCTGAATCCTTCATTGATGTTTCAGGTTCTTTGGCTGAAAATTAAATGGTCACTGATCAAATCCTGAAAATTTCAGGTGCCTTTGAACTAGCCTTGTCCCTAATTTAGATAGCTCACGTCGTTCTCATGGAATCATGAACCATTTGTGTACCATGTTTTTGTGCACCGGATCTGAATCGCTGACGGTAGCTGTAGCCTGTAAATATCCTACTGAATTGACACGTGCAGAGTTCTTCTTCTTCTTTTGAAACGAAGACATGTGAGCAAACTTCAAGCCACGGCAATAACTTCTGAACGATCAAAGATCTGAAAAACACCTTTTACAGACAATGCATTCATTCCATTTACTCCTATCATCCAGTGCTTGACCCGATGTTCTATCCATGCATAGTACCTGGTCCTGGCTCCTGCAGCGGTGCACACGGCACACAGGGTGGCTACCAAGGGGTGGGGAGACGTCGACCTGGCATACGCCACCATGTTACCCGCCCTTCTGCTGAGGATGATCCACAACCAGATCTGGATTAGCTTGTCTCGCTACCAGACCGCTCGCAGGAAGCACCTCATCGTAGACCGCAGTCTTGATTTTGAGCAGGTGGACCGGGAGCGGTCCTGGTAAGTCATATGCACAGCGATCCACTTCTGTCGCACTCGCACAAGCATGCATATCTGGAATCTGATGGTCAAGTAATCGTTTGCATTGCCGAACAGTCTCCACCACAAGCACATCTGCTCTTGTCGAGTGGTGCTTCCATGCTTTTTCTTTTGGCAGTTGCATAAATATTAAAGCATGGTAGATAGTGATCACTTACCCTTCGCTTGCTTTAAGATTTGTGTAACTTGTATTGAGAGGAAAAGCATTAATAAAGCACTGCTCAATGTTAAGTGATCCTTTACCATTCTTTACAGGGATGATCAGATCATCTTCAATGGGCTGCTGTTCTACCTGGCCTATGCAGCTGTCCCGAATGTCAGACTCATGCCAGTGTGGAGAACTGATGGAGCCATCATCACCGTGTTGCTTCACATAGGGCCTGTTGAGTTCCTGTACTACTGGTTCCACAGGGCGCTGCACCACCATTTCCTCTACTCGCGCTACCATTCGCACCATCATGCCTCCATTGTCACTGAACCCATAACCTGTAAGTAACAGCATTCAGAACAAGGGTTAACACAATGACACCACCAACTTACACACAGAGGACCCTGCAAGAACCCATTTATTACCTTAGGTGTCACTGCTCAAGGAATTCAATAGCATTACATAAGAATAAAGAATGACCACAGTCCACATGAAATAAGGCACATGAAGTTGATCATCTTTTTATTGATCGCTTTAAGAAAAGCACGCTAATTTTTAGAACAATTCCAGATCTACCATGTTAATGCTTTTGTCCAACACCATTCAGTTCACCAATGTCCTTTTTTCCCCAATTCATTTCTGAAAACCGCCAGGACCCACTAGATAAGTGCCGGCTGGAAGCATCTCCACACATCAAAGGCTCAAAAGACCTTGAAGTTCCTGCAAATAATAAACAGAGCACGTGAGTGCCACATTTTAGATCAAATTCAGTGTGCATTGCGAACGCGCCTCGGGTGCGTTGGTGAGTTCGAGCGGCGCTCGACTCGCCCGGCTGCGTTCGAGCCTCGGCTCCAGCAGTTCGCGCATGAGGCGAGGGCAAGCGCGCGTTGCGTGCGGGGGTGCGTGCGTGCGTGCGTGGGTGGGTGGGTGGGGTGCGTGTGTGTGCGTTTGTCGCTCGTCTGTTGTTCTCTCTTCTATACTGCATTGCCAGAGCTCCTGGCCAATTTTCAAAAAAAAAAAAAATTCAGTGTGCATTGACAGATAGCGGAAAGGTGCTAAAACAGGTCACCATTTCTCATGTGATATTCGCATCCAGTTTGTCACTACTGAAGTAGCACTACATGCTGTTACAATGAAATCCAAATGTACCACTCCCCTTGCACTATATCATAGTCATTATTTTAGTATTTCATAAAGAGTGAGTCAAAGTGTCAGCACTTTTACACATGTAAAGCAATTCCTGGATTTCATGTTTTTCAATACACCTATGATTTATTTTAGTTGTACAGATCATACTTCTGTTACTTTACCATCATTTTTTCCACAACAATGGCTCGAAGAGGGTAAAACAGAAAAAGATGAAGTTTTCCTTTGTATTAGCATACTTACTAAGGGTGCTAGAAGATATCAAAGTACTTTGGACATTTTTGTCAACCTATCCATAGCATCAGTCAAATACCTTAAGACTCTTACAGAGCAACTTGGGCTGTGAGCATAACAATTTCAAATCACAGATATGCCTAAAGAAAAAGTATGAAACTACATGGATAGTTTTCCGATACTGTAAGAGTACAGTTCTGAAATGAGATGTTATGCTATTGGTCCTTCCGCTAGCCAATCTACTTAAAATTTACCTACACCACACTTGTATTGCTGTAATGAATTGCTAAATGCTTGTTATATTAACAATTAGAGTTCCTGTGTTGCAGAAAGCATGCTGTTGCAGTATTTATCATTTATGCAGTCAATGCACAACTGTCTTTAATTCTGATATAATTTTACCATATGATTGGCAGCTGTCATCCATCCATTTGCTGAACATTTGGTTTATTTCCTGTTATTTTCGATCCCCATGATGACACCAATTTTTATGGGCTGTGGTTCTGTGTTTGCCATTGTCTTGTACATCGCTTACATCGACTTCATGAATAATATGGGGCACTGCAATTTTGAACTGGTGCCAAAGTGGATCTTCCAAGTCTTCCCTCCTCTCAAGTATCTCATGTATACTCCATCGTAAGTATACCAGTTTAACATCAAGCTCACAATCTTGTCGACATACTACCAGGTGATAAGACTTGGGATCCAATCTTCCATTGAATTCTTAGTCAAAGCTGACCAGTGGATTCTGCACATAATTACAAATCTAAGTGGTTAGTCATAGCTTCACAAAAGCATGAACAAAATTATCCACTGCTATTTGTTCCACAGGTTTCACTCTCTCCATCATACCCAGTTCCGTACAAACTACTCACTGTTTATGCCGTTCTACGACTACATATACAACACCATGGACAATTCAAGTGACGAGCTGTATGAGAGAACACTGAAAGGAACAGAGGAAACACCAGACCTTGTTCACTTGACACATATGACCACCTTGCAGTCGACTTATCATCTAAGGATTGGGATTGCCTCCATAGCCTCTAGACCATCCGACAACCCTGTATGGTATATGTGGATGATATGGCCCATGGCATGGCTGTCGATGGTACTGGCATGGGTTTATGGATCTTCTGCGTTCGTCATTGAGAGACTCAAACTGAAGAAGTTCAAGATGCAAACATGGGCAATACCAAGATACAACTTCCAAGTAATGGATTTCTCGTGCTGTATGATTCCTACGCTTTAATATTTTTGCAAAGTGCTAACATTTTGTTCCCATGCAGTATGGCTTGATTTGGGATAGAGAATCCATCAACAGATTAATTGAGAAGGCAATATTAGATGCTGATGGAAGAGGGGTCAGAGTGCTCAGTCTAGGAATGTTAAATCAGGCATGATGACTGTACTTGTCTTGCATAATTCCCTTTCTATACTTACCTTCTAATCTGATCAGAAGACATTCAAATACAAGTAGGAACAACCTGTTGTCTGTTGATTACTTCAAGCAAGTTTATGGAATTAATAGGGTTTTGACTAAATATTACAAAAGTTAGATGCACAGTACACACAGATTGCTCATGCAAAGAACTTAAAAATGAGTTTTCATTTTGTCTTGTCCAAAGTGCAATTGGCCGGTCGGTGAAGAGGTTAACCCTCGTTTTGTTGGTCCAGGCAAAACAACTCAATGGAAGTGGTAAACTATTTCTACAAAAATATCCAAAACTAAGAGTACGGATTGTTGATGGAAGTGGTTTAGCAACTGCAGTGGTGCTCAAGAGCATCCCTATAGCTACAAAGCAAGTTTTTCTTTGTGGAAGTAGTTCTAAGGTGGCCCATGCCACAGCTACAGCTTTATGTGAGAGAGGCGTTCAGGTACAACTATCAGCCTACTACTTGGTTGCCTTGCATCAACTTTTTGTATCATTTAGTAGCTCATTTTTTTGTAATAAAATGATCTTCTTACATTAAAAAGTTGGATATTTTCCAAACACCCACCAACGTAATTTTGTGCAGGTAATCATGAATCAAAAGAAGGAATATGACATGCTCAAGTTGCGAGTTCCAGAGAGTAGAACTGTCTATCTGAAATTCTCCAGTGATGAAATACCTCAGGTAAAATTTATGTGAAAAAAGGGATGGAAATTCTAAAGAAGCATTCTAGAGTAAATGCATAGTAAGGGGTTACCACTAGTAGAGACATGAAAGGATCACAGGAAGGAAGTGAATGCTTTATCTATAAACCGTGTAAACACCATTCAAACATCTATAGCTGTTAACGCATTATGCTATATTGTCTACCACCAAATGAGAAGAAAATTACTAGGCAAATCTATGTAACTAGCATAGTATGTATAACTAAAGGAACAAACACTCCGTCAAGCAGAATATATTCATGATTACAATTTCACTGCAACAGATCTGGATAGGAGATAACATAGATGATAAACAGCAACGGAAGGCACCAAAAGGAACGATATTTATTCCTACATCACAGTTTCCCCTCAAGAAGACACGCAAGGATTGCACTTACTTAAGTAACCCAGCAATGAACATCCCAGAGACAATGGAGAACGTCCACACCTGTGAGGTAATAATTATATGGTAACTATGGTTTCATTACCTGTTTGTGTAGATTTTGAGCTAAGCAAAATGGAATCGTATGATGCACACGAACGTCTTCTCCAAGCCTAAAATAGCTAATAAGATCAACATTGACATGTGCTACACTACTGGCTGTATGAACAGAATTGGCTGCCAAGAATGGTGATGAGTGCATGGCGCATTGCTGGAATAGTGCATGCTCTGGAAGGTTGGGACATGCATGAATGCGGAGATGATATAATGGACATCGAAAAGACATGGTCGGCGGCTATTAAGCATGGATTCATTCCTCTCACGAATGTTTGATTCTTCTGAATCCTGGCAGATGCCTATAAATGTTGCATGTTATTCAACAATGTTGAAAAGTTAAGAGTTTCTGGTTAAGGAGCATCGGATATGCTTATCGGTTCGCTAGCCTTATTGAGCAGAGTTTGCATTGTAATGTCCTAAAATGAAGAATAAACGGATAGAAAACCCTAAGTTACCCAGTTGCATTGTTTTAGCTAAGTCATCCAGTTGTATGCATGTAATGTGTGAATTATTAACTTCCTTGCAGTATTAAGGTTCACTATGAAATTGTCAAATCATATATCAGTTATCTTCAGAGGCAAAATAATAATAATAATTATTATGTGCATGGACAGGAATTGAGGTAGGCGATTCATGCTAGAAATAGCTACATAACCCTTGCATTAGAACTCAAGGTAATCCAAGAACTCTACTGGTCCTTATATTTCCTTCAGCTTTCTTGGTTCCTCTAAATTTGAGTAGTAAGTTTGTTCATTCTTAACATAATGGCCATCAAAAACTTACTTCTTGCTCACCTTCACAACTATTTTGTTCTTTTTTCTAAAAAAACTCCACAAGTATTCATGTTAAGCTCGGCACTAAAATTCACTGAAAAAATGTTTGGTTTCCTACAGCGACATATGAAAAGAGTACCTAACGATGGCATACCAGCCTCATAGTTTCAAGGTATCGATCATTCGATCAATATAAGAGATCCATAGCAACATACTAGTAGTACCTCCATTAATGTACAAAATTTGCAGAAATCTCCCGCATGAGCATAAATATCCACAGTGCTCTAACCTCCCAGATACCTCACAGGTCCGTGAAGTCACCTTAATCAGCGTCGTTATAATCAACGAGTTCATTTAGGCCAGCAATGCTAGGCAAAGAAATCACCGGGTAGCAGTGTAGCACACCAGAATGTGGACTAACTACATAGGGCTAGTCAAGCTTGGAACTTGCAATTAAGGAAGGCGAGAGAAGAGAATACCGAGGTGAGGTGAGAGCGAGGAGGCGGGATTAGTGAACCTGCAGCAAGTCGCTCCTATTGAGTTGCATGCACCAGCCAGTTCACCCAAAAGCTTAAGCTGATGAGGAAAGGTGGGCAATTCACTTATACTTCAACACTCTTCCTCACGTGTAGGCTCCCTCAGGCCTAAGACGTGGAATAAAAGTGGACTGTAATTTTTTTTTAATTGCGTCAACCAGGTCTTGAATTCGAGACCTCTTGGCTCTGATACCATATTAAGTTGCATACACCAACCAATTTACCCAAAAGCTTAAGCTGATGAGGAAAGGTGGACAATTCACTTATACTTCAACAGCTCCAGCTCCCGAAGATGGCCGGCGATGATTCACCCTATTCCCGCTCTGGGTCGTTGGGAGCATGACGAAGAAAAGGAGGGTGGCAACATGCGGCGGAGTCGACGAGGTGGAGGCCGATCGGTGGACCGTGGCAGGCCTGGCCCTGGCGGCGCTGCTAGTTGGCCGCATTGGCCTCGACGGGGCGGGGGTGGAGGCGGGCGCCGGAGGTGAGGAACCGTCGGATCCGGGAGATGGTGGCAGCAAGCACCACCTCGCCACCATCGGCCAATGCTAACCCCACATCCACCGCTTGCATCCCAGTTACCGACGGCGGCGGCGCGAAGGCCCAGCTCGCCGCCGCCTTTGTATTCTCGCAGTTCGTCGGACGGGTCGTCGTGCTACACTGCCGCGGGTTAGTTCTCCCTCTTCGGTCTTTGCGGATTCGGAATCCGTTTTATGCGCGGAGGAGTAGCTGGCTGAGTTGTTGCGCCAACGAGACGGATTCAAAGCAGGAATCTTGTCCTCTTCGGTCTTTGCGGATTAGGAGTGATGCTTCGGTTGGTTCCTGGCCGGATTCGAATTTCCATCACCTACTCGGATTAGGAGTGATGCTTGGGTTGGTTCGGCGCCCTCTAATCTATAAGCATAGCCTGCTGCTCGGCCAAGATTGCAAGTGTCCTTGCAGAAGCAATTCATCTTCCAAAATATATAGCAGGTTTTGCTCCAATGGAGGCCTGTAGCGTAGCCAGGATAATGAGCTTGCGAGGTCTAGCAATACACCCAAGAGATTTGTGCTCTCTAGTCTCCAGAGTTTTGCCTGAGCTCCTAGCTCGTTCTCCCAGTTTCCTGAAGAAATTCCGGAAAGACGAACATGTTCAGCCACAATTGCCGCCGGAGCTGTCGCGGGATAACCTGATGGACATCTTTGCCCTCCTGGAGATCCCCGACCTCGTGCGCGCGGGATCTGTCTGCTCCTCCTGGCACTCCGCGTATACCAGCCTACGCAGCCTTGGGCAGTACAAACGGCCCCAGACGCCGTGTCTCCTCTACACCTCTAAATCTGCTGGTAAGAACGTCGCCTGCCTCTACAGCCTCGCAGAAAAGAGGGTCTACAAGTTAACTCTTCCGGATCCACCCATCCGCCGTAGGCATGTGATTGGGTCCTCACATGGCTGGTTGGTTACTGCTGATGAGAGGTCCGAACTGCACCTTGTCAATCCGATCACCGGTGAACAGATCGCTCTCCCATCGGTGATCACCATTGAGCATGTGAAGCCTATTTTTGACGCTGCAGGTGCAATTCGTAAGTACAAGCTCGCACGGTTCTGGGGAGGTGAGCATCCGAGAACCTGCACTCTCCGTAGTCTGCGTGGCCTCCTCTACTACAAGGCATTTGTGTTTTCTGATCCGTACACAGGAAGCTACATTGTGGCGCTCATCCACCATCCACAAAATGAGCTTTCATTTGCAAGGGTAGGAGATTGTAAGTGGACATGGCTGTCGTCGACTGTAAGGTTTGCAGAATGCATCTACATGGATGGTCTATTGTATGCATTGACGTTAACCGGAGGAATCCATGCGTTTGATCTCACTGGCCCTACCATCACACGGAAGATAGTTATGGATTGCAAGAAGAACTATATTTATGAGCAGATGTATATTGTTAAGGCACCATGGGGTGATGTCCTGCAAGTTTGGAGGAAAGCAGACGTGGCTGCTGAGGATAATGAGGAGGGTGCTCCACAGCGGGGTTCTTCGATGGCCACATATACTAGGAAAATCTTGTTATATAAAATAGATATGGCAGCAAAAGAGCTTGTGGAAATAAATGACTTGCATGATCACGTGTTGTTCCTTGGGCATAATCAGTCACAGTGTCTTAGTGCTGAAGAACATCCGCAGTTGAAGGCAAATCATGTGTACTTCACCGATGATGAAGAATATATTTCATCATATAGGAATAATCGCCGCGATATGGGTGTTTTCAACTTGGAAAATAACAGCTGTGAAGAAATTGTGTCCCCTAAGCTTTGGTGCAGCTGGCCAGCTCCCATATGGATAACAGCCAATCTTACAATGATGAACAAGGGATTGAACGAATAGTTAACCGTATAATAGTTATGTAGCTCTCTTCTGGGATGCTATATTTGTTCTGTGACAAGATAGTTTTATGTCTTAGATCAGCAGAATTAAATGGGAACAAATCGGTACCAATCTCAGAAGGCTTATACCATTATGATTCAGCAATTGTATTTTGAATTTATTGGAGGATATTTTATTGTTTCCAAAGTGTAAATTTCTATTACATGTGTTCCATGTTACCCATGCAATAATTTACAGATTTATCATCACGCAACACTAATTGTGGAGCCGGTATGCAATTGTTGTTTCTGGAATATTTTCATTGATGTGGCATTTTCCATGTTTGAAAGTCTATATGATAGCTTTCCTGTTTGTTTGGATTCGTTTTAATGTATGATAACTTTATAGTTTCTTATGTACATTTTGTTTTGTATCGACACAAGAGTATATACTTCTATGTTAAGAGAGAAGAGTTTCCTCATGATTTCTAGCTGGTGATTTGCTCCTTTTCTGCAGGATGTGAAAAACAAAATGTTCAGCCTGTTTTATTTCAGGAAAAAGGTCTTTTACCTTAACTACTCCAGACAATTAACAATAGGATCATTGACATTTTGTAGTTGAGCTATATTTGGACACTAAACGCCGTGGTTTGAGATGTTTCTACAGAAAAAAAGTAAGGTGTGGTGAAAAACATTGGTTGGCCTCAGTTGAAGCCTTCCTTATAAAAACGGCTATGATCTTATATCTACCGAGAGCTGAAGTTGCACTTGACCTCTTCCAAAGTTTTGTTATATTAATTTATCTCGTGTCAGCCTTTTTTGTTTCTATTTCTTTCACCTATTCCACATCTGTTTTTTAAATTATATGTTAGACCTCACGAGACAAGACCCCATGGCTACCGGTATGGAGCACCCTGTGATCTGTTGAAGTCAGTTTATAATTCTGAATCTGATTGATATCTTGTGTGAGATGATATGTATCATCTTCTTTTAGAATCCGTTGCAGTTAGCAAAGATAGCACACTTTTGGTGCCCATTGGAATAGGATTGTTATGTATAGGCTTAGGATGCATCTGGAAACATTGATGTACCACTTGCAACCAAGTCTATAACTAAGTGATAAACTTGTTTGGAGTGAGGATCTCTTTCATTCATTACTAGTTAATTAACCATCGGGATTCATGTTTGGCTAAAACTGAAATTAGACCCATTAGGATTGGTTAACAAAGGAAGTACGGAGTTTTAATTTGAGACCAACTATGACTCCGCATTGAACAAAACTGCATGGTATGTGATTTTTATTAAGGCCCTTATTGTATTGAATCCAAACCGTAGATTACACCGACTTAAGAAATTGGGTGATTATGATTTTTTTTCTTTTTTCTAATTATCATGAGAATTTCTAGTCTTCTTTCTTCGATTAATGTGATAATTTATATATTTTTTTACCTTTTAGGATTAACCTAGGATCTCGTAGAGGAGTCTCCAATTAGTAAAGATAAAAAAATAGCAAGCTTGCAACCTGCAGCTACTTCTTCCTTTTTTTTCTTTTTGAAAAAGCCGTGTGAGCTCTGCCTAAGGAAAGAGCAGTTACTTCTACCTTGCCGTTCACCAAAACAAAGAAAACAAACTACCCGACTTTAGGCTATGTCGTCTCTGTTTTCGCTTGTTTGTAGGATGTTGACACTCCTATTAATTTGCTCCTTTGTAGGTTCACAGTCCTGCTAATTTGGTACGCATTGTGGCGATGTCATCTCCTAATTCCATGTTGCACCTGAATTGGTTATAATGTTTCTAGCTGATCATGTTGAATCTGATTGATTCAACGATTCCTCCCGTTCAGATCGCTTCCTCCACATACTCGGATTTGGTGCTCTAGTCTGCTGCCTGATCGCATGATGCTGCTAACTGGCCTACTTTATTCAAATGTTCAAAAGTTTAAAATCTAGATGGATCACACCATTTGAATTATAGGATCACTAGCAATTAGGCAAAAATTCTGCATCAATTTGAGTTCCTACAGTAATTGCAGAATGGCTACACTGAGGCTGTAACGCCGCTTCCCACTTCGTATGTAAGCTTCTGAGGGAGTGGGTACTTCAGATGAAGATGACCCTGCAAATGCAAAGAAAATGCATATGTCAGAGCACAGAAATTGTCCTACTAACCAATATTATCATATCAAGTGAAAGGAAGTTTCACGCAGTAGCAAAAACACTGTAAACTAGATATATGTCATGAAACACTGGGTACAAGCTGAACATTGGAGTGACGTAAAAATTTTGTGCTTTTCATTTTCATCCGAAAGGTTTGGTATTAGGTTGATCTTGGATTTGGCCAGGATGTAAGCTTTGCTAGCAGAATATAAAAAGCTTATGCTAGTCATTTTTAACCTTGTTATTCTTGACAAAAATTATTCTATTTTATTGATCCATGTGTAAGGTAATTTCTAGCTTAAAAAAAAACATTAGGGAAGCACCCAGCTGTATGTAAAATGATACACAAAAGAAGCTTGTAAAAGAAGAAAAATGAGAAAGGGAATGTATGTGCCCTCAAATAAGCAGAAATTATCTGTTGAAATATAGAAGTTTTTCCTTTAGGTAAGTTCTTGTTATTGCATTCCACACGAACAAAATTCTAATAAGCTATAAATTAATTAATTAACTGTAATCTTATCATAGATTGGCGCTAGTTCCTAGGATGCATCCGGTACCCGTAAGCAACGCAAGGTTATCAATGCCAATGATACGAAACATGTACACCATGTTTAGTTAGTTCGTTTCAATAATTTAGGACAATTTAAATCAACCAAACAATATGTACTTACATTTATTCTACATCCCATGACATACGAACTCATGAACACCCTTGTCATGTCTATTTGCAGCTCTGGCGAGACAACCTTTCTTGTCACACGGAAATCCATCATTTTTATGAACGGCTCTGCAATGATTTTTGATCTGAAACAATACAATAAGCAAATCGTATAAAGGTAATGGGCCAATCTACTTGACAGTTTAGGAATATTTCGTTTTCAAAATCGAAGTCTTGAAAGTAACAGAAAATCAAACCTCATCATAGTCCCGTTTTAGGATCTTTTTAACGCCCTTGAGATGGCATGCCAAACAATACGTTTTATTACCCTTCAATCTGGAATCCTCGGTATAATAACTTGTATGGGCATCTCTTTCCGAATCATTCTCCTCTTCAGTATCAATGCAGAAATCCTCCTCCTCCTCTGTCCACTGTTCAGTAGGAAAAATCATGAACAAAAGGTATCCTAACTGAGGGACGAAGTTGGTCAACACACGTATTGGGATAATCCGATATATCACTCGAAAGAGTGGCGTGGCTCAAAATGCCACTCAAAAGATTGACTTCCACTACATACCGCTCCATAGATTCAGGATTTTATTGTAAATTAAAGTTTTTCCCCCTTTTTTTAATGGGCAATGACCGTTTTGACCATGGATGGCACTGCTAGGATGGCCGACTACTACAGATGGTTAGATGTTGTGTTTTGTGGATGAAATGGCACAAGACTTTGGTGCTCTTTATGTAATAGCTTAAATGATGGCATGATAGCATGCTGTTTAGTACTTAATTGTTATTATTATTCGTCTTCATGGACTGTGCATATGGCAATGTAGTAACAGATGATAAGAGTTATTGCAAGAAAACTATTGCAAACGATATGCCAAGTTAATCAGACAACCATCCATTGCAAAAGCACTAGTTCATGGCACGTTAACTAGAAACCATCGCAACCACCCATGTCAACAAGTTCCTAAAGCTAACAGATTACGTAACACAAGCAGTGGATCATCCTAGCGCAAATCTCACATAAGCAGTTGTCCGTAAGAAACAAAGCAGTGGTATTTCCTGGAAGTACGAAAACACGGGACACTGGTTCTGACATTATAATAGATCGGTATTTTTGCATAGTGCACAGCCAAGCATAGACAGGTAATGTCAGAATCAGCGTTCCACGTTTTCATACTTATAGGGGAGGACAATTTATTCAAGAACAGCGATTCCTATCTTACTGTTAACGGCGCCCAGCATCATTCTATCCCAGTTCTTTTTGGTACTTAGAAAGCGTCTTGTAGCGAATCTTTGATCCTCAAAGCATCAGCAATACGTAAAATCATCGATTCAAAGTATGGTCGATCCTAAGGGGAAGGGATTAGGATCTCGAACCTGACGGTCATCGACAGGGGCGACCTCTTTGGCCGACGGTGTTTTGCGCCCAGTGCGCTTCTTCTTCTTCTTCAGAACGGGTTGGCAGCCATCTTCACCACGCACATCTTTGGACGCAGGGGAGGACGCGGCCACGGTCTCGGCGGTCTCCTCCAAAGTCACGCCGCCGCCGCTGTCGCCGGTGACGGAGCTCTGGAGAAGCGCCGGGCAGGAGTAGGGCAGGTAAACGTGAGAAGGCGCAGCGCCGGTGGGGATGTCGCCGCCGACTTCGTCCAGCACCAGCTGGCACCTCGGCGAGGGGTGGAGAAGCGCAGGGGACGAGGATGTCCGGGACACCTGAACGGGCGCGGCGCCGGTGACCTGGCACGGCGTGGCGTCGTCGTACGGGAGAAAAGCTTCGGAGGATGAGTTCTTGCGCTCCTTCTTGTTCTTTCTTCTTACGCCCCATGCCCAACGCTCCAGCCCAGTGCGCTCGGCCGCCCAAAAGAATCGGTTGCGCAAGGTCAAGACGGCGCGCCTAAGCCACCCCCACAGCCATGCCCTCCACGACGACATTCCCTCCGTCCAAGAATCGTCCCTGGCTTTAATTCTTCCGGCGGCTAGGGGACGCGGGCGGAGGCGGTCGTTGAGGCGATCGCGCTTGGTGGGATTGGTGGAGGCAGCGGGTGGGGAAGCAGAGGCGCTCGAGGGACGAGACGGGGAAGAGGGAGGGGGACGAGACAGAAGGAATGGAGGGAGAAGCCGACCGAATATATATTGCGAGGAAATTTGACTCGGTAGGGCCGCGTTGGGCTGGAATTTGGTCCGGCCCAATAACGCCGCGCTTGGGTTCGGAGTTCCCGCCCATCTTGTTGGGGGCCAGCGAAGTAAAGCGACGGCCGCGCCGCCCCGCCCCGCCCCGGGTCTGACGGCGCCGATCGAGGTGTCTGGTTGGGTGGACGGCGGCGGCGACTGCGGCGGATACGGATGTGGAGGCACGCCCGGCGGAATGGGGGGAACAGGGGCGGCGCAAGGATAAGGGAGGCGGAGGCGGGAGTTTGTGCGGGGCTCGACAGCGCGCGGTGGTCGGCGGCCACGCGGATGCGGTGAGTGGCGCTTGGCTGGCTTCGCGAGGGAATTCCTGAATGGCACCAGTGAATAGTGATCGCTAGTCTGTACCAGGAAAGCACGCTGCAATTCCTTCTTTTCACATGCCAAGATTGTTTTGTGAAGGTTGAAAAGTTTATGACAAGATTGAGATGTCGTGAAGATTGGCTGATGTAGCTGCCATTGTAATTGTCTCTCGCGTCGAATGTTGTATGAAGTTAGTGAATGACTCAACGTTTGCGATTCTGTTTTTGTTTCTCTGTCAATCTCTCAAGTCTGAATGTTGTATAAAGATGCTGCAGAATCTGGTTTTAGATGTTGAACTATTTGTCCATGAGCTTGCTATTGCGTCAATGTTTGTTGAATGTAAAAGGTTCCAAACGGCAGGAATAGTATTTGTCAATGGAGTGTCTTTTTGTACAGGAATAGTATCCGGAAACCAGCTCCATTCAGACTTCAGAGAAACAGATTACAGGTTCTCTTAACCGACATTCAGTTAACTGAATCTAACAGGTTCTCTTCACACACTCTCACTTTGAACTACACTTAGAATTCAGAGAAGCAGATTACACTTAGAATTCAGAGAAGCAGATTACACTTAGAATTCATAGAAGCAGATTAGAATTCAGAGAAGCAGATTACAGTTCCTCCGAAAACACATACACTCAGAATTAACATTACAGCTATATGCGGTTCCTTTGATTGGTGGGAGAAACTGCAGTGGGAGGACAAGGAGGAGGTTTCGTATATGGAGAGCAAATACCTCATTCCGATCTGACAGAATCCCATGTTTAATGGTTTCTACTTCACAAGTAGGTGAGTTAGTTCTGTTCTGACACGAATAAGAGATTTCTCTCTCTCTTTTATTATCTTCATTTAAGAGGTTTCAGAATTTGTATATATGAGACCGAGAGATGTTCATGCAAGTAGGTTGCTTCTGCACATTGTTGATATTACAATCCTGTACATGATATAATTTGTTCATTTAAACGCCAGTCTAATAGATTCCAGTGATTTCTCTCGCCGGCCATCACTTACACAGTCTCTTTATGACCAGTCCCAATGGCATTATCATTTATCACCCCAGCTACACAGACCATCCTGCTCAACATTACAGCCAAATTTGCGAGCCGGGCAACGCCCGGTTGGTGAGCGAGGGCGAGACTCGCCTCGCCGGCCAGCGTTCAAGCGCAGCTGCGCGCAACGCTGGCTCGCGCGCACAGTAGTGGCCTCCTCTACTGTTTCTCCGTCAAAAAACATTACAGCCAAATTTCAGAGCTGGCGCAAACAGGTACCACCGTACATACCACTTTGCTACAGCAGAGCGATTCACGAGTGAGGAGATCAGGGGAGATGTTCGCCAAAGGCCAAAGAAGCAGCACCCACCTGATGCTTTTCTTTTTGAGAGCAACTACACAATGACTGTGCTGACTCCAAACTATTCTTATTGGATCTTCACCTCATCATTTTTGGAACCTCCAAGAAATAACAATCTCTCACTGCCAAAAGTTGCATGAAGTCACCTGGGTTCTGAAGCTGGAAGCACTTGAGAAGCTTTCTATCTGTTACTGCCATGAATTAGAACAAGGTTGTTCAAGAAACAGTCAATGACATGGAAAACAATAATTGGGGAATTGAGCAGTGTAGTATTCAGAGATGAGGGAGAAAAAATGGTTTCTCTGAAGAACAGGAGATACATGGTATGGTAGAAGATGCATTTATTGAATATGTATAGGGCTACCAGTACATGACCAAGAGTGGGCGGATCAGTGGAAAAGTGCATCATGTTGACTTTCCAAAACTGAGATCCCTGGTGCTGACTGATCTACAGAAGCTGACAAAGATATGCAACCCAAGAGATTTCCCTTGTCTTGAGAGTATCAGGGTGGAGGGTTGCCCAAATCTGAGAACAATTCCATTGGGTCAAATGTATGACTGGCAGAGACTAAAGCAGATTTGTGGATCGTATGACTGGTGGGAAAGACTAGAGTGGAATGGCAAGGAGATAATGGAGAACAAGTATTTCATCCCCATCCAGGATCAAGGCTAGCACACGCATGAAACTATTTAAACAACATTATGGTGCAGTACACATTACTGATATCTTATGTTTATGATGTAAATACCAATCTGCGAATTTATTTATTAGATTCATATGTTCAGATTCATAAATAAGTGTCTTTTGTATAAGCTTATTTGTGTTCTGTACATAGAAACTTAGAAAATGTACAAACTATAAATTTGTACATACAGACTGTACGTGCATCCTTTTAGGGCAAACTGTGCATACATTGTATTAGCTTGCTGTATATACGAATTGTATATGATGTATATTTGATCAAATATCCAAGTATTGTTCTCTCATATTCATGCAGGTTTAAATTCCTATTTTAATTGAGCTCATTAACTATACCGTAAAATTTCAACTAGTACAGTGGCTCATACCTGATTGACTTTCCTTCAATAGTTACATCTGTAGCCTGCAAGAGGGGTCCAAGTGCGCAGCTGCATTTCCTTAGTTTGCCACATAACACCTCCTAGAATAGCAATGAAATATCAGTTTCCACCTTATTCTTTTGAACACGAAGTCAAAGGCTCAAAGCATAGACTGAAATCCTACCTTGAAGGAGACGATTGCTGTATACATAGGAACAGTACTGTCATTCAAGATCGAGTCCTACATACAACGCATGGCATCCTGCCATTCAGAACAAGAGGAATCGTTCAGGCATTTCGTCGAACATCTTGCAGACATGATAGAGATCAGTTGTCTTCTCGGAATCCTTCAGAAGAATGTTGCTGGAACCATAATCCACGATTAGTCCTCCAGCCTCCAGCCGGTCATCGCTCGGGCTTGCACTGGGAGCAGCAATTTGCCGAACAGGTAACGTGCATTGCTGCTTCGGATGCGCCCGCGGGAATGCAACAACCGCCTTGACCAGCAGATTTTGAAATTTGACACCCTTTAAAACGAATTTTTCGATATTTGACACTCTGGCCCGTTATTATTGACTCAGATGGACCCACATGTCATACACAGAACCCGAAAGGCATGCGAATTAGATGTCAAATATCGAAATACCCCCACTGGATGGGCATGCACGGCGACGCTACGGCGGTGTGTCCACTAAACTAGTGCGTGGGTGTATCTCATTGCTCGCTCCTCTCCGCCTCTGGTCTGGAAGAAAGCAAGGAAGGACAAGGACCTCCCTCGGAAGACGGCGGCGGCAAGCACCACCTCGCCACCATCTGCCAATGCTAACCCCACATCCACCGCCTGCATCCCAGTTACCGACGGCGGCGGCGCGAAGGCCCAGCTCGCCGCCGCCTTTGTATTCTGGCGGTTCGTCGGACGGGCCGTCGTGCTACACTGCCGCGGGTTAGTTCTCCCTCTTCGGTCTTTGCGGATTCGGAGTCCGTTTTATGGGCGGAGGAGTAGCTGGTCGAGCTGTTGCGCCAACGAGACGGATTCAGAGCCCATGTGTTTACTGCAACAAGTCCCGGGAAATCAAAATTCCGGTGATCGCCGTGCCGTTCCTGGCCGGATTCGAATTTCCATCACCTACTCGGATTAGGAGTGATGCTTCTGTTGGTTCGGCGCCCTCTAATCTATAAGCATAGCCAGGATTGCAAGTGTCCCTGCAGAAGCAATTCATCTTCCAAAATATATACCAGGTTTTGCTCCAATGGAGGCCTGTAGCGTAGCCAGGATAATGAGCTTGCGATGTCTAGCAATACACCCAAGAGATTTGTGCTCTCTAGTCTTGAGAGTTTTGCCCGTGCTCCTAGCTCGTTCTCCCAGTTTGCTGAAGAAATTCCGGAAAGACGAACATGTTCAGCCACAATTGCCGGAGCTGTCGCAGGATAACCTGATGGACATCTTTGCCCTCCTGGAGATCCCCGACCTCGTGCGTGCGGGATCTGTCTGCTCCACCTGGCACTCCGCGTATACCAGCCTACGCAGCCTTGGGCAGTACAAACGGCCGCAAACGCCGTGCCTGCTCTACACCTCTAAATCTGCTGGTAAGAACGTCGCTTGTCTCTACAGCCTCGCAGAAAAGAGGGTCTACAAGTTAACTCTCCCGGATCCACCCATCCGCCGTAGGCATGTGATTGGGTCCTCACATGGCTGGTTGGTTACTGCTGATGAGAGGTCCGAGCTGCACCTTGTCAATCCGATCACCGGTGAACAGATCGCTCTTCCATCGGTGATCACCATTGAGCACGTGAAGCCTATTTTTGATGCTGCAGGTGCAATTCGTAAGTACAAACTCACACGGTTCTATAGAGATGAGCACCCGAGAACCTGCACTCTCCGTAGTCTACGTGGCCTCCTCTACTACAAGGCATTTGTGTTTTCTGATACGTCCACAGGAAGCTACATTGTGGCGCTCATCCACAATCCAGAAAATGAGCTTTCATTTGCAAGGGTAGGAGATTGTAAGTGGACCTTGTTGCCGTCGACTGTAAGGTTTGCAGAATGCATCTACATGGATGGTCTATTGTATGCATTGACGTTAACCGGAGGAATCCATGCGTTTGATCTCACTGGCCCTACCATCACAACGAAGATAGTTATGGATCGCAAGAAGAACTATATTTATGAGCAGATGTATATTGTTAAGGCACCATGGGGTGATGTGCTGCAGGTTTGGAGGGAAGCAGACGTGGCTGCTGAGGATAATGAGGAGGATGCTCCACAGCGGGGTTCTTCGATGGCCAGATATACTAGGAAAATCTTGTTATATAAAGTAGACATGGCAGCAAAAGAGCTTGTGAAAATAAATGACTTGCATGATCACGTGTTGTTCCTTGGGCATAATCAGTCACAGTGTCTCAGTGCTGAAGAATATCCGCAGTTGAAGGCAAATCATGTGTACTTCACCGATGATGAAGAATATATTTCATCATATAGGAATAATTGCCGCGATATGGGTGTTTTCAACTTGGAAAATAACAGCTGTGAAGAAATTGTGTCCCCTAAGCTTTGGTGCAGCTGGCCAGCTCCCATATGGATAACAGCCAATCTTACAATTATGAACAGGGGATTGAACGAATAGTTAACCGTATAATAGTCATGTAGCTCTCTTCTAGGACGTAATGTTTGTTTTGTGACAAGATAATTTTGTCTTATATGAGCAGAATTAAATGGGAACAAATTGGTACCCAATCTCAGAAGGCTTGTACCATTATGATTCAACAGCTGTATTTTGAATTTATTGGAGGATATTTTATTGTTTCTATGTGTAAATTTCTGTTACATGTGTTCCATGTTACCCGTGCAATAATTTATAGATTTATCAGCGCGTAACACTAAGGCTGGATTACTAGGTTAAATCCTAATTTGAAAACATGATGAACATAAATAAATAAGCTATATTTTTGCTGATGTTGCCTGTGTGATCTCCTATAATGTGAATTTTAGCTGTAAGAACATCATGCGCAAAAATGAAGCTTGCTCCTCAATTGCCTCATGACCAGATTCTCGGACATACGCTGTTTATTACCTTGATATATGGAAGAGTATGCATAACTAGTATTTCATCCAACAAAGTTTTAGTTCCTTGCTTCATGACCAGATTCTTGAGTCTCCACCCTCCCAAACATATTGTATGACAGTAAATATAAATTTAAACAATTGTTGAAATTGATGTGACGAAACCAAATTAATGCAAAAATGAAGCAATACCTTTAACTGAGAACAAAAAAGAACACCGACCACTGGGTATTCTGTTATTCCTCGTTAGATATCACTGTGGAGCTTGCATTTGTCTAACTTGCAGCTGTTTTGTACTTGTTTGCAATAAGCTAAGTGTTCTGCTTTTTTCAATCTTGCAAGTACGTGAATTACAAAGCAGTATATTCTGTAATTTTTTTCACAAGGGCTCAATCCTCACAAATACATATATTCCCAAACTATGTACTCGGATCTTCTAATAAGGTTACTGATCCATGGTTGAGATCTGCTTAATAGTGTTTGTTTAGCTCTGATGCTGCCCAAATGATATTTTTGACATGAACCGTGCATGACAAACTCAAGGTTAATTTATACATGTTGCTGAATGAAAATCTTTCCTTCTCTCTGGTGTTTGTATTGACCATATTGTTGCTAGCTTCTTATTAAAAAATTAACATGATAAGTGACAGTTCATGTTCAACGACCCTGTATGCTCACTTAACTACGCAGACATGTTTATTGGAACAACCCTAAAGATTAGTAGCGCAAAAGAGATGATCAACACATTAATGACACATATAATTAAAGCATACAACAAAGAGTAATAACCAATTCCATTCTTTACCTAAATGTCATACAACATACATACATTACAATGTACACAAATACCAAATTACAACAAGAAGGAAATACAAGAATTTTACAATTGCCCTAAGATCTAAGCTTCTGAATATCTTCAGCTTCAATCTCCTAAAAATTGTTAGTCATGCATATAAATGAAAGGCAAGTAATGTAAATTTTAAAAGATAAAGTGTGTGCCATCACCCTAGTGAGGATTTTCAGTGCAACCCACGCCATCTTCGTGTCCATGCTACCGCTTACGGTGCGGCGTTGCCTTCAGCCGACCTCGCACCAGCCACCCGGGTCTTACTACATGTTGGGACCTGAATATGAAAATTCAGACCCTCTGTGTATTCCGCACTAGTCCAGGATTACGCTAGTGCACACAGGCTCAACACAGATGAATATCACAATCATACTCAGCGATAACATAATAAAGACTTCATCAAATTAAGTATAACTGTTAAACGACTTTATGATCCACCTTACATGAGTATGTCACGTAGAGCTAAGACTAAAAAGCAAATTAGCAGCAGCAGAAATAAACATAAGCGTAGAAAACCCTTCATTCCGCCACAGTGCGTCGAACCAGCTGGGTCAAAGTGCAACTACTGCAAACATGTTATGAAGGGTGGAGGGGTGACCCATCTGAAGGAAGATCTGGCTGACCGCGCCGACGATGTGAAGACCTACCCAAGTGTACCTAAAGTGGTTAGGTAGGCCATGCTCATGAACCTCTATGGAGGTCGAGAGAAGAAGAATGAGGAGGATGCGATGCGCCTCCGTAAGGAGGAGACCTATGACAACTAGGTCACCTTAGCCACAGAGTACCGTATCAAGAAGGAGCAGTTCAAGATAGCCATAAAGGGTCTCTAAAGAAGAGGTCTACCTCAGAAGCCAATATTTGACCCCAGGTTCGGGGTCTGGGAGTGGTGCAACGAGGACCTCGGTCCAATCCACTCTCAACAAAATATTCAGGATGTCCAAATCAACACGAGAAAACCATGCCTCCATCGATGTTGATCTCGTACGGAGTGGTGACCCGCAGCAACCCCGTATTGACACTGCATTCAAGCAGGGGGTGATGAGCCTGATGTCGACAGTGATGATGAAATGGATACACCTCCTGATAATGTGCAGTGCCTCAATAGTAGCTCAGCGACAGTGACAGACTCTCTCGGCGATGATGGGACAGAAACTAGCCGGCATACCATGCGCCTCCATTCACAGCCACAATTGCCAGCAGGATCACAACAGGGGATAGCCCGCTGAGGCGGGGCTCACAGAGGTAGATCTATAGTAAGGGGAAGGGCACATCCAGTGGTAGGGGGTGGGCGGCAAGCAGCACAATCACAGGATGACACAGGCTTACAGTGTAACAGCCAGTCTTTCATCCGTTTGGGCTTCTCAACTGAGCATAGTGGGTATGTTTTGATGTCCTATGGAGAGGATCAAGGTGGGTACGGCTACAGACAGAGTTATAACAGATCGAGCATCTCTTGGTCGTTTGACTATATTGATCCATACGCCGATCCGTACGCACGACACTCATCTGTCAGTATCAGGTACCTTCACCAGTCAGAGAATTATAGCACCTGGATGGCTCGTTGCAAATATTGGAAGTCTGCCTGGCTACCACGGGACATGATAGGAAGAATACAAGCAACAACATGAGAGGATGTATCACAAGGTCATTGTCGATAACGCGGAGGTGGAGTTTGCACCACATGTGTACTACTACTCGTAGGTACGTGATGCAAATATACATTAATTTTATTATGATGTAAATATGTGATAAATTGTCATATGTATTAATTTTATTTCATACCTGTTAATTGTCATGCAAATATACATTGATTGTCTCCAATTGTGACTCTCAAAATCCAAAATTCAATCGAAATGATGCCAAAATTTCTAACTTCGTGGATTGATATTCATCTAAAAATTTTATCGCAAGGTTAATGATGCATCACAACCATCTAATCAAAATTTCAAAAAATTTTAACGTACTTTCAACCATTTTCCATCTGGACATCACCGTTTTTTGAATTTTTAAAAATCCCTCGAGCTTCACCATCACCTGAAAATTTTATGGAAAGATTAATATATGTAATAATCATGCATAAAAAATTTCAAATATTTTTAATGTGGTTTGTCCCATTTTTCATTCGGTTCAAAATTGCTGGTCAGCGTTTTATTAGGATAGTGGTAATATTTGAATTTTTAAAAATTCCACATGCTTCATAATTATCTACATTTTTTATGGTAACATCATCAATGTGTCAAAAATGTCAAAAAAAAATTAAAATTTTTTTGACTTGGTTTCAATCGGATTTCGTGCTATTCAATTTTGTCGAGATCTCTGTTCTACCAGTGAGAAAAAAACCAGAATTGAAAATCCGTTTTTGCATTTCATCCGGAATTTGTTCGAAATTTCTAAATCTCACTGAGATTTCGTTCTCCGGCCACCTTCGTTATTTCGAGCAAAAATGAGTTTTCAATCCTTGGATCCATCGTGTGTTGGCTGTCAGATCAAAATACAAAGAACTCGATCATTGATGTTTAGTACTAACAAAGGTTACATATTATAGATTATGGATTCTGTATTATGGGAGAAGCTGCTTCTGATTGTTGGAGAATCGAGCCAGGCCAGTTGTGAGGTTCGGACCGGGCTGACAAGAATCAATGAGAATCAGGTTCCTGCTATATTCTAATTCATGTGGAGGATAGCTTCTGATTGTAGGAGAAGTTGTCCAAAATCCTCTTGTTCGACGAACAATTCATTTTTTAAAGTAGAAGCTATTCCCAACGGGACCAAAAAGGCAAAATTGGATTAGAAAATAAAAGTTCTAAGCATCAGATTAGGGACAAATTACTATTACAAAATAATTTTCTTGGCCTTTTGTCATTCCAAATTCACTTTAGACAAGTGCCAACCGAGCCACATTATTCTTCCTTTGTCCTCCCCAGTGCAGAAACAATATTGGGAGAACGGTGTGGAGCCAGAGAATGGAGCCAATATTTTGGATTTTTTTAATGTCCTCTTGGTAATAGCTCACTATATATTTTAGTACCTCTTAAGAATGTTAAAAAGATCTATTCTAACTATTCTAAACAGTAAATTAACCAAACGCAGTGTAAAAGTAACCTTCGCCAATTAGCATTCAATGTACTGCAAGGCTCAAGCAAGAAAGGTAACTATAGGAGGTTACTTAGCGAGACATAGTTTGTTTTGAGGCATCCAACTCCAAAGCTTACTAGGGATCAGGGTTTTAAAAACCAATGAAAACCGCTCGAAAATCATGTTTTTTTGACCTTACCATTCCAGTTCGAGATCCAAAATTGCTCGGTAAATTGGTCTAATTAAAAAAATAAAAAAATTAAAATTTTGAAAAAATTTATGTATTCGAAAACCATTGAAAAAACGTGATTTTCATTGAAAACCGCTCAAAAATCATTTTTAAAGAACATTCAATTGGTCGGGTTGGTTTTCGGTGAAAATCGAGCTGTTTTTGTGAAAACCGAGAGGTTTTTTTTGTGAAAAACCATAGCTTTCGTTGAAAACTGAACGGTTTTCAATTTTTTTTATTTTTTTTCAAAATTTTTTATTTCTTAACCCTTTGGTTTCTGACGTTTTTGAGCGGTTTTTGTTGTTTTCGTACCACGAATTTCAAACTGGTTTTTTATTGGTTTTTGAAACCCTGCTAGGGATGGCAATCGAGTGGGTATCTCCGAGTACGACTACCTCAAACTTGTTACCTGAAAACAAATGTGCCGCCCACCCGAACCACTAAGCTTCACTGGTACAGATCTATGCCCACATCCAAACCCCATAGGTACCTATAGTTACATTGCTTACTCAATAAGGATAGGAGATAGTGTACCTGGCGGAGGGGAAGGCCACCGACGTGCCCTCGACATCGCGCGAGCATCGCATGCGACATGCTCGCCTGCTCACTACGCCGCAGAGGGGAAGGCAGAGAGGTAGGGGTGCCACGATCGCTGCACGCTCCCACATGATACACTCCCGCCCGCGCACCATGCCAGAGGCCGAGGGAGGCGGCCATGGTGAAGAAGGCGGCAAGGTGGGAGGAGGCGCCATGAGGAGCATGCCGATGAGGCGATCGTGGCCCGTGGGGAGGAACCCGAGGCGACGGCCGTGGAGGGCGAGGAGGTTGCTGTGTGGGGTGAGGAGGCAGCCGTGGGTGGCAAGGAGGCAAAGGCGACATGCGTCGGAGGGGGTGGCGGATGGGGCCAGAGGAGGAGGCGGGGGGGAAGAAAGGCCGAGGCAGGGCGAAGTTAGCATCAAGGAGGCGGAGGCGAAGGCGGAGGCGAGAGCGCGAGAGGGAGAGGGAGGGGCGCATGAGGGAGGAGACGAGGAGATTAGGGGATTGCGGTGAGTGCTGGCATAGAACGGCAGGAGGAGTGAGCGGAGTAGGATTTTGTTTTTTTAAGGGTTAATTGGATATATGTTACTGTAGGAACCGCTTATTCGATATTTGCCATCGTTCCTTTGCTTTTTTCGAATGATGCCATTATGAAACGTGCTTATTCGAAATATGCCACCGCTCGCGATATGTGTCCTGGTCCATCAAACCGAAGCGACGACTCAAATTTATTCGGACGATTTTGCCCTCCGTCTATTTTGTTTTATATTTAATTTAAGGCTAAAATAGTATTAATATTTTATGAAAATTTTTATCAAGATCTCAAATAGTATTATTAATCTTATAAAAAGTTTTAAAAATTTTATCTTTTATATTTTAATTTTAAAAATTCGACATTGCTATTTTCAACTTTATTTGTTTTCTATTTTTGAATTTCCAAAAGTTTAAATTTTTATATTTTTACCAGAGGTAGATGAGGATCTCGAGTCACCAAGGTAAAAATCTTAGCTTCAGATCTTCTTTGGAGATTTCTACGAAATTCTGACAAGACTTTAGGCAAAGGAGCAAAATCGTCCGAATAGGCTGAGTCGTGCGCTCGGTTTGACCAGACGGGACACGTGTCGCGAGCGGTGGTATATTTTGAATAAGCACGGTTTCATAATGGCATCGTTCGAAAAAGCAAAGGAACGATGGCAAATCTCGAATAAGCGGTTCCTACAGTAGCATATATCCAATTAACCCTTTTTTTAATGTATATCTCATAAAAAGTAGTTATAGTACTATATATCATAGGATACCCATTAGATACCTATGTGTATAAGTTGGCACTTGCGCCTATCATATGATCTTATTGCATATCCAAACCTAAAAACTCATGAATCTAAAGTGCTACCCGTACCTGCTCTTTAGGTACTTGTAAGTATCCAAATCTATAGATAAAACTGCCACCCCTAAGCTTTGACTGGCTTTTGATGTGCTTGGCTTTACGAGAGAGCAGGATTGTCGGCACTGAACAACGTGTGAATATCAAATTAGAAAATTTTAACTTTGCAAATTTTAAATATAAAATTTTTCAACTCAAAAAATTTTACTTGAAATGTTTCAAACTCGAAAAATTTCAATTCTATAAACTTTCAATTTAAAGAACTTTCCATTCAAAAAGTTTCGATTCGAAGACATCCAAATGTGGTTAAACTATTATTGGTTTGAGGGTAAGGGAATGGTGGAGAAAAGAAGGACGAAAGGATGGCACCTAGTGTTATGACAAGAGAACCTTTGAATGAGATGGGAAGTGAGAAAAGAAAAGAGATACTTTTATAAAAAATTTTGTAAGCACGCTTTCAAACTATCAATTCTCATATAAAAAACATTGGTTTAAAAATGTGCATTAAAAAGATGACTGATCTCTACTAATATAAATTTGCAGTTGGTGGCGTGGTCCGTTCTTCCTAGCCCTCCGCCATATCTCCAATAATAGTTTGGTCACTATAGCTAATTAGTCTTTCCGATTCTGATCACCATATCTCTCTAAATATGGCTGATTATTATAGCAAAATTCCGATTATTCTTTGGTAATTAATAGCCGGCCAATCATTCCTTTTGTACTCTATATATGCTGTACAATTTTCACAGAATCAATCAAGGAAATTCATTCAAGATCTCCCATGTCATGCCACCGCGGCGAATGAACTCGACGAACTGATCAATAAGTGACGGACTGACGTACATGGCCGCAAGGCACAGGAGACCGAGCACCGCGGTCAGTAGTAACTGCAGCCAGAAGGACAGCCAGAGTGCAACGCTCACCGGGTGCCGTGATCCCAGCGTCGGCCAGTTGGATGTGAACAAAGCGTACGACGCTTCGGCGCGGTTGCCCGGTGACACCGGTGGGACGTCGTCAGCGGTGAGAGAGTCATTGGCATACCCCTTGGAGATAAACGGGTTGATCCAGGTGAACGTCGTGAGAGAGAAGAACGACGAGGCGGCGCATGGCGTGGCGGGCGCCTCGGTGCTGGTGTTTTCTGGTTCACCTTCATGGGCTTCGACGTCATGGCAGTGAAGCCAGTGATAGTTAGGTACGCTAGAGGCATGGAGACGAGTAGGTCGGCAAAGGCGAGAGGGTCATTTGGGAAGAGCTGCGAACCGTCGGCACAGCAGACCACCACCGAAGCGGAGAAGACCGCGGCGTCAAGGGCGATGGCGATCCAGAAGACGCGGAGGTGCAAACGCTGGGTGGCGGCAGTGGCCCCTTTCTCCGAGGCGACTGACCACACGGCCATGGCGTATGCGACAAAGTGGGCGGCGAGGAAGACGGACTTCATAGTGCGCCATGGCATGCTCGGCAAGAGGAAGAATGCGAGCGCGAGGATCTCGAGGATAGCGCAGATCTGAGCAGCATGGACTAGTGTTCGCCTAGGTGCTCATCGGACGGCCTCCACCCCGATTGTGCGATAATCAGTTGGCTAGGTAGGGGTAACGCCTAGGCAGCGCCAAGACAATGCTAGGCAAGGTGGTTCTCGATGGCCGAATCGGTGTCTTCAAAGTTCAAAGGGGATTCGGGATTGGGGTTACCAGTCGACACTCGGCAGTCAATCTAGGGTTCTTCCGCACAGCCGGTGACCGCCGACGACCAGATCGGCATCAACACCGACCGGATGGACCCTGCCGCTGGTCGTTGGTCCAGCCTCCGTTGCTCCCGCCGGTGTAATGGTGAAGCATGTGGTGCTAATGAGGTCTTGGACTTTCGTAGAAGTGTAAGAGTGAGAGAACTTCATGAAGAAGATTTTAAGTCAGGAAGAAGAAGATGTCAATGTGGAGGAGGATATCGATCTTGAGTCTGACCAAGAAGAAGTGCTTCCAACCGAGGATTATGAGAAAGAGGATGATTGAGACATTAACTCATTAGCTCATTTGATCATCATATCATCATGCTTGCTTAAGTTTTTTCATGAACTAAGTCTAAGACTATATGTACTAGTCATGTGCCCGTGTGTTGCAACGAAAACTCAATTTGAGACAAAAAAAAGTTTATTTACAAAGAGCACTAACAGTGGTAAAGGTAGGTAATTAAAGAGTAATGGCAAAGGTGGGTAATTAAGAGCACTAACAGTGGTAAAGGTGGGTAATTTTGATAAAATGACACGGGAAGAAACTCTCACTTTATATAGTAAAGATTTTTGGTGGTCACTATGTGGTTTGAGTTTGAGACTATGTGATATTACGAATTTGTGATGTTACTTGTTATTCACTGCTGCTATTTCTTGCTTGTGCTGATGGCATAGCATATGCTACTACATTTGTGGTGTAACGTGTTATTCAGTGCACGGACTGCGCTGTTTCTATTCACCCGCCTAGGCGCTAGGCGGCCTACCAACTCAAGGGAGCGGATCGTCTTCTAGCTGCCTCTGGTGAGGGTGGTGAGGGCCGCAGACTACTATCGTGCCAAATAGGGGTGGGCACTTTTAAACCGAAACCGAAAAACCGAACCGAACCGAACCGAATTAACCGAAAATTTCGGTTTTTTCGGTTTTCGGTTTTCGATTCGGTTTTTATTTTGGCACTATTCGGTTTTCGGTTTTCGGTTCGGTTTTCTTATTACAAAAACCGAAAAACCGGTTTACCGAAAAACCAATTTCTCGGTTGGTCACGGTCGGCTGACTTGGCCAAGGCCCAAGTGACCAAGTCGTCACTCGCACTCGCTAAGACGCTAACCCCCCGATCCATTCAGAGTCCATTCGGCCATTCCATTCGCAAGTCCCATCCCCAATTCCTAGAATCCCCATCCCCATCCCCATCCCTAGTTCCCCAATCCCCATCCCTAATTCCTAGAATCCCCAGGCGCAGATCCGGTCTTCGGTCTTCCCCAGGCGCCAGCGGGTTGCAGCGACGACGCCGCGCCGCCAGCCCTCCGGCCAAGCGCAGCAGCCCAGCGTAGCGGCGCATTTAATCGGCACCTCCGTCCTCTCGGCAAGCGGCGCAGCATCGCAGCAGAGCCCAGCGCCACCTCCCGACTCCCGTCCTCCCGGCGCAGTGCAGCCCCGAGCCATCGCAGTGTCGCACCTCTGCTCGAGCCGTCCATCAACAGTTGCTTCAAGAAGACGAAGAGGTATTGCTTTTTCCTTAGGATCCGAAGAGGTACTTCAATCGAAATATGCACTGCCCAATGAAATCGCTCTCTGAACAATGAAATGGACAGTGTGAGTACTTATGTATGTATAGCTGCTTAATGGACAGTGTGAGTACTTATGTATGTATAGCTGCTTAGGCCCTTGTTAATGAAAGCTGCTTATGCTCTTGGCATAAGATTCTTCAGATCTGATTTGGAGCACAAGTTTTTCTCTAGGAAAAATGAAATGTCATAGTAACTTGAGACTTGAGTGACATGACATTTTACAGAAACATCAAACATGGTTTGCTGTATGACATATGAGATGCCTTGCCTGTTAATGTTCAAACACACACAGCCAGCAGGCTCCAGTAGTTGCTCCTGACTTTGAGTGTAATTATTTTCCTCAGGAAATTGTTTCTGACTTTGAGTGTGGAGTCTGCTAGTCTGGACCGCTGCCCGCTGGAGTGTTGCTTCAGTAGTTGATGCACGCCTGGACATTCTTTATTGCATGCACTTTTGCTAAGTTCAGACACTCAGACTGAATGACTGATCAGTATTGAGAATATTGACTACTGCCTGTTGGTTGCTTATTCGGTTTCGGTTCGGTTTACGAATTTCGAAAACCGAATTTTTCAAAAACCGAAAAAACCGAACCGAAAAAACCGAAAAAACCGAATGCCCAGGCCTAGTGCCAAATGTTGGGGCGGGATGGTGAAGGATGGCTGGGGTGGTGTCAGCGGCTCCCACATATCTGCTTCCACATCTCTGTTAGAAAAAACGACACATAGAACAGATGAAGTAGATCAAATCAAAAGAAATAAGAGATATAGATTTAACGTGGAAAACCCTTGCGGGAAAAATCACGCCATCCGGCAAATCTTCACTATTTTCTGGAAAGATGAAAAACACAGGGATCAAATCACCCCGTGAGGCTTAATGGTGGCGACCTAGGGTCCAACTCGGAAATAAATCTATAACAATCCATACTAGCAACATGCCTCCGCTGCACTTCGACAGAAGTTAATCTGCGCTTCGGTAGAAGTTGATCTTCTCTCTGAATTTGGATCATAAATTAACAATCTCTGCTTCTCTATGCAGCAGCCATGCAGGCCGAAACGGCACAGCAACGAGCCCGCTGAGACGAGGCGACCTCTGCCCGAGCATGTCGCTGTTTCGGCTAATCGGCTGTCCTCCCTCTCCTCCCTTTTCTTCCCACTTTTTTTGTTCAAGCCTTTGAATAAATCCACTTTCTCCCCTGTTTTTTACTGGTATTCAACAAAAATCAGTTCGTTGTTTTCCAGGATTAGGGGACGGTAGCAATGATGAAAGCAAATTTCTGATCGGGGATGGCAGTAAGGATGCAGAGGATACTTCGATATGGGGATTCATGGACGAGCCTAACAATCAAGAATTTTGACGTGTGGCAAACAGAGTATGTAAGTGTTCTGCCAGTAGAATTTTCGTATCTATGTTGTTGTTTCATTATTCTTCTTGATGTAGAATTTATATATGGGAAAGGTTGGCATTGTTCTGTAACTTGGTTCCTAAAACTCTTATTATTTTGCTGATCTTTGTGCAGGGTTGGTATGAGACCACATCAGGATATCTAAGGGCCTGTTTGGTAGAGCTCCAGATTCCAGCTTCACCTGAAATATAAAATTTATAGACTAAAATAAAGTGAATTAACTTTACATTTTTGTCTAAAATGTAAACAAAATGATCTATCTAAACACTCTTAATGTACTCATAGCTCCCACTTCACGAATCTGATGAAACTAGAATTTTCAGCTTCACCAGATTTACGAATCTAGAAAAGTTGAATCCTTACCAAACACACCCTAATTGGGCCATGCTTTACTAGCTTGTATCACTACTGTGTCCATTCCCATGGTTGAATATAGCTTGTATCAGGAAATCTAGAAAAGTTTTTTTTCAGGTTGTAACATCCACGACTTAAATAAGGTATCAAATTTCTTTGGGAGGTGCTTCTATGCATCACTATTCGAAAGTTGTCTAAATATTAAAACATGAATTAATAGTAGTTAGTGATTATTTACCCCTTCGTTTCCTTCAAGATTTGTGCTACTTGTATTGAAAGGGTAATGCATAGAATAAGTACTCCGTTTCTTTGGGTCTTAGAAACCTTCAATCAATGTAAGTGTCAATCTTTGCTAATTGGGCACTGATACTTGGATAAAACCACCTTCCCCTTTTGATGCTACAGTTTGGTCTTTCATGCACTAAACATGACTGTCAAGAGAAATGATCCCTTTTGTGTTAGAACAGTATATGGAAGCTCGTGTTAGTTAAACGACATACACATGCTGAATAGCCATGCGATAATTATCTTCACTTTTGCGGAACGTGGAAGAAAAAACAAGTCGATGCATGTAGACGCAAATATGCACTCAATGGACCAGGGATGACATCTACATTCAGTATTTATTTTTGTTGGACATTTGATTCTGGTGTCAGTAGCGTGCGTATTATTTGGCAACATTTTGGTTTAAGAGTAACCTCTATTCTTGATCTCTTATGATATTAGTTAAGTTAATTTAAATCTTTATCAGTTGAAAAAATAAATCTTTTTTTTGAAAGACGCATGAGAGCTGCGTCAATTTCATTGATAGAAGAAGAAACAACTGAAGGAAAGCATGTTCAAGGGACCTAAATGTGCTGACCCTGTTACAAAAAAAATTAAGACCAAGCACCGCAAGAAAGGAAATTGTTCCTGTAGCTATTCTTTTGTCAGGAAGCTGGTGAAAAGAAAAGAAAACCCCGATTGAAGATGTGCATCAGATTTCCAGCAGACGATTCAGAGATGTCTTTAATCAGATCATCAGACGATTCAGAGATGTCTATCAAATCTTGACTCTTTTTTTTTGTGTTTATGTTAAGCTGGAAGCAATACTTTTGGCATGATAATTGTTTTACCGTTCACTGTTCAGATTATACCTGAAATAATATTTCTGTGGATCATCATATGCACACTGCAACAGGGGCAAAGCCAGCCTAGGCCAAAGCCTCAGCTGGGACAGCTATTTTTGGGCTAACTTGTGATTTTAGTGATTTTTCAAGGAGATTTTTTGTACGCTTTTCATCCCAGACCTCGAACCATGGCCCTGGTAGCCCGAGGCCTAGCTCCGCCCCTGCATTGGAAGAACACCGAGTCTTCTAGCTTCAGATCAGAAAATATGGTGAGAACACACAGGCTTTTGCTCCATACAACATATATTGACGGATTGCTTGGAATTTACTGGCTATATTATGTTGTTACATACTTACATCCTCTATTCAAAAAGATGTGAGCAGAAGGGAATGTCATATATTTTTGAATGGAGGGAGTTGTTAACTAATATATCTATAACAAAGCCAAGTGATGTTCTACAGTAACTACAACTTCCATATGGCAGCGTTTATCTTGGCATCTTGATTGCCTTCTTTTTTCTGTAATCTTGATGAAAGAGAAGCTATGCACTTGCAGGAATGTTGAGTTCAAGTAGTGTAATCCAGATCACCAGATGTGTGTCCCTTTCATGCATTTCGACTTATTCTGCCTTTCATTGTGCACTAGCAGTAAAATATAGATTGTTTGATTTCATATCTTCAAGTGGTTTCAAAATTGGTGCACTACAGTAGCATATATCATGTAATTTATGCTCTGAAATTGTTTGATTTCATATCTTCATGGATAATGAGATGGCCATAGCATGTACTCTACTTTGCTCATAACATAATGGTAGAGTCCATGGTCAGATCATAGTTCTTTATTTCTTTGCTTTCAGCTTTTTACTCTGATGGCTGGTCAGACGAAAAACGGCAAGCTGTAGTCGACAAAGTTGGTACATGCTATTTTAGCTCTGTGGCTGGGATTTATGTCGTTCTATTGCCATTATTTTACAGGTGCTCAAAGTCACTTTTAACTTAGATAATCAGTTGTTGATTAAGACCATCAGTGCAATAGCACACATAATTCCGAAGTACTTATTTTTTTCAAGACTTTTTCCTCTAATGCTTATGTCATGTTTTGTAAGATCTATGTTGTCACTATCATTTTCAACGTGAATGGAAGTGAAAATGCTACTTTTTTCCCCCAATATCATGTTGAATAAAAATGAAACTAGAAACGAGGCTAACGTAGCCTGTGCCCCGTGGTTCTCATGAGATTGGATTGACTATTATGAATATTATTTTGAAGTACGATATATTGAGGAAAACATGCATTGCATGTGCACACTTAGTAGTCTTCCATAATAGAGAGCCAGAATACCTAGCTTGTTTAGCAGAATTCTGTTTAGCATAACTTGAGCTCATGAAGTTCATAATCTAAATGCTAAACCGCTAAGGTTCTGTTTGAATGGGTGGTAATTTTTTGAAAGGTTTTGAGATTTAGTTCAAATTTAAACTAAATCCTAAAACATTCCAATGCCAAACACCCCCTAAAGCTTGATCACCACACTCCAACATAAAGCGGCGGATCCAGGATTTTCATAATGGGTGTTCGAAGTTACAAAAATACTATTCAATATAAAAATAAAGGTTCACAATAGGGAAAATATAAAGTACAAATTGTTCTTACTAGAGATTACACCTGAGCAAGTTTTACAATATTTCTAAGTGTTGAACAGTAGCAATCAACATAACGGATTTCACCTTAGCAATTTTTACAATCAGTAGCAAGCAGACATAACTGATTACCACAATCAGAGTATCAGACAATGAGACAAGCAGTACCACTGTAGCAAACTAGAAATCAATGAATCAACACAACGGAATTCAGACAAGCGTGAATAACTGAATAAATTGCATGAATCAATGAATGAATTGCTTAGGCTGAATAATGTCTAATGAGAGCACATACGAATGCAAAGCATATGATACTTACATGATATAAAATTCTATCTGTCTATCATGCTGACCCAAGTAGAATACAAGTCCAAGGGGGTATAGAAAAAATACATAATATTCTAGATCAGTGAAAGTGTGGTCAAACGAAGTGCTTTAGCTGGAATATATCATACATGTGCAGATGAGATAATATGCCTAATATATATTTTATGTTTCTGTTAACCTTCCTAGAGAGAGCTTCACCTTCACAGACCTCCAAGAACAAGAAGCCTCACTGGGCAGTGGGCACCATGATCGGCAATCGGCCAAGTGGCAAGACCCCGCTTCCCTTGCGTTGTCAGTGGCGCGAGGCGCCCAATGGCCTGCTCCCCTATTGAGTTGCATGCACCAGCCAGTTCACCCAAAAGCTTAAGCTGATGAGGAAAGGTGGGCAATTCACTTATACTTCAACACTCCCCCTCACGTGTAGGCTCCCTCAGGTCTAGGACGTGGAATAGAAGTGGACTGCAATTTTTTTAATTGCGTCAACCGGGTCTTGAACTCAAGACCTCTTGACTCTGATACCATATTGAGTTACATGCACTAGCCAGTTCGACCAAAAGCTTAAGCTGATGAGGAAAGGTGGGCAATTCACTTATACTTCAACATCCCCCACGCAGCGGCCCCTTCTGTGCCCTCCACGCCTCTGTAGCTCGTCGGCTTTGCCCTCGCGCCGCGCCTCCGCCTGTCGCCCCGTCGGCGCCTCAGCGGTGAGCCACTGAGCTCTCCGCGCCTTCGCGGGATCGCGGCGTGTAATTTCATATTTTCAATAAACTTTCTAGTATATACATGTAATATACCTATTAAATATTGATTTTTTGCCAAAGTTTTTGGGTGTACATCTGTATACCATGTCCAATACTAGATCCGCCCCTGCCAACATACTAAATGATTTGGTTCAAACTAATGGTCAAACCCAGAAATTAAGGCCCATTTGGTTTGATGACAAATTTATCTTACTAGATATTACCAAAATTTGGCATTATCAAAATTTGATGGCTACCAATGTTTTAGCTAAAGATTGGTAAGAAAATGAACTAGAGAATCAAGGGGTAGATAATCTTATCAAAATTTGATAGTAAACCAAATGTTTGTCAAATTTAGTCAACACTATCAATAATTTAGTAAGTCAAATATTGATAGCTATTAAAATTAATTTAGTAAGTCAAATATTGATAGCTATTAAAAGCAAATCAAACGGGCCCTGGACCCTGCCAACTATTGGCCGCCGGCCCGCCGGACATTATCACATTAAACATTGGCCATTTGAAACTCTGATTAAGCAGCCACTAACATCGGGTCCCACCAGGCGATAATTCAAACAATCGGATCAGTCATCAGTGCGGCGGGCCACCCCCCGCGCCGCGCCCTGGCCTTCACGCCAACGGTCAGATTCCTTACGAATCCAAAGCAAAACAAAACCAACGACGCTAAAATAAACCCCCAAAAATCCCCAAAATAGTTCAAATCGAAGCAACCCTCCTGCCCACATCCCCACCCACCTCCATGGGTTGCTTCCTCGCCTGCTTCGGCGGCGGCAACCGGCGGCGCCGGCGCCGGAAGTCGCGTAGGCAATCTCCGGATCATGTGAGGTTCCTGATTTTGGGTGTCCGGCCCCGTGCGAGGGCGTTCTGATTGCGGTGGGTTCCTGATGGGTTTTGATTTGTCGCGCAGGTTAGTCTGGTCGGGAACGGCAAGGCGACGGTGGCGGTGGATGTGGTGGTAAAGGAGGCGTCGCCGCCGTTGCCCGAGGTGAAGGCTTTGACGCCGCCGCGGCCGCCGGTGGAGGTCGCGGAGGAGGTGGTCGCTGGCGCAGGCCCAGACATGGAGCTGAGGTGCGTGTATCCTCCATTGAGTCGTCTTTGCGCGTTTGTGCATGTTTGCTTGTTTTGCTCGAATGTTTGTGTGTGTGTGTCCACTCGCTCATGCGCGAGAATGGCTGGTAAGGAGAGAATTGCAGCTGGGGTGTTTGCTGAAAAGCCGCTGAGAAGCGCCACAGTGCTTGGCTGCTCACTCATGGATGTAAGCCTTACGCTCGCTGCTGCCCATGTGTACTTGTGTCGGCAGCTACTCGCGGCCTACAGATTCTAATTCCATATGCGTGTGCTTCCAGAATTTCGCTGTAACTTGTTTTTGCTGTCGTGTTTCTTACTATTGGTTCTGAAGGCACGTAATACTTGAGGTAATCACGGCTTAGATTAATCACATAAGGGATTACATCATATATAGGCCAGCCACCACACGGTTTATGGAAACAGAACCAGGGTGGCCAAGCGCAATCTCAGGAGGAGAAATAGGAAAGATAACAACCTGTCTAACACCCCCCCGCAGTAGGAACGTCGGTGCACCGAACGTTCATACTGGACCGAAACTCTAAGAAAACTGTCGACGGCAGTCCCTTGGTGAAGAGGTCGGCGAACTGAGCGGAGGTCGGTACATGGAGGATGCGAACGGCACCAGCAGCCACACGGTCCCGGACGAAGTGAAGGTCAATCTCGATGTGCTTAGTGCGCTGATGCTGCACTGGATTGGTCGAGAGGTAGACGGCACTCACGTTGTCGCAATACACAAGGGTGGCATGCTGGAGAGGTTGGTGCAACTCCTGAAGCAACTGACGGAGCCAAGAGGCCTCGGCGACGCCATTGGCAACGGCGCGACATTTCGGCCTCGGTATACCGAGCGAGATATTGTTCTTTGTCGTTCATTGGACCAGAAACGAGATTATCGCCAAGGAAGACAAAGAAACTCGAGGTGGATCTAAGACGCGTTTGGGCAAACCAACCCCAATCGGCATCGGTGTAGACAGTGAGGGCGGAAGGCGACGAACGACCAAGGAAGAGCCCGAGGTCAGTGGAGCCCTGAAGGTATCGAAGAATGCGCTTCACAGCAGCGAGATGAGGCTCCCGTGGGTCATGCATGTGAAGGCAAACCTGCTGAACAGCATAGGTGATGTCGGGGCGAGTGAACGTCAAGTACTGAAGGGCACCAACCAAGCTGCGATAGACGGTGGGGTCATCAACAGGCTCGCCGGCCGAGGAGAGCTTGGCTTGAGTATCCACAGGTGTGCTACATGGCTTGCAGGCGGTCATACCGGCACGATCCAAGATATCCAGAGTGTACTGGCGCTGAGACAGCAGCATACCGGTAGGCGAGCGGGTCACAGCAATCCCTAGGAAATGCTGAAGTGAGCCAAGGTCTTTCATAGGAAAAGCAGCCTGCAGGGATGAGATGATCCGTCGAAGCAGGGCAGTGGACGAGGCGGTCAGAACAATGTCGTCCACGTAGAGGAGCAGGTAAGCGGTGGCAGAATCCTGACGGTAGATGAACAACGAAGTGTCGGACTTGGCCGAAATCCCAAAGGCGAAGGTGGGAAGCAAGCGTACCACGCCGACGGGAGCCCGCTTGAGACCATAGAGATTTGTTGAGGCGGCAGACGTGGTCTGGTGAGCGGGTCAACAAAACCACTACCGAGAGCAAGATACGATCTCGAGAGAGTGCCATGAAGGAATCGTTCTTGACGTCGGTGATGAATAGGCGGTCGTTGGAGAGGCGACCGAGAACGAGTCGCGGATGGTGGCCGGCTTCACAACAGGACTGAACGTCTCATCAAAATCAACACCGGGACGCTGAGTAAAGCCACGGAGAACCCATCTTGCCTTGTAGCGGTCGAGGGTGCCGTCGGAGTGGAACTTATGCCGGAAAATCCACTTGCGATGGCAGACGTTGGCACGAGGCGGTCGAGGCACAAGTGTCCATGTGTTGTTGGCGGCGGGGCCTTGAACTCTTCCTCCATAGCGCCGCGCCGTGTGGATCGTTGAGGGCGCGGACGGTCGAGTCGCATCGAGTCAAGGTGGTGGCTCGAGATTCATCTTGGTGCCGAACCCACTTCTTACCGCGTACACATCTTGTGGGCGTTGTTGATGGAGGTGTAGCAATAGCGGCAGGGAGCGTTAAGACGATATCCGGCGGCCGTGGCGCCGCGGACGATCTTGGCTGACAGCGTTGGCCCAGCGCCACGCCGTGTCGGAAGCAAGGGGCGTAGGCGTTCCTGTCGATTGCGTGGGAGCGTGGAGCCTTGAGTGTCCGGACGGCCGAACGCCGGTGAGCATGAACTGCCTGGGAGTTTGGGCACGGCCTATCTCGCCGAGCCAAAGAAGAGCACAGTGTTCGGTAGCGGAGAGGGCCTGGTGGTCAAAGCGAGCGAGGGCGCGAGGAAGAGGCTCCAGAGCATCCTGAAAAAGAGACTCATCCAAAAAATCAAGATTAGTAGGAGAGGCCGGGGAGAAGGGGGCCTCGGCGAACGGAAAAGAGGACTCGTCGAACACAACATGGCGGGAGATGATGACACGGTTGGTAGAAATGTCAAGGCATCGGTAGCCTTTGTGGTCGGACGAGTAACCAAGGAAGACACACAAGACGGAACGGGGGGCGAGTTTGTGAGGGGCGGTGGTGGAGGTGTTGGGATAACACCGGCAGCCAAAAACCCGAAGGTGAAGATAGGAGGGAGGATGACCATGCAAGGCATGAAAAGGAGTGGAGAAGTTAAGGGTGGAGGTGGGGTGGCGGTTAAGGAGATAGGTGGCGGTGTGAAGAGCCTCAACCCAGTAGGGAGGGGGAAGGTGCGCCTGGAAAAGGAGGGAGCGAATGATATTATTGACAGTACGCAGAATGCGCTCCGCCTTGCCATTCTGTTGAGAGGTGTAGGGGCACGACATGCGGAGGTGGACGCCGTGCGTGAGGAAGAAGGCACGAGTGGGACGAAGTTGTCAAACTCACGACCGTTATCACATTGCACACTCTTAATGGTGGTGCCAAACCGGTGGCAACAAAAGAGAAAAAATGAGCAATAGTGGAAAACGTGTCGGATTTGAGACGAAGAGGGAATGTCCACAAGTGGTGGGAGCAGTCATCGAGAATGGCAAGGTAGTACTTGAAACCAGAAACGCTAGGTATCGGGGAGGTCCATAAATCACAGTGTATGAGATCAAAATTTCGTGAGGCACGCGACTGCGAACTAGAAAATGGAAGGCGAACATGGCGTCCGAGCTGACAAGCATGACAAACATCGGTAGCAGAAGTGCCTTTATTACATGTAATGGAGGAGGAACTAGCAAGGCGAGAGAGGGCCTCATGACCAAGGTGCCCAAGACAGCGATGCCTAATCGAGAGACGACTAGCGAGTAGGCGTGAGGTGGAGGTGTGGACGCGAGGCGAGAGAGAGTAGAGGAGCCGAGCTATTGCACTGGCGATCACGTCCCGGTCTTGAGATCATATGATGAAAAACCAAGAGGTCAAATTCAATGTAGCAGTTGTTGTCGATGGTGAACTGTCGAACGAAACAAGGTTCTTGATAATATAAGGAGAAACAAGGACATTGTCTAGATGAAGGTTACCAACACGAGCTGACCCAGTGGCAGTGATGGGAAGATGGGACCCGTCGCCCACAATGATGGACGAGGGGGTAGAAGAGGAAGGAGGGAGAGAACGGGAGAGTATACCAGGGTGGGAGGCCATGTGCGAGGTGGCACCGGAGTCCAAATACCAATCGCCGGACGGCATCGGAGGAGTGAGCGTCATGGTGTGAAAAGCACCAGCCAGGGTCTGCTGATCCCATGGCCCAAGGCCACTATGACATGGTGGGGGCGGTGCGAGGCTGTGGGCTGGCGGCGTGGGTGGCCAAAAGCACCAAAGGTGGCAATCCAGAAGGACATAGGCGCGGGCAGATCACGATGGAGCCAAGCGAAGGGAGAAAGGCGGCGCCACGCAAAAGCTTCTTTGGGGGCGGGCGGCCACCAGCGTGACGACAGGCGTGCCCTGGATTGGACCGGCCACATTTGAATGGTCGGTCGGGGGTTGTAAATGGAGGCCATGAACCCCTAACACCGACAGGAACACTCGAACTGTGGGCGCCGATTTGTGCGCCACGGCCGAAAGCACCACCAGTGCGCAGCTCGCCATCGGGCCGAGCTACCATCACATGAAAGCCGTTTCTACACCGTGGCGGCAGTTTTCGCCACTTCGCCAGATCAGATCCAGAGGATCGAGTAAATGGAGGAGGAGGAGGATTGGAGTGACTGGCAACGAGGGCAGTAGTCGGCGAAGAGGACGGCGGCGCCATAGTGAGTTCTTCAAGCAGCAGTTCGGAGCGAATCTCGGCGAAAGAAAAAAGGCGCCGCGCTGAGGAAAGGCGCATGGAGTCGGCGGTCGGAGAGGCCGCGAGCACGTTCATGGCGGAAAGCTTGTCGAGGACCGTCTCACCGAGCTCGACGAGGGAATCAGCCAAAGTCTTCATGCGCCGGCAGTAGTCGGTGATGGAGAGGTTCTCGAGTGAGGTGCGAAACTTCGGTGTCGACGAGGAGGACGCGAAGTTTCACGATTGCCGATTTAACCGCTGTTCAAAGGCGAAGCGAGCGCCATGCAAGCGGAGGGAGACGCCGCGTGATGATGTCGAAAAGCTTCGGTGGTGATGGAGCCGTAGATCCATGACAGACATGGAGGTCCATCCGCACCCGATCTTGAACGGCGGGAAAGAGGCGTCGCGAGAGGACGTGATCGGTGAGGGCGATTTGCCGAGGCGAGGAGGAGCAGCGCCGCCACTTGGAGAAGGAGGGCGCGTTGAGGTCAAGGACCACCGGGACAAGAGCCCGGATGTTGAGGATGCCGAGAGCCTGCGTGTGGAGGGCGGAGACGGCGTCAGCATCCGGGAGGGGAGCGTTGTCGTCAGCGACGGGACCAGCGTTGTCGTCGTGCGCGGTTGCGTCAGCCTCCTCGAGCCGGCGACGGGCGTCCGCGAGGGCGCGCTCGTGACGGGCAACATCCTCCTCGAGATGACGACCTTGCGGCGTGGCGTGGCGGCGGCAAAGATCCGCCTTGGCTTGGCGAGCAGCAGCGTCCATGGCCTCGGCGCGAGCGCGCTCCTCGGCGAGGGCCTGTTGGCGTGCGGCATCACCGAGATCGTCGACGGCCATCGGGACAGCGGCGGCGGCGGCGACAAGGGTTAGGAGCGGAAGGTGGAACGGAACAGAGGAACCGTATCTGATACCATGAAGGCACGTAATACTTGAGGTAATCACGGCTTAGATTAATCACATAAGGGATTACATCATATATAGGCCAGCCACCACACGGTTTATGGAAACAGAACCAGGGTGGCCAAGCGCAATCTCAGGAGGAGAAATAGGAAAGATAACAACCTGTCTAACAGGTTCGTTTTGCAGGGAGTTGAGTGAGCAGAAGACATCTCCTGCACGCTCTTTGCCGTCGGAGAAGCAAGTTACACCGCCCATGTCCCCGGTGAAGTGTTCACCTGTGGTGGCAGCTGTTGTTTCTACTCCTGATCCAGAGCTCAGGTAGATGAATGAAGTGCTGTATCCTTTCTGTTTGAATTATGATGCAGTTTATGTACCTATTAAAATGCCATCTTTCATGATGCGTAGGGAGGCGAGTGAACACGAGAGCCACAGCAGTGGCAAGAAGAAAGTAACGTTCGACATGAATGTCACGACATATGAAAAGACAACACTGCCCGACGAAGAGGAGGAACCACTGGATCCTGTCAAGAAGATGGTAGATGAAGATGAAAAAAACATGCAGAAGACTGTCGTGCTCCCAGAGAATCATCGTTACCAGAATTGCACAGACAGCGATGATGATGATGAGTATGGCGGGGATGACAACTATGGTGATGGTAGTGATGAAGAGGAGGATGATTTTGTGGATTGTAAGATCGATTTAGTGGATGAGGAGGAACTGAGCACTGAAGAGAACAAGCAGGAGTCTCATGAGTCTCTATTCTCACTGCCAATGTCTAAGGATCAGCCAAATGATCAAGAAGTCAGCAGCCCTGCACCCAAGAGCAGTGGTACCTCCGTTGAGGAAGAGAGCCCTCTAATTCAGGGTAACAATCCCCGTGATAGAAGCCAGTTTGTTCGTCCTGTGTTGAACCCAGTTCATAATCTGTCACAGTGGAAGGAAGTCAAGGCTCAAGCTGCACCAGTTAAGAAAATGGACAAAGAGAATGTAAACTCAGTGCCAGACGCAGGAGCAAGCCCAGATTCTAAGCTTGCAACACAGAAAAAGATAAGTCCTGACAACTCTATCCAGAGGGAAGTTTCTGTGGATGCAAGCCTCTCGACTTGGTTGGTTTCTTCAGATAACTCAACAGTGGACAAGACGCAAAGTAAATCCCCCCGTTCCATGTCCTCAGTAAGCCGAGAGGAAAGGCCTGTACTGGGTGCTTTGACTGTCAATGATCTTAAGCAATCATCAGCTAGATCATCTCCGCGAAGATCTCCAAGCCATAATCATGAAGAGGCACCGATCTTGGGTACAGTGGGAAGTTACTGGAGTAGCACAGAGCAGGACAATGCGTCCTGTTCTTCTAGGTCTGATTCAGGAACCAATGGAATCCCCAATTCAACAAGCAAATACCGAGAGGTACACTAAACACGCAAGTCTTACATTTATTGAGACTTTTGAATGGTGTACTTACCCTTCAATGATTTGTTGCAGGACAGAAGGGTGAACTGGCACTCGACTCCCTTCAATGTCAGGCTGGATAGAGCTATGAAGAAATCCTCTGCATGAGTTGTTTCTGCTTACTCAAGCCTTGAAAGATTTAAGAGTTAAGTGTGCTTGAGTCTTTGCTTGAAGTGTGGATGCGAGAATTTTCCCCTTCTAAGCACTGCGCTACCAATACGCGTTGTCCCACTTTGTGTAGCAAGAATGTCTCGTAGAGTGTGAATCCAATTGAACTTTATGTACATTGAAGCGAACATGTATGTTTCCTTCCAGTCCCGGATACGAAGTGCCAGAAATTTGGCTTGTTTTCGTCTGTACATTGCAAATAATTGTGAGAAAGCTAGTTGGTTATTGCCCATCTATTCATGTTTACATTTCTGCATTGTTCCCCGCAATTCTCGGCCAGGAGTTGGATGAGTTTTGGCTATGCTAATTGTTTTATGGGAGGCGCTTCTATTGATATCTTCTTAAAAGTTGTACATATACTAAAGCATGAATACATGGTATATAATGATTACTTATCATTTGCTTGCTTCAAGATTTATATAATTTGTATCGAGAGTAGATGCATAGAATCACTTCTCATATTTTATTCTGAGAAGCACTTATATTGCGCTTTTGGTTCGGTTTCATACTTTCATCCAGAAGGTTAGTACAAGTTCGCGAGATGCTCATGTCAGTCTGTGCACCCATGCCTGAACTCCAATGGGTGATGTGTACAAGCCATCGGAGCGGTGAGGTCGTGTAATTTATCCCTTCTCTCCATAATTGTAAGCGTAGGCTAGGTAGGACGTGTGCCACTACAATCTTAGAGAGAGAGAGAGAGAGAGAAATACGCACGTTAATGCAAAAAAAGAAAATTTTAAAAAAAGTCTGTAACTGGAAGGTGGGCCACGGCCCAAATAATTTTCCTGCCTCTTATCTCGCCGGCCCATGTATCCTCACGTGCGCCTTCCGTCGAAACCACCGCGTGTCGCAAACGGATTCACCAGAACCCACCGATTACAACAAGCGGCAGCGAGAAGAGAGATACAGGGGGCAGAGATAATTTCAAACTCGAACCCAAAAAAAAAAAAAACCCCAGCCGGAAGAAATAAAAAAAAAGGGGAGAGGTAAAAATCCGAGAGAGCGAGACGAGGGATGCACGGGGCGATCGGGAGCACCGCCTCCCTCCCTACCTGATCTGGAGTCCTGTTCGAGTTGGGCTGCGCCAAGGTAGGCCATGATGGTGGGGTTACTTTCCGCGATTTGTTTAGGGCTCGTTCTTGCGCTAGATTCGTCCGATTTGGGGATTCCCGATCCAGTCTCGCAACTCTGAGGGCACCGGGGCGGTTTGGAACCGTATATTTAACCGTCAGATTGGGGGGAAAACGGGTAATTTTTTGGGGTTCTTTACTAGTCCTTGATTCCTTGGTTAGATTTCGAAAGGCATGACCTTTTTGCTGTCCAGGTGATTTTAGGGTTCTGCTAATAATTAGGTTGATTCCATGTGTTTCAGGAATTCAGGTTGCGTAGCTACAGGTACGGGTGGTTTATTAGGAAGATTTCGGTTTTTATTCGATCAGACGAGATAAGTGTCGGGGCGCAGTTTAATATTTAAAGATTTGATGCTACGACACCCTTTTTGTATATCTTCTGCTAATTCTGGGATGAGTGAAAAATGTGAAATACAGATGCTGTATTTGGATTTCAGAGGGAGTTATACGTTAAGAGTAGTGATGCATAGAAGCATCTGTTGTATCTTTATGAGTAGTGCTTTCTATGCGTCACCCTCCTAATACAAGTTACGCAAATCTTGAAGCTGATTTTGTTATGTTTTGAGTTGACTCAATTAGAGTCCTTGATAGTAGTAGTACAACTTAGAGGCTGATTTCCTTATAAATATAAAATATCCAATGAACATGTCTTCATTTACTCACGTAAGCGACGGGGTTCATAAATCATAACAAACAGAAAGTATTCACACTTCAAAATTTGGGAGGAGTCGCCAGATGCCTGAATTGCTCACTGGTCATTGTCAATTACTATTTTCTTCATTTGAGCTGTTGATCTTACTGGGTCAGGCTTGAATATTCCGAAAGCATGCTTTTTAAAGAAAGTATTCACATGATATGGGTCAATCTGTTGCCTACTTCTATTGTTCTTTCGTTGGTGATATATTTGGGAGCTGCATGTGAATCCCGTTGCTAGCAAACCCGATGTGGATATGATGGAACTGTTGGGTCCAGTAAAATGGTATTGATTCCCTCTTCTCCAGCTATACTTCATTAGTTCATTCCCTTCTGATCCCCTCCCACCAGATCATGGCTGTCAGCGCCTCTCCACCCACAGGCCCCTCCCTGTGGCATGGTGGTGGCCACCAGTGTTGTCCCTGGTTTCAGTACCACCTGCTGGTCTCCCTGCCGCCACCTCCCCTCATCTTCAGCACTGTCATTGGCGCCTTGATGCCTCCAGGCTGCCCTCCTCCCCCGCCTCTACTTCCTGTTCCCTACCCCCCGGTGACGACCACCAACTGCTGCACCGTTGCTGGTATCAGCTCTGTGTCACCACCATCAAATTAGTTCCCTTTTCTCATATTTTCTTGACATGTAATAACTAATAACTATTACTCTGTAGATTAAAATTTCCCTAAACTGTTGTAAAAAGGTAGGCATGCCCTTTTTGTAATCTTTCTCTGTATATTGCAGGAAGCATTGGAGAAAATTTTGAATGGTAAATTGACATGTAACGAGGAAGGAGATAGTTATCTGCAACCGGAATTGCTTGCGGTGTGATAATATGGCTGACATGAACTCTGATCACATTTTTGAGGTTCCTGACACTCCTGACCGAATTCAGCAGTCAACTTGCCCTGTATCAAGCCCAGCTGTTAGGAGAGGCATCACAAATGCTGCTGGGAATCTGTTACCACCCCGCCGCAGAATTATATTTAAGACCAGGAATACTTCCATCCAGGGTCAATCAAGTAGAGGGAATGCAAGTAGTGTGCTGCTGGCACCTTTAGATACCGACAATATTTTCAGACAAGCTGAATTGGCACGGTTGCTACCAGTAGCAGAAGATCTTGAAGCAAATCCATCACGAAAATCACATCGGACTACGGAGACATTTGTTGAGGATGGGAATGGGGCTGAAAATCTTGGTTTGGATCAGAGCAGCAGCATTTCAAATCACATTAGTTATAGGGGCACTGAAGGAAGGAGCCATAATTTCCAAATCAGAGGCGGGGAGTTTAGTCAGCGAGATGCAAGCCGTCAGAATGCAGACATTCTTGGTGTGGGATCAGATCTTCCTACTATCCCAGTTGGAAAACCGCGTAGTAGAATGGGAACTAGCACCTCTAATAGGCTGAAGGAAGTAGTGGGTGCTGATGTTTGTTCAGGATCGAGTCCCAGTCAGGACAAAGGGGAAGCGATCACTAACAAGGCTGCCACGGGACTTTCAAGCCCTACAACGTGTGTTGTTCCTCAAAGGCATGTGGGTCAAAGAAAGCTGGTCCGGAATGGTTGTATTTCTCCCTCAAACATAGCCAATAGAAGTGTAAAAGTTGATGAAAACCGGGAAATGTGCTCTGCAAGTGGAATCTTACACCATCCAAATCCTCTGGTTGATGTTTTTGAGAAAGGAAATGTGATTGATCTTACTGATAACTCGCCAACAATATCAAAGCAAGGAAATACAGTAAATGATAGATTGATCTCTGTAAACAATATGGAAACAAGGGCAGCTAAAAAGTTGAGGACAGCCGTAGATTCAGAGACTGTATTCTCACAGCCTACAAATCAAGTGAACAGCAGTAATTGTTCTGAAGGTAGTAACAATAAAGGAAAAGAAATTATTCAGGGTGTCATGAGAACCGAGCAGACTGGAGAGGCTAATACAAGGTATGTCCTATCTCTTTGTTCATACAGGTGTTGTCAATTTATTTCATTTTTTTTGTAGGATTTCATTTCATGTTATTACTAGCCTACCCCAACTTGTTTGGGACAAAAGGCTTGGTTGTTGTTGTTACAACCAGGATAATATACTAATATAAGTGCAAAATATTGGAGAATGGGTTTTTCTTTTAAAACAGTGCAATAGGGTCAATCCTGGGTTGTAGTGTAATACTTCATTGGTTGAATTGGATTTTGTAAAGTTTTAGTGCATGTAGCTCAATGGAGTATTTTGAAATCGAACTGATTTTTTAAAACTAGGAAAAAGTCATTGTTAAATCTAATTTGTTCATCAAAATACCTTCCATTAAAATGAAATGAATACTTTACTCGCCTGCTTTTCACTTGTTGTTGGAAACACAAACATGCATGGTTAATTTGTTATACTATTTAGATAGATATCAATTACATATCCAGAATCTTTACTTGCACCTCTGCTATTTCAGGGTTTGTCCAAGATCTGCAGGAGGTTCTTCTTCTGTTGCAAATAACGATAACACTTGTATAAGTCCTGAGCAAGGTTGGAGAACAACACATAATCGTACAAGTAAATTTCCCGTGTCATTATTGAGTAGGGCGACCAGTAGTCGTGGAAGAGAATCTGGATCTCCTGGACCATCTAATCAGGATCATGACATTGCAGCAGGAGGCAGCAATAATACAATTAATGGAGCAACCACAACACGGCCTGCAAGTTTGGGGAATAAAATAATAAGGGTTGGTAGACGAAAGAGGAAACTCACCTTAAATTCTTATCATCCTGGCGAAAGCTCCAGCTCTCTTGATGAACCTAGAGGTTCATGTCTTGCATCTTCAAACTCTACAGCTGGCAGAAATCATACCACTCATCATCATGATATTCCTGTAATAGACATCGATGACGTATTTTCCCCTGAAGTTAGACCTAGTTCAAGTGGATACAGAAATGGATCCTCGATTGATCCTAGCATAAGAGCACAGATGGACTCTGATGAGTTATTGGCTCGCCAACTTCAGGAGCAGCTTTACAATGAAACTCCTCGTGTTGTTCCTACAGAAGAGGTAATTCTTGATGATGCCCCCTCCTCCCCCCTCCACTTCTTCAAGATGTTATGAGTTTTACAATGAGATTTTTTATTTTTTTAATAAAGCAGATTGATGCAATCATAGCAATGTCACTTCAACATGAAGAAGATTCACAACGGTCATCTAGAACTGTAAGGCGGTTTCAAAACAATGCTGTAAGTGCTCCTACCTCGTTATTCATTTCTAAATTAGTTGATATCTTGGACATGCATATTTGAAGATGTTGGTATGCCTTTTTTTGCTCTTTGATTGGTTTCCTGTATGTTTGCTTGCTCCCAAACGTAGCTCGTACATAACTAGTACCTCTGTTAGCTTTGCTAGCAACTATATGATTTCACAATTGCTGAAAGTGAAGTTGTAGGGGCTTTGTGTCCGTAAACATCTGAAAGATGCTGGTAGGTTAGAAATCTTTCAGTTTGCATATGCTTAGGTGACAATTCATCCTGTCCATGACAGATCAAACAGCCTTGTTTACTTTGTATTGACCCATATACAGAACGAAGTATTCTTTATGACAAAGCTCCTTGTATGTATTGTCTGTCTGTTGAAATTGATATGTCTTCTCTTTTCCTTAATCTTTATTGATTAGAGAGGTGCACGGGCATCCCGTTCAAGTGCTTCTCAGCATGTGTTTGGTGTTGGCTATGAAACGGCAAGCAGTATGGTTTCCCATGTGCAGAATGCTGCTCCAATGACTTCGGGATTGGTATTTCTTTCTCTCTTGCTCCTATAATTATTTTGCCTACAAATCTTATCATTTCTGAAATTTTCAAAATCTTTCGGTTTGAAAAAGACAAAACTTTCGTATTATTCTGCTTGCATGTCAACTGCATTAACTCAGTTTTACTTAAATTGTTGTAAAATGGGGGATGCGCCAATTGGCATAAGATGAAGTTATACATTTTTTTGATTCTATGTTTTCATTTATATTAGCTATACATTGGAATTTCAATAGATAGATACTGGAGCACTTATATGCCCATCCATAGCCATCAAAACATTTCTTTTGTGGTGAAAAAACTTTCTAACACTGATTTCAGCTGATGATTTGTACCTTCCCTTCCATTAGAATTTTTTGATAGATACTTTGAACTTCATGATTTATCAAATTGGTTGCATTTCATCTCCTTGGAGCACTGAACCACCTCATGCATTTCATCTCCTTTTGTGTTATAAATTTATTTTTTGTAACCACATGGTCATTTTATGTTTGAGCAGCTGCTCTTTAAACTCATTTGTGTAGTATGATAGCCTCACATCCAGTAAAATCTTCATTGAGTTTACTGTTTGTGATTGCTTTATTGAAATGTTTCTCGAAGATTATTAACAGCCTCTAGTTGACAAATTTTCAGAGAGCTGTTCTTGCTAGATATCCTGCTCCACACGCACAACCTAATATTGATTTGTAAGTGGCATTCTCCTACTGTACTTCCACTGCCTGACTCACGTTACCTGAGTATTTTGAGAGGTTAAACCAGCTTACATGTTGTGGTTCAGTTAGTTATTTGCTAAGAAGGAAAATTTTACATATAGCTTTCCATCATATGTTTTAGTTCAGCAATTTCACTGAACTGTGTAGCTGAGTCATATGCTCTATTTATTTGATTATTGACCTAGTGACCTCTTTTCTGAATTTTTAGCTTGTAAAGATAAATATAAACTGTCTTCCAACTTGAATATATCTTTGATTTAATCTTTCTTTACCTCTTTCTGCTTGGTTACTTTCTTCTCTGCATGTGAAAACCAGCAGTGCTAGTATGGAATACACATAGTAAATGTAAAGTTTGATACAATTGTGTTTATTATAAACGACATTCACTTAAACAAATAAATTCTACAAAATTTGGACGCATATTAAAGGAGCTCTCCTTGCAGAAATGATTATGATGCATTACTTGCATTGGATGAAAATAACTACCAGCACACTGGTGCTTCAGAAAGTCAGATCAATAACTTGCCTCAATCAGTAGTTCAGGTAAAATTTTTCTCACGAAGTGTTATCTGCTTTCCGATTTTTATCTATGGAAAGTACTAACTATACCTCTGTGCTTTTTCTGTTTCGTACAGTCGAATAGCATCGAAGAGCCCTGTGCAGTTTGTCTTGAAAATCCCTCTATCGGAGATACCATCCGCCATTTACCATGCTTTCACAAGTTCCATAAAGAAGTATGCAATCTGATGGTTATATGCCATTGATCTGTTTTCTTTACTGAATTCTGTTGCCCATCTGATGTCTAATTGTTTGCACTTTGCAGTGTATCGACGAATGGCTGAGAAGGAAGAAGCTGTGCCCAGTTTGCAAGTCTGGGATTACATAATGTTAGCCAATGCAGTTTTCGTGCTTATTCTTTCCTCAGCACGAAGAAGTGCATTTTTCTGTTGGATGTGGTACCGACGGACGAGTGGGCGCAATGTCATGTTCTTACTGCCGTCTGTGCCAAATTGCCAATGCCCTACTCTGCATTTGTACCGATGAACATATTTTGTTGGTTTAACAGCAGCATTTTGTATATCCATGTTTCTTATTAATTTTGCTGTTAAGATTCATCAACTGGTATAAAGGGCCATAGTCAATCATCTGCGTTTCTGATAATGCTTCCATTGTAAGATTTAATGAAAATATTCGCAGCCTATCCCTTGTGCAAATCACTATTGACTATGACAAGGGAACATGTGTATGTACGAAAGACCCTTTTTTTAGGAAAGAATTGAGAGCATGAATCATTTCCTAACACAGTCGATATCCCGTGATCAGGTTTGCAGTATCGTCGATAATTGCTCAAATATCATGATTGTCGATTATATCGAGTTGGTATAGTATAATATCGGTTGGTATATAATATGTTGATGCTTATCGAGCCGGTATGGGATAGTGTGCCTGGGAGTGCGGAAGATTTGATCATATATCCTATTTTACTTGATGTAATTAATAAAATATCTTGTTTGTTTTACTAATATGTGGTCTCAGGGTCTGCATCTTAGCGGGTGATACGCAATGCTAAACAAGTAGTAGTAGCAAAAAAAAATCACCATATATAGGTTGAAACCGTGGAAGTTCGATTTTGCTTTTGATGTTCAAATCAGCCACTTGCGTATTCGGATGGACTTACCCTAGTCCTAGTTTGTTCCATAGATGGCTGCCGTGTTACATACCGTGCAGTGCTGCAAAAGCAGCACAATTAATCACCTCCCGATCGAATTGCCATTCTTGTACGTTCCAGCAGATTCCAAGCAACAAGTACGCACGCTAACTATTTCAGTGCGCACCTAAAATCCTAACTACGGCACAAAAGCACCACTCTGATTCCGATCCAGAAAGTAAAAAACTTCCATGCGTGCATGCAACAAACTGCAGCAGTCGATTCAGTTTACTGTGCTACTTTGAGTGGAGTCGAGTCGACTCCTGCTCGGTTCCAGGTTCCGTCCCCGCCGCGGACTCGCACTCGCACTTGCCGCGCAGCGCCGGCCGCGTAAGGTTTCAAATTTTGTTTTTAATCATGTTTTGCATCAGCTGAAATCCAAATTTTTTTATAAGATTTTAGAATTTATCTATGTTTTCTACTGTTTGAATGCAAAATACTAAGTATTTACATATAAAATTCCTAAGTTAGGGTTTATACAACCTTTAGACCAAAATACAATTTAAAGCTGAAATATATTATTTAGGTTGAAATCCAAGTTAGGATTTAAGGTTTTAATCGAAATACATCATTTAAGGCTGAAATCCAAGTTAGGATTTAGAGTTAGTTACATAATTTTTATACATATTTTTTTTACAAAATTTTCATGTGTATTTCTCATAAAAGGTATTACAATTCGCCATAAAAAAATTGTTGTGAAATACAGTCCAAAAAGCTGAAACCTCATTAAAATATACCAAAAATACTATAATAAACCCTAATTTTTATTTTTATTTAACCTTGCCAAGATTTGAAATCTTAGCCCCGGTTGAAATTCAAAAATTCAAAAGTTTAGGCTAAGATTTTGAAAATCTTGGCGAGATTTTCGACCACGCACCCGCGTCCGTGCCCTATAAAAGGACTCGCGACCAAGGCTAGCGGTTGGGCTCGGCGGCACGGGCTGCAGGGTCAGTAATCAGGCGAGTCAAAGGGATCAAGCGGTTAACACCAGTTAAAACGCCCCCGAGCCCCGCGCGGCGTTGCCAGCCGCGAGATAGAAACAGACGAGCCGCGCGTCGCTGTAAACCTGCTCGCGACGGCCGACGGGTGGTTTTCTGTGTCTTTTTTCCCCACCTTTCATCCGCAGCGTCGGCTCGGACGGCCGGGATCGCATCGCCGAGGCTGGGCTGCCGCGATTGGCAAGCGTGCGCGCATTGAATTCGCGTGCGCGGGGCGGAGGAGGGAGGAGCGGGCGTCCTGATCAATAAATCAGCGGGCCGCGGTGTCGCGGCCACTCGCTCGTCCGCGGAGGTGGGAGGTAGAGTGCTTGGGCTTGGGCGCGGCTCTCGACGGGTTGGGTTTTCGCTCGCTCCCGATTCTCGGTGAGTTCACTGGCATTTGGTTCTGCTTACTCGTTGGTGGGTGGGTGTTCTTCGATTGCTTCGTGTGGGAAGGTTGGGAAGTTTGTGGGGTTCTCTTCTCCCTCTTGTTTTCCTTTCCAGGTTTGGTTTGGGACTGGTTTTTTTGATGAAAAGATTCATTTTTTTTTAGTTTGGTTTGTGTATGCGGAGATAAAAGAATCGGTCTGTTAGTTTTTCCTGTAAATCTTATCGTCTGAGATTTCGTTGATATTTGGCACGGAAGGGTACGATTACGCGAGTGGGTCTTTCAGATAAGATTACGCGAGTTTGAACCTTGGGTTTGGGGGTTATGGTACACAGCTATTCTGTGCAATGCCTGGTTAAGCCATCCTATAAAAGACGGGACTTTTGTCGAGAAAATAGCAGATTTGTTCTGTGCTTCCCATGTTAAGGTATTGAGATCGTACAATTTTGACGAGATTTTTTTTTTCTTTCCTAGCTCTTGCATCACAGTTTTCTCATGTGTCGTCCTACACATCCACATTCTATTTCGATTTTACCCTGATTGTCTGGTTGATACTGACGCTCAAAGTTTAATACGATGTCTAGTCCTAAAAAATATAGATGTTTGTTTTAGTGAACCTTCGTAATATGAAGCATTTATTCTCTGAACAAGAAAAATCACTGTACTTCTTAAAGATTTCAACTGTTCTCCCATACTCCAGTTTCTATACAGCCACGGCTTTATATAGCATCTAGCCCTTTTTTTAAATCTCTGTGCTAATACAGAAGAATTTCTGTTTCACTAATACAGTGAAGTGCGTGGCTAAGTTCATCTGAACCAACTCAGTTGTACAAACTACAAAATTCCTTGAATGCAATGGAAGGGGGTGCGACTGTAGCAGATAAGGCTGAATTTAAGGAGTGTCTGCGGCTGACTTGGACCCAACCCTACATTCTTCAGCTTGTTCTCTCTGCTGGCATCGGTGGTCTTCTTTTCGGATATGATACAGGTACTGTTGCATGACTAGCTACAAAGAAACTAATTTACTGAAATTTGTCTGCGTTCAGGTTTCGTTAAATTCTTTTCTGTAATACTAATGATAGTGGTAGTCAGGCTATGATCCATCAAACATAGTAAATGAATGTTTAAATTTGTTCCTATGACTTGATTGCAGCAAATTTAGTTGATAACTTGATATTCCGGTATTTAGTACTGCAAAAGAAATCTGTAGCCTGCATGGACTTCTTGTGGTATAAGTCAAGAAAAAATATATAATCGTATTTTTTAAAGATAATATATATAATCCTTTTAAGGGAAAGTAAATTGCATTGTGTCACCGAACTTGTTTAGTTTGTTTAAGTAGGTCACCTAGCTACCAAACTGCATATCTAGGTCACTAAACTCGTTTAAGTGGGTCACTTTAGGTCATTAGCATGCCAACCTAGGTGCGACCGATTGTATGGTATGCTAATTAATGCCATCGTGGCATGGGGAACACATCGATGCAAAAAAGTACACATTTAGCCACTAAAAAGTACAAATCTAGATGTCCTCCCCTTGCAGCCTCCCTGCCTGCCATTCGTGCTCAAGCCCCTTATCACTATTGTTGACTTTGCCCGGTCTCAATTCCTTGCTACCAGTAACAGTCACCATCACAGGATTTAGACAACAGCACGTGCCACCGCCCTTGCAATTACCTCGGCCACCACAGCTCATAGGGGCTTCAAATTAAGGAGAAAATTTTGAAAGGCCAAAAAAACTAACGGATTAGATCAAATTGCAATGTTTATGTCTGTCATCATATGCACCCTGTGGCATGATAGCATGAGTCAATGTGACATTTCATTGGTTGTAGTTTGACCGGTGTGCTAATGACCTACAGTGACAAACTTAAACTAGTTCAGTCACCTAGATATGTAGTTTGGGAGTTTAGTGACCTACGTGAACTAGCTGGCCAAGTTCGGTGACCCATAATGCAATTTACTCTTAAGGGAAAAATGATAGTTTCAATGTCTAAATCATCAATTGTTTCATTTTTATTTAATCATTTTCTTTAGTTTGCTCTGCTAAAAAATGTGAAATCCAACTATTTACCAAGCTCCTTGTTTTCCTGATGAAAACAATATGATTATTATTATATTTTATTTGTGAAGTATCATGATTATGCTTTTGTTTCTAAATGGTTAACTACACTTTGGAAATGCAGCTTGGATGACAAATTTATCTCCTTGTTAACAATATTTTTTTTTGCTAGGTGTCATATCTGGAGCACTTCTGTACATTCGAGATGATTTTACTTCGGTGGAAAAGAACACTGTACTAAGGGTACGTGTGGCTTCTTGCCAATTCTTGCACTTTAGTTCAACTTCAATTTCTGTAATATTTTCTTCAGAAAATAACATTCCATGTGGTTAACATCTGATGGCATGGCTCATTTGAAATAACAGGAAACAATTGTGAGTATGGCTGTAGCTGGAGCTATAATCGGAGCAGGATTTGGTGGCTGGATGAATGATAAATTTGGAAGGAGGCCTTCCATCATAATCGCGGATGTCCTATTCTTTCTAGGTGCCTTGATCATGGCCCTTGCCCCAACACCTGCAGTTATCATTGTTGGTAGGATCTTTGTTGGTCTTGGGGTTGGAATGGCTTCCATGACAGCACCTCTGTACATTTCTGAAGCCTCCCCTGCTAGAATCAGAGGTGCTCTAGTGAGCACAAATGGTCTCCTCATCACCGGAGGGCAATTCATGGCATATCTTATTAATCTGGCGTTCACCAAGGTGCTAACTGTCGTTGAACTCTGATTATCTGATAAGCATTCAAATCTTTTTTCAAGTATTGAACTCTGATTATCTGATAGGCATTCAAATCATTTTATCAAGTATTAGCAGTGACGTTATCTTTGTTACTTTTGTCAGGTACCGGGAACCTGGAGGTGGATGCTTGGCATTGCAGGAGTTCCTGCTCTGGTTCAGTTCATACTAATGTTGACACTGCCTGAATCACCAAGGTGGCTATACAGGAAGGTTGATATTTCATTACAAAACGTGATACCATAGCCTACATAGGCTAGTATGTACATAATACATTTTGTGTCAAATTGTAATTGTCAACTTAAAATGCTGTGATGAAAATCTGTCTTCTTTTTTAAAAAAAGTGCTCAAAATTGCTAAAAAGTTGTGCTCTTTTGGTTAAATAGGATAGGAAAGAGGAAGCTGCAGCCATCTTGCGGAAGATTTACCCTACGAATGAGGTCGAACAAGAGATCGATGCCTTGCGCCAATCAATTGAAGATGAGATACTCCTGGAGGGCTCCATTGGCGAGCAGGGCCTATTTGGCAAGCTAAAGAAGGCACTTGGCAGCAAGGTTGTCCGCCGGGGGCTCATGGCCGGCGTCATTGCGCAGGTCGCCCAGCAATTCGTCGGCATCAACACCGTCATGTACTACAGCCCGACGATCGTCCAGCTGGCCGGCTTCGCGTCGAACAACACGGCCATGGCGCTCTCCCTCATCACCTCGGGCCTCAACGCCGTCGGCTCGATCGTGAGCATGTTCTTCGTCGACCGGGCCGGCCGGAGGCGCCTGATGCTCATCAGCCTGGTCGGCATCGTCCTGTGGCTCGGCGTGCTCGGCGGCACGTTCCTCGGCGCGGCGCACCACGCCCCGCCCGTCGGCGACCTGGAGACGCGGCAGTTCACCAACCAGACGTGCCCGGAGTTCGGCCCGCACGTCCGCTGGAGCTGCATGGACTGCCTCAAGGCCGCGTCGACGTGCGGATTCTGTGCTCACGAGGGAGACAAGGTAAATCCTACCGCTTCTTTTCTTCTCGATAAAACTGAGATGTCATTCTCAACAGCATTGTGGTTGTGCAACTGCTTGTTGATCTTGTCAGAATTGCTAATCATCTGAGCACTTTTGGTTGTTGTTTATCTTTGGACGTGCAGCTTCTTCCCGGGGCGTGCTTGGCGCTGAACAGCGGGTCTCGTGGGACGTGCCGCGCCGGCCACCGGGAGTTCTACACGGAGGGTGCCCGAACAACTTCGGGTGGCTGGCGCTGATCGGGCTCGGTGCGTACATCATCTCCTACTCGCCCGGCATGGGCACCGTGCCGTGGATCGTCAACTCGGAGATATACCCGCTGCGGTTCAGGGGCATCTGCGGCGGCATCGCCGCGGTGGCCAACTGGGGCTCCAACCTCATCGTGACGCAGACGTTCCTGTCGCTCACCAAGGCGCTGGGCACGTCGGCCACCTTCTTCCTCTTCTGCGGCGTCTCGTTCCTGGCGCTCGTCGTCGTGTTCTTCACCGTGCCGGAGACAAAGGGCCTGCAGTTCGAGGAGGTTGAGAGGATGCTCGAGAGGGAGGACTACAAGCCTTGGAAGAAGTACCGCGCCGACGAGCCAGCGAAAGCGCGCGAAATCGGCCTCGCTACACCGTGAAGCCAGCGTCTGTTTAAATTCCTTGGATCTTAAGTAGCAATAATTTGTAGTAATTTATAGGTAGTGGCGTCCGTGTCCAATATATTTCCAAGAAAGAAAAAAAAAGAGAGGAGGAGGTATTAGCAAATCTTCAGTTATGAAAGTCTATTATTATATTTCTCTCTGAAGGAATGGCAGCAGAGCTGCCATTATTTCGAAAAGAAAGGATGCGTGCAAGCTTACAAAGCAGAGAAAAGAAAGCAAACTGTACAAAGAAGGCTACAGGCTGGACAGGGGACTCAGGTAGAGTCCTACGGGGACTACAACTTAACTAATACCCGTGGGACTGTGTGATCTAAAATCGACGGTCCGGATTAGCCAAAAATAATAGACAGTTTTTTTACTGTGCAGCTCCTTCAGGGGAACCACATTCGTGGATTAGGAGGAAGCTAACACAGGTCTAAGGTGCTTAGAGCATCTCCAGCAGAGCCCCTAAACCAGCCCCTAAACTTTAAAATAGGGACTTTAGTAAAAAATACAGATCCAAAGAGGTCCCTAATCCAGCCCTAAAATTAGGAGGCCCTAAATTTGCCTCCTTAGCCCCAATTCCAGGAGCCCCTAAACCACCCCTAAACCTTAAAATAGGGAGTTAAGTGAAGGATGGCTTGCATTAGTTCGCCGCAGTGAGCGTGTCTTTCTTTGGATGAGTTGCAATCATTGCATCTGCAGATCTGCTTTGAAAATTTTGAAAATTTTAAATTTAAATTTTAAATATCATGTTTTGAAAATTTTAAATTTAAATTTTAAATATCATGTTTTTAAATTGTAAATGTTAATATGCTTATGTTTTATGTATTACAAATATTTTTGATTGAATTTTAGTGGTGTCAAATGAAGATTATACATAGCGGGATATGTCAAAATAGGAGAAAAAGTAAAATTGGGGTTGAGATTTAGGAGATGTTGTTGGACTTGTGCTCTGAAAACAGGACCCCAAAAAATAGGGAGAGTCCCTAAATCCAAAATAAGGGCCTTGTTTTAGGGGCCCTTGCTGGAGATGCTCTTAGAGCAACTCCAACCTAAATCCCTATATTTTCCCCCTGAATCACTCATTTAGGGGTAGTATAAAAATTATGAGCATCCTATATCAAATTTACCTCCAACCCGCACTCCCTATTACCCACCTCTATTATTTATCTAAACATTATTATTACTTTGCACCTATGAATTATTATTTTAAAATGAATAAAAAATACCAAAGAAATAGTAGGGGCAAAGAGAAAGCCCCTAAATGTAAGGGTATGAAAAGGCCTCCCTAAAATAGGGATTCCAAATAGGGGTTGAGTTGGAGCTCATATTTTTTTACAGAAAACCTAGTGTACGGTATACTATTTAGATGTAAATTGACGGTATAAACACCAGCCGTCCGATCGTTTTCGTGTTCACACAGAAACGGCGTGGCGGATGTATCCCACTCGTTCTCACTCGTACTGTATTTCCCCCTAAACACTCGTATCCCTCTCGTTCTCGCTCACGCCGACGCCTAGGGGGAAAAGGAGCCCACGCCGACGCCTAGGGGGAGAAGGAGCCCACGCCGACGCCGACGCCGACGCCTAGGGGGAGAAGGAGCTCATGCCGACGCCGACTAACTTCCCCCAAACCTCACGCCGGTATAGTTCTCGCGTCTCTCGTCTCACTCACGCCGGGAATTGATCTAGGGTTTTCGACGATCTCACCGTTACTCGTAGGGGAGCGGAGCCGGGGGAGCAGCGGCGAGGAGGCACGGCGTGTTCCAGTTGATCTAGGGTTTTGGCGAGCTTGTAGTGTGGAGTGGCGGCGAGCCTCCTCTGATTCGGTGAAGCTGATCTTCGATTTTTCTGGGGTGAGCCAGGTGAGATATCTGTTGGCGTTGCAAGTCCGATCAATCTTAATCCACTATACCTGTGCGGAATTAAAAGTTCATTTTGTCTATATTTTTGTAGGCATGGAATCTCCGTCTGTTGATACTGATTTTGTATCAATCCAATTAAAAAAAGACAATCACCTCGGTTGAAACCAAAGAGCACGCCTGCAGACTTCTCGTGCAAGTCAAACGGGTCCAAAGCATGCAAAATTGGAAGTGGAAAGAAGCGAAGCGAATCCTAATGATATTGAGCACCGGCCAAAGACTGAGCACATCATGAAACCTATGCCTATTCAACAAGAGATTAAGAAGGTACAAGTGGTATTAGTTTTCTCCTCTACATATTTATCAAATCAAAAATTAATGAAATGGTTGTTAATGTAGGAACGGTTCATATCTTATAGATGTTCTCCACATCGCATCCCATCGATAATTAAATATCTTTACGAAGAACGTAAAAGATATGTTAGGAACATTGGGTTCGATAGTTTCATCGTCAATGGTAGTATGTGAATTACCAAAGGGCTTAACATTGTGGTTAATGAACCAAGTGGTTTGTGAAAGAGGCACCTTGGAGGTTGGCGGCAAATCAATTCACATCAAGCCGTTGGTACAAAAGATCCTTGCTGTTCCGTGTGGATCCGTTGAAGTACCAGTTGATGCAGTTGCCGATGGCAGTCTTCACAGCAAATTCTCAGATGGAGGAAGGGGACAATCTGTAAACCATGTGATTCCTGAGATGATCAGTGAAAGAGATGAGGAATCATTTTGCAAATCATTCATGCTTGTGATGCTATGCTTATTCTTGGTACCCAATACGAACCATAATATCAATAGATCATTATTGGGTGCTGTAAGCAATGTGAAGAGGATTAAAGAGATGAATTGGTGCGAGTTTATTGCTGACTACTTGATTCAAGGTATCAGAGATTTCAAATCATCTATAGCAAATAATGTGCAAGTGAAGGGCTGTGTATATATTCTTGATGTGAGTCAGTTTTTTATATACATTTTGTCATCACTATTTTTCATGAAATCAAAATATTTTTTCGCATTATGTTAACAATTTTTTACCCCCCCCATTGTTTTACAGATCATATACATTGATTTTGTGTCTGTGCCGAATTTAAGTCCAACAGGTTTTCCACGGTCCAACTATGTTACAAGTGACCATCTAAAATTGTTATCATCTCTTGATGTGAAGTCTACAACAAGGAAGAACCACATCGAATATGGTCGTCTTCAGGTACCCCTAATATTATATCCTTTTTATGTTCAACGTAGTTGATGGTATGTATAGTAGTGTTTTATTTTGGAGATTGTCTTGTCCTTTTACATTGCAGTGTTAGAGAATTATTTAAAGCTGTTTATCTTTGCATCAAACGAGGATGAAGACCATATGATTGATCAGACTGCCGCTAATGTTCAGGAAGATCATGCAGAGGTTAGTGTTATGTATTTTTTTTTCTATTTAGATGATTCATACATCTTTACCAATGTTTCAAACTGCTGCTACATATCAATATTTTTTTAACATAATAATATAGATGTTGTTACATCTCCATGTTTCAAACTGCTGCTACATTTCAATGTTTCAAACTGCTGATATATCTAAATGTTTCAAACTGCTGCTACATTATAATATAGGTGTTGCCTGAGACATGTCAAAACGATGTGAATGAGGAAGCTGATGCCACTGCTCGTGGCGATGATACCGATGTACATGAAAACATTGCTCACAGTGCTTCACCTGTGCACAACAATTTTATCCAAGTCAGTCAGTTTTTTAACATCCTCCAATCTATTTTGCAGAAAGTTTGTTGCATCTTTATGGTATGAACCATTTTTCTGACAGGGGCCCATACTTATTGTTTTGGTTGTCTCCATATATATTTACAGAGAGATGACATGAACAAATTGTTTCACAACTTTGAGATAAAGTTTCAGTCCAGACGTGCTCTAGTTGTTAAAGATGCTATTCATTATATGGAGTCGCAGACATGGAATTGGATAGGGAATTAATTGGTGAGCTACGCGATGAATTAATTAAGAAGGGTATGTACAAAAATTCTTGCACCGCTGTCAACGAGGATCCAAATGATACGTCCCGTAGTGTCAAATGTGCTGGATGTGGTGGACTGTGTGATGAAAATAAGCGAGGTGATCGCAGTTCACCAAATGATGGTATTGACAAGGTTTTTGAAAAGGTAGTCGAAATTGCTGTTGATGCTGCCCATGGGGTGGTTGGAGCCAGCTATCAAGCACAAGGTGAAGTTGATAAGGATGCCACAAGTGATAAGGATGATGCACACGGACTTGCTGGAGATCACATGGACTGTAATGAAAGGGATGTAGGTGACACTAAAGTGGTTATTCAACAGGACTCTAGCATGGTAGAAAAAAGTCCAAACAAGGATAATATAGGAACAGAGGTCATCGGCAATGACGAATCACAGTTGATTGTTTATAACTCACCTTCACCATTGATTAGTCACACTGAATCAGATTACCAAGCTGAAATGGACCAGCTGAAACTTGATATGACCCCCTGTAAGAAGCTTACCTACTACCAAGCATGTTATTTTATATTAACTGACTTCTTTTATCATTCTTTTCATCTAAACACACATATTTTTTCTTCATGATATTTGATTTTTTTTGTACATGGAACATGTTGATATTGTACCTTATTGCACTAGCTTATCTGAAATTTTGCAATGTCTTCATGATTTGCAGCTTTGTCCACTATTAAGTTATCAACATTAATAGAGATTGAGGATTCACAGGAACCCCTACCGAGATGTCAAAAGATCCCTGCACTTCATCGAACCTATTGTTGATGGTGAGCGGTTTCAGATCTCGGGAGTGTAGCACTGCAACAAAAACAGAGGTCAAAAGGTACAAAAAAATAGTGAAAATGTTGAGGCCATTGTGCGCTTGGTAAAGACCAAACCTATTGTCAACCAAATTGTTGCTTGAAACATACAAGGAGCATGTTAAGTGTGGATTTAAGGAAAATCCTACACAAACAAAGGTGATCATTGGGGAGCATATGTCACAAAAGAAGAGTTTATAAATGCTTTATGGCCTAGGAGGGTGAAGTTTGTGATGACTTCATGTGGCTATGTGCCCAAGCAATGATGCTTGACTGGGAATCCAAAAATAAGATCATTTTAAATCCAATAGCTCTTGTGAGTACTACATAATTTTTGTTTTTTGTATTTTACGCCCCTTTTTTTTCTATGCTCAGATGGCATGCAATTGATCATTCTGTATTTTTTTTTTGTTTTGCCACTCACGTTTGTTTGCCCAGGCTCAGTTGATTACACCATTTAGTTGCTCAAATATTTCAAAGATTGCAGCTGCTATTTCGAAGGTTCCAATACAACAACTTGAACGGGTATGTGGTTTCATTTGTATCTGCAGGTTTGGTTTCAATTTCAGAGACATACGTATTATTGCACTAACGAACCACAAGTATGTACTTATTATTATTTTGTTTGTATGAAAAATGTAGATATACATCACAATCATACAAAATCAACACTGGAGCTTGTTTGTTGTTGATTTATGCAATGAGACCGTAGAGATTTATGATTCTCTAAGAACACCAGTGCAACGTGTAGATGCATACAAAGAAATGTGGTATAATGTGGTGAGTAGTTTGTTCTAATAATGTACGTAGTTATGCATATTTTCGTATTAACATCAATGAAACTTGAGCCCACATTGAACAATTTTTTATGTAGGGCACCAATCTACAACACGTATTGACAGTGTTGCGAGGTGAACAAGTTGGTGTTTATGATTTGTTCAAAGTTGTCTACCCTCAGATACCACTGCAAAATGACCTGTTTGTTTCATTTCGTCACAAACTCTTTTCCTTCTTGTTGCCATGTTTTTTTATTGCATTATTATTGTTTCTGGTGATTCATCATACTTGTTTTTTTTGTGCATCTGTATATAATGACCATACATGTGGGTATTGTGTCTTTGAAAATGCTTGAATGTCACAATGGCAGGACTCTTATTAGCTACAAAGATGGTAATGAACAAGATAATACATCTTTTTGTTACTACTTTTCATCTTTATAGCTGAACACTAACATATTTTACACACAACACATTTTTGGAATGCGATCTAACATGGAAGATTACAAGAAGGAGCTTGCTCACGTGCTTATATACCATCGCTTCAATGACTTGAACCTCGATTTAAAATTTGGTGACCTTGCATTGCCACACCATGATACTTCGATATCTGTTTTTTAATGTGAGACTAGTTCGTATTTTTGGGGTGAATCTGCTTTGAACATACAAGCAAATGATAAGCTCATTATAAACATACAATGTGACACACTTTTGATGTAATGTTTGTACATTACTACTTCTTTGGTACCTATAAATATATTTTCATTTTGTAAGTCTCACGACGTGTGAAATATTTGTGAAACTTTTATGTGAACCTCGTCAAACTTATCACCGAACCTCATAGAATTTACATACGCCCCCGGTGAAACATATGGAACCTTCGTGATAATTGGATCGATTTGTGTGAAACCTGTATAACATTTTGGACATTCATGAAACTTAATCATCAAACAGATGAAACATATGAAACTTAACCATGAACCTCGTGGACCATATGAAACTATACTACGAACCTCGTGGACCATATGAAACTAAAATACGAACCTCGTGGAACTTATAAAATTTAAGCATGAACCTCGTGCAATTTATGAAACTTTTTTCGAAACTTAATCATGAACCTCGTCAAACTTATGAAACGTGTGATACTCACACCTCTGAAACTAATGAACCTGGTGAAACTTATATTATGAAACCTCGTGAAATATATGAAACTTTAAAATTATGAAACGTATGAAACGTGTGAAACTTATGACTAACGAACTGGGTACCTGTGAAAGTTTCACGAACATGTGAAAGCTATGAACCTCGTGAAAGGTACGAAACTTAAATATGAACCTTTTGAAACTTACGAAACTCAAAACATGAACCATACGAAACTTATGAATCTTCAATGATGAACCTTTTAACACTTACGAATCTTGACACACGAACCTTGTGAAACATACGAAACTTCAATTTGAACCTCGTGAAACATACGAAACTTCAATACGAACCTCATGATACATATGAAACCTACATATGAACCTCGTGAAACATATGAATCTTAAATATGAACCTCGTGAAACATATGAAACTTAAATATGAACCTCGTGAAACATTACGAACGTTAACTCGGTCTCTTGATTTCGTCAGGTCTCAACAGTGCACGACTATATTTTAGAACTTATAGAGTACACATAACGAACAGTTAATAGTATTATGACTAACCAAGCAACTAGAATTTCCAAAAGTACGGTAGAATTTGCAGCAACATTTCTTTTTTGCATCAACACCCATCAAAAAGGAACAAACAGTCAAAAAGTTTACCAAAGCTGCATGTGCAATAATGCTAAAAACCAGGTGTTAACAGGAAAGCTGCATTACTAGTCAAAATGATACATTTTATGGCTGTTCACTTGTCTGCTTCTTCATTTTCTTTGATTTCTTTTTCTCTGCAGTTTTATCATTGTCAAAGGCGGAAGACCGTATTCTTGTAGATTTCTTTGGTCGGCCTCTGGAAACTTTTTTCAGAGGATCTTTAAATGAAAGTGCGTCACTATCACCCACAGATGTCTCTTTTCCATTGTTGCATATGTTTGTTTCAGGCAGCAAAGATTGTCGACACAAGTTAAGAGTTGATAGTTGTTTAGTTAAATCTTCAATGGTCTGAAGGGCAAGCATGTATCCCTGTTTCATCTTACACGCTTCGCTGGCCATATGAACAGACTTCTTGCAAATTTTCGCATACTTCATCTTTACGCTTGTAACCTCATCAACATCAATGGGAACAAAACGGGTCTTGCAACAATCTGGTATATCCAGTGTCCACCTCTTGATCAAATACTTTTCTGGTATTCGATTGACATTCAGTTGTATCATCACCTTCAGTATGTGATCGCACAACAACCCATCTCTTTGGAATTTTTTACACACACAGTTGAATGATTCCTCTTGCAAATTAGCATGAACCAAGTATTTCCTGTGGAAGTTTCCTGCACATGCATTCTGGACATAATAGCAATCAGGATCTAGAGCTCCATCACCCAGAATATTGTACATGGTGGTGTTCATGAGTTGCTCCTGAAACTTAACAAATATAGCACGGGTGTAGAATGTTGAAGCTTGCTTTTCTTTTGGATATCTTGACCACGATTTTGGATCGGTTTGGACAATAACATACCTTTGCCCATCATCCTGTCTAAGCAAGATTGAACTAGCTTCTCATATTGCCTGATAAAGTTCCTTATCGAGTCACCAGGATGCACAAAATCTTTGAAGAGTGCATTCATGCCCTCACTGCGTTGGGTGGTGCTAATGAATGGGAAGAAGCAGTCCATAAAGTAGCAAGGTACCCATTTCTGCCTAGTTTCATACAAATGATGCATATATTTATGATCAGCTACACCATGGAAGTCAACCAGCTCCCACCATTTCTTTTCAAATTCATCAACTGTTAGCGAATCATCAATACAAGATCTTAACTCATCTTCGAAACCGTCCAACCTTGTTAGCAGACCTCCAAGTTTAAGCTTTGCGTTCCTGTATGCGTGCCACATGCATCGCCTATGGGCAGTATTTGGCAAAATTTTTGCTATTGCAATCTCCATCGCTTTATCTTGATCTGTCATGATGCTCACAGGTGACTTGCCATCCATGGCCTTCACAAATGTCTCGAAAAACCATTCAAAAGTTCCAATAGTTTCATCTTTGAGGAAAGCACAGCCAAACAACACAGTTTGTCCATGGTTGCTTACACCAATAATAGGAGCAAATGGGAGGCGATACTTATTTGTGTAGTATGTTGTATCAAACAAGACATAATCTCCAAACTTTTTGTACGCTTCTTTCGAAGCCCCATCCACCCAAAATAGGCTTGCAATTGTGTTATTACTGTCTACTTGCATACTATAAAAGAATGAGGATCTTTCATTTGCAATTCTGAAAGTACTTAATGGTGGTTGCCATATCATTATATTCACTGTTGCGCCTCATAGAAGTATGCAGGTTGCTGACATCTTTTTTTGTGTATGGGATGTTTCTCATGGTCCCATATAGGTCTGATAGCACAGACATTACTCGCCTTGTAGGGATGTTGTTCAAATGTAGCAACTCTATAAGGTCATAATCATCATCAGTAATGTGTCTGTGCGACCTTAAGAAACGAAGCTGAGAGGGGCTCAAAGGGGGGTGATTATGCTCCAGATTGACTATAGTAACCACCCATTTTTCATTCCTCTTAACAATCACCATTCTAGCCTTGCAGTTTGTCTTGCGCTGTTTGTTGCTTTTTCGTGAGCCACTGCTGCAACTTGTTTCGTTACCATGTGTTGTGCTGCGTTCACAGTGACAGGCAAACTCAAACCTATTGTAATCTCGTGTAATTTGGCTCTTTGTGTTGCTTGAAATCTTCGTTCCGAAACCAGCAGTATATGCATAATCATTGTAATATTTCTGTGCTTCTTCTTTTGTGAAGAACTCCATGCCAACATGGGGTTTCATAGGCTGTGAGTTCACACATTCTGCATCTTCATCTTGCTCATCCACTCGTTCATTGTATGTAGCCCCATCCATTTGATCATTACTAGTGGTAAATAAAGCATTAGTGAAGGCATTATGCAATTCATTTTCTGTATCCATTGTCAGCACGGTCTACACACAGAGAAAACAGACGAATAATTCAGGATTGAACCAATATAACACCACAGCTTCCAAAATTTAGGAAATACACAACAATGAAACATGTAACGACAAGTTTCTTATCAAAATAGATCAGAATCACTAATGTAAAAAGCAATCCAACTCAAAACCAAGTCAGCCATTTAAATCGAACACAAGACAGCAAATATCACAAGGGGAAAAAGGTTTAGATGCGACAGAGCAGGAAAGACGAGGATAAATTGAAGCAAGATTGAGAATGATGGAGAAGAACGGGGGGGGGGGGGCGGCCAGAATACAGAGCACATACCGGAGATGAGATGGACCACCTACCGGAATAGCTGGGTTTCGCGCGAAGAAGAGAACGGCGTGGCGGCGTGGTTTCGCGTGAAACCCAGAAGCACGACGTCGTTCGCGCCGTGCAGGCGAGGAAGGGGCGCGAAACCCAGGATCACGGCTTCGCTCGCGCTCGCGCAGCAGACGACAACGGGACAGCGTTGCTCGCGCTCGCAGCGCGAAGCAGAGGATGGCGTTGCTCGCGCTCCAACCGCGCGTTATAGGAGAACGGTGGGAAAAGAAGCATCTGTTATAGTTAGCTACGAACGGCCGGATGCTATACCGTTCGAACTGTGTTAGAACGGTATAGTGTCACGTAGTTGCTCTCATTTTTTTAATTCTCCTTATAATTTAGGATAGAGGGAGGTTTAAGGAATGGATTGGGCTTGCTCTTAGCACCAGCTACCATCCGGAGGTTCAGGAATTCTGATCGTTGTGCTGGGAGGGCTTGTAGGATGTGTCGTCGAGGTCTAAAGTCGCCGCAACGCGTTGGCAGGATGGAGCTCATCTGAAGATTCTTGTTAAGCCCGCTAGCTTGTTCAAACGAGCGTAGACTGTAGAACGAGGACCATGGAGTAAACTTCCTCTCTGCACGGCGCAATGAAAATGGCAACGTCATCCGCACAGAGGGAAGTGCGCATTGGAGCGCCGCGGCCTCCAAGGGGTGTACGTAAGAAGTCCAACCTTCACTCGCTAGATCGAGTAATCGCTGCAGTGGGTCGATTGCCAGGATGAAGAGGTACAGCGATGGTGGGTGTCCTTGACAGAGGCCACGCCGGTGTTTTATGCTTGGACCCTACGTTCCGTTTAGGATGGCTTTGGAGGAGGAGCAGGTTGCCACTGAGATTGCAATCCATTTCCTCCTATGGGGGCCGAAGCCTCTAGCACGTGTTCATCTTGCCAATCTCAACCATTTATTTAATTTCTCACTCCTCCTATTAATAACATTCTTGGTTTCTCACTCCTCCAATTAATAATATTGTTGGTAGGGTGAGATTAAGATTTAGTTAGATGGACACGTGACATCCATCGGAGTGGGGATGTACATAATTAAATTTGCATACCTTCTCCACAGAATTTGTTTCCCTAGGAGACTGCGTTAAGGGCTTTTGCTATGTCCAATTTGAGTAATAGCATCGGCATACTGTAGAGGTGGCAGTATCTTGCCTTATTCTGGACGTACTGGACATTGTCTTGAATGCGTCTGCGTTTGATGAAGGCATTCTGACCTGGGTAAATGAGGCCGTCTATACGTTCGGCGAGGCGGCTTGCTAGCAATTTGGCGAAGTTATTGGCCGCCCTGTTGAGGAGGTTAATGGGTCTGTCTGTAGTCGCTGGGAGCCACCGGGTCTAGTTTTTTGGGGATTAAGGCAATATGCGCGTCGTTGAGCTGGAACATTGCTCGGCCATTTAGGTGAAGCAATTGTTGTAAGGCACGCTGTAAGTCTACCTTGACTATGTCCTAATACGATTTCTGGAAAGCACCTGTGAAGCCATCTGGACCAGGAGCACGATCGTTTGGCAGCTATCGTGCGGTGTGCCCCCAGTAAATACAGGCGGGTCGATGAAGGTGAACTCAGAGCCTCGAGCAGAACGGCATTCGGGTTGTGATTCCAAGCCCAAATCTTGCAGATGGAATTGTTAGTGTGAACTGCGAAGCCTGTCTCGTCCTCGGCGAAATCAACCCTGCCACAGGTTGCTAGCAGCTTGTCGACAACCTTCGGGCGCCAGGCGTGGAGCGGTGGCCTTCGATGAGCAAGAGCAACCCGGTAGTGGAAGGTACCAATGAAATGCATCTAGGAGTGATCGGATTCTTGGTATGGCAAGAAGGTGTAGACCTCACTAGCTTAGCGGAAGTAGCTGAGAGCGGCAGAGCTGTTACAGACAGTAGACGATAGTCTCGAAATGAGCAAGTGGTTAGGATGACGGTGCATGACCTGCATCTCCCCGCAAGGAATTCTGTTGGCGTAAACTACGACTAATCAAAATATAACAGCAGCGTGTGGAAAAATTGTAACTTTTCACCTGACTATTCTATGGTATTAAATCCACAAAGAACAGGCTAGTAGTGATCACTTTAGGGATTTTTAATCAGCAATCATCTAAAAACCCAAGGATAAAAGTGTGAATGGAAGAAGAAACAAGAAGTTTGCCATGAGCCTAGGTTCAGATAATCTAGGAACAGAGGGTTCGAATAACACACTACTATATAAAATACCTGGTTCAAAAACGTTATATAGATGGTTTTTTAAACCGTATGTAAATATGTATAAGTGATAATACGACGTATCATAGATGGTTTCTGAACTATTTATGAAATACTTATCATAAACAATTATTGATACAAATCGTCTGTGGTAATATGCTATCGCCATGGAGACCGGAATCTTATCCGCGCCCCCGACCGGTTGGGCGAAATCTCGCGTCTCCTTATATACAGATGATGTGGTCATCTTTGCCCCCCCCCCCTTGTAGGGTGGAACTTAGAGCAATTCAGGAAATCCTTGTATGTTTCGGAGGAGCTACAGGTCTTCACAACAATATCCACAAGAGTGAGGTCTACCCCATAAGATGTGATAGGCTCAACATGGAATCAATTTTACAGGATTTCCCGGCGACCATAAAACAATTCCCCTGCAAGTACCTAGGCCTCCCTCTCCGCCCGACGAAGCTCAAAAGGGCTGACCTTCAACCCCTGATTGACAAGGTGCGCTCACGACTCGCAGGATGGAAAGGGAAACTGCTATCTAGGGCCGCTCGCTTGACGCTACTAAACTCAGTGTTGACGTCTCTTGCAGTCTATCACCTAACGATATATCCCCTCAGCAAATGGGTTACAAAGACACTCGACAAAATCCGGCGCAGTTTCCTTTGGAAAGGCGAACAGGAATGTAATGGGGGTCACTGCCAGGTAAATTGGAAAAAAATTTGCAGGCCAAAGTCGCTGGGGGGTCTAAGGGTAAAAGACTTGGATAGATTTGGTTGAGCGCTTCGAGTTCGGTGGCTGTGGTACGATTGGAAAGACCGAAATAAGCCTTGGTCTAGCTCGCCGATTCCTTGTTCTGCCTCAGACCGCGGGTTGTTCACTGCAAGTACTGTCATCGCATTAGGTAATGGCGAAACAGCGGAATTCTGGTGGTCAAGATGGCTACAAGGAAAATCTCCAGCAGAATTGGCCCCCTCTTGCTACAAACTGGTTCGAAGAAGAACAGGCAAAGTTAAGGACCTCCTAACAACCAGGAATTGGATTAGACCATTGCGCCGGATTACAAACGAAGTGCAACTGCAGGAGTTCTTTCATCTTTGGCATGCGTTGCAACAGGTTCAACTACAGTCACAAACGGAGGATCAGATCCTGTGGAGGTGGACGTCTTCTGGGGAGTATTCAGCAAACTCGGCATACAGGACCCAGTTCATAGGTGCCACTCAGGATCACAACTACAAGATGATCTGGCTCGCGCCCGCGGAGGGCAAATGTAGGTTCTTTGCCTGGCTCTTCATCCAGGACAGGATTCTTACGGTAGACAGACTAGCTATCAGGGGGTGGCCTCATTCCACCACATGCGTCCTTTGTGGATCAGAAGAAGAAACCGCATCCCACCTGATGCTCACGTGCCCTTTTGCAAGGCAGGTCTGGATGAGGGTCCTTCGTCTAATACAAGCAAACCTAAGTGCCCCCCAGCCTTTCATGGCTCAACCGGGGAATACCTCATGGTGGAAGAACACTCGTCTCGCGGTAACCACGGCCAAGCGAAAGGAGTTTGATGGCTTGGTTATCTACGGCCTGTGGAATTTGTGGAAGGAAAGGAACTGTAGGATCTTCCAAAATATCTATAGCATGGTGCAGCAGGTGGCTGACGCAATCATCACGGACGTCCAAAACCGATGGGCGGCCCTCGAGATGCTTTGACTTCTAGCTTCCAGATCCTTTTGTTGCTAATCTCAAAGTTGTCGTAGTCTGACGATGTAATTTAACCGTGGTGTTGTTTTTCCTCTTGTCGGCGGGGTTGTTTTCCTCCTGTCGAGTTTTTTTGTTTTGGTCAACCGCTAAGTCGTTCCTCTCTGTAAACTTTTCGTCTATCTTCTTCTTTAATGCATTTGGCAGAGCTCCTGCCTATTCCTTCAAAAAACAAAAGTAATATGCTATCACAGACAGTATGTATCAAGAACCATCCGTGATAGTCTACTCTACTTTATGAAAGTTTTATCATAAGAAAGACATGCGTAAGGTCCAATTTATTTTGATAACCTACTACAATGATCTAAAGAAAAGTGTATCATATCAGTAAAATAATTTATAGGCATAGCAGAAAGTTAAGTACCTCTCATGTTTGTGAGAACAAATGTTGATGGATTATAAGGCAAAATCCAATTCTATCCACAATTTATTCTAAAAGTTGTTATGTTCTAATTTATCTTCCACTTCACTCTCATCTCCGAATGAGAATACTACAGACATACTATTTTTACTTTGAAGTTGTGCAGAAATATAATTATTTTGATGATTCTCTATTCCATCAAATATAGAGTTAATTAAGTTATCGTATATATATATATATATATATTAGTTTGCTCGTATATGCATGGTCTATATACGCATATGCCCGTATTGGAGTGATCATCAAGTTATATTATATATTGACTAGTACTTTACGTGCTTTAAACGAATTTGACTTGGTTGTCACGCGTAGTTGCTGATTTCGCTGGAAATTTCCTTGTTGTCGATGGAACCAAAGGTCTAACTTCTAAGGGCGCCATCAAACATATCATGGGTGTATCAGTGTATGTTTGCACTTTACACTAATTTTTTTAAGTATACGACAAACGCACATACTTAACATACACTATATTTATACCAATCGTGCATATACACGTGTGCACATCCACTATACATGCTTAGAGTTTGTTGGAGACATAAGGTCTTAGAGTGCGAATACACATTTTTTCACTGAATGCTCAAGCTTGTGTATACACATAAAATCGGTGGATACCAACGCTAAATCTAGAACTTAAACCCTGGTGGGCTAGGTACTACGCCTAGCCACTCGGTCACGGGCCAACTTCCTATATCTACATCCATTTGCAGAGTTGAAAGAGTGCTGTTATTACTGACTGATGATACAGACCATCCACTGTACTACTCAAACATGCCAAGCGTATGGTATGCAGTATAGAACTTATTATGCAGCTATGTCATTTATATATTTTCACTGTAGCGTTGCCCCTTAATTATCTACTGTTATTTAGAATGCACAAAAATATACCACGTACGTAGAAGCAGACGGCGAAGAATCGATCAACAGATGGACGGTCATGCTCCTGGATTGCCATGTGAGGCAGCTTCCGGCATTCTCTGCAGTTCAACCCTCGACGACACATGACCGTCTGCATCTAACTTTGCATTGCTTTTTGAGCGATCCTCCGGGAGAGTTGCTGAAGCAGAAGCTAACGCTGCCGCTGGGCTGGAGAGGTGGGACGTGCGGTCCATGCTGAGCTTTCGCCGCTTCTCAAGTTCCTGGAGATTCATCACATGTTTCTCCAACATCCTGCTGTGAATCTATGGCACAACCACGAAAGGCAACACGAAAGAAATTAGGCAATTGGAATAAGATCCCACTGGGCTTGATAGTTCAAAAATTAAGGATAAATTCAGCAAAAGTGTACCTCCATTAAATCACGATGTGTCTTGTCGACGATATCATGAAGTTTCTTCTGAAGCTCCATCTGTACCCGCAATGCAAATGCTTCGATACATCTTGCACAGATAACTTAAAATAGTCATACAGAGCCAAAGAATACAAATTGTTTGGCCTTTAAAATGTAAAAAGGTTACATAATTACATAATCAATTAGCTTACGCAGAACGGCCAGCTATCACAATCATAAGAAGAATCTTTTACTTATAAAAGTTTAGTTTTAGTCACTAGTGTTTGGTTTTACAATAGAATATTTCTTAAGAAGCTACCCACGTCAGCAAAGGCAAAACTAAAAATAGATTTTCATTTAAAAAAATATTTATGACTCACTTCTGTACACATGATGGTACCACTTCAGTAGGCATGATTGTCTCAACTGATGTGCCTGTAACAGATTAGTGCAATCAACAATTTGATGAATAAATGACTTGAATGGGTGTTACATACAAAATATGAATTAGCTTGATGTCAACAATGAGGGGAAATTGTAAAAGGTATTCAACCAAGTACACATGAGCAATGCTTCCATACGTTTCCTCCCAATACAAATTATACAAATTTTAAAGCAAACGAAAAAATAAGTAATCACTGTCTTCTCTTCATTCATGCTTTAATATTTATGCAATTTTTTTAAAAAAAGCATGGAAGCACTTCTCAGTACACATACAAGCTTGAACCACCAGCAACAACTAACCTTCAGATGAGTGGTGCTTAACTTGAGCCAATTTGTACTTCTGTTATGAGCATCACCCTTAGTTAGAATAACACTAACACTGTACTATTTCTGGTCCCGATAATGGAATAGGAAAAAGGAAATAGCATACCTGCAAGTGGCTTTTCACCTGATCACGAGTCAGATTTTCGACCTTCATGAAGCCAAGAATGTCCTTGGGCTTAGCATCTGCAGATACCAAAAATAATGAAAGGCAATAAAAAGTCAATAGTAATTTGTAGGAGAAAGAAAGTGGTCGTAGTGCTGAAAACTTACTGTCACTGCCACCAAGCTGATTGACGGCATCTATGAAGCGGTCATGCATTTCCACAGTCCATCGCATGCGTGCCTTGGTCCTCTTGGGTGAGTGTACATTTGTAGTTGATGGAGGAGAAATGGTAGGACGGAACTGCCGAGCGTTAGGTGGAACTGATTGATGGGTCATTCGCTGGCATTTCTCAGAATTTGGAGATGACGAAACGGATGCAGATCCAACCCATGTAAAGCGAAACATATCAACTCAAAGAAGCTCGCATCAACATAACATGAAATCTCATGGCTTTTATCAACGGCACTTTCATGATCAACTAAACAATCAAATACTAGTCCAACTTACTGTTTGGAGAAACTCCGCAGTGGCATCAGTGGCAATAATATGATCGAAATCTCCATGCTGCAAACGTCGTAACCATTCATCGCTATCGTCAAATTCGTTGGGGCCTCTAACAGAGCCAGGAATTTGCTGTCTCTGAACACTGTCGCTGACGTTTCTATTCTGTACACCTCCAGGTGGGTCTGCACAATGGGTTGCTTGAGCTGGTAGTCCAGGGTATGATATCAGGTCAGAGGACAAGATTCCAGCATTCAAAGAATGTGCAATTGGTGGTGTCAAATTAGAGTGCTGTCCATGCTCAAAGACCGAAGATAAATGACGTGAAGATGCTGCCATAGATGAGGAACAATGTGCTCCAGTACTAGTAGGCAAAGACCGCAGAGTCATTCGATAAGGGGACAGACTCAGGACGAAATGGCATTCGACTGGCGACTGCTATTTAGTTCTCGTCAATCTGCTTATTACAATGGACATGTTCAGGACTTAAACTTTCTAAGAAGCAGAGAGAAAACATTTATATAGGACAGTTTCTTGATATGCAAACTCTATGAAATAGGTTTTGGTTATAATGTGGCCAAATTCAGTTGTGAGTCTTCAAACAAAATGTACGGTAGTCGATAACTGGAGTCAGTATATTAGTTCTGTTAAATTACATTAATTATGCGATTGCTGAGAGGTGCTTACGTATTTGTTTGCTATTGCGTATATGATGTTGCTAATGTAACGTTATTTACAAGAACAAAAGACTATCCGCTTTATGAAATAGAGCAGGAAAACATTATCGAAATTCTCATATTAATCAGGGAAAAAAAGGAAAATAGAACTTACACTTGGATAGCATATTGAGTTGCATTTACCAGCTAATTCACCTTAAAACTTAAGTTGATAAGAAAAGATAGGCAATTCACTTATACTTCAACACTCTCCTCCTTCACGAATAAAATATGCTACAATTATTTTTTAATTGCAGATCTTGAACTCAAGACCTTTTGGATAGGTTTAGCGATGGGAGGAATAAAAGTATGATACAATTATTTTTTTAATTGCTCCAACCAGATCTTGAACTCAAGACCTAAGTATGAAATTTGATTTGAAACTTCGATACAATAATTTGAAGAAGATTAAAGTGTTTAGCTTTCTAATGTAGTTTTGGATGGGAGTGCACCCCACACCAGGGCGATACCATGCATGTGTCTATGTATGGATCATGTCTTGCATGATAAGGAAACAGGATTACAATCCTAGGAGATGGATCAATTACTATACAGCAGATGTACAAGATCAATCAAAGATATAAACACTGTCTTTAACACTAATCCATCTATTTACCACTACTCTAACATATAGAGCGGTAAGAATTACAGATTTGCGTGGAAGCAAATGTCTTTTATAGAATCCCTACGTACAAATAAATTTAAGTAAAGATAATGGTTCATCTTTCGCCAAGCAAATACTACTGGGCAGTGGACAATTTTCGTCAAGTAGATGGTGCCGAGTAAGCACATATTACAGCAAAATTTCGTAACAAGAGTTCAAGCAGTCCAGCTTTAGACTGTAACTCCATAATACGATCGGAAACAGAAACCTAAGTCTATGAGACTATGACTACCGGGCTGTAAGGAATCAACTCGACGAATCAACAGTATTCGAAGTGCACGAACTTGATGGACACGCGGGAAGGTGGAACGAGAGATCATCGAGTCTTCTTTTCAAAAAGTGATTATTGAGTCTTAAGGCCATAAAAATACGTATTTGCAACAAAAAAAATTATACACGAGAATTAACAGGAACTAAAAAAATGATGGGTAAAGTTTGTGATTAGAAGTTCTCACCATTTCTGCAATCAGCAAGCAAATTGGCCGGTAAATCTGCAAACTCCATTGGATTCAGGCAAGAGAGGTGGGAGTGGAAGACTACGGAGGAGCACAAGAAGCAACTATAAATCAATCATCGTCGGTTTAGCCTAAAATTAAACAGAAACAAACATAATGGCCAGTGACAAACTTTGCTTAGACCGTGATGTTTACGAGGCGAGTAAACTAATATTGGCTTAGTGGGTGACGATGCGGAGAGACAAGAGTGCGAGACAGAATTGGAAGAACGCATTTTTTGGTTGTAGGACAAAAAAAAAGGGTGAAGGAGAAAGAAAAGGAGAGTGAAGGGTATCTAGCGGACTTTAGAGAACGATACCGTCTGACCTGATGCATGGCGATTACTCAGCCAGATTCAATGCGTTTCTTACAAATAATTATCGTTTTAGATATTGATACGGTCTCGAAAATACAGCTTTAACTACTAATTTTTATTATAATTTATTTATAAAATCTAATAGATTTATAATATTATGAAAGTACTTTTCGAGATAAATCTACACATATGATTTTCATTTATCTAATTTAAATATTTTTAAAATGTTAATAATTAAAATTTCCAAAAATTATTGTATATATATATATATTAAAACAATGATTATTTTTGACCGGAGCAAATCACGATTTTTTAAATAATATTTTTAATGAAAAGTATAGAAATAATATACCAGATTAAAAAATTACAAATATACACCCATGTCGTGATTTAAATTGGTAACAGAGACTCTGTCACTGAGGGTTATAAAGAGCTGTCGCTAATGGTTATATCTCCCTGTCGTTATTTAAAATAGCAATAAATAAGTTTTTTTTTAAATTTTAATTCGGCATATTATTTCTATGAATTTTTTAAAAAAATATTATTAAAAAATAATTCACAAATATCTCGAGTCCTCTCCACAGTCCACTCTCGACGAGGGTGTTCCATCGACGGCATAAGGGCATCTCCAATGGTGCTAGCTATAAGAAATATCCATATCATCTATAGATAGTATATAGACAACATCTCCAATAGATTAGTTATAGCATTATCTATAAAATTAAATATTGACCCACATGTAATAGGTAATAAGTGCTTTGGAATCGCTTATTCTATACATTAAGTCGTCTATATCTCTCTCCTTATTTTTTCCCTTCCACCTAAGCAAAATGCTAAGATGACACCCTTATAGTTAGTTGGAATAGCACTATTGGAGATGCCCTGACAAGCCACGGCAGCTCTGAGCCGAATTTCTCTCGGATAATGAGCCTGTGGAGCTGAATTAGGAGGTCAACGCTCCAATTCCCGGGGCGCTCATGTAAGCATAGAACTACAAAGGCCGGAGTCTCACGGAGCCTAGGCACAGGCCTTTTCGCTGAGATGTGCTCGTGCAGTCAGTCGTGTCGTCTGTGCGTGAAGTATAACACGGACAGTCCAAACAGCTACTCCACGCGGGCTTCGTTTAGACCATCTACAGCAAAAACCCCTAAAATAAGATTTCTATTTTAGATTTAGAGACTCCTCCTATTTTTTGAACTCTGTTTTCAGAGCACAAGTTCAGCAACATCCCCTAAATCTCAGCCCTTATTTTACTTTTTCTCCTATTTTAATATATCCGCTATGTATAATCTTCATTTGACACCACTAAAACATAAGCATATTAACATTTACAATTTAAAAACATGATATTTAAAATTTAAATTTAAAATTTTCAAAACATGATATTTAAAATTTAAATTTAAAATTTTCAAAATTTTCATAGAAGAGATGCAGATGCAATAGTTGCAACTCATCCAAAGAAAGACACGCTCACGCAGCTGAACTAATGCAAGCCATCCTTCACTTAACTCCTATTTTAAGATTTAGAAATTTGGTTTAGGGGCCCCGAATTCGTGAGGAGGCAAATTTAGGGCCTCCTAATTTTAGGAGCTGGATTAAGGGCTCTGCTGGATCTGTAATTTTTACTAAAGTCCCAATTTTAAAGTTTAGGGACTGGTTTAGGGACTCTGCTGGAGATGCTCTTATCCGCGGGGACGCGTCTACTCATGGAGTTGTGGCCGTATCTACTCAAGGAATCAAGGGCCCCCGTTCGCCGAGTGCTCCCAGGCCGTCGCATCCACGTTGTGCTTCACGTCTACGCAGATCCCTGCCCGCCGCTTCGGCTCGCGCGCCCACCTCCACGGCTCCACCCGCACCGCTCGCTCCTGAAACTGTGCCTGCCTGGGCTGCAAGCCTGCAACCAGCCAAGTTTCAAAATCCGTTTTGATCGTATCTCGAGAGCGGTCGAAATCTGAAATATTAATGAGATTTTAAATTTTCAATTAAAATCTAGATGAAATTTAAAAAATTGAAATCCAGTAGATTTGAAATTGAAATCACCTAAATTTCAATGAAATTACCGAAATCTCATTGATTTTCAACCTCATGTGAAATAGTCTTTCGAGGCTAGAAAAAATATGAGTACATACCAAGCTGTCTAGCTTAGTCAGTAGAGCGTAAAGGTCTGGCTCAGTAGGTCGTCGGTTTGAGTTCCAGTGACAAAAATTTTTGTGCAGTGCAGACAATTCTAGCAATGAAAAAAATGGTTGGATCAAGATTTGAACCAGCGACTAAGGGTATGTACAACAGTAATTAATGAGCCGTCTGCAAGTTGCCACGTAATCTTTATCATTCTATGTGGTATAGAATTAATGAGGAGAGGGACGCTTGCTGTCACTTCGCGAGAGGACGGCAGTGACTCCTGCTCCGATGCAAAACGACGGCTCCGTCGCCCGTTGTAGGAAAGAAGCCGTCTATATACTCATGCTTGATCACGGTAATTTATGGGCCCATGTATAAATTAATTAGTTTATAGACTGCCTGACAGACAAGTAATTGTAGAAGTTGTCTGTTTTGTTGTCTTTATGTGACATGGCATATACTTACAGACAGCAGCTGTCTAGACTGTTGTACATGCCCTAATGGACTTCAACCCTTCGTCTGCTCTGCCAACTGAGCTACAGTTGGTTTGTGATTTTCTTGCAAATTTTTACATATATTCCTCATAAATAGCATTATAATTCTCCATAAGAAAATTGGTGCTAAATCTGGTCCAAAAATAATAAAAACCGGTCCAAACAACATGAAATCGATCAAAATATCCAAAATTTTTTGAAATCTGCCAAAATTTCTAAAATCACTGTAACAATTTCATTTTTTTTTACTCCACGGGATTTGGAATATCTTTTTCAATCGAAATTTCTAAAATTTCTCTAGAATTTTTAACCATGGCAACCAGTCATCTAGGACTAGTTCCTCTAAAAAATACTCTCCATTCATAATATAATACCTATAGTTTGAATAATCTTGTTTAAAAATATAAAACTTATATATAGATTTAATGGGGTTTTTTTATTCTATCTTTATTTATTTTCTCTCAACCATATGCATTTATTCATTACCATCTACCTGAAATATTATCTCTTATCTTTTAAGACAATTAAGTAGATCGAAATATATAAGTTGTTATAATTTTTAATTTTATCGTATCATTAATCTTTATATAAAATCAAAATATATGCTATTTTTGGAGTGAGTACCTACCAAGATTGTTTGGGATTTGGTAATGGTGGGCACGTTGGTTCGACAGTTTGGCGGTAGTTTCCTGATTTGTTTCTTTGTCTGAAGCGTTACACAACACACGAGCCAAAACCAAACAAAAACTTGTTCCTGTAGCTTCCAGATCAACACGCGACGCGAGCGAAAAACAGGGGCTCCTATCGTGTCAGCATCGAGCAAATCGCCGCATTAAGGCATGTGCGATAAACCCACATCAGTTTACTATCAGTATATTCACGTCACATTTGTCTTATATAAAAGGGAGAGAAAAGAGCTAGCTTATAAATATTGTACGAAAATATAGGTAGATTAGTTATGTACAAGAGAGAAAAGATAGTTAATACACGATATCTAGAGCCAATCTTTAGAGTTAACTATTGTACAAGCTGATTTTTTTAAATGAGCGGTAGGAGTTTTGCCATGCATGCATTAAGAAGGAAAAACAAAGTACACTAACTAGACGTTTTTACAACCGAAAGATAAGGCGAGAAAGGTAGCTAACAACAATGGGGGAGACGATACGAGATCGAAATAAGTAAGCGAGAGCCATTCGTTGGACTATTTGAGCAATGCCACAGCCGATCTAAGAGTTTAGCCGAAGAAAACGGAGCGAGTCTACACCTGTCTTGTCACCGAATCAACTAACGGCTGCTAGAAGATCGATACCTGTCCTGCCTCAGCTTCCTGTTGATTACTCACGTGTGGCCATCCTCCGATTAGTGACGTCTTGCGATATGCAGAAGAAACACAGACCGAGGCGAACTATAGATGTTTGAGAAGATTCTTGCGTTCCTCTCTTTCCAAACATTCCAGAAGAAATAAATGAGAATGTAGTTAACTTTTTTGCGAGCATTCCTAGTGATCTGCTGCGCTATGGATGCCCACCACCGCGCCGGCTATATGTGAGGCTGTGGGAGCTGCGAGGGAAGGTGCATAAGGAGAAAGACCTTCCTCCAAACCTGCTTTGTAAATGGGCAGAGAAGCAGCAAATGATTTGTTATTTCTGGTTCCGAGCCACATAGCGGGTAAGCCCCCGAATTTGGCCACTCCCTGACTGCTAGTCTGTCCGTCGTGAGAATCCTGTTTTGGAGAAAAAGCCAGGCGAAGAATTTGCATTTGCTATCTGCACTGGCTTTCCAAACTAACATGTAGTTTTTGTCAGGCACCGCCCCTCGGAACTGGGTCAGGTAAGCTAATTTTGTTGAATATTGCGCTTGTGGCATCCATTTCGAGGTAATGTTGTCCGAAGCGGCTTGGCTCAACTGAACCTGACGAATAGCCTGCCATAGAATGAAGAACTCATGTAATTGTGTATCCTGTGTGATCCTCCAAAGAATTCTGACTCACGCTCCCATGTGAAACTCATCGAAAACAGATCTCGTCTTCATTCTTGACGGGAGGAAACAGTGTGGCGTGATCTCCTTTGGCGAAGTCCTGTTGAGCCATGTGGATGTCTAGAAATTGGCTGTCTTGCCATCCTCTAGCGAGACGGAGGTACACGCCCGAAAGAGCGATCTGTCGATGTCATTGCAGGGGGTATCTATTCCTACCCAAGGTCTTTGTCTGTCTTTCCACTGGGAGAATTGCAAAAATGCCACTCTTAACATTGCCTCTCGCTAAAATGCCACTCGGGCCTATTGTCATAGACACAGAAGACCCCACATATCAACGAGAGAAGAGTGGCATTTTAGCGAGGAGCAACGTTAGGGGTGGCATTTTTGCAATTTTTACCTTTCCCCACTCATACCATAGTCATCGGAGTCTTAAGGCCCCTAGCAAAGCACTCTAAGTCCTTTAGCTCTAGGCCCCTAGATTCTTTGGTATGCATACCTTTTTCTAATTTACAAGGCGGAATCCGGTTGAGCAGTTTGCGTCTTCTCTGTAGATAAAGTTTCTTCTGATCCTATCCAATCTTTTGATTAGCCATTTGGAGATCGGCAGGGTATAAGTTGATTTTAATGCTTACTTTAGATAAAATAGACGAGAGATAGTGTAAACAGCTGTCTTTGTTAATGTACATAAACAGCGTGATCTCGAGGCTCTTTTGGAGCAAATTCCCATGAGTGGCCACCGAATACCAGGACGACACAAGCTGTCACGTTCACCTACCGAGCCCCACAGAGAAGGTTACGGGTGAAGGCTATAGCACGTCACGACGTGCCGTCTCGATCAATTTGCGTGTTTATCCTACACACCCTTCCGTCTAGGGGTGGCAACGGGGGTATTCCCCGTCGGGGAGTGTCCCCCTGTCCCCGTTCCTGCGATCCAAAATTTTTTCTATCCCCGTTCCCGTTCTCCGTCTCGAGGGAGAAAATCCCCCTGTCCTCATCCCCATTTGGGTATCGAGGCCCCGTTGGGGACCCATCCCCGCGAAAATTTCACACAAAAGAAGAGCTCTTATAGCCATTTTAACTCTAAAATCATATCAACAGACAAGGAAAAAAGAATGCATGCATTCATTGAGGATTATGTTATCCGTTTATGAAAATGTGAATATGATGAAATTTAGAGAATATGTTTGCAATCTAATAACTAAATTGGACTAAATTAAATTTGGATCCCCAACCGGTCCTCATGGGAAAAAAAATTGCCCGCCCTCGCCCCTCGCCATCCCCGATGGGGAATAATTTTCCGTTTCCATCCTCATGACGATTTCTCTATACCCATCCCCAATAGAGAATTTCGCCGAGGATCGAGGAACGGGTCCCCATTGCCACCCCTACTTCCGTCTGGCTTCGCTCCACTGCACCGTCCGTGCTTCTCCTCGCGTATAAGTAGGGGTGTAAATGGGTCGGGTAATACCCGACCCGTACCCGTACCCGGATGCAAAATTACCCTAATGGAAAGCTATTTTACACTACCCGTCGAGTACGGGTAGTACCCGGGTAGATTAGATTCGGGTTCGGGTCGGGTACGGGATCGGCAATACCCGACGGGTACGGGTCGGGTTCGGGTACCCGGTTAACTCTCACAATTCGGGTACCCGGATGCGTCGGCGGCCCACTGGATGGCCCAAGCTGCGTCAACGCCGTCCAGGCCCAAGCTGCATCAAGTCGTTCAAGTGGATGGCAAACCCTAGCTGCCCTGCTTCCCTAATCCCTAGCCAGATCTCGCCCCTGCCGTCGCTCGCCCCGTCGCTCGCCCCGCCCCCAGCCCCGCCCCCGCCCCGCGCTCGCCCGCGCACGGTTTTAGTTCGTACTGCCTTTACAATAGATCCTTCGTCAATTTTGTTTAAATATTTTCCATTTTATTGAAATCGGTTAATCCTTTTTAGTCTCCGTTTTTCCGGAAAAGAATAAGCCCTTTTCTAATTTCTCAGAGAGCGAAAGGTCCAAAATTTAATATTTAGTGTCCTTGCTCTTTTTACTCCTAGGTCCTTTCTCCGCTTTTTTTCGGAAAATTTGTTTTCGTTCACTTGTATGAAAAAATATGTTCAGCTCTAATCTCTAGACTTTTTTCCTCCGCTCTTTTTAGAAAAAAATATTTTGCCTGCTCCGTTCTCGTTTTAAAGAATGTTTTTCGTGGTCCGCTTTCCAAAAAAAATTCGTGGTCCGTTTTTGATTTGTTTCTTGTCTGAAGCGTCACACCCACTCCCGTGCCTCCGCGCCGCTGCCTCCCCAGCCGGAGGCCTTCTCCAACATCCCGCCCATGCTCTCCGGCGACGACAAGAAGCAGGTGAGGATCAAGCACCCCAAGTCCGCCAAGGCGCTGCAGTGCACCTCCAAGTACGTCGCCACCTGCATCCGCGGCGGCGAGGGCCCTCTCAACGTCAGGAGGTAACTCCTACCTTACCTAATCCAAACGTACGAAAGCAACATGCGCTTTCACCGATTCAATTGTACTCCGCTGCTACTCGCTTCTTCATCCACGCTCAATTGCTCTCTCATGAGTCATGACATACCTGCATTGCAGACCCCTTGTGTTGTTCAAGCCTTCAAGGAACAATTCCGCAGCTGGCAATACTCCGTCTGGCTCGACACCGCCAAGGTCGAAATCCTAACCCCTCCCGTAATATCTGAGTGCTATGCTAGTGCTAGTTATTTATGCTGTTTGGGGATTAATATTGTGGGTATCTGTTCTCCTAATTGGATTTGTTTGTTTGTTTGTTTGCGTCATGTCGATAGACTAGGACGAGTTTGTGATGATTCGCTTACATGCTTGTTTTGTGTGATCATCTAGTATTAGATTTGGAGATTCCTAGATTGGAACAGTTTTGCTGGGATAAACTGGTTGGCCCGGAACACTGGAACAGGAACATCCTTTCAGAAACTTGAGTTTGGGTTTGTTAGTTGTGTAGATGGCCAATTTGAACTGTTCCATTTATTTTTATGTTGGGATAAACTGGTTGGCCCGGAACAGGAACCCTTCAATCTTCATTTTAGAGGCAATCGATGAACATTTTATATACTAGCCGTATTATATTCGGTGCTTACTGCTTAGCTAGCATATGATCCTGACCAAGTGAACAAAACTCTGCTCTGCTTGTTGTGCAATTAGCCTGGCAGAGTGCACAGACATTTGCAATCTCATCAAGGATGGAGACGATGGGCTATGAGAGAAGTTTTGCCCAGGAGAAGCAGCAATTACATTTGAAGCTGACTATTTGTGAACTCAAACTATATACAGAAGAATAGTCTATACCTATTAGAGGACTGTTTCCTTTATCTGATTCTTCAGAATCTGAATCACTATATACAGAAGAATAGTCTATACCTATTAGAGGACTGTTTCCTTTATCTGATTCTTCAGAATCTGAATCACTGAGAATGATTTCTTCAGCACAGTTATTCTAATCATGGTAAAATGGTAAATACAAGTAAAATGAAATCTCTGACCAGATATTTCAAATTTTCAATGAGTTCGTATTACTAAATTTTTTGGAGTAAATTTCACAAAACACACTAACTTAGGCAAAACTATCATAAAACCACACTTTTAAGGAAAAAAAATTCAGAGACCTGCACTTCCATCTACATAACATTTAACAAAAATGCACTTTTAAGTAGCCAACGGGCTGAGCACACTTATCAGCCTCACAAGCCTATCCCATTTCCATTTGCTAATATGGATAGACTTGTGAAACCGATAAGTGGGCCCAGCCCAATGAATATCACTTTGTATGTGAATTTCACTTCATGTATTGGACTTTGTGTGTTAATTGAACTCCATGTGGTTGATTATGTACTATTTGAACTGTGTTGGACTATATATGTTTGTTAAACTATACGGTATTATCTATTGTATTATGTTATGTCATAGTGTGATAGTTGGATTGTTTTCATCGTATGTTTTGATCCTAGGTATTTCGTGCACTACCCGATGAAGTACCCGTTGTCTGTATTATACCCGTCCGCACACTACCCGGAACCCGATTTCTACCCGTCCGTAGAAAATGCTACCCGTTACCCGTACCCTACCCGATTTTTACTACCCGTGCCCGTACCCGTACCCGGAGAAAAAATAATAGGGTAGGGTATGGGATGACCTACTACCCGCCCGAACCCGACCCGTTTACACCCCTACGTATAAGTCGAGCATAACGCGAGATAACTTCTCGTCATCCATTTGTAACGTACCTAGCTTCGTGACTCTTCAGAGAGAGAGAGAGAGAGAGAGAGAGAGAGAGTGCAATGACGGAGGAGGCTAAGGCGCCTACCGACGCAATGTCGTCAGTGGCAGAGGAGGCGCCGGTGACAGCGGACCGGCCGGTCCGGGCAGACCTGGAGACGCACCTTCCAAAACCTTGTGAGTACTTCGGTTCTTCCGTGCACTGATCCGTCCAAATAAAATCGCGATGGTTTCATCAGAAAAGCAACGATAATCATCCCTCTCCTATTTCCAGGAGAATTCATGCGCACCTATTGATTTGAGCCGCGCGACCGGCTCGGTTCAAAATATTTTTTTCCATGTTTTAATCTCTTAAAAAATCCATAATTACGTATAGAACCTTTTGATTCGAAAAGAACACAAATCTTTTGTGAAAGGATCCTAAATAGATACCAAAAAACGTAGTGACGTTTGGATCATTTCGGCTATTTTTCACAAAAAAGACATTTCGATTTAACGCAATCGCGGATGCGCTTATGTCTTTTCAACCGTTTCTTGCGTTTCCTCGATGGTTTTAAAAAAAAGACGAAAAAAATAAATTGATTCCGTGAGCCTCCCGTGCGTTTGAGCCGAGACGGACCTTTCAATTTAGCGCAATCGCGGATCCTTGGTGAGAGAACCCTAGATAGATGAAAAAAAATATGGTTACGTTCGTATCCTTTCAGCCGCTTCGTGTGTTTTCTCAACGATCTAAAAAAGCTACACCGAAAAATTCGAAATTATTTCTTCGAAAAAAAACACGCCCCATGTATTACGCCACGAAATTTTTACGAAACGGACCTTTTCGCTCAGAAAAATCGTGAATCTCTTGTGAAAGGACCCTAAATAAATATCAAAAAAATAACGTAGTCCGGCCGGCTCGGCTCGTTTTGTTTTTCTCGCGTGTAGGTCCCTCAAAAAATGCGTAATTATGTGTAGGCCTTTTCGATTTAGTGCAATACCGAAAAAACGTAGTGACGTTTAGATCATTCCAGCTATTATTTATGAAAAGGATCTTTCGATTTAGCGCAATCGCAGATGTGCTTGTGTCCTTTAACCGTTTCTTGCGCTTCCTCCACGATTTTAAAAAATCATCGAAAAAAAGATATTGTTTCCGCGAGCCTCCTGTGCGTTTGAACCAAGCCGGACCTTTCGATTTAGCGCAATCGTGGATCCTTTGTGAGAGAATTTCGGATAGATGCAAAAAAAATGTAGATACGTTCGTATCCTTTTAACCATTTCGCGCGTTTTCTCAATGATTTAAAAAAACTACGTCGAAAAATACGAAATTATTTCTTTGAAAAAAAGACGCACGCGGCTTAATCGGCCCTTTTGATTTAGAAAAATCACGAATCTTTCGTGAAATGACCTTAAATGAATAAAAAAAATAACGTAGGCCGACTGGCTTGACTCGTTTTGTTTTTTCGCATGTAGGTCCCTCAAAAAGCATAATTACATGTAGGACCTTTCAATTTAGCGCAATACCAAAAAATATCGAAAAAAACGTAGTGACGTTTAGATCATTCCGGTTATTTTTTACAGAAAGGACTTTTCGATTTAGCGCAATCGCGGATGCATTTGTATTCTTTCAATCATTTCGCGTGTTTCCTCGATGATTTAAAAAAAACACCGACAAAAAAAATTTGTTTCTATGAAAAAACAACGCACGCGATGTATTACGCCGCGCAAACTATCCTAGTAATTAATATGCATGCAGACTTGGCTCGAGCTCTGGTTGCGCCCGATGCGAACCATCCCGAGGGAACCGAGGGGCACGACCACCGGCAGATGAGCGTGCTGCAGCAGCATGTGGAATTCTTCGACCTGGATGGCGACGGCGTCGTCTATCCCTGGGAAACTTACGGAGGTAATGCATGATAACCTGCTGAGCCTGTTTGAAATGCAGGAATTTCACGAGAAATAGTTGATTTCTATCTTAATCTAGGAAAAATTCCACAGTTAGTTAACTGGAATTAGTACGTACTTAGTACAATTTGCTCTGTGCATACGCAAGATGTGTCTATCTAGCAGTGGCTCACGTAGACTGCATGCATACACTTGCCAGTCGATTGTTCATTGATGGTTCCGTTAATTCCAGGGCTACGGGCACTGGGCTTCAACGTTATCATGTCGTTCATCCTGGCAATAGCCATAAATGTTGGTCTAAGCTTCCCAACTCTGCCTGTAAGTAAAAAAAAAAAGGTCAAAACTTGAGGAACATTCGTGAGTCGGACATCTCTGATGCATCTGCGCTTTCATGATTCGGACAGAGCTGGATACCATCTCCCATGTTCCCAATATACATTGAAAACATCCACAGGGCTAAGCATGGCAGCGATTCCTCAACATATGACACCGAGGGAAGGTAATTTAGATCCAATGCAAACTTGACTGCTAGTTCAAAAATTCATCATCTGTTAGTTAATTAGTTACATGCTGGCATGTGTCCAATGGCGTTGCTACTATGGAATAGGTTCATGCCGGTTAATTTCGAGAACATCTTCAGCAAGAACGCTCGCACGGCGCCGGATAAGCTTACATTTGGCGAGGTTTGGCGGATGACCGAAGGCCAACGGGTGGCGTTTGACTTACTTGGAAGGTGAACGAACACTTGTAACGTAGATCACATTTGATTCAGCCATTTGCTTAAGTTACTACTAGTGCCCGTCGAATCCTTTCTTCCATTTGCTCGCGAAAACGACAACAAATGTCTATTAATATGTGCGTGTAAATTCGTATGTTCTCAGGATAGCAAGCAAGGGGGAATGGATATTGCTGTACGTGCTTGCAAAAGACGAGGAAGGGTTCCTTTCGAAGGAGGCAGTTCGCCGCTGCTTCGATGGAAGCCTGTTCGAGTTCATTGCCCAGCAGAGGAGGGAAGCACATGACAAGAAGCAGTAGACCGATCGATGTGCTGTCATCCCGGAATATACTTGCGTATGCCTAAGAAATAAGAAGGGAAATACAGTTCCGGAGATCAAGATTGTGCTTCCAATTAATAATAGATTGAAGGTGTGCTTGCGTAATTGATATATGAACATCATGTAACCAGCAATATTGTGAAAATCCCTGTTTGCGAGGTAATTGTATATCTGTGGGGGGTTGTGTTGGCCCCATGCTCTGCCTGGTTGCTTGGAACTTGGTATCGCGGATTCGCGGTCTCCCTTTCGCAGCTCCACATGGGCTGCAAAATGCATATACACCCGACTACTTGCGGCGCAGAGGAATTTCCAGCTGGGCTGTACCCGGTTGGTCAGTTGGGTTGTTTCCCTTTTCTTTCCCCCTTCTGTCCTAAGCACTAATTTAGGAGAGCTAAAACCAACGGTGCCGATGATTTACCTCCTGATTGGCAACATTCTGTAGCCTGATGCTTTCCTATCTGATGGGAGTCCTTTCTTCTTAGAAGCTATCATTATCTCTTCCTGGGGAATTTGGAAACAGCGGAATGATAAAATCTTTCACTCCTTGCCTGCAAATTTCATTTCTTGGAAGAACTGGTTTATGGCTCAGATTCATTTGCACTCCTTTAGAATTCAAGAATGTAGTAGACCAGACCTTGTTGCTTGGATTCGCAGGCTTTCTTAACTTTTAACTTTTCTCTTTCCGTTGTGCTGGCTCCTCGCTAGCCTTGTTCTTGTACTTCTGGTGACTTTGTTTTTTTTTAATAAATCCTCCAACAGTGGCTTCCACTGTTGTTTTGCGTTTCAAAAAAAAAAAACATTCTGTAGCCTGCTGGTCTACAGAAAAGACCCGCTGATGTTTATTCGGATGTTGTACCGAAAGAACAAGATGTACAGGCCATCACTACAAGTGCATGAGCATGCACCAGTAGTTACGTTAACCAAGCTGCAGCTGAGATTTAACCTACTCGGACCTCAAGACGCCAAAAGAAGCCTCCGGACACGAGGAATACTCCGCGGCGTCCCGCGCCACGTTACGGCCGCGCAAGGCCGGACGCCATGCACGCGCCCACGTCGTGCCGGTGCCCTTCTCGGCGGCCACGTCCCCACCGCTCCGAGCCGCTTTATAAGTGCCTGCGCGGCCCTGGCACCGGCTACGATATTGGAAGCACTAGCGAACTACTCCGTTCGGTCCACTGACGAGTCTTCTCGTCTCTCTCTCTCACGTCTGTGATTCTGTAACTGTATGTCCTTCTCGTGCCACGCGAGCTAGCGCGCGGTAGCAAAAGCAAAGATGCAGGGGGCGACCAAGGCGAGCGGCGGCGACCGCGGCGTCGACGCTCTCGGCGCGACGAGGACGGAGGGGAAAGGCGACGCCGGCAAGGTCGGGGACTTGCGTGGCATGTCGGCCGTGGAGGCGAAGGACTCCCTGACCATCGTCGCGCTGCAATCGCCGGTCACCGTCGTGCGCCCCGTCCGCGGCGACCTCGAGGAGCACGTCCCGAAGCCTTGTGAGCAACGAACGCTGTTTCAATCGGTCCCCTGTAGCGATTACTCTATATATATCATAGCCTCATAGCAGCGGTGGTTTGTGGTCTTAATAATGAATGGGCTGAGCAGATCTGGCGAGAGCTCTGGCGGCTCCGGACATCTACCACCCCGACGGGACCACGGATGATCACAAGCATCACCATATGAGCGTGATGCAGCAGCACGTCGCCTTCTTCGACCGCGACGACAACGGCATCATCTATCCGTGGGAAACTTACGATGGTACGTACGTACATATATGATCGCTGCGTCTCTTAATTTGCTAGTCCTAGTCTTAAAAAAAATCGCTTGTCCTCTAGATCCGTTATTACTTACGAAAATGCACATTATACCCTGTGGAAAGTAATTAAGGTACATAAACATCGATCTCGTCCTGCATGTATATATTGATGTATGATGTACTAATCTAGGATGCCGCGCGCTTGGATTCAACGTGATCTTGTCTTCCTTCATCGCTCTACTCGTTAACGTGTCCATGAGCTATCCCACTCTACCTGTGAGTGAACTCTCCAAAATTGTCACTTCACCCTGCAATATTTTTTTCCTACGCATTTTAACTGCGATTCGAGACTGTAGGGTTGGCTGCCGTCTCCTCTCTTCCCGATTTACATCCACAACATCCACAAGAGTAAGCACGGGAGTGACTCCAAGTCCTATGACACCGAGGGCCGGTAATTAATTGATCATCTGTTTATCTCACTATTGTGCTCAACTTCCAAACTAAAACACGAACAAAGATCTTCGTTGACCGTAATGTAAAAAATTTGGGGTTCAGCTTTGTGCCGGTAAATTTCGAGAACATCTTCAGCAAGTACGCCCGCACATCCCCTGACAAGCTCACCTTCAGGGAGCTGTGGTGGATGACCGAGGGGAACCGGGAGGTGTTCGATTTCTTTGGCTGGTAAGCACCAATGGAACATCAACCTAGCTTACTATGAACCTGGAAGAACAACTCAGAACTGAGGCCATTGAAACGATGCAGGATTGCATCGAAGCTGGAGTGGACGATCCTGTACGTACTGGCGAGGGACGAGGAAGGGTTCCTGTCGAGGGAGGCCATGCGGCGGATGTACGACGGGAGCCTCTTCGAGTACGTCGCCAGGCAGCGCGGGGAGCACAGCAAGATGTCCTGAGATCATTGGGCCATCGTACGTGTGACTGTTGCACAGTGCACACCTGATCGATGAGATAGCGGGTGAACCTGCACTGTATGTAGTGAGATGGATGCTGAGCTTGTAATGGTTTGCCTTCCCTGCATCAGAGGGACCTAGATGTGGTGTATCGTATCGTTGATGTGAAGAAATAAAAAAAAAAACGTGAGATATGCCATCTTGTTGGGAATACGACGTTGACTATGACGGCTCTGCTTGCATAGTTTGGTCCGGGCACCACCGAGGACGACGATTGCTCTGCTCCGGCTTGGATCGGTCCTATCTTTTAATGGGCTGGACCGTGTCAACTCGTGCGGTATGTGCGAGGGACTGGCTCCATGACGTTTTCGGTTCCCAACCTGGTCAATGCGAGTTCAAAAGAAATTCTGCTGTAAAGCCGGTGCTAAAGTGGCGTTAATATTTAAATGTAGAGAACAATTCCTAAGTTCGGCCTATTAGCTCAGCTGGTTAGAGCGTCGTGCTAATAACGCGAAGGTCGCAGGTTCGAGACCTGCATGGGCCAATTTTTTTTGCAGCGTATTCTGTTTTCGACCTTCTTTCCTTTTTCTTCTTCGTAACAATTCTCAACGTCCTGTACAGCATGCACCGTTTATTTTATTAATTTCTATACTAAATCATTTTTTGAATAGTATCGGGTCTCCACTATAAATATAAACGTATTTTATATTTTAATACAAAATTATTGTAATATTTCCTCTATATCCCTAATACATATTCATCTTTTATTTTATATACTTTACATGCACTACATGTATATATTGAATATATATACATGCACCGTTTACTTTATCAATTCTGTACCAAATCATTTTTTGAATGATTTTGTCTATAAGTATAAAAGATGAATATGTATTAGGGATATAGAGGAAATATTACAATAATTTTTTTTGCAGCTGTATTCTGTTTTCGACCTTCTTTCCTTTTTCTTCTTCGTAACAATTCTCAACGTCCTGTACAACATGCACCGTTTATTTTATTAATTTTTATACTAAATCATTTTTTGAATAGTGTCGGGTCTCCACTATCAGGCCCGTCGATGGCCAAGTGCCCGTCGATGGCCAAGTGCCATCTAGGCACTGGCACAGCGCCCCCAAATTTTACAGGGCCCCCATGCGCGACGGATCACCTGCAAGGCTGAAGGCTGCAACTCGCCAATCGCCATGCATACAGTCCAGCGCCAGTGCGGCACGGCTCTTCGCCTCTTCATTTCGCTAGCGGCACGAGTGACGAGTCCACGACGAGTCGATGACGGTTCATATGCCTACTCGATCAGTCGTTCTCATCTCTGCGACTGCGCTGCGACTGCTCTCAGTGCTCTAAGGTCTGAGCAAGACGCCAAGACCCACACCATCACGTCACGTTGGATTTGGGAAGAGACATGAGTTCAAGTCTTCAAGAAGAAGCAGATTAGCAGAAGCCAGAAGGTACGTACAGCCACGCCTTGCTCGGCGCCAGCTTTACCGGTGGATTTAATTTCTCGGTCAGTCGGTCTTCTTTGTGTGTTTTCAAACCATGATTATATCCTTGTCCGCACTACCGCTTAAGCTTTGTGTTGTGCTGGTGCTCCACTGCTCCTGATTAATTGATTATGATATTGGATTATTGGTGGGGGATGCACTGTATGATGGATGCTGAATTGCTGAATATCAAGCACAGTTTTGTTTGTGATGTTGATTTCGATACGACATACGTGATGCTTAAATTAGCTGTAGCCTGATATTTACTAGTTGGATTTAGATTTTAGAATATTGATTATTGATTACCTCCCCGGTGCATATAGACATAGTAAGTAGTAACTAGTAACAAATGAAGCTCTGATAGTATAACGGATTAACGGAAATCTAGTTACATGAACTTTTCCAGTAGGAGAAGCTCGTTCTTGTGCCATCTGTTGCAATGGTCACTCTTTTTTGGTTTGCAGACTGTCAAGTTTTTATACCTGTGATGTACTATTGTACACTTAAACTTGTGCTATGATACAAAGTTTTTTTGATTTATGTACATTTACTATTTGAATTAGTTCTAATTATTTTTCTTTGGTTTATAAAATAGGAAGGCGTTTATTTCCTAATTCCTCATCATGTCTACGAGAAATAGGAAGTATGATTCTGGTGCTGAAAAACGTAAGAAGAGACAAAGACTAGAAGCAGCAGCTCAATCTCAAAAGGGGGCTCTTGATAGATTTGTTGTGAGAGAAACTCCAGATGTTAATATTGAAGACGATCACGGTGATGATCCAGTAGAGGTTGTGGCTCCCGCTACAAAAATTGATCAAGGTGGTAATGAAGTAGAAGTCGAGTCTCTCGCTGCAGAAATTGATGAAGGTGTTGAGGCTCCTGCAACAGAAATTGATGAAACTCCAGATGCTAATATTGCCAATAGAGATAATGATGCTAATGTTGCCGATGACATTAATACTTCTTTTCAGCCTGATATATTTGATCCAAGAACTTGGGATGCACTTGATCCTAAAATGATTGATATTTTGCTGCAAAAGGGTCCTAAAAGAGACTTGTCTATTGAGCATGGTCCTAAAAACAAATTATCTAGAAGGCTTTCTACACAATTTTACACTAGAGTTCTCTCAAATGGAGAAAAATGTGACAGAGAATGGCTTGTATATAGCAAAGAGCTTGATAAAGTATTTTGTTTTTGCTGCAAATTATTAAAAAAGGGGCTTGTGAGAGGTCAGTTAGCAAATGACGGTTTCAGTGACTGGGGTCATCTTGGCACTAGACTTAAAGAGCATGAAATTAGTAGAGAACATGTCACAAATATGGCGGCATGGTATGATTTGCGTCTCAGGTTGCAGAAGAATCAAACAATTGATAAATTTGCTCAGCGAGAGCTTGAAAAGGAAAGGGAGCATTGGAGAAAAGTTTTGCTTAGAATTCTTTTGATTGTAAAATTTCTTGCAGAACATAATATAGCATTTCGTGTTTGTAACAGCAGGTTGTATCAAAACAACAATGGCAATTTCTTAGGACTGGTTCAAATGTTGGCTGAATTTGACCCAGTTATCAAAGAGCATGTTGCCCGCATCACCAATGATAAAATTCGTGATCATTATCTTGGTCCTTCGATCCAGAATGAGTTAATATAAATCCAAGAGCTTTTTATTCAGCTTGTGGTTGTCATAGTCTGAATTTGACACTATGTGACATGGCAAAGTCTTGTCGTAAAGCAACAGAATTTTTTGGAGTTATCCAGTGCATATATACAACATTTGCTAATTCTACAAAAAATGTGGCAAATTCTTAAGGATAACATAATAGGATTGACTCTGAAGTCATTGTCATCTACTCGTTGGGAGAGTCGTGTTGATAGTGTTAAGGCTATAAGGTTTCAGCTCCCAGAAATAAGAGAGTCTTTACTACAAGTGGCCGAAAGTGATAATGATCCATTGGCAAGTAGTGAAGCTAAATCATTGGTGGAAAATGAACTTGGTGGCTTCGATTTTTTAGTGTTAATAATTATCTGGTATGAAATATTATCTGCTGTTAATTTGATCAGTAAGCAGCTACAATCAAAGGATATGCTTCTTGATATTGCAATTGAGTCTGTACAGGGGCTGATTTCCTTTTTCAAAAAGTATAGAGAAACTGGCTTTTCAAAAACATTGGAAGCTGCAAAAGAAATTGCAGTGGAGATAGATATTCATCTAGAGTTCCGAACAAAGCGTGAAATCAAAAGAAAAAGACAATTTGACGAGTGCACAGATGATGCATCTATTGAGTCACAATCTGCAGAGGAGTCATTTAGGATCAATTATTTTATACCTATTGTTGATCAAGCTATAGCTTCACTTACCAGGAGATTTGAACAATATCAGGGGTATGAAAAAACTTTTGATTTCTTGTTTACTTCAGATAGGCTGCGATCCTTGGATGATAAGAGTTTGATGGCTGCTTGTGTTAATATTGAGGATGCACTTAAGAGTGGAGAACATAAAGATATTGATGGGCAGGAATTGTTTGGGGAGTTAATTTTCATCCAAGATTTACTCAAGGAATCTATAGGTCCTCTTGATATTCTGAAGTTTTTGAAAAAGTGTCCCTTTTATCCTAATGCTATTATTGCATATAGAATTTTGTTAACCATTCCTAATTCTTGTTGCATCTCATGGAAAGGAGCTTTTCTAAACTCAAGTTGTTGAAGTTCTACTTGCGTTCTACTATGACACAAGAAAGACTCAATGGGTTGGCAATGATAGCACTTGAAAATGATGTTTTCGAGAAGATTAATTATGAAGATATAATTGAAGATTTTATTTCAAGAAATACTAGGCGGATGATGCTTTTTAGTAGAACATGAGGTCAGTACTATCTTGACTCTTTTAGCATTGATATTTGATATGTTCCTAAATTTTGTAAGAAAAAGCACATATTAAAGTTATATAATTGTCTGACTTATTTACAATACACATGAATTTTTCAAATTTTAGAGCCTCAATTTGCATTTCGCTCCGGGGCCCCAAATTTCAGAGACGGCCGATCCACTACAAATATAAACGTATTTTATATTTTAATACAAAATTATTGTAATATTTTCTCTATATCCCTAATACATATTTATCTTTTATTTTATATACTTTTACGTGCACTACATGTATATATTGAATATATATATACATGCAGATTTACTTTAAAGTAAAATAAAAATAAAATTGAGAATGAAAGAAAGTGTCCATATGAAATAAAAAATAACATATATTAAAAATTAAATATGAATACATTTTAGATTAAAACAAAGAGTCTATGAGAGGTATAATAAAAAAATAACATATGTTCGAAATAAAAATTAGCATGTGTATTTATGTGTGCATTGCAAACTAAAACTCAAAAAAGATATGCAAATTCAGAATAAAAATCTAAAAGAAATTAGTGATTGTTTGAAAAATCATACTAAGTGAAAAGTAATTTTTTTTATTCATAATTAAATTTTCATAAATATGCTAATTCGGGAGAAAAATAAAATAAGATAAGGAATTTGGTTGTAAGTCAATGGCATGTGTTAGAGTCGCTAAGTAAAAAAGAGAATATGCTAAAAATTCTCAACAAAAATAGAACATTCTAATCCTTTATTTGGTGGACCTCCATTAGATGGATGGATTAAGAGGGTGATTCATTGTCAAGTTTTCATTCGACTATACTTGTATAAGCTATGTGATGCGTATTATTAGCATGTAGTTACTAGTATGGACAAAAATAACAATAATAAAAGAACGAGATGGCATTGATATAAATGTAAAATATTATGTTACACTATGCTTATTGTTATGTTATTCAAGTATTTGGGGAAGAAAGTTTAATCACAGGTGGTAAGTATAAGGAAACAAAGTGAGTATTTTTTTCTTACAATATATAATTTTAAAATATTATAAATAGAGTTTTGCAACGATTTATTTTCCAAAATGCAAAATCATATACATATATACATACATACATATATATTACAAAGTCATTTAAGCATGCTTAAAGATGATGTCTACGCAAATGCGCGGGCCATCTTGCTAGTTCTATAAACAACAGGTAATATTCAAGGCATCTCCTTCATTTTAAGAGCAAGAAAATCTCACAATAATCCTAAATTTTAGAAATTCTCACATTAATCGGTAGAAAAAGAGAAGGATCTCTACCACTTATTTTGGTACATCAGATTATAACGTTACAGATTAATCATATATAACAAATGCAATGTATTTCAATCATTAGAAACAGAGTTGTATATAAAGGAAAGGATCTCTACTACTTATTTTGGTGGGCTAGATTATAACAGTGGAGATTAATCATATATAAATAGAGTTATATAACAAATACAATTGTATTTCAATCATTAGAAATAGAATTGTATATTAAAGATAATTGTATCATAATATCTAGACGCGCAGTTACATGGGTTAGTATGCTAGTTGTTACTAATAAAAATTGGCTTTTCCCCCTTTGTGCCAATATATATTTTTCATATTTTATGAACTTTGTGAACTGTTCATGCTTATGGTTATACAACTGGGAGATCTCATATTTGGATCATGAGATTTAAATGCAATCATTTAAATAGTGTAGTTCCTATATGTATTTCTAAGAAATTATGTGTTTCAAGTTGTTTAAAAAAGTCACGTGTTTTAGTTAGGTCCTAATAAACCATAGCTTTCAACAAAATAGGTCTACAATTTATAGGTTGCATTCCTTGGTTCCTCCGAGGATTTGCCAATCTTTGGTCTACTAAATCTCATGAATTCTTAGCAGAATTTGTAGTCATTTGATCCACACATCCCTCAACCATTGTGCCTTTTGTCTTCAACTCCAGCCATCATGGTGTTGCTAGTGAGATTTGCTTCAAGCCTAGTTGTCGAGTTAGGCTTAGTTGGCCTGCTCGACTATTATGTGTGTGGTGGTTTAGGGGAGGTGTTGCCGCTTGTTGAAACGAAAGTCGATATGGGCGGTGTCGATCGTAGGGGGTGGTGAAAGTGTGTGCCGCAATGAAAGGTGTTAGGGTGTTGCCGCTTGTCGAAACGAAAGCTGACATGGGCGGTGTCGATCGTAGGGGGGTGGTGAAAGTGTGTGCGCAACGAAAGGTGTTGGGGTGTTGCCGCTTATTGAAACGAAAGCCAACATGGGCGGTGTCGATCATAGGGGGTGGTGAAAGTGTGTGCGCAACGAAAGGTATTGGGGTGTTGCCGCTTGTCGAAACGAAAGCCGACATGGGTGGTATCGACCGTAGGGGGTGGTGAAAGTGTGTGTGCAACGAAAGGTGTTGGGGTGTCGCCGCTTGTCGAAACGAAAGCTGGCATGGGCAGTGTTGACCATAGGGGGTGGTGAAAGTGTGTGTGCAATGAAAGGTGTTGGGGTGTTGCTGCTTGTCGAAACGAAAGCCGGCATGGGCGGTGTTGACCATAGGGGATGGTGAAAGTGTGTGTGCAACAAAAGGTGTTCATTAACGGTAGATTTGATGGCATGAACTGTTGGAGATAGGATTGGAGGTGTCCAACAGCGATAGAAGAGGCAAATTAGGGTTTGGACGATAGATGGCGACGCTAATAAGGCAGAGAGAAAGGCATGCAAGCGGAAGTGAGGTCGTGATGGTGGAGGTAATGACGTCAAATGGAACAGTAGGGAAGCATAGTAAGAAATAGGGTTGAGAGGGTGGGACATTCGTGGAGCATCTAGCTAGGTCAGGTTAGATCCGACGGTCTACAATTTGACTAATTTTTGGGCTGAAATCAGCTAACTAGGCCTTAAACAACATCTTCCCTTAAATAGAATTGTGTGAGTTCTAAGCTTTTTCTCTGGGTACAATCGGCACCCACAGGCCATGTGACACGTGCGTGGCCAAGGGGGACGATGACACCATGTTGTGAGCAGAGGCGTTGAGATGCACTCGTGTGCCATTCAGCGGCTGACGGCAACAACATCTCTAGCCACGGAGGGTGCACAACAATAGCCTCCCTTGGACAAGGGAGACCGGTTGTACTACCGGGAACGTTGGGGCGAGGCCGATGGCTCCGGCGATGAGGCACACACCGTCTTCTACTGCAACTTTGAGCACGGCAAGGCGTCGTTTCCATTGCCGCATTATAGTAGTAGCATACAATAGGTAGTAGAAAATAGTATAGGCATTGATTTGTTAGGGTGTCTAGGGAACGTCTGAGTGTTTTTTTGTTAAATAGCATTCAAATTTTAAGCCTATAGATCTAATTAATTAATGGAATCAATTTGCCTCATCTCATATTTGAGTACTCTATAGGCAAAATAATTAAGTGCTCATGAACCAAAAAAATTTTTAGGTTATTTCGACTACTTTACTACTGGAGGATCGTATAAATAAATATTAGCTATTCTTATATATTGCATTAAAAAGTATAAATTATCTATATCGAATTTAGTATCTCATAAAAGATCTCGAACGATGTATCTTTTGACTTGAGAGAAGATATGGCCACGGAGTCGAGGCCGCACACGTGAGATACATTAAAACCGGACGGCGATGTTTAGCTGGCTGCACCGTGCATGCCCACGAGGTTCTTGCGCTTGCAGATGACCTACAATATCAGATAATTAAAGATCGTTTGATCAGAACGCCAAGTGTGGTTGACAAATGGCTTTAATCTTTCTTCCTCTTGTCCGAAACAAAAGCAAAGGCGATTGCGGGACTCGTTTTCCCTTCTGCCTTGCAGTCGAAAACAAATGCACACGCCTGTTGCGTTACAAGTAAGCTTGAAAAGCATGCATCGTCGATGAAATTAAGCCGTGAAAGGTCACGAGATCGGTGGGGATGAAGCCTGATTGAAGTCTTTATTTTTTTTCTTTCTTTCTAGATGAAGCAAACGGTGTCGATCTCGAGCTTGTTCTTGTAAATTCGATAACGATTCACGTGCACGCACCGACTTGAACACGCTTTGCTGCTTTAGATGGTCAACAAAAAAATAATCAGCCGACCGATAAACAACACGGTTCTTGTGATATAAATCAAGACTCGAGAGGTGAGATCTCGAGTAATTGATGCCCCTCAGCTGCTTGTCCCCCCTCAAGAAAAAAAACCTAGAGAGAGAGAGAGAATGTTGCTAAGGAGCTCCTCCACGCCATTCCTGCACTCCTTCCTCTCCTCCTCCCTTCCTTCGTCACCTTCCTCCCTCCAGCTCCGCCGAGCCTTCTCCGACAGCCACCTCCCTTCCCTCAACCCCTCCTCCTCCGACTCCTGCAACAAAACCACCAGTCTCCACACCGAGCTTTCCTTCTCCATCTACAACACCTTCAACAAGGCACCGCCGGCCCAACCACACCACCAAGAGCAAGTAGAGGAGGAGCAGGATCATCAGCAGACGGTGCAGCCGGAGCTGCCGCTATTCCTGGCGAGGGGCCTCGGGATCGACCGCATCGCCTCCGGCCTGTTCACCGCCGGCGCCGTCAAGTCCATGGCTGCCGCAGCTAAGATGGATGGCGTGGAGGAGCGGCTGCGGGATGAGGTGGTGGCGCTTGACGCGCAGTACAAGAAGATGGTGGACGAGCAGCCGGGCAACGCGCTGTTCCTGCGCAACTACGCGCAGTTTCTGCACGAGGTATGATCTGTCACCGCTCAATACCGAAGTTGCTACCGCTTGCTTTTACGTTCGTCTTTCTGCCACAAGGATTCACGATGCCCAGTAGCCATTAGGATTCCCTGTCTAGATAAATGGTTTTTTTTTGTCCTATTGATCACCTGATCGAATTGAGTTGAACAAAACCTGACATCAAAACTAGACAGAACTGATAGGTTCTGCGCATCTAGCATTAGATTCAGTGCATTTCTTTATCAACACAGACCATGATTTAACATTTGATTACTTTGTAGCATATAACTGTATCTGTATGACGTTATTAACTGATGATCAGGTCAAGGGAGACCCCAGAAGGGCCGAGGAGTACTACTCTCGCGCCATGCTGGCCGATCCCAGCGACGGCGAGATCATGTCGCAGTACGCCAAGCTGGTCTGGGAGGTGCACCGTGATCAGGAGAGATCCCTCAGCTATTTCCAGAAGTCGGTGCAGGCTGCCCCACAGGACAGGTCGGTCGCAGTCTACTATATGCATAGTATATATTACGTAGTACTGGCAGTAGTGCAAAACACATATATATTTCTTGAATCCCTAAGCTCGAGATCTAACCGTGGTGGCATCGTGTACCGGCTCTGGCAGCCATGTTCTCGCAGCCTACGCCAGCTTCCTGTGGGCACAGGACGACGATTTCGGTTTCGGAGAAGGTGAGCAAGATATGGGTGGAGATTTGGAGCATACCGGGGAACAAGGGCAAGTAAGAGAACTGGCTTCTGCGGCAGTTTGATCATCCGGTGGTCATGGACAGAGTGGAGGCTTGCTAAGTGCTACTGCTAACGATGAGCCATGTATTCGTATGTACCTGGAGAAATGTGTTTGAATGAATCAGCGAATAAATAACATAGCGGTTCTTCTTGGATCAAAATAGACGCAAGTGTTTTTGTATTAACCTGCATGCAGGAGTCTCATCCATGCTGGCTTCAGACACTGGAGAACGGCACCTTGATGGGCGGGCAAGCGCGCACAGGCCTTGGTGCATTCCTGCAACTGCAATAGCTGCATCTGCAGGTAGATTGCAGAACGAACTGTTTACCGATTCGGAGTAAGAACGACACATATATTTAGCTGCATGCATGAGCGCGTTAAGTCGCACAATTTGCCGGCAATTTCTGAAGGTAGCGAGAGATGAGAGGGCTGAGCACTAACTGAAGGCGGTAGCCGGCCATGTGAGCCCAAGTACTCCACAACTCTTAAGGGCGCCGGCGGTCAGCCATTTGTCCCGAACGCTTCTGGGTAATTATTTGCCACCCAGCGCACGAGTTCAGCAGGGACAGATCTACGAGAAAAGGTCATCGGGACCGCTGAGGTTATTATGAATTTGTAACCCTAATTTATGATTTGTAATAAGATGATCATATGTTTATATACTAAAAGAACTGTGTGCGCTGGACTGAAGAGTATTGGTGTCGTTTGACCCTAACTTGTACACTTTAGATCTGCCCCCTAGAGTTCAGCAACATCAAGAATCCTTCATAGCATGAGGCTAGCTAGCTAGTATGCACACCAGTCCTCGCCTAGCTGCGTGGCGCGGGGCGGGGACTGGCGGCGGCGACGCGACGTGGCGAGGGGCGGGGAAGGGCGGCGGCGGCGCAGTGTGTGATGCGAGAAGTAATTCTATCGGTCGGGAGGACGCACGCGCGGGCCTAGTTGGCGGAACCCTAAAGCCGACTATTTTCGTCGGCTGGAACCGACGAAAATAGGTAGATGAGGCCACGTGTCATATTTTCGTCGGCTTCGGCCGACGAAAATAGTTGAGCCCATAATTTCGTCGGTTAGGACCGATGAAACTAACTCCAAAAAAAATTCAAATTACCCGGGCGCGATGTGCTTTTGTATTTTCGTCGGCCTTCTCAACTATACCGACGAAAATAAAGTTAATTTCGTCGGTTTCTCCGGACTGACGAAAATACGCTGTTATTTACGTCGATCTGCTGTTGGCCGACGAAAATACTTTGAGCCGACGAAAACAGTGTCGATTCCTGTAGTGTACGCCGTCAGCCGCTGGCCATATAACCCCGGCCGATGTTTCTTTTTGTAAGAAAATGTGAGACCCCGTTCCGAGGAACAGGAAACTCCATGTGATTACCGTACTAGTCCCTGGATCAGTAGCTAGCACTCACATGTTTACAACATTCATATCACAACCAAAGGCCAAGCTTTAATTACACAGCTAACCATAGGTGCGAATTATACAAAGCAGTAGTTACAAGCGAAAATAAAATAGCGGAAAATACTAGATAGCTTAAGATCCAAAAGCCTGGTAGCATGCCCAACCGAAACCCCACAGGCATCTGACTAGGCAAAAGCCCTAGAACAAATCATCGCCGAACTCCCCGAGACCTACTTGAAGAAACGCATCATCCGGCACTTCGCAGGGACTTTCTTCTGAACAAAGTGGATAGCAAGAATGAGTACAGTTGTACTCAGCAAGACTTTATAACAAATGCAAATATTAGTCATGCAGGCTATTTCAAAGGAGTAGGCTCTAAGTTATTTTGCATTTTGCAGAAAGAATTTAAACATATGACATAATAGATTACAATTCGCATTTTCATGAAACAGCATGAGATTTGTATAACCACCGGAAATTAAATATGTTCCATGACTTAGCATTCCCAATGGCGAAAATCCACATACGTCGATCCTTTGACTTAAACAAATAGTTGCCAAAACAGAACCACCCCAATTTTTCATAAAGATGTAAAACTCTAACATTGGAATGACTTCACCAAGTGCCCATAACCGCGGGCGCGGCTAATCGATTAGATTTACACTCTGCAGAGTTGTACAGCTTTACCCACAAGGAATGAAACACCTTTTGCTAGGCCATACGACACACTTCCTTAGGTGTGCGGCAAAGCGATCATCTGAGCCGTTACATTATTCAGATGTGATATTGATCCAGCCCGGGACGTTAACCCCTGCCATAGAACTAGAAACACACACACAAGTTTGTGGATCCACATTCACACCCAACACAACGTTTCTAAACACGGCAGGGCGTACACCGTTGCATGGGTGGAAACCCTTCCAGGCAGACCTGACCGGAATGCCCGTGCTAGCTCCCGCCTACCAATGAACATGGCCACGTCTGAATAACTTAATAGGCTAAAGCTACCCCATAAATAGCCCTCGTGGTTGCACGAAAATTCTTGGATCGATAGCGTTCCATTGCTCGGTCCTTAATCCGACACGGGCGACACTCCACCCTATACTACGTGCAAAGCCCTTATTGCACAACCGGCTATTGCCAATAATCGCCCGCATCAAAGCATAGTTTTTAGGTTTTCAGGTTTTTAACCAACATATTAACAACCTTTAATAAAGTAATAACCAGTTGTGAAATCATTTTAAAAACATCATGACGATCTAAGCAAAGCTAAGCAGTTGTAATATTTTAACGATCATACCCAAACTGACATTAACTATGTCTAAGCATACTAGGGTTCACAAGGTTCACAGGATCAACCAGATTAAGGAAAACCATAAATTCCAATGATAGTTACTAACCTTAACCAGAATAGCAGTTTTTATGGAGAATTATCCAGATGCACTATACAGTTGCAAAAACAACATATGGTAGGTGAATTAGTAGATTCAACATGATCAATGGAATGCTTGCCTTGCTCTTCTTCAGCAATATCAAACTCGATAAACAAGCGCCTCGCCCTCCTCCTCGAGGGTGCTGTGTCTACACGCCGAAATCGAAAGAACCAACAGTAATTACAAACTTGCAAAGAAAGAACGAAAGAAACAAATAGAAAAATGAATAAGACCTTTGCACAAGATCCAGGGTTGCCTTTTTATGAATCCTTTAATCACCTTTTTCGAATTCAAGATGCTAAAATTGTTTAGATTATACAATTATTCATTAGTTGCAAGGTGCATTGATCTTACTGCTCCCAGCAAGCATCCTGGAACCTTATTACTTATGTGTTCTGCCTGAGTAGGATTTAGAGCCAAAACTAGACAAAGCAAGATTATTTCCTTAGATTCTTACAGAGCATATCTTAGGGTTCGATTCTAAGTTATTCTTTACTAAATTCAGGTTTAGATGAGTTGCTTTGTGTGCTAATGAAAAGTCTTAAATGACCATATAAGTTCATGGGTGATTTGTTCTTTTACTTCAAATAGATTTCACTTAGAATTTGTTTTGCACAAGCTAGATCTTCTAATTTAGGCTACTAACTTAATCTACATGATATCTGGGAAGGTTCTAGTGATAAAAAGGACTTAACTATAGTTTTCTTCATTTGCAACTACAGTTCATTCATTCCTCTCACGGCCTTCAAACATGTGAATACTTAGGGTTATTAAGCTATCAAAATTAATAGGATACACATGTTGGAATAAGATTATCTCTTCTTATTTGGGTAGTCTATACTTTGGACAGCACCGCTGATCTAATTTCATAAGTTTTATACTTTAGACGAGACTTTATATTCACCGTTGAAAAGGCTTATATGACATTGTAAAGTTTACGTTTTACAAAATCGGCAAGAACGCGAAGTGAACGGTTAACACTTAAGGGTTTTAGGCTGACAAAATTAATATGCAAACCTTAACCAAATAAAACTCTTTTTACAGAATATGATAGTATAAACTTTGTACAATGTCTCTAGGCTGGTTTTACTGATTTTAGTATTTGAACAAGCTATTTTATCTACCACTGCAATAGCCTATATGATCATATTGTTTAACATCAAAATCGGCCAAGATTCAGCTTAGTTTCCAACTACCCTGTGCATGATTCTTGATTCATTTTCAACACATGCTAAATCCCAGAAATTTATATCATCTACATCTGCTGAAATCCATTTACTTCCTCTTGCAGCACTTTATTTTATACTCATTCTCTTTTTAGCCGAATTAAACATGGATTTATTTGACAAGGCAAACTAATCTTTAAACATAAACATTTTTACCAATTTGAACTCATTCCAGAACAAGGATTTCAAAGATATTTAATTTCCTTTATTTTGGTGAAACCCAAATTAATCTTTTTCCTTAGCACACAAATACCTATTTCGGTATTTTCATTGCAGAAATCCACACAGTGACTCTTTCAAGAATATTTTTGTATGTTCTGATACTATTGGATCTTATATGATTTTAGGAATTTATTTTGCTAAATTTTGAGTAGTATTTGCAAACATTATGACTATTTGAATTTGACTCGGTTTTGAAATCCCAGGCTAAATGAAAATGCGTTTGCCATCGAAAGCGCATTCCACCTTGTATGTGATGTTTAGCTCAAACCCCCGAGATCGACCAACCGGGCCCAGGCGTCGATGACTCAAGACAGGGCATTTGGTTTCTACCTCACCGCCGGCAAGCATCACGGAGCGGCGGAATGGGCAACCCCTGACATCGGTCTGACGAGGCGAACATGGGTGGTACCGATTCAACTTTGTGGTGCCCGGGAAAGTGGTCGCCACCGGTGAGGGCGGCGGAACCACGGCGGCGGCGGCGACTTCGCCGCCGGCGATCCATTCCCCAAATTAGGCACTCGGCAAGCATCAGTGAAGGTAGGGGATGCGATTTCACCTTAACCGGGTTGGGCGTGAACCGAACGAAATTTGTCGTCGGTCTTGGCGGGCCGAAGAAGAAAGACCCATGGCGGCGGCGTTCATGTGAGAATGGCTGAAATTAACCCAAGGGTTGGACTCAGGAGTGCTTAAGGATGCCCTAGACCAACCGATTTGTGATACCTCTCACTCCGTCACGAGAATTCCATTCTCTCCCCCTTCTTCTGTTTCTTGGCGAGAAGTGACGAAAGGAAGAAGAAAAGGCAGAGCTGGCTCAGTGGAAGGTCGAAAACGGTTCGGGAGTCCTCAGGCGATGCGAATTAGGACCTTTGTAGCGAGCCAAAGGAAGTGCTCCTGAGTTTAACGCCTAAGTGGTCTCCCTTGGAAGTCACGGGCGACGTGCGCTGCGCCTGGGAGCCTCGGGCCGTGGCGAAGCAGCGTACGCAGCTGGTGCAAACCATGGCGCGCTGAGTGGCTTGGGAGGCGCTCCGGTACGGTTAGCAGGCGCATGATACGGCGAGACCGGAGAGAGAGCGAGTGGAAGCTGCTCGCTCGGGAGAAGAAGAGGACGGCGAAGGCAAACGAGGAAGAGTCTAACCGGTGGGACCGGACCCGCATGGCAGTGAAGGCTAGAAACCAGTTTGAGGATCAACTCGGGTTAGTGCTCTGAATTTGCATTAATTTGCTATCTAATCTTTGTCAGAGATTTTTCCCACTTGCTGAGTGCTCTCTCCTGGCAATAGACAAGCTCCAGGCGAAGAGTGGGGTGAGAATACTCAGTATAAGATTCATCAGAATTTTAACATTGAGCGGTGCACTAAGTTTCCATCTCTGTATTCGAATTACCAGACGATTCAAATATTTGATAAAATTTTTGAAACTTTGTTTTTAAAATGGATTTGAGACAAGGATTCTTAGATAAAATTTTCAGCTCAAGATATTGCTCCATTAATTTATAAAAATTCTGACATTCTATTTTTCAGCTTTTGCTACTTTCTGTTTTTGAATTATTTAGGGCTTTATCCCATCTGATAACTTTCTGAGATTTTTACCAATGGTAAATACTGTATCAAAGGTGACTTGGTAAATTTTTCAGCTGGAGATGAGCTCTAGATATTTTTCACAAATTTTGAGGGTGCACTGTTTCTAGTCAAACTGACCTCCATTTGCATTTTTAATATTCAAATTAATATTTGTATCTTTTTATCAGTGTGTAAATTGGTTTCTTCACCTATTTAGATTCAGGAAATAATTTATTCCCAATCTTTCCTTTGGTTCTTTTAATTTCTCCCATTTCCTTTTATTGTCTTTGCAATACAAAATTCCAAGAAATCAATTCAAGAAAATCACAAATTCCATAAAACTCAAAAATACTCAAAATACAAATTTCACATTATAGCATTCCACTGTTTTAAAATATTCAGGATGTTACAGAAAAGGACCACAGAATTAAGCTTTAAGCATGCCATTTGCAATGCAGGAACAGCGGCAACCGCAGCCTTGCTGAATGCTGTATGAAGCCGCCTGCTGCAGAGCTAAAACAAACCATGCATGTACCTTTGCCAATATATGAGGCAATGATACTAGAACATTGACACTGTTAAAAAAAAACCTTGCATCGTGTTGTTTTTCATGCGGCGTAATGACTTCAATGTAAACAAAGTAAATATTGTGTACTTACTTCTGTAAGTAAGATGAGACCATAAGAATCAGGGAAAAAACAGCTAAAAACATTGCTATAATGTTTTTGTTTAATCATGTTGTTCTTAAATCGTGAGAAATGTTAAAGTATAGAATAGAATATATATTATCTTAAATAATAAAAGAATGAGTTTATCTCCACTTTTGGGACGTCCCACCCCTCCCCGCCGACCCACATGTAGCCGCCGACCCACATGCAGCGCGCTCCTATCCACGAATTGCATGGACTCCCTTTAAAATGGCCCTAAAAACACAGAAAACCAAATAAAAACTGATTACACGTGGGTCACCACTCTTTACGCATACCCTAAGGGCAGTCTCAACCCTCCACCTCAGCTGGTGTCCATAGAATTAATTATGCTGTCAACTAAACAAAAATCTGATGTGGCATAGGAATTAAGAAAGGAGAGAAGGAAAAACAAAGAAACCGTGTCTCATGCAAGAAACTGAGTCGGCGCAGGCACCAAGACGCAAGAAACGAGCAAAATCGGGGTTAGACGTTTCTGCACGCTGATCAAGCTGTGTTTGTGGTGCATATATTGGTTTATTACTCTCTCTCCTCTAGACACTGCTTATGGAAACCATGGGTTGGGAAACTATGCATTGGTTTATTGTTCTCTCTCTTCTCTAGACACTGCTCATGAAAACCATGGATTAGGACTGCTCTAAGACCGCAACTGCCTCCTCCCCTATGCCCAGGGGCGAAGCCCAGTTATACGGTATGGGTGCAGATGCACTCCCCTAAAAAAAAAATTTAGTTATTACCCCTATATCTTGGCCGTATATACACCCCCCTCAGCCCAACATGCTGCACCCCCCTCGCCTCAGCCCAACAGAAGATCTTAAAGACTCGAAGTCAAATTATGTATTTTGTCTATGTTTATATTCTTTTTCCCATCCAAACGTTCTTCATTAGGTAAATGTTTTTCATCACTTCTTTATGCTCGCACCCCCCTCTATTTCTCTCTAGCTTCGCCACTGCCTATGCCATGACCTCCTGCCGGCTGTTCGTCCTCTCCCCCACAATGTGGCGTCATGGGTGTGGCCTCTGCTGACAAAGCCACTGCCTACATCGCGTGAACTGAATGCGAGCGTGATCGATCACATGTCCACCAAGTTGGTGCACCGCACAGAGGACATGTCGCATGTGTCCTCAGTGGCAAAAGAGTGACAGCTGAAACGCTAGTTACGGCGGGAACGCGAGCAGCCGAGGTGTGATCTATCTACTGCCGTCGTAGATTTCTTTATCCACAATGGTGTCATGGTTGTAGACGATCGCAAATAGCGTGAAGTATCGATGATCTCCATTGGTGTGTAGAACTAAGACTTTCGTCTCGACAGCAGTGTTGTTTATCGAAAGAAAAACAAAGAGGATTTATCTATAACCGGCTTTGCTTAGTGTCGATGTTTAGGGTAGGTGTTGTCATCGTCATTCAAATGAGTCGGTCTAATAAACCCTATTATGAATATATAAAATCAGCTAAAAACTCACCAGAGAAGACAAAAAAAACTAGAACAAATCGAGTAAAAAACAAAATATAAAAAATAAAGAAAATCTAAAATTACTTCTGGAATGCGAGGATCTCTGGTCCACACAACGGCGATAAAAAGCGCTAGAGAAAAAGGGAGAGGACCGGCAACGGCCAGCCGCAGTTTTGTGCTGGGCCCAACCGTAAATATGAAACCCAAGAGTCCAAACCCGTCTGTGATAGGCCTAAAAGGCCCAAGTACAGCGGTAAGGCCAAAACCAAAACCCTCGCCTCTTCTTCCCCTTCTGCCGCCACGGCCGCCTCCTCCTCGCGCCCCTCCGTCTCCGATGGCCGAAGCGCCGGCGCAGCCGTTGTCGGATCCCTCCACTCCGCCTCAGGAGGCCAACCAAAGACCTAAGAGCAAGAAGAAGCGCGGCACGAAAAAACCGAAGAGAGCCGCCGCCTCCGCTTCCGCCTCATCCTCGGGTGCCAGTGCCACCATGGTCGAGGACCCCTTCCTTGTCCTCGCTGGCGGCAAGGAAGGAGGTAAGGAGTTGAACTTCCTGCCTTGTAATTTCCACATTGGTTCGGTATCTATATGTGGTCTCTGACGTGCCGGCTTGGGGATCGGGCGCAGGGTTCCTGGAGTTGGAGGAGATCGACGAGGCTGACTTTGGGATCATCGGGGGCGTCGTAGAGGATGTGGGAGCAGATGAGAGGAAGGTAGGGAACGATCAGAAGAAGAAGAAGAAGAAGAAGAAGAAGCGGAAGCGAGGGGATGATGTCGATGGTGATGATGATTTGGTATCTGAGAGTGTGGAGGAGGGCGAGAAGGGTGAGAAGAAGGCCAAGAGAAAGAAGAGGAACAGGAAGAAGAAGAAGGAGAAGGATGCAGAGATCAGGGAGGACGAAGCCGATGACAATGCGGAAGGTGCTTAGTTTTTCATTTTTCAGCTTGTGGTTCAGGAGCATGAGCATTTGCTTTTGTTTGTAGCGTGTAGACTGTAGTTTCGCTTTTTATTTTTTGGGCCTGTGTTTTATTTTTGCAAGACTTGTTGGATCAGCAGCGCGACTGTGCGAGTGTACTTAATATTTAATACTGTTGTGTGCTTCCTGATATGCAAGATGACAATGACAATATGGAACAAGATGAGAATGAGGAGCTGATTTTGGGTGAGGATGAAGTTTATGCTTGGCTAGAGCTAAGACTGCATCCCCTTCTTATTAAGGCAATGCGCAGACTTGGATTCAAAGAACCAACGCCTATACAGAAGGCTTGCTTTCCTGCAGCGGCTCATCAAGGCAAGGTTTGTCAAATGTTAACTGGTAGACCACTGGCCACTAGATTTTTCTACATGAAAATGATGAAATTCTTTTTCGTTACTGATCTGCTTATATGCTATTTGTTACAAAGTTTTTTTTAGCTTGATAACCTATTTTGTTGACTCAAAATAAGGCATTTTCTTATGCTTGTCACTTTTATTAGTTGTCTAATGGATGTATTATTGTAAAATAATCGTGCTAAGTTTTGGTCCCTCTTTAGTTGAGTTCAGTAATCAGTTAGCCACTTAGCCATGAACTTTCTTAACTTTGTTCCAAGCCTTAGGTCATTTAACTGTGCTAATGTTTACACTGCAACAGGATGTTATTGGTGCAGCAGAGACAGGTTCTGGTAAGACACTTGCTTTTGGCCTCCCTATTTTGCAACGCCTTCTTGAGGAACAAGAAAAGGCCACAAGATTACACCAAGAAGATGAAAAAGCAGCGGAGGGAAGTTCTAGAGGAGGTCCTCTTCGTGCACTTATTTTGACACCCACCAGGGAGCTCGCCAAACAGGTACAAGAATGTGACCTAACATAGTGTACTTTACATTTAGCATGGAATATAAAAATTGGATGAGGCTGTTACTATCAATAGCCTGTCCATCCTGTCACCCTTATTGTCTTCTGTTTGATTGGATTAAACTTTTCACTAGTTTATTGAATTAAAATTTTGCTATTATTGGCCCTAGAATATCTTCTGTGCAAGGAGTCACCTAATCCTCCTATTCGATTCGAATATAAGGTATTGTGTCATGCAAATGTTACAATTCTTATTGACAGGTCTGCGATCATCTAAAAGAAGCAGCCAAATTCTTAGGAATCCTAGTTGTTCCTATTGTTGGTGGTCTATCCATGGAAAAACAAGAACGGCTTTTGAAAAAGAAACCTGAAATTGTTGTTGGAACTCCAGGAAGATTGTGGGAGCTTATGTCGACAGGCAACCAACACCTAGTTGAGGTTAGTATGTGAACGTCTGAAATGATATGTCTTAAAACTTCTTAGTGTGCATGTTGCCAACTCAGTATATCTTCTTCTACATACAACATTCATAGTTCATACTCATAGAAATGTAGTATTGAGAATAATAAATTAAGTGGAATCATTCTCATCAAAAACAAATTAAGAGGATTCATGTAAGAAAAGCTCATCTGAACTTGATTGTTTTGCATGAGTGAATTAAAAAAATGCTCAACTTTAATGAATAAAGTTTTCTCTTTACCCATAAGCCCTACTGGATGTATTAATGTATTCTTGGGTATGGTGATTTCCATCTCATTTGTGATCTATGATTGAACCTAACTCATATCTAATACACTTTTTCAGTATGTATTGTCAATACTATTTTTAAGTTTTGGATGAACGCACCCAATAGAAAACTGAACGTCTGTAGCACAGCTCACGGCAAAGTCTCATATTTCAAAAGAGTGATGTAGAACAGAAGCTTCTATTATAGAAATTAGTATAACCTTCTAATTGTAATTGTCAGTTTCTGGTTATTTTATGTTGAAGACATGGTGCTAATTATCCTCCCTATCACTCAGTTGCATTCATTGTCATTCTTCGTGTTGGATGAGGCTGACAGAATGATAGAACGAGGTCATTTCCATGAATTACAATCTATCATTGAGATGCTTCCACTGACTAATGGTTCTGATGAACAAGCTATAAGAACAACGCCAAGCTGCGAAACTGTGCCAATATTGCAAATAAAGAAGAGGCAAACCTTTGTGTTCTCAGCCACACTTGCACTCTCAGCTAATTTTCGCAAAAAGTTGAAGCGTGGCTTATCTGCTTCAAAGGTATCAGTGTCTGATGGTGTGAGCTCTATTGAGGCACTTTCGAAGCAGGCTGGTATGAAACCTAATGCAGAAATAATTGATCTGACAAAGGCTTCAATCTTGCCAGAGAAACTTGAAGAATCTTTCATTGAGTATGCCTTTTTTGCTTATGTTCTTTTTAATATTTTCGTTATAATATTAATGGCAACTATTTTTGTGCCGGCTTATACTTTTGCGTGCAAAAGTTATAGTTGACAGGTTGACACACTTACAATTTTTTGTTTGCTTATTTTACAGGTGTAGTGAAGATGATAAGGATGCCTACCTGTATTATATATTAAGTGTTCATGGGCAAGGCAGCACAATAATATTTTGCACGTCAATCGCTGCATTACGTCACATCTCTTCCATATTGCGCATCCTTGGAATTAATGTGTTGACAAATCATGCTCAAATGCAACAAAGGGCTCGCATGAAGGTGATTCTTGCATAAAATTGTACATTGTACTTATTTAGTATTTGTTAAGATGTTGGAGTTGCCATTCAGTTTGTGCTCAACATCTTGTTGGCTCAAGATTGGTCCGATTGCATATCTTTTGCACATTATCTGTTCTACTTTAATGGTTATTAGGGTTGAATTCCTGTAACCCACTGGCACACTATGAAAATTACGCCTTCTTTCATTAGTATATACACGCCATTGTTTTGGATGTTGCTATTTTATAAGTGGCATACTAACATTTATCTAAAATAATCACCTAATAACTGAATCTGGGATAAACTAATGCTTTACTTTTGTTGTTCAGTTACCTCTACAATCTACCTTTACACTATAGATACCTGCAGTTTTGCATATTTTACATTGACCTCTATCTATGTCTTGTTCCTGTGGAAACACAGTTAACTACTTTCCATGCTATTATTGTCTCTCTCTGCCTTTTGTAAGAGAAAACATTTGGTTATTCTTTGTGTTCATTTAGGCCGTGGATCGTTTTCGTGGAAGTGAAAATTCAATTTTGGTCGCGACTGATGGTTTTGCAAGGGGCATGGATTTTGATGATGTCCGAACTGTTATCCATTATCAGTTGCCACACTCAACTGATGTAGGTGCTTTGTTTATTTCTTGACCCTAAACTTGTTTTAGATATATATGTTATGAGACCAAGCTCACTAACTAGAGATTTTCAAATTTTTATCTACCCCTTAGGTTTATATCCACAGAAGTGGAAGGACAGCACGTAAATCATTGTCTGGCTGCAGTATTGCATTAATCTCTCCTGCTGACAAGGCCAAGTTTTACTCTCTTTGCAAGTCATTGTCAAAGGTAATAGTAATTTTCTTTCATACCACCATCTTGGACTCTTCAGTAACTTAGCATTTTCCCCTCCCTTGGCACAATGATATTTGGTTGCATTGTCCTCAAGAAGCGATGGACACTGGTAGTCCCAAAAATATTCTCCTTTGTATTCATACATTAGTGAAGGGTTACCTGCATATGCAGTGTATTTGATCTCTTATGGCTTGGCATAATTGGTGTTTGTGAGCACCATTTTCAGTATTTTATTCCATACCAGCTGTTCTTCTATTTTGCTCCTAGTTGTGTACCGTTGTGCCAGTGCACTTTTCACTGGTCTCAACCACTCAGTGTGGTGCAAACTTTTATTATGATTCTTTCTCAGATTATGTTGGTGTATGTTGTTTTTTCATTTTTAGCTGATAATTCAGCAAGTTGATAACCATCTATTGAAAACCACAGGAGAACCTCCACCAGTTTCCTGTAGATCATGCTTACATGCCTGCAGTAATGAATAGGCTGTCCCTTGCTCGGCAGATCGACAAGATTACACGTAAAAATTCGCAGGCAAGGCCTCCTGCTTGCTAATTTTCATGCTTTTTCTTAAATAATTTCTAATATATATGAATTAATCACTGATGTCTGACTAATTTTAGGCTATAGTTGGCTATGCTCTAACTTCCCTCTATGTGCTTTTCAGGAAAATGCTAATAAATCTTGGCTTCAAAGGAATGCTGAATTAATCACTGATGTCTGACTAATTTTAGGCTATAGTTGGCTATGCTCTAACTTCCCTCTATGTGCTTTTCAGGAAAATGCTAATAAATCTTGGCTTCAAAGGAATGCTGAATCCATGGGATTGATATTGGAGGCCAGTGACAGTGAGGAAGAACGTGTACAGGGTCACAAACAACGAAAGGCAACTTCTGCACAACTCCAGAAGCTTCAACAGGTTTGGATGATTAAGATTGTAGTATGGTTATACAGCTGGTGTAAAATTTTGGAGACTAAGCTATTATTTGGTGTTCATGATTTTTACAATGTTCCTCTATAATATCTGGCCATATCTCAGCACATTTTTCTTTGAATTGTAGGATTTGAATGAACTCTTGCAACACCCGTTGCAGCCTAAGACTTTTCACGGCGCTATTTGGCTGGGGTTAGTTTTTTGACATCGAGCACATATTTATGGAACAATTGTATTTGCTTAAAGTGACTAAAGGATCCTTTTTGTGTTCTCTGACTTAAAACCATTAATTCACTTATTCAGGCTGGTGTTTCACCATTACTTCAGAAGCAACTAGAAGAGTTGTCCAAAAGGAATCTAAACGGTAGTAGCAGTAAGAATGATAGTAAAGGGTCTCGATTTGTCGTTATTGGTCAGGATTGTGTGGAACCCTTGCAAGCACTTCAGAATTCTGGGCAAGAGGTATGTGGAAATGTCTATAGGTTATTTATGTTATTTGTAGCAAGAACCAAATTTGAAATTTGTGGATGTATGTAATTCATAGATTTAGTTGCTTTTGTCTGCATCTTTTGCTGCTACTTTTGTTACCTGTTAGTGATTTTGCGCTTCCAGGTTTGTGTGAACATGGACAAGCAAAGAGAGAAGCGAAGACTCGCTGAGAATTGGAAGCGAAAGAAGCATGAAGAAAAGAAACGTATACTTTTTTCACCATCCCCTTTTTTTTGCTCCACTTGCTGTTATGCCTTGCCATTGGTTGTGCCTATTACTTGTTTCTAAATATTTGAAAAGAAACGGAAAGAACAAAATGCCTGCCAACTACTACTACTATAATCAGAATAACTACAGTGACGAATGTGCATATTTTCAAAGCTTACCCATAATAGAGGTTATAGTCTAGTCTTTGTGCTACAGTATATTGATGTGTGATACACATGCCCGTTTGGTTTACATGTAAAGGCTGCATATGATGCTACCTTCCTCCAAAAGGTATTAGATGGACATTGGATGTCACGTGGCTCTGTCCGAGAAGCTTGTGCTTACATTGCAATCATGCCCGTAATTTTAATGAAAAAACAGTCCAAACTTTGTATAAACAAAGCACACCAACCATTTAATTTCTGCTTTTCTTTTTCAGGTACACGAGAGCAAAAGAGAAAGGACAGAAGAAAAGCAAAAGAGAGGGACTAAATAACAGATCGAAAAAGAGCTGTATGCCTGTACATCTTCAACTACTCGATTCCCAGAATTCCTTTTTAGATTGCCTTCATTGATGTTTTTGGCCTGATGGATCAATGAAGGACTAAATTATCACTAGGCGGAAACCAGACTGAGGTGGGTATCATCGTTTGCAGCTGAAGATAACTTAGAATCAGTTACCCGAGCACCAGCTATGCACAAGGAAACTGAAGCACATTGGGTGCATTGTAACAATTGACATGATCTATGTAACATGTACACGGTTTATCAGCGTTTATCTTGAAATCTCGTGCGTGTTAAATATATCTTCTGTCATAAGTTCGCCGGAATGTTGGGAAGTACGAAATCTGGTGGAGACTTGCAGCCCGTGTTGGGGGCTTGGGGCTATTCAACGGGCTACATGAAACTTTTGCTTCAACCACATGAATCTGAAAGTTCGCAAGACGAATAGTAGTCTTCTTCCGAGAGGAGCTTTGAGCATTTCGAGCTCTGTACAGGGCACCAGTCTACTTTGTTGTTGTTGTTCAGAGTAGATGTATCCGTGTTACACGGCCTGAACACAAGCCGGCGGCTCAAAGTGAATTTTCCTCCTCTTATTTGACGAAAGGAACTACCGAATGTTGATTTCAAGTGGACTTAAAAACGCCGAAAAGTTTTCATAATATACTTCCTGTTCAAACCTGGTTCCTTGGGACCCTATCTTGATTGATGATGCTTTGGCTGCACTGTGCTACTAGGAGATCATGGCCCAAACATCTTCGCTCCTTGTCCATTGCTTTAGGCTACAGTCGAACTGCCGCAAATCGGAAATCTTATCGTTCTGTATTATTCCGCAGCATCTAAATTTAGTATCATTACTATTTGAGGATTGCCATTTGCAGCTCAGAGCCAACAGCACTACTAGCTCTGAACAATCGAGGACCAGATGGGGATACGACATTCTAGGGGTTCAACATACTCGGACTGTCAACACACGGACAGTATGGGTGATGTTTCTGAGAACATCTAACGCAGGCCATTGAACCAAAGCTGCCTCTGCTTATTGGCAGTCGACGCTGGACGGACTATATATGACAGAGTCTTCCTAAGCATCAAGTTATCAAGGATGGCGGGGAGGGTCTGTATGACGAGGGAAGAACATGGGATGAGAATTTCGAGATTTTTAGCAATGTTATCCTCCTATCCATGCAGATGAGATCGAATTTCCCTCAGTGCTAGCTGCATGCTCTACCATTGTTACGAGATTTTATCGGGCCTGTTGGCAAATTGACAAGTTGGAAGTGCTAGCTAGTTGTCTCATTGTTCGATTGCAGGTATCAATCCTTTTCACGTCAACAGCGCTTTCAGCAACAAATTTGAAGCTTGTACTGCAGAGCAGTGGACAGTTGAAAATACGGTACTTAATAACTTTTCTTCTCGCCTATTGATATTGCGTAACACTCACAGATGCTGGCTTGGGAAAGATCGACAAATCCAGCACGTTAGGCCTAGCGAGCATAGTTCTCAATACCGTAGTTGTATTGCCAGTATGACCAGTATATACCATTTCGGCCTCTAAATTGGTACAATGTTGCTTTATATAATGTATCGGCCTTAATATCGGTTATGCCGGCTCAATACCGTTAAATATTGGTCATATCGGTTCGATATCGACAAGTTATATTGGTGGAATTGATGATATGTTCTATTGAACTATATATTATATTTGATGATGCTATTGTGTATTTAGAGCAATATTATAAGTGAAATTTGGTGTACATACAATTAAACATATATATACTTATAAATATATATTATTATGTTAAATCCAAAACAGTACGCTGGTATAGATGGGTGCTGGAATGTACCATTATAAGAGATAAACCGGTCAGACTTTGATATGGTATTGAAAAGTGGGCTACCAAGGCCGGAATCTTCCTAGCACTATATAATTAAGGTCTCTTCAAGGATATTCAAGCTGTATAGGATTAGGTGTTTGTTGACTTTTGACAGCAGCCTTCCAATTGGAAATCTGATAAATGAGAGCAGAAAGCAGATAGGTTATCAGAGGCAGCGGGTGGTTTGCAGCTCGAGTTCAGCCTTTGGTTCTCGATCGTCCATTTCTCAATCAGGTGGGCCCGGATTGTTCTCTGTACATTGCAACCTTTTGGCTAGAAAATTGGAAGAGGCCAGCAAAAATCCAAAGTACACCTGAGACATGGTGCAGCTGAAGAAAAAAAAAAGGTTGCACAGGACCATGGTCTTGCACTCTCTTGTCTGGCACTGCAGACACCCAGCAATAGTAGACACTTCGATCGTGGTCCATTTGCCATCGCTAGCTGCCCATGCATGACAGCGTAAGGTATACACCTAGATACTCTTTTCGTTATCATTCTACGTTTCTTATATTGCCACTAAGACAGTGGCAGGGCTCGAGGTCTAGGTACCAAAAGCTTAGCCTGAGAATACTAAAATCTATTAGAAAATTACAATCGGTCTAGAACTAGTTGGCCCAGCTTGAGGCTTTGAATTGGGCTGGTTCTGCCCCTGCACCAAGGTATCTCTGCAAAATAATATATTACTCTCTTTTCATTGTATCTTTGGATTGTGTTTCTTAATATTGAAAATAGCTAAAAAGCAAAAGTATATAATGAAAAAATAGTGAAAAATTACCTCAAAGTTGTAGAATAACGTATATTTAGAATAAAATGGGGAAGTGTGGGGTCTGTGTGGTAACCGGTAGAGCCGTCCGATCAAAGAACGAGCAGTTCAGATAAATAAGATTTCGGCCAACAACCATCCATCTGAACGCACGAAACCTTAAGCCCTTAACCACACGTAGAGATCAAGTCAACACTGAACTCCTGAGCAGTTTCGTTTCAAGGTTCAAAGTTCAGACTTTGCGGCGCACACATGGCCGGCAAACATAAGGCCCCCGGCCCCTTGGACACTGGGGAACGCTAGCTACCAGCTCTTCTCGATCTGCAGTTTGTCAACTTGTAGACCGAGCCTGGAAAAGGACACATTGCCATCATTTTCCCATCACCCAACCGTACGGGTTTGCGTCCGGCTCACATCCCGGTTGACCATGCGTTCAGTCATCAGCAGTACGTGTGGATCCATGGAAGATCCCGCCCCGTCGTCGCAGTAACTTCTGTCGCCTTTTCTCGATGGCAATTCGCGTTAACTGCATGCCCTGGTACGTACGAATTGGTTCGAGTTGAAACACCTCTACGACACTACGACTGACTTCTACTGCTGCTATATATCCTTCAGTCGTCAGCTTAATTTGTCGCTGTTGTAGATGCAGTCTAGGTGGGAGAGTGACGGCTGTAGCTCATTGAGAGTCAATGGTAGAGTTACTGTCACACCGTAGTCGTACTCGTACGCATTTGCTAGCATTAGTGACTAGCTTCAACTGCTTCAGATTTCACTACGCGTTGAGGGCCAGATCTTGAGATGTCAACACGGCGCCGGCGCGGAACGATCAATTATATTGCCTGCCTTTTGGGCTAACTTGTACTCGATCTTTTAAAAGTATACAAAGAAAAAATCTTAGATCTAACGTGACGACTTCTATAACCCGCTTACGTAACCTTATTATACTTGATCTTATAGATTTGCCGCCCCTTTCCGTGCGAAAAGTGTACGTGCTTCCGCATGGCTGAATTGAGCGTGTGGCAGCATGGCAACCACTGCATGCGTTGGAACTTTGGGAGTACCGGATTTCATACATGCACGCGTGACCATTCCATTCCTTGCTCTCCTACCACAAGCTCTGCGCTTATTTGGAGAAAAGTGGAACGGTTCGTTCACCACTTTCTGCTGGTTCAGAAGAAGTCTTTTTGCATATCCCAATCCGAAAATAACCGTATGTGTATGTCTTGCGTTCGAAAAAGAACCAGAAGAGTCTTGCAATTGACAGACCGAATTTCGACGTTTGGAAACTGAGACCGTGTGATCGCGCTGCACCTTTCGTTTTCAGTTCATCGAGAGAGCCCTATCACACACAAAAATAAAGGGGGTTGTACTTCATGATCCGTGCTGAGTGAAGCCTAGCTTACTGGTGCCATTTTTCTACGAAGAACAGTTTCTTTCGGGTCAAGCACTCAACCAGGCCATCCCTACGTCATCTACAAGCCGTACGTCAGTTGTTCAGGTCGACTGCATGCTAGGTCATCTGCAAGCACACGGCAACAAGCCGTATAGTACGTACACCTGGACGGTGTTTGGAGTAGCACACGAGACCGTTTTGTCGCAGAACAACCGCCGCAAAAGATTAAGCTCCGTTCCACTGGAAACAATGCTAAGGTTGGCTTTCCGAACTCTTTGGGCAGCACATTGCCAGCACCTCGTTGGAAGCCGGGAGCGAATAGGTTAGTGACGTCAGGTGATGTCTGCAGCTGCTAGCTGCAAAGGAAAGGGTAAACAAAGCACTCGTGCTGCATGCAAGCATAATCGCGCAGATTCCAATCCAGCCGGCATGCATGTGCATGCGCTCCAATCCAAAATTTGACCATCAATCCATCATAAACTGATTATTAATTCAATATCTCCATGCATCATCAACTCAACAACAGGGGTAGACAGGTGGTCTCGAGTCTCGAGCCCTAACTGTTCACGTCCACCTACCCCTGCCTTTCCCCTGCTAATTTATAGTCACCATGGTGGAATTGTTTACTGTGACCAACCTTATCGTGAGACTTACGGTGAGGGTTTGTACTGGACAACAGTCCAACACTAAGGGCATTCCCAACTCTTTTAAATTCATGGTGTCAAATAGAATTAATTACAATCTGTGAACTAATAAAAAAATCGATGTGGCATAGGAGTTAATAGAGGAGAGGTATAGAACAAAATGAAAAGAACTTTGACCCTGTCTCATGATATACACCCAAAATATTCGATTCGGTACCAAGACTCAAGGGCACTAAATAAAATCGGAGTTGAGAATCGTTCATCCCTTGATGCATACTATCGTGAAGTCATACTTGATGACATAGACATGTTTGTGGTGCATGCATTGGTTTATTGCTCTCATGCATTGCTTTATAAGCTTTCTCTCCACCTCGGACACTACTCATGGAAACTATGGGTTGGGAAACTATGCATTGGTTTATTGCTCTCTCTTTCCTTCTGATTGAGACACTACGGCTCTAATCCAAACGATAGGACTATGAAGGATTAGAGGAAGGACAAGGAGCCATAATGCCTTGATATTCTGAGCAGAATTGCATGGTTTTGAGAAATTCATCAAGCTATCCTCTTTCAAATAGGCTCTACGGGTATATACAATAAGGCTGTCTTATATTGCTTTTAGCATATCTATCTTTGATTTATCCTATGTTAAAGAGTGAGAAAAAAGGAGAGAGGAGAAAGCTAACTCTTATTTAGTAATAAGCATTGTACGAGAATATAAGTAGATTAGTTATGTACAAGAGAGAGGAAATAATTAATGCACAACACCTAGAGTTAATTTTTAGAGATATCTATTGTATATATAAGCTGACTTTAGTGTTTACTTTAGATAACATAGATGGAAGATAGAATAAATAACCGATTTTATTATTTTAATTGTCCTGCGTAAAATAGAGAACACACTAATACTAAAGTCCAATGCTAACTAAATGAACCCTGAAAGCTTTCAGGTTGCAAAAGCTGTCACTAGCAATAGATTTTCCCGTCGAACAAGAATCTCGACTTTGAAAAGCTATCGCACGAGCAGTTTTTCTCGCTGGACTTTTCAAGCCAGCCACCGCTGCTCCACGTGCGTGGGAGGATCTGCTGAAGCAACAGACGTACAACCTAGTAGCTGTACGCGACATCATCTCCCGCAAAAGAATACGCGCTCAGCGTTCACCGATCGATGCACCAGCGCCACGTGGGTGTTGCGCTTAAATTACCAAGTAGGGTTTGTCGGTTACAACACATTTAATGAATATCGAGTTTTGTGATTTGAGACGTAACAACCGATTTGATTCTGTAATCGGTAAAAAAATATAAAATAGGCTTATAGGTCTAATTTGCCGATCTGAGCTAATCAGCTAAAAGCCAACCGGATCACGGACAACTTATAGGTCTAATTTGCCGATCTGAGCTAATCAGAGGATAAAAGTAGATCGACCCCAAAAAGGTGATGCGCAATAAGATCGAACAAAATCGAACCTGATGGGAGTAACAGAAGATGATCAACAATTGGTGATGCACAATTTATTGATCAAATCGAGTTACAAAAGTCTAAATTATAAGAACTACTCCTAGTCGATAGGAAAAATAAAAGTAGAGTATTTGTTGATTAGATTGTGTATATCCTCATAGCTTGTCTATGACCATCTTTTATACACGTCGACCGATCGTATCATTTTCTAATACATTATAGAACACAATTCGTATCAATCTTAATCTAAACAATTTTCCTTAAAATCTTAACCGTAACCAAATATTTTCAAGTCTTTCCATATACACGTCGGTTATAATACGTTGACCCTATACTACCAATTTTGACTATTCCTATCAGATCTGGATACAAACAGCGGGCCGGGGCATCATGCAGGAAACCAACGCGCAGCCGGTTATTCGATCGAGCGATCGATCAGCGAGAAAAACAAAAAGCAAACCGAGGCCATTTTACTCGCCATCCCGTCGTCGCTTTCGGCCGGGAGACTGCCTGGGATGTGGGATCCTCGTGATCCACGGAAACGACCCTGTGACCCGAACGGTGCGTGCACCACGGCACGAGCCGATTGGCCGATTTTTGGCCTCCGGCGTGGCCCGGTGCACGAGCTAGTGCGGGGCGCTTTCCCATCGGTGCTTGGCTCGGCTCGTGAGTCGTGACATCACAGAGGAGCTCCCGATACGAGGGAAGTGCATCCACGTCCTTTTCCGTACGCGTGCAGGTTAGAAAAAGGTGCAAGCGGTTTTTCGCTTGAAGATAATTCTTACCTAATGGAATATACTTATATAGCAGTACTAGTGATAGCTTATTGGACTAATTCAATGCCTCCCAACGAAATTCAACACACACCAGGGAGTAATTAATTTAGTCACAGAGGAGATCGAAACATTTAGTAGGCTTATCGCCTTTCTGCCATGATAACGAGACACAGCAACTTTCTCCTGTCCTTCAAAAAGTTATTCCTAGTTTTTTCCACTGCCTTTGATCCACAGCTCCGTATAGAATCTTGATAAGAGTGACGCCTCTGTGTTGTTTTCCTTCCCCTTCCTCCTCCTAGACGGATGATGGCATAGGCCTACTGCTACTTTGTTTTATGCAGTATGTTGCAGTCTTGCAGACCGGTGTGTAACTTGTGTTGTCCTGAGTCCTTACGTGGCTACTTGGTGAGAACGCCGCGCGGGGAAGCTAGCTATGAGGTGAGGTGAGGTGCATATTGTACTCTCCAATCTCTTTCGAGCTACTAGTATCTTATCTAGCAGGATCAATGAAACAGAGTTATGTTCTGTGTGGTACTGCATAATTGAACTATGGATCGCTCCGTAGAAAAAAGTAAAAAATACAATAGGATGAAACTTAAGAACTAAAGGAGGAACATCAATAGGTACTCTCATCCCACAGCAATTTCAGACGGAATTTCATATGGTCAAGGAAACTGAAAACCATCATTCCTAACTAAGTAAGTAGTGAGCAGCGGTACAGCCTACAAACAAATTTATAATTCTAGCACTGTTTTCTCTTGAGAAAAAGCTAATATGGGCAGCTGAGGAGAAAATCTCTACTAATATAAAAAGAGAGTTTGTCCGCAGTCCTATGCGCTGGTGTGTTCGTGGTCCTCCCCCTTCCACCAGCACGTAGCCGTCCGCGCGTGACACCTAACATCTTAGATAAACCATCTCGTATTAAAAAAACAGACCTCAAATAAACCGAAAAAAAGGAACCGCTCTATCCACTTCACCATCTCCACTCGCATGTTCCCCTCCTGAACTCCTGAGGCCTCGGCCTCCCCAACGCCCCTAACAAGGGAGGGGAGGTCGAAGTCACCACATCGATGACGTCGGCCACAAGATCCGAACGGAGGACATTTCATCCGCCAGATCCAGATGGAGGAGGGAGGCTGCTGTGGAGATGGCAAAAAATTTAAGAAAATTATAAACCCTATGGAATTTTGAATTTTTTTTATGGAGATTCCTAACATATTGATGATATTGCCATAAAATTTAAGAAAATTATAAAGCCTATGGAATTTTTAAAAAATCAAATATTTGTTATTATCATGATAAAACAATGACTGGCAAGTTTGAACTGAATGAAACATGAAACAAACCATGTTAGAAAATTTTGAATTTTTTTTTCATGGTTGTTATGAAACACTAATATTCTCATAAAAATTTCAGATGATGATCAAATTTCATTCATTTTTAAAAATTCAGACAGTGCTACCGTACTGATAAAAGCTTTACCACAAACTTCAACCAAATGAAAAATGGTACAAACCACGTTAGAAAATTTAAATTTTTTTTGGATGGCCTTGATTTATCATCAATGTTTCTATAAAATTTTCATCTGATGATCAAGCTTCAAGAAGTTTCAAAAATTTTGATAGTGTTACGTCCTCATAAAAGCCTGATAATCAATACAAATATTTGCTTTAGCAACAAAAAAAATGTTTAATTTTTTTGAAAATTTAGCATAAGGGTTATTAGGAAATTATTAATATCTCATCAAAATTTTTAATTATGATCACACTCCACTGAGTTTATAAAATTCTTACAAGTACATTATACCATTTATGTTCTTTCTGTTTTTAATTTTTGAAATATAACAAATGAAGTTCAATACATACATAGATTTGATTGAGCAAACAAAAAGTTTAAATTTTTAAAAATTATATAATATTACTGATTCAATTATTAATCTCGCATAAAAATTTTGGATCATGATCACACATGAGAAAATTTATAAAATTCTAAAAATATTCTTGTCACAATTATGTTTATTCTATTTTGATTTTTAAAGATAACAAATGAATTTAAATTATTTCTAAATTTTTATATATGATCCTACACTTCTTCAAATGGTACAATAAATTTTCATGTCAGTATAAAGCATGTAAAATTTTATAAAAATCTAACAGTATTTCTACATTTTTTTAAAAATATCTCAAAAAAATGGTTTTTCGATAAATTATCATAGAATATCACTTTTTCCAGGGTAATTGACCTAAATCCAATTAAATCTGGGTATTAAAATTTGAATTTTGGGTTCAAATCCTGAGATACCAGGTGGTAAGGGCGAAATATCGATGAAAAAAATGAGATTACTGTAGCAACACGAATTTTTATGAATTTTTGAATTCGGCCGGCAATCAAAATTTTGTTCAACTCCTAAGAACGAGATCTCAGTGAGATCTCATAAAATCTCGCCGAGATTTCTAACCTTGCCTACTGCTCCTTCATTCAAGACATCGGCATCACGCTTTGATTGTAAGTGCTCACCTTCTTCTTCTTCTTCTTACTCTTTTCCCCAATCGCATTCAAGCATGTGCTGTTCAGTATAATCTCTTGAGTAAGATGTTGTTACGATATTATGTATAGAGTATGGTAATATTAGGGAATTTGCAAGTAAAGTCTTTGCATTTTACTCTTGATTTTGCTGTTAATTAGTTTTGGGCTTTCGTAATGAAAGCTGGCCATTTTGTTGTTGTTGTTGCAGGCCCTAGATTACAATCGTGACATAACGAGTGGCAGGTATTGCTATTGCTATATATGGATGGATACACACATACCCTAATCTTTTCTCTGAGGTTACAGTAACCCTGATAATTAAAGCTAATAATGCTCCCTTCAACAGTGAATGAGAATGATACTATAGCATCTAGACTAGCAGATAAAAGTATTATTTTGTTTATTGTGCAGGACCTGGTTATTGGTTAATTAGGTCTATTTTCACTGAAGAGTACAACCCTTATTGCTCCAAAATCCTACTGAAAAGTGAGCAATGTTTCGCGCAATGGCTCGATGTACCTGTAGCATCCTATTGACATGATCATAACTATTCCAACCTATGAAACAATGTATCGGAAAGGCCCTGATGCTGCTCGCATATCCACCAAAAGGTACTTGAAAGTTTTTGCTTTTCTACTCTTACTTCTGATACAACCTATTATTTGTGATATTCCTGGGCTCTAAACTGTTCTAACTAAAAGCGGAAAGTTCTTGAGAAAGCAAAAGGCCCTAATTTTGGTAGGGGAGACACTATTGCTTTTAACAATTTGATTTGATTTTAACATATAGCATCCTTATGAGCCACTAAAGCTCGCTTTCAATAATACGGCGATCTCCCAAAAGGAAGTGAAACAAGTTGATGTAAATCTCATAAATGATACGTAAGTTATTTGTGCTTTGGGCTTGCCCAGTTATTTCTCTTCTCAAAATTTGCAATCTTGTTGTTTCTGAGCTGGTTCCACACCTTTATACGCAGGCTTCAGACTACTTAATTTGCTTGTGCAGTTTAAACCACAATACAAAGCTGTTGATCCCTTTTCCTTGCTGCTAAGTTTCACAACATCAGACTTCCTTCTGAAAAAGGAAAAGTACGGTGGCATGAGTTAGATGTTGCTCCCTAGCAGTTACAACAGTGCAATTTTATTTTTTATAAACACGTGATATTAATTGATTATTTGGTTAAAAAAATATTTCCGTTACGACGTACGGATACTTCACTACGTCTCTATCTCTACTCGTATAAAAGAGGAGTTTGTACGTCGTCTCCTCCCTATGCACAAAGTACATCATCCTGTCCCTATGCACAAAGCAGAAGTTAAAAATAACTCTGCTCACATTCAGCAAAACCAGATCTCAATAAACCGAAGAAACTACTACTTCCACGTAACATCCTCGTCTCCCCTATAAACCCGTAGTCCAGATGTAAACACGTCTTCCTATCGTTCCCCGCGTTGTAATCTTCAATTATAAATTTAAGAATTATTTTGCATTCTGTAATTGTGTACCAAGTGTGAATTTTGCATTTACTCTCTAAATGATGCAAAAGAAAATTCATGTATGCTATGTACATGTTTTTTCTATTGCAACATATGGACAGAGTTTCTTCCCGCGTCACTTCATCAAAATTACCCACATTTACTACTACTCTTTAATTACCCATCTTTGGTCACGTCACTTCATCAAAGTTACCCACATTTGCCATTGCTCTTTAATTACCCACCTTTGCCATTGTTAATGCTCTTTGCAAATAAATTTTTTATCGCAAATTGAGTTTCCGTTGCAACGCACGGGCACATGACTAGTCATAACTAAACAGATAGTGGTACTAGAAAAGGAATATTGCTCTACCATATACGAAAGATCCATTGCTAACATCGCTGGCCATGCATGGAGAAGTCACATGTTTGGTTCTAGATTTATTGACGAGAGAGTAAGCCCAATTTTTCTAGCTCAAAAATTCAAGAAAAGAAAAGAAATCTGATATAGGAGTAGCTTGGTTGCAATTGTTCTTTCTTTCAACTTTACAGATGTGAAAATAGAAAGGCAAGACACACTGTTTTCCTGTGAGGTGGCGTATGCAAACAGGCATCTTGATAACCCAGCAGCAGTAGTTATTTTTAAGACGACAGCTAAAAACTCGTACTCAATTCGGTATAAATTGAAAACCAAAAAAAGAAGTTTTGGGAAAATTTAAATATGACATGTTTGGTAGACAATTATAAACATAACTAGAGCTCCATAAAAAAGAAACACCTCAAGACCACTGGATCCAGGAAACATGTCGAAGTTTAGGTACAGAGCGGTAGACCACAGGACAAACCGACTCTTTCAACCGTCGATAGCCACCTATCTTGACCACCGGCGCACCACACCCTTATGATGATATGATGATGAAATTCCACCACAAAAATAACAACATTACTAACAGGAAAACCCTAGCCGTGCACACGACAGACACGTTTCCAAGGACACAAGCATGTACACAAAAACGCCAGCAAAATTAGATCACTAGCTTGTAACCTCGTCCTAGTGTTATTTTACAATCCTGGAGCACATCAGATCTAGAGTGGCAAAGCATTGGCCCAAACAGTACTGGAAAATATGGGATCGAATATGACATTTTAATTTCTGCTAACGCATCGTTCTTGACCGGATTACACCGGGTTGTTGGACGCCGCCGCCGCCGCTGGCTCGACGCGGGTCTGCGCGGACTTGAGCATGAAACCACCAACCCCTGCCTTGTCGTTGTCGTCCTCGTCGTGGTAGACGTACGCGAACCCGCCGTGCCGGGTCAGGTCCATGCCGGACATCTCGTCGTCGGCCGAGATGCGGAGCAGGCCCAGCTTCTTGAGCGCGTAGAAGAGCGGGCCCATGGTGCAGCTCACCCACCCGGCGATGACCAGGATCTGCACGACGTGCGCGGCGAGCAGACGGCCGCCGCCGCCCATGAACAGCCCGTACGGCCTGCCGGCGCCGTAGATGTCCTCCACGTACTTCTGCTTCGCGAACAGCGCCGTGAAGATGATCCCCCACGCGCCGCAGCCGCCGTGGAGCTGAGCGGCCTCGAGCGGGTCGTCGAACTTGAGGCGAGCGGCGAGCGCGTTGAGCCCGATGAGCACCCACGCCGAGACGAACCCGCAGATGACCGCCGCCCACGGGTCCACCACGCTGCACCCCGCGGTGATGGCCGCGAAGCCGCCGAGCAGCCCGTTGCAGACGTCCACCACGTTCCAGTGCCCTGTCTGGAGCCGCTTCCCGAACAGCGTCGTGAGCGCCGCCACGCTGCCGGCCAGCGTCGTCGTCACGGCGGTGCGGCCCACGCCCGACCACTGCCCGTTGATGCTCCCGGAGGGCTTGTACGTCTTGAGGATGGTGGTGAAGGACCCAGGGTTGAATCCATACCACCCGAACCACAGAAGGAACGTCCCGAGCACGACGAGCGACGCGCTGTGGCCCTTGAGTGCAACCGAGCGCCCGGCGTGGTCGAAGCGGCCGATGCGGGGGCCCTCGATGAGCGCGCCCCAGAGCCCAGCGATGCCGCCGACCATGTGCACGACCCCAGAGCCGGCGAAGTCGATGACGCCGGACTTGAAGAGCAGCGGGCCGGACGTTCGGCTGGCGGATGCCCACCCGTCGGCGGACCAGATCCAGTGGGACACCACCGGATAGACGAACCCGGTGAGGAACGCCGAGTAGATGAGGTACGCCACGAACTGCGTCCTCTCGGCGATCGACCCGGACGTGATGCCGGCGGCTGCGATGGCGAAGGCCCACTGGAAGAGGAAGTAGTCGTAGTCGAAGCCGGTCTTGGGCATGTGCTTGAGCCCGAAGAACTGCTTCCCGATAAACCCGTTGGACGGCGTGCCGAAGGCGAAGGCGAAGCCGAAGAGGTAGTAGAACAGCGCGCCCGCCGCGGCGTCGAGCACGTTGGTGAGCATGATGTTCATGGTGTTCTTGGCCCGGACCGATCCCGCGCAGAGCATCGCGAAGCCGAGCTGCATGGCGAACACGAGGTACGCCGAGAAAAGCAGGTAGGTGGCGTCCACCGCCGACGCAGTGTCCGCGAACTGGTTGCACAGGTATTCCGTGGCGTTCACCGCCGGCCCCAGCAGTGGCGCCAGGTCCGCCGCGCACGTCGACATCTTCCTCCTCTCTTCTCTTCTTCTCCCCCCTTCCTAGCAACGAACGCCCTCAAATTTCTTCCACTAGAGTAGAAAAAAAGTACACGGAGAGAGGGCTAGGCGATGTGGCGTGGGAGGTTGTGGCCAAACGGTGGCGTCGGATTTATAGGAGAGATCGGCGTGCGCCGTGCGAGAGATGACGATAAAAGAGGAACAAATAGGTGGCCTTTTTTTTAAAAAGAGGAACAGGGGAATCCGGGAGGCATGGGAATCCCCTTCGACTAGGAATCCATGCAGCTTCAGCAGCACATACACATACTCTGTTAAGGTTTTGGTTTCTTTACTGGAACCGGGTCTTTGATGGCCTTTTGATCTAAAAAACATACATACGTGTACGGTTCGATGGGCACGTCTTCCAAAAATTCTGTTTGAAAGTAATGTACCGATTTTAGCGATTGTTGTATCAAAGTTGCGCGCTATATACCGCTTATTCTTTCCTGTTATAAAAAACCGTTTAAATTGCAGTCTGGTTGAGACTGACCCAGGGGAGGGGGGGAGACGTTTCGGAATCCCGGGGAATCTGGAGAATGGGGGTGTAATGTAGCTGGACGCGATTAATGATGTGGTGGCTTTCCGATCGTGTGCTTTGTGTGTGTACTAACTGGCATGCGACAAATGACAGGATATATTTGATTGGTTGATGCACGTATGGCTTGAGATTGATTTCTGCTTCTTCTTCTTCTTTTTTTTTTTTTTTTTTTTTTGTGTGTGTGCGCGCGTTTCTCAAATTTTTCTCGACCTTTGTTTGTTTGGCGTATCCTATCCTGTTCTCTTTAGATGGCTGTGTGGTTATTTTCTCGATTTTTATTCGATTGGTTCAACAGATCGGGGGTACTCTATTTTGTTTTAGCATTTTAATCTTACAATTCGAACTAGCGTGTTCTCTGTGGTAGTTGTGATTTGTTGTCAGTGGAATATTAAATAGTTACAGGAATATTTACGATTCGAGTAAGATTTCGCTGCTATATCTAAAAAGTATTTATTCGCTAATCAATATTGTATCAATATGAGATAAGAACATAGCTCTATCTTTTTTATTGATATTTTCTTATGTGTAAAATGTGTCTCTACTTATATATGGATGAAGATTGGTCTTTTCTTACAAGAGAATAAAGCTAAATCATAGATTATTCTAGCGAGATTATGAATCCTAATAAGTATGTTTAGAAAAAATATTCACACACATATAGAACACAATATTTCACAACAATTTCAGCTGATTGTTACTCCCTCCATTCCTGAATGGATGACGTTTTAGAATTTTGCACTTCAAGCAAAGCAGCTGTATAAAAGACCAAATTATCCTCTTTTATTAGGCACTTATTGCTATTAGATAGTGTGTACTTTCTCCGTTCAAGTTTATAAGGCGTATTTTTTAATGATTTTGTTCCTAAATATAAGGCGTATTTTATACTCTAATGTAAAATTAGTGTGATGTTCTCTCTACACCCCTAGTAAAAGTTCACCTTTACTTTCTTTATATTTTTTTGTACCCGTGTATTGAATATAGTGCTTAGTGATAATAATTGTGGGTAATCTAGTCATTTTTCGTGAACACATCAATAAAATTGCAAGCATGAGCTACAACTATTTGCAAAACACATTTGCAAATAATTGCTCCATGTAAAAACCAAATTAAGAGAATGTGAGCTAGAGCAAACAAGGTTAAGCAATCAAACACATGATCAAACTTAAGCTATAAGACTTGACCCTTCTTAATAGTATGATAACCTATACTAGCAACCCGGTCTCCCAATCAAACATCGAGACCGATAAAATACCAGGAATACATCCTTAGCCCAATGCTAATTATACCTTTGCATCGCACAATCATTTGGAGCTTTTGCTTTATGACTATTATCATCTCTCCAAGCTCGGGTCTTCGTTTTGTTCATTAACATATGATAAACTCCTTTCTCTTTAGGATCCATCTTTGATGCTTATCAACATATAATGGCATCATTCTTTCTGAATCTTGACTTGATGACCATCAACACATGATACCATTCAAAATCTTCATCTTTTGACTTAACCTATTTCACAACTCGCTGAAATGTTAGTCCAACATGCACAGTTGTCCCAATCATCAACGCACTCTATTGACACATGATGGATTCGTCCAGATTCTTTGATCTACTCCTTTGATGATTGGACACAACCCAAATCAATTGAATGAAATTCTATATTTGTCGTAAGTATATTAGTGCTACTAAAGCTTCATATACTCAACCACTTTCGATTGTCTTTAATCAGCAAGGCACACCATCAACACATGATGGAGAGCCTAGATCCATTGATTTAGTTCTTTGAGGATTGAACGACAATAGAACATAATTTAAATTAGATTTAAATTTTTATAAGTATATTTCAACTATGCAAGTTTCATATACTCAATTTGATAAGTTTCAAAGTAATGGTCCAATTGATGTGGAATGATGGAAAGGGATCAATACTATTGAGATCATCAAACATAGAATATATTCTATTAAATATGTGCATATATATAATTAAACTTGAACCAATATGCACATATTCAATTTGAGATTTGTTTAGAGTTTATCCTATATTGACATGAGTATACTACAACTACACAAGTTTTATATACTCAATGATTTATTTCAAAGTAAAGATCCTTGAAATATATGGCAAGATGAAAGTGTTAGATACAATTGAAACTTCAAGATAAAGTATGAATTCCCCCTAAATGTGTACATTCATATATATATGAAACTGGAAACATTATGTACATTTTAATATTGAGAGTACGGTGAAGTTCATCCTTTATCTTGGATCTAAGGAATGCATCTAGAAATAATAGAGTTGTATTTGATGCATACCTTTGATATTTCTATTTTCCAATAAAATGGGACTAATAAAAATATACACAATAAAAGAGTTAGTCTCATATTTGGATTTATCAAAATGATCATGAATATTATATCTAAGGAATGCAACAAGATTTGATAATATGAACTCAAATATATACATTTGATATTTCTATTTTTTTATCCAAAAGAGACTAATAAGAGTTAGACTCAACAAAAGAGTTAGCCTCATAAAAAGATTTGTCATTAATTAACAATTGAGATTAATCAATATTATGATTATCAAAATAGTACATAATGTTTGCCTCGGTGTGTTGCAACCGAGATTCAAAATCCTGGTGAAATTTTGAAAATTTTAGTTGAGATTTCATATTTCGGTCAGGGATGAGATTTCAAATCTCATCTGACAAAAAAAGTTGAAAAAAATTAAATTGCTATAATAATTTCAGAAATTTTGGCAAATTTCACCAAAATCTCAGTATTTTTGACTGAGTTTCAATTTTGAGGACCGGATTTGGGTCAATACCCTTAAGAATATCATATACCATGAAACTATTTGAAACTGAATTTTTTAGACATTTTAAAAAAATAACAGAAACATTGTTAGATTTTTTATAAAAATGTACAAGCTCGATCATGATCTAAAAAATTTATGGTAACATTTTTAGTAGTATAGGATCATACAAAAAAATTCCAAAATAATTCAACCTTATTTGTTATGTTTAAAAAATGAAAAACAGAAGAAATTTAAATGAGGTAGTGATAGTTTCATAATTTTATAAATTCTCTTGAGTGCGATCATGATCCAAAATTTTTAGGATAGCTTAATATTGCATCAGTACCATTCTATTAAATTTTCAAAAATTTTAAACCTTCTTTTGGTTACTTAATAAAATCTATGGAAACAATATATGTAGGAACTTGTTTTTAATAATACATTTTCTTTTTCAAAATTTCACGCCCAACCAACGGGCGACAGAAAACCCCATCGCATAAGGCATAGCCCAGGAGGTGCAACTGTGCAAGTCAAGTTTCCCCAGGCCGTCTAGCTCGAAAGGACGACAAACGTTGGCCCTAGGCTGCCAAGCACTGTTCGCCGTGAACTGATTCTGTACCTTTCCAAAGAAACGTCCGTCCACGCTTATGAATCGCTGTTACCACCCAGCTTGGGAGCTTGAGCGCCATAGCTTGATAAATCGGGATTGAGGCAAGCACCGTCTTGGCAACAATCAATCGGCCGCCAATAGCCAGCATGTTTGCTTTCCAAGACGGCAGGAGGGAGACGACCTTATCGACGAGAGGCTGGAGGTGGCCCTTGCGCAGTTTTTTAACAGGAGGTAGGAGCGAGTTAAAAGCACTCTAATTGCGGTAAGACAACACTGGAACGGTGTTTGATTAGTAGTCAGTGTTTGCTAAAATTGACCAGAACTGCCTACGTATACCAAAAACTTGATGAGATTCTGTTCATGTTGCTATCTCTGTTAACCTTCTGCCAATTCTTGGGCAAATATTGAGTTGATGGTTTTATCTTAGCACCGAATTTTAGCACGAATTAGTAAGTTAAAATTGTCCAAAACAGCCCAAGGATTACTGAACCGCGATGGCATGCCAATTGAGAAACAATCTCACTGTTCTGCATCATGTATCAATCATTTGATAGGATTCACCATGGAACAATGTCATCGGAGATTATTCAAATAGCCGACGTCATGGAACAGGACTTTGCTGTGAATAAATTTTGTCAGGGGAAGCGAATCCTGCACGCTCTAGAAACCTTTGTTTAGGCTGTTCTTTTTGCTCTGGTCAACAGGACAGTCTCTCCGTTTTTGTGAAAGACAAGTATTTTGAGGTGAGCTATATCTTTCACAATGTTCTGTTCACATACTTAATGGACGTGCAAAACTGAGAGCCACACATTTTTTTTTGGGTTGAGAGCCGGGGGGTCCTGACTTCTGAGAAATACTGAATTGTTATTCTTTTATAGCAAATTTAATTCGTTGTCTTTTGTCCCACATGAATAAAAGCTTCAGACTTTGAGGAAGTACTACAATTCTACTGCCTATAAAAGTCTGATTCTTCATCTTCTTTGAAGGGGCTTAAGTTTAAAATGTTATTCAAGCCGCAAACCATGCAGCACCGAGTATATAGTTCCCATTTACAATCCCCAACTTGACAAGATACCGCAAGCAAATACTAAAGTAGTAGTAGTTGTCAAATATCTGCATAAAAAATTGCCTATCTTGCAATTACTTTATGGTTTTAAAGCATCAACCTCTCTGTAAACACGGCGCCGGGACGACAAGGACGACCAAGAACGTAAATAGAGGATCCCCAAATGGTACAAGCAACTCCTGTGGAGACCCGACGCAGCTGGATCGCTCCCATCACCACAAGGTCAGCGGCCGACTTGTTTTAGCTGCCTATCACCTTCACCCATCTGATGCTAATTAAATCGCCTGCAAGAACAGACTAATCTGCGTTTTAAGAACCAACAAATCGAGGCATCACAGGTCTAACAACCTGTGTGCGTATTCGGGGTAAGATAGTTTCCACTTGTCGCATCTCCGGTTGCCAAATTCCACTTTGCTTGTACGTTCGGTTGGTTGCTCATCGATCGGCTGTGTTCTTTCTCTGCCCGAAGAGCTGTTTTGTGTTGTTTATGGTTGTGTGAAGAACCATCTGCGCAAGGGATCTCTGACTTTGGTTTAGTGAAGTAGGTTTCTGTTTTAAGAATACGCAATGCGATTATGCGACAGCATCTAATCAGTAATCTAACCTGCTGCTGGTTAGATTATACAAGTTGAGTTCCTCTTGCAGTGTGCCGTGTGAACTGAAGAGTATATTTTCTGCTCTATACCTGTAATGCATTCCTGCAAGCGTATTTGCATACCGTTGTATGGCGCCCTAGTTTATGACTTATGGGTATCACTGACATTTGACATGTTTGCTTATCGTTGGAAATTTGGAATCCCGTGGGCCAATAACTTTGCATTGACTCGAAGCTAGTTGGATCATGATCTGGGTGCATGATCCTGATCCCCTTTGGAAACAAGTCTGCATTGGATCTGTTCTAGTTGGTTCATGATCTAGTAACATGATCCAAGAAGGTTTCAACTCGGCTAGAATGGCATATCTTATAGCTTCTGGTAGCTCAAATATTCGTTGTGGTATTTCGGTTCTCAACATGACAGCTCACGACAACCTTATCTACCCAGACTGATCGAAGAAAAAAAACTGAAAAAAGGTAGCTTAGTTACTAAAAGCTAAGTGCTCTTTGATGACGAATCCCATTGTGTCTGCTTCGAAGGATTCCTATTGTACGCATCTTGTTGGATCCCTGATTGGGCTGTCAGTTTCTTGTCATCGTGGCTACCAGCGCTATAGTGAATTTACATGTTGACGCAGAAGGATTATGAGCAGTTCAACACATGCTTGTCTGAAGCGTTTGCAGTATTCCCCAGTTTTATTCCATAGGATTATCTATTAAATCCTGTCAATAATCTGCAACTTGGAGGCTCGACTTCACTGCAAGTTGAATATCTTCTATCTATTATAATATTAAAGCAGATGCAAAAGAAGCTACCACGTTCGCTCTCAAGGCTAGAAATTTTCGCATTAATCGAAGGAAAAAGATAGATCTACACCGTTGATCATGGTGTGTCCAGATTATAACGGTCTAGATTAAAAAAAAGAGTTTGTGTGATGTATAATTAATACAAGAGCTTATGTCATGTACAATACAAGAGTTTGTGTTATGTACAATACAAAAATAACTGAAATTTGGAATAAAAATGAAATAAAATCAGAAATTTGATTTCCATACGATTAAAAGAAAGAGTCCAAGTACAATAAAACAATTTGAAACGAAAATAAAAGATAATTAATAATATTAATCTAATTTCCATACGAACATCAAAATAAAATTGAAATTTAGAATAAATTTATTTAAAAATCAGAATAAAAAACAAAATATAATTAGTAATCTGATTTCCATACGAACATCAAAATAAAACTTAAATTTAGAATAAAAATTAGTAGTTGGATTTGTATACCAATTCCAATATAAAAAACTAAAATTTAGAATGAAAAATAAAAATAGAAATTTGATTTCCATACGAACATCAAAATAAAGAGTCCACGTCAAGTACAATAAAAAACCAAAATTCTCTATAAAAATAATATAAAAGTACCAATTTGATTTCTATATGAACATCAAAATAAAAAAATCAAAACAAAAATTAATTAAAAATTAGTAATTGGATTTGTATATGAATACCAACCTAAAACTAAAATTTAGAATACAAAACAAAATAAAATTACCAATTTAATTTCCATACGAACTCTAAAGTAAAATTCCTAAATAGCTTAAGTTCAAAATAAAAATAAAATAAAATAAAATAAAGGCCAATTGGATTGGTATAGGATTCCAACCTAAAACTATATTACAAAAATTCTATGTCATGTATAATCCAACAACACATAAAAAAAACATTAAAATTTGAAATAAAAATAAAATAAAAAGAGAAAAGCCAAAATTGAAGGAGCCAAAAGCCGCAATGACGAGTGTTGTGCGTCTACATTGTTGAAGAAGTCTGTAGCAAAAGAAGCTTGATGACAAGAGGCTCTGGTCGAGAGGAGAAGAAGCTTTGCATTGAAGATAAGCTATAGAGAATATATATATCCATTGGATAGCTAGGAATATGCCATCGCTGTTGAGGGATATAACATCACATATAATGGTGGGAAAATTCTTTATATTGTTAGATAATGACAAAATCAAACATGCTATCATCATAAAAGATGGGAGATTGCTACATTAGTGAGGAAGCAACATCGTTGAGTTGGCAAACATCGAATAAGAGAAGTGACCAATATAGGATAAGTGTAAATCAAGTATGTATAATACCTTGCATACATGAATTCGTTTGAATCAAAACAAGTTGTAAAAAACTAAGAGTAGATATGGCGCTACTCTACGAAATAGGTTTGGGGCCACTGGTGAGAGCATGACTAGTGGCCCCAATAGAGATAAGCAATACTTGTACATGTATGCATTATATGTTGATGTCGTAACGTTCAGTATTAAGTAATAATTGAAGAGAATAGAAGGTAGTTATACGATAGAGTGTTGCATTAAAAGGGTAGCAATTGAGAGGGATTCATAAAAAATTAGGCTTAATATTGGTGGTTGAAGCAGAAAAGTTATGGGTGATCAATAAGAAATATAAGACATATAATTCTACAAGGTAGCCAACGTGTGAGGAAGATACGTTCAAAGTTGCCTATGATGTATCAATGTATACATGAGCAATGTACTTTAATACCATATAAAATAATTAATGTATTATTTGAGATTAAATAGAGGTACATATGTTGCATATATTTTGAAAAAAAAAAGCTACTAATGGAGAAAAAACAAGGGTATATAGCTATATGTTCTATATAAGATGAAGAATTGCTACGTTTCTAAGAACCCTCAACAACTTTTTATTCTCAATGATTTTCTTCCATCAAAACTTTTACTTCAATTACATCCATTAAGTTGAATTTTTCTTCAAGCTTTTATTGTTATTTCTAATGTTTATAATATATTAAAAATCTAAATAGTCTATAAAATACGTTAATACATTATCAAGCATATAAGTTATATCATTTGATACTATAAACTGTTAAAAAAATCTAGTTGCTTAAATACGCGGTTCACCCTGCTAGTTTCATTAGTATACTCGTTGCTGGCACTGTAATTGCACAATATGGTCTGCTAATGCCACAAATTCCACCCACACCTTACGGCAGGGGGCAAAACACTGCATATGCGATTGATCAGAATACTAGGCACTTGTCAGTGCAATTCTCCCATGAATGATTGACTGAGATTCCTGAGAGCATAGTATATGAGATGCATTGGGGAAGCAGATACTGAGATACGTAAAGAATCACATTCAAAGTAATTACTCTTTTGTCAAGGAGAAAAGCAATTAGTCATATATCTTAGAGGAGTAGATATAATGTCAACTTCTCTTTTGTCAAACGGTCCCATTAATTGATTCAGGTACACTTCACTTGGTCAAAATTTTGTACTAGATTAATTCCATGTAAAAATATTCATGCTGAGCTAATAAGGTGTCGCTCTCGGCCTACTGGCAATATTTTCCATGTCGAGCCTTGTCATTGTAGCTGCTGAAATACTAATTTAGATTCAGTTAAAAAGGGGCATAATCACTAGTATATAAGATGCAAAGTCAGCCCGATCGAACGAGGTCCCTAGCTGGTCTGACGTTGTGCTCTCCAGTTGATAACATGCTGAAAGATGCTCGACAAAGAAACCCTTTTCTTCTCAGTTGATTTCTATTATTTCTCTCTGCTTTTTTTTTCAGAAATTTGTGCTTATACAATTACCTGAATTATGTCTTGTTTCATTTGAATCCACCACAGTAGCACACTGAATTATTTCTTGTTTCCATTATTCAGTAGCAGCAGACATCATAATTAACAGATGAGTTTGCTTAATGTTGAGCTGAAAGCTATCGATAGAGATTCTTTTTGCCAAATGTCCGATCCTTTCACGGTTCCATCAGCCCAAACAAAGCAAACTCCAGGTGCAATTGGTATTCCTATACAGATGATTGCTGATTTGCTATCTCCAATTGATGAAGTCAGGAAACAATCAAACAAGTGAGATTAACTTCGTTTTTCTGAGTCGATGATCTCAGAAAATAAATTCTTAGAAAGCAATGTTTTAAATCATGATTATCGCAGTATCATGGCGATGCTCCTAAAAAAGCTACGCGGAAGCTATCCTACATGGCAGTCCTATTGAAAAATATTAATAATATTTTTCTCATGTTATGCAATGTACTATATGAACATGAAAACTTATAAACAGAAAATGGGCTATCTACAAAGAAATAAATGAAATTATAAATATTGATGTTTAATTCTTTTTATGACATGTACAGCTGCAAAATGAAAAACATAAAAATATAATCTAGTTTTATTTTTGTGAAATGAATTTATAAAAAATATAAAAATAAATTCTTGATTCAAATATTTATAAGTTGTTCAATGTATACATTAGAGTTTCAAAACACATACAAGAAATTTCAAATTTTCTTAAAATGGAATATGAGAAATATAAATACCCAGCATTTTAAAACTGAATTCAAATATATAGTATCTGAATCCAAATTTAAAAATACACACATTTTAATTATATTTTTGATAATAAGAGAGGAACGTATTTTTTAATATTTTCAAATAAAATGTTAGTATAAAAATGTTAAACAACACATTTGCAATTATTTATGTCAAAATAATTATTACGGGTTAGTAAAAGCCTGAATATACCATTAATATTTTAAATAATTATTCATAAGCCAAAAGATCTACAAAATGTAGCACATCGGCCACTATTTCCGCTATATCCGCATACCACTATAGCGGCCGTGGGTGTAATAACAGTCAGTTGAGCTATAGCTTAGAATTCTAGAGGTGAAATCCGCTATAGCACCACTATAACCTGCTATTTAAATTACTTTTAGAAAGTTACAGAACAGATCAACAGAACATTCATAAATAGTCAGTTTATTTTTTTTCCGAGAACAAAAGGTGGCAGTTTATTTCTAGCTATTTGGTATTTGGCTCGATGACTGAATTAATCCATATTGATTCCTAGGGGTCTTATTTGTAGAGCCTGGAGTTATATATCAAACCTGACCAATGGAACGTGTAGCTAAGCACCAAATTTCTTCCTTGTCGATGTCGTGCTGTTATTACCTTTTGCGAGTTGGGACGAATATTATCCCTGCAGCTTAAACAGTTGACCTTTGGGAAACAATGGTTCGAGACTTAAACGTACCGCTATGTACATATATAGTAAGAAGGAAGGGGTCTTGACAGCGAGTTTTGCAGCCGATGCAGTGCTCTTTCCTCCCAATGTTAAAATGTTCAGACTTGAGAGAGGCCGGCCGGCAGGCAGCCATCGCCGACGAACTCGCTTTATTGACGAGATCAGCCTTGTTGAGATGAATTGTCAGAGTTAACCCCGCCGCCACTCTAATCATGCGTAAGCTACACCACAGCCGCGCTGACTTTGGGCCTGTTTAGAAAGCTGTGTTTCAGCTTTGCTTTAGCTTTGGATCAAAAGCTTAGGTCAAAAACTCTTCCAAACAGTATGGCTACAAAACAGCTGAGAAGTTAAGCTACAGCAGAAACACTTCAAAAACTGAAGCTGCTGAGGAGGAGCTTTTCAGCTGTGGTTTTGCTTGACCACCTCCTACCTCGGTCGTTCTGCCTTCTCAACCTCCGCCACCCCGCCTCGCCACCTCCACGTCACCTCTCCACTCGGACGTCACTGTACTTCGCTATGTTGTTACCTCCCTGCACGATTGGCCCTCAAAAGCTATAGCTGCAACAGCTAGTTTGCCAAACAATATAACCAGAAAAGCCACAGCTGCCAACTATAACTGCTTTACAGCCCAACAAACCAAAAACAGCTTTTCAACCCAGCCGCAGCTCCCCAAACAGGACCTTCAGCAATCAGGAACCACTGTGATTTGTGGCGCGAACTAATCTGGAGTACGCGTGTTTTTGTACTTTTAAAGGCCTTTTGGCAACGAGTCGGGGCCCAGATTAAGGCCCGCTTTGAGGGTCGTGAGGCTGGACCGAACAGCCGTCTCCAGCGCAAGTCGGCTTAGGCCGGAATTTTCTGCAAAACGAACAGCCCGGGCGTAAACGCGCCCACACGTCGACTGCGCTGCGAAGGCCTCCGCGGAACTGGAGTCACCCGGCGCTAGTGCCAACCTCTAGCATGACGGGTCTTCTAAGCTCGAGCTTAATAACCAGTCAAGAGCTCGAGCTTAATAGAAGCTTAGGTAGAGCTTAGGCGAGTTCGAGTTAGATTCAAACATATACCTGAGTTTGACTTTGGCTTGACTAAACCCGCTACAGTCAATAATTCAATATGTATCAATTTTTAATAATAAGAAAATTTTAAGCTCGTTAAAATTTAACGTGCAGTAATACTCAACAAGTGATAATAGAATAATTATCACAGATCATAACATAATAGTACGTAAATCTTAACGGAACAAATATGAAAGAGAAAGAGTCAAGGGTGCAGGCGGGCTAGGTAATTTACTAGGGCCTGACAAGCTATTCGACTCGTTGAAACTCACAGACCCAGAATCAAGCTCGAACTCAACTCATTTGAGCTTCAAATCGTGCTCAAATCAAACTTAGAACGAGCTAATGCCACATACAACACGAAAGTGCTAGAGAGCCAAGTGAGAAGCGGACCAAGTCGAGGACGACTCACAAGTCGTGGACCATCCCTTTCGGTTGCACCCTACTTGCTCCTTCCGTGATGCCATCAACATCATCCACTTCCTCTTTGTGCACACACTCCGAAGCTGGGAACAAAACCACTGAAACTAAAATGGAGGAAACTGAAAGAGAGGCGCAATAATACTAAAGGCAAACCGGTGGCCAACTGACCATGGTGAAGGATCATCATTAAGCCCAAAGCTCAAGGCACTACTAGTGCGGGCACTGCACAGGTGTCACAAAGCCAGAGACAGGGCTAACCTAGCTTTTGGTCTCTCTGTGAAACTGTGACTTCGTTGATGGCCATCAATGATGGATAAACCGGCCAACTTGGCTCCCGCGACACGGCATTCCGGTTGTGACGGTCAAAGAGAGAAAGCATCCAAAAACATCTTTGCATTCTGACATATACTAGTAGACAGATTACAGTACTTAGAGTATGTATACGACCATTCCTAGTGCATAGTTTCATTTCCTAATTTCTAAGAATGTCATATCAGCTTTTATCTAGGTAACCGTATATCTTAGGTTTCATCTAGATGAAACTTTCTCACCTCCTATGAAACTCTCTCTATCTCTCTCTTCATAATTATCTTGTCATGTCACCAAACATAATGATGTATCATATCATTTAATGAGAATGAAACTCAGTTGAAAGTCCCACTGGGAATGGCCTACTTCCCCTGAACTGGGCAGCCAGTTTTCAATTATTTTGGCTCACGTACATCTGAAAAGCAATGCCTGCCACAAAGCATTGCTAGCTACCCATCATATATTACAGAAAATCACAGGTCACACACAGAGGCATGACGTCAAGATCAAGAAATTCAGGCTAGCTAGACATGCGTGTGGTGTTAATTCATGAGGAATCGAAGTTGTAGTGCTTGTCGACACCCACGACGACGTCCCAGGTGCAGCTGAGGCCCTTGGGGAAGACGACGAGGTCGCCGGCGCCGAACTCGACGCACTCGGAGTCCGAGGAGCCCTTGACGGTGGCCTTCACCCTGCCCTTGAGGAGGTAGCACGTCAGCCTCGCGTCGAACTTGAGCGGGAACTTCCCCGGCGGACAGGCCCATCTTCCATACATAGGCAACACGCAAAGTTAATGACACAACAGGTATCACACGATACGGATGGAATTAACACAGCAGAAATGAAGAGAGAGCTTACTTGGGCCAGGATTTGATTCCGAGTTGAAGCAAGCGCGCCTCCGGCGGGTTCTTCTCGACGGTAATGGAGAGGCTGGGGGTGTTTGCCTCTATGGTATATGAATTTGAAGTCGCCCCCATGAGCTCCGCAACTACAAGAGAGTTAAGGGATGCACTAGCACTACTAGCTAGTAGCCATTAGTTAAAGGAGAGCGCGGAGAACTATAAAGGGAGGCGCAGCCAGTTGCGTTGCTTAGAGTTGGAGGAGCCCCAAGCGCACTAGGAGTGGAATTGGTAGGCTTGTTAGGGCCTGTTTGAAAAAGCTGTGTTTTAGCTTTGGATCAAACACTTAATCAAATAGTATAGCTGTAAAATAGTTGGAAAGTTAAGCCATAACAGAAACACCCTTAAAAGCTGCAACTGCTGAGGAGAAACTTTTCAGTTGTGGTCTCGCTTGACTACTTCCTACCTCGGTCGCTCTATCTTCTCAACCTCCATCATCTTGCCTCGCCGCCTCCACGTCACCTCCCCATTTGGACGCGCGTTGTACTTCACTATGTTGCTACCTCCTCGCTCGGTTGGTCCCTAAAAGCTACAGCTGCAATAACCAGTTTGCCAAACAGCATAATAAGAAAGACACACGCAGTTGCGATTCTGGTACTTTCTGAAGACAAACCAAAAATAGTTTTTCAACCTAACCACAACTCCTCGAACAGGCCCTTATATGGAGAGAGGGAGGAATCACTGCATTTGCTCTTTACTGCATCCACATCCATAAAATAGATGAGACACTAAGCCGCGTTTTCTTACTGAGTGATTAGCAAAGATTGGACCCATTTTGGGTAAAAGGATTGTCATTTTCCTTCGAATCTATTTTTCAAGATTTAGGCTATGTTTGGTTTAGCTTCAGCTTCACTAGATCTTTGAATCTAATAGAGCTGGATATTTCTAACTCCATCAAATTCGTAGAGTTAGAGCTATTAGTATATCAAAAGTGATTAGGTGGATCATCTTATTTACATTTTAGACTAAAAATATAAACTTAATTCACTTTATTTTAGCCTATAAATTTCAGATCTGAGGTGAAGCTGAGATTTGTAGCTCTACCAAACAGGGCCTTATTGTTGTTTGTTTTTTTTCCCTCAATGGAAATTGACTTAAGCTGGTCGTTTTTTTTTTTCACTCAGATCAGTTGGAAGCTAGCTCATGCGAGTGGCAGTGCAACAACTTGTTAGCTCCAATTGTACGAAATTTTCTTTTTGGCTCAGAGATCTTGTGATTCGTTTCATAAGAAAGCGCAGATTGCAGAACATTTCCATAGGAATTTAGATGGCAAAATCAGTTGCTCCAAAATGTATTTCAAACCTTTGTTTAAATATAAAAAATTGCTAGTATTAAAGGCCGCATGATCAATTTTACTTCAAATGAGATTTTTATACTGCCATATATTGCCACAATTGAGTTAGGCAACTTCACTTTTGTTATGTTGGTGTTTGGTTCTTTGCAAAACTTGTAGCGTGGCATACTTTTTTTTATCCCTATAGTTCATATTTCATCGACACTTGTTTTTTTTTTTCAAATACTGTCACAGTGTCACACTTCTGGCTAGGGGTGGGCATTCGGTTTTTTCGGTTTAATCGGTTCGGTTTTTTTGGTTTTAAAATAATTCGGTTTTTGGCTGAAACCAATTTCTCAAATAAAATAAAAACCGAACCGAATTAACCGAAATATTTCGGTTCGGTTAATTCGGTTTTTCGGTTAACCGAAATATGAATAGCATTAGGTAGATTAGATTTAGTCCTTCTCATATTGCAACACAAAGTATGGATAAACCCACACAATATTCATATGTCATTACAATATAAGCATAATAGAACATATGAATATACTAAACATATGCATAAATGTATTATAACATGAGAATTATTTAGTGACTTTAAGAAGAATATTATAAAAGTAGTATTGTATATGTGCTATTCGGTTATTCGGTTATTTCGGTTTTTGAAAGCGAAAAACCGAACCGAACACCGAAAACCGAATTATATCAAAACAAAAACCGAACCGAAAACCGAAAACCGAATAAACCGAAATAATCGGTTAATTCGGTTCGGTTCGGCAATTTTCTCATCACAACAGTTTTGGCACAATTTTTGTGCAGCATGTGGCAATCAACCAAGTAGGCAATTTGTGTGGGTAATTTTTGGCAAGAAAACTTGTGTATGATGGGTGGGCCACATGCTTAAGGAAGTGTGGCACACTATTAATGTGGCTATGAACAAAGCACAAGTCACATTTTTTTATAAAAAAAATTGCATACCAGCGGTACCACAAAGGCATGTTTGATTGGTTACAACACTTTACCACACCTAGTTTAGAAAAGTATGGCAAACTACACTTGTTGTGACCAAAAAAAAAAAAGAAGTTCACGACAAGTTAGACAAGTCTTACGCTCTTAGCTAGTAACTGTATCTATAACAAGTAGGTTATGGTGTACACAAACTGTTGCGATTAATCAAACGTCTGTCAGAAAAATCAACTTATCTAACTTTATCGTGGCAATAAATTAAATATGCTCAATATTTATTATTGGACCACAAACACTCCAAATTCTTGTGTAGAGCTAGTAATGCCCCGAAAGTAGTGTAGTGGTATATATAATACATATGCTAAACTTGGAAGATTTCATGCCCTCTCGCCACGGCCACGTCGATTTCGAGCCGATGTGGCCGCGTGCCGTCACGCTATGTCGCCCACGTAATTAACTCGGTACTCAAGCTCAAGTAACGAGTCACGCGGATTAAACACAAACGGCCGCGCGGCGCAGCGGTGGGAGCCCTCGCGCTAGCGCCTGTGACCGAGTTCGAGTCCCCGCTCGCCCGCGCTTGTGTTGCCCTGCTCGGTTTTTTCTCGAGCGACGCGTGGCGCGGCCGTGGGCTGATGTGTGGCGCCTGTTTTTTTGCGGAAAGACCCCCATTTTTTGTGAAAAAAAGCTTGACAAAATCCGAAATTACATAATAGTACTTCCTTTACATGGAGACCCCAGAACTCCTAGATTTCTCCCGAAAAGCCCCCCGGAATTTCTTGGAATTATAGGTCTTTCGCGACAAGGGGCCCAAAATTTTCTAAAATTACAAATTGGTCCTTTTTTTGCTAGAACACCCACATACCTTTTTTAGTTCTTTGTAAATTCCCTAAAATTGCAGAATAGCTGTTTTTTGTAAAAAAAATTTCGAAACCACAAAAATTCTATAAAATTATGGAATGATCTGTTTTTTCCCTAGAAGACCCTCGAGACTTCTTCTGTTTGGTTTTTGGCACCCTATTTTTTACGGAGAACCGCTCAGATTTTTCACAAGCCCTCTGGAGTTTTCGAAAATTATTTTTAGCAGAATAGCCGGTTTTTTGGTGAAGATTTTTCCGAAACCCCGAAAATTCCATAAAATTATGGGATAATCTATTTTTTCCATAGAAGACCCTCAAGACTTCTTTTATTTAGTTTTTGGTGCCCTATTTTTTACGCAAAGTAGCTCAGATTTTTCGCAGGCCCTCTAGAGTTTTCAAAAATTATTTTTAGCACATCATAGAGAGGCACTCAAATTTTTGCGTTGAACCTTCGGTGTTTCTACAATTTATTTTGAACTTGTTGTCCTTGACGAAAAATTATCCAGAACTTTCAAAGAATATGTATTGGTCCATTTTTTCTTTGTTGAATTCCTCAGAACTCACGCAATTTTTACTGCTTGTTTTATATTGGCTATCGCGTCGTGGCGCAGCGTGCGCCGCACCCCATGTCTAGTAATTAGTAATGGCCATTTGGTATACAATGGGGTGTGGAATGAAGCGACAGATGTGAGCCGCCCGTTGATAGTAGTAAACATTTCCCTTTTTTTTAGGGGTAATATAAAGCATTAAAGTTATTCACAGTGCATTGTATCTTGTCACAATATCCAAAACTGCCATGTTATATGATATTATAGAAGATACAACTATCCCAATGCATGGTATCATAAATTGTTTCTTAGTCCCCACAAGATAATTAAATGCTAGATGTGTATGAGAATATGAATTGTGGGCCACTTAGATGATTCAAGTTTCAATGTCTATGATTTCGTGTCCAAGTGGTATCTTCCTCAAGATACAGCTTTCTTCTCTCTCCTCTTAACTCTCTTGTCACATCATCAAAAATACTTATGTGACATGTATTAAATGGGTATGTTATCATACACTGGGAATAGCCTAAGAACAGCAAACAAGGCTGCAAGAGGATGTAATTCACTCCTAAAGGGTGTTTCACTTTACGCTTTTTGAAGAAAGAAACGCAATAGAAACACCTTCTCAGTTATCACAATGAAGTTTTGCAAGAACATTACAATAACAGCGCGGTTCCGGTATTTTCAAACGGGCTTACTTGTTCTATGGATGCAATGAAAAATAGTAAACTACGAGAGATACCCTTTAATTAAACAAATATCGAGGAGTAAAACATGGAGTAGCACAAGATTGTTTTGAGTATTGATTTCCCTCGTAACTTTCTTACTTATATATGAAGATTATTAGAGCAAGTACAATAATAAAGTCAGTTGCTTACTTCATCTCATGTCTATGCCATCTAGAGTAAGCACTAAAGCCAGCTTGTATAATAGCTATTTCCAAAAGTTGGCTTTAGATACCGTACATTAACTATCTTTTCTCTCTCATACATAATTAATTTAGCTATACTCCCGTGTAATGTTTACTATTGAATAAGAGCCAGCTCTCTTCTTTCTCCTCTTTTCTCACTCTTCCATATAGGACAAAATTAACGTGGACATGCTAAAAATAAGCTGAAATGGTCTTATTGTACATACCCTTAAGGGCCTGTTTGGATCATGCAGCTAATAGTTAGCTGCTAAAAATTAGCTAGAGTGGATCCAAACACCCCCAGCTAATAGATCAGCTAACTATTAGCTGGGCACCCAGCTAATGGTTATCTCATTAGCTAGCCAAACCCAGCTAATAGCAGCTAATAGGTGGCATTTAACCAAAATACCCTTTGCGTCTACCACCAATAGCATTTAATAGCATGGGTATTCTGGACAATAGCATCTATTAGCCACATATTAGCTGGTGGATCCAAACATCCTCCAACTAATAGTTAGCCAGCAAATAGTTAGCTAACTAATATTAGCTAGGAACTATTAGCCAGCTAACTATTAGCTGCTAATGGATCCAAACAGGCCCTAAGACACCATTTATTACATACTAACGAGAGAGAGAGAGAGTTCTGGCAGTGTTTATTAGGCTATTCCTAGTGGGGGTTTGAAATGGATTTCATTCTCATTAAATACTGTGACACATCAGCAAAATTGATGATTTGGCAAGGTAATTAAGAGGAGAGAGAGAGAAAAAGAGTTTTATGGAGATGAAACCCGTCGGTCATTGTTTCTAACGCGAATAAAACGATCTGAAACTTGCACTGGGGGCAAAAATCATTTCATTTTCACTCGCAACACCATCCAAGCAGTAAATGCTATTAATTGCCTACGAAACTATGAAAATGGAACTGTGCACTGGGAGTTCTTATTTTATTCATCAGTCCACACCTTTTTAGATGACATGTCACCTTTGAAAACCGCAGACTGAAACTTAGCACTGGAATGACCTTACCACATTTTACCACATCTAGTTTGGCAAAGCATGACAAGCCACACTTAATATGAAAAAAAATAGTTTACCACAAGGTAGGTAAGTCTTGGCTAGTAATGGTTGCTAACATAGATTCGTCCATAGATTTATAGCGACCCATAGATTCGCCGGCGGGTCCTAACGACCCATTTTTTTACCAAAAAAACCAGATTCGTCGAAGGTTTATAGCGATTCGTGGATTCGCTCATGGGTCCGAGCAGCCTTTTAAAAAAGGAAATACATAAAAAAACGGCAGCACTTTTCTTTTAAAAAAACAAAAAAACACAGATTCGACCGCAATTTCCTAAAAAAAACACGCATCGACAAACAAAACACAAATTCATCAAAGGTTTATAGCAACTTATAGATTTGCCAACAGGTCATAACCAGATTCGTCAAAGATTTATAGCAATTTATGGATTTGCCAACCGGTCATAACCGCGGGGGTTTTTTTTGAAAAAAAACGTAGATTCGTCCAAAAATTTATAGCGGCCCATAGATTCGCCGGCGGGTCCTAACGACCCATTTTTTTAGCAAACACAAAAAACAAAAAACGATCAAATATCCCAAAATGCGTAAAAAAAACAACCATGGTTTTCTAAAAAAACACGGATTCGTCTACAGAACGGCACAGCGTAGCACGCTATTATTGCTATTTGTATCTACAATAAGTAGGTTGTGACATACATAAAAGTATACAAAAATTGTTGACGCGAATCAGAGTCCGTCTGAAATGATCAAACTTACCTAACTTTATTTTGGCAACAAACTAAATATGCTCAGAGTTCGTTAACGATCCACATATACTCCAATTTCTTTTGTTACTAGTCATGTGCTCGTATATTGCAACAGAAACTCAATTTGTGATAAAAAAATTTATTTACAAAGAGTACTAACCTTGCCTAAATAATAATGTTTACTCTAAATATGCAATGGTTAAATGTTTAAATCAATTCATCGAAGCATACAAATTTCAAGCACCTGTTTATAAACTCAAACTTAAAATTATCTTTAATTTTACAAACTTAAATAATAACATTACAGCATTTGAGATTATAAATTTGTAATGCCATAATTCGAGATTGATCGATTAACCAAGAAAGCCATCACCTGTTGCCTCGTGGGCGCGAAGGCGTTAAAGAAGTAGGCGTCATCCTTATGTGGCTGCCACCATCAGCGACGTGTGTGGTTTGTAAGTCTTGCTCTGGCCATACCATAGCCTTACTCCATCAACCAGTTCCGCCACCTCCTCGCCTCCCCCGCAAGCGCCTCCCTCAACCTATTGATATCATCCACCGCGCGCGAGCTCCAGCTGCGCTGCTAGCCTATCTTGCCACTCACCACCGGCGATTTGCCCTTGCACCGCATTGCCGAGATCAGAAAGGTCGCTCATTACATTCGCTCAATAGATAAGCTCAACACATATTCAGGAGAAACAAGAAACGATGGGGTTATATAGATTCAACAACCAAGGAGATATCTATCGAATACAGATTAAGAAATCATCGAATAAAGAAGGCAACAAAACAGAAAGAGGCGAGAAGAGGCTCAACTCTATAAATTAGAGCTCTGCTTCTTTGGGAAGGGAAATCAATCAATCCAATTCGAAAAGCACCAGGAGCAATCGCTGCCGATTCAAATGTCAGATTAATGGGAGAAAGGAAAACAATAAATGAGTCATGCATATTCATTTACCTCTTGCGACGGGATGATCCAATTCAATCTATTGGGGTTGCTACTGCCCGCTTTCCACTCGCCACGCAGCACGTGTAGGGGTGAGGGTGGAGAAGCGGACGTACCACCATTAACTCCTAATTAGAATCAGTAGAGATAGAGATAACAAATTTATCTAGTTGCGTCATGCATGGTCGTGCGCACGCTGCTGACCGACCGGAATTAAGTCCATACGTGATTAGATAAAAAGAAAAGATGATCTTATCTAAACATGCAAGTAAATATTTAATGGAAAGGATGTATATAGCAACTCAAATGCATATGGTAACACAGAAACTGTATGCGTGCAGTATATAGAAAAATAATCGGTCGTGTAGTATTTGGAAATAGAATCGGCTGATTGAGATAAGAGTCTGATACGCCGCAGATCACGTATGCATACATATTTAACCGAATTAAAACTTTCTCCGTTCTCCAATGTATAGAAGATCGGGGCAATGACGGTTTCGTAGGTTTCTGGGGGTGGATAAAGAATGGACTACCGCCACCTACTCATAATTAGAAGTAGTAGAGATAATTCGCAAAAAAGGCTGCAAGAGGTTATAATTCCCTCTAATTGGTGTTTCATCTTATGGTTTTTGACGAAAGAAATGCAATGGAAACACGTTCTCAGCTATCACAATGAAAATTTGCAAGAACTTTACAATAAATAGAGCTGTTCCGGTATTTCAAATGGGCTTACTTGTTTTTTGAATGCAACGCAAAATAGTACTCCATCCGCTCATTTTTTATAAGATGTATTTTGATTTTGCATAAGGATTAAGATTGCGTTAAAATTGAGAAAGTTACAAAAGAAAATAACTTAGATATCCTTACTTAATTGTTTTGGAAGATGAAAAATATACTTTGTGTGGGTGGTAATAAATAAATGCATATACATAAGAAAAAATAAATAGTGGTATATAAAGAAAGGTCACATTAAATATACATGTAAGTCTTATATTTGTGAATAAGACTATTTAAAAAAATAAGTTTTATGAAAATGAACCGAGGGAGTAACAAACTGCCAGAGAAACCCTTTAGTTGAACAAATCTAGAGGAATAAAACATGAGGTACCACAAAATTGACTTGAGTATTGATTTCTCTCGTAAAATTCTTACTCGATATATAAAGATTATTAGGTCATCATTTATTACGTACCAATGTAGAGAGAGAGAGTTCTGGCAATGTTTATGACTGAACTGAAAAATGTTTGCCATCCGACGAATAGCACAGCAACGTCCAGCCACTCTCACCACGCCTCCCCGATTTACCAAGCCCATAGACACGGACGCTGACCGCTTGGGCCCAGATCGCCCGTCACCCCCACGCGCCAGCACACCGGCCCACGGGCTTGATCGCTACTGCGTCACGCCCCCAAGTCGTACCACCACGGCATCTACTGCGTGCACACGCCTCAGCGACGGGGCGGACATAAGCCCCCTACGTCATATTTTTCTTTTCAAATCTTTTACAAATACAGTTATAAAAACAACTATGTTTAATAGTAGAATCGTCGAAAGTTAATATGTATTATATTCTATGCTTTAAGCCACCAAAGCATGTGCTATGCTCTAGGTGATAGATTTCACCTTCCGATATTTCTCGACTAGGTTGAGATTACTTTACAATTTCTTTTATAAGAAGAGCGTAACATTTGTAAAAAAATTTAAAGAGGGACTACAAAAGCGATTATTTGAGAACGGAATGCAACCCAGCGACAGTTTGCACCCTAACGTACGCGGGGACCCCACCCGTCATTGACGTCAGGGTTAAGTGGGCTCCGCTCCACGCTTCCGCTCTCGTGCTCCGCGAAGAACCTGCCCTTTTGACGCTGCACGAGCACGACTTGCTCGGTCCCCCTCCTGCGCTTTCTTCACTTACGCGTCCGGCGTCCCCACTTTTTGCAGCCGCCTCAGAGAGAGAGAGCTTTGCTTCCGCTTCCGCCATGGGCGACACATCGACCGCAACGGCGAGGGCGGGGGAGCCCAAGGATCCGAGGACGATCGCGCGCAAGTAAGCGCCCTACCGAGTCCGCCCGCTTTCCCCCCATTTTTTGGGATTTTTTTTTCGGGGCGCTCTGTGCGTGCGTTTGCGTGTTTTGCGGGTTATTTGGTGGAGTTGTGAAGCAGCGGGCACGGAGCGGACTCGCGGTAATTTGTTTGGTCGAAACTTTCGTGGCTGGTTCATCGGTCTATTGCTGATTTGGGAGAAACCCCCCGCCCGGAGGTTTTGGATGGGTTATACGGTGCGATTGTTTGTTGAGCAGTTCATGCTCTGTACTCTATTGCCTAGATGGAGTTGTGAAGCACGGAGCGGACTCGCGGTAATTTGTTTGATCGAAACTTTCGCGGCTGGTTCATCGGTCTATTGCTGATTTGGGAGAAACCCCCCGCCCGGAGGTTTTGGATGGGTTATACGGTGCGATTGTTTGTTGAGCAGTTCATGCTCTCTACTCTATTGCCTACATTGATTAGACTCAAGCATCGCTTTCTTGATTAATTTTGAGAAGTTTTCAATTCGGTTGCGATCTACTGGTTGCAAAATTAGTGCCGCTTTCGTGATTAATTTTAAGAAGTTTTCAATTCGGTTGCGATCTATACTCTGAAAAATTAGTGTCCGTATGTACCCCTAATAAATATCTATCTTTACTTCATATTCTCTACATACATGCATTGAATAAAGTGTTTTGTGATAATAATTAGGGTAATCTGGCCATTTTTAATATTATTTGGGCTATGTGCCAAGAAGAAATATGTCTTATAAATTTAGAGGAAGGGTGTATTTGTACAATTTTTTTTAATGATTCTCGGTTTCGTTTATTTCAAAGCGAACCCCTTTTAAATTTAATTTCTACGATTCCATCCTGCCCGAGACTTTCTCGAGGAAGGCGCTGCCTATCTTCGCATCGGTAGCTCGTCAGGTTTCCTACTGATAGCGGTGGATGGGGCATTCAAAGCTTGTGTTAATTTGTAGTAATTACGCAATTACTCTGTGACAATTCAGCGCGCCAGCTAAAGACTAAGAGCATGTCAATGCGTAAATGGGCTAATAAATATATGAGATTTCGTGGTGATTTTGCACCCTGCCTAGCACTCACTCCTACTCTCTGTTGGAAGAGAGGGACAGCCTTTTCATTGAATTGTGATTCGTGTAGTGTGCTTTTATATCTCACGAGACAGACTATTGGTGTTTTTTTTCCAGTACCTTAGCTTTGTTGATCCAGGGTTCCTCTGTTTCGTATCAAAATACACAAAAATTTCGGAGAACAGCATTATATGTTCTACTTTTTGTGCTTTAGGTATCAATTGGATCTTTGCAAGAGGGCTGTGGAGGAGAACATCATAGTGTACCTTGGGACGGGATGTGGGAAGACCCACATTGCCGTGCTGCTCATTTACGAGCTTGGCCATCTCATCCGCAAGCCCAGCCGTGAGGTCTGCATCTTCCTCGCCCCAACCATCCCCCTTGTTCGCCAGGTAGATTACTTCCTTGCTCCTCCCACTGTAGTATTTTATCTTTTTTTACAGATGGTTCACACTGTAGGTAATGATAGTAGCAACTTGCAGTTGCTCCTGATTGCTCGCTGTCGTTTCATGAGGGTTTTCTAGTTAATTATTACGTTTGAATTTGCACATCATGCTTTTTTTTGGATAAAATACGGGAATTGGGAACACAGGCTCTTAATTTCTCACTATGTTATTGTGCACCCTCAATTGTTCATGAATGGTCATAACTGTATCTTTCAGACTGAGTACAGCTTTACATGCTTAATCAGTTCTCCTCCACTCTAAATAAGAACAGGGCTCTTCCTCTTTATTTATATTTTACAGCAAGCGATGGTGATTGCAAATTCCACCAATTTTAAAGTTCAGTGTTACTATGGGAATGGTAAAAGCTCAAGAGATCATCAGGAATGGGAGAAAGAGATGGGGGAGTTTGAGGTATACTTTGCTGTACATTCTCTTTGCAGATCAACCACATTTTGAAAAATGCTGTCGTATATGATACTATAAGTTTGTGGAGTGCTAGTTGCCTTATCATAAGTTAATTTACGATGCACATGCCCAAAAATTTTGGAGAGGAATTTTCAGCTTGAGACTTGTGCATAAACCTGCGTACTTTCTTTTGAAATTAGAGGTCTGACTGCATAACATGTAAACAGCAGATACATCAATATTCACATTCATTTTTGTCAAACTAAAATCCACTTGGGTTCATCTTTTGTTCTACTCCATACATAAGATTTCTGCTTAACTTTGTGCTCCTTTCGCTCCTACTGCAGATCCTTGTAATGACCCCCCAAATACTATTACATAATTTGCGGCATTGTTTCATCAAGATGAACTCAATTGCACTTTTGATATTTGATGAATGCCATCACGCTCAAGCGCAAAAGCGGCATCCATATGCACAAATTATGAAGGTAGTCGCAAGATTTTGTTGCTTCAGTAAAATTTTCTTTTCAATGTCCAAACTTTATACATCTGTTGGAATACTTAAGTTTTGTAGTTTTTATCCAACTATAGATGTGCATCATTGAGTATTTTTTTCACTTGAATTCTTTTTGATAAATTACATCCACATGCCAAGAGTTGCCTTGTTGGTGTTGACAGAATTTTATTGGAGTGTAAAGTGTTTAGTGCATACTGGTGGGAGAATTCCTGCCTGTAGGGGTGTTGCTGTCGAAATCCTTATTCATATTTATTTATGGAATGTGGAATTAAATTGAATAAAGCCCAGCAGGGTGCAGATAGATAAGAGAACAAATGTGAATCCATTTTAGATAACAGGAATATACAAATATGAAACAAATGTGAATACAAACGGTTATGAATAATGTGTTCAAATTTGTATCTGAATATGATAAGATGCTTATGGATATGGATGTTAGACGCTCCAGATATAGTTTTTATCCATTTCCAGCACACTTGCTTATCTCTTTATGGCCATTTGCTGTTCCCATAAAAAGACCCTCTTGCATTTTCCTTATTGCGTGGTATTGTTAGTTTGTTACTTTTAGCCACAATCTGATGACCACTTATTTCCTGCTTTTCTGTCAACATTTGGCATCACATCATTAAACGGTGTCAAACAATGTTATACGATTGTTCAGGCTTGATTGCATTGCTAGTTGGAAGTTGGAAATCAGTTGATCAAATTTACTTGCTCATAAACAATCAACCTTATGCAGAAGTTGGATGACTGCTAATATATCTTGAATAATAGTAGTTAATTGATTGAAACGCATAATTTTCAGTCTGAAAAATATTTGTAACAATGTTTCAGGAATTTTACAATAATAATATCATGAAACCCCCTCGTGTTTTTGGCATGACTGCTTCACCAATAATGGGAAAAGGTAATGATAATTTAATATCAGTATCGAGTATTTTTTTGTGAACACAAGTATTATGTGCTACGGCAATGGTTTGCCTCTTAAATTACCTTTGGTTTAACAACCATATTCTCTTCATGTCTTGATATTCCATCTTTTGTCTTGTTTATCTAAGAATGAGGAGATAGTCTTGCTCTCTTCTCATGTAATCGATGCTTGGATCTATTTTTGTTTCCATTATGTTGCGCTTTTGAATTTTTTATGGCACATGGCAAATATGGCTAAAATTTTCCACACCATTTTAATAAATTCTTGAACAGTAGCCCTTAGCGGGTTTTCACATTGGTTCTATAGTTTGCATGTTTTACTGTTAGGATTTACAACCTGTGGCATTGCATAATTCTTATATGAACTACTAAAGCAATGCTAACTTTACTTGAGTCAAGTTTATGCAATTTATTATCGACATCTCATATAATTCATAATTGTTCACTATCAACAATGTTGACTCTTGTAATTGTTATGCATAGCATTTTGTGTTCATCATGTGGCCAATAAGCTAGAATATATACATGTACATGAGGGTACAAAAGGAAACCCTATATAAGGCAATATCTATACAAGGCAGTACAAGATACTAGCAATCTTTATACAAGGCAGTGCAAGATACCAGCAATCTCTATAAAAGGCAATTTAATACACCAACAATCTCTCTGATAAAAAAAAAAGATACCAACAATCTCTATATAAGACAATATAGGATACTATCTAACAACCCCTCAAACTCATGGTAGATCAACAACACTGAGTTTGGGGAGATAACAGCTATATTAAGCTTCAGTTTATGCCTTCATAAAGAGGGTTGCCAACTGAAACTCTGAAGGCACATACTGAAGAGCCACGACTTGATTCTGCACCTCCGCCTCCTATCCGGCCGTCGGTCCGTCTCTACCTCCTCCCATTAGGCTACAGCCGCCTCCGACTCCTCGTCCGCCTCGACTGTAGCCCATCTTTGCCTCCTCCTGTCCTGCCGCAGCCGCCTCTGCCTCCAGCTCCGCATGCCTCAGCCTCGGCCGTAGTCGCCCTTCTTCCCTTCCATGCTTGCCTTTGCCGTCCACCTTCCCGACCGCCTCTGCCTCCGCTTGCGTTCTCCTGTCCGCCTCCGCTTGCCTCCATCCGCCTTCGCCTACCTCTTGTCCGCCTGCCTCATGTCTGCCTCCGCTTGCACCAGTCCGCCTCTGTCATCCCCTCGTCCACGTCCTCCTTTGCCTACATTCACCTACGTCTACCTCCACCTGCCATCCCTTCCATCCACGTTCACCCATTTGCCTCCGTCGGAGCCACCTCCACCCATCCGCCGCCTCTGCCCGTCGACCATCTCAGCTTGTCAGCAGTCGACTGCCTCCACCAGTCTGGTTTGTTGCTCTGTCTTCACGATGCTTGGTCCGACTATTTGATTCTTCTCCCTGACATCTGAATCTTCTCCCTTTCACTCATTCTTCTCTACGTTTTACTGCTCTTTTCTACATCTAGACATAATAGTAGGAGAATAGCAACAGGTGGTAGATGTACTAGTCGGCAAGTTGGTACCATGGCGACTCGACTCGACTTTACTACTTAATAATCATGTTGCCAAGTAGCCGTTGTTGTTAAAAGAGTCATAGCTCGCAACTCAGCCTCAACATTTGAACTTAGAAGCTGTTGTCTGCTTCTTAGTCTTCCAAGCAATGAGAGAACCACCAAGAAAAATACAATAGGCAGAAAGAGATCGACAATCATAGTGATCACTAGTCTAGGTAGCATCAGAATATGCTTGAAGCTGTAAGGAGCTGGTGCATGGAAAGAAAAGACGACGAAAGATAGTTCCATGAAGATATCACAGAATATGAAGAAGATGACTATAGTGGAGCTGAGTAGGAGCAGAATTGAACTAACTACATATATGCACTGGACACGAAATAGCAGGACGAGTGACACCAAGGTAAACAAAACTCCTAGCAAGATGGCGATAGTGAGTAGGATCCTCAAGAGGTTCACCATAAGTAGATCGAAGGTGAACATTGAGCTCGATGGGGGTCTTGGCTGTGCGTTGATCAGTAAGAGAAGCACGATCAAGAAGATTATGAATATACTTCTATTGGGACAGGAAGAAGCGCTCAGGTGTAAAAGAAACCTCAATCCCAAGAAAATAGCGAAAAGGACTCAGATTAGGCATGAGAAATTGCTCACAAAGACGTGTCTTCACAAAGGCAATGTACTGAGAATCATCTCTAGTGATGAACAGAGTAACCTGGTGGTGGCTGCATATAGATCTCACATAGCTCACCATTAAGAAAGGCATTTTTGACATTAAGGGTCTGTTTGGTAGGGATTCAGCTTCACCAGATTCGTGAAGCTGAAGCTGTGAGTACATTAAAAGTGTTTAGATGGATCATCCTGTTTACATTTTAGACTAAAAATATAAACTTAATTCACTTTATTTTAGCCTACAAGTTTTAGATTTCAGGTGAAGCTGGAATCTGGAGTTCTACCAAATAGGCCCTAAGCTGAGAGATGGATCACTCACAAACATAGGTCACAACAAGAAGAGTGCGAACGGTGGTCATGTGGGCCATAGGAGCAAAAGTCTCATCATAATCATGACCGTGCTTGGCCTTGGCTCGGCGGAGGCTTGCTTCTTGGTCTTGGCTCAGCCTAGGGCGTCAACTTTGCGTTCGGTGCGGCAAGCGAGATGGTCGGGTCGACCAACACCAGCTTGCTCGGAGGAGCAGAGGTCGACGGTCAATGGAGTAGAGGAGGTTGGGGCGTTGGCTTGCTTGGAGGTTGGCGCGCGGTGGCGTACGACGGTGGAGAGGGGTAGGCGATGATCGTATCTCTCAGGCGCTAGCGCCCGAGTGGAAGCTGAGGACGTCATAGAAGGAGGTGGCGGTGTGGTCCGGCACCGTGATGGCCATGGCGGATGTGGAGGCCGAAGCGGACGAGGAGAAGCTGGCAGCACCGCCAGAGGCTATAGAATTGTCGAACGAGAACGATGGCCTACAGCAGGAAGAACCGCAGGAAGAGTAGTGGCAACCGGCCAACAAGGAGAAGGTGGTGGATGGCACAAGTGCAACGCCGAAGAAACCCTAACTCTAAATTGGCTCTGATACAATGTTATGAATAGCACTTGTATTCATCATGAGGCCAATAGGCTGGAATATATACATGTACATGAGGGTACAAAAGGAAAGCATATGTAAGCCAATATCTATACAAGGCAATACAAGATACTAACGATCGCTATACAAAACAATCTAGGATACTAGCAATCTCTATACAAGACACTATAAGATACTATCTAACAGTAATTAAACATGACCTGATAGTAATGGCTCATATATTTAGGGATGCGCTAGGTTTTGTTTTGCTCCAATTTATGTGGCTGGCATGTTCTGAGGAACTTTTTAGTGGTTGACAAAAAGGTCTAATTCTATGGAAGAGAGAAATGCCAAAGAAAAACTGATTCTTATGCATGAAAATTTAAAAGTTGAAACTAAATGTTTATTTTTAAAAAGAAAGCTGCAATTATGTTTTGTTACTTTGACATAATTCCCTACTGCAATGAATTGTATGCTACCTTTATCAACAGGTAGATGAATTGAATCTATAGTCCATATCTTGTTACCAAAGCAAAGAGGCAAATTGAATTGAAACACATAGCAGAGTATTCCTGCTGAATTTCTGCCTTGTGCATTGAAGTTCTGCACATATTCAAGTATTCAACTTATATGCGTGTCATTCTTTGCCTTGGTCTTGCCTCTGTCACCATCCTCACTATCTCGATGGATTGAATAATAAAAATGGTCACCTTGTTATGGGCTTATGGCCGCTTCCTAATACCTTCATCACAGGAACAGGAGGCATGGCTGCCTCTCATCCTTTTGCTCCAAATCATAGTTAGACAAACCTATGTTCATCTTCCTCTGCCTGCTTGTTACAATGTCTATTATCCAAAAGGCCAAAATAGGACGAGTGAAGGACATATTTTGCGCCGTTGATTCGTTGGAACAGAAGATTTTTGAGATTAAAATGCTAAAAATCTGGTCAAGGGTCTAGAGAATAGTTGCTGGATTAACTCAACACAACTTAAAATACTAGATTGCTAGTGTTGCTTTCTAATTTGTTATTCTTCCTCTACAGTTATAGTATCGGATTTGGCTATAGTTCTTCCATTCTCCATGCACATGCATGTTTTTTTTATTATTTAAGCATATATCATTGAGTAATTATCATATTTATGTTTTGTATGGCAGGTGGGTCTAATAAACTTAATTACACCAAATGTATCAACAGTCTCGAGGAATTGCTCCATGCAAAGGTACAGACTACTAGTCCTCCCCACAAGATCTGCTGGGATTTGGTGATATTACTTATTGACATTTGGCTTTGTAAAACTTCCGACTCTCATGTTGGATAGGTTTGTTCAGTCGATAATGTAGAACTTGAAAGCGTGGTTGCTTCTCCTGATCTGAAGGTGTACTTGTATGGCCCAGTTAGTCACTCTAACCTTACTGTAACTTACAACAAAGAGCTTGATGACTTAAAGTTTCAGGTAAAGCTTTGTTCTGCTATTATACTGGGATTATCATTGTTGCAATTAACACAAACTTATCTGTTCTATTCTCATTTGTTTTCCCTTTCATTTTCTACCGAGCTGAAATCAGAGTGAGTGCATGCTGAGAGAGAGCCTATGTGATTTCAAGGATTCTCAGAAGAAACTGAAGTACCTATGGAGGTTGCATGAAAATTTGATTTTCTGTTTACAGGAACTTGGTTCTTTTGGAGCTCTGCAAGTGAGTTGGCACTGTTTAATGTTTTTAAAATTTTATCTGTAAGTTTTTTTTGGTCTGATTCACACTATGTTGGAGCAGCTTTACATGTTTAGTTAGTTCAGTAATTGTTTTTCAGTCTTACTGTAGTGAATTCCTCCAGCAAGTGGTACTAGGATTTGTGGAATTATTCTAATGTAAGATCAGTAGCTTGTATCTGTACAAAGCTGCAACCTTTCCTTTCTGAAGACACATCTCTTGTGGTTCTGACTGTAGTGTGCATCTGGCAACATGTGTGGTTGGATTCCACCAGACAGATTCCTCACTATGAAAAAGTTATTCTAGGTTGTAAATTCTAAATCACTGCGAAGTTGCAAGAACTGTTGCTGTTGCAACAAAAACATAGGTTTTCCTTGTGGTTTGGTACTGCCCTCTTGTTCTGTCTTTAATGGCTATAAGATTCATTGAACTGGAAAGGAAGAGACTCTTTAGTGGATGATAAACCCAGTTATTTTCCCAGAACTGCTGTTATGCAATCTTGCTGGAACAACACGTATAATTATATAGGTTCGCCTTATCTTCTGCTGGATACTGTTCTAGGATGTGGTAATGATGAGTGACCTGTCACTCCATTGCATAGTGTAAGACTTTGGTGCAGCATCACGTTTCGTTGGCACATGATGATTGACTCATTGAGAAAAGAAGTTTGAACCCACTGTGAAAATCTCTCTCTTTTTAATTTTTTAAAAACCGAAGTATGTTATGTTTGGCATGAATCTCTTCTTTTCCCTGTCAGCCTCATTGTACTGCTTGGGTGCCTAAGCCAATAACTTTGCCTTTATGTGTAGGCAGTAAGTGTATGTTGATTAAGGAACATTCCAGAGATGTAGATTATATTTGTTGTGTTTCATGTGATTCTTCCTTTAATCTTTGTACATGATTTTATTTGCTATTGGGTTTTAGTATCATTGGCTGTTCCTCCCCTTTATTGTGCAAGTAGAGATGTCAGGTGCTTTTTGTTGGGTCTTGGATTATACCCTTTTTAAGATAGCATCTGCATCGCACATCGATCATTCCCTATTTTGTTTTATTTCATCTCAGGCTGCAAGGACTTGTCTGTCTTTTGATGGTGATAAGCTAGATAAAAAGGAGGTTGACATTAACGGCAATTCTACCAGCTTTGCACATCACTACCTAAACAAAGCAATCTCTATTCTGAGCTGCAACAGATTAGACGGTGAGTATTTTCTCATATTCACTTAGTTCTACTTGTCTTTGCCCCTAGGTTGGGTCCCATATCTATCTATTCCACCTTCGTAGTTCAAGTCGGAATTTTCCTGTAAGATCTGGCCTTGGAGATGATACTTTCGAACAATAAATTATCCCAGTTATTGACTGGATTCCAGATCCCACTCGTAACCGGCGGTTCATGGAAATTGCAGCATGGACTAGGAATATGAAAAAAAATGAATGGGTTGATTTGAATTTGGGAATGAAAATCTGAACAGTTTTAAAGCATACAATGAAATGTGAACTCGTTCATCATCCTAAATAACCGGTAAATCTCCCAAGACAAATAATTTCAGGGAACATACAGGACTACAGGAGTTTCAGCACCGGGACTTTTATTTCGAGCACACACAGGACAGCTGCATTTCTTTGTAGTAAAAAAGGAATCAGTTTTTGGTACATATGAGAATTCTGAAAAGCATAGCAATCTAGTTGTGGTGCCGACAAACAGTAGCGGAGCCAGCATCAAAATCTAGCCTGAGCAAGTTTAACATGGCCGTGAACTTGAATTTTCCGTGGCCCAAGAATGCTTTATTCTTCAGCTCCGGTGGGCTGTGGCAGGCATAAGGTGGTTAGTGGCGGAGCCCGGGAAAATGCCCACCCTGCCCAGAGGGTTGGCTTCGCCACTGCCCACAAAGGCTTGCCTGACAATAGACCTAGGTACAGAAAAACAACCAAAAATCTTAGCACCTAAAACCTAGCATCGGTGTAAGTTGATGGTGACCAGAACTCCAAAGCAGCTTATGCAGGTAGAAGTCTGTCCATGGATGTAGCTCCCACCTTTGTCACACACCGAGGATGCAATGGCGGAGTTAGAGCGAAGGAAATCTTGGTGGAGACCGGATGACGCGCCTAGCCTCCATGGTCTGTGGGGAAGCCGTAATGGCGCAAGGCATGCGACAAGGAGGTTAGGGCGAGTACACGAGTAAGGAGAAACAGAGGATATGAGGCAATTTTCTGATATTCCAAAGGTAAATGCTTAGCCCTCTTAAATAGAGAGAAAGCCTTACAGATTATGGTAACAGCTATTATATGGAAGGAAATATCGTAACAAACAAGGGAACTAATAGATTACTTCTAACTAATGCTAATTGAAATCAATTGATTCCTTATCTGGACTGTGGACCGGATTCTCCTGAAGATCAGGGCCCGGCTTCTTCTTGCGTCGACCATATGTAAGACCCCACATGTCATCTCTCCCCTCCTCTTCAAAAAGCTTGTCCTCAAGCTTGAAATCGCGGTACATGTGGCGAAATTTGTCAAGCGGTTCCCAGGTTGCGGAGGCCGATGGCAACCCGTCCCATTGGACCAAGAGCTCATGCTGTCCACGCGCAAGCCGTGCCTTCAAGACTTTGGATGGAACTGGACAGACGCGGCCCTGCACCATGGGTGGAAGTGCTGGTGGTGCTGGTGGTGGATCCCCCACAAATGGTTTGAGAAGACCAACATGAAAAACATCATGAATCCGGGCCCGAGGTGGGAGCTGAAGCTTGTAAGCCACAGAACCGATGCGATGAATGACCTTGTAGGGCCCATAGTAGCGAGGGGCGAGCTTGCCATGGCCCTGGGCAGTAATTGCTGAAGCTTGACGATGAAGGAGGCGGAGCCAGACCCAATCGCCGGGAGCAAACTCCAAGTCACGACGATCCTTGTCGGCTTGAGTCTTGTAATGTTGTTGGGATTGCAGTAGGTGATCATCTATTTCGGCGAGGAATTCATTGCGATCTGTGAGGAGACTATCCATAGCCGGCAACTTTGAATCCCCCGGGTTGTAGTGCCGCCAGGAGGGAGGGTCTCGACCATACACCACACGAAATGGTGATGTCTGGAGCGAAGCTTGGAAACTGGTGTTGTAGCAAAATTCGGCCCAGGGTAGCCAGCGCAGCCATTGTCGCGGACGATCCCCAGTTAGGTAGCGAAGGTACATGACTATGATTTTGTTGACCGCTTTCGATTGACCATCTGACTGGGGATGGAAGGCAGAGCTGAAACAGAGCTTGACGCCAACCAAACGGAACAATTCGGTCCAAAAATTGTTGGTAAAAACCGGGTCACGATCACTAACAATGGAAGTAGGGATCCCATGAAGGCGGACCACTTCATCGAAGAAAACCTTGGCCACTGAGTGAGCTGTATAGGGGTGACTGAGGGGCAAGAAATGAGTGGACTTGGAGAAGCGGTCGACCACAGTGAGGATGACTGTCTTGCCGCTAATTCTTGGAAGGCCTTCAACGAAGTCCATGGCGATATCAGACCAAACCACCGATGGAAGTTGCAGAGGCTGGAGGGACCGGCCGGGTGGAGTTGTTCGCCTTTGTTGCGTTGGCAGACAGGACAGGACCGAACAAAATCTTGGACCAAGGTGCGGGCATTGGGGATGTGGAAATCAGCTCGCAGGCGATGAAGCGTCTTTTGAACCCCTTCATGACCCGTTTGATGTGCAGTGGCCAAGAGCTCTGGTAAGAAAGAAGAAGCTGGAGGGATGAAAATGCGATTGCGGAAGACAATGAGGTCATCCACAATGCTCCAAGGACCCTGCTGTTGGTGCACGCGAATCTTGTCCCGGAACTCCCGAAGGTTTGCATCTTGTTGAATCTCTTGGCGGAGTGCATCAAAGAGTGCAAAGTGAGGGCTAGAGAGGGCACAACTGAGGGATGCTGGTTCGGTGTCCCGGCGGGAGAGGGCATCGGCGACAATATTGGATTTGCCAGGCCGGTAATCAACGGTGAAGTCATAACCCAATAACTTGCTTACCCAATGATGCTGTGGAATGGTTGACAACCGTTGATCCAACAAGAATTTTAAACTGTAGTGATCTGTCTGAATCAAGAAAGGGCGACCCCAAAGGTATGGACGCCAAAAGCGGACTGCTTGCACAAGGCCAATCAATTCCCGTTCGTATGCCGGTAAAGAGGCGTATCGAGGAACCATTGGACGGCTGAAGAAGGCAATAGCGCCAGTACCTTGATGGAGAACGGCGCCAATGCCATGACCGGAGGCATCACACTCGACAGTGAAGGGAACCTTGAAATCTGGCAGTTGCAAAATCGGTGCAGTCATCAGTGCTGACTTCAAAGTAGAGAATGCAGTGGCTGCTTCATCGGACCAGGTGAAAGCTTCATTCTTGAGCAGTTTGGTGAGCGGGGCTGCCAATTCACCAAAACCACAAATGAATTTGCGATAGTAACCTGCGAGGCCGAGGAATCCGCGGACCGCCCGGACAGAACGAGGAGTGGGCCAGTCTTGGACAGCCGCCACCTTCTGGGCATCCATAGCAACTCCTGCGGCGGAGATAATGTGGCCAAGATAAGCCACCGAAGGTTCGCCGAAAGAACATTTGGAAAGACAGTCCGGATGTGGCGCAGATGCTCCGACCAGGAGGAGCTATAGATCAGAATATCATCAAAGAAAACAAGGACAAAGCGGCGGAGAAAAGGACGAAGAACCTCGTTCATAAGGGCCTGAAAAGTGGCCGGTGCATTGGTCAATCCGAACGGCATGACCAAGAATTCCAAGAGGCCTTGATGTGTGTGAAACGCCGTCTTCTCGATGTCAGTCGGGTGCATTAATACTTGATAATAACCGGAGCGGAGATCGAGCTTGGTGAAGAACTTGGCGCCACGAAGCTCGTCAAGAAGCTCATCCACCACGGGGATGGGAAATTTGTCCTTGATGGTGCGGTCATTAAGGGCGCGGTAATCGACACAAAGGCGCCATGACCCATCAGATTTTTTTGACAAGGAGGACTGGAGCCGAGAACGCCGAACAGCTTTTGTGGATCACCCCTTGTTGTAACAGCATGGAACATTGTTTCTCAAGTTCATCCTTTTGTAAGTGAGCATACCGATAAGGCCGGACTGCAATGGCGTCGGTGCCCGGCTTCAAGTGGATGCGGTGGTATTGCTCACGAACAGGAGGCAGGCCAAATGGTTCGGCAAATAAGGCTTGAAAATCATCCAGCAAGGTCTGCAGTAGTTCCTGCCCGGTGCATGCGTGAAGGGCTGGTTTGGGTGAGGAGGTGTGCACTCCAGACCAAATAATATGGCGCCCGGCATGGCTAAAAGACACGGTCATATGAGTGAAGTCCCAAACAATTGGACCAAGGGTACCAAGCCATTGGACGCCCAGAATAATGTCGAAGTCATCCAGAGGAAGGACGTAACAGTCCAGATCAAAGTGGACGTCATCGACGGTGAGCTGCAGGTGACGACAAGCGCCGGTGGAGATCGATCACCATTAGCCACCGGGACACGGAGACCGAACACGGAAGAAGAGGAACTCGGTGGTGCATGCGGCGTGGTCGGCGATGAAATTATGTGGGCCGGAATCAATAGGGCCACAAAAGTATGGCGGCAATGGTCATTGGAAGCGCGATGAGTGCATTTGGACCGGATGTGATCCTGTGAGGCGGCCGAGAGATGGTGGTTGAGAGGAGCCTCGGGTTCTAGCTCCTCAGAGACATTCAGTACTTCCAGGACAAAGAGCTTCTTGCAGCGATGGCCGCCCACAAATTTCTCGTCGCAATGATAGCAGAGACCCAATGCACGGCGGCGATCCATCTCGGCAGGAGATAAGGTACTGGCAACAGAAGGGCGAAGCGGTATTGGTTCTTTGGATCTCCGCGGAACGCCCCGGCAATCTTTGTAGAAACTCCTGGAACGGACGCCGATGGAGGACGCCATGGTCGGCGATGCGGTGTAGCTTGGGATGCGCTTGATAAGAGTCGGCGCTCATAGGCACAAGCGAGACTCACAGCAGATTCCAAAGACAACGGAGCTTGGAGCTCGACGTTGATTTGGAGAGGTTCCCCTAAGCCGGCAGTAAATAATTGGACCTGTTGCTGTTCGGAGAGGGGATCCGTGCGACACAATAAGGCCAAAAATTGCTTGGAGAAATCAGACACGGAACCCGTGCGGCGCAACGCGACTAATTCGCCCAGAGAATTAGAACGTAGAGGCGGCCCAAACCGGGTGTTGACGAGCTCGACGAAGTGGCGCCAGGAAGGAGTACCCATTTCGCGCTCCAGGCGGTGATACCATAGTTGCGCGGCGCCAAGCATATGAAAAGAGGCCAACCAGACTTTGTCCTCCTCCATGGTCTGCCGGCGCGGAAGAAGCCGCTCTAGCGGTTGAGCAGGCGGGGATCTTCTTTCCTGTCGAAAGTGGGGAAATTGAGTTTGTAAAAGTGAGGGGCACCACCGCGATCAGGTTGAAGGTGTGCTGGTGGGGCATGGTGGTGGCCTTCGGATCCTCGGTCACGCCGAGCAGCGATCCGAAACAAGACAGCCCTGGTGGTCGTTGGTCGCTTTGACAGTAGGCCGGCGGTGTAGGTAAGAGGCCACCTTGGTGCAACCACGAACTCCGATGAGATTGTTGCTCGCCCATCGGCATGCTCGAGCGAGCAATGGCGATGTGATGAGCACGCTCTTTGGTTGTCTAAATCCGAGACGAGTTGGCAAGGAGTCCATCTTGGCATGAATGGTCGCCTTGTCCATCGTCATTCTTTGAAGAATAGCATCAACCGCCATAAGAGGGTCGGTGGTCTCCTCGCTGGACATGGTGGGAGAAACAGCGGAAGAATCTGATACCAAGTTGTCACACGCCGAGGATGCAATGGCGGAGTTAGAGCGAAGAAATCTTGGTGGAGACGAGCATGACGCCCTAGCCCTCTGCTGGTGTGGGGGAAGCCGTAATGGCGGCCGCGCGGCAAGGAGGTTAGGGCGAGTACACGAGTAAGGAGAAACAGAGGATATGAGGCAATTTTCTGATATTGCAAAGGTAAATGCTTAGCCCTCTTAAATAGAGAGAAAGCCTTACAGATTATGGTAACAGCTATTATATGGAAGGAAATAACGTAACAAACAAGGGAACTAATAGATTACTTCTAACTAATGCTAATTGAAATCAATTGATTCCTTATCTGGACTGTGGACCGGATTCTCCTGAAGATCAGGGTCCGGCTTCTTGCGTCGACCATATGTAAGACCCCACATGACAACCTTCCTTTAATGTAACACACATTCCTCTTTTATCGCAAGTACCACATCATGGATGACCTCATCCATCGTCGAAAACCATATTGTTAACGTTCCTTCCATACTATCCAAGAAACTAATATGACCAAGGAATCAAATCCTCTACTAATTTCCTTCAGTAGTTGAAGTCTTTCACTTGCCCACCAGTTGTGTGACCTTTGTAATCAGCATCGGAACTTCACCTTTTCAATTTCATGTTGGCTACCATCATTGGATCTTGCTGAGATTTGAAGATGGTGGCGGGCTGGCATCTTTGGCTTTGCGCTTGTAGAGGTGTTTGGGAACCTAAGAGCCGAGGTGAAGAAGGCTTGGTCAGTTGGGAAAAAGTAAACCCTATTACCCTACAAATTCTATCGTTTTGGGCCTTAGAAGAACACAGCTTTTGAGCCGAGAGCCTGATAGGCCTTAACTGCCATAATTCAGGACTCAAGTACAACACTGGACATTGTATTTCCACTGTAGGGGCGGACACTCCTATTATAGCAGTTGGGACATGATAAATATTCCAAAATTTCTATAAAAAGTTATCACATGCGGGTCATGTTAAGCCCTGTGTACCTTCCAAATTTCATTTGCAACAAAAAAAAAGGTTGAAGGAATATATTTTTTTATATATTTTTTGGTCTTATTTGTCATTTTTTATGTCTCACATTTGATCATAGTTGACCCCACAAATTTGTGCTCATCTCCTAGTGTGTATTATAGTTATATCCATTACTTGTTTTCATGATTTTTGAATTTTCCCTAATATCCCAACTGAAAATGGGAGCAACCACTCCTAATAGCGGAATTGCTTTACCTGCATAACAGCCATACGTGCAATCAGGTGGAAACCTCGAGATTCATGTTGGGTTTTAGTTTTCTCCATGTACTGCCCACCGCCACTTGTCACCATCCTCGTCCCTCCGCCCTATTGTCAATTCTATAACAGCCGAAAAGAATTACTCAAATGGAGCTCAAGTCTGAGGCAATGCACAAAGTTTGCAACAAACTACAGGCAATGAGACATTGGTAGGGTCAATTATCCTTTGCAGCATTCTTGTCTAGTTCTTCTTGGCTGCCCAGGATCCAACTATACTCCCAGGATTTTGTCTGATTCCCGGGAAGTTATCGTTCTTTAGGACTGTTTTATATCTTGTTCCCACTGGTAACCATCCGAAAACCCTTACCGGTGGGCCTGTGGGAGCTTCAGAAAATTAGAATGCTAGCTATTGTTGTATGCCCTGCCTGACTGATGCAGCTGAAGTGTCAATTATGTTGATGGTCTTCATCTGCAAAACTATGGAAAACATCTTTTATGCAATACTATCACAAACAGGTAAACCAATACTTGTTGGATGCATTATGGTGCATTTTGCTGGGACTGTGGGATGCAATTGTTTCTGCTGTGCAATTAAAGAACCTATCCTGTGTTATGAACAGCACTTGTATTGATCATGAGGCAAATATGCCAAAATAAATACATGTGTTGGACTTCAAAAAAAAAATCAACAGATTCAAAATACAGCTTTCAACATTCATGCTTTCCTTTTCTAGATTCCAAAAAACACTTGGTATCTTTCCTTTTCAAGCTCAACCAAGCAACTAATCACCACATAGCAGTGTACTACTTGGTATATCCAGCTTCTGATATAGAACACAAAACAAGGATGTATTAACTGACAGACAACACGTCATTTCTTCCCAGTAGTAACTCCAACTACAACGTTGCTTACCAGTTTACCCTTATCGTCAACTGTCGTAGGGTTCTCAACAACAACGGTTACATTCTGGGGTTGAGGTGTGGGAACAGAAGTTGATGGGCCATTATATGACGATTGGTTTGATGTAGGTCTTGAAGATGGCATGGGTGCCACGGTATTTATTCCAATATTTGTGATATAATTGCATACGGCACATTTGACAGAAGGTGCTCCATACGGACACATTGAGTTGCATGCACCAGCCAGTTCACCCAAAAGCTTAAGCTTACATGAATGTTGAAAGCTGTATTTTGAATCTGTTGATTTTTTTTTTGTATGTATATGAGCTCTGATACCATATTGAGTTGCATGCACCAGCCAGTTCACCCAAAAGCTTAAGCTTATGGGGAAGGATGGGCCGTGCTTTATATTTCCAACACTCCCACTCACGTGGAGGCGCCTTGGGCAGCACTCAACACGTGGAAATAGGAGTGACGCTAAATTGCGTCTACGGGACTCGAACTCGAGACCTCCAGCTCTGATACCATATTGAGTTGCATCGCGGCCAGTTCACCCAAAAGCTAAGCTTTTGGGTGAACTGGCCGGTGCATGCAACTCAATATGGTATCAGAGCCATGAGGTCTCGAGTTCAAGACCCGGTTGGCGCAATTTAAAAAAAAAATAATTGCAGCCCACTTCTATTCCACATCCTAGGCCTGAGGGAGCCTGCACGTGAGGGGGAGTGTTGAAGTATAAGTGAATTGCCCACCTTTCCTCATTAGCTTAAGCTTTTGGGTGAACTGGCTGGTGCATGCAACTCAATAACATGTACATGATGGTACAAAAGTAAAGCCTATTGAAGGCAATATCTATATAAGACAAACTAGGATACTAGCAATCTCCATACAAGGCAATACAGGGTACTAGCAATCTCTATACAAGGCAATATAGGATACTGTCTGACAACCCCTCCCCCCCCCCCGGTGGATCAACAACACTGAGTTTGGAGATAAAAACTGTGTTGAGCTCGAGTCTGTGCCTTCGTGAAGAAGTCTGACAACTGAAGCTCTGAAGGCACATACTGAAGAGTCATGACCTGATCCTGTACCACCTATGACCGCATGTAAGAAGCATCAACACTAATATGCTTGGTGAGCTCATCTTCACCGGGTCTCGACTCTCGAGCAATGCTAATAACACTTGTACTGTTAGATAAAAGAAGAGTCAGTGTACAAACAGAAACACAAAAATCCTCAAGTAACCACCGTAGTAAGCTAACTTCTGCTGTCAAAAGAGCCATAGCACGTAACTCAGCCTTAGCACTCGAATGAGAAACTGCTGTCTGCTTCTTAGTCTTCCAAGCAACGGGTGAACCACTGAGAAAAACACAGTGCAGAAAGAGACCGACGATTAGAGTGATTACTAGTCCAGGTAGCATCAAAATATGCCTAGAGCTGTAAGGAGCTGGAGCATGGGAGAAAAGACGGCTATCTCTAGTTCCATGAAGATATCGCAAAACACGAAGAAGATGACTATAGTGGAGCTAAGTGGCGGTAGAAACGAACTGACTCAAGATATGTACTAGATACAAAATATCAGCATGACTGACACCAAGGTAAATAAAACTTCCAACAAGATAGGGATGACATGTAGGATCCTCAAGAGGTTCACCATCAGTAGGTCGAATGTGAACATTGAGCTCTATGAGAGTCTCGATTGTGCGCTGATTAGTGAGAGAAGCACGATCAAGAAGATCTTGAATATACTTCTCTTGGGATAAGAAGCCCTTATGTGTAGAAGAAACCTTAATCCCAAGGAAGTAGCGAAGAGGACCTAGATTAGACATGAGAAACTGGTCACAGATGTGCTTTCACAAAGGTAATATACTGAGAATCATATCCAGTAATGATCATGTCATCAACATGTAGAATAAGAAGAATTCGACCACGAGATGAAATGTGAACAAAGAACGCAAGATCATGAGTACTAGCAGAAAAGCCAGCTGCAGTGAACACAGAAGGAAAACACTCAAACCAGGCACAAGAGGCTTACTTGAGCCCATAAAGAGACCGACGAAGTTGATAAACCATGTTCTTAGGAATAGAATACCCCAGTGGTGGCTGCAAATTGACCTCACGCAACTCGTAATTAAGAAAGGCATTCTTGACATCAAGCTATGCAATGGACCACTCACGAACAGAGGTCATAACAAGAAGAGTGCGAACAGTAGTCATGTGAGCCATAGAAGCAAAAGTCTCATCATAATCACGATCATACTCTTGCTGAAAACTATGTGCCAATAAACGAGCCTTGTAGTACTCAAAAGAACCATCAAAGCGAGTCTTAACCTTATAGACTCACTGTTAGGGCCGGCCTTGACAGGGTCTTTGTCAGGCGTCCTAGGCCTAAGCCATAGATGGCGGGCGGGGGAGCAGGCTGCCTAATTGGTGGATTAATAAATGGCAGTCTGTGGGTCATTAGGAAAGGAAGAATAAAAATAGGATATGCAATAAAATAAAATCTGCATGCATGCATGCGTGGGGAGATGGGGAATAAGGAGTAGAGTATTTGGAAGGAAGGGCTTTTGCCAAAAACTTATCTCAAGCTTCAAGCTTCAAGGCGGTGGCTCCGACAACAGCCAACTCCAAGGCGCTGGCTGCTGCGAAGATCTCTTCGGCTGCAGGCGTGCGCGACTGGCTTCGACTGGGACTAGAGGCGTTTGATCGGTGACAAGTTCTTCAACTCGGTCCGTAACAATTTGGTATCAGAGCCTGACGATTCAGGGATGGAGGGAAGAGTTGCGGGTTTGGAGGAGGAGATGAAGGGGATGAAGGCAGAAATCCAGGAGTTGAAAGGAATGTTTGGGGAGATGATGAAAATGTGGAAAGGCAAACAACCGGTGGAAGATGAGAGAGAGAGGCGGGCGTGGTATCACAGATCCGAAGGTGGGAACCGGTAGAGGCCTTGGTGGGCTTCGCAGGTGCAAAGCGAGGAGGCAACCGTGTGGGAGGAGGAGGCTGCACGGTGAACATCACCAGTCGACGTGGAGGTCTGGGACAGGCAGAGGAAGAAGATGATCGTCATTGGACGCCTCGTCTCCCAAGACTTGATCTGCCGGAGTATGATGGCCAAGGAGACCCATTGAGTTAGCTCTGGCGGTGTGAACGCTATCTTCGTGTTCATAAGATCAAAGAGGAGGAATGGGTTGAGTTTGCGGTTTGCATCTATCGAAGCGCGGGGCGTGTTGGATAATTGGCAGCGGAAGAACCATGGATCGCGTGGGAAGATTTTTACGATGCCTTCATCCAGCGGTTCTGCGACGATCCAGTAAGGGTCCGTTAGGTGATTTGGCAATTTCAGCGGGAAGGGCGAGTGTAGATGAGTATGCGAGAGTTTCAGAGGCTTGTGGCGAGGTTCCAAGAATCTGAAGGCGGATCATCTCGAATTGTTCTTGGTGGCTTGTCTCGGCGATTAAATGAGGTTCGCGAGAACAGCCACATGATTTGGCGGAAAGTGTCGAAACAAGAAAGCGGAACGGAAGGCGTGGATTATGAGGCGAACAATGGCTGGACCCAGCGAGCGAGGAAAGGAGGAACATCGCGGGTGGAATGTTCGTGACAAACTACCATGGGACGATGGAGCAGTAGTAGTAGAGGCGATTCTTTGGGAACAATTCGGTGGCCGTGATGAAGGCACCATGGGGCTCACACGCCTAGCAAAGGAACAGCAGTGGAGGAGGAATATCGAGCCTGGGAGGAGGTCGGACAATAGCCGTGGCAAGCATGTAAAGCAATGCGGGTCGACCCAAGCCAGTGTAGGGTGTCCATGGATCGAGATAGCGAAAAGGAGGGCAAAGGGCTTTGTTACAAGCTGCGATGAAGTATACACCATGACCACAAATGCAAGCGGTTGTTCCATTTGGAGGTGGAAGAAGGCGTGGAAGAGGAGAATGTGGAGAAGGAGTTAGATCCCGAGGTAGTTGAGTTGAGCGGCATCCATGATCGCAGCGGTAGGGCCAAAACAAGGGGATACAATGCAGGTAGAAGTGGAAATGGAAGGAAAGAAGTGGCTGGGGTTGATTGATAGCGGAAGCACGCACAACTTCATTAGTGCTTACGCTGCTCGTCAGTTAGAAGTGGAAGGAAAGGTGAGGACTGGAATGCAAGGAGACCAGCGAGTCAAGGTGGCGGATGGGTGGCATTTACCCTGTTTGGGGCACATGGAGGTGGAATTCATCATTCAAAACAGGCGGTTTTCAGCCCCATTCACAGTGCTGCCAGTGGATACTTTTGATCTGATATTGGGGGTCCAATGGTTGAAAACACTCGGTAGTCTGAGATGGGACTTTGGAGAGTTAACCATGGAGTTTGAAGACCAAGGGAAAGAGGTTAAACTGCAAGGCTTGCGCAAGAAGAGAGGGGCGGGAGTGATGCAGATCAGTGGAGAGGAAGCACAAATTTTTGAGTCTCTCCTGGACTCTTTTGGGGATGTCTTTGAGGAACCAAAGGGACTTCCGCCTGTCCGGGCTTGTGACCACCGCATACCTTTGGAAACAGGGACAAATCCAGTGGCAGTTAGACCATATCGGTACCCTTACAGATAGAAGGATGAGATAGAAAGGCAATGTGAACAGATGATGCAACAGGGCATTATCAGGCCGAGTCAGTCGCCCTTCTCATCACCCGTCTTGCTGGTGAAGAAAGCGGATGGGACGTGGCGATTCTGTGTGGACTACCGGGCTTTGAACGCGAAGACCATCAGGACAAATTTTCGATCTGCGTAATCGAAGAGCTTCTGGATGAATTGGGGGGCGCCCGCTATTTCACTAAATTGGACTTGAGGTCGGGTTACCATCAAGTTCGTATGCATGACGCCGACGTACAGAAGACGGCTTTTCGGATGCATCATGGACACTACGAGTTTCTCGTGATGCCGTTTGGCTTGGCCAATGCGCCTTCCACCTTCCAAGCCTTGATGAATGAAGTGCTTCAGGACTTTCTGCGTAAGTTCGTGTTAGTTTTCTTTGATGATATATTAATATACAGCAGGACACTACAGGTGCACAAGGAACATGTGGGGGCAGTGTTGGTGCGGCTCAGGGAGAACCAGTTGTCTCTGAAGAAGTCTAAGTGTGCTTTTGCGCAAGAGCAGATTGGGTACTTGGGCCACCTCATCTCCCATTCAGGAGTGGCAGCGGATCCCGCCAAACTTAAGGCTGTCGAGTGGCCCGTCGATGTGATCCTGAAGCTGCGTGGTTTTTTGGGATTGGCAGGGTATTACAGGAGATTTATCAAGGAGTATGCTACCATCGCAGATCCGTTGACGACGCTTTATTGTTGAAGAAGAATAGTTTTGTGTGGAATACAGCAGCAGAGGAGGCTTTTGGCCGGTTGAAGGCAGCCCTTACTTGACCCGTCCTCTGAGATGCGGATTTTTCGTTGTCCTTTGAGGTGGAATGTGATGCTTCGGGAACCGGAATAGGGGTCGTTCTCCAGCAACAAGGCCACCCGATTGCTTATTTTAGCAGAAGCGGGTGGCGCCATCGAAGCTTCGCTGCGTATGAGCGGAATTGATTGGATTATCCAAGGCAGTCGTCATTGGCGGCCATACTTATGGGGCAAAGAATTCACGATCCGCACGGATCATGGAGTCTCAAATTTTTGCTAAGCGAGCCCTAATCACCCTCCATAACAACACTTGGTTGAGTAAGTTGATGGGTTTCGATTTCGAGTGGAGTACAAACCGAGCAAGCACAATCGGTGGCCGATGCCTTATCACGCCTCCGGAGGACATGGGATATGTGTGGCTTTGTCGGTTGGCGAGAGGTGACTCGGGAGCGATGGTTGGAGATATTGCGGCGAGATCCGGAGGTGCAATGAAGATGGCTTGGTGGACGATTCGATGGGGGTCGATTAAGCTCACACACCGCCGAAGTGTTCTTTGGGAGGTTAAGGAGGGCTGATTCTGGGATGGTAAGCTTTGGGTACCCCGCTCATCACCTTTAATAGAAAATGGTCGCATGACGATGCATGATTTGACCCATGAGGCGGTGAAAACTCTTCATCATTTGCAGCGCAATGTCTTGGTGGGAGAATCGAGAAAGCAACAAGTCTTGCGACATTGTGGCCAAGTGTGCAATTTGTCAACAACACAAGGCAAGACCAAGCTCCGTGGCTGTTACAACCCTTGAACATTCCACACCAAGTTTGGGCTGATATCTCCATGGATTTCATCACCGATCTTCCGAAATCGCAGGGTAAAACTGCATTGTTGGTTGTGGTTGATCGGCTGTCCAAATATGCCCATTTCTTGCCCTCGCTCGCCCGCGGCGACTTCTGCGATGGCCAAACTCTTCTTCGACCAGTTGTGAGGTTGCATGGCATTAGGAATCCATTGTTTCTGATCGGGACCCGGTGTTCCTTAGTGCCTTTTGGCAAGGATTGTTTAAGCGCAGCAGGACGACCTTACTGCTTTCCACCGCATACCTTCCCCAAACCGATGGCCAAACAGAGGTCGTCAACAGAACTATTGAAATGTATTTGCGATGCTTGGCCGCATCTAATCCCTCTTCATGGGCTCAGTGGGTTCCTTGGGCAGAGTATTGTTATAACACGTCCTTCCATTCGGCCCATCGCCTCACACCGTTTGAGCTGGTTTATGGTAGATCACCACCGCCTCTCTTGCCCTACCAGCAAGGCGCGACTTCTATTGATTCGATGGATTGTCTTGTTGGTGGACCGTGATGCTCTTCTCCATGAGCCAAGCTTGATTGCTCCAAGCTCAGAACCGGATGAAACAATATTATGATGGCAAGCATCGGGATGAATCGTTTGAGGTGGGATCATGGGTCTGGTTGAGGCTCCAGCGTCACCGGCAGCGCTCGGCTCGCGGCTCTCCGTCTTGGACCAAGCTGTCCCCTCGTTTTTATGGGCCCTTCGGGTTCTTGGCGGATTAGTGCGATGGCGTATCGACTCCGGCTTCTGGCGATCCGAATCCATAATGTTTTCCATGTCTCCTTGCTTAAGCGCTTTAAGGGCACTCCGCCAGTGGAGATGGTGACTCTTCCGGATGACCTCCTTCCTACGGTCGACGTTGTTCAGCCGGAACCATATCAGCTATTGGGTCAGCGCTTCGTGGAGGGCCACCGTCAGTTTTTGGTGCATTGGACGGGAGAATCGGCGGAAGAAGCGACTTGGATGGGCCTTGATTGCTCTCGAGCGTTCTTTCCCTGACTGTAAGCTTGAGGACAAGCTTCGTTTCGAGGGGGGAGTGATGTTAGGGCCGGCCTTGACAGGGTCTTTGTCAGGCGTCCTAGGCCTAAGCCATAGATGGCAAGGGGGAAGCAGTGCCTAATTGGTGGATTAATAAATGGCGATCTGTGGGTCATTAGGAAAGGAAGAATAAAAATAGGATATGCAATAAAATAAAATCTGCATGCATGCATGCGTGGGGAGATGGGGAATAAGGAGCGGTATTTGGAAGGAAGGGCTTTTTGCCAAAAACTTATCTCAAGCTTAAGCTTCAAGGCGGTGGCTCCGACAACAGCCAACTCCAAGGCGCTGGCTGCTGCGAAGATCTCTTCGGCTGCAGGCGTGCGACCTGGGCTTCGGCCTGGGACTAGGGCGTTTGATCGGGCGGCAAGTTCTTCAACTCAGGTCCGTAACACTCACTTGCACGTAATGGGGCAAACACGTGGAAAAAAGGGCACAAGATCCTACGTGCCAGTTTGCTCAAGGGTAGCAAGCTCTTCCGCCATCGCATGCTGCCATTCCTGGTGAGTAACAACATCAGGGTAAGAAGTCAGCTCGGCAAGAGCTACGCCAGCAAAACCAAGGTGCTCAAGAGGCTGAATAGACTGGCGATCGTGAAGAGCATAGTGACGGGGAGGCACTAAAGAAGGTGACTTAGCAGGAGAAGATGGCAGAGCAGAAGAATCCTTAACTCATGAACGACGAGTGTAGTATAGAGGATAAGAGGGAAGTATGTCAGGAGAAACCTTGGGAGAAGGCATTGATGGTGAAGAAGACACCAAATGAGAGGCCGGCAATGAAGAGATGCCAACTGTGGAAAGGGGAAAGTGGCAACTGGAGTGTTAGGAAAAGTCAGGAAAGAAAGCGGCTCGACAAGAGATGCTGGAGTGAAGAAGGATGAGGGTAGAAGGGATGAGACTCATCAAAAGTAACATCTCGAGAGATCCGCATCTGTCGGCCAACAGGGTTCAATAACGATATCCTTTATGCTCAGCACTATATCCTAGAAAAACGCACTCAACAGGCTAAGCGGTCAGGTTGGTGCATTCACGAGGTGCAATAAGAATATTGCACACACCTAAAGAGGCAAAGACTAGAATAATCAGGAGGTATGCCACAAAGATGCTCCACTGGAAAATCCCATCTTGAAGAGTAGAAGAAGGCTGAATATTAATCAAGTGGCATTGCAAACAGGCTTAGCCCAGAAATGAGGTGGAACAACGGAAGTAAGTAACAGAGTACAAACTGTCTCAAGAAGATGACGATGCTTGCGCTCAGTCATACCATTCTGAGCATGAGCACTATGATAGGAAAACTGAGAAAGAGTGTCTTGCTCAGCAAGAAAGGCTTCTGACGATTCTCCCCTGTCGAGTCAGCATGAAGAACACGAATAGGCGAATCAAACTGGAGTACGGATCATGATGGCAAAATTCTTATAGATGGATAAAACCTCTATATCTAGGTGTGGCGAGAGAAATCATCTATAAAGAGAATATAATATCTATGACCCTCTTGAAACAAAGAGAGTTGAACCCCAAACATCAGAATGAACAAGATTAGAGGGACGCTGGGACATAGACTCATTGGAAGGATTGGGGAGTTGTAGTTGCTTACCAAGCTTACAGCTCGCACAGTCTAAAGAGGCATCACTAAACACAGATCCTAAAATGCCACAACGAACTAAAGAAGACATATGTGCACTATTAAGATGTCTCAAACAGTGATGCCACTGGGCAAATGACCCAATGGAAGATGCAACAGAGGCGAAAGCAGTGGTGTAGATGGAGAAACTGGCAGGGGCAGCAAAAGGAAGATGAGACTAGTCAAGCTTCCAGAGACGTTGAGAATCATGGCAGTGGAGGCCATTACCAACTAGAAATCCCGTGCGACGATCCTGAACATAACAAGAGTCGGAAATGAGGGTAACACGACAGTAATGATCAGTGAGCTAGCCAATAGACATGAGCTGCATAGTCAGTTTGGGAATATAAGAAACAATACGAACATGAAAAGAGGAAGACAAAAAAGTGCCTCGTTTTGCAACAGAAAGAGAGGTATCATTTGCAGTTTGAACAATGATAGGAGCAATGAGAGGACTAATGAAATGGAGACTCGTGGGATCAAATGTCATATGAAAAAAACACCGAAGTCAAGAATCCATGGTGAGATACCTAAAGATGTTGAAGGTGGTCTCTCACTAAAAGACTTAGTAACAAAACCAGCAAAACCTGCCAATGTAGAGGCAACAGTGTGGCGTAGTACTGTGAGATTCTCCTATGTAGAGTCAAAACCAGCATAATTCCACTGAGGGACGACGACTGAGCCTCAAGCGCCCTTAGAAGGGCGACCACCTTGACGAGCAAGATCTTTCTTCTTTCGGTAACAGAACTTCTCCATATGTCCATTCTTGTCACAGTAGGTGAAGTGAAGCCCTCCACCTCAGCATCCGCCACTGGAGTAGGCGCCACTGATGGAGTAGTAGTACGAGGCACCGCCAAGATTGAAGGAGACACCAGCAGACCCGCACCACGAAGGCAAGTCTCCTTAGTATGAATAGCTGTAAGAGTCTCCAATAAGGTCACACGAGGATGACGAGCGAGCAGTTGGGCACGAATTTGCTTTAACTCAGCCCGAAGATGTGTCAAGTAGTCGTAGACATGGCGAAACTCCAAATGAGAGTGCTGACACTGACAACACTGGCAAGTGCGGCAAACCTCTAGTCTAAGAGAATCAAGCTAACGCCACACCGAGGATAGCTGCACATAGAACTCATCCACGGTAGAATCACCTTACTCTAGTGACTACTCCTGTCGCACAACAGCTAGGTACAAAGAATCTCATAGCGGTCGTGAAGATACACCCATATCAATTGTGCCGAAGACAAAGCAACCACGTCTCCAGTGAGATGCACCTCGATGCTAGCAACCAAAATAGCAAGGACATGAGCATCTTCATGCACATCTTATAGGTAGTAAATTGGGTCCGAAAAGGTTCCACAACATCGGCATAATCATCGGGCGCCTTTTGTTGAGTAGCATCATCGGCCTCCTTAGGAATAACAGGTGTGGCAGGGGGAGTAGGATGGGGCAAACAAGGTAGCTCGTCGGTGAGAAACTCCCAAAGACGCTGACCACGCATGTGAAGGCGCATATGGAGAACCTAGTCTTGATAATTGAGACCATCAAAGGTACCTTAGTAGTGAGGAACAGAGATGGTGCCCGATGAAGAATTTGAAGACGATGTCATCTTTTTTTTAAATGAGGGAGCAGAAGCTAGAGTTGGACCTGGAAATCGGAGCCAGACCTAGAAGCCGAAGCCGGACTCGAAGCTGCCTTAAATTTGGATCCGATCGAGCGATGCCGTCAGCTCGGCCCTCGGGCGGTCAGCTCGGCGGAGCAGAGGCGTCGGTGGCGTCGCGGGTGGGCGTTGTGCCATGGGATCGGCGACAGTGGCCCCGTATCCGGTCGAGAAGTGTTGATCCGGCGAACGGTAGCTGAGGCGGAGCCCCTAGGCTAGACCGGAGTGATGGAGGCACTCCATGCAGAGGAGTGAAGGCGGCTGCACCGCATTGAGAAGGAGGAGCACCGGCGACGTTGGCTGACCGCGGGAGATGACGACGACGGCAGTAGACGGCGGTGGTTGGTCGAAGGAGTGAGGCGGTTGGATGAAGAGCAGGCGGCCTCGGTTTCACCAAAAGCCTGCCCTTCACAGGCAAAGGGATCGCGGTGGGAGGGCCTCAACGATGGCGGCTCAAGAAGAGGACGGCGGTGCGCGGGAAGCGTCAGCCTTGGCGGCAACCAAGAAGAGGACGAACATGACAACAATGCCTAGCACCTGGCGATGAGTGGGACAGCCGACTAAAGGCCCTGGTGATAACGGGAGGGGTCGGGCAAAGAGGCGGCGAGAAGAGCCACCGAAAAAGGCGCAGGTGCAATACCAGTAGAGACCGTAACCCTAAAACCTATGTTCTGATACCATGTTATGACTGGCACTTGTATTGATCATAAGGTCAGAAGGCCAAAATATATGCATGTACATGAGGGTACAAAAGGAAAGCCTATACAAGACAAACTAGGATACTAGTAATCTCTATACAAGGCAATACCTGATACTACCAATCTCTATACAAGGTAATGTAGGATACTGTCTGACATCCTGCATGTTATAAAAAAGCATAAGTAGTACTAGGATTCAGAAAATCACTTGTAACCAGGTTCCAGGTTTCCGAACCCTAGCTTGATTCTAGCCCTTATATACCCCCTTCTTCCTAATCAATCTCTTGTGGAGTATATGTGTTGTTACTTAGGTTCCAAACATCAATATTTGAAAAACTCACCTTGGGCAGGTCTTCCAAACATCAATATTTGAAAAACTCACCTTGGGCAGGTCTTCAATTTCAAGTGCAGCCAAGTGCTAAGGCCTTTTTTGATATGGCTGTGGTAACTAAGGTGGGTAACGGTGATTCTTCTAAATTCTGGAAAGATCGTTGGTTGCAGGGGAAAACAATAGCTGAGATAGCCCCTAACATTGCTTCTTTAGTCTCTCGGCGTATTGCTAATCAGAGGACTGTGCGCCAAGCTCTAGAAAATGGGCAATGGATCGAAGATATTCATGGTTCTCTTTCTATTCACGTCCTTGCTGATTTCCTGCACCTCAGTGATTTCTTGAGCAATGTGAACTTGCAGCCTGATGCCCCTGATCAACATTTTTGGAAACTTTCCAGCTCTAGTGTCTATACAAGTAAATCAGTCTACAATGCGTTCTTTATGGGGTCCATCAGTTTTGCACCTTGGAAGCTAATTTGGAAATCTTGGGCTCCCTTGCACTGCAAGTTTTTTATTTGGCTTCTTTGTCTTTGAATAGATCTTTGGATCTGAAGCGTTGGCAAGGCGTGGGCTGCCACACTTGAGTGCCTGCCCTCTTTGTGATCAATCTGAGGAGTGTATTCAGCATCTCCTAGTTTCTTGTGTTTTTACAAGACAAGTGTGGTTTTCTGTTTTTAGCAGCCTCGGGCTCCATGATTTGGCGCCTCAACAGTCGTCGACCTCTTCTAGCCGGTGGCTTCAGATAATCCAAAGAGTGGCCAAGCAATTTAGGAAAGGTCTTAACTCGCTAATCATCCTTGTCGCATGGGAATCTGGAGACACCGTAATGATTGTGTGTTTAACAATGCTTCCCCGGCAATAAGCTCTGTTTTGCATATGGTAGAGGAGAAAAGAGCCATCTGGTGCGAGGCTGGGGCTGAACCTTAAAAATTTGGTCTTGGGTTTGGTCTAGTTTTGTTTTCTTAGCCGGTTTCGGTCTTGGGTTTGGTTTGGTAGTGGTTTGTTTCTGGTTGCCCTCCCTGTTTGTCCTTGGTGGTTTAGGTTTAGGTCGTCGTTTTTGGCTGTGTGTCTTGGGTTCTTGGGGGTTGGCCACTGTTTAGCTTACCTTCCCTTGTTGGCCTTTTTAGGCCTTGTATCTCTTCTTCTTTAATTAATGAAATGCAGTTCTCTTGCGTTTTTGAGAAAAAAAAATTGAAGTTTCAAAACAAAAAGGCAGGCCGCATCTTTGTGGGCCAAAAACCAGCACTGTACAGAGACCAGTTCTTGGGCCGTTTCCAGTTTCGTAAACACTGATCAGAACTGGAATTGTCAATGGTGTGTACCTTTTAAGATAACTTCTGATTGGAAATAAGTGTCAGCTGAAAATGCATTTTTTTTTCTGACCAGCAATGTGTGAATCTGACAAGAGACGATTTTTAGGTACCCATGCTGATTCATTCGATCTAGAGACGCTGGAGGAACCTTTCTTCTCAAATAAATTTTCTGTTCTTATTAATGTTCTCTCAAGATACAGGTAAGCCATCAGTGCCGCTATCTTTTTTATAGCATACCTTCTCATACTATATGCCATTAATTTTTCCACTCATTCTTTCTGATGTACTACCGTACTAGAGTATCTGTACTTAACTGAGGATATAACTAAATCCACTAAATCCTTGTTACTTGCTGGGTTGTAGAAATCCTTTTTCCACTGATTTGCTGTTTCCACTTGAAAATGTCCAAAGAAAAAGGAGAGAAAGAAATCCAACTGAAAACCAAGCAATTACAACATCTGGAGAATAAGTTTCGACCTTTGCTCTTCTCATCATCCTGGTTATTTTGCTTTGGTTTTTTCAATAAACAGGCTAAAGGAAAACATGAAGTGCATTGTTTTTGTGAAAAGAATAACCGTCGCAAGAGTAATAGCACATATTCTCGGAAATTTGAAGTGCCTTGATTTTTGGAAATGTGAGTTCCTTGTGGGACGCCACTCAGGATCGAAGAACATGTCAAGGAACAAGATGGATGCTATTGTTGAAAAGTTTTCTTCTGGTGAGGTATAATCAGACATTAATCCCTTCCTAATATTCCCGTTAGATTTTCTATTTATGATTTCTTCCAATGCCAGGAAACAGTCTTCTTTGGATAGGTACAGCAGTTTGTCTTATAATTTGCCAATATGGTGAAAACCACCTTGAGAGGGATCCATGTCATCAAAACCATCTTAGGGTGTAAATTGATCCAGTTTTGTAAGTTTGGGGTGTTAAATACCCGGTTTTTTAGTTGAGGGTGCTAAACACACTTTTTGCAGAGTTCAGAAGGGTAAAATGGACTTATTACATTTTTTAATTTGATGCGCTTACCCATGAAAACAGCAGTTTGTCTTATAACCTGAGGGGCCAGCATAATTGACAATGAGTTCTACCAGTTGTTTAGCAATTTTAAGCTAACTGTTGGAGAAACACTTGCACAGAAGACAGCCATATTCTAGTTAACTAGCCTACTGAGAGGCTAGTCTTTTCCGACTGATGTTAGTGAGCTCAAATGTTGCAATGGCTGACTGAGCAGGCACTTATCATGTACAGTGATTGGCATAGGATGGACCGAAGGATTGGTTCTTCGCTTTTATGGTGTAGTTAGTTTACTGATAATGACTTAGGGTTTTTGGTCAGTCTTTTTGACATTCAAGCAGGGGACTCTAGTCATGTATTGGAATATGTGTGGATAAGGGCTTTAGTCCTGCATTTCTATTTTTCATGAGTTTAAGAAATATGTGTAGTAAAGTTACAGACCACTAAAATCTAATTTCTGTTGTATATATTTTATGCTTCTTGTGTCACAATTCCTTGGCCTTTGCTGTTTGCAGGTGAATCTTTTGGTTGCTACTAGTGTAGGTGAAGAGGGACTTGACATTCAAACTTGTTGCCTTGTTGTGCGGTTTGATCTTCCAGAAACTGTTGCTAGTTTTATCCAGTCCAGGGGACGTGCCCGGATGACTACATCGAAATACGTTGTTCTCCTTGAGAGGTGATTTTTCCCCTATTACATAAATGGAATTAATATTATAAGATCTTAGTCCTCCATTTTGATCCAAGACCTTATAGTTCTTCATTCTGATACATGCCAGGGAAAATCAGTTTCAAAAGAAGTTGCTTACTGATTATATTGCTGGTGAAAGCATTATGAATGAAGAGATAGACTCAAGGACTTCAGATGATATGTTTGATTGCCTTGAGGAGAACATTTATCGAGTGAACAAAACTGGTGCTTCCATTAGCACTGCCTGTAGTGTATCTCTACTACATCGCTACTGCGACAACCTTCCTAGGGATATGTATGTAAGGACTGTTTTGTTCTTCAACCCATTATCCTGCCCATGCTTTATCGATTAGTTTTTTTGTTAGACTAATTGAACTTCATTTTTGGAAGGTTTTTTACTCCTTCCCCAACGTTCCCCTACATTGAGGATACCGATGGAATAATCTGCAGACTAATTCTTCCACCAAATGCTGCTTTTCGTCAAGTGGATAGTCAACCGTGTCGATCCAAAGATGAAGCTAAGAGAGATGCATGCTTAAAAGCTTGCAAAAAGCTTCATGAATTGGGTGCTTTGACAGATTTTCTTCTGCCAGGTACAGGTTCAAGAAAGATCAAAGTATCAACAACAAACAGTTTAGAGAGCAACAAAACTGAAGGTATGGTACACATGTTCATATAATGTCAGAACACTGATGATTTGACTTAATTATTGTTACCACATTTCAGATGAAAGTCTAAGAGAAGATCTTCATGAGATGTTAACTCCCGCAGTCCTCAAACCTTCAAGATGCAAATTGGACTGTTTATTGAACTTGTGTTTCTACTATGTTGAATTTAATCCCATACCAGCAGATAGGCGCTATCAGATGTTTGGTCTTTTTGTGATCAATCCCCTTCCCAAGGAAGCTGAAAAGTTGGAAGTCGATTTGCATCTTGCTCGTGGCAGGATTGTGAAAGCAGGAATTAAACATTTAGGAACGATAGCATTTGGCAAAAACAAGGCACGTCTTGCTCATCCATTCAACTGTTAACACATGATATTGTGTTTAATTTCGTCTAAATTCTGGTTCTTTTCTTTTCAGATGATGCTTGCATGCAATTTCCAAGAAATGTTTCTGAAGATTCTCCTGGACAGATCTGAGTTCACTTCATCACATGTTATGTTGGGCAATGGTGACACATTACAAATTAATTCAGCATTTTACCTGCTGCTTCCCATCAAACAGAAATTCTATGGTGATGAATTTATGATTGACTGGCCAACAGTTGAGCGCTGTTTATTATCTCCGATTTTTAAAGATCCAATAGGTGTGTCTGTGCATTGCCCATGTTCGCCAAATGATTCCTTGAGGCTTCTTGATGGAATCAGCAGTAAAAATGATGTAATTGGCAGTTTAGTGTTTACTCCCCACAACAACCTGTTTTTCTTCGTTGATGTCATTCTGGATGAAATAAATGCTAGAAGTGAGTACAGGGGCGCAACTTATGCAGACCATTACAAGGAAAGGTAATAACTGAACTATTCTTTGCATTCCCTTGGCTTACAGATTTTTTACAGTGTTTACAAAGTATATTGAAATATTGTACCATGATTGAGCACTCATTAGGAAAATATGACTACACAATCAAGCTTAATATTGCAAGCTCTGCATACGATTTAGGAATATAAAATTTTCATTATGTAATAAGATAATGTGCATCCTACTTCATTGTATGAAAAGTAGGCAATAGAAGATATAATATCACACTAGCATCCTGGTAGAAATCCCGTTTAGATACTTTAAATACCTTTTGGTTTATGAAAAATATGTCACCTTATCTGTTGTTTCTATTACACGTGGTTCATTTGGAAGATCATACCATTAGGGCTTCAAAATGATTCTTTCAGGTAGTTAACATATCCAAAGGTAGTAATATGAAAAAAAACTTAGGATTATAAGCCACTACAACTCCAAATTAAGCCTAATCATCCCCACTAGCCTTTTTTCTGTTAACTTATCAAACTTCTGTTAACTAATTAAAAGGAACTATGGTGATGCTTCTGGTCAACTGCTTTATAAATGTTCTGATGAAATTATGCATTGTTGAAATTAGGTTTGGTATAGAACTATCACATCCTGAACAACCATTCCTGAAGGCTAAACAGCTCTTCAATCTGCGTAATTTGCTTCATAATCGATTGCAGGAGACCACAGGTTACATACATGGCCCACCTTATACATTGTTTTCTGATTATTTTGACTTATTATCAAAACATCATTATGTTATGTTACCAAGAATTAAAATACCTCTAGTATGGTAGTTGATTATGCTCAACTTGCCGGAAGGTGAAGAAATATTTCTGATGGCCTTCTGCAATTTAAATTGTGATATATGAACACATTTGTGGTAATATGTGATCATGATTTCATGAATAACTCTGAACTTACCGCAAACAAATCTGAAATTTCTAATGCATTAGCCATTAGTGTCGGGACATCAATGTCGAGGCCTCTGTGGTGGACGGATCGGGAGACATGACAAAAGCACTAGAACATGAAATTGCCACACAAAGCAGTAGGATGGAGGCTGTTATATGGTCGCTTTGGTGATTTTGAACATAATAGCAGTTTCCTCTCCAAAGCCAAGATAGAAGACTAGCATAATTACCTTATGCCCCGGTTATTGGTATCGGCGTCAATCAAATTTGGTACTGCCAGTAACAGGTACCTGAGGACCTCCTGGTAGCACATGCTATCATCCATTAGATTGACTCGTGGACGGTTCAGAAGTTCAAGCACAGTAAAATTCCTCTAGTCTAGTTACATGTATGTTGGAGAGAAGTTCCTTCTGCGTCAAGTGAATGCTTCCTTTCCTTTTATTTTTCTTTCAAAATTCTTGAGCTGCTTGTGAGTTGCTTTCAAAATTCTGGAACTGCTTGTGAATGCATTGGATCTGTTATTCCTGCTTCTCTGGCTTTCGAGCACTGGGATGACTGGAGTAGAGCCATAATCTAGTGATTCAAGCAAGCCATGGCTGAATCCTAGTTGGAATATATTACTCCACTGTGATTCTTCGAATGTTTCTGATCCAGGTATAATACTTCTGATGTTGTTACCTCTTTTGGTTTATTTATTTCTGTTAAGAATCAGAGGGTCGTGAATTGCTCGAGCACTTTGTGGAGTTACCTCCAGAGCTATGCTCTTTGAAGATAATTGGGTTTTCAAAAGATATGGGTAGTTCTCTGTCGTTGTTACCATCTTTAATGTGTCGGTTGGAGAATTTGCTGGTGGCTATTGAGTTGAAGGATGTCATGTTGTCTTCTTTCCCAGAGGCTTCTCAAATTAGTGCTTCTGTTGTAAGCCATGCTACCTTTTGCACCTTTGATGCTAAACTTCTAGTTTGAATTTGCTTATCCATGCTGCAAATAATTGTGATCTGAGACGAATTCATTTCAGATCCTTGAAGCACTTACTACTGAAAGGTGTTTGGAGAGGATCTCTTTGGAGCGATTTGAAGTCCTAGGTGATGCTTTCTTGAAGTACATAGTTGGACGTCACAACTTTATTTCATATGAAGGACTTGATGAAGGGCAATTGACCAGGAGACGTTCTGCTATAGTGAATAATTCAAATTTATATGAGTTATCAATCAAAAGAAATTTGCAGGTTGGTTGATTTTTTTAATGAGCCCAATATTTGTTTGCCTCCTAAGTTTTGTGAGATCTAGCAATTATTTCATCTTCCTTTGTTTTAGACCACGTCCAATATACTTATCCAGTTATCCTTGTTCTGCTGACAAGGTAGAACTTCGAGCACCACATGCAAACAAAGCTTGATTCATGATTTTGACAGCCAAGGCCATTTCTAAACTGATTTACCCTGTGACTGTCAAGAACGAAGATTAAAGCTGCGTTTTTCTGTCAACAGCCTACACAATGGCCATATACGCCTTAGCTTTTAGCCTACTATCTAGGACATTAACCGCTAAGAGTAATATAATAACCATGATGTGTTCTGCATTGTCTTGGCCCTTTCATATTTATCTACCAACATTGTCAAACATTCTGCTTGTGGCTTGTGATCCTATTTAATTATGCTTGCTTATTTACACTATGGTTAGCTGCCTTGTAACATTTAGTAGAAAGTCCTGACTCTTGTTTTTGTATACAAGTTTTTTAGCACTACAGAAGATAATAATTTAAGTTCCTTGTCAAGCATTTGCCATGAAACTCTTCACTTTGTAACAGAACATCGGAAATATTTTATTGCAAGTTTAGGTATACATACGGGATCAACAGTTTGAACCGACTCAGTTCTTTGCACCGGGAAGGCCTTGTAAAGTTGTTTGCGATGCTGACACAGAAGTAAGTTTACACCAGAAAAATATTGACCCTGATAAACGAGAAAACTGTAACTTGAGGTGTCCAAAGTCGCATCATTGGTTGCATAGGAAGTCGATTGCAGATGTTGTTGAATCACTTCTTGGGGCATTTCTTGTTGAGGGTGGATTCAAAGCTGCATTTGCATTCCTGTGTTGGATGGGAGTAGATGTCGATTTCAAAGATTCAGCCCTCTATAGAATATTAGATGCAAGCTCCATCAATTTGTCTCTCATGAACCACACCAACATTGCTGAGCTTGAAGAATTGATAGGTTACAAATTCAAACGTAAGGGTCTAATTCTCCAAGCATTTGTACATCCTTCATTTAATAAGCATTCTGGAGGATGCTATCAGGTCAGTTTTTTTTCTTCTCATCGTTAGTGAACTGTTGTGATTGTCAATAATTTGGTCACCTGACTATGTTCTTTTCGTTTCTGATCAGAGACTGGAGTTTCTCGGAGATGCAGTTTTGGAATATTTGATGACCTCGTACCTCTACTCAACTTATCCTGATCTCAAGCCTGGCCAAATAACAGATCTAAAATCATTAACTGTCAGTAATAATTCGTTTGCTTATATAGCAGTCAAAAAATCTATCCACAAGTATCTTATAAAGGATTCAAATCACCTTACGACAGCAATAAATAAATTTGAGAATTATGTTAAGCTTTCCAATTCAGAGAAAGACTTGGTTGAAGAACCAGCATGTCCGAAGGTATTGATGTTATCCTTGGAAGGTTTTTGCCTGCACTTTTTTTATAACCCTTTTTTAGCTTTGAGAGGAAGAAAAGCCATGGAATTACGATGTCTACTACTGCTAAAGGACAGCGTTTATTAAAATATTCAATATGAGATAGGAGAGTAGGATTCAAACATATAACTGTTACAAAACAAAATGAACAGAAGCATATCAATAATTGCAAATATTTTGTAATCATAGATTATTCGAGTACCATGGTTTTGATTTTCTTATGTAGGCAATGAGTAATATGTTGCATAGATTTAAATATATGTGCAACTGTTCCCATATGGTAATAAGTGTTTTGCATATAGCATTTCCTTAAAAATCACATACTTTACAGGAGATGTCATTGTATTTTTGTTTATGGTCAAAAGCTTATATTCTTTTACTGTAATCGTACAGGTTCTTGGTGATATTGTTGAATCTTGTGTTGGTGCGGTGCTTTTAGATTCAGGCTTCAATCTGAATTATGTTTGGAAGGTAATGCTTATGCTTCTAAAGCCACTATTGAGCTTCTCTGACATGCACATTAATCCTATGAGAGAACTTCGAGAACTTTGTCAAAGTCATGGATTTGAGTTAGGCCTTCCCAAACCTATAAAGGCTGATGAAGAGTACCATGTCAAAGTAGAAGTTAACATAAACAGCAAGATGATAAGTTGTACCGCAGCAAATCGGAATTCAAAAGCTGCTAGAAAGTTTGCTGCACAAGAAACACTTTCTAAACTGAAGGTATATTTTTGGTGCTTTTGCCTTTGATTTTACCATAACCTTGCAATTGTGAAAATTTTGAGCCATTCCAATTGGCTGCACAAGGACTTTCTAAACCATTTTTTTTGTGCCGTTGCCTTTTGTTTTACAATTACCATGCAATTATTGACAATCTGAGCCGTTCCAGCGGTTTCATTTTTTTTTTGAACTGTTGACATGTATTAGTGTTTGGTTTGAGGTACCACCTCATCCTAAGATGTGTTGGTCCATCATGGGATTATCCCATGATTTTCATGGGATGACCCTCTGTCTCATTTTTCACTAGCGTTGTCCTTACGAGGGATGAGATGGTAATGAACCAACCAAGTCCATTCCTCAAACCAAACAAGTGTTGTTGGGTTCGAAGATAAAATTGGATGATCCACTCACTGTTTACTTCCTCGAACCAAACACGCTATATTTGGAATTGTGGATGACCATGGATGCAATAGATTGTTGTCTTGCCCATGCTTTCTTTATATTTGATATGGGTCTTAATCATCTAACATCTTAGAAGTATCAAGCGACTATTTGTTGCTTTATTATGCAATTTCCTAATTTAATGTTTTACAATACTTCTTTGTTAGTGTTAATGTAGACGTTTTAATTCATTCTGATATACATGGACCTTCCTAATCTTACCATTTCAAACAGAAATTATGATTTTCCCTTTTCATAAAAATACGTGGTGCAACAAAAAAAATTGCTGCACTGGCCTGATGGTTCATGTTGGCAGTATGGAGGATTGGAGGTATATTTTGTACTGCAGCCATAGTTGTGCGAACCTCACCTGTTAGTTGGCTGTCACGCATAATGACTGCTGATATTCTGAACATATAAACAACTTATATTTGAGGGTTATTTAGACATATGCCATTGGAAAGTTGCAGGTTTTGAGATATGCCACTACAAAGTTTTTCCTTGCACAAATGCCACTCCAGAGTGCCATCATTTAGAATATGCCATTATGAACAATTTAATACCACATTGCCCCTACCTCCATCTTCCTCCCTTCTCCTCCCCCCACTCTCCAGTCACCATCGCCTCCTCAGATCCACCACACTGGCACCACCTCACGGGTGAGGCAGCAGCAGCGGCGAATTCTTCTGCGCTTTACAATTCGCATGGACCACCTCCGAATCCAAAAGCACACAAAGCTCTTGAACTTGTATTGATAAAAATCAGTTCGTTTTCTTGGTTATTTCCATGCTTTTGTTCTTGTTTTTACCCTGAGCGTAAAGAAATGACAAATAGATAGCTCTAGAGGCTGGAGAGATCTAGTGCATTTTATTGCTCTATTTGTTAGTTGGAATCTGAGATCTGCTGTGTGTATGTGGCCATGGCAGGAGGCAGAGGTAATGGATTTGGGTTAATTTATTTGTTAGTTTTGGGAAGAATTGATATTTGGGAGGAGAGGGGATTTGGGAAGGAGAGAGGTCGGGGTTCGGTGAGGTGGTCTTCTCCTGCCACCTTCAAATCTTACATGGAGCTGCTGTCTTCGGCTTCTCCAGCAATTGGGGCCGGTGGTAGCAGGTGATCGAGAGCGGCTGGTGAGGAGCGGCGCTTCGGATTTGGACAACTGGGACTCACATGAAGTAGATATGGCCGGGTTGGAGCTCCTCGCCGTTAGCCATGGGAGGAGGGCCGTGAACATGTACGAGCTCGGAGAAGGTGAGGGGGAGAGTGGAAGGAGGTGCGTGGAGAGGATGGGGTGCTCCAAGAAGCGGCCCGGGGGGGGGGGGGGGGGGGGACCATGGGAGGAGTGAAGGAGGTGGATAATAGGGGGGATGAAGGAAATGGACAATGGTTGTCCAGTTTTTTTTTTCTCATAATGGTGTATCTCCAATTTTGCAGACCTAGCAGTAGCATATGTCGAAGTCGGAACTTTGTAGTGTGATATTTAAAAACCTGAAACTTTGCAATGGTATATATCTAAATAACCCTAAATTTGAACAAGCAATTAGTGTTCTGTGTGTCAAGCATTTATTTTTGATGTTGATCTCTGTTACTTGCCATAATGGCATGGGGCCAAATCCATGTGAAGAATCTGTGACATGGTTGCATTGCATTTAATATCTAGTCAACTCATCTTCTCTAGGCCCAACCATTATTGTTCTATATTGCCCAATGGACTTTTCTTCTCATTTATAGTGGGAGAACTACCTTTGGCTCTGAGGGGAAGGGCTTATGATGCGCTATGGATAGATCGCTTTTTGAAACATATATCTGTGCTAAATCCGCATTTCAAGGAAAATCCAGGCACCTTCCAAACTTGAACCTAACCAATTAAATTGATCAGTGACACTTCGAAATGCACCGGGGATCCTTCTGAGTTGGCTCCCTAGTGTTCTAAAGCAAGTCAACCCAATTTGAACTTTAAGTCACATCTAAACTCCATTCACTGACGTGGGTGACTAACATGAGCATCGCAGTAGAGAAAGGGACCATGGCCATGTAAAGTAACTTGTACCCTTGCTATGTAAGCACCAACAAGGGCACATGCAGTAACTAGTCAACAGAGACCCCTATAAATCGCCAACCAAGGCTACCACTTATGCTATACACGATTGTGCGTGGCCCTAAGGATATCCCAACCGTGCTCTTGGTTCCAAAACATCCTCCTCGAGGCACTGTTTATAGGGGCTCACAAATTTACTCTCGTCTTTTGTTGCTATGGCATCATTATTGTCTGATAACATTTTTTAATATGATTGGTCATTTTGTGACTTGTCTTGTGAAAATGTTTGCTAATTTGTTGTATACAATTTGACACTGCGAGTTCACTTGTTATCTTACATTCTTACCTGCTATTTTGTTGACAAAATTGGATATCCATTTTGTTATCCGTAAGATATGAAAAGGCATTCTAGAGCCAACTTGCTTGGTCTTTATGAATCCCTGTGCACTCATGCAGAATTGTGGATACAAGCATAAATGCAAATCACTGGAGGAGATTTTGCATGTTGCTAGGAAGAAAGAATCAGAACTAATAGGCTATAATGAAGAACCAATCAATGTTGAGGCTGACTTACCTATAGAAATGAAGAATCTACAAATAAGTGAAGAAAGGGTTGCAGACATCTCTTTTCAAAATACAGAAGTATCTTCCGCTGGGAGGTATAATACCTCCTATCAAAGAACAGTAGGAGATTCCAAGTTTGACAAGAATGATGTCCATAATGAAAGGAACAGTCAGCCTGAGGTGGCAATGCAGAATGGCTGTCTGCCTAGTGGAACTACTGAGAAAAGCCATAAAAAGGAGTATAATGGTATTCTAAATTTCTAATTTGAGTATTTTTGTTCACTGTAAACATGCTTTCCATTTGAAGTTTTGAATGAAACATGCAAGCTAGACAACTTCGAACGACCTGGTGAAAGTGTAAAGAGCACCTAGATTTATTATTAACTTCCATGAATTTAAATTTACAGGAGCCATTGGTCTCCCATCCTTGATTGATATTTTATATTGTTATGAAAATAGGAGATGTCTGTGGTGCTTGTCAAGCACCAGAATTACTGTATTTGTGTTGTAAATTCAGTATAAAAAAATATGCTATAACATGGTTCTACACACAAAGAAGCAATTGCATATTTCATTCAACTTGATGTATAGCACGGGACACAACAATTGGACCAAAATGAAAACTGTTTAACTTTGTTTGCCAAAATGTACAGGATTTACAATTATGTTGTATACACACTATAAATATTGTTAGAAAATTTGTTAGCAAGTACTGGTGTTCACACTCTATGTTTGTTAGATTTTAGAGGTAATGTGTTAACACCGTTAATCACCCTGGTAGGTGATATGGTGCACAAGACAGCAAGATCATTCCTTTTTGAATTGTGCTCTGCAAATTATTGGAAACCTCCTGAATTCGAATTGTGCAAAGAGGAAGGGCCAAGCCACCTTCGAAAGTAAGCTCATCTACTTACTGAATATCTCTGAAAAGCAGATTAACTTGTATGTGTTACAATCAGAATTCTGTCTTGTATGGTTTCTTCAGTTTCGTAAAATATATACTTACTAATTCCTATCCATCATGCCGGATGTCCATATCTAAGTTTTTCTTTTGTTGCAATTTATCGTAGTAAGGAAAGGGACATGTCGATTATGCACCTAGGTTTCTAGGTTACAATTAGTTTTCTAAAAAGTGGATTAAGTGGCTGATTAGGTGTAAACGCCATGCCTACGCTCAACATTTGTATAAGCGGCAGCATCAAGCATTTAGGCAGCTTATACGGGGTGCTTATGTCGGTAAGCACCCTCTTAACTACATAAACAGCCGCTTAAACAATATGGAGGCCAGAGAATACTTGCTTCAGGGCCTAAGCCTAAAGCATGGAATAGCTGATGCCAGGGTTTGTATTCCCACTGTGATCACCTTTTTACTGTGAATTGACCAAATGCTTCCAATTCAAGAGTTCAAGGTGCAAGTTCCAAGCTTCAAATAATAAAGGTTTCAAGAATATTGTTCACATCGACTTGTTTAGGCAAATTATCAATAATTTAGTTTGGAAAGGTGTTATTTACTTGGTAATGCTATTTTTATATATTCTGGTATTATGAAAAGACGGTCTGCACATAAGTTCACTTAAGCATCCGCATACCACTTAAGCGCTAAGTGGTGGGTTGACCGCTCACTTGCCATTTACTCACCTAACACTTTTTGGAACATAGGTTACAAATAAAATAATTGATTTCTGTGGTTTTCTATATGTAAAATTTTAAATTAGCAAACTTCAGTTGACTCAAGAATATTTCCTGCAGTGTTTTTTTTATAGTTATATGGCTTTTAAAGAAAAACTATGTTTACATGATATTACCTTTTCTGCTTATCCATTAATTTGGGTGTAGTAAACACAATGCATGCATCATTCAATCAGATGATAAATGATGTTGATGTTGGTGCCTAGGCAACTAAATGGCCCATGGTTTCTTATCAAAATAACTGTGAATGCAATATGATACACACGCACTTCTAAATTCATGTGAAATGACGCAGGTACACATTCAAGGTTATTGTTCGGATCAGGGGAACTTCGGCGACTCTTTTGGAGTGCCATAGCGATGCTAAGCTACAGAAGAAGGCTGCACAAGAGCATGCCGCACAAGGGGCTCTGTGGTATCTCAAGCAGCTTGGATTCCTACCAAAAGAAGAATTTCGTGTCTAGAAACAAGCCTCGTTACCAAATACATTACCTCAGATTGTGGCTATGCCCAATAAACATGACTAATAAAACAATGTCTTAACGTTCCTTGTTCAGAGATGTGTAGAAAAATGTACAGCCCTTGTATATCGTATAAACGGCAGGAACTGTAATAGCTATTCTGTAGCAAACACAGCAATAGAAAGTTCATTCAAGCTTCCTTACACAGATACACTATGCAGCCCTAGCACGTATAGGGAGGTTCAATTTGATGAATTGATTAAAATGTTGGTTTGGGCATTCCTTTTAAAGTGGAGGAACGCAATAATGCTGGGGCCTGAATATATCAGTGAAGAACACAACGCGGACGTCGTAACTCTGCGAAAGAATCGAAGTTCGATTTTGTGCCACAATATCACTACTGATTCTCAGAGATGCAGTAGTAGATTACGTAACAAAACCGTTCTTTGACTGCTAGGTCATGACACGTTTCATCTATTTAGCAGAAGCAAAACCTCAAAAAGAAAAAAGTAGAAGCAAAACCTGCAAAATCATCTCGTAACAATCCAATCCTGTGAGCGTCGGCCGAAGGCGAGGCAGCCGGCTTGCCGCCGCCGGCGGCTCGTTGTCGCGGGCTGTTGCACCTACCGTTCCTTCTCCGTGCAGGAACTGAAGGCCGTTTCGACCGCGGCGCTCGGCGGAAAAATCTCGGCCGTTGGAAAAAGTAGTGAATCGGCAGGATGTCACACGAATTGGCAAGGCGTCGTGCAATTAGCCAATTACGCTGTGCATGCCCTACTTTTGCTACTCAACTCTACCATGTGGATTTACCCAATCTGAGCCATCCATTCTCTCTTTCGGACGGTGGAGATTGCGCAACATCACCCAGCTTCCAACATATCCACACATCCTTTCCTGGATAAGATCATTTCTTATATTTAGGAAAGCACGCCAACACTAGGGGCGGATCCAGAATTTTTAGAATAGATGTTCGAAGTTAAAAAATATTATTCGATATAAAACATAAAAAATCATAATAGAAAAAATACAAAGTACATATTGTTTTTATCAGAGACAACACCTGAAATAATTTAAAAATTTAGAATCAGCATTCTTCCACTTTATTTTATGAATGCTCTACATGCTACATTTCAAAAATCACGATTCGCTGTTATAAATCAACATAACGCTGATAGATTTACGAATTGAAAATTTCAGATTAGCGAATCAAAAATGAAATCACCTGTGTAGTTGTCGATGCCAAATACTCAACTGCTCCTTGTTGTTTTAGAGCTGCTTCCTACCCCGTGAGGTGTTGCCGTTGGCGTTGCACCTTTCATCCTCGACTCATGTTCACCGTGCCCATAGAGCTGCCCTACAACATGCCGCATGTTGTTCCCTACCCTGCAGGACACTACCGCCCTGACCTACCAGCCGTCAATGTTGTCACACCCTCAATTTCCGAGCCCGTGCTTGTTGCGGTCATAGGAGTTGTAGCTACCCTACCGCACTTCGCCCTGTAGCTTCCGCCCATTCACCGGTGTCGATGGCTAGTTGGCGCTCATCTGCTGCCTTGCTCCCTGCCGTCTTGCACCTACCACTATGGCCCTCATCCATCGTTGCAAGCTATTGCTTGCCGACTACGCCGCCACCACAAAGAGAGGGAGAGAGCATGGGGCATGCGAAATAGAGAGGGAGTTGGTATTGGGCTTGAGGAATGGAGGAAGACTGAATCTTATGCGATTGGGCTGTGCAGGGAAGATTAGGAGAGAGAGTGATACGAATTTAGGGTTGAAATTCGTATTTTTGAATCTATTTACCGGCATATACAAATAATATACTTATTAGATACTAGGTTTTTTGTCAAAATTTTTAGACGTACATCTATACATCCTTATCCACATGCTGGATCTGCCACTGGCCAACACGCCAGGGCCTTGAAGCTGCAGAGGACAGCTGGAGTGACGCACGTACTTGTATGAGTCGCGTCGCCAGCGTATTTAGGCATTGGACGTGCTCTAGACTCTAGTTGGCTGCACTGCAAAGATGTCCTGGGCATCGGCCTTGTGGCGGAAGATGGTGAGCGTATTCATGTGGCTCGGCGATCACCTTTGGTTGTCATGTACATGGCATGGCATGGCATACGATGAGGGTTGTTCTCTCTTGTGCTACTTCTGATTTTTGAACTAGAAACTCTGTGCTCCATGTTTTGGTAGGAGTGGTGGAACCGTGGAAGATTGGGGAAGAGACGGCGACGGCGACAGCCATGCTCCTATCACTGCATTATTGTGTAGCACGTTTGTTGTTTGATCTACTAGAACGCAAAGCATACGTGAACTATCTGGCAAGGGAAGATGGAATCGTCTTCTTTTCGGTGTTTTGGAGGCAAGGTATTCGTTGCTTCGGAGGGAATAATTTAACAGATAATTAACTCCCTCTAAACCCACAATCGGCTGGGGAGATTGATGTGGCATAGTCCTGAGGTTTCAAATTTCATTTTCGGACCATATCTCCAGGGCGACCGAAATCCAAAATTTCACCGAGATTTTAAAATTTTGGGTGAAATCCAACCAAAACTCAAAATACAAATTTGAAATCCGGTAATTTTGTGTCGGGAAAAACTGAAATTTCAGCTAAAATTACCAAAAATTTGGCAATATTCAACCCCTGTGAAATGGTCTCTTGAGGCTTGAAAAAATTAGAAAAAAAATATGTAAAATCATCCAAGCATTTATCTACATTTTTTTACTATTTGAATACAAAATACTAAGTATTTGCACATAAAAAAATCTTAAATTTAGAAATTTCAGCAGCGTTTTGACTAATTTTCAGGTGGTAACACTTAAATTTGGCAACAATATATACTGTGATCACAAATAATAAACATGAAATAAAATTGACACATATGACGCTTTTCCGAACAATGGGTGTCGGGATTTTCTATGACGATGCCTGATGTGGTAAGTACACAATACAATAGCTCCCCTTGACCTCAGACCTCCCGTCGTCTTATCAAATGCTCCCAGCTGGTATATCTATTTGGCACCATTTCATAAAGAAAGTTAGTATAACCAAAGAATAAAATCATGATAGTGCATATATTTGACATTTCACTATGAAATCAATTAGCTAAGACGCCACTACATGAAAAACCAATACAAATATACACGTGCAAAATTGAAAACGATATTTCTTAGTGCTACTACCAACACTATGCCTTTGATCATTTGCCCTGTGATGTCTCATTAACATGCGGGCCATAGGACCACATGTCAGTGAGACATGCGAGACAAATGATCAATTGCACCCACAAAAACGGGGCAAATCATCAAATCCCCCTACCAACACATGATTAAGTGGATCAAGTGTAACGCAACCGTATCAAATCCTGGCCAAATTCCAGAAGCACATTAAATTAAAGCATTTGCTTGCATTCGACAGGTGGAAGGAACAAAGGCTTAATTAAGGCTCATCCAACTGCCACACCGGACACTTCACGCATTCACACCAAATGCATCGACATTGATTTGCTGGCCCACCCCCTCCTGGCCCCACCTGCCAGCCGAAGGGGATGTCAGCCTCAAGCTCATGTGCTGGTCGCCTCTTTGTGGGTGGTGTCAGAGGGGAACGACTGCTGTGTAATCATGTTTCTCGTGTAATTATCGTGCAATTCAACTAAGAAAAGTTTTAAAAAATTCTGAAAAAAATCATGGACAAATTTTATATGTAGATAGGGTAAGATGAGATGTACATCCATGATTTTTTTCAGAATTTTTTGAGACTTTTCTTAGTTGGATTGCACGATAATTGTACGGGAAGCATGATTACACAGCAGTCGTTGCCGGTGTCAGAGTCCTCTGTACTTGCTGAGCAGCGAGGTGCCACCCTCGAATCTTCTTGCTGCATGCTCATATTGTTTGTTTACACATGAGCAGGAAATCCGGGCAGGGAAAATACAAATGACAGTTCTAGCTACTTAGTAATTAGTACTCCCACCTCTGAGCTTATGCGTTATATTTTTTTGGTACATAAACTAAAAAGAAATTGAAAACAACTACATTACTTTTAATTATTATGTACATGGCTAATCAAGGTGATATATTTAAAACTGATTCTTTTTATTTTTGTATCATAATTTGTATATTTATTATTTTTGCAAAATGTTTACATGTATTTCTTATAAAAGGCATTACAATTCGCCACAAAAAATTTGTTGCTAAATTCGGTCCTATAAATATGAAAACCGGTCGAATTTGTGATTATCTCGGTCCAAAAAACTGAAATCTCAGCAAAATTGATCGGAGTCTCAATGAAAAATCCAGAAATCATTGTAGAAATTTAACAATTTTTAATTTTTTAATCTCGTCGAGATTTAAAATCTCGACCCCGACCGAAAGCCAAGTTTGGGTAAATCTAGTTGGTGGAGTTTATTAAAAAAATGTTGATAATCACCAAAGATTAATCCCAACGCTAATCATCCAATATTGATAATACCTAAAGAACAATTACAAAGATAGATGAACACATAATATCGCAGAATTGGGTTTTCTTATATTTTTTATTCATTCTTCTCTATATAATAGGGTTAAATATTTCTTAACACTCTCCTTTGGGCAAATACCACGTCATGTCTATGCCTCATACAAAACTCCTCCCAAAACCTAGTGGGACAGAAAGGACAAAAAGAAGAGTACGCGACATCCATAGACTGTATTACACTTGTTGCCTCATTAAAAACATTTATGTGAGAAAACTTTAGTAAAGGTCACTAAGAAAAATAGTGCAACTTGCAATCTTCTAGATTAGGTAGCATCTTCAAGATCGTACTAAGGGTTATGATTTAGGGATTTACTCCCCTGAACTCTGGATTTATCTAAATCGTATCATTCCAATGCCATGAACACATTTTTAAAAACTAGAGGTCAACAAAGACTTAGTAAATAAATCAGTTAGATTTACATATGACTTAGTTTGTAGAATGTTTATCTCACCGTTCTTCTGGAGTTCATGAGGATAGAAAAGTTTGGGACCAATATGCTTCATGATATTATTCTTAACATAACCTATTTTCCTTTGTGCAACACAAGCAACATTATTTTCATAAATAATTGTGAGTGTATTAACATTGTTAATGCCATAAGATTTTTGGATATATCTAACCACACGTCTTAACCAAACACATTCACGTGAAGCTTCATATAGTGATGTAATCTCTAAGGTTGGTAGATGTAGCTACCAAGGTCTACATAAAGGACAGTCAAGAAATAGTTATACCACCACAGAGAAATACAAATTCAATTTGAGACTTGGCACTGTGGAGATCTGACAGATAGCCAACATTCATATATCCCACTAAGGTTGAGTCTTGGCCCTTTTGATAAAATAAGCCAAGATCATGTATATCTTCGATATATCTGAATAGAGTCTTAACACCATCCCAATGCTTTCTGGTTGGAGATGCACCATGTCTAGCTAATAAATTGAATACGAATGCAATATCAGGCTTGGTGCAATTCGTAAGATATATAAGTGCTCCTATGGTATTTAAGTATGGAACCACAGATCATAAGACTTGCTCATTTTCTATCCTCGGTCTGAATAGGTCTTTATCCACATCAAGAGATCTGACTACCATAAGGGTCTTTAAAGGATAAGATTTACTCATATTGAAAATTTCAATACCTTCTTAGTATAGATAGATTGGTGCACAAAGGTTCCTTTGGAGAAATGCTCTAGCTGTAGGCTTAAGCTATATTTGGTTTTGCCTAAATCTTTCATCTTAAACTTCGTCAAAAGGTAAAAACCAGTTTCCTTTATGTCCTTTGTTGTCCCGATGATATTTAGATCATTGACGTAAACTGAGATGGTAAAGAATCCATTCTAGGACTTATTTATGAACACGTAGGGATACTCTTCATTATTGAAGTAGCCTTTCTTCATGACGAATTCACTAAGTCAGTTGTACCATATTTTCCCCAACTGTTTTAACCCGTACAACAACCTCTATAGTTTGATGCAATATATATTATGATTGGCTTTATTAAGATCTAGAATTTTAACTCTTTCAGGAACTATCATATAAATATCCATATCTAATGATCTATATAAATATACGGTCACCACATCCATCAACTGCATTGTTAAGTTCATACTAGCTGTTATTGATATCAAATATCAGAATGTTGTTTCTCTCGTTACTGGAGAGTAGGTTTCATCTTAATTGATGCCAAGTCTTTGTGTGAACTCTGGTGCGACAAGCCTCACTTTGTATCACACCACCTGGTTGTTCTTATTTTTCTTCTGAATGAAAACCCATTTGGATCTCATAAGGAACACTTTAGGAGGTGCTCAGACAATGGGACCAAATACTATTCTTTTGTTAAGCGACTGCAATTATGTCTCAATTACTATTTTTCATTTGACCCAATCTAAGCGTTTTGGCACTCTATTACAGACTTTGGTTCTGGATTCACATATCAAGAGTTTTGGCAATTTTTGATGAAAATATACGTTGACAATTGTAGTCTTTCTTTTATACAACTATTATGAATCACGTAATTTGTGGATATTTCTTCATTAATTTATTCTAACTCTTTATGATTTCACAATGATAGAGTCTAGATGTTCCGATATCCCAACATCAGATTATACACACAAATGTTCGCTGGAGTTACCATTCTCAAGATGGCTCACTTCAGACATTTTCTTAATATCAGGTTAAATTTCTTTCACTCTCTTAGGGAGTGATTTGTCTTGTTCGATTCTATGCTTTTGCGTACTTCTCCACGGAACTGAGTCCCATGTGCCCGGAGGTGTCTCCCTCTTCTTCTCATGAGAGGTAAGAGTCGATTCAATATCTATCTGTGGTATTTCTACTCTCGCCGGAGTGTTTACTGCAGGTATTTAAGATTTTGTCACTCTTATGATTAATGAAGGCATCTGCTAGGTTATTAGCTATTTGTTGCAGGTTTATTATCTTTCGAACTTTAACTTTGAATTCTCCATTGCATGGGTCTAAGGACTGGATGCCCATGACATTCTAATATATTTTACGATATTCTTTTGTGTGGTACTTTCCGTTTCACCCTTAATGCCTACAAAATTTTCTCATCAAAGATACAGTCGCATATCCTCTATCATAGGCTCAAAGTATTTAATGATTGACAGAGATTCATAACCTATATAGATCTCTAACTTTCGATGAGAGCCCATAGATGTACGATGTGGTGGTGAAATTGGTACGTATACATCATATTTGAATTTTCACATATGGAAAATAATTGGCTCTTTCCCATACACTAACTACAAAGGGGACATTGTGTGGTATGCAGTTGGTCTAAATTGAATTAATATCACAGCGTGCAATATTGCATAGCCCCAAAAATTGGTGAGGTGCCTACAATTATACAAGAGTGATCTACCAATAAGTTTTATTATTTTAATTAATAACTCTGTAATGCCATTTTATATGTGGACATGAGGTATTGAATGCTCTACTTTTATGCAATCATTAAATGCCATTGAGGTAAACTTACTATCATTGTCCATTTGAATAGACTTAATCCTTTCATTCGGAAAAAAATGCTCTTAATTTAATAATTTAGACAATTAATTTAGAAAAAGTATGATTCAGAGTAGATAAGAGGTATACATGGGACCATCTAGTAAAGGCATCTATCAGGACCATAAAGTATCAAATGGCTCGACAGGGGGATAGATGTGTATACAAATATCACCTTAAATTCTCTTCTGGAAACTCGGTAATTCTTCTCTAACTTTCAAATAAGTGGGGTATAGTTATGAGCTTCTCTTTAGCATAAGCAGGGTATAAGAAGTCTTCAGATCTAAGAAAGTATATAGTTTTTATGTTATGATAGTAGAATTATTAATAATTTTTCTCATCATATTCAACTTAGGATGACTAAGTCGATTATACCAGATCATAAAGAGTTCTGTATTTTTAAGTATTGTTTTCATCGCAACATATCCTTTAGGTTTTACATATGTATGGTATATTCCTAATAAGAAGGAAGTTTTTCAATCAAGTGTTTCTAACACCCATTAAACTTGATCATGAGTAGATATTATGTACCATCATCATTATATGCCTCCATATGGAAACCATTTAAATGAATGTCTTTAAAATTTAATAGGGTACAATTAGACTTAGGATACAAAAGTGCATCCTCTATTATTATATAAGTACCTATAAGGAGAACTATGATAACTCTTTCAATGCCAAAGATGAGGGCATCGCTTCTAGTGATGGCCATAATATTTTTAATTTTCTTAATTAAAGTCTAAAAATATTTAGTTTCTCTAATAATTGAATTGGTGGTGCAACTGTATGCAAGATAGATTTCCTCCTTTATCATTGGATTATACAACGTTCTATGATGAAAGTATGATTTAATATTAAAAAATTATTATTCATGAAACATATTGTAAGATATAGAACAAATATGACACAATAAATAAATGAATGAATCTAATATCCTAGAAATAATAATAAAAATTATTCAACCTACATGATAATTGCTCATCATGAGCATAAACCAATGTTCATTAGAAACTACAACTAAACTGATAAAAAAGCTTATAAGGAAACTCATAATTTAGGAGACTACTACAGCTCTCCATGTAAATCATGTCTCATTTTGGAACTGTTTGAGCTTAGTTTCAAGAAGATTGTCTTGATTGATGGTATGTTCTCCATAGGACTGAGAACCATATCATCACTCTTTTTGGCGTCTTGATTAGCAACATGTTGAATGGTGAAGTGTGGTAGCGAGCACAAGTCCTCATAACGGCGACGAGATGGTGGTGGCGAGCACATCGGGCGTGCGGTGGCTGACTACACGTACGGCGAGTGCACAGCTCCAGCTCTGGCTTCGGTGATGTGTTGAAGTGTCGGTTATCATGTCTAGGTATGAACAGTAACTTTGATATAGGGCCCTAATTAATGATTACATCGATCTAATCTAAACAGTAGTTAAACCAACCTAATCTAGGGAACTAGCGAACGATAATTAATCTACAAGATCTAATAGTGTGGGGATTAAAAAAAAAAAGAATCCTAGTGACATATGTTCGACTTTGGAGAGCTTCATGTTAATAATGTACTCAAAAATATCAAAAAACACCAAAGATTAATCCCAATACCAATTACCCAATATTGATAATAACCAAAAACAATCACAAAGATAGATAGATAGATGAACACAGAATATCGGGGAATTAAGCTCTCTTATTTTTTATTTATTCTTCTCTATATAAAGAGGGGTTATATTTGTAAGCCTCCTACGGGCAGGTACAATAAAACCACCTTAACTTACTTTTAGTATGTACATATTAGTTTTATCTTATGTGAAAGAACGAGAAAAGAGGAGAGAAAAGAGAATCAGCTCTCATACAGCTGATTGGATTATCTTCTAGGTCAGGATTTCTTTGGTTGCAATACTCCATGAGATCTGTCGCTGTCAAAAGGAAGCTGAACACCAATAGCCCTGAAAGCTCAAAAGGCAGCATCAAACACCACAACCAGAACATATGATTTTGGAAAGAAAAAAATAATCTCAGGTCAAAAGATACCAGTTATTAAGGACTAAGGACTAGGAGTATGCAATTGTAGTGTTTGGAGAACTGCAGCAAATAAAATCCAATGGTATACGCAAAATCACTCAATATTGGTGCAACTAATGCTTACTCCCTCCGTTCACTTGTATAAGGGTTATTTTTTTGAATGGTTTTGTTCACAAATATAAAGTTTGTATGTAGATTCAATGAGGTCTTTCCTTTTATGTCCCTATTTATTCTCTCTCAATTATATGCATTTATTCATTAAAGTATATCTTTCATCTTCCAAGACAATTAAATGAGGACATCTAAGTCATTTTTCTCATACCTTTCTTAATTTCAACGCAATCTTAATCCTTGTGCAAAGTCAAAATACGCCTTAGGGCATGTACAAAGGTTGAGCCCGACTCAATCTCCTAGACAGTCTAGGTCAGCAAGAGTCAGTTCGCATACAAAGGGCTGTCTCTAAAACTGTCTCTTCATTAAATGCCTGATAATTAATTTTCTGCATGCGCCTCTTTTATGGTAGGAGACGCTAGGGCCGGTTGGCTCTCCAACAGACGGCTCTAGCGTCGTTGTTTTTTGATCCCCGCGCCAAAAGTCGTTGTTTCACGAAACAACGATGTTTCTCTCTCCTTCCCATCTCTCCCCTCCACGTCAGCTTTCCTGTCTATGTGGCAATTTTTAGGGCCAGCAATTAATGCTCATTGTACATGCCCTTATATAAATGAACGGAGGGAGTATTATTTTACATATGTAATATAATGAACCCATCCTAAGATGCTTATGCTTAGCATAGCATACTAAACAGGTATTGGGAGCTCTAAAACACAACATAGAAAAAAGAACGTAAAATATGAATCGAAATGTTTAAATAACATCAACAATATAGTCATAAGACATTCAAATGTGCATGCTTTGATAAAGTAGTAAGGCTTGACACATGATGGTACCTTCATACACTGTCCATTCCAGTATGAATCAGGCCTGGGAAGTTCAAACTTCAAAGCACACAATTTTACTAAGATCACGCAGTCAATTGATGGTATTCTTCATTTCCATTGTCAACTACTTGGTATCTTGATCTCACACTCTGCATCAAATTAATTGTTTCTGTTATTTAGCTATCTTCTCCTGGAGGAGCTTTGGACATAACATGTGAACAAAAAAAAGCAGAAATAGTTATTAAGCATATATAAGGCAAAACTAGATAATGTAAGAAACCTCTAGAAGGGTGACGTAGTAGAAGTCTTCCATGTGCTGCATAAGAGCTGAACCATCCCTGATTGAGCGTAGTAGATTTATTTCCGTCTGAAGTAGTTTTTCCACAAGTTGCTTCTCTCCTTTCATCTGCAGGGAATTAATATGCCCAGCTAGTCAAATACCACTTCAGCAATATCGTTTTTGTTTATTCATGCATCATCTGTCCTCTTTCATGTTTCAAAAAAAAAAAAAAAATTGAGCAAACCGGTTGATGAAAATATTTCGTGTTTAAAATAACAGTGTTGTTTATAACACTACAAAACTAGAATCCTCATCTTGTCATAGCATACAGGATGGCATTGTCCATGACTCCATACAGATAACAGTATATATCAATATTTAGTTGGCAATCAGCGGGTGATGTTGCTAAGGGAAGGAGCCAAAGACACTCACAAATTCACTAACAAGAACATCAGGGGTGTACTCCCCTATCACATCACCTTGGTCTTCCTCATCTAAAATTTCCTTGTTTACCTGTCTCAGAATACAAATAGAGTTAAGTTTCGGTTGAGAACTTGAGGATTTGAAGGATAAAACAGGCGATGCTGCCTGACAGGACCTAACTAATAATACAATTAGAACAAATTTGGATTGAAATGGGACTAAAAAAATTCACCAGTGCATCTTTTAGATCTCCAAATTTAAGATAAACTGGTGCTTCCACATGGCAATAGCCCATAAGACGTGGTACTGTTGGAATGATATCTCAGTGATTGACAACTCTCCAGCTGTCTTTTACTCTCTGCATAAAGTTGTGATTGATTTTAATTTTCTTGTTCAGTTATGAGAAACAATATTTGCATTATCAACTTAATCCATATAATGATAAATCATATAATTACACATGATTCAAGGCAATCAGGCTTCATCCATATAGACGGATACACAAAAGATCTTACCATGTAGTGAACCTACCTTCTCTCTCACTGCATGCAAACAAGGTTTAACACTGTTTTGTTTGTCTTTTTTCATAATTTCTTATGTGTACTAGCCCACATGCTCGGATGAACCTACTATTGTTTCTTTGCTAAAATATTCACATTCATTTCCTCATTTCATAGTTACCAGAAACATAAGTTCGTCCGAGTCACGATATGGGATTCGGATTCGCGGTTCCCCACTTTTTCTTCCAATTTCCATTGCAAACACGAAGCCCGTACCCTAAATTAGTTCAGGTTCGACAAATTTGATTCGCAATTCGTGGGGGTTTACAGCGAATCCGGTAACTATGCCTCATTTCCACAACTTCAAAACAATATGACTATGATAGGTACTAAGTGATCCCCTATTCATTTCATTACTCACAAATGGAGAAAAAGAACAGCCCAATTAGATAGGGTGGACTTCCAAAAGAAAAAATAAAATAAAATAAAATAATCCAAAATATAATATTTTATTATGCACAAAAAGACTGTAGTTTTCAGATGCACTTAACAAGTATTGCAATTCAAATTCAATTCATTCAAGTAGAAATTTAACCTCTTCCTATTTAGTAATGATCTTATAGTTACCGCATTGTAGACTTCAGCAAACCTTCTATTTCCGACCCTAGGAGAGCCAAAGTTGTACATTGTTATGAATATGACACCATTCCTATACAAGGTGACACAAAAAAAATATGAGCATATAATTGTAGAAAAAGGTGTAGGAAAATAGGAAGTCATCAGAAAAATGTTTGCCAGCTGCAGCAGAAGAGGAATACATAAATATCAGGTGTGCTATGTAAACAGCTTTATAACAAAACCATGCATAAATTGGAAGCTAAACATTAATTGTGCTCTTTCAATTCTATTAAGCACCACTTTTACCAAATGAAAGAGTATCCTGACAATGATTTCCATCTTTATTACAAAGGCGAAAATTTTGTATTGCTAGGGTAGGACAATTAAAACTGGGTAAAAGCACTTTAGCCAAATCCATCTGATCTTGCTTAACTGCACTTCTTTCAACATTAACCCCGAACTGAATGGTACCATATGGTCTGTATGAAATGAGAACATCACGGATCAAGATCAAGTTCAGAATTTTAAATTACTTGGCCATTTGACTTGATGAAAGTTCAAGGGCGAGAAGGGTTGCTAGTGCTCCACCTAAACTATGTCCAGTCACATAGATATGCCACTTTGATATGGTTTCTGCTTCTTCTTCATCCCTGCAGTGGAAAAATGAGATGCTCTATGAATATAGCTTGAGAGAAGCAGAAGCATTCAAGTTTTGAGTCGAAAGGGGTTTTTTTTCAGCAATTGTTTTCAATGTGATAGCAGCCAACAATTCTATATAAACAGCAAGAATATGCTACAAAAGGTAGAAATTGAATTTTTTCCTGCTTCATATTGGACGAATTGCCAGTTTAGTTTTCACCTATTCCTATTTCATTACAAAATACTTACATGTATCCTATGGCATATTTGATGACAGCCATGATCCTATTCCTAACAGAGTCATATGCACTTAAGAATCCACTGTGAACCTAAAACAAAATATGACAAGAGGTTGGTTAGCATAAAGTGACAAGAAATACAGAAACAAGTGAATGAAGAGAATAGATAACTAACTTGAACTTCTTGTTTGAAGTCACCACACAACCTCTCAGGGTTTAATCTGCAGTTAACTTGAAAATATAATGTGCTAAGTAAATATACAATAAAGCAAAATACATTGCAATGCTACTACTGATTGAACATGGACCCCTAGGAAATCAGTGAGGTGGGAATGTGGCGTATTGAGTCTTACCCAGCAGGTACAAGCATTAAGTCAGTTCGTAAATCCTTCCACCTTGACTGAAAGTACATACAGAAAGCAAAGTTAATAAGATGGGAGATATGAAAAAGTAATCAGTGAATTTTATATTCAGAGAACACAAGTGAGGCCTTCATGTTATTGCATACTTGCTCAGTTCCTCGAAAGGCAACAACCATCCTTCTTCGCAAAGAATCACGCCAAATGGCAACCTGCATAGGTATGTTAATATAGGCCACACAGCACAAGGGCAAGGAGACAGCAAAACTCATTGATAGCACAACAACAACAACTCACTTGTGTGTCCGTCGAAACATTGTCAAGAAAACATATCTTCTCAAAGTCTGATTTTATAAAACTGTTACGCCCCAGTGAAGTGGCAAGCATAGCCCATGCCTCCATGGCAGTCTCTGCACTTGCAAACAGTCGCTGCATATCTTCTGCTTTCCGTGCATCGATGGACACTTTGGTAGATGCAACATCATCATCCTTAACAATAGAATCTGCAGCACCTTGTTCTTCTCTGATCAAATCATGTTTCTTGTTAGCTTCATCCGTATTTTCTGACCCCTTGTCTTGTGGTGAGAAGTTTTTAGAAAGGATCATCAAAGCTCCTAGTATGTTCTCTGTTTGAGACAATACATCTCGAGATACTCTATTAATGTCCGGAAAGGAAGCCTGTACCTCCTCTTTAATTGGCATTGTACCATCTTCAATGTCAACAGTGACTGCATCTTCAGCAGTTGTTTCACTGCCATCACTGGTTGATGTATCTGCTGCTGCCAGTCCAGATTCTAAATATTCCTGTTCAGCAATTTCACGTGATTTCAAACCAAGTGAACTTAGTATGTCAAATCCATCCAATTGCTTAACCTCAGGAAGAGAAAATCCAAAATTTTGGAGAACATTTTGGTTGAGCACGTTGGTGAAAGCACTCCAGAAGTACTCATCTGATTCTTTCATATTGGACGAGGCGTTTCCTTCACTGTTAGCAACTGCAGCAGTAGCTTCAGCTTCACTGTGAGAATCTGAGCTGTCTCCAGAAGCTTTCGAATCAGTCTTCTGCTTTTGAAGTTCATTTGATCCAATCGAGTTATCCAGGGATTCTTTGGCCCTTTTAGAGACCTCAGCTCCATTATCCAAAGACGATGACTTTGGAAAGTACATGTAAGTGAAAGAACTTAGTTGCCCAAATGCAGATTGCACAAACTGACTCGCATTTATACTTTCAGATCCAAGGACCATTCTAAGAGCAGATCCTAGGCTGCTCTTCACAAGAAAGTCAGACACAAAAGGTATTCTCCACCATTGTTTCTCACGTTCAATGTCATCATAACTCTTGTATTTGACCTGATGTGTAATACTTATAATTTAGATAAACCATTAGAACAAAATAAAGTCTACAGCATAGTGGAAGAACTAAACTATTGATATTGACACAACATAATAGCTAGGCTGTCCATATACAATCTTACCTGTTTGTGCTAGAAGAACAGCAGCAATGCATAATAAATATAGTAATATGTTGCCTATATATTACATGGTGTTTCTACCTACGACTAGTAAAGACTCGTTTGCTTGTAGAGTGTGCAAAAAAAGCTTTTGCTAGATAACTGTGCAAATTGTTCTGCTAGTGTCGCTTTTATAAGAACCTATAGAGAGAAGGATAAAAAAGAAAAGGTAAGAGACGATTTTGCTAGTACAAATGTACTTCCTATCCCTCTGGGAGGCAAGGATAAGTTTGCTATAGCATGCACCTTCGGTAGAGTACAGCGATGACCAGAAAAAAAATAATAATCGCAAGGATCTTACCTCCAAATCAATAGTCCCACCACCACCAAGGCCTTCCAATTCAACAGTAACATCATGTTTATTTCCTAGAAAGGGAAGGGCATTATAAGGTTGTCCCTAGAGTGAGTTTTACAAACAAATTCTTATTAAGATTCTCAGAGAAGATAATGCCTTATTGCACTAAAAGCAATGTTTCTTGACGAATTCTCACAATGAAAATAAAAAAATGAGCTTGCACACCAGAAAGTGACCATCCTACTGATATTTTTTTAATTTGTCAAATTGCCATAACTGATAAACTAGTGAATGTATGAGTTTCTACAAGGTGCATACATTGTTTTAGATCAGTAAGATTACATGCATCTGAGGAACACGTGACTGTCACCACAGTTCAAATAAAAAAAAAACAACAGTAACTGTATCTGATATCAGAAACCCCAGTACAGGTGGCATTTTTATCTTGAACATTCTCAAATTGTGGAATTGGCAAGTTAGCCTGCTTTTTTTTTAATGAATCGAGCTTATTATAAATCTTTTTGTTGTTGTTGTTGTTGTTCATAGACCAAAATTTATGAGCTTCTATGGTTTTTGGTCAATTCCATCCTGCTTTACTATTGATTTCGGCCAGGGTTCTGTACAGACAAGTTCCCACCAAGAACGAGAATGAAACCAGCATCCATGGCCCCAAACGAAAATGGGTTTTAAAACCCTTGTGATAACAAAAAAAAATGACAGTCACTTTTTTGGTCAATACAGAGAGTTACCATCGCAAAGTGATTCAAGGTACAATCCAGCATTTCCCATGCGTTTGTGTGGGGTAACAAGGTTTGCATCCCAAGCTGCAACCTATTGAGAAAAATGGTACCAGATGCCAAAAGCCACAAAAATCATTTGTGGAACTACCAAGATATAACAAAGTAGATGATAAAAAAGAAAAATTAAAGATGCATAAAATTGGATGCTATGTTTACAATCACTTGCTAGAATGAAATGCATAGTTTGCTTATGGACTTATTGTTGACTAAGAATTTGCACCATGTACACCAGTCTTCTGATACTGTAGATTCCGAACTAGCCCCACAACTGAGAGCCGTAGATGTGTATTTCAAATGTTTAAGATATCTTATTTTTCAAAAAAAATGTTACGATATCTGGTGTTCATATTGCTGATTCAGCTTAAGCTTTATGGGAGGTTGATGTGCCAAACTCCTGTCATGATTTACTTACAATAGCAACCTCACTTCATCACTCCTAAAGATCGATTCTGGATTAGCCATATGCCCATAGCCACTTCCAAGATGCAGAATTCTAAGAACAACAAAACATGTCTAATAATCAAATGAACAACAAAACATGTCTAATAATCAAATTATCAGTCTATAAGACTTGGAGAAAGTCCGATATCACTATGAATTTACGTTACATTACAGGCTCCTGCAGTTAATTTGCTGAGACAGTCATAGATTAATAAGGCTAAGGCCAATGGGTTAACAAGGCACATGATGTAGAATGATACACCTTAAGACTTTGAGTTTTAGAACCATGAAAATTATAGCTTGTCCATACCCGCAGTAGATTTTCTTGAGATTTCCTAATGTTAAATGTATAATCTTCATTCCATGTTGGCTCCTTCGTCCTACGTTGATCAATTACTGAAATCACAATATGCAGCAATGATGAAAAAAAAACAATCTTCAAGCGTATCAAATATTATTATCAAGGAAGTACCCATTAGTCGCCAAAATAGTCCAAAATGCAAGAACAAGGCAGTGGTATGTATTGCATATATTGTTTTAATATTGATAGGAGATTCTTGTCTAGAGCAGCACTCCAAGGCCCCAACATACACAGAAAAGGAAAAAAAAATACTCACGCCCATTTAATATTGCTCTTTGCAGTTTGACCATTCAGTTGTAGAACTACATAAGGATCACTTGTACCCTACAATGGAAGGGATTAAGAGAAGGAAGTTGTTAATAAAGTGGAAGAAGAGGGTTTCGAGTAACAGTAGTTAAAATGTGCATACTACTACGTTAAAGATATGGACAGTTTCAAAATTCTAGAAGACTATTAAAACTGATAATACAATCTGCCAATTGTCCCAAATATCCTAGACAACTGGATTCTAGATTGTAACATGCATGCTGAATCATGGGGTGTTTTGAACATATAAACCTGAGTATCAAGAGAAGGAACAAAATTTTCAGACGAGTTCAAACAAAAGCATTACTTGATGCACATCAGTGGCGGAGCCAAGGCCCGGCCAGGTCGGGCCCATGCCCGGGCTATGGCCCACTAACTCTTCATCATGCTTCCTTTCATTTAGTTAATTTGATGTTAAATATAAGTACTAGAATTAAAAATTTATTTCAGTGACTTAAACTATTGTGTGTCTTTAGAAAAATGGTTGTGTCCATTATATATTGTTTCAATGAATTTTAGTAGTATGTAATTGCGCCTAGACTGTTCATTTGTGCTGGCTCCGCCACTGATGCACATAGGCCTGCAAAAATTCCATGTACTTCTCCAATGCCAATGGGAAGAACTTAATTGGTATTAATGATATATTCCTCGAAAATCTTCACTTGATTTTGCTTACTCATTTGGCAAGATAAGATATCTGTTCATTCATTAATTATTCCATATTCTCCGCACAAAAAAAAATGAAGCATCGAGGAGACAAATAATAGATGCGGCAAATAGCATCGAGACAACAAATAATGACTAGTCAGTAGCATATGCATCGTCATACCCATGGATCCATCGCAGGAAGATTGACGCCTTTCTTCAGCCTCACAACCAGTTGGCCATCATATACTTCACGGAGAAACACACTGCAATAGCCGCAGTACCATTCACAACATTTACATTGATAGCTATAGCAATGCTTTCAGCATTTCAATATCCTTGTTTAGCACCACAGCGACCGCAAATACTTATAGCACAGTTTACAAACACCATTCAAGCTCTAAAAGGAAGGATAAGCCCACAACTTACTCAGATAGGAACACCGTCTGACATTCAGCCGCATCGGTCTCGCGCCAGCCCACATCTGCCTGCCAAATAAGAAGAACGATAGTACCCTTGCAAGTGTGCATCAGTGCTGGATTAGAGCAGTTCAAGGATGAGGAGGAGGGGAACCAGGGGCTCACGGGTGGGCTGGTGTAGGCCTCGAACGCGAACCCGGCGAGCACGACGGCGAGGTTGAGGTCGAACGGCGGGCGCGGCGGCCGGTCCTCGCCGACCAACCCCTCCCCGGCGCTCCCCGAATCGGGCTTCAGGACGGACTGGCCGGTGCATCTCGCCCTCAGCCTTGGCCACCTCCTCCGCCTCCCCCTCCTTGCGCCCAGCCAGGACCGCCCCACCCGATAGGCCGCCAACGACGAGCGCTCCGAGAAGGGGGCGGTAGCGGCCGCGGGCCGCGGCGCGATGGGGCACACGCTTGTGGGAGCAGTGGAGGCCATGGAACTTCTCGAATCTGTTCGTTTCGCTGTCGCTTCTGGTGGGACGTGGGACTTTCAACTTAAAGAGGAGAAAAATGGAACAAGAGAGAAGCAAGGAGGCGCTTCTAGTTCTAGTGGAGTGTGTGTAGTCTGAGACTTTGAGTAGTTGATAAAGTGGGAAGAAAAGCGCGCCACGTTTGCTTCAGGCTGTTCGGTGCTCGCTTGGTAGGTCCCACCGCGTTCGCCAGCCCGAACGGGCTCTGCAGTTCTCATGGAACTACAACTTCTCCCGTAGGTGAGGGCTGTCCATCGAGTCGTCGAACGTTTCGGATACTGGACATTGTACTGCTACAGTATTTTTATGCGCTTCAGATATGTGGATATTGTATTGTTACAGTATTTTTATATAGTATTCTCGAAAAATTTTAACTGATGGTTTTTTTTATTAGATGGCAGACACTGCTTAAGTTATAGACTCCGTGAGATAATAGGATATTGTTCCACCAGGTCAGGCACAAGCTGTGAAGCTGGCAAAGTTGTCCTTCTAAGATGGGATATTGTTATTCTTAAACGGCAAAATTGTTTTTTGTGTTAACGAAAATTGATGTAGACTGTAGGATCACTACAAGGCAGGGCGAAGCCAGTTTATCCATGGGTGAGATGCACCCCTCAAAAAAAAAATTTTAGTTATTATCCTCATATCTACTTATATGCACCTTTTTTGTGTTAACGAAAATTGATGTAGACTGTAGGATCATTACAAGGTACATGAACAAATAGACTTCCTACGGTGCTCGGGGGTTGGAGCCATGACGTCCGTTAATTAGTTGCAACCTAACGATTCACTATTAAAGGTACCTAATAGAAGGCACAGAAATACCAACTTAAAAATAGAGAAATTCTATAGTGTATTATACTAGTCATATATAATAAATAGTAGAAATCAAATCTAGCTGTTGATTTGTTAAGTATTTTTACTACTCTAATACTAAATGAAGTATAAATAAATACTAGATCGAATCGAAAATAATGAATGGCCTATATTAAATTTAGTATACCCTAAAAGAGCAGATAAAGAGGTTAGATAGGTGATTTCATAAACCCAACAAAAATAGAGACAAGGTATAAAACATAAAAGGGAACCGCCCAATTGTCGGATCCTTTCCTAATAGCCGAAAGCACATGACACTGTTGATTAGTGCCTTGGTCAATGGCAATACGAAAGCTACAGCCGGCGCCGCTGCCATGAATGGCATGCAGATGAATCGTTTGTTATATTACATATTAATCAATTGGGTAATTTACAAAATCATCATGGCATCGTTACCACAATGTCTCTCGCCATTCCTCTTGTGTGAATCATCATGGCTGTCAACGGCCGAATGCCCAAATGCCCGAATGGCCAAGCAGGACCGATGGCAGGAATAACCAGAAGAAGACCAATTAAGCATACGGAACAATCAGAATGGCCAATGGCCTTACGATTTAGAGTACTTAATAATCACAAAACCATCAATGTTACAAAATTTATATCATACTTGCGATACCATTTTTAAATCAATGGTTGACAGTTTTTAAAGAGACCTCCAAGCACCATAGAAAGTCTGGTGAACCAGTTATTTTGCATCGCAGGATCCTGCAGTTCGGATCGGTGTCATGCTGTGTAATTTTAGTTTTAATGTATCGCTCATCTGGATTTAAACATCTGAAGCCGGTGCATTACAGGAAGCAAAGTTCTGGACCAAAATGCATGCGTGCATCCACTACATTAAGATCAGAACCAGGAGTTGCTTCAGAATAGGCATCAAAATCTCATTAAGCAGCAGGCCAGCAGCTAAGCTATACAATTAAAGAGTGAAACAAGAAACCGAAGGCATGGCGGGTAATTCTCAGCTACATCCAGTAGCCCTCCATGCTGCAGTCTTCCGAAGGATGGCCGCGCTCGCTCATGCTCCCCCTCAGCCGGTAGAAGTTCCTCCCCTTGGTCTTCAGAGGGCCGGACCAGTCGTACATCGCCAGGGACTCGATCTTGTCCAGCACGAGGCTCGACGTCGACCGCGGCCGCCGCGCCGTCGCCTCGTCGGCGGGGTTCGAGCTGTAGTCCATCGTCGGGCAGGAGGCCCGGGGGAAGGCCAGGCCCAGGCGCGGCGGCGTGGCGGCGTCGTTCCACGAGCTCTTGCCGTCGTTCCACGGGGACTCCTCCGTGGCGCCGCCGAAGGAGCCGCTGCAGGTCTCGTCGTTGTCGTTGAAGATCAGCTTCAGCGCTTGCACGACCTCGCCCATGAACGGCCGTTGCGACGCCTCCACGTGCACGCACATGGAAGCTATGGCCGCCGCCTTGGCCAGCTTCTCGAAGTCGTAGCCTGCCGGCATCGACGGGTCGATCAGCTGCTGCAGGCCTTCCCGGTTGGTGAGGCGAGGGCGCGCCCAGGTGACGAGGTTCTCAGACCCCGGTGGCTGGGACATGTCCACGGGCTTCCGCCCTGATAGGAGCTCGAGAAGCACCACCCCGTAGCTGTAGACGTCGCTTTTGACAAGGAGATGCCCGGTCATTGCATACTCTGGGGCAACATATCTGCAAAGGATCAAATAATTGATCCAAAATTTAACAAGAAATAAAATAAAGTTGGTGTGGTGTACTCTGGAATGACATATTGCAGTAGGAGAATTAGAGAACAGGTCTTACCCGAATGTTCCCATGACCTGAGTTGAAATATGATCTATCCCTTCTGATGCTTCCTTCGCCAACCCGAAATCCGCAACCTTGGAGGTGAAATCGTTTTCCAATAGAACGTTACTAGCCTTGAAATCGCGGTGAATAACATGGGGATTGGCATCCTCATGCAGGTAGGCTAGGCCCCTTGCTGCACCAAGGGCTATTTTCATTCTAGTATCAAAATCAAGTGGACCATATATTTTATCTGAACCTGAAATATTAAAACAGAAGTAACTAGGCAGATCACAGCAAGTATATTCCAGTGCAGAAAAGTACAGAAAGTTTACAATAACTCTTATATGCCAATGAAAACAGACCAGATTATGTACATATGGTGTTCTACGCTTTCCAAATCAAGTTTCTTAAACACTTGATGAAAGTACTGTTAAGATAATATGCAAATTAACATAGGCTCACATACCATGCAGATGAGACTCCACGCTTCCGTTTGGGATAAGCTCAAACACCATGCATCTTGTGCTCCGTTCAATGCATATACCAATCAGCTTGACAAGATTGCGATGATGCAAACGACTTAGCATCTCAACCTCTGCAATGAACTCACGGTCTCGATTTTGATGTTTCCTTGTAAGCAATTTGACAGCAACCTCAACTCCATCTTCAATTATACCACAATAAACGCGTCCATACCCCCCTTCACCTATTATTTTGTTGAAGCTGAAGTTGTCTGTGGCCTTCTCAAGCTCAGAAATTGAGAATGTCTTAACCGTGGACGGGCAGGTTGCTACTGTTGAAGCAAAAGATGCCGTAGAGCTGGTCATACTGGAGAATGATGACCTCATACCTGAAACAGAAACAATGTGTTATTATAAACATCAAGGGAATTACACAATCTGAAAATGAGGTTTTATGGTCCCTGGTGCATAGTTGCTAGGAAATTGTAGCAAAGTCAGAAGTAGCTTAGGTACTAGTCCTTCCAAAAAAAAAAAAAGAAGAAGCAGCCTAGGATGCACCATATTCAAGGCATTGATCTTTGCTTGTTATTATTAGCTTAATAAATAATGAGATTACGGTGTCAAAATATGATACAGAGAATAATAAACCAAAGTCATACAATCCAAATGAGCCTGCTTGCCACTTAGCATGACACTCTTGTCACGTGCCCTACTATCTGTGGCCTCTGTGGCATCGAACAATGGCGCATCACACAAACAGAAGATGAGAAGCAGAGAATGAACAGGGGAAGATGAGAAAAAAAGTCAATTCAAATGCTGAGTCAGGGGGAGGTGAGGCAAGAAGGCAATGGATCGGGACCACAGTCAGTGTCGAAGGGTGTGATGTGCTTGGGTCAGAGTAAAGTTAGTGGAGTGGCTGGGTGCATAAAAGGGCGGGTAGGGTCAGGATGTAAGTGAGGGTGTTGTCTATACACTGTAATGACCCCACTGTCAGTGGTGAACACCTTGGATCACAAAGAAACACAAACTCGAACTCAATCAAACCGAATTGGCTCCTCTCTTCCTTGTTCCTCCTTTCTTCTTCCTAAAGAATGACCATCATCCGATGTAATCACTGGAGTTGCATAAGGAATGAATAGAGCAAGAGAATGAAAAACAAGGACTAACAGGGACCAGGATGAGTTCCTGTTGGTAGGAGCACGGGAGTGCGTATCCCCTGACCTGGGTTTGATTCCTGAATTGGCACGGGTGTAAACACCATTGTCCCCCCCACTCAAAAAAAAAGGTAATGTGCAGCAATCTGAATGCAAATGGCTATAATGCAACACATTAAAAGTGTAGTATATTTTACAAGGGTTGCTAAAAGATTTACCTGCTTTTCTGGTGACTGACGAATTTGAAACATGACCAGTACCATGAGGCTTTTCAAATCCTTTATATTTCCATGTGATGCCAATGCCAAAGCAAGTCAAAACAAGCACAACAACTGACAGAGCAATTATGGCAACAATTTTAGAGTTAATCTTCTGATGGCTTCTACTGTGTATATTTGCACCAAAGGGGTACTCATTACTGCTTATTGGACCCAAGGATCCTGGAACATTAGGTACTGCAGAAGGAAGGCCTGCAATGTTTCTATGATTAAATAAATCAAGCAATACAGGTCAAGTGGATGTGTCAACAACAATTATATCACTCACCGGGGTAATGAACATATAATACATCATAATCCCCAAAATAGACAACTTTATTGGCACCTTCTTTTGCAAAAATCTGTTGCTAGTCAGTAAGGCTGAAGTCCTATCAAACTTCTGACCTAGTGGCACCAAATCAATGGTTACCGTAGTCTTTTCAGGATCCTGAGTACTGCTCCCAGCGCCCATTATCCGAACTTGACTCTGCTTCAGAAATGTACCTGCTGCAATCTCAATTTCTAACTCATCGATTCTTGGAAACAACTGATATGGTGCTACTCCAAGGTCGAGTTGAATTTGCATAGGATATACACAACCACAGGGGGAACCAATTGGAGTAGAAGTGAGAGGAGGAGGACAAGTTGTTCCACTGCAATCTGTTAAATTTCAGTAACAAACATACCTATTATTATTATGCTCCTCAGTACCAACAATAAGATTTGCATACTCCATTGGTAAGTGGAGAAAAGTAAAAACCTTGTCTCTCTGATGACGACGATGATGAAATAGGTGGGGCAACATGAGGCCTTTTTCTGTGATGCTTAGGCACTGGGTGTCTAATAATGGGACCTGAGAATCAAAAGGATAGATAAATTATATGAAGAATGCTAGATAAACAATATCACTAAAATGGAAGACTACGCAAAGAAAACAAATATATTAGGTTGCGGAGAGAAAAGTATGTGCATGTTGCACTTGTATTATTATTTGTGTGTACAAAACTCAATTCTACTTACGTTGATGTTCAGGAGAAGGGGCTGGAGCTGGGGCAGGAAGAGAATGCCGATGTGTTCTACTCCAGAATCCAAATAAGTACGCTGCAATAGTTGTTGAGCTTGCTGTTCCCAGTGGCACTGCGCAGGATATTCAGAAAAAAAATTGAACCCATGCAATGCATACAAACATCAATATAGCTAATAAAGAATTTGCGTTTCATTATAACTAAAATGAAAGTCTGTATAATGGAATGAATTGCAATGCAAATGCACGCCGTTTTGTTTTCCTCATTTAGAGTTGTGCACTATGTATACAGTAGAGTGACGCAGAGTGCAGAGTGCAATGACAGCTCTAGTCAAGAAGAAGACAACAGAACTGACCCTGCCCAAAACCCTCGCCAAGCATTGCATCAAGACCTAGAAATTTCGAGTTTAATAGAACTAACAACAAATGCCACACCCACCAGTACAGCGCATGCTGTATCCATAGTTTCAGACAAGCCGGGTTTAGCCCAGCGACTCAGGCATGAGGAGAAGCATACCACCAATCGCCGCGGCGCCAATGTAACAAATCCAAAACCACACATTTGCAAAAAAATTCCAACTTTCAGATACTGAGAATGAGTTGATTCAGGAAAGGAAGAGAGAGAGGAGGCAAGAACTGTGTCCATCCCTACTTGATTCAGATGCGTTCTAAAAAATCGCAGGAGCAACGGCTCCATGAAGCAAAAGCAAACCACATAACCATGGGGAACTTGCAACGCACGCCTCTTCTTCGAGGCGATCCCGCTGCAAGGCCGCGAACCAGACTAGAATTCTACTCGGCATTGCAACCGAATTCGATGAAAACGCCTGGGCAAGAAGCGCGGAGGGGAAAAGAAAATCTCGAGAACGTACCATAAATGGAGAGCACAGCGAGCGCGATGACGAGCAGGGTCGACCCCGCGGCGGCATCTCGGTGCCGCCGCCGGCCGCCGGAGTACGGTGAGTGGGCCAGGCTCAGGGCGCTGCCATGTGGGCCCCCACAGGGATCCCAGTCCGCCTTCTTCCTCGCGCTCTGCTTCTGCTTCTGCTACTTCCTCCTCCTCCAAGGTGTTTTCTTTTTCTTCTCGGGTGATTCTTTGTATTGAAGTGATGTGCTGGTCCCGAGGAAGCATTAATTGGCGGGTGGGAGATACATCGAGGCCTTTGACGCTTTTCAAGTGTGTAGTCTTTTTATTATTTTTTTTTGGGAGATACTGTTTTTTCCCCTCCCTAAATTGGTTTTCCAAGTAATAACTGACACGATCATATAGTGATGTGATGCACCCTTTCACACAAAATTCGCTTTCGCTTGGTTTGAACTTTTTCATTTTTGCGTCAAAGTGTGTGTGCGCGTATTAACTAAACATTAAATTTCACAAAACTATAAATCTTTTATATAAATTATTAGAAAATTGAATATTTTAGCTCATATTTTACAAAGAAATAAAAGCTGAAAACATGTTATTTTTTTAATAGTTTATAAAAAACTTGTAATTTTTTGTGAAATTTTTTAACAATGTAAGCGGAGACGGGACCCGAAGTGTACCATCTGCTTTTGTACGCTACGTCTACTTTTGAAATGTGGGATGCTTAGGGTATGTTTTGATTGCTTATATCAAGTGGTATATACATAAGATGGTTTAAGAAAAAAGTTATTTATGTATTTAGTTGCTTGAATTAAAACTATCCATCATAGATGGTGGAATATAAATTTAAAAAATGTTCCTTATAAATACTGAACAATTTCATTCATCCAAAACAATAGTATAGAATCATCCCATCTCATTCTACCTCATCCCACCAATCAAATACACCCTTACTTGATTACTGCAGAAATCGAATGGTGTCCATTGGAATTCATGCATTCCAAAACGCCTAAATGGCATCAAAATTCATGATCTCTCGTCACTTTCGACGAGAGGTGGATTTCGGATTTTGGAACTTCTCTAGCTTCTGACCCTAATTAGCCCACGACACCGGAATTAACCTTGGTCCTTCGTTAGGACCTATTTCTCCAGTTGAAATTTGATTAACTCAAGGCCCAAGCCTCACGGCCTAATACCATTCTAGGTTCATCCTTAGACATTTTGGTGTAAATGGTTATATATTCTACCAAAGTATTAGTATTAAGGCTATGCTAATGTTTAGTTTGCGAGCAACTTTTCTCCTTAATTTTCTTATCCCTCACCTTGTAGCGTGTATCATCGGACATGATACTTGAGTTAGTAATGGGTGCAGATGCAATATTGTTATGCACGACGCCATTGTGGACCCAGAGCAAGATAACAAATTTTTCACGAGAGAACAAACCAGCGGTGCCGCCCCTGCTAGACTGGATCTTGCCAACCAATGTCTACACACCCTATACTGGAGGAGTGAGCTTAAAGGAAGAGCATAAAAGCCCCAGGCCCACCACCTCATCCATTACAAGTCGGTAAAAGGACGAAAAGGTTCATAAACTTTTGGTCGCACCAAAACAAATTACCAAAAGATTTTTAAAATAAGGACCAAAACTTACACACGAGGAAGTAAATTGTGAAAAAGTCAGTAGACATCATACATTCATACGACTTAATCATAATCCACATGTACTGAAATGTGAATCTGATCTTCACTCATAGAGCCCCAAAAAAAATTAACAAATCTTACCGGAGCAACCAAGGGCTCGTTCGGTAGTGCTCCAGCTCTCACTTTTCTCTCATTCTATTCCGACTCCTCCTGATTTTGATTTTATGAGGAATCAAGAGTAGTTTTTTGAAAGTGTTCGGTTAGCTGGTTGGCTCTAGATTCATAAAAGAGGGAAGAAAAAGAGAGTAGAGAGGAAACATCCGAGTCTCCATGCCATACTAGGCAACAACAGTCGGTGGCACTAGGCGCTCCAGGCGGTGGTGGTCGTTGCAAACTTGTCGGAGCTCTCCAGGTGGCGACGCAAAGGGGCCAAGTCGGGGACGGTGGCGCGATAGGCACAGATCGAGCGACGGCGGGGACGGCAACGCGAAGGGGACGGTGGCGCGATGGCCTTGGCCGAGCTACAGCGGGGACGACGGTTCGAAGGGGTCAAGGCGTGGAGGCGGTGCGACAGGCTCGGGCCAAGCAACACTGCAACAGCGGGGACGGCAGCGCGACGGGGCTCGGGAAGGGATTCTTGTGGGGAGCGACTCAGGTGTTAATTCTTGCTCTTCGTTCAAAATCGAGAAGCGCTCCTCAACGATTCTAATTCTAGCGCACATGAACCGGAGGCAATCGGGAGCTCTACCGAACAAGTGTGAGCTCCAAGTGTGAGGCCACAACCTAGTCGGCACATGATTCAATCTACCCTTATTCTCCTTAAAACAAAGATATACAGTTCCTCGTGTATCCTCGTTTTTCATTTAGCTGAAGCATGGCCACCATCTTAGAAGTAAGAAGAATACGACGTTGAACACACTGACAGACGGTCAAGAAGCAGAATACACGAACATCTCAGAAGCGAGGAAAGAGGGCTCCTGGTGCGATTGTGTTGTACATTTGTGCAGTCTTAGGAAAGAGATCCCAACAGTGAGATGCTTGCATCTCGATCGAGTAGAAGGCGACGGCGCGTCGATGACCGGTTAGTTAGCCATGGTAAGCTTAGAAGGCAGGAAACGTCGGCTCTTTTCTCCCTTTCGCTCCATCCATCGCCGCCGATGGATTATTAGAAGCAACAAGCGGGCGCAGCCATGCGCTGGTCAGGAATATTCCATGCTTGCTTCGGCAGCGATACTCGATGGAACCCGTGGACGGGTGGTTGCGACTTGCGAGCAGGGAAAGGCAATCCCAATTGTATGCCATGTATTAGCAAATTAAGGGCACGTTTCCGCGAATGCGGATACGTCGGCTTATCTTTCTATCGAATTTGGGGTGGAAAGTTCGACGAAGAGGCGGCATTATTCAGAGAAAGTTCTTCAGAGTAGCATCAACACAAATGATACTCATTTTCAGTCACAATGCAGTCCTCCTCATAGCTGGTGCAAGTTAGCGCGATTAGTCGATTATTCATCATGATTTTCAGTCACGGAAACTGATCATCAAAGCCCCTCTTTTTAGCATCAGGTCTTGATCATCGATGCCAACTTTTGGTAAGTACTGCCCCAGGGTACAAGTACCAAATCAACAACCACCGATGGGCTCAATCAATCAGTCAGTATCACATCATCGGAAATTCAGAAGAAGAAAACGTTTGGCATTACACATTGAACCTCCCCGAGCACTTCAACCGCAGTCACCAAACCGTCCACTGCATTGGAGATTTGGAGGATATTTGGATCATTGCCATTGGACCTCTGTTCAAAGGCTATTGCTACTAGCAGCTTTAGGTGACCAGGGCCAGGACTGCCTTCTTACTAGCTAGCTATACTAGGCTGTTGTGATGTGGTCTTTGGTTAGGCACTAAACACAATGTCATGTGAGGTCTTTATTGCTGTAGGGCACACACATGCTTCTGTTCTGTTTCGATGTGAAATCACTTCCGAGTGGTTACAGTTGTGGTGACCGAGGGAAGAAGGCACATGTCGACGAACCGTCCAACCCTGGCATCCAGAGACGCAGATTAGTTGCAGGTCTACAGGCCAGCTTCAACAGCTTCTTTAAATCTGGATCTTCATATCTTTATATACAGAATTTTTTAAAAAGATTTTTTTCTATATCTCCTCCCTCTTCAACAGCATTCTTCAAATCCCACTCTTTATTTTCTCTCTCCTATATTATAATGATATTTTATAGCCACCATATGAGCAACGTTTATTTTTTTACTGGAAAAATTCAAACAACTATTTTTAAATACAGGAATTTAAAATTTGAAATTTATTGTAACGGCCATCATAACCGCTATGTTGTAATGGTTACCTGCATTTTCTTTGTAACGGCTATATTTTTTGGGACTACATATACATAGCCATCTGCACTTCCAAGCCTTGCCCACTTCTAATAAGTTTGTACAACAAAAGCTCATAAGTTAAAATTCTTGGCAGAAAACTCTACAAAACTAACTTAAAATTCAGCCTCTAGTGCTTAACCAAGCTTAAGCATGAAACATCTTTTATAAGCTCATCGTCAAGGCGTCAACCAGGTTTCAAGTTTCAACTCGCGTCAAGTCCACTGCTGCTCGGTTCTAGCTTATAAAGATGTATGTTGCAAAAGACACAAAACAGAGGCAGTGATAAAACACTGCAAATGCTGATGATTTCGCGAACAAGGGATTTCATACATGACAAAAGATGCTACCAGGTACTAACCATGCTGAATTCTCAATGCTACTAACCCTCTGCTAAAATGAATTAGGCTGAGCAAACCATATCCCAAATTTAGATCAAATTCAAAAACAAATTGCTACACCAACCTTGGATTGCAGAATCAAAGAGAGATGCAAACACTGAAAAAGTTGTTTCTCCTTCATGTGGCATATCGTCCTCCAGCTTGACTGATTTCAATGTTAACCTCACCGCTTGCCTACCAGAACTGAAACCTGCCCCGGAGGCAGAACCACCATCCAACGATTCCCTTCTTTTTGCTGATCCGAACAGTCTTCTATCCAAGCCATCAATGTCTGAATAATCAACAACTTCCTGCTTGATTTCTTCAAGGAGTAAACCAGCATTGTGCCGTCTTTGTATGTTGTTTCCATCACACAAAGTTAGATTAAATTTACCCTTTTTATGCATCATTAGGTGTAGCTACACAAAGTATCTACTGTACACAAAGAGAACTCAGTAAAGAAATATGAGCTTGAGTATTGGCCTTATCCTGGGCTAGAACATAACATAACTAATCTTGCACAGATTTTTGAAAGTACAACCAACTCGAGCATCGAGCACTTGCAAGAACAAAGGAGGTGGTTGAGGCTTAAACTGTTGTCAGCGTACTATACGCTAGGGTACCCTCTCCACCGCATAACGTACAATCCGCGTGGCGGCCTGGCAATCGTTCGGGCGATCACGGCCCGCCGGCCAGGCGTCGGTCCACGTGGCGCCCGCGAAACACGCCGCGCGCGCCGGCGCCAGCTACGTGGCGGCTCGGCAATCGGCGGCGATCACGGCCCGCCGGCCGAGCATCGGTCGCGTGGCGCCCGGCAGCGGTGGCGAAGCACGCCTTGCTCGCCGGCGCCAGCTACGTGGCGATCGGCGGCAACCGGCGGCGATCACGGCCGCCCGGCGCGTCGGTCCACGTGGCGCCCGGCGGCGGTGGCGAAGCACGCCTGCCGCCCGGCGCCGATCCACGTGGCGATTGGCGAAGACGCTCCGCCGCAAGGCAAAGAGGTGGAGCGCGGTGGCTTCGCCTCGAAGGCTCCTTCCACTACCGTACCATGTCGAGCAGCAGTTCGCCATAGCGAGCTTATCACCGCAGGGTTTACGCAACAAGCCTATTCCTCGGCGCCTCTCACCTACATGCCATAAAGGGGTCCCATCCGTGGACGGGCAAAGGCACGCGTAAGCATTTAATGAATTTGGAGGAACGGGACAAAGACAGAAGGAGTAGTAAATGTATGAGGATCAGCATGATGACCTCCTTTTTACCTACTCCCGTTAGCCTGGCCTATATAAGGGCCTCCGGGTGCATGGGAAAAGGGGACGGGCATTCGAGAGGAAAGAACTTATAACTCAAGAGCTTTGTATTAGCTTGACACCTTCTCAAAAAACAATCTAGCAGGAAGTAAGGCTATTACCCGAGCCAAAGGGGGCCTGAACCTGGGTAAAATCTTCGTGTCATCCGCAGTTCGTGGACGCCGGAATCCTTCGCGTAGGAGTCCCTAGGGTTTTCGCCCTCTAGGTTTAGCCAGCCGCGAAGACGCCCTCCTTCCGAACTAAACCCGGTCTGCATCCTCCGGGCCTGTCAGGTGGAATACGCCGACAACTGTCATATAAATTCTGGATTAGCATAACCTATCGCATCGGATCTCTGAGATTCCTCCGTAACTCGACAATTCCTCACACGAACGGGACCACCATCCCGACTTTCGCCGCCATATCTGCTCCTCGGCTTCACACCCCACCGACGAAGACGAAGGCGAAGCGAGGGAGGCAGAGAGAGATCCGAGCCGCCTCTAGTAGATCCACGAGTAAGCAGCAGTTGCGATCACCACCACCATTCCCCGCTCGCTCGAGATCCTGCCCCTCCCTCCCTCTCTACTCGCTCCACTTTGTTGTGTCCTCGGAGGCTCAAGATCGAGAAGCGTCATGTCGCGGGCACGACGCGTGGCAAGGAGGAGGAGAGGGAGACGGTGGCTACTATCCGTCGAGACTGTGCTCGCGTAGAACCCTAGCGATGGTGATGCGGCACGGTCCTTGCGGGCGCGGGAGCGCTGTGGCGGTTACGCTCAGCAGATGGGAACATGTAATCTCAGGAACCTCTCTCTAATCCTCAAAAATAGTGAACCAGATGAAGAATCTGTTGGAGTCTATACAATACCGGTGCTTTCTCAAAATATAAGGTAGAGAATAACATCGGTAGGCTTTTGGAGATGCTCTTAGGGACAATAACTTAAGCATCCTCAAAAGACCATTTGATTGGGTTTAGACGGTTTAGATCAGTTAAAAACACCGTGTAGATAGCTCACTGCTCCAAAGCACTATGTACTGTAGCACAACTGTTTATCTCATTTTTTTGATTGATTTGGACCGTCTGATACCTTGATCGGACGGTCCTCGCCTACAGGGACTGCAACTTAAGCAGTTCCTGTAGGAACCACACAGGAACGTAAACAATATTATCTCCATTTAGAAATATATGCTCTATAGTTTGAGCACTCTTGTTTAGAAATATAAGAATTGCATGTAGATTTGGTGAAGCTTTTCCTATTATACATCTATTTATTTCCATTCAACTATATGCATTTATTTATTACCACCTACACAAAGATACTATTCTCATCTTTCGAGACAATTAAGTGAGGTATCTAAGTCATTTTCTCCCATACATTTCTTAAATTCATCGCAATCTTAATCCTTATACAAAGTCGAAATACGACCTATATTTTTAAGGGTATGTATAATAAAGTTATCTCAGCTAACTATTAATCTGTACGCACCAGTTTTGTTCTATATGAAAGAGTGAGAAAAGAGGAGAAAGAAGAAAGAAGAAAGAAGAGAAATGGCTCTAATTTAGTATCTATCATCGTACGAGAAAATAGGTTCTATCGCAGGCTAAAAACTGGTGTTAAAGCCGACACAAGCGACTGCTAGTGTTGAAGTTAGTGTTTTGCCAATAATCAGAAAGATAAAGTTATTGTTGAGTGCCCAAATTGAATGCTTTAGTATTTTTCTAGAGATCATCTTTAGAGATTGTTATTGTACAAGCTAGTTTTATTACTTACTTTAGATAGCATAGATGAGAAATAAAGTAATTAGTAAGCTTTTTTTTTATTGTACTTGCTCTAATCAGAAGAGTGTAATACAATTCATCTGACGGAACAAGCCCAAAAGAAAAGGATGCTGAGGTTGGTAACGCTGAACATTTCTTGAAGCATCAAATACCCGGAGGCTAGCGGCGTGTGTAGCAGTGTAACGAACTAACGACAGACGGTCAGATTTGCAGAAATGGTTGTCTAGAAAATGAACACTGTACCGGGACCTCTTGAGTTTTGACTCTTGATTCATCGTGATCACAGCTTCAACCTTCTCTCCTTTCCAGATTGAAAGTTGCTCTGAAATGTTTCTGAAAGGCGCCAAATTAGTACAGCTGAGTAGACACTCACTGAACTTGTGCTACTGCACAGCCACAGAGGTAGCGCGGGCAGACGTACTTCTGCAAAAGATCCCAATTCCCCAGTATAGGGATGAAATTTTTGCAAACTAAAAGTCAATTCATTGATGGGATGAACACGCATGGAGCGAAATGTACGTGCACGAGGAGCAGAATTTAAGAGGTAGCTAGGGAAGAGATCCAGTTGCACTTTCAGATTACTGAAGCTTCCTGATCTGTTGGGGTATTAAACTATTAAAGTTTGATTGGAACTAGGATTGAACGGTGCAAGGGCAAAGACTAGACATCTTCTTATGATCACCGCTTAACTGCTTTGCCCCACTGAGTAACCCTCGTCACTAGCATTGCCACAATAGTACGAATAGCTACCGTGGTACTACAAAACTGCCACCTAGTACTGCAGTTTGTCAAAAAGACGATCGATGAAAAGGTAAACAGGGGCACAGCGGAAGGATAAGACGGTGTGACATTGTACGAGCGTGGCAGATCTGTGTTGGATCCAATGCAGTACATTAGATGCAGTAGCCAGCTGCAAAAACAATGTCAAGCAAGGCTGTCAGGATTCAGGAACTCGGGATATCATAGAATACAACTCTGATCTCGACCCCTAAGTAGGTACTAAATTAAGTAGAATCATATAAAACCATGTTCCAGATCTTATTATCCCTAGCTATCATCACAATTTTCAAGGTAATATCCTACCACGATCGCCATCCTATCAGATTGAAATCATCTGTCTACTAATTATAACTGGCGTTTAAGTTCGTAAGAGTTCAAAAATAAACTTTTTTCAACGAAAACTTTTTTAAAACATGGGGGAACATGCAAATTTACTGTGACATACCTATCTGCAATTTAAAACTTGTGTGTGTTTGTGAATGTCTTTCTTTTATAAAAAAAATTACTCCATTCCACCACAAATATTGTCATTTTAGATACCAACACGGTCTCCAAAATACAACTTTAACCATTAATTTTTATTTTATATATATTTATAGAACCCAATAAAATTACAATATTATAAAAGTATTTTTAGAGACAAATATATATATACACACACACACACAAGCTATATGCTCGTACGATGCAACGAAAACTCAATTTGAGATAAAAAATTTATTTACAAAGAGTACTAACCTTATTTGAATAATAATATTCACTTTGAATATGCAATGGTTAAGTGTTTAAATCAATTCATCAAAACATACAAATTTGAAGCACTTGTTTACAAACTAGAGCTTTAAATTATCTTTAATTTCACAAACTTAAATAATAACATCACAGCACTTAGGATTGTAAATTTATATCACTATAATTCGAGATTGATCGATCGGTCGAAAAAGGCATCACCTGTTACCCCATGGGCGCAAAGGCATTGAAGAGGTAGGCGTCATCTGCATATGGCTACCACCATCAGCAGCATGTGTAGCTCATACACCTTGCGAAATGTCGCTCATTACCTCCGTTCAACGGATAAGCTCAACACATTTGCAGGAGAGGCAAGAAGCAGTGGGGTTATATAGATTCAACAACCGAGGAGATATCTATAGAATCCAGATTAGGAAATCGTCGAATAAGGAAGGCAACAAAAGGGAAAGAGACAAAAAAAGACCCAACTCTATTAATCGGAGCTTTGCTTCCTTTGGAAGGGAATTAATCAATCCAATCCGAAAAACACCGGGAGCAATCGTCGCCGATTCGAATGCCAGATCAATTGGAGAAAGGAAAGCAATAAATGAGTCATACATATTCATTTACCTTCCGCGACGGGATGATCCAATCCAATCTATCGGGGTGGCCGCTGCTCGCTTTTCACTTAGCCACGCGGAGGCGTATACGTGTCAGGGTGAGGGTGGAGAACGGGCGTACCACCACCATGAGGGTGGAGAATGGGCGTACCACCACCAATTTCTAATTAGAATTAGTAGAGATATATAATTTTTATATATTTAACTTAAATACTTAAAATATATTAATAATAAAAATTTTAAAAGTTTGATCTTATCTGTGTTCAAAATGACCAGTACTTTTGAAGAGCTCGTGACGTGCGGCAATTCACACATGGTCAGCAAGGAGACAGTTTAGAAAGGCCAAAAGCCCAGGAGCTCCAAACCCGAACAGAGAGCTCTCCGCCTGGCCCATCATCTCCTCCTCGCCTCTTTCCTACTCGCCCTCCACCTCGCCGCCGCCCCCACCGCCCCCACCATGTACGGCGTCGGCGGCGGCGGCTTCAACGCGCCCTCCACGGTCTCCAGCCGGCGCCGCAACCAGGACGAGGACGAGGAGGACGAGGAGGAGGCAGGCGAGGGCCGCGTCGTCGAGGCGTGGGAGCGCGCGTACGCGGACGAGCGGTCATGGTCCGTGGGAGGCGCTGCAGGAGGATGAGTCGGGCCTCCTCCGCCCCATCGACACCAAGACGCTCGTCCATGCGCAGTACCGCCGCCGCCTCCTCCTCCGCTCCGCGGCCGTCGCGGCAGCCCGCATCCAGAAGGGCCTCATCCGCTACCTCTACATCGTCGTCGACCTTTCCCGAGTTCGTTCCTTCGTGGCGTCTCCTATTTAATTTCCCTTCATTCGGTTGGTCACTCCGTCGAGCACCTGGTGAGCGTGTGTTTGTATGAGCCCGGGTTAGTTGCTTGGGATCCCTGGGACTGGCGAGCAATGCTGATCGTGCCGATCTCGCTTTGTTTTGTCGAAAAACAATAGCTTGTGCTGAGAGTGATCTGGTGTTGTTGCCCATGGGCTATCGATGTGGTTCCCGTAAGATGTGGTCTGAAAGGCTGGATTGGTGAAGTGGTGACTGCTGAGCATTGAGCTAATGCTTTGGGTTGTTTCGCATGCTAGTAGTGTCACTTTGCATCTTGCGGTTCGTAGTAGAGAGAATGCGTCGATAGCTGTGTTTCATTTTGTGTGTAGAAAGAACTAGGTACCCTAGACGACCTGATTTGTGTCCTTTAGCCATGCCGTTTATTCCAGGTCAGAGTTTCTTCTCCATGTCAATGACCAGATGAGGGCTCGTGCATACCTCGCCAGCTTGCCTTCCTGCTTAGGTGTTCTGATTTTAATTCCACAGTGTGGTTGTTGTAATTGGTGGTTATCAGGGCAATTGCTGGAATCTAGCCATCGTGATATGGAAATAATCAGGGCAGAACCAGAAACTCAATGAATGGGTTGCCAATCATTTAATGTAAGGAAATTTGTCAATGAAAATTAAAGTCATATATAGTATTTATTACAAATAATATATTTTGTATGATTTTACAATAATAATAGTTGGTATTTTTTAAAAGGAAAATTTTGTTTTTGTGGATGATGTTCTGATAGTTATTAAAATAAGGTCCGGCTTAATGGCACAATCAAAATTTTCCCTTCTAAAAAAATCTGTGCTCAAGTGGGATTTGGACCCAGGATGCATGATATCGAGATATTAAGTCTCCACCACCTCAACTAGAAAGCAATGCTGCATTAGGTGATACTACAAGAGTTTGTGTCCTCAAGGTAGGCCTAGGCTGGCCCCAGCCTTAGTTCAGCCCTTGGCAATAATCTATCGTTCAGAGCTCAAGTCTACCATAGAGAGGCTCCATTTATATGTGTGTGCAATGCTTGGCTTGCTAAAAGCACAAGTAGATGATTCCATGCATCATCTTTATGTTTTCCTCAGCTTTTCCATGTTGAAGTCTCTGGCTGTTTATTGGATGATTTCTGTGCATGATATGAAAAATCTGACCTCTACTTTGTTTATGTCCTGTGGTTTATGTATCAAGTAGCTTATAACATATAGGAAAAATTCAAATAGTGAACAGTGTATCAGTCTCTTATTTATCCCATTTTCCCTTGTGTCATGAATTGTACTCTTGCGTTGAATGATTTGAAGGTGTTTCTGGGGCTTTTATTGCTATTCACTGCCTGAATAATTGTGTCCATGGTTATTTTGTAATTATCTTTCCTTATCTAAGATGTTATTCTCCCCTGAGAATTTCATTGAAAATTTGCCATGCATAAGCACAGTTGTGTTAGACGCTTTGATTTTTGAAGATGACCATTAGAGGCCTTCTCATCTAAAATCCTGAGTTCCTGACATTCAACAGGGGCAGGAATAGGGTTGCAGGACAAGCAAGTAGTTCGTCAATTGTTGTTGCAAAATTGCTTTGTAGATCACCCCTGTACACAGGCACAAAAGCTATACTAATCTTTCACATTAAAGATAAATAGTGGAAGACAGGAATTCTATTTATTAGGCACACAAAATATGGTATACTAATTTTGTACAGATGCATACCTATTTCACATAAGAACAAATGGTCCTACTCTTTGTGCACAAGAATTTGTATCTGGGAGTTTGGGTTGAATTCCTGCACATGTAGGTCTCATGTGTTACATGCATGCAAGTTTCAGTTGTAACTAAAATTTTATATTAGCTAAATATTAATAGATTTGTCAAACTTTTCTTAAAGAAAAGTAGAGAACCATCCATTTTGTTTGGATCTCAATCATTGAGTGGTTGTTCTCCATTGTTGAATTAATTAGCCTGTTCATGGATTCCTTTGTTACCTGTGCACCAGGACTAGTGGAAATAAGATTCTAGAACTTACTGCACTATGAGCCACCTAAAAAAGGAATATCACAATTTAGCCACCTCCCTCTAGGTTCATGCTCATAGCAATTTTCTCTCAGCCTTGTCCTCGGTTGAAACTTAATAGGAGTGTGAGGTTCTACATTGTCAAGAGTCTGAAAAGAATAGTATCTTGATCGATTTTGTCTTTTTTATGCCATAAGAGAAGAGTGCTGTACAGCTCCAATATTACTTACCATAATAAGAAAAGTTTTTCTGTTGTTTTGACAAAATTATATATGTTTGGTGCATGCCTTTTATGGAAAATGTTCATTTTTTTATACCTTTTCTCTTCACCACCCTTTCCTTTGGTTGTTCCAGTGATAACTGATAACCTTATATTTTAGCATCCATACACTGCCTAGTTCTTAATGATTACGCTACTCAAAATTGATTGCTGGTAAATATATTTCTTTGTTGGAAATTGTTGATACGCTGTTCACAACTCTTCTGTTACTTCTTTGCATTCTCTTGTAATCACCCTTTTTCCTGGCTGTATTTTGATCATGTAGGCAGCTTCAGAGATGGATTATCGTCCTAGTCGAATGGCTGTTGTTGCAAAATGTGCCGAGGCGTTCATAAGGGAATTCTTTGACCAGAATCCCTTGAGCCATGTTGGGCTAGCAACGATTAAAGATGGCATTTGTCATCGACTTACAGACATTGGAGGGGGTCCAGAGTCACAGATTAAGGCATTGATGGGAAAGCTCGAATGTTCTGGTGATTCTTCTCTGCAGAATGCTCTGGAACTTGTCCATGGCTATTTAAACCAAATTCCTTCATATGGTCACAAGGAAGTATTAATTTTGTACTCCGCCCTGAATACATGTGATCCCGGTGATATCATGGAGACAATAGAAAAATGCAAGAAATCCAAAATTAGATGCTCTGTTATTGGGCTTGCTGCAGAAATTTTCATTTGCAAATATCTCTGTGAAGAGACTGGAGGATCCTACACAGTTGCACTGGATGAGGTGCTAAAATATGCTTGTGCTTTTACCTTTTATTATTCAATTCTTGTCAAGATGAATAATGTTTCCTTTCTTTTGCAGTCGCATTTCAAGGAATTGCTGCTGGAGCATGCTCCTCCACCGCCTGCAATTGCAGAGTATGCTGCAGCTAATTTGATTAAGATGGGTTTTCCGCAGAGGGGAGCAGAGGATCTTGTCTCCATCTGCTCTTGTCACAAGAAAATAAAGTCGGGGGCTGAAGGTTACATATGTCCTAGATGCAAAGTTAATGTATGTGAACTTCCAACAGAATGTCAAACTTGCGGTCTAACACTAGTGAGTTCTCCGCACCTGGCAAGGTCCTATCATCATCTCTTCCCTGTAGCGCCATTTGATGAGGTGTCCTCCGTGCACACAAGTAAACTAGGTCAAAAGGAGGACAAAATTGTTATGGCTGCCAGCAGAGCCTTATTAACCCTGGTATGCTTAAACATATCAAAGCTCATACATGCTGCTTTTTCAGTACGATTCTTCATCTTCATATGAGGAAATATATCTTCATATAAGTTGTGTGACATTTTGATTTTATGACCTTACATGTAGTAGAAATTATTACGAATATTTTGTGATACTTTTTATTTATTCTATTCGTTATCATTTCCTAGTGAAGTGTGACCACCGGCTTTATTTCATTAACAAAACAAAGTGGCATAGAGCGAATGGGAACATACCAAATAAGAACTAACCTTAATTTCTTTGTGCAATTAAAGCGAACTGTTAAAACATAACTTAATTCTGCAGTTTTGAGAGCAAGCGAAGCCATTAGTTCTGATAGCAATTATGTGGGAATTAGCCGGATTACGTTCTTCCCTTCTCAACTCATGCTTCTCTTCCCTGTGACTTTCTTTTACTGTTTTTGTTTGTGTTATGCTAGTGTCTTATATGTTGCAATCATCAGGTTCATTGACTATTTCTTCAATACCCTTGCAGATAGCCAACCTAGTCTTCATGTTCGCTGCCCAAAATGCAACCAGCGCTTCTGCCTTGACTGTGATATTTACATCCATGAGAGCTTGCACAATTGCCCTGGTTGCGAGAGTCAACGCAGTTTTTCTTCATAGAGATGCCATCCTGTGCATTGTTCAGGTGTTAATCTTTTTCCGAGTCTTTCTCGTACACTGACATCGATGGCAATCTTGTTTGATGATCAAACAGTGTACAGATAATATAATGCCTGTCATCCTTTAGTTGACCCCTCTTGTTAGATTGGGTTAGCTAGATAAACTATTGATACAGAACAGAAGTCGAGGAGTTGAAAGTATAGCATTTTGTTGAGAAGAGACGTTAAAAATGTACAATGTGACTGGAAATTTTTAACTCTTGCCATTTTTCTGAAGCAAGATATATTTTCAGTATGGTGATGTGTGCATAGGATTATTATCCGACGTGGATTCACTTCAGATGGCAATATACCTGAGCTCACATCTGGATGAGGCACAGTTAAGAGGCCAAAGCACGCACCCTGCAGGTAGGGGTGCTAATGGTTTAGGTGGAAATAGGTTAAACGGGTTAGTTTTTAATTTAGGTTGCCTTTGGTTGGGTGGGAATGGGCTGAGGCCTCTATCGGTTTTGGGTGGGTTGGGTTTATAGTGCAAACGATTTTGGTTTTGTGTGATTCTAAATTTTCTTTTTGTGAATATGTTTTTTTCAGAGATGGATTGTTTGTGTGAAAAATGGATTGGTTTGGTTTGGGTTAAAATTGTACGTGGGTTGGTTTGGTTAGCAGAAGTTGATTCTTGAGGAAGTGGGCTGGCGTGGTTTTGGGTTGGGTTTTAGCCCATTAGCATCCCTACCTGCAGGTTAATGCATAGCTTCGTAGAGAATCTAAGTCTCTAAGAGGCGTACAAGATGATTAGATGTTAGGTTATTCTTTAGCATTAGATTTTTATATAGGACAAAAATTCAAAAGTTCTAAAAGGTATCAGATTGTACTATTTTAAGGTTTTGTTTAAAGAATTTGTTGTTAGCTTAGTCAAATTTTTCCTCTCGTCCTGTTTACTTCATCAGTGTTACTTTTGTTATCTATAAGATTAATTTTCTTCATTTTTGAGGTTGTGCACTTTTATACCGTATCTTACAAAATTTTGATCTGATCTAGAGGTTGTTGTATATAAGAAAGGTTACCAGAGTGTAACAATTAATGTGCTAGTCCATTGTTGTCAGATCACCTTGTACCATAATATACCTCTTTAATACAATGAATTTTGAAAAGGGAAAAACAAGTGAAATTACATAGTATTTTCCCGTTAAGCACGGGCAATTTGCATGCCAGGCGACTAGACAACTGCTACACTCTGGGTGGCTAGTGGATTCACTGAAACAGTAAGCACACATACAATTACCATGTGATTTTTTGGTCCGCCAGTATTGGATCATTGTGCTCACAAACAACACACTCAACAAAGACTAGTCCTCGCATGAAGCGTCGAACTAAGCTAATCCCAGCCTACTGCTCCACTGCCAAATGGGCCCCGTCACCACTGTCTCAACAAGTTAACCCGTTGTTTCTTAATTTAAACCCCTCTCGTTGCGTCGGTATTCCTTCACTACCGTACAACGGTACAAAAGAAAATCACGTACGGTTAAAACAAAAGTAAGCGCGGACGGTTTTCGAACCATATGGAAAAAAAAAGAATAAGTGATAATCAACAGTCATCACAGGTGTTTTAGAAACTGTATGTGGTAGTTATAGATCACGGACAGTTATCTACAAAAAAAACATGTGTTAGTTACAGATCACAGACGATTAGTATATAAGAAATAGTATCAGATAATGATAAATAACATATGGTTCTAATTAAGAACTGTTTGCATAAGTATAAATAACAGACATTTCGAAGTTACGAACCATCTGTGATATACATTTTTATATACAATTTTAGTTTTATTGCTAGCTTCAAGAATCACACTAGTCATGCTCTCTGTACATACACAACGTACATTGAAACGGATATACGATACACAATTCACATTTGAGATAAATACAATAATAAATATTCAAACAGAATAAATGACTTAAAATTCCCAATTCAAATACATCTACACGCACTTTACACTATTCACAGTTTAATAATGCACACAATTCTCCATAAAACTTGCGGACTATTTGAGTCGCTAAACTCACCCTTGACTTGAATTACATCAGCTAGGAAAAAGGCAACGAGCTCTTCTCGACCCTAATTCGCAAGATCCTCAAGGGGAATAGAAGAAGTAGAGAATTACTCTACTTGGTCGATACTAAATACATGCAAAATGCTTTGGCTACCAAACTACTCTTAGTCCTTAGTTTCATAACCATCGAATTTCTATTGGTAGTATAGTACTCATATCGTATCTTCACTCTTAACCAAAACAATGAAGTTCTAGGTTGATGGCAGTACCTGAGAGGTGATGGAGGAGGGCAACGGCGCGGTGCAAAGAAGACGGCCTGGGACAGTGCGTTGCTAAAGGCAACGAAGTGGTGCAGAGAGGACGGGTATGACAATGACGCGTGACGGCGCGGTGACGAGGGTGACGGTGCGGAAAGGAAACTCTAGATTTGGAGGAAGAGACGCTAAGTGTGAGTATCTAAATCGAGCAGGCGGAAAATTAATTCATCTGCTTGTCATTACAAATTAAATGATTAGATATGTTAACCGAATGTGATATTCGATCATCACAAATGATTGTGATAAAGAAACTGTCTAGGATGGTGAATATTGTAGACGGTTCCTTACATAATAACCGCTTGTGATATGGATTTTTTACATAATTTTTTCTATTTTATGGCTAGACACAGAAATCACGCTTGCCATACCTTATATATAGATATAACATAAGATAACAATATTACACAATTGAAAAACATGTACAACAATATAATACGGGGGTATATCCAGTGCAATCAGGCTTTTGGTGCAATCACCGTGTAATCCAACTAATAAAAGTTTCAAAAAATTCTGAAAAAAATCATGGATGTACATATCATCTTACCCTATATACATATAAAATTTCATAATCAAATTCGTCCTATGTTAAGAGTAATAAAAAAGATAAATTTCTGACAAACTTGAATAGTTCAAATGCACCCCAAATTTGTCTTTTTTGTAACTTCTAGCATAGGACGAATTTGATCATGAAATTTTATATTTAGATGGGGTAAGATGAGATGTACATCCATGCTTTTTTTCAGAATTTTTTGAAACTTTTCTTAGTTGGATTGCACGGTGATTGTACCAAAAGCCTGATTGCACTGGATATGCCCCCATATAATACAGTTAAGAACAGATAGTTAAAAAAACATATATGAATCAACAAGAGACCATTAACAAAACGTATATGAAAATTAACAATTATACTGAGTTAACAATAAAGTACAACACATTTGTTACAAAAGTACTCACAGTCAGCCTTCTCTTCCGAAAATAGCAACAGATGGTTGTAACTAAATAGCACTAGAGAGAGCGTGTCTTTGGATTCTTCAAAAGATAGCACTTGATAGATGCTTGTGAATGTCAAATCTCCACATGCAAAACTTTCATGACAATCATCTAGATCCTTCACAACAGATGAATCCAACAAGAAGATGAAAATCTGCCCATCATAATAGACAAAGAGGTTGAATAGACCTTTATGGTTCTTCGCATGTATGACATGTGAGGCCGTTTTGGTGGTGACGAGATCAGTGTCGGAGCCGAACACGCTTGTGGCCGGCGCAGTTCGAAGGTCCAAGTCACGGGGCAGGTCCTGCTCCAAGGTGAGGCCTTCTCTACCAAACATTTCCGAATTTGGAGGTACTCATATACTTCCTTTCTCAATATAAGTTGTATAAGTCTTCAAGCAAGCGATCGAAGAGGTAAGTAATCATCATCTATCTTTTATTCATGCTTTAATACTTGTGCAACTTTTTTTTTATAAAAAGCATATAAACACCTCTCAAATGGTAATAATAATGTCCGGGTTTATGTCTGTGGTTTGATTGAGAAGAATTGGAACCAGATGGTGGGGATGAACACCGCGCAGCATGCAACAGATGACGTCTACGAGCAGGACGCCAACCGATCCCGCCCCGCCGGCCCCGTCTCCCCGATCATCGCCGAGGCGATGTGTTCTCGATCACTTGCAGGCTTATGAGGACCATGATCGCACGTTCTTCTCGCGCTCCTGCACGCATGCATGGATGCAAAAACGTACGAATGTTATACGTACGCGGAACTCTATCATGGTCTTGTTTGCACGTACGTACGTGATGTTAGCTATATATATGATCGTTGCACTTACGGACCTGGAGGTATGGGTTTAAGAAAGGACCAGCCGGTGCCGATGAGCACGATCACCGTGAAGAGAAGGATGCCCTTGAAGAAGCCGAACACGTAGAACACGACGTCCCAACCGTGCCGCGTGTGCCCGTGCGCTAGCTCCACACGTACCACGAATCCTCGGACGCGCATGCACGCAAGCTTCAGCGCCTTGAACAGCAGAAGCGCGCCCATCACGACGTGGATGCTCTCGGCCGTCGTGCGCTCCTTGACGCACTCGTAGACCCACGCGGCCACACCCCCAGGAACGCGAAGTACACAGCGGACGCGGCCGCGAAGATCCCCGGCAGCGGGGGCAGGCCGACGCGCAGGTAGTCGCTAGCGCCACTACTACAGAACCAGCTATCACAAGCGGCTCGTAACCCCCTTTACAAACGGTTTTATAATCACTTCTAAGCAACCGCGTGTGATACCCGTCGGGTATGACAAGCGGTTGCTCGAACCGCTTGTGCTGTGGCACCAGAAGCGGTTGGGAACGTGTCCAGAAGGCGGTGTAGCCGCCCGTGGGGACTCCTGGCGGTTCGTGTTACAAACCGCTTGTGGAGAAGGATATTCAGAGCGGTTAGTCTTACGAACCGCTTGTGGAGAGGAGCACTCCAGAAGCGGTTGGAATCACCAACCGGTTGTGGAGAGAGTTTTCGATTATATGTATTATAGAATATGTTCTTACAGTGTTTTTGTATATCGTTTTTGACCATGAAATTAAATATGAGTGGAGGAGTTTTTTGCGCAATTAAATATATATTACATATGCATACTCATACACATGTTCACATGCTAGCTCAGTACACAAAAAAAGAACTTAATAGTGTAAAAAATGGACAAGTACATACACGCAACCGACATTTACAAGTTTGAATGATGAAAAAAATGATTATCGAACTCATTTGTTGCATGCGTCACTCTTTATGTCCTTGGTCGACGTGGATGTCGTCATCAGTTCAGCGGTGTCCAACGCAGGAAACCTTACGTGGAACTCGCCATTTGGAGATACAACCTCGTTGACAAGGAAGCCGATGAGTTGTTCTTAGAGTGCGAGCACCCGGTGAGGCGGGAGCACGTTAACGTGCTCATCGATGTTGGGCTGACAATTAATTAAGCGGGAAGTATATAAATATCCGATCACATGCAATTAATTAAAATGTAAGTTGTAGCTAACAAATTGACATGCAGATACAAACCTCGGCATAATGTTCCAGCTCATCACCATGGATAAAACTTTGAATATAGTGGAACACGTAGTAGCCGCATAAGTTGTTTCCAGCCGTCTGGCGTTTAACCTTCACGGGGAGAAATTTCAAAATATCAGATGAAGAACTGTTATGGCGCATGTATATTAATAATAGTTTTTGTAGTACGTACGTACCTTATTGCTTACTATGACTTCGAAATCTTTCTGGAATTCTCCTTTTTGCTTCTTCTTGAACTTTGCAAATGTCCTGTTAAGGACGTCAATGAACCATTGGTATTTTTGGACTGGATTCCTTCTTGAGTCATGAACTATAATCCTGCTATTGTCAAGCTCGATGACTAGAAGGATCCAGTGAAACCTATTCGTATATTGCAACATATGCGTAAGTAGCTACTCGTACTATCAATGGCTTAAGAAATACAAGAACAAGAGGTTTGTGAGAACACGTACTTGAAGTTGAAGGGCAGAAGTATGTACGGTTTGTAGTGTTGTTTCAACAATGCATGCAAAAGGTATCCCTCAAGTAGCTGTTTTTGCTTGTCGTATGACCAGATTTTCTCGTTGACAATCTCTGGGTCGATGAAGCCAACGTTCTGTTTGCCCAGTCTTTTACATCGTTGTATCTCCATTCTACATAAGAAGGGATAACTAAGTTAATTAGATTTTCAATTTTGTGGTGCGGGAGGAAGCAAACGGTAAACTTAGTAGATCGACACTTACAGACACCAGCAGGACATGAAAGACACGTTGACCTCGTCTCCTTGGTACACATGGTACAAGTCATCAAATTCCAGCCATAGTTCTGTGTTGTTCCCGCGGAAGAAATACTCATCTTGGAAACGGAGGAGGAACATTTGCTCTCCATGAGATGCCCTTTTCATGTACCATTCATGCATTTGACGCATCTTGGTTGGGAGATCTTTTATATCCTTTGGATCAATTAGCGGTTTGCCCAACTCATACTTCCATTTGGTTGGTGCCATTGGAAGATCCTGGTCTAATGATTTGAGTCCCGCCTCCTTCAGGAATGCCATTTTCCTCAACTCCTCAGCACTCTGCTGATCTTTCACTTTCTTCTTCTTTCCCGTCGAAGGAGCCCGTGTATTTTGCACTGTAGCCTTTCTTATTGTCCTTTTGTAGTCGCTCATCACAGGCGGCGGCGCCGTTTCGCATGACTGAAAGTGTTTCACGCTTTTTTATCTATTTTAAGCTTGGGCTCGGCTTCTTTGGCGCGCTCGCCACATCCGTCTTTACGGATGCTGCTAGCTCCTCATGATCGAGATCATATGGCCTCTTTGGCGGTTGCTTTGACATTCTCTCGTCACGGATGCCGATTTCGTGAGAGGAGGTGCTAGTCTTGGGATCCTCCTTCCGACATCGAGCTTCTTCCTCGGGGAGATCTTTGGGCGTGGTATTGGAGATGTTGGGTGCTTCTTACTTTCAAAGGCGGTGGCGGTGGCGGTGAGTCGGGCTTCTTTGTGGAGCGGAGGTGGAGGAGGCGTGGTCAGACCACCGGGAAGCATTGCGCAAAGCGGCATTGGAGGAGTCGTGGGTTGTCGATGTGGAGGCGTGCTTGCTCTGTGAGTGGTTCAAATTGCGGGGCCTCTCTTGCTAGAGATATAACCTCCACACCATCTGGAAAAATGGACTTTTTGCGCCATAGGATGAATGTGCCATGGAGGGCCTGTCCAAGGTTGGTCACCTCGTCGCCCCCAGGAATATCGAGAATGAGATCTTCGAAGCCCCCCACCACCTCTTCCACCGTGACCTTCGAGTATCCGGCGGGTATCTGGTTGCAGTGGAATGTCTGGCCCGCCTCCACCGGATAAGCCATGCCGTAAGCCACCTTGAAGGAGAGGTTACGCATATCAATGTGTAGCTTCGACCGGCGGCGAACCTTGATCTTGCCCACGGATGACGAACTGCGGGTCGTCTGCTACAGGGGCCACGGCGGATGCGCAACTGCTCTTTGGCGCGGTCGGACTGATCATGGATTCCGGCGCCGCCTGAACATTGGTCGAACGTAGTGCTCCCTGAAGCTGGCTCATTGCTTCAGACACTTTTTGCGTGACCAGAACATCGATGGAAGTCTTCGTAGCTCTAAGCTCTTCCTCCAATCGGCCCACTCTACCCTGATCTCTCCTCTTGCTTCTTTCCCGGCTCCTGTAAGTGCTTGAGTCTTTGGCAAAGCCGTGCCTCCATGGCACCTTCCCGAAACTTCGTGTCCGTCCCGGGTGCTCAGGGTTTTGAAGGGCATATGTTAGCTCGTCATTCTCCCTGTCCGTCAGCAAGGATCCTGACCGAATCTGCTCGATGGCTTCTGCAATCCTTTCGCCAACTTCTTGGACTGTCGGTGCCATCACCAAGCTACCGTCATCAGCAAGGCTGCCCCCGTGACCCAATAACCAATTGCGCATGCGGGGCTCCCAATTCTCAGTTTCAGGTATAATATCGTGCTGCCGAAGTTCATCTTCCCGCTTGTCCCATTTCTTTGCAGCCTTGATGTAACCACCGGTCCCGAGATGGTGGTGGTATTTCTTCTTCTGTGCATTCACCTTGTTTTTCTCTCTCGCGGCCTGTCCTGCATCCGACGGCTTGTACTCCTCGAAAGCATCCCAATGATCGGCCAGCTTAGGAAATTTATTGAAGTCTGGCCTTTCTCCTTTGTCGATGTATTTGCGGGTGAGGGACGACTTCCTTCGCTGAAAGGAAGTTGCCATCTTCTTCAAAGCCCATCCCTTGGCCTTCTGTTCGTACCCTTCTGGAAAAGTGAAATTTTCCTTTATATCATTCCAGAGCAGTTTCTTGGTAGCTGCAGGGACTTCAGCCCATTTCTGGATGCTGATTGGGACGTGATCCCTCACGTGGTAGCCGCAAGCATTGTTGAAAGGCCCAATTGCTGAATCCGGGGCTAGCAGACTCCCGTCGTTGCCGACTTCGGTTATCACGTACTTTGTCGAAGGCTTCTTGTTAGGTCCTCGGTTCATTCCGGACTGGGTGGCCGATGAGGTACCGGGCTGGTAAGAGTATAATATGAATGATTTTAGAATAATTAAATGTTTACTGTGAATTTATAATGGGTAAGAGTATACCTTGGTACCGTGTTATGACCTCATCGGCAGCGCCAAGGCACCATCGTCATTTTCCGCATCGGTGATAACGGCCTCATTAGCTAAGACGCTACCGGCGCAATGGTCTCGAACAAATGATTTTCCGCTTCATCGTATTCCGGTCACCACGTCTTGGTGTCGCCATCTAGAGTAGAGCAAATCTCGAGGCTTAGATTATATATGAAGACAAGATTGTTGAGAACAATTCGAGTTTGAAAGCATAGTTTAAGATCGGCGAGAACAGGTTTGTGCCGATGAGATCACATTCCTTGGGTTACTTTACGCATGCAATCATATACTTATACATTTCACATAGACTTACACATTTCACATGATACATATACAATTGACAATTCACATATACTTATACATTTCACATATACTTATACATTTCACATAGACTTACACATTTCACATGATACATATACAATTGACAATTCACATATACTTATACATTTCACATACACTTACACATTTCACATATACTTACACATTTCACATAGACTTACACATTTCACATGATACATATACAATTGACAATTTACATATACTTACACATTTCATAGACTTACACATGATACATATACAATTGACAATTCACATATACTTATTTCTTTGAATAAAAAATAACGAATCATTCTTATTCCACACTAATATGATTTTAAAAAATGAAGTAAGGTTATAAATGCACGACTAGAATGTTAATAGTCTATTACACCAAAAAGCGAAGCGATCGGTTCATATCAACCAAACACGTCACCTCGTGGCCTTCTCCACGGAGTGTATCGTATGCGACATTTGGCGGCTATGCTTTTGGAATAGCGGTCTTGATCAAAATCTAAACCAGGACCTTCTCAGCGGCGGCACCTAATGTCGATGGGCTCGCCAGAGAGCGGCGTACACTGCGGAGAAGACCACGAGGTGACGCGGCTTGGTTGATATGAACCGATCGCTTCGCTTTTTGGTGTAATAGACTATTAACATTCTAGTCGTGGATTTATAACCTTACTTCATTTTTTAAAATCATATTAGTGTGGAATAAGAATGATTCGTTATTTTTTCCAAAGAAATTTTACTCGATCCTTATCTTCATCCGACCCGGCCTCAACGGAATAAAGGATAGATTGTGATTACGCCCCAGAGCATAAATGTTTTCACAGATTCTACTTCACATCTCACTGAAAATGACTATTTTTTCTACTGAAATAAACTGAATCAAAGACAGTAAGTAGTAAAATGAAGAGTATATATTTTAAAACAACATGAAAGAATACTATCTTAGCTCAAATATATTTTGATTTTATACATATATATACTGCATGGCATTCAGTATCTTGCTGTATTTCCCCAAATCCACCCAAGGCCAGCACCATATCTTAGCTCAAACAGAGCAAACCACACAAACAGAGCAAACCACACAAAGTCAAAATCATCCAAACCAGCCCTTCTTCCTCACTCCCTCCTTCTTCCTCACTCTCTCCTTCTTCTTGCTCCAGACCCTAGCGCCCAGCCTAGCCGGACCGCTCCTCAGACATTTCGCCGAACACCTTGCGGGCAGTGGGATTAGAGAGGGAGGAGGAGGGCGTGCGCAGCTATACCTCGGTCCTCCGGGGTGGAATGGCGGGGCGGCGTCGAGCGGTGGCAGAGGAGGCGATGGCGAGGTGGCGGATCTGGCGAGTGGCGTCGGCGCGGGCTCTCGGCGAGGGCGGCACCGAGACTTCAAAATTTGGGGTGTGAGGAAGCGCGGGGACTTAGAAAATTTAGGGTGTGAGGAAGAGCGGGGAGTATCGACTTTATATAGGGCACCCACTTCTACAAGCGGTTAATAATAACAACCGCTAGTAGAAGTGCTCTAGCGGTTGGTATTATCAACCGCTAGAAGAGGACTTCAAGCGGTTAATATTACTAACCGCTTGTAGAACGATGGATGGGGGGAGGAAAAGGCCCTATGCAAGCGGTTGGTATTACGAACCGCTTGTAGAGCACCCTTCTACAAGCGGTTTATAATACCAACCGCTTGTAAAAGTGCTGACCGCGTAATATTAAAAACAATACGGTGCCCATATCGTTCGATAAGATCTCTTCCTCCCCACGGCTAGCGTGGCGTTTGAGTGTCTTGGGCTCGTCCACCGGTTCGAACCCGCTCGCGCCCCTTGCCATTCTTTTTTTCTTGTGCGGCATTTTCTCTGAGACTTCCTCTCTCGATTTTGACCACGAGGCTTGACTTTCCTAACCAGCAATGACTACAAGCATAGCATAAATAGGATTGTTAGTAAGAACCGCTTGTAGAAGTACCTCTACAAGCGGTTGGTATTCTGAACCGCTTGTATAGACCCTTCGACAAGCGGTTCGTAATACCAACCGCTAGATGATATACTTCTAGCGGTTCTTCTACGAACCGCTTGTAGAAGTTGGTAGAGCTTTAAATTCTCTAAGTCCCGTATGCACTCTCCCACACCTTCAAATTTTCTACGTCCGGCGCCTCCTCTCTGTCGCGCTCCCTCCTGCTCTCTGTTTTCATGCCCACAAGGTGTTCGGTGAAATGCCTACAAGGAGTTTTGTTGATATGTTCATGTTGGAGTAATGAAAAAATATTGTTGATGGTAATTTGTTTCACTCTTTGAAGCTATTAATTCATGTCGACGGCTTCATCAAATGGCGAGACGAAGAGACAACTAGAGGCATTGCGGATGAAGCTATCGTGTCCTCGATGCGGAGATCCTGTAAATGTGTTCACCTCCCATACATCCAAGAATCCATCCCGAGTGTTCATGAAGTGTTCGAATATGTCGGTAAGTTTTTGAAGTTATTCATTTGTTCATATTCCTTGACTTTCACCTTCCGTTCCATTCTTTCTGTTTGAAGGGCACAGCATGTCCGTATTGGCAGTGGGTTGATAAAGCCAGCCATAGTCTTGAAAATCTTGCAATGCAAATTGCTGCATTACAAGAAGATTTCTTTGCCAAGGAGAGTTCACAGATCCGATGACTAGTGTCTATAAGAGGAGAGATGCACATCCCACTGCTCGATGACAACAAGAGTATTAAAAAGCTAGAAGAAATGATGGAAAGAGTAGAGGACATGCTAAAGAAATTAGTTAATATAGCTATCATTGTAATGTTGCTCCTTTTAGTTAATATAGCTATCATTGTAATGTTGTAAATTTCACACTGCTTTTGGGGTTTTTGTATGGGAATTTATGAGCTAACTATGCTAAGCTGAATTTCTCTTTGTATGGTAAAATTTACGCAGTTCTTTCATAGAGTGGATATAAATTTTTAGGCTTTATTCTCATTTTAAAATTTGTACAAATGGTTTTCAGGCTTTGTTTTCATTTTAAAATTTGTATAAATAATTATGTACAAGCAATGTTAAACATCAACATATCAACATGATCATATGGAATAATTTGTATACAAGTAGTACATCTTAAGTCTTCGTCTTTACAATTGTTCTTCGTTATGATCGTGGCGTATGTAAGGAGCATCGACATCAACATCACGCAGGCGTTTATGTCGACATCAAGCTGTAAAAGGAGGGAGCTCGTCGGCCGACCATACTCTTCCTCGTCGGTGACGTTCTCAACTCCTACAATCCTTCGTTTGCCTTGGAGAACCACATGTCGCTTTGGCATTACCTTTTGCTTGTCTTTCTGCTTCTTAGGTTTGCTTGACATGTCCATTACATAGAAGACATGGATCACATCGTTCGCGAGAACAAACGGTTCGCGCCTATAGCCGACTTCTGTGAGATCCACGGTTGTCATGCCGTATTTGTCGACCTTCACACCGTTTGGAGTCAGCTTGACCCATTGGCACTTAAATAGAGGGACCTTCAGAGGTCCATAGTCGAGCTCCCATATTTCTTCTATGAAACCATAATATGTGTCCAACTTTGCATTTGTTGTCTTGGCGTCTATACTGACAATCATTGCTCGTTGGTGCTCCTGTTATCCTGGGATCTGGTGTAGAATGTGTAACCATTGATCTCATACCCCTTGAATGTCACGATTTCTTGTGATGGTCCCCGAGCTAAGCGTTGCAATAGTTCATCGTTTGACCCTTCCTCAAGAATGTATACAGAGCCACCGCCGAAAGAATCCATGTGCTTCGGGGTTATCCAACTCTCTGTCTTCCTGTGAACTCATGGCGTAGGACACTCTTGTCTTTGAAGGACATAGGGGTGACTATAGTTGATTGCTTGAGCAGTGAAATGTGCTTGCTTGAATGCAACAAGATCATTGCATGCAACCGATTGCCTTCCTATTGTCCCTTTGCCCGTAGCCTCCCTCGTGTCGTGATATGGGGACGCCGATAGGATTTAGATCATTCATGTAATCAACACAAAACTCTATCACCTCCTCCGTCACGTAGCCCTCGGCAATGCAGCCTTCCGGATCTGACGATTCTGGACGTACTTCTTGAGGACACTCATGTACCTCTCGAAAGGAACATGTTGTGCGAGATACACCGTCGAGGATACCTATCTCCTTGACAAGGTGAGCGGTGAGATGAACCATGATATCAAAGAATGCAGGAGGAAAGATCATCTCGAGGCTAACCAAACTTTGTACCACATCAGCCTCCAACTTAGGCAGTTTAGCTGGTTCGACAACCTTCTGCGAAATGGCGTTCAGGAAGGAACATAGCTTTGTGATTGTCCCCCGCACCCACTCGGGTAGTATACCTCTGACAACTACCGGGAGCAACTGTGTCATCAACACAAGGCAGTCATGGGATTTTAGGCCTTGGAGTTTGTTCTCTTTCGTGTTTACGAGTCTCTTCACATTTGAGGAGTATCCAGAAGGGACCTTCACACTGTTCAAACACTCAATCATACTTTTTTTCTCTTCTTTGCTTGGAGTGTAGCTCGCAGGATGTAGAAAAAGTTGTTTTGACCCTTCTTTGTTTTTCGGATGTAGGTCACTCCTCACCTCCATGTCTTCAAGGTCCTTCCGAGCTTGCAGTGTATCTTTCGATTTGCCATACATATCTATGTAGCCTAGCAGGTTCAAGCAAACATTCTTCGTGATGTGCATGAAGTCAAGCGAGTGTGAACCTCCAAAACTTCCCAATCTGGCGCAGTCCCAAAATATTGATTTCTTCTTCCATGTGGGTGCATGACCATCCTCGTTAAACGCAGGTATGCTTCCAAGACCCTTCCCAAATACTACTTTCAGATCCTTTACCATAGCAAACACAAGTCGCCCATTACGATCTTTGAGGCTTAACACAATTCTGTTCCCAGATTAAATTCTCGCCTTTCCACCTCAAAGCATGACTGCCGGGGAAGAAACTGCGGTGGCCCATGTACACACACTTCCGAGAGTTTTTCGGTACATGCGATCTGTTTCATCTATGCATTGGTGCGAGCTTTAAACCCTTTGTGAGTTTGGCGGACAGTTCTGAGAGCGAGCCAATCGTTGATTGTTACAAACAACAATGCACGCAGTTGAAATACTCTCTTTTGTACTCATCCCAAACCCGTACACCATCCTCCCACAACTTCACAAGGTCTTCAACCAATGGCTTCGGTAGACATCGATGTCGTTTCTGGTTGCCAGGCCTTCGATCAACAATGGCATCATGATGTACTTCCGCTTCATGCTGACCATGGAGGAATGTTATAGATGCAAAGCGTCACGGGCAGTGCTATGGATCTTTGCTCAACCGACCGAAAGGATTCATCCCATCGGTGCTCAACCCAAACCTTATGTTTCGACCTCATTTGCAAAGTTCGTAAGCCCGATCTACTTTCCTCCACTGCGAGCCATCTGCGGGGTGTCTAACATCCCGTCTTCCTTACGCTCTTTCGCATGCCAACGCATCATCTTGGCATGACCTTCGTTAGCAAACAGGCGCTTCAACCGGGGATCACAGGAAATACCACAATACTTTGGTGGAGTTCTCTTCTTCGACGATTCCCATCTAATTCACCGGATCGTCATCTTTGTACCTTATCTGGGATTCTTCGCACACTTGGACAAACCTCCAAATCGGCATACTCATTGCGTCTGAGGATACAATCGTTAGGACATGCGTGTATCTTCCGTACTTGCAATCCTAAAGGGCGGAGGACTCGCCGCTTCATCACGAGATTCGGGTAGAGTGTTACCTTAGGAAGCAACTTCTTTACGAGTGATAACAAACCATTGAATGCCTTATCTGACACACCGTTTGTGCCCTTCCATTGCATGAGTTCTAGTGTAGTACGCAGCTTTTTGTGGCCCTGTCCACAGTTTGGGTACAAAACAGTTCTGTGGTCCTCTACCATGCTCTGAAACTTCTTGTATTGTCTTTCCTCTGTGAACTCTCCCTCTCCATCACGGAGCATCTGATCTAACTCATCATCGCCAAACTCGTCGACTGTATCTTCCACGGACCCGTATTGAGTGGTGTCCGGCATACTGTTGGCTCTATCTTCCTCTTCTTCGTCTTCTTCATCGTCTTCCTGTCGAATCGCCTCTGTTTCTCCATGGTGGGTCCAGCATGTATAGTTTGCAATGAAACCTCTCGTGATCACATGGCTCATAACCATCCATCGTTCGGAGTGCTCCTTCTCATTCTTGCAATCTACGCACGGACAACGTATGAAGCTTCCTGGAGGCAAAAATGCAACGGCCGCGTCGAGAAACTCCTTCATGCCATCTCTGAACTCTCTTGACCGACGGTCCGCATTGTACATCCATTGCCGGTTCATCTACACCAATAAAAATAATAACAACATCTATCACTATATTTAATTAAAGCTAACTATGTCTAATAGTTTTGTATTTTTAATCATTACGCATTCTTTCTACTAAAGCCAACTAATTATTTCTAATCCTGCTGCATTTTTTTAAAATAAAACTAACTAATTGTTACATGTTCATGCAAACCTTTTCTATCATTCCGCATTTTAATTTTACTAAATAAAAATTATTATTTACCTTGTCCCCACCTTTCTAATTTTTCATCGTTTCACATTTATTGCATTTCATTCCATACACCAAACAATATATCACCTTAAGAACAAAAAATAAGCCAACAATGAAACATGTACACTAACAATTCCCACAAGAACAAAACATGATTTCTCAACATCCAATGCACAAAAACATCAATATAAAGGTGAGAAGGATGTCGACAACATGTTACTCACCTTAGGAACAATTAATTCGAGCTAATAGCCTCAATTGAAAATTTTGGCGGCACCTCCCCATGAATCGCTCTCGGCCCACCACTCTGCTGTCGGCCGGTCTGAGCTCGGCGAGGAAGATGTGGTTTAAATGTCTTTGGCGGGAAGGGGTCTCTAGCGGTTCTAACCACGAACCGCTTTTGGATCCCCACCTATAGAAGCGGTTCGTGTCTCGAACCGCTTCTAGATCTCTGGAAGCGGTTCTAAACACGAACCGCTTCTAGAGATGGGACTCCAGAAGGGGTTCATCTCAAAACCGCTTCTAGAGACCCTCCTCCTGTTGCCACTTAACCGCTTGTGGCACGTAGAGCACAAGCGGTGCGCACCTAACCGCTTGTGATAGACCGGTTATGAAGGCCGGTTCTGTAGTAGTGCGCCGCCGGAGCGGCGGACGTCGTTGTACATCTCCGTGCGCACGTCCACGGTGACCTCGACTCCCTCCTGGCAGCTGCTGAACAGCTCAACAGCACCGTGTACTGGTCGGCACTGTCGATGGCCACGGAGCTAGCTTGCCGTTGCCGTCGGGCGCGATGTCCTTGAGCCGGAAGAGCGGCAGGACGTACACTTCTCGTGAGCGGGCAGAAGGCACCGCCGGAGGCCTCGGCGTACTCGGACTCGTTGATCTTGAAGAAGAGGAAGCTGGAGATGAGGATGAAGCCTACGAGGCCCGGGTCCGCGGCCTGGAGCTGGGAGCTAGCCCTGTTAGAACCTAAGACTTGATTAACATGAATCATTAGCTAGCCTTAAGAATGATCACTAAATAATATGCGGAAATAAATCATTTAGATGAACTGACTAACCCGGTGAAGATACAAAAGCCATTAGGGTTTAAATAAACGCGTCTTGTGCTGATGAAGAAGAACGGAGCTCACCGTGATCCTCACGGTGATGGTTCTGTTCTTGATAACTGAGTGCCAAAATCCTAGATCGGAAGGGTGTCCGGGAAGATGGCTAAGCTCAAGATCAAAAAGTCATTTCTTGAGTGCCATTCTCCTCTGTTTAATAGTGGCGCGGTTATCGGGACCAAAACCGATAATTTTGGAAGGCTCCGATCGAGCGCGATTTCTTAATTCTTTGACCTTCCGTTAATACTCGACTTTCCTTAATTCTCTAACTTTCGTTTTAGCGAAGATCACATCCAACATTCTCCCACTTGATCGAAGGCTAATATCATAAGTCTATTCTCAATGAACAATACACCAAGATAAAGTATTACAACGATTAATCTAAACATCGCCGCAACTCCGAATCTATAGTGCATTATTCTATCTTGATAGGATAATTAATTATTTCTTAACGGGAGTTGGTTTTATTCTTATGGTCTTTTTGTGCAGTTTGTTTTCATTTGTCATCATGTGCACATTAAAAGAGTGAAAACAAACTTTGTAATTTCCAGAATCAAAGTTTTGAGATCTCAATTTATCCCAGAAGTATAGGCTGTCAATAAGTCTTATGCCGGCACTAATTTTGAGACAAGCCTTTACCAGGGAATCATTAAACTAAATATGATGCATAAAGTTATATATTAAACATGATACTCAATTCTTATTGGCTGAACATCAATAATTCGATTCTGGATTACATCTTTCACAACGTCATGTGTTTGGCAACACAACTTGACATGTTGTTACTCGAAACAAAAATTGCACTCTTACATAATAGATTCCAGGATAAAACCTTAAGCCAAAAATAAATTTTCTTATTCTTAAACCACAACAGCCTATTGTGGATTTCTTATTACCTAATAGTCTTATGACATGCCACAAATCTGCTTGTATCATTAATGACGCTTTAAGATATTGACTAGAACCATTCCACAATATGGCTCTTTCTGCAAGGTTGAAGATTTAACTTAATGTGGATTTCTTAATATCAACACACCTTGCATAATCAGTGTCTGAATAACCAACAACTTTATGATTATCAGACTTCTTATATGTGAGCATGTAATCATTAGCACTTTGCCTATGATGCAAAGTATTCTTTAGTAGTTTTCCAGTGGTCCAGTTCTGGATTAATATTTGCCAAGTATCCTGGTTACAAATGTTAAATAAGGGCGCATACAAACTTAAGTATACATAATGTTCATGACAGCAGAACGTAAGAAAAACTTATGTCGCCCTTAATAATCGGAGTAAACTCCCTTAATGTTGGACCTATCTTGGTGAATCTTAATAGTCAAAACATGAGAGACGTCACCAAGACAAACATTAATGTCCCAATTGCTGATAGCCAACAAGGCATCGTCTATATAAACAATTAAGTCCATATAAACAGCTAAGATGTTAAATTTACTCCCACTGGTTTTAAGGTTAAAACTTAAGGTATCTTTATGTGAGGCTCGCATTATCATAAACTCCAGAATCAACTGGAGATGGAACTTTTAGAGACAAGGATTGCTATTTTTTCAGACTATTGACATTAGAACATAAGCACGATTGTGTCAAATATAGTTTTACCTTGCCTCAGAGCTCCCACTAGAATCAACATTTTTATCAACTCGAGTGGTTTAAAAATCAGTGTTACCCTTTAGTGCGGATGGAAGCTTTATAAGTATCTTAATTTTTTATAGAGTGTAAGGTATTGACATTAATTATCTTTAATCCTCCCATCCATTTAAACTTATTGACAAGGAGAGTAATTTTAATAGAGTAAATAATTTGTTTATGGGGTTTATGTCTCACATAATGAAGCTTCTCTTTTCTTAATGAGACGTTCCATTCTCCCCCTCGAAATGTGGTACAAGCGTCAATGCCACAATTTCGATGAACTCTCGTAAATATTTTACTTTAGTGAAGCCAATAGAGTTAGCAACATACTTAATACTCCCTAAATGGGAACATAAATTACAATATTAGAATGGAGGATGAAAACATAACTTAGTAATGATGGAAAACTTCCAACAACTTCAACATTAGCCTCCTATTCATTCTCTAAGGCTTCGCTTTAAAACTTCCATAGTCTTTAGGTAATGTTGGCAGCATAAATACAATCTTCTATCTTAGTATTTAGCCAACTTTCTTTATGAATGCACACATTCATGGGCACAATCATAGTTCACTTCTCATTATTATTGTTGTTACATTCTTTATAAATGACGTAATGAAGTGAATTAGAAAGACTCTAATAATTTTCATGTCCTAACTCATTGACTTTAAGCACTCTTATGAACAGTATACTGATAATAATTTTTGAGGAGCATCATAATACTTTTCCACTATTGCCATATAGTCATAATTTAACTGGAGAATTGCTCCCCCTGATCCTAAAATTTATGATCAAAAGAGACATTTGCTTAAATTGCTCCCACTAGTTATCAGAATATAGAATTCTTGTCAACGTCTAAGTTATTAGATGTTTCTTCTAATGGGTGCCAATCATCAACATTATGTTTGTATGCGTAATCAATAACCTCAAGAATAATATGCTAATAAATTACTTTATTTCTTATTAGGATACTAGAAACAGCTGAAGAACTTATGGCTGAATTGATAATAGGGATATAACACTGATCATTATTTAATATCCATAAAAATGTGAATGATTATCTGTCATGAAATTAACCCGACACTGATCAGGTTAATAACATGCTAATGACAAAGCTTAACAATTCTAATTCGCTTCACCATTGGGTAAAACGAAGAACTTAATATGAGAAAAAAAAATCAACGGTCCATCTTAGCATCATATTTTTACAGAAAACAAAGAATAACTGGATTTACTAATGGAGATGGCAAATAATCACAAACAATGCTAGTCAGTTTGTAATCATGAGCCATAAACATAATCCTTAAATCAACATGAAATCTCTAACCAAAACTTCTCGTTGGTTCTATTTTGATTAGAAAAGCTATGGGAATGACACATGACTATAATCAACTTTGGTCAGAATATAACCGTGTGTCACAACATAAGCCCAAAACATAACTATAGTTCCAAACTGTATCACCTTTGAGTACATAACGGAAAAGGACTTAATCTATGGGAATGGTACGCAATTGCAAACAACTTTGGTCAGAATGCAATTATGGCCACAACATAATCCCAAAACTTCATTAAATCTCTAATTAAGACTTCTCGTTGGTTCCATCTTAATTTGAGATATCTTAGTAATAGTGTAGTCTTTATCATATAAATGCTTGAAAGACTCAATAACTTAATTAATATGAGAATTAATTAAATGTCACTGAAAGTGTATCTAGGCCCCTTAATGATTTTGGTGATTAATGACAACAAGATTAAGTGACTAATGAGCTTTATGAGTATTGTGAACAGATGAATACGCTCATGGGAAAGTCGCTTAAGGAAAGAGGTCCCTCAAATTCGAGAAGAAAAGGCGTCGGTTAAACTCAACGGTTGTATATGTATTTTTAATTTTATTTGAGTTTAAGGATTGCCGTACTATTAAGAGGGATATGGCAAGAAATAGCTTTAGAATGATCCAATGTGCTCAATGGTGAATTCTAGTCTAATTATGAGTCAATGTGTAAAGCCTTGGGGGCAAAATGTTCAAAAAGGTTCGGAGTATCCGAACATACCTTCGAAATGTCCGGACTGACCCCCTCGGTTGCTCAGGCAAAATTTGGTTCGGAATGTCCGAACATAGGTTCGGAGTATCCGAGCTAACCCTCTCTATTGGTTGAGCTCATATTGGTTCGGAATGTCCGAACATAGGTTCGGAGTATCCGAGTGGACCCCCTCGGTTAGGGCAAGTTCATTTAGGTTCGGACTATCCGAAGTGTCGTTCGGACTGTCCGAACTGTGTGCTCAGTTGCCCTGATTTCAAATGGTTCGGACTATCCGAACATAAGTTCTGACTATCCGAACAGTTTCGGGCTGAAGTGAAAAACGGCTAGTTTTGGGGGGCTTTAAATACCTCCCCAACTCCCACCTACCCATTATCAAGTGCATTCAATTCATTCTAACAGCTCTTTCACTCTCTCTAAGCCCTAGTGTTCATCTCTCTCAAATCTTTGATTCTTGGATCTTTAGAGGGAAGTCCAGTAGAGAGTTTGGAAGATTAAGAGGTTGTGATTCATCTTGAGCACTTGGTTCATCCTCAAGCGGATTTCTCGCGAGATCTTTTACTCTTGGAGGTTAAGGACTCTTGGACGGCTAGGAGTCACCGGTGAGCTCCCAATCTTTGTGTGGGACACCGCCGGAAGTTTGTAAAGGTTGAATCCACCTCCGCAAGGGAAGGAATCAAAGAGTAAGTGGGTGAGTGCTTGGTGCAACACCTAGAGGATAAGGGTTGAAAGAGACCCCGGTTTAGTGCCGCCTCAACGGAGACGTAGGATCCCCTCAAGGATCCGAACTTCGGGAAAAATCTTTGTGCATTTCATTTGTTGTTCGGTTTACTTTGCATTTCTCTTTGTTTTCTTAAGATCTAGGGATTTCAAGTGTTGGAGTGCCATTGTGAAGGGGATTGGTAAGCTCTGGACTACTAGAGGTACTCTAAACCCTTAGATTTCATTTTGGAGCATTCTAGGGTCTCTAAATAGCTCAGATCTACTTTTTAGGGTTTTCTGCGCATAGGCAGTTCGGACTATCCGAAAACTCACTCGGACTATCCGAACCACTCGGACAGTCCGAAGGAAATTTCGGACTATCCGAACAGTAAATTTCCGCTGCGAATTAAAATTTGAAAAACGCCTATTCACCCCCCGTCTAGGCGACATCTCGGTCCTTTCAGTCACATGACCCATAAAAGACATTGGTCAGTATATAGTCATGAAGCATTTAATTAATCATAATCACATTGTCTTAAAGTAGAATACATTAATAAGAGACAAAATTAATCACATGATCAAAATTACTAAGCATTAAACATCAAGTGCTAAATTGCGGAAGCATAAACAATTAATAATTAATGACCAATAAATTAAATGCTAAATTGAAAATAAGGGAGAAACTTAAGTTCGGAATTTGGGGCATAAGAAATTGTAACATATGAACAACTCAGGTAGAAACATAGTATTTAACTAATCCCATCTTAACTTATGCTCGGAATGCACTAAAACGTTATTTGTGGCCTATCTGAGGAAGCATCCAAAAACCATCCTAAAACTTATGCCCAAGGATGGGCTCATCAATAATGCATGATTTAATTAGGATCTAAAACATTTCATCAGTGGGTAATAAATTTTGACAATTCATGATCATAAACAACTTTGGTCAGAAATACAACCATGAAAAGTCAATACTTAAGTATATTAATGTCCAAAACTTGGTTATAGTCCCAAATCAAAATTTCCCGTTAGTTCTATTTTGATTTGAGACACACTTAATCATAATATGCCAGAAAATATTAACTAAATTTGTGCATTCCTCAATTATCATGATTGCATCACTTATGGCAACTAAACATTAACCAAAAGACTGTATAAAGTGATGCGTTATTATTGGGCAATTGACATTAATTATTGCAGTGCATAAAGAAGAATAACATTAATCATAAGAAAATGCTAGATCGGAAGGGTGTCCGGAAGATGGCTAAGCTCAAGATCAAAAAAGTCATTTCTTGAGTGCCATTCTCCTCTGTTTAATAGTGGCGCCGGTTATCGGGACCAAAACCAGTAATTTTGGAAGGCTCCGATCGAGCGATTTCTTAATTCTTTGACCTTCCGTTAATACCCTGACTTTCCTTAATTCTCTAACTTTCCGTTTTAACTGAAGATCACATCCAACAAGCCCTCGGGCACCCTCCATGTGACGCCGGCGACGCCCCCGGGCTGTAGGGTCGAGGATGCGCCTAGAGGGGGGTGAATAGGCGTTTTACAAAATTCGATCGCTCACTAAACAATTCGCTCTAATCAACCCCTATGTCAAAACCTAATCAAATATATATGCGGAAGTGATAGATAGGTTTTGACAATTAAAGCCTAAATCAACTAGGCTCACTAGTGCACTAACTAAATTATATCTCTAAACTAGAATTGCTAAATTAATCAATCAATTAACACTAAGCAATTCTGTTACAATCAAGCAATTGAACAATATTCTAGAAATGTAAATACTTGAAAGTAAGAGAGACAAGAAGCAAACGATGTTTTTCCGTGGTGTTCGGAGACTTGCCGGTCTCCCCTAGTCTACGTTGAGGCAAGCCCAACCACTTGGACCGGCTCCCGCTCGAGCACCCGCCTCTTTTCACTAGTCGTGGTTTTTCACGCTTGCGCGTAGGCTCAACCCGAACCTTCACAAACTTGCCGGGGCTTTCACACCTCGAGAGCTCCGCCAAGACGACGCCTACGCCGTCTAGGAGTCGGCAACCTCCAAGAGTAACAAGCCGCTCCTCCGCTTGAACTTCACCGAGCACAACAAATGCGCTCCCGGTGATCACCAAGTGCAACACATGCACAAGGACTCCCTCAAGTGCAACACATGCACAAGAGGCTCTCAAACCACTCCCTAATTGCAACACATGCAATTAGTGCTCACACTTAAGCTCAAGAGGCAAATGGAGAAGAGCAACACATGCAAACAACTCCCACACACAGCCAACCTCCTGCCCAAGCCCCCCAAGGGGTGTATTTATAGCCCCCACAAGAAAACTAGCCGTTTGGGGGCAAAATGGGCGAAACTCAGCAAAACCCGGTCCATGGGACCTACCCGTCCGCCTGCCCTCACAGAACAGCAGTCGGATTCGACCAGATTACTAGGGGTGGCACGGGCATTCCGCGGGAGTGCCTCCCGTCCCGCCCCCATGACATAAAATTTTCCCTGTCCCCATCCCCATTCCCCGCCTCGGGGGAGAAAATCCCCCCGTCCCCATCCCCGTTCGGGTATCGGGGTCCCGTCGGGGACCCATCCCCGTGAAAATTTCACACAAGAGAAGAACTCTTATAGCCATTTTAACTCTGAAATCATATCAACAAACAAGGAAAAAAAGAATGCATACATTCATTGAAGATTATGTTGTTCCGTTTATGAAAATGTGAATATGATGGGCTAAAAAATATGTTTGTAATCTAATACCTAAACTGGACTAAACTAAATTTGAATCTAGCTGGGTCCTCATGGAAAAAATTCCCTATCCCGTCCCGCCATCCCGACGGGAATAATTTTCCGTTTCCATCCCATGGGACGATTTCTTCCATACCGTCCCCTAATAGAGAATTCCCGGGGATCGGGAACGGGTCCCCATTGCCATCCCTAACGTTACGGCGGTCGATCAGAACCCGCCGGTCGATCAAGACGGCCGGTCGATCGCCGCGCGTGGCCGGTCCGACCGCCCACACAAACGAGCCAAACACGCTTCTCTGGAAAAATCACACCGGAGCCAACCCGGTTGCACCGCGCGCCGGCCGGTCCGACCGGACCCGGGCCGGTCCAACCGCCCAGCCGGTCCGACCGCCCTCTGTCGGTCGACCGCTTTCAGATAATACCGCAGAGACACACGCGAGTTCGGTCCAGCAAGGGCTAGGGCCGGTCGCACCGCCCCAACAGAGAAAACTCCGGTTTTTCGTGCAAACTCTTTTCCGAAAAACCAAATGCTATTCCTTGAGCCTTTTGATGATCAACACATGATCATACACACGTGCAAAACATATTTGCACCAAATTAGCTTATGCTCAAAGATTTCCAACCAAATTGCGAAAACACATTTCACAAATAAACCGTGAACTTATGCAATCAACCCTCTAGTCATGTAAGGATCAACACACGACCCCGACACTTTGCAAAACACATTTGCAAATGCCAACACATGCTCTAGGATCGAAACACATAACTTGAAAGCTCATTTGCAAATCAAAACTCCAACTAGCGAAAACACATTTCGCCAACAACTCAAGATCTATTTGCAAAACGTATTAAGCAAATCAAACCCGAGTTTATGAGATTAATCCCCCTAGCCATGTGAAGGTCAATCACGAGACCCAGTCAACTTGCCAACACCCGTTGCAAGCCCTACTCACATGCTCTCGGGATTCCGGACTCATAAACCTCAGTTTATTCGCACAACGAACTTGCAAATAACGCAATAAACATATTTCATGCTTGAGTACTACTCTTTGCAACACATGCAAAAGTCTAGCTCCAAGCAACACTAAATCAAGATGCATGAACTCTCTAATTGCAACACATGCAATTCTCTAGTCCCATGCAACCACAAATCAAACTTCAACTAAAACCAAATCACACGTATGAGCTCTTTACTCGCAACACATGCAAGCCTCTAGCTCCATACAAACACACAAATACCGAATCATGCTTGAGCTCTCTCCTTTTGCAACACATGCAAAACTTAGCTCCAAGCAACCACACGATTTTAGAAAGATTGTTTTGCGAAACCAAAGCATGAAGCTTCAACATTTGCAACACATGCAAAAATGAACTTCACGCAAAAGCCAACGCATATTGCTTATCCTATTTGCAACACATGCAAATCAAAGCATTATGCGAAAACCAAATGCATACGCTCTTCCTCTTTGCAACACATGCAAATTGGAGCATAAACCAATAACAACCAAGTATAAGCTTAACCCATTCGCAACACATGCCAAATGGTTAACTTTATGCAAAAACCAAATCCAACTAAGATTTGAGCTTTGAGTGAACGCGGATTGAGATCATCAACATATGATGAAGCTCAAGCTAGAAACGACCCCTCTTAATAGTACGGCGATAAAACCTTAGACTCAAAGACTACAAAAGTCCTTAGCCTATCTAGTTATACCTTCGCCGCCAAGCAATCCCCTTTGGGGTCTTTATGATCTTCACTTAAACTCCCCCGGGATCATTACTCGATTCTTCTCTTTGTCTTCGGGATCTTCTCTTGACGCCCATCACCTCATGATGCCGTTTTTATCCCGTTCTCAATCATTTCATCCATCTTTGGACCTAACTCAATCACAACTCATAAAATGGTTAGTCCAAGATGCATGGTTGTCTCAATTATCTCTTGCACTCCATTAACACATAATGGATGCCTTTAGATCAATTGAGCACAACCTAAATCAAATTGAATGATTTAATTGTGTCTTAAGTTCAATAATGCAACTCATACTTTATTATACTTAAGAACTATTCATTTGTCCTTACTTAATCACGGAACACCATCAACACATGATGAAATGTTCTTTACTGATTAATAGAACAAATAAACTCAATTTAAATTTTCATTTAAATTGACTCTTCAAGTTAGAGTGTGAACTCCCCCTAAATATGTGCATCCATGTAATATATGGATTGGGAAACATGATGCACATTTTGTGGTTAATATAATAGGGACATTCATACTTTAACTTGACTCCAAAGTATGCAACTAATACTAAGATGAATACGCATACATACCTTGGGTTTTCCATTTTTCAATGCGATGAGACTAATCAAAGATATTCTAAATAAACAAGTTAGTCTCGATATAAGATTTGTCATTAATAATAAAATCACATTAATGGATAATCTCAATATTATATTTGTCATTAACACCAAAACCATAACTAATGAAGGTTGAACTTACACCCGGGCTTGAAGCCGAACTCCTCGAACAGGATGACGGAATGCTGGTCGGACACAATGGGCGTCGTCTTGATCTCAGCGCGTGCCACAGGGAGGAGGAGAAGGGCGACGACGGCGAGGAAGGCGGATGCATGCGGCCGTGTAGTTCGTTACGTACCTTCGGTTCGTGTGACGTGTCACGTCATGCATGTGCGAGTGAGAAATAGTAGTGAAGAATTGTGGCGTGTGACGTGTGCGTACGGAGAGAGGGTGGGCCCGATTAACGTGGCTAGAGGTGGGCACTGGGTTGGGCCATTGTGGGTCGGCACGAGGCACGCTCGACCCAGCCTGACACGGAACTGTTTTAAATGGGCCGTGCCGGTACAGCACGGTTATCCGGGCCATGCCGGGCCTACCAATCGGGCACGACCTACCAATCGGGCACGATGGGCGGCCTGGCCCGGTCCGACAGTCCGGGCCGTACTTGAGCCGACACGGCCCGAAACAGGCACGCACATGTATTGTATGTGGAAGTGAGCAAATCAAGGAGTAAAAGAAGAAAACTCTGGATGGACTGGAGAAAAGGAAGGGATACATCCATGCTTTGTATGTGTGGGTGAGCAAATCAAGAAGTAAATGTATGGCTGCATGCATATGACTGGAAGGAGCAACTGAATCAAGAAAATCGAGAAGAATAAACACAATAGGATTTTGTTTTGACCGGAGAAAAAGAAAGTCCTAGATAGATAAAGAAAGAAATCAATCCGTGATTATTTTCTCTTGTAGTAATAGTATAAATGGGCCGGACCTGGGCCGGCACGGCATGAAGCAGGCACGAAGCGCAAATAGGCGATGCCTGGGCTCACCGAAGATGAGCCGGGCCAATCCGGCCCAGCACGACGAGCACTATAGACCATCACGACCTGGCACGGTTTAGATCCGAAGCATGATGGACCTGTACCGGACTAGCCTGGTCCAACACGATGCCCACCGCTAAGCGTGGCGTGTTCTAGGGATGCATGGCCATGAGATTGAGAACCAGGAGAAGAGCGCATGAGTCAAAACTCCCAAGACTAACAATTTTTTCCGCTCTTCTTGCCCTGTTTCGATGTAGTCCATCTCTACGTTGTCCGTGAATACAGGATATATTTTATATTTTAATATAAATTAGTATGATTTTTTCCCTACATTCTTAATAAATATCCAGATTTACTTAGTATTATTTATATGCATGTATTGAATATAGTGTTTAGAGATAGTAATTAGAAATAGATTAGTTATTTGTAATATTTTTTAGTCTATGTATTAAAAGAAAATACACACTATAAATATAGCACGTAGGAGTATCATGTCATGATGATGATGCCTGACTCCTGAGATTGGACGGATCACGGATGAATGCATTCGAAATTTGGGATGATGGATCCACCTAGTGGGCCTTTCAGATCGGTTGTCCTGACCTTAATTTTCATTTTAATGCTTGTTGCAGTCTTGCAGATGCGTTATTCTGCTTGGGCCCCGGAGGTACATATTCTCCAGCAGTACACAACAATTGATCCACATCACCACATGTGCGTTGCATCATGCAAATACAGCGTTTCCTCCGACCATATACAGGGGAAAGGGATCACGTGTAGTTATAAGAGGCTATAACTTATATAGTAGCTAACCGGTTGATGAACAGCCTGATAGAGGCGTCAAATAGTCCGGATCATTCAACAGCACTCAGAAACTGTGTTTGCTATAATATTTATCAGTACAATATTTTTAAACAGTATTATCTGAATATCTGGATTGTCGCTTTTTTATTCAACAGTTTATGTACAACTGCTTAAGTTGTTTGAAGACTGCACTCGATCGATCTCCATAGCTTGTAACTTTGTGTGCACATTTGTTCTTTCTAACAGTGAGATGCGTGCATGTTTAACAGTAAGATCGATCTCTCTCGACATGAATATTCCGGCGCCTCTTTACGCTAAGATTAAGAGACTCGTGGATGGATCAGGCTGCTACGTACAAAATGGAACCGATACCATCAATTTGTTTTATATTTTCACATTGCCTAGCTAGCCGGAATCCTATTTGCACGATGGCCCCATTAAGAACTTGGTGCTCCTTAATTAGCATTAGAATGTCAACCTCATGGAGTTGTTTCCTTAGCTCCCCAAGGTCTAGATTCTTCTCAAGAAAATATATCACCTTCTTTCCTTGAAATAGCACTGTTTTCTTTTAAGAATGGATGCGTTGGTTACACCCTAGCTGTTTTTGAGTCTCAAGAACCGAGAAGTTGCAGGATCAAATCCTTTAAATAATTAAGGAGAATGTTATCCAGCCATAACTTTTAACCGGACAGGGATCTGGTACAGTAGTTATGGGACTGTAACTTAAGCAGTTCCTATAGTCCTGGACCATCGGATCGAGCCCACAGATGACCAGATAAAAAATAATAATAAACAATGTTTGCTACAGTATGAACAGTGTTTTTGCACAGTAAAAAATATGTACAGTTTTCGTGATCTGAACCGTCAATTTTGAATTGGGAGATCGTTTAAGTTGCAGTCCCACGAGACTGCACGTGATCTCTGTTCCTTTTAACCACATAAAACAGAAGCCACACAGTTTAGACTAGCTACCGCTAGGTAAATTGTGTAACTATCTAATCATCCCATGAATTAAAGTTCGCAGGGTTCCCGGCCGGAGGGCCTGCCCACGTGTCAAGCGGCGATTTTACGAAAAAGTCCATTTGTTTCTCCGAATTACGTATAGGTCCCTGCAAATTTACAAAATGATCCTTTGTGATTTTTGGTGAGGTGAAGAAAAATTTTCCCGATTGCGTTTGGGTCCCTGGTTTGTTACTTTACGAAAAGATGCACACGTTAAATGCAAATCGCGAACGAGCCCTTTTCTAATTTTTCGGGATAACGGTCGGGTCCAAAAATATAACAAATAGGTCCCCGCTCTTTACGTAAAGGTCATTTCTCCGTTTTTTCCGGAAAAAATATTTTCGTGCTCCGTTTTCCCTCGTTTTTCCTAGAAAAAATGTTTTTGTGCTCCGTTTTTTCCCGGAAAAATGTTTCCGTGGTCCGCTCTCCCTCGTTTTTCCCAGAAAAAATGTTTCCGTAGTCTGTTTTTCCAAAAAAATGTTTTCATGGTCCGTTTTTTCTCCGAAAAAAAACACAAATTTGTTTTTGTTCACGCGCGCGGCGTGCCGCCGCGCTTCCTTATCTAGTAAGTAATACAGTAATAACCATCAATGACAACATTTTTAATTGTGATACAGAGACATATGCAGCGACCTAGAAACTTTGTTTTCTTTTCTTTCCAATCATGTAATGATCACAAATTATGTACTTATGTAAAATTCAAAACATAGATTTAGTTGGGGATCATACTGGAGACACACGCATAACAGTGGGCTGAATTATAAAGGTCGTAGTCGACAAAGACATAATGTATTCCCACTGGGTTTATCTACGGTTAGCAACTTGATTTCAAAGCAAAGAAAGTTGTTCAAAGTACGTAATCGATCGTCAAACCAAGGATTGTGGAGATAAGGAAACGTGTGTACATACAAGAGACCGAATGACCAACCTAGTGAGTACCGAGTACCTAGCCAGCTAATGCAATTAATTTACCTTTGCCATGCGCTGTAAAGCATCAGTATTCCCCTCACAGGATTTGCTGGATGTGACCGTTGGCTAATGCAATTGATTAGTAAAACTTTGTGTCGGAACCGTACTTTGCTCTCTACTTTTGGCTCCCGATGAGCTTGCTTGGATTATCAACATACCTCCAAATACACCTGGCTTTTCGGTTTAATATATTAACAAAAGCTTTCGGAGCCTTCCAGATCGCAAGGTAGAGCAACAGGAAGAGACTTCTAGACGACCACATCGTCATATCTAATCTAATATATAATGTTGCCAAGGATTGCCGCCTCCTCAGGGGGTCCACGTGTCGGTCCCCTGGGAGGCCCCCCGGAAAAATTCTAAATCGCGTTTAGATCCTTTTCGAAAAATTGAAAATCGCGTTTAGGTCCTTTCGGCAGTTTTTAAAGTCAAATAGACCCGAAAATTTTTGGAAATTACGTTTAGATCCCTACACGCGGTTTATAACTGAATTGGAAATCGCGTTTAGGTCCTTTCGTCATTTTTTTTGTTTAGGTCCTTTTCGAAAAAATTAGAAATCGCGTTTAAGTCCTTTCGGCAGTTTTTGAAAGTAAAGTAGACCCGAAATTTTTTTAAAATTACGTTTAGATCCCTACACGCGGTTTATAGTTGAGTTGGAAATCGCGTTTGGGTCCTTTTTGTCGATTTTTTTTAATTAAACCCGAAAAAAAAGAAATTGCCAGATTTTTTCCCCTCACAGCGTGATATCGCGCGCAACCCCAGATTTTTCCCCTCACGGCGCGGCATGCCGCGCAATCCAACCTAGTACTACTAATCGACGGAAGGATGGATGCTTCATTTCACCGCACACGATTAACATAACCCTACATCAGGCGAGGAATTTACTAATCAGGGCGCGATTAGGCTGGAACCACCCTCCCCAAATTTAGCTTATTTCTGAAGGAATTTGCAAACTCAGCCCCTTCTCTACCGTAAAAGGCGCTCAGGCGATATCTGTCCCCTCCACGTCCGGGGGAGCCTGCGAAGCTGTGGTAGGCAAACGTGGGAGCAGAGGTGCCACGGCGGATGAGCACAGGACGAAGGGCTGCGGCAGCCAAAGAGCACAGAAGTTGCCTTCCACGGTAGGGATGGAGTTACATATCCCTAATTCTATTAATTGGAAAGAGGCCCAATTTTTTCTTTAAAAAAAAAAGAAAAACACTAAAAAAGTGATCAATTCGCTAAAGCAACTCGCCCGGCCGTAACATGCACTGCAAGCCTGGCTGGCTCAATTAGCTAGTAGTATATAGCTCTGATAATAATTGACGATTGCATGTGTGCTGCCGTCGATCGGCCTGGCCTTTCCTTTCCGGTGGCGGCAGGGCTTTATGCGCGCGGTGGCGATTAAACAAGGCGGTGGTCCTGCCGGGCGGTGGACACCTGTCTCCGGCGTGGTGCGCCAAAGTCACCGCACCCACGCATAAAGACGGCGATGCGCGCATAAAATAACCCCTCGCTCGCTGGCCGTACGTACGTGCTTGCCCGAAATAGCAGCCACACTATCTACAGCTTCGGACGCCGTCGCTACCGCGACAACCGATCCATCGAAAAGAAAAACGCTGATGCGCGCGAGCGCGAGCGCGGGTGTGGCGCGGCGCGATAGGCCGCGAGTGGGCGCCCATCCGCGCAACAGCGCAGCGCACCCACCACTAGTTGGTGGCAGCGACAGCAGCAGCGCGCGAGCGAGCTGCAAGGTCGCGCGTCTAGGGTTTGTTAATTATGCGTGGGGTGTTGTGGTGCTGACGTGCGCCGCGATGCTTTGGCTAATTGGTTGGTGATCGATTACGTGAGGCGAGACATCGTATCGATATGATCCAGCCAGAGGGATCGAGGAGGAGGAGCCAGCAAGGAGGGCATGGCACATTGGCATGGGGAGCCGAGGGGGGAGGTGCGTGGAGGGGAGGGCAGGTGACCGTACCAATACTAAAACCCGGAGGAGATCTTACGATCTACTTAATTAGTATAAGCTCGCTATTCTTTGGTACTTAATTACGATGTTTAAATTTCCTAAAATCTAAGATTCAATTGATCTTCGGCTTTAATCTCTAAATTGATAGTCACACATGCATATAGAATTAAGAGGCAATAAATTAATGTAGCAACCCCCATTTTCATATAAAATGCAAAAATACAAATCTAATGTGAATTCAGTACTAGTCCTATAATCAGTAACTAGTACGCATATTTACAATAATTAGGATCACAACCATGCATTTTGCTATTAATGTTTAATTTGTTGAGTACTTTTGTACTCGCTTTTGCTAACTCCCCCTTTGCTAGGGAAATACTTCGGTGGTCGAGTAGGTGAGAAGAGGTATTACCAGGAGGGATAGATTGTACTCTCAACTTGGTCGGCTTTTGGGTAATGAGAGTTTATATATTATATTTTTGTTGTACTGGTATGGTAAGTATAATTAATATATTGAACATGTAGCTTGCGTGGCAATAAAATGTAAAACATTTCCCATTTCAATCTCTAATTATTGTTTCTGTTGCAACACTCTGAATTCGATATATTAACTGATAAAGTGTCGAGTCCACTCGATGTTTTATTAGCTAATATACCCATATCAGCGTAATTACCTTAAGATTAATGACAATGTTAGTATCGTTATCCTGAGTTAGTTATGCGGGTTGCCAGATAACTATTTTGTCTTCAATCATTCCCATGTTAACTATGCCATCAATGCCGTGAGCTCCCTCCCCTCCTTGTTAGCCATGGCCCTGGACAACATGCAAATGCTCTCACCAGTATTTATTTATGGACTACCCGTATATTTTTTTTAGATAAAGGATTAATATCCGGTCTCTGCAAAGTGCACACAACCGAATCTTACAAATCTCTCAGCCTTTGAGCTGAAACAAAAACGGAACAAAGGGAACTTAAAATCAAAAGCAAATTCTATAGTTGCTTCGCCATCCATTCTTTGCAAAGATGTCCAAAGCCACCACTTCCAAAGCCTTACTTGCTATTCGGATGGTCGCTCTGTTGTTCTCATACTGCAATAGTGCCCAAAACCGCAGCCAGTATGATCCCCTGAAAATATCCTGCATAAAAGAAGAATATTATTTGTTCTCAAAGATTAGATCATTGCGAGTGCACCAAATAGCCCATAATAGAGCAGCACCCCCTACAAAAATCAGTCTCTTTTCACCCTTCTCAATGCCAGTTAACCAGCGACCAAGCATATGAGACATAGACTGCGGTGGAGACAACCCAGTAGCAATATACACAATTCTCCAAATAATTTTTTGCATGTTGACAATCAAAAATAAATGCCTTATTGTTTCTTTACCATTACAGAAACAACATTTTTGATTTCCATCCCAATTTCTTTTAGATAGATTATTCTTTGTTAAAATTACTCCTCGTTGTAAATACCAGAGGAAGATTTTAATTTTTAAAGGAAGTTTGAGTTTCCAAATAAATTTTCTGATAAAAGGGGTACCCTGGTTCATCAAATAGGCGTACATAGACCGTACAAAGAACTGCCCATGTCGATGTAAACCCTAGAAAAAAATGTCCCTTCCATCAGTAAGCTGACAATTAGCTATTTTTGCTACTAGAGTGTACCACTCCGTCAATTTATTCCCCACTAATGATCTGCAAAAATGAATATTTGGTGGCATTTGAGTCATGACCTTTGCCACAGTATTATGAGGGTAATGGACAATACTATACAGGCTAGGAAATTGTAACTTAAGTGGAGTAGAGCCCACCCAAGTATCCTCCCAAAATCTAGTTTGTGAACCGTTCCTTATCCGAAAGGATCCACATTCCAGGAAATCGTTTTTAACCTTTAAAAGCCCCTTCCAAAATTGTGAGTTCTCAGGTTTAATATGCACTTGGGACAAACATTTGGTGTTTAAATATTTATTTCTAAGCAAGGTTTGCCAGATCCCATCCTCATTCAACAGTTTAAATAACCATTTGCTTAGGAGACATTTGTTCTTAATCTGAAGGTCTATAATACCCAAGCCACCTTGATCTCTAGGACGACACAGGATATCCCACTTAGCCGGGCGATATTTTTTCTTATCACTATTGCCTTGCCAGAAAAACCAAGATCGATAGAAATCCAAGCGATGTAGAACACCTTTAGAAATTTCAAAGATGGACATCATGAACATAGGGAGACTACCCACATATTAGTGCACTATATAATGATTTTGGACCTGGATACCATGAAAACAAATTTGAAGGGAAGAGTAACATAGCTCCAGAACCAATTCATCCAAAGGAATTTAAGATTGGAGCCTACAAGGGCTTTCAAACTGAAATGAAAAATCAAGTTTGGAGCCAAAAAGGCAGTTTGGAGGTGTATTTTTTTAGATAAAGGAGATAACTCCGGCCTCTGCAATAGCATACAGTCTGATTTTATTACAAAGTTATCAGCTATAGAGCTGAAATGAAGAAGAAACATTATATGAATCATAACATATCTAAGGGTAGCATAGTCTATTCTTATTCTTCCATCCGTGCTTAGCAAAAATCTCCATTGCAACAACTTCCAATCGGAAGCAAACGGAGCGAATAGTCACCCTTGCATCCTCACGCTGCAGCAGCGCCCAAAACCTCAGCCAATAAGTAATCTGAAAACGACCTGCAAAAAAGACACATATTGTTTTTTTTTTGAAAGATAATATCATTACGACAACACGGTTTGGAGGTGTATGAGCACTGAGTATATAAACAAGCATAGTCGTATTCATTCCCACATATGGCTTCTAGAGATTTTGGACCGCATCTGGAAATTAATGCTAGTCCTGCCATCAGTGAAGAAAGACATTCATTTGATCCAAACCTCGCGCCTGACGAGCTTGAACACAACAAACAACTCAACACCAAGCAATGTCACGGTGGTCGACTTGAACGCGGAGAACCTCCTACTCCTAGTACAGCGTACAGGTAGAGTACTGTGGGACTTGGAGACCAAGATATAAAAAGACTAGAAATGAGAAAAGTCTTACTTCCTCCATCCCGTAATATAAGTATAGTACTTCTCGAGAAGCAGAGTAGTTATTGTAATATTATCATGGTAAAACATTGCTTTAATGCGTGAAAATTAAAGTGGTTGTTGCGTAGTTGTAGTGTGCCTTGAATGTATGATTCAATGCCATTATTTTTTCTTAGATTTGGTACTTTCTTGATCTATACATATGATAAATTTTTAGACTAATATATACCCCCTCAGGTCACAATAGTTGTCATTGACTACTAATTTATGTTATAACATATTTATAAAACCCAATAAAATTATAATATTATGAAAGTACTTTTGAATGCAAATATATACATATGATTTTCTTGTATCCAATTTAAACATTCTAAAAAATATTGACAGTTAAATTTTTAAAAGTTTGATTGCATCTATGTTCATAACTATAACTATTTATGACTAGAGGGAGTATATTTTAATTAGAGTCGAGTGGGTATAGAGATGGGGAATGGAGATATGAAAATGTGCTCATTTAGTGATGAAATTAAATAAAGCTAAAATATGAATAAAAGAGACAGAAGCAGAGGCGGAACCAGGATTTCAGGTTAAGGGGGCCACGTGGACCAACAAAAAATTATCATAGCACACAATTACTCTTCAAATATACAAAACTTGATAATTCAACTATACACACAATTACTAATTACTAGCTAATAAATTCAAGTCACACGATCAACTAAAATTTAGTTAGAGGGGGCCACAAGGACCAACCAAAACTTGAAAATTCAAGTATATATATAATTACTAATTACTTGCTAATGAATTTGATTTTCGTTAAGAGGGGGGCGGCGGTGGGGCGGGCTGGCCCCTGATAGAAAGTTGATAATTCAAAAAGTGTCTAGTCAAAAGTGAGCTAGTCGAAAGTTGTCTAGTCAAAAATTGTCTAGCTGAAATGTTGAATAGTCTCTAGTCGAAAGCTACCTGATTCAGAGATGTCTAGTCGAAAGTTGTATGCTTAAAAGCTATCTAGTTAAAAGGTGTACAATTAAATGATTCAAAGTTTTTAGCACCCTGTTAATTGTGACTACAAATGTATCAAATTCTATTTGGTAACATGATTTAGTGATTACAAATGGTTCGAATTCTAGCTTATAACACGATTTAATGCATGCATAGACTGCCAGTGCCAAGTTGGGCACTTGGGCCTGGACCTTGGATGCTGGAAGCCTGGAACGAATCACAGGATCAGATGATTAACAATGAGTAAAAAAATTTTGCCGCTAACATTGGCAAAGGCCATGGCCCCGCTGGCCCCCCTTCCCTCCGCCATTGGACAGAAGTGCCTAGAAATCATAGAACGATTTAGGCCCTGTTTGGCAAACAGCAGTTTTCTGATAATCGCTCCCAGGGTGATTCCTGTGAAGTGATTCTCCGAAATGAACTAGGGGCTGGGAGCTGAAAAAAGCTGCTTCTCCTGATTCACTCCCAACAAAGAGTCAGTTTCTCCATAGAGTTTATCCTATGGATTCGTTAGAGAATCACTTTCAGCGACAGAATCACTTCTCTCGTAGAATCACTTCTAACAGAGAATCAGAATCAGAAGGAGCTCTACCAAACAGGCCCTTATATATAGAGAAATGTAAAACGCTAAAACCATCTACATCTGCAATCGGAGGGATCGAGTAGTTGATGATTCTTCTAGTTAAAGTCTTTTGCAGTGTAATTCCAAAGTTGCCGTCCGGTAATTAATTAATTAGCGGGCGGGCGGCGATCCTGTGCTGGACTCACGTAATTAAAGATGCGTATCATATGGGATAAACACGGCGAGGGAATCAAATCTAGTGCTCTCGATCCCATTCCGTCGGGGACTCGGGCTGCCTTGATCGATAGTCCGTGTATGCATGGGCGGACCTACGTTAGGCCTGTGGGCACACATGCTCTCACTCAATTTTTAAATTACACTTAGACCTCTTATGTTTAATTTACATAAAAAAACCTTATTATTTATATAATTTAGAAACATGGTGTTTCCACTTAATTTTTGGCTAGATTTGCATTTCGCGGGATTGAGTTGTTGTCCTTGTCCTTCACCTTTTTCTTTGTGCTGGATATATAATAGTAGAGATGATCGATATCTATATAGTCTTTCATGTCCCTCCATCTTTTTCTTTGTGCTGGATATATAATAGTACAGATTATTGATGTCTATATAGTCTTTCATGTCATCGGCAGACAAAACTAAAGATAATTTCTACAATAGATGACATCTTAGGTTGTCTCTATGAGATTCTATGATCTTTTAATTATGATATGAATATACAATAACTCACGTAATAGTATTTTATACTGTCTACACGGTGGTCTCTTCACTAAGAGATAACTATTCTCTCTCTTCCGCATCAGCAAAAAAATCTTACGTTGCGAAGCATGCAGACAACTGATATCATATATCATTGTACATGCTCTCATGGTTAATTGGGTGGATTTCGATCTAATCCAGTTAGGGGCTTGTTTGGATCCATTTATTCTAATAGTTAGATGGCTAATAGCTAATAGTTGGCTAACTATTGACTGGCTAATTATTAGTTAAGGGTTGTTTGGATCTACTAGCTAATAAATAGTTGAAAATTTGGTTGTGAGTGCAAATGTCCATTGTACCCTTGCATTAATTAGCTGTGGAGGGAAAGAGGCCTGCGGTGGAGGGGCCGAGAGCAAATTAGTCTTTTGACCATCTATTAGCTGAAATTAGTAGGGGACAACCAGCTAATGAGATAATTATTAGCTAGGTTGTTGGTTAACTATTAGCTGAGCCATTAGCTAGTCTATTTGAATCCAGTTCAGCTAATTTTAACAGCTAACTGTTAGTGTTAATGAATCCAAACACGACTTAGGTTGCGAATGCAATGTCTTCCGCGAAGCAAACGCGTACGTAATTAATGTGTTGAACCGTGCTGCCGAACAAACTTGCGTACGTGTCTACCGTCTCCCTGCAGAGTGTTGCAGGAACTGGTCGTCCCTCCTTCGGTCTTTCTCCCCTGCCAGTGAGTTTCCTAGTCTTTATTTAGCACGCGAGCGAACACGTGAGATATCTCTTCTTGCATTGGGTCACTTTGTCGGCGTTCAGAGTTGAAGCCCCTAGCCAGCTAGCACGTAGCGGCAGCGGCCCGCGGCCGTCCCACTATACAGTGTGGTCCGTTTGACTCGAGTCGAGTCATCGCTCTGGAACACGGCAAACGCGTACGAGTTAGGTCCTACGTTGACCGACCGGTCGCGCTGGACTTGACCCGATCGATCGATAGATGAGGTACGCGCGGGCGATTAGTGTAGACTAGTAGCTAGCTCAGAGCAGTCCTAACCCTCTATCTCAGCTGGTGTCTATAGAATTAATTACACTGCCAACTAAGCAAAAATCAGATGTGGCATAGAAATTAAGGAAGAGAGAGAAGGAAAAACGAAGAAACCGTGTCTCATGCAAGAAACTGAGTCGGCGTGGGTGCCAAGACGTAAGAAACGAGCAAAATCGGGGTTGGACGTTTCTGCGCGCTTACCAAACTGTATTTGTGGTGCATGCATTGGTTTATTGCTCTCTCTCTCCTCTAGACACTGCTCATAAAAACCATGGGTTGGAAAATTATGCATTGATTTATTATTTTCTCTTTCCTTTAGACACTGCTTATGAAAACTATAAATTAGGACTGTCCTAATAGTTATGGGTATACATACACTTGATAAAGCTAGCCTCGTGTGATGTGTCTTTTTTTCTAGATGGCGATAGAAGATGATCGGATCATATCCATCGATTAGCTAGAGTAATATTGTACTTTTTTTCGCGATCAAATATTATACTTTCTTTGATTTGCGCCAAAGAAAGGTAGTACAAATATAAATAGTAACCGCGTGTCAACTTAGAACATATTGAAGCGATCGACCAGGCGATGAGAATGCCAGAATTTCTGCATTTGCAGTTGGTTATACATGGTCGTCATCCTAGTATTAGTTTACTTCACTTATGCGTCGGAAAGTGCATGATCACTCCAAGTACAATATATTGCCATAGAAGATCGAGATATTGCACGAGATGAACTAGCAAACGTAGCTGTCCACGCGACAACTTTATAAAGCCCGCGAAGATAAGTTTTACAAACTATTACGGAAATGGTGACTTTACCATCCCCTGGTTTTTTTTCTTTTACAAAACTAGCCTATGTGCAAAATATTTTGTAAAAAAAAATCTAGACTATTTAGAGGACATTAATTGCACCAAATAGAATTAGTTAGCTTAGAATACCTGCAGAAGATGAATAACCAACAATATCCTTCATACAAAGTAAATCACCACTTGAATCACCAAGATTTGAATCAAATACAACATGAGTGAAAAAGAAATCCAAGAATCGAAGACAAAGACTCAAAGATTTTAACCCGAAATTCAGATTCTTGAGGAGATCTTACGTCTCCGTTGAGACGGCACTAAGCCGGGGTCTCTTTCAACCCTAATCCTCCCGGTGTTGCACAAAGCACTCACCAATTTCTCTTTATTGAATCCTTTCCTTGTGGGGGTAGATTCAACCTTCACAAACTTCCGGAGACTCTCCACACTAAGTTTGAGAGCTCACCGGCAACTCCTAGCCATTTAGGAGTCCTCAACCTCCAAGATTAATAGATCGGCAAGAAATCCGTTAGAGAATGAAGTCCAATGCTCAAAATGGATCTAAGACACTTCAAATTCTCAATCTTGGTTCCCTCTTTCCCTCTAATGAATCAAATCACAAAGCTCAAAGGGGAGGAAGCTAGGGCTCAAGAAGGAAGAGCAAAGAGCAATAAATGAGTTTGAGTGAAAGTTATGACTAGTAGGTGAGATGAGATGGGTATTTATAAGCTTCCCAAAACTAGCCGTTTTTTGCTTAGGTCCGAGTAAGTTCGGATAGTCCGAACCTATGTTCGGATGCTCCGAATAGGTTAAGTCGAGGTAACAGAGGGACCTAGTTCGGATAGCCCGAAGATATATCAGGACAGTCCAAAGCATTCGGATAGTCCGAATAGGACTTAGCGCAAAAAGGAAATTTTCTAGTTCAAACAGAGAGGATCTACTCGGACATTCCGAGTTGAACTTCGGATACTCCGAATGCAATTGGGTAAAAGGCTTCTAAGACTTGATATTTTGACACTTTTGCCTACTAAGATCCATCAATGAGCACATAGAGTCATTCTATAGCTATTTCTCGTCAAATCTCTCTTTATAGTATGGCTATCCTTAGACTCAATAGAAAGATAAAAAACACACAATATCGAGTCTAATAACCGTCTTTTTCTTCTTTGTTTTGAGGGTGCACCTTTGCTCTTGGACTTATCATCGGATACGACATTCTGTTCATAAAGCTCACAAATCTCATTAGTTACTTAATCTTATTGTCATTATTCACCAAAATTCTTAAGGGGCCTAAATGCACTTTTTAGGATTCCATAGATATCTCCTCAATTGTTAAATCTGTATAACCCCCCGCTTTTTGCCTCTCCTACAGATGTGTTGAGTTTATTCGTTAAGCAGAGGTAATGGGCGACCTTTCTGATCTCGTCAATGCAGCGCATGGGCAGGTCACCGGTGGTAAGCGGTGAGATAGGCTGGCGGCGCTGCTGGAGCTCGCCACAGTGGATGATGCCAATAAGTTGAGGGAGGCGCTCATGAGAGAGGCGAGGAGGCGGTGGAGCTGGTTGATGGAGTGGGGTTGTGGTATAGCCGAAGTAAGTCGTATGAGTCACGCACGTCGATGATGATGGCAGCCACATACGGATGATGATTACCTCTTCAATGCCTTTGCGCCCATGGGGTAGCAGGTGATGACTCTTTTGGTCGATCGATCGATCTCGAATTATGGCATTACAAATTTATAATCTCAAGTGCTGTGATGTTATTATTTAATTTTGTAAAATTAAAGATAATTTTGAGCTCGAGTTTGTAAACATGTGCTCGGAATTTGTATGATTCGATGAATTGATTTAAACATTTAACCATCGCATATTTAGAGTGAACATTATTATTTAAATAAGTTTAATTCTCTTTACAAATAATTTTTCATGTAAATTAAATTTTCGTTGTAACTACGAGCATATAAATTGTAAACTTCAAAAACAAGTGCTAATCAATTTTCAAACGGCGTGCCGCGCTTTGCTTCGCCGCTAGGAGACCACAGGAAATCGCTTCCGTGCTATCACACCACGGAAGCTTTACTTCTGCGCCACCCTAATACGGAAGGTCTAGGCTGGGTGGCTATTTTGTAAATTATTTTGCGTGAGGTTAGTTTTATAAAAAAAATCAGGAGCTAGCACAGTGACCGTTTCAGTATTTCGGGCCTTTTGAGCTTGTGCTAAATTTTGCTTTGCCAGTTCTGCGTTCTGCCAGCATTTTGGTATTAATTTACTGAAATTTGGAATTTTTCAAGTGACAAAAGTGAAGTGACATGCTAGCTAGTTTGCCTAGTACAATGGTATAACTATTCACTACTAAGTAGACCAATCTTAAAAATATTTTTAACAGTATAGTAGCTTGTTTGGTGCTAAATTAGACCTTTAATTCTCTCTAAAATAGGGCTCATTACGAGAAACCAAGTATTGAAGCTTTTGATTCTAAGGTGCAGATAAAGTTCATGGCAATTCCTATAGAGACCGCAAATTAAGTTGTTTCTATAGGCTAGGACTGTCAGATCAAGTGAACGTATGATCTGTTTTTTTCAACGGTGCTTGCGAACACAGTATTAGCTACTGTTTAAAAATCAACATAGTCCACATGTTACTATTTAAGTTATAGTCATGTAAAAACTACGTTTGATCTGTTTCCTTAAGGCACCTTTTACTTGGATGCTTGCAAAGCACGCCCACATGCGCCAAGCTCCTGGCCGCTGTCGGTAAGAAATACGCAGTGACTCACCGCAGGACATCAAGATGTAAAAGAAAAAAGAGGTGTAGTAAGGCCATTCTCAGTGCAAGTTTTATGTGAGTTTCATTTTCATTAAATGAAACGCCATATAGGTAAAAGTGGTGACATGACAACAAATTTATGAGGAGAGATGAGAGTTGAGTTTTATGGGGATAAAATCTGGTGTACACGGTTACCAAGTGCTTTGAAACTAGGATGAAACCCCACTGAGAGCGATTTGTTTCATCTGGATTCCGTGTGGCCATATTGTAGTGTGCTAGATATAATTGCAAGTGGCTATATAATTTATATGGCACATTTGATCACAACACCATACAATAATTAAATGTTATGTTATGCTTATGAAACTGCAAAATAAAACTGTGCATTGAGAGAAGTTGTTTCATTCATCAATCTAAATATCTAAATATAACGTGACACTATTAAAAACTATATAACGAAACTCTCCGCTGAGAATGACCTAACTGAGAACGAAAAATTTACCTCGGGCATTTTCGGAAATCTCCACGGTAGTGGGCTAGTGGGGCTGGAATTTCGCTGACAACGACGTGGCCTTTGGCGACAGGAGACACACAGCATAGAGCTAGCTTCTGCCCCATATATACGCGGCAGCGACTCACTCGCTACATGGCCTCACTCATTGGGAGACAGCACTAGGGTAAAGAAAGGTTGCTTCACGGCCGTAGCTTAGTTCTGTCCTACCAGCACAAATATCTCCAAGAAAAGAGCAAGAACAGCAGCCGTTTTGAGGCAAAAACTACGCTCTTTCTGCGAAGCAGGTCGAAGAGCTGAGGAGTGCGCCAATGGCGGAGGAGCAGCTCGCTTGGGGAAGGCAAGACGACGGGTGGAGGAAAGGGCCGTGGACCAGCCAGGAGGACAAGCTGCTCATCGAGCATGTCATGCAGCACGGCGAAGGGAGGTGGAACTCTGTCTCCAAACTTACAGGTACTAATTAAATGGAACAATGAATCATGCATGAACACAAGTCATGAGCAGATTTAATCTTTAATTAGGTTTTTTGTTTTACTTCTTCTGAGATGACTTGCTTGATTTTCTCGCTTCACGTGGAGCTCATGTACGAGCCTTTTTCACCAACCGGTTTGCAGCCTGCAAGTTGCGAGTTCCAAATGATTCAGTTTGCAAGTTGCACGGGAGTCAACTAGTCAGTGGTGTACTTTAGTCTTTAGGACTGCAGTGAGGATCTTCAAGTGGCAACTTGCAACTGAACTAAGCAGGATGATTCTATCCTATACGGTATTCTTGCATGCGTCTAATTAACATATATGTGTGTGTTTATCTAAGATCGATTTCGTTATCTTCCACTAAAAATTCTTCTCTTGATCGATCTCCCCTTGTGCCCTTTAATTTGTGCCTCTGTTGTTGCTCCACTGATCTTGCATGCAAGTCGGTAACAGCTTAGCCCCTATACCAGTTGAAGGATCGATGCAGCCATGCTGATCGTGACTCAGGAGTATAGGGAAGTCCTGATGAGTGTTTATTCACCAACCGATTAACTTTAGTATAATTAAGTTTGTCCTATTGGTGTACAGTGTACTAGATCCAGATTCATACGCATCCACGTTGCAGAGTTGGTCAAGTCTAGACGTGAAAGGGAACGCTAAATATAATTAGAAATTTAGAATTGCTGATTTTTTCCGACACGCTTCTTTGTTTTAGTGAGTTGGTTGGCGCATGAAAAGTACTTAAACTTACGTGCTTAAGCAAAGCTAATCAGCAACGGGGTGTATATACATCAAGTGTGTGTATTGTGTGTGTGTGTGTGTGGTCAATTTTTCATCCACTGAGTCGACATCCAAAGACTATAGTACGCCGTCTCCAAGCAGGCTATTGAAAATTTGACATATCCCTAACAAAAAAAAAAATAAGTGAGGCGCATGATAATTAGCAAAACCGATCATCTATATACGATGATACTGTACATATGTGTCGAGGCTATTTATGGAGTACTGTACATGCATGGGTGGCTGCTACATGCCTGAGTTTTTTTTTTTTGGCTGCTGCAGGGCTGAAGAGAAGCGGCAAGAGTTGCAGGCTGCGGTGGGTTAACTATCTGAGGCCTGATCTGAAGAGAGGCAAGATAACACCCCAAGAGGAGAGCATCATAGTCCAGCTCCATGCCTTGTGGGGAAACAGGTACGTAGCACGGTAGCAGACGGATCATTGTATCGTCCTCTGCTAAACACGAAACAAACCTAGTTTCAATTGCTGTACTAAGCATCGGCCACATGAATGCAGGTGGTCGACGATCGCACGCAGCCTCCCGGGCAGGACGGACAACGAGATCAAGAACTACTGGAGGACGCACTTCAAGAAGGGCAAGCCGTCCAAGAACATCGAGCGCGCGAAGGCGCGGTTCCTGAAGCAGCGCAGGGAGATGCAGAGCCAGCAGCAGCAGCAGCAGCAGGGCAAGCACGTCGAGCACCTGCGCGCGGCCGGCACCGTCGAGGACAGCAACGGCGTGGGTGATGTCGGCGCTGCGCCGACGCTGGCCGGCCACGAGGACGTCCTGATCATGCAGGACGTCATGGACTTCGTGTGCCCCATGTCCTGCGTCCTCCTCCACGGCGCCGGCGGGCAGAGCGGCGGCGACAGCTGCTGCGCGTTGACGAGCGAGGAGTACGGCTCGAGCGAGGAGGACGGCGACACGTGGGGGAGCCTGTGGAACCTCGAAGATGTGGTCGAGGACGTCGACGGTGGGGCGTGCACGCTGTGGTAGATTCCCTCCCCATGTCCTAGCTTGCTCGCTGCAAGCCATCTAGCTACTAGCAAGTACTGCACAGAGAAAGCGAGAGAGCGAGAGACAGAGGTGCGAGTACTTTTGTTCTGATCGATAAGGATGAACAACAACGTCCACTTTGCAGTAGCCTGAGTTGATGACACGTTGAAGCTCTGGAGCACTTTTTTAAGGGGAAACGGAAGATGTTTTACGTTCCGTTTCCCCTAGTTAGCGACCAAGTTCTCGTACAGCTAGCCTCCTTAAGTTGAGGAGATGCATGTGAGGGTGTTAAAATTAAGAGAACAAAAATCTATGGCACTGCATATCTTAAAGCATTGTAAAAATTAGACTCATGGTAAATCCAGATATCAAGGTAAGTAAATCTTTTTCTCACTTTCATAATATATACCATGTGTCTTTGTTTTAAGAGAGGTACTATAGATGCTACAAGACATCTGATTCTATAGAATTTTTTTTCTATTAAAATTGGTTCATGTGGTGGTAACAATGGTATCACTAGTTTGAAGCTACCTCAAACTAAAAAAAAAAATTAAAGATACCCTCATATGATTCCATATGTCATCTTCTCTTTCCACCTCCACCCTGCTTGTTTTCCTGCTCACTTCTCTTCCTTCTCTAATAAAAAAAATTCAAATTAGAAAATTTTAACTTTGAAAATTTTAAACAAGAAGTTTTAACTTGAAAAATATCCAACTCAAAATTTTCAACTGGAAAATTTCAATTCAGAAGATTTCAACTCAAAAAATTTAAATAAAAAAATTAAGTTAGAAAGTTTCAACTCAAAAAGTTCAACTCCTGAAAATTTTCGAATCCAAAAAATTCAAATTATAAAGTTTCAACTCAAAAATTTGTAAATAGAACATTATCAAATTAGAAAGATTCAACTCGAAAAGTTTCAACTCCAAAAACTTTCAATTAAAAAACCGTACGGTTTGAAAATTTTTGATTAAAAAAGTTTTGGTTCGAAAAGTATCAATTCAAAATTTTTTGAAAGTGGTTAAAAATATTTTTTGTTTAAAAACTTGAGGAGAAAATTTGAAAAACATAAATTATTTTGAGTTTGAGGGTAAGCGAACGAGGGAGGAAAGGAGATGACGCCAAGTGTCACAACGAGTGATCGAGCCTTTCAAGCCTTTGAGGAGAAAGAAAAAATAAGAAAATTATCATTTGTTATAACAAGAGGATGTACTCGCACTTTTAAATTAGCAATTTCAGATAACAATAGTACAACTCCGATTGCTGAGCCTGGATATATAACCTGTGATTGCTGTATTGAAGTATGAGTATGTTGTTTACCCAACTTTACAACTTAGGTGAATCAATCGATGCACGAAACTCAATAGTTAAAAGAGTATATTTGTATGCTGTCTTAGTCTCTGAGATTCACATCTACCTAACTAGCAAGTATAGCATGCAACCAAAGATCGTTTCAAGGAACATTTTTTCCACTGCCATGTAGAAGGAAAAAGATGTCGAGGATCGATATAACGGGAGAGTTTCATCAAAGACACCTGTCACACACTTCCCTTGTATTAATTGTACTTTGCGAGGGGGCGATTCCTCTTTTTCTCGTACCCACTACTCGGCATCTAATCATTCGGAAGAGAGGGTAAACAACAACAGCAGTACGCACTAGGTACCATTTTTTTAAAAAATAATACAATTTTAAATAGATTTACAGAAATACAATTTTAAATAAATTTACAGAAATAATACACTGAGAAAAATTACAGAAATATACCTATGTTGCTATTCCAAATGGCCTCTATAATTATTTCACACGGCATCAAAGACGTATCAAATCATCAATTGAAATGGCGACAGAGATCCGTCCCCTCTATTAGCATTACAAACATCGACAGAAGGCTACCTTTAAATTTAGCGTAGCCGGCTATGTGCGAACTGAACCGACAGAAAAAGAAGAGATGAGAGGAAAGAAAAGGCACATATGTATCTTGCATGTAGTTTGTGTTGATGGTTCGTGAGTCGTTATTTGTATCATAGAAGTAGCAAGACGAACATATGCACCAAAACTAACTCAACACGTCATGTAATTCGCACTTTTCTTACAAAAAATGTTATCTCGGGGTTTCTAGATTATTCGAACAAAAAACAGCACTAAGCCTCCTCATACGAATACAATGAATTCCTTGGTTAGATGACAAAAGAGGTTTATTGTGTTATCCTTCCCTAAAGGAAAATAATACTCTACTTCAGCACATAACTTATTTTAGTTTTTTTTTCTACCATCATATGGACTAATTCGTAATATTTTTATCTCTGAATAAATGAAACAAAGTTAATGGCGAATAAAACAGTTACAGATTCATATTTCTGTAAAAAATTTTCGGTGTATTATCGGTTGGACTTGGATCGACGTCCGCCTGCACAATGAAGTCACGGACAGCACGGCCTACGACCCTTGCAAAACAGTGGTGCTTTAAACCATGAAGGCCTGGCCCTGGGCTAGTCTCAAGCCCAAACACCTAGTCGGCCCAGTTCAAAGACAAACAAAACTATACTTTCACCTCACAAGGTACTGCGTATACCGGTAACTCGAGTATAAATATAACTAGTTCAATGCCCGTGCGTTGCTACGAAAAATAAATTTAGTAACAAAACATAAAGGTCAAGCAATAAAAGAAAAATGTTTTACAAGATCAAACATCTATCTTTCCTGATTACAAAAGTTTTTATGGTTTATTCTTCAACATGAACTAAAACCAAATATATTATTCATAGTATATGTTTGCTTATCATCTTATTAGAACATATTCAGAAATGATATTCTTGGTATATATTCCAAAAGATATGAAAATAAACAGTTACATTGCAACACGATTTGGATATTATTTTGATCAAAACCTTGTCGATGATATGAGTACTTCTTTGTAGACAATATTTTTTATAAGGTTCCCGTGAGTTTTCTTAGACTTTTGGCACTTATCCTTCTCCTTATCTGGTGAACAAAAATACAGCTTCTCAATATTTGAGTGGGGCCAAAATCTCCAGCTGAGATCCCAACTTTATGCTACGTTGCTAACCCCATACATCAGCAAGACAGGCAGACAACCAAAAGCCAAGGTCAATCAATTCATATGTGGGCGTTCACGTCACGGATGGGCCAGCGAATGACAGCCGAAAACACCTGCCCTAATACACGAGTACACCCAGCTTTCCAACTCCCAACAATGCAAACGTAAAGTACATCATTTACCGTATCAAAGTAAAATTATAAACAAATACCAGACTAATGTCGATGTTCGTACAACATTCTAGCGAAATTT